>OX463230.1:92678138-94051472 GCA_949820135.1 Sylvilagus floridanus
GACTTACACCATACTTCTCTCAACATCAGAAAAAAAAAATCATTTTCCCTTGGAAGACTCACGTGACTTCTTTATGTACCTGATTGCTATTATTATGTCCTCCAAAATCAAAGACATTAAGAACTCTCAAATCCAGCAAAATCCCTGAGAATATTCAATTTTTAATAGATGACTCATCAAGCCATATTATTACTGCCATCTTCTCCTGCCTTCCCATACACATTAGAAGGAAGCTGGATCTGAAGAGGAGAAGTTGGGACTCAAACCAGAACTCTAATATGCGACCTCAGTGTCACAAGCAGCAGGGTAACCCATTATTTCACAATGTCAACCCCTATTCTACCATACTTTAATGAGAAAATTCGATAAGAGCTCTTTTATTTAAATGACAACATTGACATTTTTCTATACAGGCAGATTTCATCCTAGAACTTGGGTTTTGGGACTGGTGCTGTGGCATAATAAGTTAAGCCCCTCCGACAGCACAAGCAGCCCATCTAGGCCCCACTTTGTGTCCCAGCTGTTCCTCTTCCAATCCAGCTCTCTGCTAATGACCTGGAAAGCAGTGGAAGATGGCCCAAGTACATGGGCCCCTGCACCCATGTGGGAGATCCAGAAGAAGCTCCTGGATTCTGCCTGGCTCAGACCCATTTACTCCTGACATTTGGGGAGTGAACCAGTGAATGGAAGATTCTCATTCTCATATTCTCTCTCTCTCTCTCTCCTCCTTCTCTCTCCTCCTCCTCCTCCTCCTCCTCTCTGTAACTCTTTCAAATAAATAAAACATAAATATTTAAAAAATCTTTTTAGAAAAGAAATAATGCTAAACAAAGTTGTTAATTTATTCATTATTCCATTTCTAGTTTATGGCATTATGAAGCCTAAAGATTTTTTTGGAGTTCATTGATGAAAATGAAGTAAAATGTTTAACATACTTGGAGAAAAAAATGTATGAAATAAGTAAAATAATGTGACAGATCATAGGTGTGAGAGTCTTCAGCTTCAGTTGAGATTTCAAAAACATGCATTAATTGGGGGGGAAATTACATTCAGAGAAGATTTTATGTTGCATTGTTTAAGAGTCTCTATCCAAATTTAGTTTTATAATTGAAAAACTGTTCTTCTGATAGATCTATTTAAAAATCATAGGGTGTTTGAAAGTAGTTAGGGAGAATAATTATATGTACATATTTTTATCTCTGGACAAAGAGAGAAGAAAATGAGCTCTTTTTTTTTCCTGTGGGGAAAAAAATATTCAGTAGTGGTTCCAAGTTATCTGGTACAACACAAAGAGGACTCAGTGACTAGGATAGCACACTGTTTACATCCCTTCCACACCATTCAGGTAAAGCTTCCGGGCAGTATCCCTGCTTCCCAGCTGCTCCTCTAGTGTTGGCAATGGAGATAAAAGTCAAAATTCCCTTGTGTTTACATGGCAAAGCCTTCTGAGCTTCCTGTGCAGAGCTATTTACTATAAAACTATTCAGCTTTCTCTGCCTTCTCAGCCATTGCCAAGAGGGAAGCAGCAAAAGACGATGTGAATATTTCAGCATCAGGTTCTGCAAGACAAATACCAATGGATGATATCTTGGACCATATTTGAAACTTAAAAAGTGACTGAATCCATCATCTGAAGCAAGGCAAGTTAGAATTAAATTTTATTCTGGGTATGGATAGTAGTAGAATGGCTATGCTTAATGAAATATAATATAGTGATCAGCTTTGTCTCATCACAATATTTTTCATCCAAGCAGTATTGATAAGTTGCTTTTGCTTTGCTCTATGACTGAATCTTTTTTAATTATCAAATTGTTATTTATATGCTTCTCATTTATGTATCTGACACTGATATAACACTATCTTGATTAATGTACCTTAAAACAAGTCTGAAATTCAGGTATATTAGTCACCCATTTGTTCATCTTTTTCAAAGTTCTTTTGCTTATTGTACTTCTTTTGACTTTTATGCAGATTTTTAAAATAAGCTTGTCAATTTTTATGAAAAAGAAAACATGTAGAAATTTCCTTTGGAGATAGTTCAGTTTTTAGATAAATTAGGAAAGAATTGACATCTTAATAAAACTGGTATTTCTATGGTATATTTAAGTCTTTAATTTCTTTCTATAATTTTGTTGCTTTTAGTGTATGAATATTTCTTGCACCTTTTTTCATATTTATTCTTAAGGATTGCCCATACCTTACTAGAATTACTCACAAAATGTACTACTTTTGTAATCTGAATTGTTTAGTGTTAACTTATAGACAGAAGATTGCATTTTTGCATGTTGATTCTGTATTCTACCACTTTACTAAAACTCACTCTCATTTTCCTAGATTCCTCTAAATGTTTCCATAGACAATTATGTAAAGTTTTATTTTTTTCATTTCTACATATAAGATCAACTTTGTCTACAAATGAAAAGCTGACTTTAGTTTCTCAGTCTGAGAACTTGGCTGTAGTTTTTTTTATTGATTCCTTTTATCAGATAGATGTTCTGTGCTCTGATATATACTTTGATGATAATATATCCACTCTACCCTTTTGTGATTAATTTTATCATGTAAAATCTTCTCCATACTTCTACTTTTAGTCAAATTATGTGTTTATATTTATGTTGAATTTAATAATTTTAAGATTTATTACTGCATTCGGTGCTGTGGTGTAATGGGTAAAGCTGCCACTTGCTGTGCCGGCATCCCTTATGGGCACTGGTTGGAAAAATGTCTGTCCCACTTCCCATCCAGCTCCCTGCTAATGCAGCTAGAAATGTAGCGTGAATGGGCCAAGCAGCCATATGGGAGACCTGGAGGAAGTCCTGGCTCCTGGCTTCAGATGGGCCCAACTCCAGCTATTGCAGCCATTTGGTGAATAAATCAATGAATGGAAGATCTCTCTCTCTCTGTTTCTCCCTACTCTCTGTCACTCTGCCTTTCAAATAAAAATAAATAAATAAATAAATCTTTTTATTTGAAAGGCAGAGTGACAGAAAGATGGGGAGACAGAAAGAAATCATCCATCTACTGACTGACTCCCAAAATGCAATAGTCACGCTAGGTCAAGCTGCAGTCAGGAGCCTGAAACGTCATCCTGGTCTACCACTTGGATGGCGGGGGACCAAGAACTTGGGCATATTCCTCTGCTTTCCCAGGCATGTCAGCAGGGAGCTGGATTGAAAACAGTGCAGCTGGTACTACAATTGGTGCTTTGTTACAGGATGCCAGCATGGTCCCATAGAACACAGTTCTTCTAATCAGCATAAGTGTATTACTTGTTTGTACAATCTAATAATGGTTGCCTTTTGATGGTGGGTTCACAAACCAGAGACTTTTACCATAATTGTTTCCATAGCTAGGCATCAAACTATCACACTCTGTTTTCTATTTCTTTATTTCTTCTATCTTTTCTTTGATAAATATTTCTTTTTTTCTTTTTCAGGTTATTTTATGAAAAATTTCATCTTCTTTCACTATTTACAAGGTATTTTTCATTTTTTTTTATTTTAATGATGCTTTAGGATTTACAATATACTCCCTGGAATGATGAACTGTTTCATATTTAACATAAAACCCTTACTGCTATTATTGTTATTCACTTACCTTACTTGTATGTTAAAGACCTCACAATATAATCTGCTCTTTTTGTTTCAACCGTCAATATTCTGTCAGATTTTGGAAATAGAAATAATGAGGAAAATATTATTTTTAGCCCACATTTATGTGTTTTGTTGTTGTTATTGCTGTTTGTTTTCTTGCCTTTCCTTCCTTTGTATAGTTTTTGCTACCTGGTGTAATTTTTCTTGTGTCTGAAATATTTCTTTTCATAGTAGCTCAAATTTTTCTACCTCTTTGCTGCCTGATCATCTTTGATTGGATGACAGACATTGCAGATTAAACTTCGGTTGCTACAGAATATTTTTGAATTTGTGAATGATTCTTGAAATTAATTCTTGTCAGAGTTACATCATTTTCAAATAGATTGACATTCTTGGATCTAGTTTTCAGGATTTGCTAAACTGAACCAAAACAGTACTTGTCCTAGGACTAGATATCAATCAATGAGGCAAGAAACTTCCAAAAAACTTTATCCAAACCCACGAATCATGCAGCTTTCTGTTCTGATTGGTAGAAAAGGTCACTATTCCTTCTAATTCTTACAGATGGTTGTTTCCTAAGCATTAAAACATGTATCTGTCATTATTTTTACTGAATTCCGATCTGCTTAATATCCAAGAGAGCCCTCTCTATATTTCTGAACCATTCTGCGACAGGATGTTTTGTTAAAGTGATGTGCTTCACAGGATTTTCTTTCAAAATTGATATTCTCTTGGAGTCTCACAATCATAGAACATTGTTCTCTCCGGTCAAGCTACATTTGTCAATCTTTCTTAACATTTGTGTTGATGTACTCTCAAACTCTGTCCAAAAAACTTCAGCAAAGGTAGTTACATCAAATCTATTTAGCGCAACAGGAATTTTGCCTATACTTGAACAACAAGATCAACAAAACCATCTTTAATTCTTCTCAGATT
This sequence comes from Sylvilagus floridanus, assembly GCA_949820135.1. Classification (NCBI taxonomy): domain Eukaryota; kingdom Metazoa; phylum Chordata; class Mammalia; order Lagomorpha; family Leporidae; genus Sylvilagus; species Sylvilagus floridanus. The sequence continues at coordinate 92,682,668 of OX463230.1, forward strand.
ATCTGTTTATATGCCAAAGCTTTTAGTAAAAGTTTTGAACAGCATTTTCTTAAATAAAAAAGATTTTATTATTACCTGACGTAAACCAATACATGAATTCAACAGCATGGGCTTTTAAAAACTACAATAAAAATACTTAAGGTTATTATGGATGGCAAAATAAAGTCAATAGTATGATGTAATGGTCATTATCTTTAGACTCTTACTCAACAGTTTAGCTGGATTTCTCATGATTAGAAAATTTATTTCAAAAATATGATGATATTGCAGTTTTCTACAAATTCCATAAGACCTTTTGAAAAAAATGAAATTTTACTTAATATGTAGTTGTTGGATATCATCTGAAGATATATACTTTTCTTTTGAGCCTTGGAAAAAACAAACACAACTAATTGATCACTATCATATTCTATATTATCCAAATGCTCGTGATTTTGATTAAATAAAGATAAGTATTTATTTTTCTAAACAACTGACAATAATATTTAGAGCAATTAATAATACAGTTCAAAAAGTATTCATTGGAAATTTATAAATGAAAAGCAGAATATGGTTCTTAAATTATCACTCTTTGTTATAATGTAATGTTGTAATTTTTATTTCATCTTATTCTAATATTATATTCACATTTTTCGCAGATAGCTCTGGGGCATACAGTGCCTGAAAATTCAGGTTTGGTGGTCCCATTTCTTTTTCCCTTATGATCTTAGTTTGCCTTAAGCAACTAGCCCAGAGGATCAAGTGCTTGGAAACTGTGGGCTTCAGAGTAGAACACTATGTAATATTGATAAATCCGTCTTGAAGTAAGTTAAAGAAGCTTTCTCTAAAGACATATCATTTGTGCTAGTTCTATTTTATATAATAGTAGGCTACCTAAAACCCAAGCTTAGAATAAATTAACAAAGAAAACATAAGCTTAAGTAAAATCACCTCACTATACCCTTTTTACAAGCTAAAATTCAAAATAGGAGAAAAGGTAAATATTATTTCATTGTAGTGTTCCATTAAACCATAGTTCAAGAAAAAATTTCCTGATAGATCATGATATATTTTCACCTTTTCAATTGATTCTTTCTGTTTCCAAAGTGACAGGTTCAGGTCCTTATAATCTCTGTGAGATTTTAATGGTGTGTGCTATTTTCAGTGACACTTCTCTTTCAATATTTCTGACTTTCAGAAGCAGATTTTCAAATCAAGAGGCTACCTTTTGCTTTCCAAACTTTGTTTTTCTTTCCTAGGTTATCCCTGCCTACTATTGATTAATGATAAAATAAAATGCACTGAATGACTCAAGGCATGAGTGTTTTCCAAGGTGAACTAAGTCTTTTTTTACTGAGCCTTCTAAGTAGTCTCCATCATTGTCATTTTAAGTAGTCTGTTTAAACATTCAAAGACATAATTTCCACCAAGGGAATAAGGAACTGTTCATTCATAACCTTTGATAGAGCCTGTTTTTCCTTTGTTCTTTGTGTTTGTTTATGAGAGAAAAGAAGTGTGAAAAAAATGAAGCAAAGAAAATTCAGCAAAATTGTGTGGAATTTGGTATCTGGGGTTAGATACCAAGGTTTAAAAGTCCAGCTATATGACATACATGCCTATGATTCTGGGCTAATTAATTACCAAAGATATCTCTCAGTCTTGTAATTTATGTAATCGTTATACTGATGAAGGCATACATAATTGCACCAAGATGATAGGGTGCTAACGAATTTTAACTTACACAACATAAATATTCAAAGCGTTATCTAGAGAAAAAGCAAGTTCTTAATCAATGGCACTCAATATTATTACTACAAATATTTATTCATTCATGAGTATTTGAGTAACTGCATGGTCAGACAAAACATTCTTCTCCACCTGGCAATTTCAGTAAAGACAAACAATAAGATCAATGCAGATATTGATAGTTGCTTACAAGTTTTCATTAAGACTCTTGAGCAAAATGTAGACATCATTTATACTAAGAACATAAAATACAAGCTAGGAATTTGGGAAGGGGGTCACAGAATGCTTCTCTGAGAAAGGTACAGAGCTTTGATCCAATACATTTCAATGGCACATAAGAATTAACTCTGGAAAGTGTCCTTTGAGGAAGCAGAGATGCTATAGAAGGAGAAGAAACAAGTTTATATGTCTATTGGCAGGGGCACGGGGTGGAGGGTGGAGAAATGGTGGCTTCGTGAAGGATATTGAGTGTGGAAGGCAAAGGGTAAAAGAGTAGTTTGATGAGGGAAGGGCCTAAATACTAGACAAAGGGAAGGGTGATTTAGGGGGTGGATCATGATTAGGATCAGATTGTGATCAAGGAGTGGTAGACATTCTTTGGAGAAGCAAATGAGAGCAAAGAATGTGAAAAAACGGCTCAACTTTATTTTACAATATCCACTGACTTTCTATTGGATTATAAGAGGCAAAGGTAATGAGGGGAGGTGATACAGATGGCAGATACAGAACTCCTATTAAAGGAGTGAAGGGGTATAGTAAACTAGATTACATTAACATAAAGGAGAAGAAGGGGTGCAGAACAAATACATGAAAATTTGCTAAGCAAAAGTGACAACTTGGGGAAATATTGAAAATAATGTGCAAAGAGGAGGCTGAAAAATATAATCCATAACAACTTATCACATAGAGAATTATTATCTCAGACAAAGAAGACAATTAAGCAAAAGAGAAGGGAGATTAAACTTTTGATTAGATTATCAATGATGAGATTATCAATTTTGTACAAGTACTTAAATAGTTTCTGTAACATCCACCAGAAAAGTCAGATAGAGAGGTGGATGTGTGATACCAGAGGTTCAAGATACAAATCAGTTTATGGATGATAACTGAAACCATGGAACCAGATGACTGTACTCTGCAAGAATCTAGAGACTAACAAAGCAAGCAGAGAAAACATGACATCTCACAGCACTATAAATTGCAAGGATGAAATACTATTCTCTGGTTTCTTAATTTACTGCACACAACTATATCATGATCTGAATATTCAGGAGATTATGCAACTTTTTTAACCTAAGTTTCAACAGATAAATAGAAAAAAAACAATGACTGCTATCACATATAAACAACTTACTATTCTAAAAGAATATTCTTAATGATATGATTATTGAAATGGCAAGGTTTTGGCATTTATTTAAGGTAGGGTAGGGTAGTAGTGTTTAGTGTAGTAAACTAGGAAAAGGGAAAGATTGAGTTTTGGCAGTTCATTGTTTTACCATTGCATACTTGATAACTTTCTGGTTCAAGTCCATAATGATTTGACTAGATTTTCCCCCTGTGTTTTCCCCATCAACTGAGCTTCTTTTCTAAACCGGCATTTCCAATTTGTATAAGACCAAATCAGTAAAGAGAGGATTAAAAAATGAATATGTAGTACATCAAAGGGGCCAACTCTTGTTAAAGGAGAAAATGAATTTAGCATAGAAATCAGAATCAGTACAACCAATGGTAAACACTAAATGTGGCATCAAAGTTTGGTGATCTACTAACCTATCTATTAAAAATAGTATTCATCTTGAATACTATGTAGCCTTCCTGGATGTGTTGTTACAGAAACAAAAATTAAGTTCATATTACAGATTCTTTCACACAAAATTATGAAGTACAATAGAATTTCCTCTCAATATTTTACTTTGTAAGTGCAATGATTCCTCTTCTGATCATACATTAAAATATATATTGATAAAGTTACTGTTTACTAATATGGTTTTCAATCAATCATGGGTGTAGAGTCAATGCTCTATGAAAGTTTAAGAACCAAACACTGTAATTGCTAGCATGTTTCTAGTCAAAAATTCAGATTCAGTTCAAGCAGTTAATTGTTCAGAAGATTTTTAAATAAAATTAGAGTTCTTTTTCAATAGCTTAAATATCCAAAATATCCTAAGATGTCCTGGTTCTGACAATAAAGATGGTTTTGTTTGAACTTGAATTGTTTTCTGATTTCCTGTCACAACTCTTTGTGAATAAAAACAATGAAGTATATTCAAAAGTAAATGACTTGAAGTTAAATCTTCAAGTGGATGTGGACTTTATTCCAATCTCAGATACTAGTTATTAGTCTTACAATTTTTAACTCTTTATAATCATTTAACTTAATAGAAGTATCATCATTTTCAGATTCTCCAAAGTACGTAAACTCTTCAAAAATTACAAACAGGCCTAATTTACTTCAAACTTGTTTTTGCTGTCAAAGAAACTCTTTAAAAATATGAAACATTTCTGATATTTAAAAATTCCCAGAAGGTCAGATATTTGAAGGTGGTATGAAGATTTTAAAATTATATAAATAAATATTTCTATATACACATACTCACATATACTCTATTTTGTGTGCTTTCTGATAAATATGTTTCAATAAACTAGTAAGTATCAAGCATTTAAAATAACTTGTTCCCTTTCACATATATAAAGTGAATTGCTCGATATCTATAAATAATTTCCCCTCTCCCTTAGAAAGTTTTATATTTACTGAATTACCACCCTGAACGCGCCCGATCTTGTCTAAATTAAAAGATAAATAATGACACACTTTGTTCTTAAAAGTCTAAATTAAAGGTAACTACTTAATGCATAAGCCAAATAATTTTGTGGCAATCATGGTAACCAAAGTTATAATCATTTTGGTAAAATATCTTAATTGAAAAAGTTGAACTTTTATCTAAGTTTTCTATATAAGGAAAACCTTTGGTATACTTGAAAATTACAAATTAAACATCTCCCCCATTAGAATATCAATCTTAGATTATGTTAACCATCATAGAATATAAGAATATGTTCAGGGCTGTTAAGGTTCAAATTAAATATATATAATGCATATAAAAGAAAAATTATGAGAATAATTTAAGTATCTCTAATTTCACATTCATCAACACAATTAAAGAGCTTTTGTACATATCATTTTGTGTTATATATACTTTCTGCAATTTCTGAAATCTAATCAACTTTCGAAGCTACTGACTCAATCAGCCACAAGTTTAAAAAGTTGTTTCTGTTTCTGTTATTGAGAGGTAATTAAATTTCATTAGCATATTTATTATCTTTTTTTACTTCTATAGTTCTTCTTCAATAATGTATTCTGATATCATATAAATCTAAATGCAAATCCTTTCATACCCTCATTAAATGCCAAACATGGAAATGCTGTAGTATAGAATAATAAACCAATTCCCTGAAAATGTAAAACAGAAGGAGTTTCTTGTGTGTGAAGGACGGTTTATGTCTTCAAAGCAGCAGAAGCCCACACAAGAGTAGAACATTGAAAATAAACTAGAAATAAATATTGACCTGCTTACTTACTAAAGATACAGAATTCCAGCACTGAGCCAATAAATCATGACAGCTAAACACAGAGGGGCTCAGCTACAGTTTAATTCTAAGAATGCAAACAAAGCAAAAGTGACTTCAAAGTAAAATGACAAAAGGGAAGTTGAGAGAGTATAGCACTGTTTTGGGATGGGGGGATGAAAGAAGATAATGTCACTGACCAGTGGCCTCATTTTCTGCACCTCATTACTCTTGGATTATAGATGCAAGTCACATGTGTCTTAGGTAATATGCTCTCAGTTACTAGACCAATGCATGGGATGCATTTTGATGGACTTTAAAGCAAAATTCACTTCTCATGAGATTATGGTAGGATGACTTAATGATATGAAAAACATGAGAACCAACCCATTCGAAGATTTACCAAAATGCACGTATGTTCAATGGGTGGCCACAACTTTGAAAACTTGCAAAAGAAAGGGTCATATATATGAGCCAATAGAAATTAATGAGCACATTTATAATGAGATTACAACATCTGTAGTCAGCACTGGGTGTTTCTTAACCCTAATTTTCAACCTGAAACGACTTAGATTTAATAACCACAAGAGCATACAGGAAGAAATGAGTGGAAATTGAGAGAGCCGTGGATGTTCCATGGAGACTTTACTGTACCTGTGTCCACATGCTTCACCTGTTGCCTGGTTCGAGTTGGCCGGCTCCACTTTGAGCTCTTGAAGGACCAGCCCTTTCTCCTGTGGTCCAGGGAAGTCCATGGAGTCCTCTTCTAGGGACTCCACGTAGAAGAGGGTCCTGGCCGGCTGCTGGGTGCCCTGCCCGGGAGCCCCTTGCTGCAGCCTTGTGGCAACTGGCAGCAGGGTGCCATTCAGCGGATTGAAAGAAGAGGAGGAAGACGATGGGGAGGATGACGAAGAAGAGGAAGAAGACGAAGGCTTCTTCCAGAAAGTGCCGACACTGCCCCTCTCCTGGCTCTTCAGCAGGCGGCTTTGGCTGGGTCCCCAGTGCTCAAAGCTGCCGCTGCCGTCCTGTTGCAGGCAGCCGCCCCCCGCCGGGCCGCCCGGGGAGGGCGAGGGATGGCTGAAGAGTTTCCAGCGGAGTCGCAGGATGTGCTTCACATCGAAGTCTTTTCGCCCGGAGCCTGACATGCTTTTTTACGCAGTAAAGGGAAAGGGACCTCAGCTCGCGCCAGAGCCGACCGGCCAGCAGGCGGGGGAGGCGAACACTGCCCGGGGGCGGAGGAGGCGAGATGTGCCCTCTGCACCCCCGGAGCCAAAGGAGGCGAGGCGAACACCTGCGAAGGCGCGCGGATCAGCCCCGGTCAGGTCCTGCAGTCCTGGGCTGGGGGAGACCCCCGGCCGGGAGCAGAGGCCAGCGTGGGACGCGGAGGACTGAGACTGTTCTATCCCCGCACGGGGGCCCCGTGGTTATGGCGAAGAGGGAAGACCCTGAGGCTGGAGATGAGCGAGGGAGGGAGCTCGGAAGACAGCGACAGCTGGATACACCTCGGCGGGATGCTCTCGAGGCAGAGCCTTAGTCGGGAAGGTGCCGGCGCTCCTGTCCTTGCAGCCCAGAGTTCGGTGCCTGGAGGGCGCGGAAAGAGCCCCAAGTCGCGCAGAAGAGCACTGCCACCACTACCAGCTTTCTCCGTGCACCTGCGCCCCGTCCCTGGCCTCTCCGAAGATGCCCCCAGAGCTTGTCGAGTGTCTGAGAAAGTCAGATGCTTTCTGCGGTGCGAGAAGGGGTGGTGTTATATAGTCAGTGTGTAAAAGCGAAAAATAGATATTCCAGAAAATGTAAGGAGGCAGAAGGAAAAGCCCGCCCATGAAGCTGTCAAGGTCCTCACAGTACAATTTTCTCTCTGCCTCAGCGCCTCCTCCTCCCCCGTAAGTGACGCAGATGTGCTCTGGGGCCTATACCGAGAGATGGAGGGAGGGAGGGAAGGCTTCAATCTTCTTTATGCAAGTGAGTCTGCGGCTCTTATTGTCCCCTTGCGTAGCTCCTGTCACCTTTTTTCACCTTCCTTCCTCACTACATTACTGTGTAGCAATAAAAGTAAAGCAAACAGGCATTATGCTGCAGCTTCAGTAAACACCGGACATGAATCATGGCAGTGTAAACTTAATAGGATGCCATCGGTTTGCAGGTTGCAGGTTAATGGCTTGAATTATTTAATAAACCGTATCCTTTAACCTTTACCCTTAGTATCCCTGTAGTAAGACATAGAGGAAACACGGATGCTGGCATCAAAGTGTGACGATCCCTCTATCCTGACACTTACACTCACATTGTAATTTTGCTACTAATGCACTCAGGCAGCACTTCACCCCAGGAGGCAAAGGCGCAAAGTAGAAATCTGAAGATGGGCTTCTAAATCCAAGGACCAGTGTTTTGGTTGCACAGCCTCAGAATGAAAGCTAATTTCAGTGTAAACCAAGAATGAAATAAAATGATAGAAGAATTTAAAGGCATAAACTTCTACTTCATAAATCACCATATAAATTGCATGGAAGACTTTAAGCAATAAGTGGGCATAGCCAAAGGCTACTTTCCTGCAAATGGATATTTCTAGAAGGGTGCGTGAATTTTTCCCTTAGACCTGTATCTAGAATGATGAGGACTGTGATCCATGTTAGATAGAAATACTTGGGGGAAAATTATCTTTTTTTTAAAATAAATATTTAAAAATGGAACCCCAGCAACCTCTGTTGAAGGAAGGGAGCCAAGAAAGTAGTATGCTCCCTGATTCAGCTAGGGGTATGGTCATTAGCTATTCATGAAATTCACAGCTTCAGCAGTCCCTCAGAAAGGGCACAGGGATCAAGCATTACTGTTATGTTACTGCACTGTTACCCCACAGCTGAGCAGCAAGCTAAAGCTGAAGAACTTCTTAGACAAAGTTGGACATTTTAATAATAAAAAACAAAATGAGGCACATAAAAGCCCTACTTTCAAAGAAGAAAAAAATCACCGTGGGGCACTTTAAATATTGATTTATGCCACAACAGCTGGACTGTAATCCCCTGTGCCTTGATTTTTCTCTCAGTATTTTGCGTTAAAAAGGGAAAAGCAAAGAAAAGCTCTTTAAAGAAACAATGGTGACAGATCATTTTTATCCAAGTATGGAATCAAGTAAGTAGTTCCCTTAGGGATGAAAGCAGTGAATGAAATCACACATCGCAAACAAGACAGGGAAACTTTCCATCAGAGGTAATGTAAAAATTTGAAGTTTATATAATTAAATAATTTCAATAGAAATTGATGCTTCATGGATTTTTCAGCTTGATATAATTGATTCATTTAAAACAATAAAACATACTTGTATAATCTTGTATCTTCGTTTTTCATTGACTATTATCATTAAAACATACAAAATTTTTGCTGTAATTTTGAAATTCATTTTCACATTTTTTCCTTTGTAGTAATTTTATTATTCCACAGTTTAAAACTTATCTATTTAAAGTTTATTATTATATATGACCCAAAGAGATACAAGATTGGGTTTTGACTTAAAGGAACATAAATTCAAAATAATGTCACATATAGTGAATGATTAGTAAAACCTATTTGTAAGCCATACATACAGTAATATTTGGTCTTTTTAAAAACTGCTACAGCCAATTGCTTAAATATAGTTTACCTTTTTATATTTATTAATCTGTAGAATAACTAGGTTTGAAATAGTCACTCTTAATAAAAAGTTTAAATATAATTCATCTAAATTTTCAAATTAAAATATTAAACTGTGTTAAATTATTGCCAACATGATTATATTACTTTTACTTTATTGTTACTGTAATATTGTTGGGAAAGAAAGGGTGTAGAGAGGAAGGGAAGAATGAAGGGGAAAAGGGAGGTATGAGGGGAGGATAGGAAAAGCAGGAGGAAGAAAAGAGGAAAGAAAGGAAGAAAGAAAAGGAAGGGAGGGAGGGAGGAAGGGAGGGATGAGAGGGAGGGAGGGAGGAAAGGGAGAGATGGAGGGAGGGAAAACCACAGGATAGATAGAGGGAAGGAGAGAGGATAGAAGAAAAGGAGGGGGAGAGAGGTGCAAGGGAGAAAGGGAAAGATTTTACTTGGATACCATGACTGTCTTTTCACATATCAGACAAAATCTAATGCCAGGAGCCAGAACTTCCATCTGGATTGCCCACATGGGTGGCAGGGAGCCAAGGACTTGAGCCATCACTGGATGCCTCCCAGGTGCATTAGCAGAAAGCTCAATCAGAAGAAGAGGTGGTGGTTCTCCATTGCAGGCACTGTACTTTGGGATGAGCCTTCCCAAAGAGTAGGTTACCTACTGGACCTTGACATCTAATCCAAATTAATTTTATTTTACTGATTTATTTATTGGAAAGTGGGAGTTACACAGAAAGAGGGAAAGACAGAGAGAGATCTTCCATTTGCTGGTTCACTCCCCAGTTGACCACAATGGCCAGGGCTGGGCCACACCAAAGCCAGGAGCCAGGAGTTTCTTCCAGGTCTGTCACATGGGTAGCAGAGGTGTAAGTACTTGGGCCATTTTCCATTGCTTTCTCAGGCCATCAGCAGAGAGCCAGATCAGAAGTGGAGCAGCAAGGACATGAACCAGCACCCATATGGTTCTTACTTTCTACGTCATAATGCCGGCCCATAAATTTTTCATTGAGCAGTTACCATATCCCAGTTCTAATTCCAAGTAGTAGTAAATATGGGAGAAGGAAGGAAAAAAAAAACTGCAGTAGAATGTAAGAGCTCACCAATGGAGACTGTTCAATTAGTCATAATTTATAATTGACTCATAAGTCAATGTAGTTAAGATATGACATAACAATGCATACCTGGAAGAGTACATTGGCATATTCAAGAATTTAAGAATTCCAACAATAACAATACACTTTGATTTACAGACAAAACCAATTCAGCTGTATTAACATTGTTATTAAATTAAATTGAATGGTCAGTTCAATCATTGTTTTCCAAATGAGCGAGCATAATGTTGACAGAGTTCCCAATTCATTCTAACTACAAAAAAAGTAAATCAGGATACCAAAAATTTGGAGGTTTCTTGAGGATTTACTATAAATACAAATATAAAAATCTTCATGTAATTATTAAATCCAATGTGGATGTTAAATATATCACACTGAAAGTGCCTACAATTCAAAAATTTCAGCAATGCAAAAATGGATTTGAATCAGTTTTAGTATACACTTTATAAATAAAGTTTGAAATGTATACTTATCTAGGAAAAGTGATTCTGATTTCCTGAATGTTTTTTTAAAAAATTATTTATTTTTATTTGAAAGAGTTATGCAGAGAGAGAAGGATTGGCAGAGAGAGAGAGAGAGAGAGAGAGAGAGAGAGAGAGAGAGAGAGAATCTTCCATCCATTGGTTCACTACATAATTGGCTGCAATGGCCGGAGCTGCACGGATCCGAAGCCAGGAGCTAGGAGGTTCTTCCATGTTTCCCACGCAGGTTCAGGGACCCAAGGAATTGGACAATATTCTGTCGCTTTCCCAGGCCACAGCAGAGAGCCAGATCAAAAGTGGAGCAGCTGGGACTTGAACCGGAGCCCAAATGGGATGCTGGCACTGCTTTACCCACTATGCCACAGTGCTGGACCCGAATGCTTTTGCCAGCTCTTCTACAATGATAACAAAGTTATTTGTACTTAAAAATATCCAGCAAAAGCATCTGAATGACTAATTATGCTACAGTTTGTAAGTTCACACCCCATGACAGCCACTGTATCTTTATATTAGGTTATGTTTCAAATACAGAAATATTTACAGTAAGTGTAGTTTAGATATAGGGATATCAATTTTAAAAAGTATACAGCATTGTGAGTGTATAAATTAAATGAAAATAATTGTGTAATACCACTTTCTTCCCCCACATGATTGAAATTTACCACCAAATAGCACTAATGCAAGTTATCTTATATGCTATATCAAGGACTTTTATCTGTTAAAACAGGTAACCTGTCAGGATCTATTAATCTTCATTACAGTGTAAGTATAGTTAATCTTAGGTAGCAATTAAGTGACTGTTTAAGAAACATTTGTATGTATTAATTGATCTTCAGTGGTCATCTTAATCTGATCAATCTCTTTGGTTTACTTGACCTTTTGATTTAGATCTGGCAATACATATATAAGCTTGCGAAATCCTCATATAAATTATTGTGATAACCGCATGAATGCATGAATCCAAGAATTAAATTAAAAGAAAATTCATATTAACAATGAATCAGGGTTTTTTTTTTTTGGTCTTTTTATTTCCCCAAATTGAATGCAGAATGTTGATGATGGTTTCTGAAATTCATTATTTTGACTTTTGTACTTTGTCCTATTTTATCATACTACAGAGGAAAGAAAGGAATGATTAAAGAATCCCTTTCCTTGTTTATGAAAATATTTATGAACAAAAATCAATATGTAGATATAGACACAGATATGAGCAAATATATTTAAAATAGATATACATACATTTAATATATATATTTGCTTTTCAAGAATATTAAAACATATGAGTGTGCTCTATTCCTATTTTGTATAACATCGGAATTGTGTTTATAATTGCTTAACTGATTTTTGTTTATAAAACAATATTTTCCTACTGTAAAGAAGACTATTACATTATTTTTCAGACAGTATGAAAATTTTCTCATATTACTGTGTATTAATGTTTTGTCTCTGAAGTTTTAACCATTGTGAACATAAAATTGTAAAATTATTATTTATAAAATACAGATTTGGATGTTACATGAGTTTATGTGTAGTTAAATAAAGATAAAACAACAGAAATTTAAAATATTGTCTTAAACATTGCTGTACTTATTTTTTTTCTGTTGAGAAGATTTGAAAATGCCTTCTTCACTGTAAGCTTGCACTGAGTGAACTTTGTAGATGATATTTTATTTTTTCATGTCAGATTTGGGACATGAGCTTTTGAAAACTTGAAAAGATTTTCTCAAGTTAGATTTATATACTTTCTATCTATCATCTATCTATCTAATTATCTATCTATTCAATTATCTATTTATCTCAAGGCACATCTACCAATTCTTTATATTTTCATTTATATGCATTATTACCAGATCTTTGTAAAATCTAAACAATCTATACAGTTTCAAATGCTTCATTTTTCAGAGGTTCATGTGCATGTAATATATAAATTTATAGTAACTACAATGATATTTTTACATATTCTGTTTTAGAAATCACAATACTAGTGATTTTTATTTCAAGTAAATTGTATTTTCAAAGAGTATTGAGGAAATTATTCAAAACCTACAAATTCCTTCTCAACCTTATTATTATAAATAAGTTGGTTTCCAATGTGTACTTTGACGATCACAACTTAAGATATTTTTTGTGTTTTTCTTACTATTACTACCAGTCAAGATGTCTATTGTCCCCATTCCAAAAGAACATCAGTTGCCAATCCAGAAGGAAGCTAACGACTCCATTTTGTGCAACTGTGGTCACCTGTTCCTTTCTCTACTACTCCAGCTGTTAACCAGAAAGAATAAAGAAATTCTCTCTCTTTATAGAACAGAAAACATACATAATGTACTGCCCATAAAAATATGGTAAAGTCTGAAAAATAACAAATTGATAAATCTGAAGATCATAATACTTTATATAGTTCCTGGAATTATAGTCTATTACAGTATATATGTCTAGGAGAAAAAATTAAAAATGAATATGATAGTGGCAAAACAATGATTACTTTGCAGATTGCATTCTTTAAATATCTTCATATTACATGAATTCTCAGGTTACACATAGAATGTTTTCTGTAAAAGTTATATACAGGGGCCGGCGCAGTGGTGTAGTGGGCTAAGCCTCTACCTTGGTGCCAACATCCCACATGGGCACCAGTTCGTGTCTTAGCAGCTCCTCTTCCCATTCAGCTCTCTGCTATGGCCTGGGAAGGCAGTAGAAGATGGCCCATGTGCTTACACACCTGCACCCGCATGTGAGATGTGGAAGAAGTTGCTGGCTCCTGGCTTCAGACTGGCCCAGCTCTGACCATTGCAGCAATTTGGGGAGTGAACCAGGAGATGAAAGACCTTTCTCTCTGTCTGACTATAACTCTGCCTCTATTACAGAGTGTCATGCACATAAAAACATAAATTGATTCTATCACAGTTCTGAGGGCAGGGATGTCTGTAATGAAAGCACTGGCATTTGGTCTGGAAAGAACCTTCTTCATGTGTCCCCACATGGCAGAAGAACAGAAAAGAGAAACATCAACTCTTGAAAGCCCATTTTATAGTAGTTTTAATCCTCTCAGGAGGGCAGGACCCTTTGACATAAACACATCACAAAGGCCCCACCACTGTGGCATGAAGAATTTGGAGAACACATATTGACCACAGCAATGTGTATTGTTTTCAAGTTTATATGTCCGTGTGTGTGTGTGTGTGAGAGAGAGAGACAGAGAGACAGAGACAGAGAGAGAGACAGACAGAAGGAGAGGAAGGGAGGGAGGGAGGGAGGGAGGGAGAGAGAGAGAGAGAGAGAGAGAGAGAGAGAGGAAGAGAGACAGAGAGAGAGAGGAAGAAATGTCTCTATAAAAACAAAAGTGTTTCCCTGTTGGAGATACTAATTTCTAGTACATAAGGATTGTCTTACTGGACTAGGTTGATTTTAGAGAGCAGAGAATATGTCACTTAATTTTGAATTCACATTACCTAATAGTGCCTATGATCACATGAGAAATCAGTAAACTTTTTAAAAAATTTATGATGAGCAATGGAGAGGAGAAAATGGTATATTAATGTGAAGGAGATTGCAAAAAAATATATAACATTAACTGAAAGTCCTGCAACACTTTTCATCTAGTTATTTAGTATAAGAACAGACAGAATTATATGACTCAGTGGTTCCAAGAATGTTTCAGTACTCTAATCTACATTCTTCAAGGGCTCTAAAACACTAAGAGATATTCATCATATATTATGCATACTCATTTTAAGAAAGAGGCAATGAAATATGCAATCCATTTAAGAAGATTCCGTATTGTAATTGCAATTTAAAAATTTATTTCAAAAGTCTTTACATTTAAATTCATAAGTTTTAGTTACATGAAAAGTCCCATCCATCTAGTTTCTATCCTCTCATTTATTCAAACACATTTTTTTATTGAGCAGTTACATTGTATCAGCCTGTGTTCACATGATGGGGATGTGGCACTTCATAATGACAACAATAAAAAGATCAATATGTGTGCCCTCATATTGACCTTCCATTCTTGAAGTGAAGGACATAAATTAAAAGTCAACAAATAGTAAGTCTATCTGATGTTAAAGGCAACTTTGGAGACAGATAAACTAGGAAGTTCTGAAGGAAAAGTGAGTAAACGTTTAGTGGTCTGAAGGGATAAGCTGGCACCAAAGCAGTGTTCAGAGGAAACAAAAGCAGGTGCTGTGCATGTATCTGGGATAGTACCCCAGGGAGGAAGAACACAAAAGCAAGCTGATTTTGTCACCTTTGATGGATCAGTAGTGCCACAGCTGAGTCAGCAAGAAAGGAAAGGAGGTTTGTATGAACCTGCAGAGGTAAGTTTATATATATATATATATATATATATATATATATATATATATATATATATATATATATATTATTGTATATTATATATATGGATTAATTATAAGATCTTTCAGGCAAATACAATGATATTAGTTATTATTCTCAATAAATGGGAACCCATTGGAAAATTGGAAGATTTTCTAAGATCACTTTGGAATCTATTTTACAAATAATGATTATTAACAAAAAGATAAAAAAAACAACAAATATTGGTGAGATTCTGCAGAAAAGTAAGCCCTAGTACACCATTGATAGGAGTGCAAATGAGCACAGCCATTATATGAAACAGTATGGAGACCCCTCAAAAAACTAAAAATAGATCTGCCATATGACCCAACTGTCCCACTTCTGGGAATGTATCCAGAGGAATTTAAGTCAATATATGAAAGTGATATCTGCACTCATATTTACATTTTTAAAATGTTATTTATAATAACATCCAAAAAATGCTACCATAGTCCAAGGAATGAATCTTTGAGAGGTGGACAAGACTTGTAACTAAAAACTAAAACAAATTGTTTAAAGTAATTAAAGAAAGCATACATAAAAAGGATAACAGAAGAAAGTAAGAAAGGGAAATGGAAAATAATCAATCAGGACACTATGACAATAAGAACGCAAAGGATAGTGTAAACTTAGAGCAGGAGCTATAGTACCATCTGGTGTTAGGGAATATTTTCCTCAAAGTTCCTAAAGTGTTTTAGATATTCCTCAAAGTTAAACTCTTTTTCTCCCTGGCCTCCTTCACTGATGCAGGATGTTCACATGAAGTCATGCTCAAGTGCTAGTGGCTTATTCCTGTGAGATAAAATAATTTACACAGTTACAGCTCTGCAGGATGAACAAATATAATATCTAATATACAACATAGGGACTACAGTCAATAAATTGTTTTATATATGGAAAATTGATGAAAAGAATAGATTTTAGGTGCTCTTACTGCTTACTCATATATACAAAAGGTAACTAGGTAGGTAAAGGATAAGTCAACTTAGTTACTACAGTAATCATTTCACAACACATAATATTGCATATTATAATTATGATGCGGCACATCTTAATTATATACAATAAAAGTTTTTTTTTAAAAAAAGGTTATTTTTTCTCTGTGTTTTTCAATTCTTGTCACAGGGATATCCAAGGCTTTTGGTCATTTTTGAAGGATTTTCAAAATTGTTAGCAGCAGTGCAAGCTATCACAATCTGGGTTGTGCACTATGGTTTAAATTAAGACAATTTTGATTTTATTTCTTCTATAAAGTAAGTTTCTTCATAATTCTATGTTTCTTAAGGGCTTTTGCTGCTTAAAATATGTGGAAGGCAGCTACTGTAAGCTGAATGTGAACTTAATTTAGAAAACTTTAGGCATGTTAATAGGGTAATATGTGGGTTATTCATGGATGAACAGATCTTCTTTCCCTAATTTCTTGAATTTCTCTCATCACATTATCAGATATTACTGTGCATATATTATCATGCATATAATTAAGTTTGACCCTAGGGCTTAGTGCTGAGACATGTTGAATTTTGCATCATATCCTTTTAAGGAATGATCTCCAAAGAGCTCATGATTTGGATATTGATGGGGAAAGATAAACTAATTAAAAGAAGAGAGTAAGTTTTGTCATCACATATTTCATTCCTTTGATAAATATTCACTGAACAGCATCTGAATGCCAAAGAAAATGGCTGGTAATGCATATACAAATATGACTGCACAAAATTCAGTGAGTACATAGACTTGTAAGCAAACAATTGTGGAGCACTAAATATTAGAATAATTACTAATAAAATACTAATAATAATGTAAGACAATATTTGTTGTATATCATAATCATATGCAATATGACATGGTAGCAAAAGTAATTATTCATTTAGAAAACAGATACCTAGAAATGCACTGTAGTCTTAAATATTTATAGGAAGACTTACAAAAGAATATTTAAATCACATAATTGTTAAAGGATCATGCACATTCCTCCTCCTAGTGGACTACTGACAGAGAAGCCACTGAATAGCAACTTCCCAGGTTTGAAACTAGGTAATGTCCCCAATCCTTCTAGGAAGTATGATGGCCTGTGACTTTGGGCAATATATTCAATATCTTCAAGTCTCAGATTTCTCACTTGCAAAATGAAAGTTAATGAGACAGGCTTAATTCATTAGATTTTTTACGGATCATATGAGATAAAGCTGGCTGAACAACTAATATGGTGTTGCTGATTACATAAATGTAGGTATCTATATTTTCCATGAAATTATTTGTAAATTTAAATAACCTTTATATTATCATAGAAAAAATTTAGAAGCAATATATTTAATAGTTGGTCTTGAAATTCACAAGCACTTTATAAAAACGCAAATTACAGGACACTTGAATTTCACAATATGTGATTTTTTTAAGATTTATTTGTTTGCTATCAGTGTTGTGCTGCATTTTTTTTACATTTATTTATTTTATTTGGAAGTCAGAGTTACAGAGAGGGTGAGGCAGAGGCAGAGGCAGAGAGAGAGAGAGAGAGAGACAGAGAAAGAGACAGAGAGCAAGACTCTTCCATCCACTGGTTCACTCCCCAGATGGCAGCAACAGTAAGGCCTGGGCCAGGCCAAAGCCAGGAGCCAGGAGCCAGGAGCCAGGAGCCAGGAGTTTTATCTGGGTCTCCCACATAGGTGTAGGGGCCCAAGGACTTGGACCATCTTCTGATACTTTCCTGGGCACATTAGCAGGGAGCTGGATTGGAAGTGGAACACCCAAAGCATTGGAACTGGAGCAATCTGGACTCCAATAGCCCTCCTATGGGATGCCAGCACTGCAGGTGGTGGCTTTACTTGCTAGGCCACAGTGCAGGCTCCAGCGCAGCAGGTTAAGCTGCCACTTGTGACACTGGCATCCCATATGAGCAGCAGTTGGAATTCTATTTTCTACTTCTCCCCACCAATATGCCTGGGAAAGCAGCAGAGGATGATGTGAGTACTTAGACCCTGCCACCCTTGAGGGATACCAGAGCACAATTCTAGTTTCCTGACTTCAGCCAGGCCCAGCCTTGATCAGTGCAGCCATTTGGGGAGTGAACCAGTGATGAAAGGTATTTCTCTCTCTCTTCTGTCTCTGTCTCTCTTTCCCTATCTCTCTGTCACTCTGTTTTAAATAAAGTAATCTTTTTAAAGAAAGTATTATTTATTTGAAAGGTAGAAAGACAGACAGAGAAGGTAAAAAAAAAATGGGTCCTCGATCCATTGTTCAATCTGCAAATGGGACTGGGGCAAGGCTGAAATCAGGAGTCAGAAACCCCATCTGGCTCTCCAACGTGGGAGTCTGAAACTCAAGTATCTGAGCCATTATCTGCTTCCTATGCACATTAAGCAGGAAGCTGAGTTGGAAGCGGAGTAGCCAGGGCTCAAACTAGCACACCACTATGGGAAGCAGACATACCAAGTGGTGGCTTAACCTGATGCCACAATGCCTTACCTTACAAAATATGATTTCTTATTGATCACAGTATTTCCTTTTTTAAAGAATTAGGAGTTTTGAATCTAGATAACAAAAATAATTAATCAATCCTTTGCATAATTTTATTCTAGCAATAGTCAGTTTTCCTATATGCCTTCATATTATATATATTCTAAAATCATTTCAGGTTGGAACATTTTGCAATATAAACATTTTTGCTTCATTTAAGAAATCAATTAATTTTCCTCTCTTATGTGAGTTGGGAGAATAATAATAAGATAAGTAGATAAGTAAAGTAATTTAGAGATTATAAAACATCTTGTATTAGATCATAAGTATTTTAAAAGAAACAATGGTGCACTAAGTAAATCCTGATAATGCAAGTGAAGCAACAGAATTTACTAAAGAAGCAAGAGGCTATTTTGGCAATTATTGAACTTATCTATTTGTGTTTATTAAACTGAGTATATCAAATGTATGGATATTAAACACCAGATATGAAGCATTATGAAGCCATCATTATGTTTTTATTTCTAGTAAAATTTCATCATATGAAAAAATATGTGTTTAGAAAACTGGATTTTGAACAAGAATGATGTATTACATGGAGTTTAAAAATTAATTTACTTTAATAGAATAATTTTTCACTAAGTATATGCATACTTCATAATATTATATGAATACAGTAGACTATTGGAATAACTCACATCATTATACACATTGAAAATTTCTTCTAATTTTGTACATTCTTTCCTAAAGAAACTAAGATTGGTACTTACGACAACAGAACAAGCTTATGAAAAGGTTCATTTGTTACTTCTCATATAATGAGACAAATTTGTACATCTCCATGAGCACTGCAAATCCAGACTATGGATTTTTGACACACAAAAATGTCTGACCATGCAGAGCTGATTGAAACAACCAACTATTTCCATAAATCAATAAAACTGTATTGAGAGTCAACTGTGTACTTAGCTCTGTGCATTCACGGAAGTAGGAACATGCTTTGGGAGAAGATATACCAATGGAAGATGTTAACTATAACTAACCTCCAAAATAATATATTTTTAGAATTGTTCTAATTCTGATGATGTACACATAGCTCATGGAGTGATTTCTAACAATTATTTTACACACCCATTTTCCAAACTTGCAAAAATGAAGCTTAGAAAGTCATAAATCAGGTCTTTTGATGGGTTTTGTCTCCGCCTGGTAACTGAATGACAATCTGATTATCAAGTTTTTTTTTTTTTTTCCTTTGAAATTGTACTTAAAAACCCTACTGTCACGGGGACTTTTGGGTGCTTTCCTCTCTTGGGAGGCCCCCTCCATGTTGCTCTGGTTGAGAGTCTTTGACTCTAATAAATCTTTTTAAAATCTCAAGTCATAGCTAGCATTCACGCAATTCTTTCACTCTCTAGTCAACATAGTCAATGTGTTTTTGGCTAACAAGAGAGAATGTTACAGATCATAAAGACTTTGTTTTAAAATGTTAAGATTCATATGCAGTCATAAGAGCTAAAGGTGCCTACTTTATTTGTGTTAGACCATAATTTGCTGACTCATTTCAGAGTTGGCAAAGGGATTATTTCCTGCTTAAATGCACAACATGTGTATTTACATGCACATGCATGTATAGTCATGGAGTTTGAACAGATTCACAGAACAGAGAATGATACAGATGGTGACATTAAGGTGGAAACAAGTAGTCTGACCTTTATTTTTTGACAAAGTATATCAGGTTGTATTGCAAATCACAGTTTTAGGCATTTAAAGTATATAGTTTTAATACTTATAGTGGTATCAATTTACAGGAGACATTGAATTCCACACAGTAATTTTGCTTGTCATTTTATTACTATTGAGAGGAATTTGACTGTATTTATAGTGTTGTTAGCATATATTTTCCATAATATGTCCTCTTTCGATATGAATTACAACAAAAGGTAAGGGAGTTTTAAGATGTGAGTGGTGAACAGTGTTGATGTCAGAAAGAACCACGGGGATTACAATACAAGGAACAATAAATTGTTCAACAAAGAGAGACCTACTGATGACCTCCAGTAAAATCAACAATTTAATCAAACTGCTATATAATTAGATCACGAGTGTCCAATATTGGTATAGTTCAATTGCTACTAGTAATTTATACTGTCGGATAAAAGTCATTAAATATCTATGATTAAGTTGTTGGAATCATAGGACAAGTATTTATTGAATAATTCTATGGGCTTTTATCTATACCCCATGAAACAAGTTTCCCACTTCCTCACAGATCGTACCTTTTGTTTAGAAAGAAAAGCTTTATATAATTAAACAAACCAAAAAATGAACATCTTAAAAATGAGTTGATCAGTTTAAGGATGGAAATAATGTACAATTAAATATTTTAAGAAAGATAACCTGGGTTGGGTGGAAGAAATGCAAGAAGCAAAAGAAAGAAATGAATCATTCAGGAAAACTATTCTGCACCAGGAAGACAAGAATTTAGCTGGGGATCACTCATTTTGCATGATTTGTCATTGACACTAGAAGGGGCCAATATTTGCTTTCAGACAGAAGATCCATCTTAATTTATTTTAGGAATTTTGGAAACAGATTGATATTTATTACATACATAAATCACAACATTCAAATTTGTATTTTGAAAAGTGCTTTAATATTTGTTATGTCACCATATAAGTTGAGCTGGATCTTAATAAGAAAATAGGACTCTATCTCTATAGATGGGAGGGTAAAACTGACCTCAGGGATGAGAAAAATATATGATGAGAAAATCAAAAATAGGAATGTTCTGTACAAAATAGCTTGGGTCAAGAAAGTTTTTCTTATAATGAATGAATTAAAAAGAAAGTAATTAAATGTATCTTTCTTTCCAAGGTCCAAATTTTAGAAGCTACATGGTGAATATAATCTATTATTTTCTACATATAAGTTTAAATGGTCCATGATAAATGCATTCCTTTGTAATAAATAAATAATTGTGAAACTTTTAGACTTCACAAAAAGCACAGAATGAAAACATTGCTGAAGTTTACTTATCAGAGTACTGTGTCAGTGCTCAAACGTTGTAACCTTTTCAAGTTGACATCAAAGAATAATCATATTCTTTGCAATAAGTCCTTGATGACAATTTCAGACTATATCATTGATTACTAGTAAAACGTGACAAGATTTACATTATCAAATATTGTTTCATCATCCATAGTCATTAGGCTGAATCTTAAGAATGTGAAGGATATTCAAAGTTCCCTTTATTATCAAAATATTTCAACTACATAAAAATAAAATAAACAAGTTTTTTTTTATTTAAAAATGACTAATTTTTACTATTGAAGGATACATATGTTATCATCATGTGGCCTGAGAATAAAACTCACCATGTGAAGACAAAGTTCAGATGGCAAAAGATTTGTATTACTGACAGAAAGCAGAACATGGCTGGGTCTGTGACCAAGGAGCAAATGGTAAGTCTTTGGGTAATGAAAACGATCCTAAATGTATAATGGATCTTCAAAAAGTCCATGGAAATGTATATTATTTTAAAAAAGCGTGTATGGATTTCAAAATATTTTGTAGCAAAATAAACTGATCTTTTAATTCTATGTTTTCACAAGCCTTTTGAAGTATCCTCATATTATGTCAAACTCATAAGAATTCATCACTAAATAATGAGTTACACATATCAAAAAGAGACTTCTGGAGAGGAAAGAGTTATTCGCAAATAGAAAATCCTCATAGTAAAGATTTAATTCAGTGTCTGAGGTTGTCACCAAAGATCCCACTACATTGAATTATTGTTTTTATTTAAGTTCAAAATGTATAAAGAATATAAAACTTTGGTATTATTTGTAATCTGCAATTCAATTGCTGAAATGTCATTTCAGACTGTTAAATATAGGATCTAGACATTTTGAAAATGAGATTTTCCTTGATGAAACACAAACAAGACTGAATTTATTTTGTTAATTTGGTTTGTAAGTAATAGATTTAGAAATACGATGTTAAAGTGAAAAGCTCTTCTTATTGAGTTTCAAGTCATTTTTGTTCATATTGTTTTAACATTTAGAGAAGACATAAATAACGTATCTTCTTGTATTATTCTCAGCTTTTGTGCACTGGAAAGCAACACTGCTTCCCAAAGAAGCACTGGTGGGTGTCCCAGCACTTCCCTTTCCAGGACAATAAATAATTAATGTTCCTGGTTTCATGGGTTGTGCAGCCCTGTTCTAGATGCTTTAGTGGAGAGTGCATCCCACTGGGAAAAGAAAAACCAGCATATAAATAAGTAAATGATACCACAAGGATTTAGTTATTATGTAGAAAAATGAAGCAAGCAAAAAACCGGAGAATGCTGAGGGGACCCAATAGCTACGATGGTAAAAGAAAGGCTGTATGATAAAGTGACATCTGAAAAGAAGGATGAATATGGAGGGGGGAGGGTAGGAGGGCAGTTTGCAGTTACCTTGACAATGGTCATCCAGACATAAGGAAAGCAAGCGGAAAGCTCTGAGATGTGCCTGGCCAGTGTAGGCAACAGAAATTGGGAAAGAAAAATTAAATAGATGACTCAACTGCAATCCTTAGTAAGAGAAAAACAGCAGCACTTAGTCCCCTTCTTTGTGTGTGTGTGTGTGTGGGGGGGGGGGTTCATTTCATTTGTTGTTGTTATTGCTTTCTGCTTTCTTTTTCCCTTAGAATCTTCTTCCTTTCAAGTCTTGCCAGTTTAGTCTTTTGTTCTTTCTTAACCATTATCAAGCTGAAGATACTATACATGTCTGTGATCTAATCTTTTTATAAGAATGGTACACTTTGTTTCTATGTGGGTGCAAACTGATGAAATCTTTACTTAATATATACTAAATCGATCTTCTGTGTATAAAGATAATTGAAAATGAATCTTGATGTGAATGGAATGGGAGAGGGAGCGGGAGATGGGAGGGGTGTGAGTGGGAGGGAAATTATGGGGGTGGGTAGCCATTGTAATCCATAAACTGTACTTTGGAAATTTATATTTACTAAATAAAAATAAATTAAAAATAAAAAAAGAATGGTGGTCTAGCCTTAAAATAAATCTACCAGTGGCATTTGGCACAGTGTTTAAGGCACTGCTTGTGACACTCACATCCTATATAGGAGTGTCTGGGTTTGAGTCTCAGCTCTACTCCTTATTCCAGTTTCCTGCTAATGCATGCTATGGGAGACAGAACATGATGGTTCAAGTAGTTGGGTCCCTGCCACCCACATGGGAAATCTAGATTGGGCTCCTAGCTCCTTCCAGGCTGTGGCTTGTCCTACTGCCACATGTTGAAGGCAACTGAGGAGTGAACAATCAGTTGGTAGCTTTCTCTCTCTACCTCTCTCTCTCTGTCTCCCTCACTCTCTCTCGATCTCTCAGTCTCTCATAAAATATTTTTTTGTTTTCAAACTTAATGGGATTTAAAATTCCTCTACATGTCTTTTATTCAGCTATATTTCTGGCATTCATCCAACTTTAAGTCAGCAGCCCTCTCTGAAGACATTCCTCTGTCCCTTTCATCATGTATATTTTATTCTATTCTATTAATTCTTCTTAGAATATCAATTATACAATACTGTAAATTACACAGGCTTTATTCACCATTAAACATTTAGCATATAACTCTCAAATTATGCTCATTTTCTCAAACTATTTTTTCTAACACATTACTTCTGTATCTTCTGCTTTTCTGCCAATTAAGCACATGCAAAAATACAGCATAATAAGTTCCCTGTGCTCTTCACTCAAACTTCATTATCTGTTTATGGTCAATTGTTTCAAATATATTGCCATCCACATCATACACCTACTCTCTCATGATTTATTTTGAAGCAAATTCTAGAGCTATAAATATTTGTTAATGTACATCTAAAGAATAAGGATACTCATCTTTAAAACACACACAACACAATATATTTCAAGAAAAATAACAGTAATTTCATAATATTTGCAAGTATTTAATAAGTATTCAAATTTACCCAACTTATATATATTTCCAGGTTTTTAAAAATTGTTTAATTGTTTGAATTGATATTCAAACAAGATGAAGCAGAGAAAGCATTTGATAAAATACAATATCCTTTCATGATGAAAACCTTAAGCAAATTGGGTATAGAAGAGCACTCCTCAACACAATAATGGCAGTTTATTATAAACCCATGGCCACCAACTTTTCAATAGGAAAAAGTCGGAAGCATTCCCACTAAGATCCAGAACCAGATAATGATGTCCACTCTCACCATTGGCATTCAATATTTTCCTGGAAGTTTTAGCCAGAGCCATTAGGCAAGAAAAATAAATCAAAAGGAGATAAATTGGAAAGGAGGAAGTCAAACTATCCCTAATTGCAGATGACATGATTCTTTTTTTTTTTTTTTTTTTTTTTTTACAGGCAGAGTGGACAGTGAGAGAGAGAGACAGAGAGAAAGGTCTTCCTTTGCCGTTGGTTCACCCTCCAATGGCCGCCGCGGTCAGCGCGCTGCGGCCGGCGCACCGCGCTGGTCCGATGGCAGGAGCCAGGAGCCAGGTGCTTTTCCTGGTCTCCCCATGGGGTGCAGGGCCCAAGCACCTGGGCCATCCTCCACTGCACTCCTGGGCCACAGCAGAGGGCTGGCCTGGAAGAGGGGCAACCGGGACAGAATCCGGTGCCCCGACCGGGACTAGAACCCGGTGTGCCGGCGCCGCAAGGCGGAGGATTAGCCTGTTGAGCCACGGCGCCGGCCATAGATGACATGATTCTAAATATAGAGGATCCAAAAGACTCTACTAAGAAACTATTGGAACGCATAAAAGAGTTTGGTAAAGGAAAACGAAATTAAATTATCACACAAAAATCAATAGTCTTTGTATAAACAGACAATACCATGGCAGAGAAAGAATTTTAAAGATTAATCCCATTTACAATAGCTACAAAAAGAACTAAAAACCTTAAAATAAATTTAACAAGGATGTCAAAGATCTCTATGATAAAAAATTACAAAACACTACAGAAATAAATATAAGATGACATTTAAAAATGGAGAAATCTTCCATGTTCATAGATTGGAAGAATCAATTTCATCAAAATGTCCATGCTACTGAAAGCAATCTACCAATTTAATACTATCCCAATCAAAATACCAATGACATTCTTCTCAGATCTAGAAAAAAATGATGCTAAAATTCCTATGGAAACACATGGGATCCCAAATAGCTAAAACAATCTTATAGAACAAAAACAAAGCTGGAGGAATCATAATACCAGATTTTAAAACATATTCCAGGGAAGCTATAATCAAAACATCCCAGTATTGGCACAAAAATAGACATGTAGACCAATGGAACAGAATAGAAACTCCAGAAATCAATTAAGATGAATGTCACATTACGTTTAAAATTTTGATGCTCATATTTCAAAGTGTGAAGATCACTTATTTAACAAAATCTTGGCGGGCCGGCGCTGTGGCTCAACAGGCTAATCCTCCACCTTGCGGCGCCGGCACACCGGGTTCTAGTCCCGGTCAGGGCGCCAGATTCTGTCCCGGTTGCCCCTCTTCCAGGCCAGCCCTCTGCTGTGG
The DNA here is from genome assembly GCA_949820135.1 of Sylvilagus floridanus. NCBI lineage: Eukaryota > Metazoa > Chordata > Mammalia > Lagomorpha > Leporidae > Sylvilagus > Sylvilagus floridanus. Next base: position 92,708,568 of record OX463230.1, read on the forward strand.
CCCAGGAGTACAGTGGAGGATGGCCCAGGTGCTTGGGCCCTGCACCCCATGGGATACCAGGAAAAGCACCTAGCACCTGGCTCCTGCCATCGGATGAGTGCGGTGCGCCGGCCGCAGCGTGCCGGCCGCGGTGGCCATTGGAGGGTGAACCAACGACAAAGGAAGACTTTCTCTCTGTCTCTCTCTCTCTCACTGTCCACTCTGCCTGTCAAAAAAAAAAAAAAAAATCTTGGGCATCTAATGCTTCTATGTAGTGCTGTTTTTTTCCCTTCTGTTTCCATAAATACTTATTTGTCTTTGGGTGAGTGTTTCGTCTTGTTGGTTTGCTTGTTTTCTTTTCTTTTTCTGAAACTTGTGATGATGTTTAGTTGCCTATTCATGTTTGGTGTGACAATCTGTCTTTTTAAGTTGTAGATATTGATTCCAGGGCTATCATGTGCTTTCCCAGGTCATTGCAGAGAGCTGGATGGGAAGTGGAGGAGCTGGGACTCGAACTGGTGCCCATATGGGATGCCAGCGCTTCAGGCCAGGGTGTTAACCCGCTGTACCACAGCAACAGTCCTGGCTTTTGAGTCTTTATTGAATTGAGTTTAAAAATATTACCGCTGGAATCTGATTAGTAAATATTAAAACTTTAGAATTATTGATTCAGACATAGATTTATAAGTCAAAAGTTTAACCTGTATACAATATAACAAATACTACCAATTGGCATATCATTTTTCTTCACACAATAGTTCAGTCTTGTCAGTATTATTTCTTCACTAAAATATTGAAATTATCCCTTTACAATGGCCTAAACACTCAATATCCATATAGTTGTTTAAGATATCTGAGGAAATTTTATATGAAATATAACTTTGCAATGTTAGATATTTCAGCAAAAAAGGCAGTCTGACACCTGTTCAGATGTTTAAGAAATCAGTCCAATAGATTTGAAAAAACCCAGAAAATTGGATATATCAAAATATTGCTCTATAATTGCTTTAAAAGTATTATTGTTTTTCACCATAAACATTTTATTGAAGGAATATCATGTTGTAAATGTAATCTAAAATGTTTTTATATGTGGATTATAAATTGTCAAATTAAAAATAATATTGATGCTTATATGTTTCTGCATGCAGGTGTTACACTTGTTCTGTTGCAAGAATCTTTTCAAATATTGCTTTCTTGTCTTTTTTTTTTAACTTTTATTTAATGAATATAAATTTCCAAAGTACAGCTTATGGATTACAATGGCTCCCCCCCCCATAACTTACCTCCCACACGCAACCCTCCCCTCTCCCGCTCCCTCTCCCATTCCATTCACATCAGGATTCATTTTCAATTATCTTTATATACAGAAGATCAATTTAGCATATATTAAGTAAAGATTTCAACAGTTTGCACCCACACAGAAACACAAAGTGTAAAATACTATTTGAGTACTAGTTAAAGCATTAATTCACATTGTACAGCACATTTAGGATGGAGATCCTACATGAGGAATAAGTGCACAGTGACTCCTGTTGTTGACTTACCAAATTGACACTCTTGTTTATGGCGTCAGTAATCTCCCTAGGCTCTTGTCATGAGTTGCGAAGGCTATGGAGGCCTTTTGAGTTTGCCGACTCTGATCTTATTTAGACAAGGTCATAATAAAAGTGGAAATCTCTCTTCCTCTTCAAAGAAAGGTACCTCCTTCTTTGATGACCTGTTCTTTCCACTGGGATCTCACTCACAGAGATCTTTCATTTAGGTCTTTTTTTTTTTCCCCCACAGTGTCTTGGCTTCCCATGCCTAAAATACTCTCATGGGCTCTTCAGCCAGATCTGAATGCCTTAAGGGCTGATTCTGAGGCCAGAGTACTGTTTAGGACATCTGCCATTCTATGAGTCTACTATGTCTCCAGCTTCCCATGTTGGATCATTTTCTCCCTTTTTTATTCTATTGGTTAGTATTTGCAGACACTAGTCTTGTATATGTGATCCCTTTGACTCTTAGTCCTATCATTATGATCAATTGTGAACCGAAACTGATCACTTGGACTAGTGAGGTGGCATTGGTACATGCCACCTTGATGGGACTGTACTGGAATCCCCTGGCACATTTCTAACACTGCCATTTGGGGCAAGTCCGATTGAGCATGTCCGAAATTGTACATCTCCTCCCTCTCTTATTCCCACTCTTATATTTAACAGGGATCACTTTTCAGTTAAGTTTCAACACTTAAGAATAATTGTGTATTAATTACAGAGCTCAAACAATAGTATTAAGTAGAACAAAACAAGTACCAAAAGGGATAAAGTATTAAGTTGTTCATCAACAGTCAGGGCAAGGGCTGATCAAGTCACTGTTTCCCAAAATGTCTTTCTTTTCTCTTGGACACAAATTTTTCTTTCTATTAGAGTCATGTCTAAGTTAAGATTTATGGATTTCCTTTATGCAATATGCACCTAATTTGAGTCTTTGGGCCAATGCCATGGCTCATTAGGCTAATCCTCTGCCTGCGGTGCTGGCACCCAGGGTCTAGTCCCAGTTGGGGTGCCGGGTTTTGTCCCAGTTGCTCCTCTTCCAGTCCAGCTCTCTGTTGTGGCCCAGGAGTGCAGTGGAGGATAGCCCAAGTGCTTGGGCCCTGCACCCACATGGGAGACCAGGAGGAAACTCCTGGCTCCTGGTCGGATCAGTGCAGCGTGCCAGCCACAGCACGCTGGCCGTAGCTGCCATTTGGGGGGTGAACCAACGAAAGGAGGACCTTTCTCTCTGTCTCTCTCTCTCTGTTTAATTCTGCCTGTCAAAAAAAAAAAAAAAAAGATGGGTCTTCTTCATCTGTATGCAATTGAAGATCATAGAATAAAATTTATTTATATAAATGGACTTATATATTTAAAATTGCTTTCCTTGGTAGAATCCATCCTCATATGTTATCTTTTAAATATTAGTATGTTCTAAGTGTCTTTGATATTTAAAATATACCACAGTGAAATGTTTCTTAAATATTTGCTGACAGTTCTCCCTGAACTTTTTCTCCTTTTTAATTATGGTACCTACACAAGCAATTATCAATGACAAAATTTCTTGAAAAGTATATGTATATAAAAAATTGAAGTGTTGAGAACAGAATGAATCCAGATCAAGCTTGGTACAAGTTAACAACACAAAGTTGTTTTACATAAAGATAATGAAAAGTTGCTTGGACATTTGTGCCCAGTTGACATAAAAAAAAAATAAAAACAAAGTGAGTCAACTACACATGAATTAATTCTAGTTCAATGATCAGAGTATTTAAAGATGACTTTGGAAAGACTAGCATATGAATCCACTGTATATATCAAAGAATTACCTCAACCTACCTGAAGATATTTAAGCTTCACTAAGTGGTGAGATGTAACACTAAAAATAAAGATAATAACATTCCTAGAAAGATCAAAAGATATAACCAGACAGATATGCGGAGATACTAACAAATTTCCCTTAGAATAATTAAGTCCTCTTTAAGCAAGAGGCAGTCAAAACCAAATAAGTGCTCAGTTTTGACTTTGAAATTTTTAGTATGTGTGTATAGCACAACCTTTAATCTTGAAATCCGGGTTGTGTAGAAACAGACAAAGGTCTACCAATAGCAGAAATTTTTAACTGTATGCCAAAAGATTCACACAGTATGGAATACACATGGAGAGCTTGAAATATCAATGCCATTTCATTAAGCCTTTTTCAAGGAGAATGCAGAATGGGTAAATGCATCATCTAATGTGGGGGAAATCCCTTCTGACAAGAAATAGGGGAAATTTTTGAGATATTAAGGGTGAGTGTGAGTTTGGAGAGAGATGAGTAAGTAATGAAGAGAAACAGCAGCAATTAGGAATGCAACAGCAGCAATTAGGAATGCATTTTAGATGCAAATTTGGTAGTTGTATACTGAAAAAACACTCAGATTTGGGATAATCAAAGGTTACTTAAAACAAGCAGTCTGATTTCCAAGTAACGTATAGTTGTCACTCAGAGTGGTCCTGGGAACACAACAACCAAGCAGTATGAAGGACACTTTTGGAGACCTAGAAAGGCTAGCACATCACACAAAAGATCATTTCCCTATGAGAAATGGCATAGGCACCTCACATCATCTATGGAAGAAATAAAGAAGAGGATTTTTATTGATAGAGGTGAATCAGATTGTAATGGGAGGTTAGCCATTCAATTAACAATATCCTATATTTATAATTGAATATTTTAATTTTGAATGACTGGCTATTTGGAACTGAATCTCCAAATAGGTGACCATCCATTGCAAGTTTTGTATTATTTCTTAACCATATCATTTCTTGCTCTTCCCTATACATGTGTAGGGATATGCATGGGAGTAGATATGACATAAGAAAGAATACTAGATATTGCCATAAAGAAATGTAATATATAGTGAAAGAAATGTAAGCATATTACACTGAATACATATCGTATATCCTAAATATTTGTCCAATTCATTCACTTGCCTCCATTTCCCAAACTCCTAATCCAAATTACGAATGTTACCTAAAATATTGAAGATGTTTCCTAAATCACTTCCCTGAATCAATTTTGCATGCCACATTGCAGGCAAGGTTAGATGTTCAAATTGTAGACACTGATTAGATTATTTATCTGTATTTCTATGTGGAACGGAAGTCCTCACAAGGCCTGCAGTTGCCTGTCAGTTCTGAACCCTTCCTTGTCTCCTGTCTCATTTCACACATTTATCCCGAAGTCTTCAAATTTCTAGAATTATTTCTAACCAGTGCCTTTGGAGTCCTTCTTTTCTTCCTGTAAAACATCTTCCACCACCCCTCTTGGCTCTCCTAAATCTTCCTCTGCATTTGAAGCTCAGCTCAAGATACTGTTTTATCAGGCAAATATTCTCTAACCAACATAGGTTGCATTGTATCCCCTTTCTGTATACTTTTGCACTTCCTTCTTTCCTGTCCCTTTAGTAGTATGGAGTCATAACTTACACCTATTTTATTACTTCCCTTTCTTGTTCTATAGAGTCAATGCAAGCTGAAACTTGCCTATTTATTTCACTACACACAGTGAAAGCAAAGTATTAACTTTACACCTAACTACAAGCAAATTATTAAACATAATAGGTTTCAAAATTTCTCATAAGCCATTGTGTGAATATATAAATGAATGAACATGTGTACACAGATTTACTCACCTGTCTAAACACGTTTGCATGGCATATGCTTACATGGGTTACAAACAGACAAAAAAAGAGAATGAAAATTAATGATGCCACAGAGAATGTTGGTTATACTTTTGCCTTCTAGATATTTAAATAACAATTATGATAAAATAATAAATCGGTTTCCATTTAAAATTCATTAGAACACTTGATACATAATTATTAGTCACAAGTTTATTTTCATCTTTAAAACAGAATTTATCAGGAAAGATCATGTATACCACATCTTGAGAGAAGTTTAGCTTTGGTTTGTTCCCGGGTTTCCGCACCAAAAAAATAAACAAATAAATAAAAATTTTTAAAAAAGTTTAGCTTATTTCAAGCAAATGTTACATGAACCCAAAACTGTGGGACTGAGATAATTTTACAATTCTGGCCTTCATTTTATATATTTCACTAAAGAATTCAATTGTGTATTTTTCATAGCACAACCTTCTCTTAATATATATGTTCATACTAGTCAAAGAAAGCTATCTGCACTCTATTGGCTTAAGCATTGAAGTCAGCCCAATGATTGTGAATGTAACAATATTAGGCAGTGGCAGTTTGTAGATATAATCAAGTAAATACGAAGTTATAATGGATCAGAGTGTGTTCTATTCCAAGGGTTCTATTTGATTGTTTATCTCTCTGAGAAGAGAAACTAGAGACACATGGAAGAGAAAATCACAAAATTACAGAGCCACAGAAAGAAAATGATCTTATGAAGATGAAGGTCAAGATTAAAGTTACCATACCATGAATTCAGGATTACTTGAGGCTACCAGTAGTCAGAAGAGTCAGGGAGAATCTTCCTGGGAGGTTTATTAAGGAGCATGGTAATGCTGACACATTACATTCTAAACTCCTAGAACGGTAACAAGTTCATGTTATTTTGACATAAGCATTTTGTGGTACTTTGCTATGGCAGCCCTAGGTCAGTAATCGAATTTTTTAAAGGATTTATTTAATTTATTTGGAGTTAGACTTACAGATAGATAGAAAGAGAGAACCAGAGAGAGAGATAGGTCTTCCATCTGCTGGTTCACTCCCCAGATGGCTGCAATGGCCAGGGCTGGGATAGGCCAAAGCCAGGCGCCAGGAGCTTCTTAAAAGTTCCCCACATTGGTGCAGGGAGCCAAACACTTGGGTCATCTGCTGATTTTCCTGAGCCATTAACAGGGAGCTGCATCAGAAGTGGAACATCCAAGACAGGAACTGGTGCCCACATGGGATGCCGAGGTTACAGGATTCAGCTTTATATGCTAAGCCACAACTCCAGCCCCAGTAATATGGATTGTTAAATAAAAGAAAAGAACAAAATGGGAAGTTAATTATATTTTTCCAAAAGTAAAAGATGTGGGATATGAAGTGGAATCGCATTTTATTGATTGGACTCAGGATAAATCTAGAAGATTTCTTTGCTGTTCTTGATATTTATAGAACAACAGTAAAAAGTATTTGAGCAAAAAATAAAAGAGAAAAAATAAGCCAAATGCTAAGTCTATTATGATTTACTAATTAATTAATTTATTTTTTAAAGATTTCTCTATTTTTAAAAAAAATTATTTATTTTTGAGAAATCAAAAACAGTAAGAAGCCACACCGACTTCAGAAAAGATACCAGAAAAATGAGTGATCACATTCACAGGGTTGGATTGAGATAAGTTTTCAGTAGGGAATGAACAGAACAGAGCAGAAACTCTCTCTGGAGCAATGAGGAGAGGACAGGCTCATCACAACCAGCCATTCCTGCATCTACACAGCTTACACCTGTCCCGAAAGTGCCATCTTCCCACCAACAGCAGTTTTGATGCAAGAAAATTCTACAGTCCTCACTGGCTTTGAGTCTGGCTTAGGGACTGTCATGGGTCTGGGTGAGTACTTTGTTCTGTGAAGTAAGGCCATGTTGCTGCCTTCCTACCAGCCCCCTAATCTGCTGAGGTAGAGCTGTAGCTGAACTCTGTGCTGAGTCAAGGAACAGCAGGCATTTGCACCACTGCCAGTGGCTGCCAGTGCCAGACCTAGGCAGCTTGCAGGGAGAACAGTGGACACCCTGAACCTTATGAGTATGGTAGTTCTGGGAATAGCCGCAGAGCTGAGGGGATGGATCATGGATTGCAGCTGAGTTCCTGGGTTTGTGTAGACTCAGCTCCCTGAATGCTGGGAAAGGATCTTGTGGAAGGGTGTGGAGACACACTTTACGTTGGGTCAGTGCTCTCTATGGTTCTTATACCTGGGAGAATGGGGTACATTGGCACCATGAGCTCTCTCTAAGCTGTGAATTTCCTGATTCACACTGGCACACAAAAAGTCAGTGATTGGGATCACACTAGTCAGCTCCAACTTCCCTTCCTACCAATGGCTGTATTCAGGGGTGCTCCACCATACTCGACTTTGGTGTCACTGTCCACAAATAGCATTCATACTTCCCTGATCCCAGCTGGCACACACTCCTGGAACTCAAGGGTAAACTTTCAGCATGCCATCAATCCCCAGAGGTGCATTTCTAAGGAATAAAACCTTCAAACAAACCAATTGTTGTGAGCAGGAGGGAAGTTATGGGGGGAGGGAAGCCATTGTAATCCATAAGCTGTACTTTGGAAATTTATATTTTCTAAATAAAAGTTAAAAAGAAGAAACTATACAAAATATCAGTGAAATATAGATCTTTCTTTTTGAAAAAGATAAGAAAAATTGATAAGTAATTAGCCTAAGTAACCATTATAGGGGAGAAAAATCAAATTAATAGAGTCAGAGATGAAAAAAGGAAATGTCATTACTGATACCACAGAAATACAAAGCACAATTAAGAATTATTACAGTGACATGTCAATGAATTTGGAGACCTAGAATATGTGGATAGATTTCTAGACACAAATAATTTATCAAAATTGAGGCATGAAGAAATAAAAGTCTGTAAAGACCAAGAACCAGGACTGCGTTAATCAGTAATAAAGAGCCTCCCAACAAATTAAAATCCAGGACCGGATGGCTTCAATAATTAATCCTATCAAACCTTTAAGGAAGAATTAATGGCAATGTTCTTAAACTATCCAAAATATTTGAACAGGACAGAGTCTTTTATAAACTCATTCTATAAGACCAGCATTATCTTAATTCCAAAACCAGGGAAAGGCACAACAAAATCAGAGAACTACAGACCAGTATGTTTGATGAAATAAACTAAAAAAATCCTCAACAAAATCCTAGAAAATTGAATCTAATAACACATCAAAACACATTGAATTTATATTAGGGATGTTGGGGTGCCTTGACATATATAAATCAATTTATGTGCTACATTACATCATAACATGAAGGATAAAAACCATATGATTGTATCAATAGATGCAGAGAAAGCATATGATAACATACAACATCCTTTCATGATACAAACCTCTCAAAAGCTGGGTACAGAAGGAATATACCACAATACAATCAAGGCAATCTATCACAAACACACAGCCAGCCATCATACTGAATGGGGAAAAATGCTGGAAGCATTTCAGATCCAGCATCAGACAAACAAGCCCACTATCACCAAAATTATTCAATATAGTTCTGAAAGTTGTAGCCAGTCAATAGACAATAAAAAGAAATCAAAGGGATATGAACTGGCAAGAAAGAAGTCAAAGTATCCCTGATAGCAGATGGCATGGTCCTTTGTATAGGGAGAACTAAAAGACTCCATTAAGAGATTATTAGATCTCATAAGAGAATTCCACAAAGTTGCAGAATATAAAATCAACATACAAAAATCAATAACATTATTATCCAGCAACAAGCTCTAGCTGAGAAATAACTTACACAATCAGTCCAATTCACAAAAGCTACAAAAAATTAAATTCCTTGGGCTAAATCTAAGCAAGGATGTGAAAGATCTCTAGAATGAAAATTACAAAATATTAAAGGAAGAGTAGTTTTGAAATTTTGTTCTGCATGATATATTTAGGAATACTATAGTTAATAAATGTTACTTTCACTTCTAAAAAAATAAAATAATTCCGATCTTTCTCCTTTATACAGGTATCAAATAAGGAATATTTAAGTTATATGCAGTGATGATAGAAACTTAACCAATTAAGAATTGTTGATGTCTTGGCACCATAGGGAACATAATCTTTGCAGCCATGAATGCTTCATAGGTATGTACAGAATTAGGCACATATCTGCTAAGGACCAGCAACTTGCCTTCATAGAAGGGGCATTGTTGAGGGGAACACCATGCATTTGTTATTGATGCTAGAGAAGGACTCCAACTACATGGAGCATGGCAAAACATCATAATACCAGCTACCTGGAATATAAATCTAAGCACATTTACTAACTACAACTACATATGGGAGCAACCAAGGCCAATGACATACAGCTAAATACAGAATGGAATAAAATGTCTACCCACAAAATAAAGAGACAGAATGCTGCAAAAGGTGCCTCAGTCCACCAAGGGTAACAAGTCCCTCCTAAAGTGCAACACAGGGCACAGAGCAAAAATCCGGTGTCACTAAGGGCCACTGGCAAACATGCTTAGCAGAATGATGATGAAGGAATTGATGTTGAATCCGAAACACATACTGGACTAGCAGTGTGGGTGCTTTTTCCTCTGGGAAAGGAGTGTTCTGGGCTTCACAAGGGTTGGGAGACTTGCAGATGAGACTGTGTTTCCCAAGAATCATAAACTAGATGTCTGAGTAGAGTTTGCAAAACCACCCAATCTACTATTCCTCCATTTCCTATCCTTTGCCAGACTTTTCAATTATTCTAATTTTGAAAACTTCAGAAACTTACCATAAATCAATATATCAGTTTAGTCACAAGTGCTGTGAGTGAAGAACATGCCCTGTGGGTCACACCAGGTCTTCGGTTCAGGTTTATTAATACTGTTTCCTTACTTCTTTAATAAGCGTCTAATTGGATTTCCAGGACACCAGACTCTGTTTCCTATCAAACTGACTACATCATTATTCATCTTCTTGTTAAAAATGGTGTCTTTTATTTAAAAGTCTCCCATTTTATATATACCTTCTTATCTACATCCCCTTTTTGGATAAAGCTGTCTATGCCTATAGCTTAATCTGCCATCTGACTTGTGATAATGTGCAAAGCGTAACTACTTTTCTTAATAGTATTCATTCCACTTATCTGCCCAAGGCAAACGTCACAGCATTCTGGTTCTTACTTTTCTCTACTTCCTTCATATTCAGGAAAGCATCAGGACCACAGGCAGAATTCCTTTACAGACTTAAGACTTCCTTCCTCTCATTCAAATATGAAGGTGAAAGAAATTTTATTTTTCTCAAATTAAAATTATTTTGGGTATTTCTTTTACTGGCAATCAAAGTTAATCCTACATATTAAGTTTAAAATATACTTAAAACAAAACATGTAATTAAATTAAATTAATGAAATTCAATTTTTTAAATTTTTGACAATGTAAAGATATAGCCTAATGATGAGAACAATACTCCTTAAAAATTCAGAAGCATAGTACTGTTTGACTGAAGTTTGTTCATTTTAAGACCAGTTGCTGTTCCACATCGAGAAACAGATTCCAGGGTTTAGTGGTAATGTTTGTCAAAAGCAGGATTCCTTTCAAGATGCAATCATAGCTATACAGTAGCATAATATAATGAGAAAAATGTGCTAACCTGTCAATTGTGTGATTTTCCTTGCAGACTGGAGATTTCATCAAGAAAAAATAAAGTTTGCCCAATTTTAGAATATCCATAACTTTTCCTAATAATTCCCAATAAATAGTAGCATAAAACAGCAATACTTAATAAAATTGTTGATTACTTCAATGTATGATTTAAAAACTGTGACTGGAATGGGAGAGGAAGCGGGAGATAGGAGGGTTGCAGGTGGGAGGGAAGTTATGGGGTGGGGAAGCCATTGTAATCCATAAACTGTACTTTGGAAATTTATATTTATTAAATAAAAGTTAAAAGAAAAAAAGAGAAAAAAACTTTATTTCACTTGATTATTCCCTTAATGCAATTATAATTTTAGCAGGTTCATTTAAGTACTTAATTTTTTTTTATTGGACAGGTAGAGTTGCAGACAGTGAGAGAGAGAGACAGAGAGAAAGGTCTTCCTTCTGTTGGTTCACTCCCTTAATGGCCGCTACGGCTGGAGCTGCGCCCATCCAAAGCCAGGAGCCAGGTGTTTCTTCCTGGTCTCCCATGCAGGTGCAGGGGCCCAAGCACTTGGGCCATCCTCCACTGCCTTCCCCGGGCCACAGCAGAGAGCTGTACTGGCAGAGGAGCAACTGGGACTAGAACCTGGCGCCCATATGGGATGCTGGCACCGCAAGGTGGAGGATTAACCAAGTGAGCCACCACGGTGCCAGCCCCTTAAGTACTTAATTTAACACTTCTTATGTGTCTCCAGGATTAAGTGCCATGAATATGGCTATATTTCTCACCCAAATCAACAGTCCGTCTTTGTGAAGCAGCTCTCAAAGTTTCAGCTGATCCCAATGCACTACTTCAACTTCATGGCTGTTTTTTCCATGAAGGCATTGAGTCTTTTAAAGATATTCTCCATTCATAAAGGTCCTTGTAATTTGTCAGAAATAAAGTAACTTTGTGACTTAACTTATAACTGACTAACTGGGAAAGATTGGGTGATTATACAGGTGCACAATTAGTTTACAGTAACTGTTTCAACTTGATGTTACTGTGGATAATTCATAATTTGTGAACATATCTTTCAATCAAAAATGAATAACCTCTAATCAACAATATTGCTTTTTTGGCTTCTGATTGTTTTGAAGCAGGTTTAATAAGGACCCTGAGGGTTATCTCATGAGTTTTGACATTTATAATTAAATATTACAAAATAACTGCTTTAGCATCTGCAGTGTCTTTCCCTTTATGTTACATATTGTTTTTCTGGAACACTGAAATCTTCCACTTCAGTTAACAATAGGCTAAGTCTAACTTAGTTATTGTTGTACTTTTAAGTGGCAGTTTAAAATGGATGGCTCTGATTCGGAATTTGTGACCACATCCAAAGAAAGACATATAACAAACAAGTTCACTTTCACTATCAAGCCATGAATATTTATAATTTAAAACTTAGAAATTGTTTTCATTATACTCATGTATTTTTTTACATTTGCTCTTGAAAATTTTAAAACTCTAAAATACATTTCAGAGTTGTTGTTGTAGCTTTTAATCTGTGGTATACTTAAATCTAATGATATTAATTAATTCATAAAATATCTGAGTGCTCCAACTTTAGGTGTTACAGATTCATCAATAAAGATAACAGACCCAAATATTTGGTATTTTTTTCCACAATCACTGAAAATATTCACTTATTTCAACATTTCCCTTTTTAAACTTTTTTTTAACGTAAGGTAAACTAAAATACAGATTTAGGAACATAGTGTTACTTCTCTTTTAAAAAGCACTAATCTCAATTATGGTCTGTACTCCAGAGAGGGAGAAGAAAGAGAAAAGGAATATAACTTAATTACATACTAATTTAATTTAATACTAGTTTATATTTTGTATTCTTATAAAAATTTTCCACACTAAACAACTATCATGTAGAAGTAACATTTTAACCTTTTATTGATAACAGTGAAACGATGTATTCTGAAATCCAATCCATGAGAATTTTGATTAATAATTCATTTAATGTGTGCTAGTTACATTGGGTGACCCATGTACCAAAATTTCAAAAGACTTATGGAAATATATGCCTTTAATTCATAAGATGTGACATCCTACCTACCTTACTGTATTCCTAAGCAATGATAATTGAAAATGTTAATTTTATTAGACATTATTATAAATATGTCTGTTTATTTTGATCTACCAGAAGGATCTGTCATGCTTTGGTAAAATGTTGACCTTTCATCTTCAGTTCTTAGTTCCAGACTTACCATGATGATCTCATTCTCTATTTTCTTATTTTTGAGACTTTCAAGAGCCTGTTTTGGACAGTCTTCTAGTGTCTCTTTTGTCCCTGCATTCAGATTGCTTATTTGACACCAGGCTGCCACTGAGACATTCATTCTGTTGTCTGAAGCTCTATTTTCACCCCCTTTGTTGACCTGGAACACTTCTTGTTAAACAATAGGCCTTACCATTACTACTGTGATTATTATTTTCTATTACATTATTTTATATCAAAATTGCTGTATATTATTATTTTTACATGCTTCCTTAAACCACTTACCTCTTACTTATGAGTTAAGGAGTCAGTTTAAGCATTGTTTGTTTCAAAAACATCTTTCCAAAAATTCTCTCATGTTCAGTTAGTTGCTGTCAAACTTTATGATGTTTTCTCAAATATGATACCTATCAAAGAAAATTGGAGTGAACAATGAACTGAGATTTTCTCACATTTATGAATCTATGAACCAATATGAACTATACATTAGTAACTTTATTTCCAATAGAATGCACATAATGCTATTTAAGGTGTTGAATGCTTTCTTTTCCTTTTAAAAGTAGCATCTTCTGGCTTTACTGAGATTTGAGTGCAACTATTTATAGCCACACTGATTTCCTTACTTGAGTCAGTTTTTCACAGATTTTGAAGGTTTTAGATATTCTTATGTAGATACATTATGAGTAATAATCTGCTGGAGCCTAAACACATGCAGTTCTCCTGGTACAATGAAAATCACACTCTAATTTTTAACTTGGTACTTAATAATTAGGGGTATAATACTTGAAAAATGCTCTGATTGTATCAAGAAAAGTCAGAACTTAATTACTACTTTGCACTTAAAGTGGGAGTAGTGATGGAAAATGATGGAATTAATATATGGTAAGTATATACTGTGTCAATCTCCATACCAAGTACTTTGAACTTACTTCTATGTAATAATTATATATATATATAATATATAATGAAAGAACATGATTACAGTTTCCCTTTGTCAAAACAGTAGCTTTTGTATTTGTATTTTCAGATCATTTTACATAACTTTAGTGATAAATGTGCAACAATTTTTTAAAAATAATTTTTATTTGCTTAATTGGTAACCAAACAGATTCTTAAGTCTGTTCTCTCTTAAACACAAAACCTTGAAAAATATACTGATTCTTTGTGACAAAGTGACAAATGTTAGCACAGTTTTAGAGGTTACCACAAAACAAGATCAAGAATGGGGGCAGAAATTTTAAATCATAAATAAAAGTAATACAAAGGTTTATAGCTATGATAACACATAGAGATGTCTTCATTCCATTATATATTACTAAGAAAATCATTGGACACATATCTTAATATATACGTGTGTGATGCTTTGGAGAGAAAAAAGGAGCAATTTGAAAGAAATCAAATACACAAGTAAAGGGAACACTTAGTTTGCCTGTGGATGTAAATAGCAGTAATGTATCATCATTTGTGTAAGAAAAATACATAAGTTGATACATGAACTTAAATACATAAGAGACACTCAGGCTTGACAAGCTATAGTGAGAACAAAAATTTCCAAGGAAAGTTTACCTATCTATATATGGCTACATGATTCTCTCTGGGCACCTCTTCCTTTGTCTTCCTTTTGCAGATTAACTTCATTTTTCTATGCATGTTGTGTGTAATGGCTGAATACTATTTGTATACCCTCTAATATCTAACCTTATTTTAGTAATTCCAAGGTCAAATTATTGGAAAGGAAGGAAAACAATCAAGTTTATTTCAATTAGGAAATAGGAAGGAAGTCTTGAATGTCCTCATTCTATAAAATATGGTCAATAGAGACAAAGCTATCTACTACAGATATGATTGTCAATTACTTTTAAAAGGACACAGAATGTCATAACTATCTATAATATTGAATGTAGTTTGCTCAAAACTATTCCACAGGAATTATCTGAAATATTTTCCTTGTGAAGTCCTCATTAGTTTTTGTACAGTAAGAGGTTTGTATTATTTTCTACAAGTTAATGTACATGATATACTTTCAATATTTGTATGTCCATGACATAATAACTGCACTTTGTTGTAACCATTATTAGACAATGTTGTTTATTTATTTATTTTTGACAGGCAGAGTGGACAGTAAGAGAAAGAGACAGAAAGAAAGGTCTTCCTTTTCTGTTGGTTCACCCCCAATGGCCACTGCAGCCTGTGCATCCCGCTAATCCGAAGCCAGGAGCCAGGTGCTTATCCTGGTCTCCTGTGCGGGGGCAGGGCCCAAGGACTTGGGCTATCCTCCACTACACTCCCTGGCCACGGCAGAGAGATGGCCTGAAAGAGGGGCAACCATGACAGAATCCGGTGTGCCGGCGCCGCACGTGGAGAATTAGCCTATTGAGCCATGGCGCCGGCCTTTGTTGACTTATTATATAGATGATAGGAAGAACATCTTTTAAACTCTGAACTAGATACTGTTATGCTTAGTGAAATAAGTCAGTTTCAAAGTGACAAATACTATGTTTCCTCTGATATGTGGCAGATAATCCAGAATATAAAAAAAAATAAGAATGAAACTGATATCTTATGATTTGATGATTGTTTTTAGCCTTTGTGTATACTACTGTAGAACAGTGGTCTTTCTATTTTTTACTTGTTGAACTTTATGGTTAGTGGTGCACTATGACTGTGATTCTAAAATAAATTGAAATTGTTATTGTAAAAATTAAAGGAAAACCAAATTATTAAGGAAAGAGAAGGATTGAAGAGAAGGAGGAAGAGAGGGAGAGAAGGTAGCATAGTTATCTTAGTAATATTTCTATGAAATACATAAAATCTATTCTCTTTATATTACTAAAAATTTAAAAAAATGAAAACAAACATTGTTAAAAGTATATTCAGGCTGGCGCCATGGCTCACTAGGCTAATCCTCCACCTTGCGGCGCCGGCACACCGGGTTCTAGTCCCAGTCAGGGCACCGGATTCTGTCCAGGTTGCCCCTCTTCCAGGCCAGCTCTCTGCTGTGGCCAGGGAGTGCAGTGGAGGATGGCCCAAGTGCTTGGGCCCTGCACCCCATGGGAGACCAAGAGAAGCACCTAGCTCCTGGCTTCGGATCAGCGTGGTGCGCCGGCCACTGCGCGGCCATTGGAGGGTGAACCAAAGGCAAAGGAAGACCTTTCTCTCTGTCTCTCTCTCTCTCTCTCACTGTCCACTCTGCCTGTCAAAGATAAAATAAAAAAAATAAAAAAGTATATTCAAAATAAAAGAAATGTTACATGTCTACAATATTAGTTACAAAATAAACAAAACTAAACAAAACAAACAGACAACTTTGAACCAGATTATCTGGTCAATGTGTGATTTTTTTTTTCTTTATTTGACAGGCAGAGTGGACAGTGAGAGAGAGACAGAAAGAAAGGTCTTCCTTTTTCCATTGGTTCACCCCCAACGGCTGCTGTGGCTGGCGCACTGCAGCCTGCAGAGCATGGCGCTGATCCACAGCCAGGAGCCAGGTGATTTTCCTGGTCTCCCAAGCAGGTACAGCATCCTCCACTGCACTCCCGGGCCACAGCAGAGAGCTGGACTGGAAGAGGAGCAACCAGGACAGAATGCGGCACCCTGTCCTGGACTAGAACCTGGTGTGCCAATGTCGCAGGCGGAGGATTAGCCTATTGAAATGCTGCGCCGGCCTCAATGTGTGATTTTTTAACAGAATGAATTTTTAAATAACCATGAATAGATACTAGACAAAAATTCAAAGTAATAAATCCGTCTAACATTTTCAAGTATGTACAGATTTTCATGTTACTGCATTTAATCTCCTATTAAAATAGTTTACCAAATTGATAAGATAATTAAAACAAATTCACAGTTTAAAGATTAGTTTATTTTCCTATTACAAAACTAATTCAATGTTCTCCGATTTAATTTAGATTTCCCAACATGGCCCCTCTCCCACCTTGATGTTTTCTTCAATTCACTCCTTTTTTTTTCCACTACAGACTTTGCTACTCAGAGGTATCATCAGAGGATTTTACCTATTGATCTTTTAATTCAACTTTAAAATTGTGAAGCATTTGTAATGAATATTTTTTAAAAAGATGCAAAATATTTCCATTGGTTCATAATTATAAACATTTATTTTATGAATGCTGTTTTAATGCTTAAGACAAATAAAAATTAAGAATTTAAAAAATGTCCTTGCTGTATGTTTCCTGAAAATTTGAATTGCATTTCTGCATATAAATCTGATTATCTCCACCTAGATGCAATGTGTATAATCACTGAGAATTGAGTTGAGCTTTTTACCTCATTTTTGTTCTGTATCTTCTGAACACAAATATTTTTACATGTATATTATAGCAAATAAACAAATTATATACATACTTGGGATTTTATTAAAATTTGTATGTTAGAAATTATTTGTCAATACTTGGTCTTTCTAAAATTTTGTTTATGTATTGTAAAACCTACAGTTACACTTGAGAGTGCCAAAATCAGTTATTTTGCATTAATGCATTGACATGAACATATAATAGCTATATTCTAGAGGTTGTTTTTAATTTGAGAGAGAGAGAGAGAGAGAGAGCGAGAGAGAAAATGAGAATGCCCAGGGGAGAGAGACTGAAGAGGGGCACCTCAAAGCCATTAATTAGTCCACTCCACCTGTGTGTGCAATGGCCAGTGACTTGCCAGGGAAGAATCTGTGACCCGAAAATTCAATCCAGGTCTTCCACATGGATAGCAGGGACTCAATACTGTGCAATAATCTGCTGCTTCTGAGAGTCTACATTGGAAGGAAGCTGAAATGCGGAGTGGAACTGGAACTCTAACCCAGATATTCTGAAATGAGATGTGAGTTTTAACCAGTGTCTTAACCATTAGACTAAACAGCCACCCCAGTAGATTCATTTTACATAATTTAATGATATGTTGAAAGATCAAAATTAATTCTTATTCCCAAATGCCATGTTTAAATGTATGAACAATTGGCATGTAAATGAAAAGATGCAATGCCTCCACAGGTTCCTGAAAGTTAATAAAATTGCCGCCAAATGATGTCATGAAGATAACTGGGAACCATTCAAGTATGCACATAATATAGTTCTGACAAAATAAGAAGTAGGTAAATAATTATACTACCTGCATTTTTCTTCTTGTACAGAAAGATTTCTCTGTATGTCTTATCATGTTTCACTTTTCCCAATCCTATTGTCAATATGGTTTATAATGAATGCTTTGCTGCTAAGTAGGTACATTTTTCTCCATCTGGTGACATGTCCAGTGAACATATTCTATTTCATTTGTATTGGTCACCGGGGAATTCACAATCTTTGTGGGCTTTCATGTAACTTTGTATATCAGTACACGCTGTTCTTGGACTTCTATAACATTGGATAAAACTTGTATTTTGTATCCTAATAACCCAGTTGAGTATATTTATGTTCTGAGTAGAGGGTGAAACATATCTATTTATATTATACCTAAAACCGGACCTAAAGTCCAATATGTAATGTTCTATTAATGAGAAACTACTGAATTAAACCAAAGAAACAGCATATATATATATTGCTAGAATCTTATTAAGCATTAAGAATTCTTTGTGGCGGAGCCAAGATGGTGGAATAGTGAGGACGCGCACTAGCAGTCCGCAAAAAGATAGTTTAATAAAAACAGAGTTACTGTAGCCTCAGGAAAAATCTCACGGAAAAAAATGCAGTGGAAATTCTTCCGGACCCAGTGAATGATATGCAGAGGACCTAGGGGAAAGTAAGTTTGCGAACGGCAAATCATGCCTTAGTCGCAGGGGAGCTGCCGGGAGGGACGGGAACCGGACGGAACACAGTCGCCATTGGAATCGAGCGCTTAAACGGGAGCCGATACAGGGATCCCGAGACACTGGCGGGGGGAAGCAGACGCCAGGGGGGAAACAGCACAATTGAGGCGAGCCCACACGGACACTAGCCTCTTTCGTTGCCCACCCTGCTCACTCGAGCTAGACTGAACACAGTGGGACGGCGCGCGCCCGCCGGCTGAACTGGAAGCCGGGCGGAACACAGTCGCCATTGGAACTGAGAGCTTGAACGGGGGCCGATACAGGGATCCCGAGACACTGGTGGGGGGAAGCAGACCCCCCACGGGGGAAACAGCACAATTGAGGCGAGCCTGCAGGGACACTAGCCTCTCTCGTCACCCACCCTGCTAATTCGAGCTAGATTAAACGCAGTGGGACAAGGCGCGCCCGCCCGCCCGCCCGCCCGCCCGCCCATCACTGAGGCAGACGGAACCAAAAACCCGAGGCTGTAGAAACCTGAAGGGGATCCAAAAACTGGGAACACACCGCGCACACAAACTCCGTTACCTTGACAACCCAGAGAAAGAGTGTGGGGAAAAAAAAAAATGCCAAATAAAAACAGATTCCGAGGGAGCAAGATCAAGGAAGACGCTATGATGACCCCAAACGGAAAAGACACCCCAAGTCAGGATTATGAAGATAATGAGATAGAAGAAATGCAAGAAGCAGATCTCAAAGAATTGATAAGAACATTAAGAAGTTCTCAAAAACAAATTCTTGAACTACAGAAATCCTTAATGGATAAGATAGAAAATCTCTCTCGCGAGAATGAAGTACTACGGAGAAATCAAAACGAAATGAAACAACTAGTAGAACAAGAAGCTACGATAGTGACAAAAAATCTTAATGAATTGAAGAATTCAATAGATCAAGTGACAAGCAATCTTGAGGGCCTTAAAACCAGAATGGGTGAAGCAGAAGAGAGAATATCGGACCTAGAAGACAGAGAACAGGAGAGGAAACAGTCAAACCAAAGACAAGAAGAGGAAATTAGAAAACTAAAAGATATCGTCGGGAACTTACAGGATACTATTAAAAAACCCAACATTCGGGTTCTAGGTGTTCCTGAAGGTATGGAGAGGAAGAAAGGATTAGAAGGCCTTTTTAGGGAGATACTAGCAGAAAACTTTCCAGGCTTGGAGAAAGACAGAGAAACCCTAATCCAGGAAGCTCATAGAACCCCTAATAAACATGACCAAAAGAGATCCTCTGCACGACATATTGTAATTAAACTCACCACAGTGAAGCAAAAAGAAAAGATCCTAAAATGTGCAAGAGAGAAACGTCAGATTACTCTCAGAGGATCTCCAATTAGACTTACAGCTGACTTCTCAACAGAAACCCTACAAGCTAGAAGGGAATGGCGAGACATAGCCCAGGTACTTAGAGAGAAAAACTGCCAGCCCAGAATATTATACCCTGCAAAGCTCTCATTTGTGAATGAAGGTGAAATAAAGACCTTTCATAACAAACAAAAATTGAAAGAATTTGTTGCCACTCGTCCAGCCCTGCAAAAGATACTTAAAGACGTGTTACACACAGAAACACAGAAACACGACCATCAACATGAAAGAAGGTAAACGAAGGGAACCTCACGGCAAAAGATCACAGGGAATTCAAAGCATACATTAGAAAATATCTGGCAAATGGCAGGGCAAACTTACCACTTATCAATAGTCACATTGAACGTTAAAGGTCTAAACTGTCCTGTTAAAAGACAGAGATTGGCTGATTGGGTTAAGGAACAAAAACCATCTATTTGCTGCCTACAAGAAACACATCTTTCCAAGGAAGATCCGTACAGACTGAAAATAAAAGGATGGAACAAGATATACCACGCCAACAGAAATGAAAAAAGAGCGGGTGTAACCATCTTAATATCGGACTACATAAACTTTAACACAAAAACTGTTAAGAGAGACAAAGAGGGGCACTATATAATGATTAAGGGATCAATACTACAGGAAGATATAACAATTCTCAATGTATATGCACCTAATTACAGGCCACAGGTTTATTTAAAAAATTTGTTAAGAAACTTAAAGGGAGACTTAGACCCCAACACAATAGTACTGGGGGACTTCAATACTTCACTCACAGATATTGACAGATCGACAGGACGGAAGATCAACAAGGAGACAGTAGATTTAAACAACACTATAGCCCAAATGGATCTAACAGATATCTACAGAACTTTTCATCCAACACGTAAAGCATTCACATTCTTCTCAGCAGTACATGGAACCTACTCTAGGATTGATCACATATTAGGCCATAAAGCAAGTCTCAGCAAATTCAAAAGAATTAGAATCATACCATGCAACTTCTCAGACCATGAGGGAGTGAAGTTGGAAATTAGCAACTCAGGAATCTCTAGAGCATATGCAAACACATGGAGATTGAACAACATGCTCCTGAATGAACAATGGGTCACTGAAGAAATCAAAAGAGAAATCAAAAATTTTCTGGAAGTAAATGAGGATAACAGCACAACATACCAAAACTTATGGGATACAGCAAAAGCAGTGTTAAGAGGAAAGTTTATATCAATAGGTGCCTACATCAAGAAACTGGAAAGGCACCAAATAGATGAGCTTTCAATGCATCTCAAGGATCTAGAAAATTTGCAGCAAACTAGACCCAAATCTAGTAGAAAAAGAGAAATAATCAAAATCAGAGAAGAAATCAACAGGATTGAATCCAAAAAAACATTACAAAAAATCAGCCAAACGAGGAGCTGGTTTTTTGAAAAAATAAACAAGATTGACACCCCATTGGCCCAACTAACTAAAAAAAGAAGAGAAAAGACCCAAATCAGTAAAATCAGAGATGAAAAAGGAAATATAACAACAGACACCACAGAAATCAAAAGAATCATCAGAAATTACTACAAGGACTTGTATGCCAGCAAACAGGGAAACCTATCAGAAATGGATAGATTCCTGGACACATGCAACCTACCTAAATTGAACCAGGAAGACATAGAAAACCTAAACAGACCCATAAGTGAGTCAGAAATTGAATCAGTAATAAAGGCCCTCCCAGCAAAGAAAAGCCCAGGACCAGATGGATTCACTGCTGAATTCTACCAGACATTTAAAGAAGAACTAACCCCAATTCTTCTCAAACTATTCAGAACAATCGAAAAAGAGGGAATTCTCCCAAATTCCTTCTATGAAGCCAGCATCACCTTAATTCCTAAGCCAGAAAAAGATGCAGCAATGAAAGAGAATTACAGACCAATATCCCTCATGAACATAGATGCAAAAATCCTCAACAAAATTCTGGCCAATAGACTGCAACAACACATCAGAAAGATCATCCACCCAGACCAAGTGGGATTCATCCCTGGTATGCAGGGATGGTTCAATATTCGCAAAACAATCAACGTGATACACCACATTAACAGACTGCAGAAGAAAAACCATATGATTATCTCACTAGATGCAGAGAAAGCATTCGATAAAATTCAACACCCTTTCATGATGAAAACCCTAAGCAAACTGGGTATAGAAGGCACATTCCTCAATACAATCAAAGCAATTTATGAAAAACCCACGGCCAATATCCTATTGAATGGGGAAAAGTTGGAAGCATTTCCACTGAGATCTGGTACCAGACAGGGATGCCCACTCTCACCACTGCTATTCAATATAGTGCTGGAAGTCTTAGCCAGAGCTATTAGGAAAGAAAAAGAAATTAAAGGGATACAAGTTGGGAAGGAAGAACTCAAACTATCCCTCTTTGCAGACGACATGATTCTTTATTTAGGGGACCCAAAGAACTCTACTAAGAGACTATTGGAACTCATAGAAGAGTTTGGCAAAGTAGCAGGATATAAAATCAATGCACAAAAATCTACAGCCTTTGTATACACAGACAATGCCACGGCTGAGGAAGAACTGCTAAGATCAATCCCATTCACAATAGCTACAAAAACAATCAAATACCTTGGAATAAATTTAACTAAGGACATTAAAGATCTCTACAATGAAAATTACAAAACCTTAAAGAAAGAAATAGAAGAGGATACCAAAAAATGGAGAAATCTCCCATGCTCATGGATTGGAAGAATCAATATCATCAAAATGTCCATTCTCCCAAAAGCAATTTACAGATTCAACGCAATACCAATCAAGATACCGAGGACATTCTTCTCAGATCTGGAAAAAATGATGCTGAAATTCATATGGAGACACAGGAGACCTCGAATAGCTAAAGCAATCTTGTACAACAAAAACAAAGCCGGAGGCATCACAATACCAGATTTCAGGACATACTACAGGGCAGTTGTTATCAAAACAGCATGGTACTGGTACAAAAACAGATGGATAGACCAATGGAACAGAATAGAAACTCCAGAAATCAATCCAAACACTTACAGCCAACTTATATTTGATCAACGATCCAAAACCAGTCCCTGGAGTAAGGTCAGTCTGTTTAATAAATGGTGCTGGGAAAACTGGATTTCCACGTGCAGAACCATGAAGCAAGACCCCTACCTTTCACCTTACACAAAAATCCATTCAACATGGATTAAAAATTTAAACCTACGACCCGACACCACCAAATTACTAGAGAGCATAGGAGAAACCCTGCAAGACATAGGTACTGGCAAAGACTTCTTGGAAAAGACCCCAGAAGCACAGGCACTGAAAACCAAAATTAACTACTGGGATTGCATCAAATTGAGAGGTTTCTGTACTGCAAAAGAAACAGTCAGGAAAGTGAATAGGAAACCGACAGAATGGGAAAATATATTTGCAAACTATGCAACAGATAAAGGGTTGATAACCAGAATCTACAAAGAAATTAAGAAACTCCACAACATCAAAACAAACAACCCACTTAAGAGATGGGCCAAGGACAAACAAGACTAGTGTCTGCTAATACTAACTGATAGAATGAAAAAGGGAGAGGATGATCCAACATGGGAAGCAGGATACACAGCAGACTCATAGAATGGCAGATGTCCTAAATAGCACTCTGGCCTCAGAATCAGCCCTTAAGGCATTCGGATCTGGCTCAAGAGCCCATGAGAATATTTTAGGCATGGAAAGCTAAGACACTCTGGAAAAAACAGAAGACCTAAATGAAAGATCTCTGCGAGTGAGATCCCAGTGGAAAGAACGGGGCCATCAAAGAAGGAGGTACCTTTCTCTGAAGGGAGGAGAGAACTTCCACTTTGACTATGGCCCTGTGGGAATAAGATCGAAGTCGGCTAACCCTAAAGGCTTCCATAGCCTCGGCAACTCATGACCAGAGCCTAGGGAGATTACTGACGCCATAAACAAGAGTGTCAAATTGTTAAATCAACATCAGGAGTCACTGTGTACTTACGTCTCATGAGGGATCTGTCCTTAATGTGTTATCCAATGTGAAGTGATGCTATTACTAGTACTGAAACAGTATTTTTACACTTTGTGTTTCTGAGTGGGTGCAAACTGATGAAATCCTTACATAGTATATATTGAATCGATCTTCTTTATATAAAGATAATTGCAAATGATTAAAAAATCTTGGTGTTAAACTGGAAATTGCATAGACAATTAATCAATTTTTTAAAAAAAAAATCATGTAGGATCTCTGTCCTTAATGTGCTGTACATTGTGAATTAATACTATAACTAGTACTCCAACAGTATTATCATTTTGTGTCTCTATGCGAGGGCAAACCGTTGAAATCTTTACGTAATATGTACTAAATTGATCTTCTGTGTATAAAGAGAATTGAAAATGAATCTTGATGTGAACAGAAGGGGAGAGGGAGCGGGAAAGGGGAGGGTGGGGGGAGGGAGGGAAGTTGTGTGTGGGGGGAGCCATTGTGGTCCATGAGCTGTTCTTTGGAAATTTATATTCTTTAAATAAAAGCTTTATATAAAAAAAAAAAAAGAATTCTTTGTGAATAAAGGATCTTCAAAATGTACATGAACAATGCACATTATGATAAAATTATGCATGGATCTAAAAATTTTTGTATCAAACTAACAATAAATAAATAAATATATATATATATATATATATTTAATTTGCCAGAGTTAGACAGTGAGAGAGAGAGACAAAGAGAAAGGTCTTCCTTCCATTGGTTCACTCCCCAAATGGCCGCAAGGCCGGAGCTGCGCCAATCAATAGCCAAGAGCCAGGAGTTTCTTCCTGGTCTCCCATGTGGGTGCAGGGCCCAAGCACTTGGGCCATCTTCTACTGCTTTCCCAGGCCACAGCTGAGAGCAGCACTGGAAGAGAAGCAACCAGGACTAGAACCAGCACCCATATGGAATGTCGGCGCTGCAGGTGGAGGATTAATTAGTGCGCCACGGTGCAGGCCCCACCATCAACTTTTTGAGGTTATCTCACATTATGAATAGCAGTCCTTCAATGGTCTATAACTTCTCTTGACAATGTCTTTTTCAGAACATAAATTTTTAATTTTAATGAAATCCAGCTTGTCAAATCTTTGTGTAGATCATGCCATTGGCATTGTATATAAAAAGTCATAACCTAATCCAATTTTATATATATTTTTGCAATATTTTCTCCCAGTCATTTAATAGTTTTGTATTTTATATTCAAATCTGTGATCCATTTTAGTTGTTTTTTTTGTGAAGTCTGTATTGCTTCTTTGTTTTTTGGCTAAATTTGTACAGAAAGAAGAAAACATATCCAGTCTGATTTCTTTGTGTGTCAAAGCATTATGCCTTAGAAAAAAATAGCCATTGACATGATTTATCTTGATATTATCAGGATATACTTATCAAGTCAGAAATACAGAATTTCAATGACTTTCCATATAAGTGTAAATGTGTTCTTTGTCAAATAGGATTGGCTCTGTTGTGTGTCTTCTTTGGTTGTGTATCTAAGTCTAAAAATGGATTCCAAAAGAGTGAAATCAATAGGTCAAGATAATGTGAAGAAAAATGTGACATCTGATTCCCAAAAGAGACTTCTGTTTCAGAAAACAATATTGTTCAATGTCTTAACAAATAATATGAGCACAATACTTAAATTTTAGTGATGAAACTAAGGAAAAAAAAATCCCAAAGTCTTAGAGAAAATAAGTTTAATTTGAAATAACTGACAAATTAGAATTTTCAAAAATTTTTCTAGTTCTAAATCCAGATAAAGTGTGAATGATCTTAAAATCTGTCAAACATATAATTTGCCCCAATTTACTTGCCTAGCTGATTCTGTCATGAAATAGACAGAACATATGTTGCTTTTTCCCATTTCTTCTTCACTGCTAGTCCTGTCTCAAATTTTATGAAATCTTAATGAGTGATCAAAATTGAGCCTGATGACCTCCTTTCCAGGAGAAAAGAGGTTGTTTCTATGTATGTATATATGTTTATATGCATGTAGGTATGTATGTATGTATGTATGTGTATATATATTTTACTCTATATTTCAGAAATAAAGATGTCACTGATATCAATTTTAAATATTAGTGTTCTATTTCAGTTAAATGAATTATTATTCTGCTGCTCTCTTTTTTCTCTTAAAAACATGTTTTGCTTTATAATTTGAAATTCTATGAACAAAATTTATGTAAGTTAAACTTGATATTTCGGGATAATTCTCTAGACAAGTATTTTCATTTGCCAGCAAGAATTTGTAGCCTTTTTATGTCTCTTATTTAACAAAACATGTTTAAAGCACTAGAACTTCTTTGTGTAATCTAAACAGAAGTTTGTACTTTACTCACCTACTTCTTTCCAGGTTTTGAACACTTCACTAAAAAGAAATGATAAATGTTTGAAGTGATGGCTCCAATATTTACCATCATTTGATTATTGCACAGTATGCATGTTCTGAAATTTCACATTATACCCCAAATATTTTTATAATTATTGTGGTTCAAGTAAATAAATAAATAAAACTCTAACATAGTTTCAGCTTGAAGAAATAAAAGAAAATATTGCAAAAGAAAATATGTGGTTTTCTAAAGATCCAACGTAGTATTTCATTCCAGTAGTCAAGAAATAAGCCCTATGAAAAGGTATAGTTAAAGCTAATACAGAAATATCTTTAAGTAAGTAACATCTGTTATATGTCTGTTTTATCTATATGTCTGTTTTACCTACAGATAATTTTATATGTGTAGAAAGTGTATAGAAAAATAGACATGAAACTTAATTTCATGGAACGGAGCTTACTGTGGGTAGGGGCTGTTATCTGACTAAAATTTTGAACACATGGAACGATTGGATATTCAAATTGGATTAGCAACTGGCAGTATTCCTGAAGGTTAAGAGTCCCATTACAATGGGTGCAGCCGTTGTGGGATACAGTATGGAGGTACCTCAGAAGTCTGAAAACAGACCTACTATATGATCCACCAATCCGACTCCTGCGAATTTACTCAAACAAAATGAAATCGGCAGATGAAAGAGTTATCTGCCCCCTCCATGTTTACTGCAGCTCAATTCACAACAGTTAAGCTATGGAATCAAACCAGATGCCCATCAACTGATAACTGGATAAAGAAATTATGGTATATATACACTATGGAGCACTACTTAACTGTAAAAAATCTTGAAATCCTCTCTTTTGTAACAAAATGGATGCAACTGGAAACCATTATGCTTAGCAAAATAAGCCATACAAAGACACATACCGTATGTTTTTGCTGATCTGCAGTAACTAATAGAGTACCTAAAATGTTATGTATTGGAGTCAAATTGACATTTTGAGATTCAACAATCATTAAGAGTTTTGTCTCTACTCTTGAGGAACAGTGTTATTTTTCCATTATATTATTTGTTGAATTGTTTACTTAGTGTAGGCTAGTCTTATGAGTATAAAGTTAACTGAAAATAGATCTTTGCAAAAATTAAATGTGGAAATAGGAGAGGGAGGAGGAAGAAGGAAGGGAGCATGGGCAGGAGGGGGCTAGGGTGGGAAGTATCACTATGTTCCTAAATCTTTCTATATAAAATTTTTATACCTTAAATAAAATTTAAAAAATAAATTTAAGAAAGATTTCCATTACAGAACTAAAATAAACACAAACTCTCTCCCACCTTAGAGAACATTGCTTGTATCAGTTAACAAAAGAAATATGAATAAAAGAAGGAAGGAGGGAAATCAGAAAGAAAGGAATAGGCTCTCTCACAAAGAATCCTAGAATTACAGACTTTTTTAGTTAGTCACTGGCAGCCTTCTACAGATTTGCAGAATCATCCCAAGCCATGTCATAAAAATATGGAAGGTAGGAACAAACAAGAATGAACCATTTCTGCAGTTAGGTAAGCTTCCAGGTAAAACAGGTGTTGAAAGAGCAGAACTACCCTTGTGGGGCTTCTTGTCCTAAGTTCACTTTCAATAATGCCATTCTTCCAAAGTGTAGCTTAAGGAGGTAGCAAAAAGGCCAAGTCTAAATTACAATATATGATGCTCCTCAAGGAGGATACTATCTACTCCACACTCCATCCATAACTTGTCTATTCAGTGACAGTATGTGCTAGGGATTGAATGAGAAAAGTAATGAGCTTGGATTTGAATCAGGACAATAATAACTGCCTAAGAATATATGGTAGAATGTGACAAGCAAGAGTCCGTAAGATTTTGAGCCTTCAAAATATAAAGTTGAAGAGGTTAGGCAGGAAAGGGGTTAATGAATACTGCAGGCTACTGAGTAGACCCAGATCTTAAGATTGTAAATATTCTGGAAGTGGAAAGCTATGAAAGGTCATTCTTCCTCTTTGAATTTGCCTTGGTCCTATCTGATAAAAAACTCACAGGTTATGTTCACAGCCTAAACTGGCAATCCTCCTTTGGAAAGTCATCTCTTACTCCTCTTGCAAATATATAGTGATATTCCTAAGAGTACACACTGATAGTGTGTATCTCCACTAGAGATGTCCTCAGATCATAACACTGATCATAACACATGTTCTCAGATCATAACTCATATGTCATAACATATAACTTGGAAAGCAACTCGCTAACAAAAATCTGTAATATTCATCTTTTAAAAAATTTGTGTCCCTTTCATATAACAAATGTGCACTCATTTGTCTAATTAGTTAAAAAAGAAAAAGGAGAAAGCTTATTGAGTTGGTCAAAGAAAATTGTGGGACACAGTAGGCACTGTTCTACATTTAAAATTTATTGAGGTGGCCAGCACCTCAGCTCAATAGGCTAATCCTCCATCTGTGGCGCTGGCACACCAGGTTCTGGTCCCGGTTGGGGCACCAGATTCTGTCCCAGTTGCTCCTCTTCCTGTCTAGCTCTCTGCTGTGGCCCGGGAGTGCAGTGGAGGATGGCCCAGGTTCTTGGGCCCTGCACCTGCGTGGGAGACCAGGAGAAGCACCTGGCTCCTGGCTTCGGATCAGCGAGGTGCGCCGCCGGCCACAGCAGCCATTGAGGAGGTGAACCAACGGAAAAGGAAGACCTTTCTCTCTGTCTCTCTCTCTCACTGTCCACTCTGCCTGTCAAAAATAAATAAATAAAATTTATTGAGGTACAATTGATACATAATGAATGACAATTGTTCAATGTATATAATTTGATGAATTTGGACTTGAACATGCATCAGTGAAATCATCACTGCAACTGAAAATATTATCTCCAAAGGTTTCCATGTGCTTCATTTTAATTTGTTGCTATTTTATCTCGATTTTATTGTAAGAACACTTAACATGAAATCTATCCTCTGAAATTCTTAAATTTTAATTAATTAACTTATAATTTTTAATTTTAAGTCTACAGACAGTAACATTGATTATTGTTGCAGTGGATTTCTCAGCAATGTTGCAGTGGATTCATTTCTGAGAGGAGGAGCGTGGTGGGGGCAAGAGGCGCGGAGTCACCACACAGACCCCTGGCGTCTGGTGAAAGTGGGCTTGAGGCAAGCAACCTGCAGACTCGTTTATTTCAGTTAGTACAACAGCTTATATAGCCAAGACCAGCCAATCCGGTCAAGCGGTGGTCTATACCCCAACCAATCTCAGCCTGTTGCCAGACAGGCTCCATTGCCAGGTGAGTCTCAAAGCCATTCCCAAGTAACTGACACTCACTTGCCAGTGGCCATCTTGGCATGGCCTCTTCATTCCACCACAGATTATATATGATATGTTGTATGGAGGATCCCCATATATCACTTATCTTGCAGAACTGAAATAATACATCAGTTGAACTACTACCCTTGTCTCTTTTTTTGCCTAGCCCTTGGCAACCAATTCTCTTATGAACCTTCTATGAATTTGACTATTTTAAATGTCTCATCCAAGGGGAAAGATGCAGTATGTGAATTTCTGTGACTGGCTTATTTCACTTACTATAACATCCTCTATGTTTATCCATTCTCACTGTAAATGGCATTATTCATTCCCTGAGAGAATTTGAACATAAAAGAATTCAATAAGAGCAAAGGAAAGTTTGGACAAAAGGATGGGAAGGAATAGTGGCAAATATGTATAGAAAATTATGAGGCCTTCAATTTGATTGCTCTATAAATTATAACATGACATAAAAGAGTAGACAAAAATAGAAATGTTCCATTCCTAGCTAAGGAATGGAGTAACACATATTATAGTTAATGAGGAGTCAATGAATAGAGAATAGAGAGATGATCAGAATTGTATTTCAATAAGATTTTAAATTTTATAAGTCCTTTAGAAGTCATATGCAATAGTTTAGGTAAGGAGTAATAAGAGCCCAGATTAATGGATTTATTAGAACTATCAACATAGTTGCCTCAGGAATGGAGAGCAAAAAATCACTTTGAGATACATTGTTGAAACAAAATCAATAAATTTGAAATTGATTGATTATTTCATTCACTAGTCCAAAATATTTCAGTGCTTGTCCTCCAGTGCAGTTAGCATAAATCTTTATCTTGACCCACAAAATACTTAATTATTTGGTCTTTTCTTACCTTTTTATCTTCTATCACCTTGTCACTTCCACACTTGCACATATGCTACACTTATAATGAATTTCTCATAATTTTTCTAAAGTACTTAATTTCTCCTAAGTCTTCTCAAAAACACAATAAATTCACCTGGAAAGCACCTGTATCTTTTTAATCAGATAATTTGTATATATTCTCAAAGTTTCAACCCTTCAGATTTGTCATATGAAGGACTCTCCGGAGATCTCCATCTGGGAACTTCACACTTTGTTCTTTTACCACCAGTTAAGTTTCATTTATAGATGGTATCACAGTTATACTTGTATATGTGTGTGTTCGTGTGTGTGTGACTCATTATTTTATGAAAGTTATTTGGATCTCTTTTTCGTATATTGATAAAGGGATTTTGCCTATTTAATTCCTTTTTTAATGTTAAAGTACTGTTTATTTCCTAGATCATTAAGTTAAATATCATCTACAATCCATAAACACCTAATGAATCTTACCGTTACGAAAAAGCAGCAATAGGCCATTCAGAGAGCAGATATGAAGCTTTAATTTACTGTGGGTGTTTCTCTGACTAGTCTCCAATGTGATAAAAACTGTTTCATATAGCCTCACCAATACAGCTTTTCCTGTGAAATAAAAGCATTCCGTTTAATAAAGGTGTATTACATACAAAATTAACTACTGACTAAATATAAAAGTTGAATACATGTTACAAAGTTTAAATAATTTTGAAAAATTTATAAAAGGCTGAATATCAAGAAGGTTTACATGTATTATTTATTTAATACTTGCCATGATGTCACAGTGAAAACCCATATGATAAATTCACAACTGTTTTTAGATGATGTTTATACATTCAAGTTTCTAACAATTATTTACACAATGTCAGGTCCACATTGTATTTTCACATCTATTCAAGGTAGACCAGCTTTCCAACTACAGATCAAGTTTCTTGGGTAAAAGGAATTACTATTTTGATAGTGACCACAGGAAACCAAATTTATATTCCTGCTATTACACTTGACTCTTGTATAGAGACATTATTCAATATATAACAACAGCAAACTCTTCAGTGGTGCTATTTAAGAGCAATTCAAATAGTAGATGGAAATGGTTTGGCTACTGCAGTCAACATACTGCCTATTTAATGCCTAAAGCATGTAGTCCGTAAGTCAACTGCAGCATTTGGCAATGGGAAGATGATCATTAAAAATATTTTAAGAAATGAATGGGGTAAGAAGTCCTCTCACATTTTTAAATATAGGTAAGAAATCCTCCCAAATTATTAAATTTAAGAATAAAATTATGTCTCTGTTTTAGACATGCTCAGTCTGTCTACAGAAAGAAAAATTGATTTTTTGTTATGAGAATGTTTGATGAGTTGGGTAGTTGGTTGGTTGACAGATTGTTTTATCTTTATCAGAATAACAGCCAATTTCATAGAGAGTTGCAGCCAACAAGTCACTATATTACTAAAATCATTGAAAGAAAAGTAGCAACTAATTGACACCCACATTTGTAAAGTAATATGAGGGAGTAATCTATCTATCTATCTATCTATCTATCTATCTATCTATCTACTATCTATGTGTGTGTCCCCTCTCTCCCTCCCCCCCCCCTCTATATATATGTGTGTATATGTATGCATACAAGTCATAAAAAGAGAAAGGAAGGGAGACAGATTATATGGTAACATTTAGGTGTGTTCATTACATCTCTGAGAGCAGAAGAGGTTCTAGGAAATGAGCAAACTCAATATCAATAGAGCCGGCAAGCATGTAATGCAATTTTTTGGCTTGCTTCTTTTCACAAGGGAGAAATAACTTGAATTCATATTGAAAACTATCGCTATTCAAAATTTTGGAATTAGCATAATGTGTTGTCAGCAGGCACTTATTACTCTTCTAATGGCCCCCTACCTTCTATCAGAGACATTCCCAGATTGTCCCTAGGGTCTCATTTACTTCTCCCATGTGACACCCCGATCATTACAATTTAGCCATATTGGACCAGTGGGATTTAGTTAAAGATGAACATACAGAAATTTTAAAGCCATGCTCTAGAAGTTTTTCTTTTGGGCCCTTGAATGAAATATCATGCAGATTTCACAGCTTTTCTTGCTCATGTCAGTTGCAAGTAGAATCTCCTGTCAATAATTAAGTAATCCTTTTGTCCACTACCACAGCTTTATTTTTAAATTCTGTTTAATGTTTCTTTCCAATTTCAACTCAATTTTACCTCAGGACATAAAACCTGTAACTGCAAAAAGTCTTCTTTTTCTTCTTTTTTCTCTTCCTATACAATTCTACAATTGCCACTTTTGGTTCCTCTGGATTGGACTGGGTGGGATACAGGAGGGATGAACAACAATGTACTGGATGGCTCTTCTCTTATTGGAAGAGATGTCTTTTGGTGTTGGTACCTCCTCAACATCAAATATGCAACTGATGAATAATTTTCTCTAATTTCTCATACAATTGCAATTTTTCCCCACATGAAAATATTCTCTATGATAGGCAGTTTTCTGCTATATCTTCAGCCCCCAAGGTTCCAAAAATCTGATCTCTACCTCTTTAACCCCTAAAGCAAACCTTTAAGGTAATTTTTTAGTACACTTTCTCAACTTTCTACTTGGTTCATAAACACATATAAACATATCAGTTCTATGTGGCCTATTTTCTATCTGCTGTTAGAAAATGGCACCCCCATGTACAATTTCCAGATAAAGATTTCTCCTGGAGGAGTCAGAGTACCCCAGTGTCCTTTAAACATCAGGGAACAGCTAAAAACCTGTCAAATGGTTGTTTTGAAACTTCTCTGCATTACCTTTTTTAAAAAGAGCAAGCACTCTTCTCTGCTCTGAAAAAGAAGATTGAAGCTAGGACTATGAAATCATCTCTCCACCTAGATTTTCAAACTTGAAGACATATGGAGAACAGAAAAAACAAAACCAAATTTCATAGTCGTACTGTCTTTCACAGTGCTTTATCTCTTCAGTTTAGGATCTGAAGGTTCTTTGCATCTATTCCATTATTTTGACATTTGATGTATCAACCAAAATGAAGACACCCCCCACAAAAAATACATTGTACCTTCTTGTCCCACGTTGTGCCACCAGAATGAAAGTTTGTTTGTTACTCCCTATTTGCCTCCTTTCTGTTACATGGTGCCGGCCATAAGTACAAATTTTTAAAAAGAAAATATTTAATATCTATTTCCTGATATATAATATGGCAGGTGTGACAACAAGAACAAAAATCAACATGTTTTTCTTATAATGGGCACTTATTCTTTACTTACTCTCACTATTCTCCCAAGAGCATGTATATGTCAACACATTGGCATGTGTGTTTACCTGTGTTTTTGTTAAATGAACTTTCAAAGTAATTTACTCTTTTCTGTGTATCAAATTAAGAAGTGATTTGAAAAATTATATGATTATATGAAGATCTACCCCTAAATTATTTATTTCATACTGTGAAATCATTTTAATGTTATTCTATACATGTTTAAACATTTCTGGAAATCAAAGCTGCAAGAAATAATGTATTATTTTATTTGATGGAAATATGAATATAAAAAAGAAACATAATCTCAATTTGTTCATACACTATTCTGGAAAATAAATTCTCAAATATACACAGTGAAATTGACTTTAGTAAATCATTTATAACATATGTTTTCCCTTTGTTAAAACTAGTCAGTAAAATAAAATTCACTAGCATTCTGAGACAGAGGCAAATTCAGGCTTCTTATTATGTTTTCTATCAAAACCTGAGTTGTCATAAACTATCTTGATAAGGAATTCAGTACTGGAAAAGGATATACCACTCTATCAAATTATCTTCAAATTTGTATTTTTGGGCAGCTAGATTACCTTAAGGGAAGAAGTTGATTGACTGGATTCATGTGACTAAGATATGCAGAGACTTGCTTGTTTCATGCACTTCTTGTACCGGGAGTCCAAACAATACTATTACACTTGTCACCCTTTATTTTCCTATTCTCTCTGAGTGCAGTGTCCATTCCTAATCATAGAATGCCACTGAACACACTTTTGGAATCTATCATCACTTGGAACACCTTATATTGTCCTCAGAGCTCAAAACCCTAGAAATGAAATAAATAAAATATTTTTTAGACTACTAACATACAATTCCATGACTCCACATGGATTACTAAAGAAAGGCTATTGGGAATACAAGAAATATGTTGGCACTAAATTAATAAAATGGATTATGGATGCCAACTATCCATGATTTAAATTTGTCAATCAGGACAGCTCTGAAATAAGCTTGCAAAAATAATTAGAGCCATGAGAATCCCATTCAGCATGCAAAATGTCCATTAATCCCAGATGCATGCATTTAATAAAAGAGATATTTGTATGCTATTACCAGGTTTTCTAAATGGTAGATTATATGTATAGCCGCTAAGAAGAGCTTTGATATAGGCATTTTTATAGTTCAGGTAAAAGAGCAGCAATATATAATAGGGTACTAGAATATATTTTAGTACGTCAGCTGCTCCAATCCCTTTCGAAACAATATTCCTAAATGGCAGTGGTTTCTTCTCCCCAGTGCAGTATTAGCTAAAATACACAATTTTAAATATTTTCTGTAAAGGGCTAGACAGTAAATACTTTTGATATTGCAGTGATGGTGTCTGAGTCTCAAAAAGTCAACTCTGCAGTTGTATCATAAAAGATGCTACATACAATATATACACAAGCAAAAGAGCAGGAATAAGTTTCAACTAATTTATAGGCATTGGGTTTTTAATTTTATATGTGTTTCCCATGTCATAGAATATCTTCCCTTGTTTCCATAAAGATTTGAAACTTAAATCTACTCTTAGCTTTGGTCTGTAAATTAGGTAGAGGGCTACATTTAGTTTTTGGTCATAGATTGACAATCCTGTATTAAAAAATTTGGTTTGTAAAAAGGAGAAATATGCTCAAATTTAATTTGAGATATTTGACTTTGACTTATTTTGTTATGAATGTCCACATTGTTCCATCACATATTTCTTAATTACCATTATCATTTTCTCCATACTAGTTGAAATCTTGGTCTTCTCATGGTTAATTTTCCTGTATCATTCACAGTATTACTTTGCATATAGTACTCCTTGTTTCTCTGATTCTCTATCTCCCTTTCTCCTGCTTCTGCCTATTTACCTTTGTGCTTGGCAAAGCAAGAAGGGCCCATAGGTTCATCAAGAGATAGGTCTTCATAAAAGGCAGAAGAAACAGTGTCATATTTGGAACCAAAAAAAAATCAAATGTGTGGTTTGTATGTCAAATTAAACCTGCTTTCAAAAGTCAACCAAAAAAATATCTCACAAATGGCATTTTGCATAAAATCTTTTTTGTAAGGTAGGATATAGGAGAAATACAGTTGGAAGTACACCTGCAGTTGCCTGTGTTTGATATCTGTGAATAAGTGATGGATAAAATGATTTAATATTAGAATTTTCCCATGAATGTTTTGTGGTATACATCTTGTGTTCCAGGGGTAATATCTGTAACCTACACAAAGCAATTTCCAGGGGTAAGATTGCCAACTAGAAATCTGTCAGACAGTAGACTGAAATTTGGCTCAAGGAAAATGAAGGTCTTTAACTATCATCTGGCTTTATCCCCTTATTCTATTTCTAGCAAACAAATGAGCTAGTTCTATTCAACTACATTCAAATATTTTAAAAGGAACTCTTACAGAAACTACATAAAATTATTGCACAACAGGAAAAGAGAAACATGGTAAAAATAATCATGGAAATAACACCAATCCAGAAATATGACACATTGCACAGGTAAAAATTTTGCTGAAAAACCCTTTGCCAGGATTTCAGAGAACATAAAACTAGATGTCTTCTGTATTTATTAGCTAAGTTTATTTAGCTAAATTTATTGATTAACTAAAAGAGATATGAAATGATCCAAGGAAAAAGAATACGAGAAAATCAGTAAAATATAAATTTTGAGCTTAGCAAAGAAAATTTTTTTAAAGATTTATTTATTTGAAAAGCAGAGTTACAGAGAGAGAGAGGTAGAGACAGAGAGAGAGGTCTTCCATCTGCAGCTTCACTCCCCAAATGCACGTAATGGCTTGAGCTGGGCCGATCTGAAGCCAGGAGTCAGGAGCCTCCTCCAGGTCTCCCACATGGGTGCAGAGGCCCAAGCACTTGGGCCATCTTCCACTGCTTTCCCAGGCCATTAGCAGGGAGCTAGATTAGAAGTGGAGCAGCCAGGACTCTAACCAGCACCCATTTGGGATGCCAACATTGCAGGCAGCAGCTTTACCTGCTATACCACAGCACTGGCCCCAAGAATTTTTAAAAAAGAAATATTTATCTGGGAAATAAAAGCACATCATTAATATCAGGACAGGAAAGAAAATCAAAGAGGAGAAGAGAAGGGAAAAGAAAATAAAAATAAATAAAAAGAAAAGAGAAATGAAAATAACTGTTGATAAAAATTCCAATACAGTTAGAGATATGTTGCACTACAAAGGGAAATATTGAAGAAAATAAAATAGAAAAGAGATGATAAATAAAACAAAAAATAAACATGAAAGAGAACAAAGGTTCCTGCAAAGGCATACTTACTACTTTTAATATTAATATTTTATTTATTTTTTTATTTTCATTTTATTTGGAAGAGAGAGAGATAGCAACATACAGAAAAACTGAGGAGGATCTTTCATGCATTGGTTCCTTTCTCAAATGCCCTCAACAGCTGGGTTAAAGTCTGGCTGAAGCCAGGAACCCAGAACTCCATCTGTGTCTACCTTATGAGTGACAGTGACTCAAGTATTTGACCCATCACCTGCTGCCTCCCAAGGCAGCATTAGCAAGAACCTGGAATTTGAAGTGGAGCTAAGACTCAAACCCAGGTACTCCGTTATCGGAAGCAGGTGTTCCAAATATCATCTTAACCATTGCACCAAACATTTGGCCTATTTGGCTATTTTGAATATGTATTTATCTCTTTGAAATGGGGAGAGAGAGAGAGAGAGAGAGAGAGAGCGAGCGAGCAGAGACATCTAAACATCTTCCATCTGCTGGCTCACTCCAACAGTGACCACAACAGCTAAGTCTGGGCCAGGTGAAAGCCAGGAGCCAGAAACTCCATCTTAGCCTACCACATGGGTGTTAGGGGTCTAGATACTTGGGCCACTTTCTGCTGCCTTTCCAGGTGCATTGGCAGAAAGCTGGATCAGAAGTTGAGTAGCTGGGACTCAATCACTCAAAAATATAGGATGCCAGCATCATAAATGTTGGCACCTCTGCACCACAATGCAGGCTCCCCATTTTGCTATTTGGAAGAAGAGAAAATAATAAGTCACAATTAAAAATAGAGAAAAAAATCTTAAAGAATCAATTTCAATGAAGAAGTCAATGCAGACACATAAAGACAATGGAATGCATGGAAAACATGACTCAAATATATTAGTGCCAATATAGATACCTTTAAAATTGCTGGGATTCATCCATAAGGAATTCTGTGAGTATGAATACAAGAAAGCCCTTACTATGGAGAAAAATCTAAAAATGCAAGAAGTAAGCTCTAATCATGAGGCAATCATTGATAAAATATGGAATAAATACTAAAAATCTCAGGAAAATTCAAAAAGATTTTACAACTAATCAAATCTCATCCAAACTGAAAGGTAATAGAAGATACATTCATATAGGTGAACATAATGTATTGTAGTCTCTAATAGCCATTACAAAAATAATTTAGACAACAAAAAGAATAATACAGTAAATAATGATGTTTGCAGTAAAAAGTGAAAGAAAAAAACAATATAATCTAAGCACTCAATTTAGAACATAACTAGGAGTTAGATGTTGCCTTAACAAAGCTTTTCTATAATTATTTATATGTTTAGTTATTCCTCCTTTGTATTTTTGCAGAAATAAAGAATTATAAAGAGAACAATATGTCATGATAATTAATGGAAAAATGCAAATCTCTCCTTAACTGAAGGAGCAATACAGAATGTTGATTACAATTCTGTTATATTATAGAATCATCAGCCAATTGTCTCCAAGTAAATTTATAATAGTATAAAAATTGAGGAATAAATATTATGACAACATATATAAGCCAAAATGCATCCCTTGGGCATACATGCATTTGGCATTATGGGGAATTACTTTCCATACACTTTTTCCTGCTAGGAGTCACTTCTATGCAAGACTGGTCCAAATTTGATTTTCCAAATTTTGAGAAGTGACCACAGAAAG
Organism: Sylvilagus floridanus; assembly: GCA_949820135.1. Classification (NCBI taxonomy): domain Eukaryota; kingdom Metazoa; phylum Chordata; class Mammalia; order Lagomorpha; family Leporidae; genus Sylvilagus; species Sylvilagus floridanus. The sequence continues at coordinate 92,747,596 of OX463230.1, forward strand.
GAAGGCAGAGAACAATTATCTTCCTAGGTGAGTCCTTGACAACAAGCATCTTCATTTGGACTACCTGTGCTTGGTAGGTATATAGAATTTGCAATGCCTTGCATTGTTTGCTTTGTTAGTATTGATTTCTTTCATTTTCATCGTTTGTGTTTTTTTGGCCTGAAGTTTCAACTAATTTGTCTATCACATGATTACTTAGTTTGTTAACTACTGTAGAAACTGCAAACCAATAATGTCACAGATGTTTACTGTTATAATGAGCATAGATCTAGTTTTGCTTTTCCAGGAGCAGAGTGCTATTTTATGTCAGGAAAAGAACAGATACAGAAATAGATATTCATATATCTAAGATCATAAACTAAGTAAAGTGGCTAGTTACACAAGTAAAAAGCAAAAATCAGTAACTTTCCTACGTTAGGAAGGCTTAGGAAAACAGCGCAGTGAATAACTGCAATAAAAAATGGCAACAAAATGTGTGGTAAATCTAGAGATGCAGTTCTTAAGAATGGGAACTTTTCAACCTTTTAAAGATCATTCTCATCTCCAACTCGGTTATCTACCGATAAAAGTGTCATCCTCTGAATAACCACACCGGTGCCCCTCACTGGAAATTGTCTCCAATGTTACATCTCCTTCCTGTTCTGCCCACAGTCTAACTAACTGCCAGATGTGAGATTATGAAGGCCTGGTCCCCTTGCCTCCATATGGAACAATTTTGAGGATACATCCCAACTTACAGACTTCAAAGAAATAATTGTGACCTCACTTGAAAATATATGCCCCAGCATGTCCTCCTGTCTAATTCTGTGATTCTTAAAATTCCATTTTATGTGCTCTCCTAGCTGTAGTCAGAATTGACATTTTTCTGTGCTTTAGATGAGGCAGGGGCCTCACCTGCAAGTATGTTTACAGGTGATCTGCATCAGAGCCATCAAAGTTCACCAGAAAATTTTGTCATTCAGAGGTTATTGCATGCTTATCTAGATCAATACAACCTTTTGTTTCTACTCCTTGGTTATGTATTCTTCAATGGAAAGATCCATATAAGGATATCTATGACCCACAATGCAATCCTGAATTCCTAACAGATAAGTCTATACAAACAATAGAAGAACTGGGAAGTATAATATGATTATTATAGGATAGAAAAAAATTTAAACTGTTTGTTTATTGTCTTGAGAGGAAGAGAGAAAGTTCCCATTCACTGGTTCTCTTCCTAAATGCCCATACCTGGGCTAGACCATGCTGAAGCCAACAGCCAAGAATTCTATCTCAATCTCCCATATGGGTGAGAGGGACCCAACTATTTGAGCCAATACGTGCTCCCTCTCAGGTTGTATATTAGCAGGAAGGTGGAAATGGGAGCAGACATAAGGCTCAAACCCAGGAACTACAAATGGGATACAGGTGTTCAAGCCACATGCTGATTGTTACACCAAATGCCTACCCCAGGCTATATATTATGGTAGAGAATAAAGAATTTTATCAGAGGAAGAGAACTTGTTTGGGACTGGGAAATCACAAAAGGAAACAAATGATTTAGATTCTGAAGATATGTGGAAGAAAAATCAGTTTCACATTGACTTTTATTCTTAGAAACTTCAGGCAACTTTATATATAGTCCTAAGTGCAGACAGCAAAGTCAGTCTCTGTTTCAAATTCCAGGAAATTACAGCTTATATAGTATGTGGGAAAGTAATGTAATTTATGTAATTTAACTGTGGAAGAAGGTGGTAAAGCAACTTTTAGGGGCTAATATTGTGTAAGAGGTAAGCCACCACTTGCAATGCTGGCATCCACATGGGTGCCAGTTGGAGTTCCCATTGCTCCACTTCTGATCTACCTCCCTGCTTAATGGTATGCAAAAAGCATCAGAGATGGCCCAAGTATTTGTGTCTTTGCCACCCATGTAGGAGAGTTGGGTGAAGTTCCAGACACCTGGCTTCAGCCTGGCTTAGCTCTGTTCATTGCATTCACTTGGGGAATGAACCAGCAGATGGAAGACCTTTCTGTCTGTCTTTCTCCCTGTCTCTGTATAACTCTGACCTTAAATAATTACATACATATATATATATATATATATATATATATCTTTAGGAAAAAAATAAATTCAATTACATATAAAATGAATGAGTAGTACTACTTATGATGTATGACTGATTTAGTCATCATATATGTAAAATACGTATGAAAACCTTCTACATCTTAGCATTAATTATGAATTAAATTGAGATAAAAATGTGACTGAAAGCATTTTTAGAAATAAAGTCATGAAAATTCAAGGTATTAGTACCGTTGCTGTTGCTTTAAGTATTTATTGTTATTAACACTACCATTATTTCAGAATACATTGTAACTTGCTCCAAAATACTGTGGAACAAGTGATTTGAAAAACAAAAGAAGTGCAAAGGACAGCAAGAAAACCTATTCACATGTCGTAAGTATTAGCTTTAGGATAGAGTATGAGTATCACTTAATAAACAATGAATACAATACCAACAAATAATATACATATTTTATTAATATGCCATCTGTAAAATAAATATATCCTGTATAATATAGAAAAGTATGTCATTTTGTTAAAATAGTTTTGTAAATACAAACTTATGAAATACTTTATGTAAACAAATTTAAAGCTATTATTTTTAAGTGTCTGTTAATGCATGCATTTATATGTTCAAAGGAATATATATATGTTTCATTTATACTGATACATTTAAGTGAATGCTTTCAATGACCATTTATTTTTTCGATGTTTTTCGACTTTTTTAATAACAAGGAAAAAGAGAACCAGAAAGAGATCTTTCATTCCCTAGTTCACTCTCCAAATGCCCTTAATAGTGGGGATGATCCAGGCTGAATCCAGGAGCCTGAAGTCCCCACCTGGGTCTGCTATCTGGGATCCAGGTTCCAGTACTTCAGCCATCATATGCTGCCTCCCAAGAACATTACCAGGAAGCAGGACCAAAAGCACAGCCTGAGGTGGGACTTCATTTCCAGCCATTTAGATTTGGGATGTGGCTGTTCCAAGTAGTAGCTTAACCTGTAGGTGCCACAATGTCTGTCCCTAAACAACATTTTAGACCCTTAATTTTAACCACAGTGAGGAATGTGATTTATAACAAGTTTCAAAAGTATTTTAATTTGAGAAACAGTGAGTGCTTTGAAAGAACAAGATTAGCTTGCAGCATAATCTTTCCTTTATTCCTAATGAAAATGCAGAAACTTCAAAATATTAAGGCTTTATAATCAAAACTAAATTATACATATTGAATTTACATTGTGTAATTAGCCATTAAATAAAATTCTCTGCTGTCTTTAGAAGGCAGATTCTCATAATCAATCTGAGAGCTCTAATTTTGGAAGTAAATTTAACATTTTCAAGTATCTGATTTAACGTAATGATCCCTGGTGTTCTAGTTACTGAAATATGGAAAATATTTCACAACAATAATCTTAAATAAATGGCATCCATTTATTTATCCAAAAATATATTTAGGTTCGACTGCATGTCTTGACCCTGTTTGGCACTGTGAACATGCTAATCACAGCTGTAATGTATGTGCTCATGAAGCTTTTATGTTAGTCCCACAGTATAAATGTTGCAGGAGTCTGTGGTTCTAATCATTCGAGATCATGTCTCATGATCATGAAGAATGTGGACCATGGACAAGGAAGACTGAGCAGAGAAGCAGAGTTTGTCAAAGCAAGAGAAAGTTCTCACTTAAAGGAGGGGGTCCACAAAAGCACTGCCATTAAGGCAAGTTGTCTAGGCGTTTATATCCTTTGGGTTATGAGGAAGTTTGTGTAAGGTTGGATAAAGGTGCCATTTAGTAACTAGTGACCTTCTTGTTGCTGGGATGTCAATCTCTGGAGCTGAAAAGATCTGGCTGCCTCCTGATTTTGGGTTCTTCTGTCTTGATTTTGTGTAGTGGAGGTGTTTTGTTCTGGGTTTATTCCTCTGCATATCAGGGTTCAGTCTCCCTCTGCTCACCAAGCTTGAGTCTCTGGGATCCTCTGTCCCTGGCTGTCTACCCTAGACCTCATCTGTCTCCTGTCTCTATCAACCTGGGTTCTGAAGAAGTAACTAACTGTAGGGGTTTATAGCAGGTTAAGCCTCTGCCTGCAAAACCGGCAATCCCATGTGGGTGCAAGTTCAACACTCGGCTACTCCACTGCCAATCCAGCTCCTTGCTAATGCACCTTGGAAAGCAGGGGAAGACAGACCAAGTGCTTGGGCCCCAGCCACGCACATGGGAGACCTAGAAGGAGCTCCAGGCTCATAGTATCAGCCTGGCCCAGCCCCAGACACTGTGGCCATTTGAGGAATGAACCAACAGATGGAAGACATCTTTATCTTCTCCTTCTTTTCCTCCTCCTCCTCATTTTCTTCCTCCTCTCTCTGTAATTCTGCCTTTCAAATGCATAAAAATCAATCTTAAAAAAAAAGATAATAACTAACTACCATTATGGAACAGGAGTGATGACTGCTCCAGCTGATTCTTGCTGGTGAGGGAGACTGGCAGAGAGATATCTCTCAGAATGTTCCAAGGACCCTTGGTAGAAGGAACTGCTTTCTCGTGGCTAATTTGCAGCTGAACTGCCTACATGTGAGAGGAAATAAAATGGTTGAGCCAGTTCATTATGAGAGGGGCAAATAGCAAAAGTATGAAGATGATGGCAAGTGGCTCTAAAAGGCAGAACTTCCAGGAACGCCTGGACAACATAGGGGCCAGGAGATGCTTGTCTGCTTTGTTGAGATTACGTAGCCATGTGGTCTGTTTATAGGTCTCTCTGACATTAGTTTTCAACCTATCCTGGGTTGTTGATATAAGGGTAATAGGTTTTATTAAGTACAGTACAAATGACTTCCTGTTCTACTTGTAGATAGTATAAAGTGAGCTGATTGTTTATGATCCCTCCTGTCAAAAAAGTCTAGTGCACAGATATCCCAGTGAGGGCATCTCTAGTGTTTTGGAAAGCTAATTCTAGTGGCTGGGACAGGACATGAAGAGTCCTGTAAATCCTGCCACAGGGCAAGAGTGACAATAGCAGCAACTGCTCCAACTATGGAGAGGCCAAAGGCCCTTTAGAATCAGTGGTGGATGGAGGCATTTTTTAAGATGTTTATGCCTCTCAGTGCCACCATCCCCAAGGTGCAGTCTGCTATTGTCAGAACTATCTACCTCCCAGATTTGTAACCAATTATTAGGGGTGTCACATAGCCAGACAAGTCTGCGAGGGACTGCAATCTTGGCAACTCACTTTTTTTTTTTTTTTTTTTTTGGACAGGCAGAGTGGACAGTGAGAGAGACAGAAAGAAAGATCTTCCTTTTCCGTTGGTTCACCCCCCCCCCCCCCAAGGTGGCCACTGCAGCTGGCATGCTGCGGCCTGCACACCACGCTGATCGAAACCAGGAGCCAGGTGCTTCTCCTGGTCTCCCATGCCGGTGCAGGGCCCAAGGCCCTGGGCCATCCTCCACTGCACTCCCTGGCCACAGCAGAGAGCTGGCCTGGAAGAGGGGCAACCGGGACAGAATCCGGTGCCCCGACCGGGACTAGAACCTGGGGTGCCGGTGCCACAGGTGGAGGATTAGCCTATTGAGGCAAGGTGCTGGCTGGCAATTCACTTTTGATGTACCTTGCAGAAGAAGACTGAGGACAATAGCGTGTTAATCTCCTGGTGATACTTAATAGAAGATCCACTGGCTGTGAGAAACTGTCTCCCTTTCTAAAAGGCAGCATGAGCATGGAAATCCAAAAAGACATACCTAGAGTATGGGCAGCTATTAGCCCTCTTCTGCCTCCAGCTTGAGGACCTTCATCAGCCTATCAGCTCTGACAGCTGGGCATTTGCACCCATGAAAGGAGTAGAATTCTCAATGGTCCCTTCTAGAGTATTACTTATCCCATTCTTCAGGTTCCATATTCCAAGGCTTGCTTCTACATTTCTTTACTTATTCTTTTTTTGTATTTTTTTTGACAGGCAGAGTGGACAGTGAGAAAGAGAGAGAGAGAAAGGTCTTCTTTTGCCGTTGGTTCACCCTCCAATGGCCGCTGCGGCCAGTGCGCTGCGGCTGGCGCATCGCGCTGATCTGAAGCCAGGAGCCAGGTGCTTCCTCCTGGTCTCCCGTGGGGTACAGGGCCCAAGCACTTGGGCCATCCTCCACTGCACTCCCTGGCCACAGCAGAGAGCTGGCCTGGAAGAGGGGCAACCGGGACAGAATCCAGTGCCCCGACCGGGACTAGATCCCGGTGTGCCGGCACCGCAAGGCAGAGGATTAGCCTATTGAGCCGTGGCACCGGCCTTCTTTACTTATTCTTATAATTTCATCCATCCTCACTTACACAGTGTTCAACTTCCAAAAACCATCCACAGCATATTTATTCCCTCATTTCCTATATCCCTCAAAATTCCCTTAACTTTCCATCACCAAGGATAATTGCCCTGTTAATAGTTTCTTAACTTCAACACACCACCTACAACATACTTATTTCCTCATTTCATCTCTAGATTAAAAAAAAAAAAACTTTCCATCAAAATCCTCTCATGCTTATAACTTATTCCTTAAATTTCTTTCCTAACTACTAGTTCCTTCAGATAAAATCATGCCTGGATACTTTACTGAGGGCTGGCACAGTTGGGCCTTAGACTTTGAAACTTTGTAGGCCCTCTTTAGTAGGTAGTTGAGAAGTCTTTCTTTTTGCGATATCCCCTCGGTGGGAGCATCGAAGAGAATATCATCATCATACTTCAGAATAATAGTCTAAGGCTGAGTGACGTCTAATAATTCTCTCAACAAGGCCTGTCCAAAGAGATGTGGACTGTCAGGGAAGTTGTAGCTTGACTAGTATTCTCTGGTTTGCACAAACCTTTGATTAATTCCTATCTCAATCAGAGGTAGATATAGAGTCTGACTTGGAGCTATAATGATGGTGGTTCCCATCCAAGCCAAGATGTCTTCCCACAAAAAGGGAGTAGGACTCTCTGTCATGATTAAGAAGGCATGTGTAAAAAGCAGAGAAGTACCTCAGAGAAGTACCCAGTCAAAGATTTTCCTGAGATGCCTCTCATAGTCATGTTAAGGGAGGAAGGAAGACTGGGCTAGGACAGGACAGAAAAGTTGGCTCCAGTGTCTAGGATTAAGTCTGCTTTCTTCCTTAATACTGTTAGGGTCACCTGTGACTTTTAAGTGCTAATATTTTGGGTGGTAGGACTGTGTACGAGAAGCAGTGGACTATTCAGTCCTGTTGTGCTATCTGAGGAGGGAAGCCCAACTCCAGAAGGCTTGGTCTCTGGGAAAAGTCAATCCTCCAATGATCCCCACTGCAAATAGGACAGGGCCATGGGTGCTTTCTCTGGCAACAGTAATGCAAGAATTCCCTTTCAAAGGGTGCCCTCAGTTTGGTGTGATCATAAAGCTGCTACCAGAGCTTCAACATTTTCTAAGATTTATTTATTTGAAAGGCAGTTACACAGACACACACACAGAGGGAGGGAGGGAGGGAGGGAGAGAGAGAGACAGAGAGAGAGAGAAAGAACAAAGTCTTCTATCTGCTAGTTAACTCCCCAAATGTCTGGAACAGCTGGAGCTGGGAAGGTCTGAAGCCAGGAGCCTAGAGCTTCTTCCAGGCCTCCCATGTGGGTGCAGCGGCCCAATAACTTGGGTCATCTTCTGCTGCTTTCCTAGGCACATTAGCAGGGAGCTGGATCAGAACAAAAGCAGCTGGGACTAAAACCAGCACCCATATGGATGTTGGCCCACAAGATGGCAGATTTAACCACTACACCAGAGTGTGGGCCATGGCAACTTTTTTATTTTTAAACCTCTTCTCTGCAATTAATGGGTCTCCTTCTGGTCCTGATTGTCAAAGACCAAAGTGCAAACATTTAGCAGATCTTGTCATACACTGTCCAGTCAATAGCCTGTTTGTCAAGCTTTTTTCTAATGTTTGGAACTGACTAATAAATGTATCCTTTAAGACTGCCTCTCCTTCTACACAATCAGTGGGTACAGAGGTATGTATGACAAGGGCCTTTCTAAGCCTCTCTAGAAAGTCCCAGGAGTTCACTGTTGGGCCCTGATCTATCAAGGACAACTTGCAGTAGTTAGGGGCTTGTTCATGGTTCTCCTCAATCTGAGGAACAGCCTGTTTTCCTGTCAGAAACAACTGTCCTTGGCCTCCCTTCCTGTTCAGGTAAGGATGTAAATGCCATATAAAGTTCATTCCCCAAATTTTCTACACTTTGGAGAGCAGCTTGTTTTTCGGTTTCTGTTAGTCTGACATAGGAGTAGTATTATATCCTTCCAAGTGAAGTAAAAAAAAAACCTGGAACAAACTTTGGAAAGCCTCAATATATCTTTCAGAGTCATCTGAAAATCTTCCTAAATCTCCCTTTATCTGTCTAAGAAATTGCCTGGAAAAGGAGACATGGACACCAGTAGAGCTGCCAAACCCTCTGCGAACCTCATGGAGATTGGAGGCTGGGTGTTTGGTCTAGGTAGGAGGATAAGTGGAGGTCTAAGATAGGGAGCTACGGAAACCTCAGGAGAGGAGATTTTAGCATCCAAAGAAAGAGGGGAGAAAGGAGGGGTGGAAGCCTGGTGGTGATAGGTTTGGGGAAACAGATAGAGCTTGCAACACTGAGGATTCATTCCAAGGGGTGCCTGAGGAAGATGGTTTGCTGCCCATCTAAAACAGAGAGACAAGAAACAAAGGCCTTGGCAACATGCAGCAACCCTCAAATTTGCTGGCTGTGAGAGCATAGAATCATGGAGCCCAGAACAGTGAATGGTGATAGAATGGGAGTACATGCTCTTACCCTCACCCACTTGTGCTCCTTCCCTTGTGTCTCTGAGACTCAAATGGCACAGTTTTTGTGTTTGGCCCACTGCTATTTTTGATATGCCTATATTTGGAAGTAAGCCTCCTGAAAAATGCTTTCTATTAGGGACATAAGGAAAATAGTATGTAATGATGGGGTGAATCCCCGGCACCCAGTGAATTTGCAAAGGATTTCCTGGCCCAGAGAGCCTTTATATATTAAAAAACTATGTATCTATATATAATATATAGTCTTTATATACACATATTTGTTTATAAAATATATATTTATGTATAAATATAATTTATACATAAAATATACAAAATAGTTTAATATAAAATATATTTTATATATAAAACTATATACATATAGCTTTTTTTAAAGTAAAAAAAAAAAAGAATTAAGATCTCCCATTTCACTCCCTAAATGACCACATTAGTGAGGACTGGGAGAGGCTGAAGCCAGAACCTGGGAAATCAATCTGGGTCTCCCACACTGACAATAAACCAAACATTTGGCTATCATCTGCTCTCAGGGTGTGCCTTAGCAGGAAGTTGCAACTAGGAATGAAGCCAGAAATCAAATGCAGGCAACCTGATAGAAGATGCAAGCATCCCCAAGTAGCATTTTAATCACTGTGCCAAAATACCCACCCTGGAAGGCTATCTTGATTTGGTGAATTGCTAAAAGTTTACTTAATAAATTTATCTACAGCATTAAAAGATTATCTATGTATGTACCAAAAGAATGAAAACACAGGTTAATCAAAACAGATTCCTAACTGCATAAATAGTGTCATTTCAATTAAAATACATAAATATTTATAGAAAAATGATATGTCATGGGTTAAACAATACAATGTTATCTTTACATGGTGGGATTTTTTTTCTTTCTATTTATCAAAATATGTGGGGGCCAGCGCTATGGCATAGCGGGTAAAGGTCGCCACCTGCGGTGCCAGCATCCCATATGGGTGCCTGTTCGAGTTCTGGCTGCTTCACTTCCAATCCAGCTCTCTGCTGTGGCCTGGGAAAGTAAGACAAGATGGCCTGAGTCCTTGAACCCCTGCACCCTTGTTGGAGATCTGGAAGAATCTCCTGGCTCCTCGCTTCTGATCAGCACAGCACCGGCCATTGCGCCCAACTGGGGAGTGAGCCAATAGATGGAAGACCTCTCTCTCTCTCTCTCTCTCTCTCTCTCTCTGCCTCTCCTTCTCTCTCTGTGTAATTCTTTCAAAAATAAATAAATCTTTAAAAAAATGTGTATTGAATATGTATTATATTTAATCTCAGAAATTAATTATTTTTAAACACATTTAGATTTAGTGAAAATGTGATTTCAAATATAACTGGCCATCAAGCTCTTGATATTTTTAGAGGGGAGATCATTTAAGAACTTAACCACTGTGGACAGCATTGTGGTGCAGTGGGTTAAGATGCCACCTGTGATGTTGGCATCCCATATGAGTCCTGGTTCTAGTCCCAGCTGCTCCATTTCTCATCCAGCTCCCTGCTAATGCATCATTTAAGGCAACAGAGTATAGCCCAAGTACTTGGGCCCCTGTCACCCACATGGGAAATCCAGATGGCATTCTAACCTCCTGATTTCAGCCTTACCCAGCCTCAGCCATTGTGGCCATTTGGAGAATGAACCAGCAGATGGAAGCTCATTCTCTCCCCCTCCCTTTTCTTTCCCTCCTTCCCTCTTTTGGCCCTTCTCTCCCTCTGTCTCTGTAACTCTGCCTTTCAAATAGATAAAATAAATTTAAAAAAGAATAACCATTTTAATGAGCTCCACTTCAATCAAACAAGCTTAATCCATAAATGTTGCAGATCTGGTCTTTACCATCACTGTCCAATTAGTTTTCACCCTTCCGTTACTATCCATGTTTAGAGCTTATTCTCCCTACAGCAGCCAGAGTGTTACTCTAAAATTAGGATTCTGGTTATGTTACTCCTTTGCATGAAATTAAAATCCTCATTTTGCATTATAAATCCATTTCATAATTTTGTCCTAAATCCCTTCTCTAAGCTTGACTCATGCAACTCTCTCCCTTATTGAGCTATTTCCATGGACATTGGTTGCCTTGATAGTGTGTGATTATTTCAAGTCCATGCTGATATACATTATTTTCCTCTTGATAGTCCATCTTTCTGAAGTGTTCTTTCTCTGAATATCTGCTAGTAACTGATCCCTACATTTATTTAAATCTCAGCATGGTTCCACCTCCTCACAGATATCGTCCCTGGATTTCACTTGTTGAATGTTAATTTCTGGAGCTGGTGCTGTGGCTTGCAGGTAAAGCTGCTACCTGCAGTGCCAGCATCCCTTATGGGTGTTGGTTCGAGTCCTGGCTGCTCCACTTCAGATCCAGCTCTCTGCTAAGGCCTGGGGAAGCAGTGGAAGATGGCCTAAGTCCTTGGCCCCTGCACCCATGTGGTAGACCTGGAAGAAGCTCCAGGCTCCTGGCATAGCACCAGCCATTGTGGCCAACTGGGGAGTGAACCAGCAGATGGAAGACCTCTTTCTATCTCCTCTCTCTCCCTCTCTGCCTCTAGTCTCTCTGTAACTCTGACTTTCAAATAAATAAATAAATCTTTAAAAAATGTTAATTTCTTACACTGTGTATCCCCTTAGCATGGTTTTTATCTTTATATCTTTTACCAGTTGAAATGCTATGTATGAATTAATAAATGGATTTCTGCATATGTTGCATTTATCCCTATCAGAATGGAAGCCAGAATTCAATCACCTGAGTTCCAGCCTGACAACTTTATCAAATAAATCCTGAACAGCTCCCAAAGTCAAAGACTACACCTTTAAACCCACAGTCAAACTAATTTTCCACTCTATAAGAGTATTAAATTTCAATACTCAACCATGGAATACCCACCCAAACTGTATCTAAGCTGTATTTTGTCTGTTTTCTTCACTGTTGACATAGCAGCCTTAGAAGAACAGGATTTCCAGTATTTGCTTAACCTGTGAAAATGTCCATATAGAATTACCTGAACCAGAGGTAATCAAATATAAATTGCTAGAAGTTCCAAAGAAAAATGGTTATTTATCTATATCCAGATTAGCTATGTTTTTATAATTAATATCATTCAACCATCATCTTTATCCCTGAAGAATTAGATTAGTTAAGTTTCAGATGGATAGCATTTTGTTGTTATTGTTTTTAATGCTCCACAGTTATAACAATGAAGGTTCACATTAGAGACCCTTCATGGGATAATGATTTTGACATGAAAAAAATCCTATTTGTGGTTTTTCCTTCAGTAATTAATTTTAGCATATTAGGTAACTAATGTGCATATATATGCAATTAATTTTGAATTACAGTTTATAGCAAAGATATTAAGCTATTTATAATTATGAACTCCAGCATTATATTTGAAAAGATTTTTGAAGATTTAGCATCATATGTGTTGATTTTCACTTCATATTCATGTATATTCACGCATAGCATATTCATACCATCTAGCACTAAATTTTAATGAATAATTAGAACCATGGATTCACAAACATTAATAAAAATGCATGACTATGTTGGAATATTATGCTAAATAGCAACTGTCCAGGCATAACACCATATTTTTTTCAGGTTTTAGTTCATTGGCTTCTTCTATAGCTACCTGATTAACATAACAGTATAATTTTTCAAGATTTTGGCTAAGTTTCTTACCAATAAACTTAAACATCATCACATTAAAATCAAAGTACCTTTTCTGTGACAAAACATCAATACACACAAATTTATTTCATAAGTAAACATATTGAATGGGATAGAAAAATGCAAACATTTTCTTGCATTAGTCATTTCATGTGATGGAAAAGTCTAAAACATTGATGAGAAACCTGTGGAGAAATGTTCCAGCTACAACTAAACTCAACACTTGATCTTAGCCAAAAGGCCAAGAAGTGATTACAACTAAACTCAAAACAAGCTCTTATTGAGTTTATATTTTTCTAGTTCTTATGTCAATGAATAAAGATGCCCTAGACAAACGGTTGAAAGCTTTACTTAACACATACTAAACTGATCTCCTGTATACAAAGAGAATTGAAAATGAATCTGAATGCGAATGAAAGGGGAGAGGGAGCGGGTAAGGGGGGAGGGTTGCGGGTGGGAGGGAAGTTATGGGGGGGGGAGCCATTGTAATCCATAAGCTGTACCTTGGAAATTTATATTCTAAATAAAAGCTTTTTAAAAAATCAAAAAAAAAAAAAGATGCCCTAGAGAGGGAAGTGAGGGCTCCAAACACTAAGTGATGAGATAATCCAGATAAATTCCTATGAAGAAATGAAGTGGGATGAACTATGAATTATAGAACAGATGGAATTGGTTTACATTAGTTAATTCCATAGATATATGGCTATATAATGAGAAATTGGTATCTTTAATAATAAAGGCATAGTATAAAGCATATAATAGTAGTCAAATATATTAAAAAGTTATTTATGAATACTTAATAGAAAACAAGATTAGAGTACACTAAATATTTTAGAAGGGAATTCTTTAGTGTGGATTTTTTGAAAATTCTTTAGTGTGGTGTAGTGGGTTAAGCCACCACCTGCGATCGCATATGGGTACCAGTTTGAGTCCTTTCTGCTTCTCTTCTGATCCAGCTTCCTGCTATTTCACCTGGGAAAGCAGTGGAGGATGGTCCAAATCCTTGGGCCTCTGCACCCACATGGCAGACCTGAATGAAGCTCCTGGTTCCTGGCTTCGTTCTGGCCCAGACCACTGCGGCCATTTGGGAATGAACCAGTGGATGCAAGATCTCTCTTCCTCTGTCTTTCCCTTTCTCTCTCTCTCTCTGTTACTATGCTTTTCAAATAAATAAAATAAATCTTTTTAAAAAGTATTTATGTTTAAATTAATTTGCTTACTATTTGCTCCCTCCAGTTATTGGTTCTATATAAAATAGCTTCCTCTTCAGATTAAACCTTTCATTTAGTCAAAACTTCTTTTAAAGCGTGTTTCTTTTCCGTTCTTTGTTTTGTTTTTACTAAAGGATGAAAAATGTTTTAAAATATCAATTCCAAACACAACAAAGATGTTGATCCCTCATAGCAGGCAAAATTCTTTTCTACAGGGACTAATCTTAATATATATCTAAATTTTCCCTTCTATCAAGTATTTTAAATCAGTGGTTTTATGACCTACAAATTCTATCCAAATCCACAAAATAGTATGTCAGATTGTTAGCTCAGAGTTTACCTTTACAACTCCAAGTTAACTTTCTCCCGAAGATTCATCTTTCTGTGATCATGTCAATTTTATGTACAATTTGATTTGAAGGACAATTTTATGGATATATGAATTTGTGAGCATTCCTCTGTATTCTGTACTGGACAATCTGAAAGATTTTTCTAAAGCAATGTAAGTGTAGTGAGTAGGACTTTAAATTACCCAGGTGCATAAGTTAATAGATTTTCATAGCAACTAATCTTCCTGGTGTATATATTAGAATAATAGTTACACAAAAAACATTTGGCAGAGTTTTTTATTTTAGGGCTTGATGTTTAAATGCTAGCAATAAATAATTTAGTAGTTAAACGCTTCAAGAATTAAAATATAACAGGAATATAATTACCTTTTCTAATGTCTTCATTTAAATAATGCAATCTAACAAGCAATGCAACTAGGTAGATAAACAATATATTTTTAAGCTACCAGGATTAATGGAGTGAAAATTAATAAAAGAGATAAATGACTGAGAGGCTAAGAAAACTAAAAGTATGCCAGGTTCCAGAGATTAAAGTTAATTGAGAAGCAATTGTGGCAACTTTGTTTCATTGAATTAAGTAATGTATTTCTTTACACTTAGTAAATAAATTTAAAAATATGGTACAAGTGGAAGTTTAATATAATGCCAGGTTTTATAAGATGAGATTCAAGAAATCCTCAGATGTTTTATCTACATGTGAAATTACATGTATTTCAAATTATCTACTTCATGACATTAAATGCAGACAAAACATTAATTTCTTTAACTAATAGATTGAGTTTTCCTTTAAATAGAACTCATTATATATCCATGATATTATATACCACAAAGATTGTCTGTATAATAATGAATGACATGCATAATAGCACAATGATGACAAAAGTTTTCCTAAACAAAAATTAGAAGTAATTTGATAATCTGGAAATGAAAACTTTAGTAAGACATTTTTAAAATTATGCAATTAGTCCAGATACTGCTAATTAGTTAAAAACCATGTGATGCTAATTTAGCAAGTTAATTGTCATAAATTCAAAGTCACAGTTTGCTATATATTGATTGAAATGCCATAGTGCAGACACTATCACATACCCTAAAACAGAAAAAAGTAAATATTCATTATCTCAAGTTGTATGCATTATTTAGTCTATTGTTTATGCATTGCAAAATATTTTTAATAAAGTTTTCAGTTTGAAATAAACTTAGGTTTGGGGCTGGCACTGTGTGCAGTGAGTTCAGCCTCAGCCTTTGGTGTCAGCATCCCATATAGGCGCCGGTTTGAGTCCCAGCTGTTCCACTTCCAATCCACCTCGCTACTTATGGCCTAGGAAAGCAGTGGGAGATGGCCTAAGTGCTTGGACCTCTGCACACATGTAAAAGACCTGGAAGAAGCTCCTGGTTCCTGGCTTGGGATTGGCCCAGCTCCGGCCTTTGTAGTCATTTGGGGAGTGAACCAGTGGATGGAAAACCCCTCTTTCTCTCGATGGAAAGCCCCTCTTTCTCTCACCCTCTCTCTTTTTGTAACTCTGCCTCTTAAATAAATAAATAAATTTTAAATAAAAAAGAAACAAACAAGTTTACAAAAAATGGTAAAATAGTAAAGAGAGTTTTCATATACAGTTCATCTAATTTTCACTGATGTTAAAATAAGCATGATATATTTGTGAAAATAAGAAAGTTATCAGTGAGTCAACTGTTGTGAGCAGCTGCTTAAATTCCCACTTAGGCACCTACATTCCATTTTGGAGTGCCTAGGTTGGAGGTACACCTCTGTCTCCACTTCTCACCCAGTTTCCTGCTAGGGTATATTCTAGGAGGAAGTAGATGAAGGCCCAAGTTCTTAGGTTCCTGCCACACATGTGTGAGATTTGGATGGAATTACTGGTTCCTGGCTTCAACTTTGTACAATCCTGGCTGTTGCAGACATTTGGGGAGTGAACCAGCATTTCTATTCCATCCTGAGATCTTCTGACACCCTGGCTCATGCTTTTCATCTTAGTGTTTCACATTTTTCCTGCTGCAGCCTTGTAGGCCTTGTGAAGGCACACCTTCCTAAATGGAATGCAGCTTCAGTAAGCAGAAGATCTGGGTTAGGACTAGGTACTGCTTTAAGGACCTGATTAGGGATAGTGAATGACCTATTATCAAGAAGAGCACTGAGTTCTCACGGGAACATTGGCTCCCGCAGGGACATGCAACTACTTTCCCAGACTCCCTTATCCAGTAAACCAAGTCACAAGAAGCCCTATCATTGTCCTGACAGTCATGTTCTGAAGATTATCAAGCAATGTTAAAGGACAAATGGCTGATGTAATCCTTGTCAATAAAAGAAGCACGCAGGGAACATTCCGATGGCACTCTCCAGAGGAAAGTCTCCCGTGTTCTGACTCATCATTTGAAACTCCACAGTCTACTTCAGTTTTCTCAACAAGAAACAAGATTAATAAGTTTTATAAGTCAGACAATAATGCCTTAAACTGGGTAGCCCATTATAAACTTCACCTCTTACTATTAGTATTTGTGAACAACTATCTTTTGATAAAGGAGAAATACTGATAACATTCTGACACTGATTTTTAAAATATTACTTCTAAGTGCCTATTTGAATATTACCAAAAGGAGTTAGACCTGGAAACATTCAAAGTGCACTTTCCACTGTGTTATCTCACCATTCAAAGAAAGTAATAACATTTTTCTGTTAAAATATTGAAGTTACCTTTGCAAATATTGTCACTTTTCTAAGATTCAGTTATGTGTGAGATTCATATGTACAAAATGAAAGTTAGAAAAGCGACTTATGAAAGGTAACCATAGTATTGATTTTAAATAATTATTGTAATTAATTATTAAGTTTTTTATAAGATTTATAAAATAGTGGGAATCAGAGATTGATTCATTTTGAAATGTTTATCTTACTTTTCAATTCAACTACTTATTTCAAACATTGGTTTGACATATAGAAACCAAGCTAAATTCATAAAGAAATATGATTTAAATATAGATGACTGACATTTACATGAAAGTGAAAATATTATAGGATCCCTAGCCATCAGGGAAATTCAAGTCAAAACCACAATGACAGGGTCAGTGCTGTGGCATAGCGGGTAAAGCCGCTGCCTACAATGCGGGGCACTGGTTCAAGTCCCAGCTATTTGACTTCTGATCCAGCTCTCTGCTATGGCCTGGGAAGGCAGTGGAGGATGGGCCAAGTCCTTGGGCCCCTGCACCCATGTGGGAGACCAAAGAGGCTCCTGGCTCCTGGCTTCAGATCAGTGCAGTGCATTGTGGCAAGTTGGGGAGTTAACCAGTGGATGGAAGACCTCCCTTTCTCTCTGCCTCTCCTTCTCTCTCTGTATAACTCTTAATTTCAAATAAATAAATAAATCTTAAAAAAATGAAAGAAAGGAAGAAAGATGCCACCTATAGCACTGACATCCCATATGGGAGTCGGTTCGAGTCCTGGCTTTTCCACTTCCAATCTCAGCACCCAGTTAATGTGCCTGGGAAAGCAGTGGAGGATGGCCCAAATACTTGGGCCCCTGCACCCATATAGGAGACTTGGAAGAAGTTCCTGGCTTGGGATCAGCCCAGGTCAGGTAGTTGTGGCCACTTGGGGGTGGTGTGAGCTGGTAGATAAAATTTCTCTCTGTCTCTGCCTCTCTCCCTCTCTCTCTGTCTCTCTCCCTGTTTCAAATCAACAAAGAAATCTTTTTTTTTTTTTGACAGGCAGAGTGGACAGTGAGAGAGAGAGATACAGAGAGAAAGGTCTTCCGTTGCCATTGGTTCACCCTCCAATGGCCGCCGCTGACGGCGCGCTGCGGCCCGCGCACCACGCTCCTCCGATGGCAGGAGCCAGGAGCCAGGTGCTTTTCCTGGTCTCCCCATGGGGTGCAGGGCCCAGGCACCTGGGCCATCCTCCACTGCACTCCCGGGCCACAGCAGAGGGCTGGCCTGGAAGAGGGGCAACCGGGACAGAATCTGGCGCCCCGACCGGGACTAGAACCCGGTGTGCCGGCGCCGCAAGGCGGAGGATTAGCCTGTTGAGCCACGGCGCCGGCCAACAAAGAAATCTTTAAAAAAAAAAAAAAAAAAAGTGAGGTTTCACCTCACTCAGGTTAGAGTGGCTCTTATACAGAAATCAACAAACAATAATTGCTGGTGAGGATGTGGGGAGAAGTGTACTTAATCCACTATTGGTGGGTATGTAAATTGGTATAGCCACTGTGGAAAACAGTATGGACATATTTCAGAAAGCTGAATACAGACCTATTCAGGTCTGTATTCCTATGATGCAGCCATCCCACTCCTGGGAATTTATCCAAAGGAAATGAAATCAGCATTCGAAAGAGTGATCTGTATGCCCAGGTTCATTTCAGTTCAATTTACAATAGCTAATATATGGAAACAACCCAGAAGTTCATCAAATGAAGACTGGATAAAGAAATTATTGTATATATACACTATGGAATACTACACAGTGGTTAAAAAAGTGAAATCTTGTCATTTTCAACAAAATGGATGCAACTGGGAACCATTATATTTAGTGAAGTAAGCCAGTTACAAAAAAGACAAATACCATATATTCGCTCTGATCTGTGGTAACTAATAGAGTAACTAAAAGGTAATCTATAAGTGTGAAATTGACATCTTGACATGCAATGTGTTTTATTTTTTTTATTCTCCCAGAAACCTTTTATTTAAGGATTTCAAACTTCATGCATTTCACAAGCAGGGTAAGAGTATGGCTGGTAGGGAGGTAGGGGGAAGAATCACCATGTTCCCAAATTTATATATATTAAATGCATGAAGTTTATATTCTTTAAATAAAATTTTAAAAATAATTTTTAAAAATTAAAAAAAAGGATCAAGAGTCTATGTAGGGGCTGGAGCTGTGGCATAACGGGTAAAGCTGCCACCTGCAGTGCCAGCATCCCATATGGGTGCCTGTTCCAGTCCCGGCTGCTCCACTTCCAATCCAGCTCTTTGCTATGGCCTGGGAAAGCCTGGGAAGATGGCCCAAGTCTTTGGGCCCCTCACCCGTGAGGGAGAGTTGGAAGAACTCCTGGATCCTGGCTTCTGATTAGCGCAGCTCCAGCCTTTAGGCCAACTAGGGAGTGAACCAGCGATGGAAGATCTCTCTCCCTTTCTGCCCCTCTGCCTCTCTGAAACTCTGCCTTTCAAATAAATAAAGAAATCTTTAAAAAAAAAAAAGTGCCTATGTAATGAAGGCTATGTAATGAAGATAGGTAATACATCAGTTTTACAGTCTATACTTCCTTTAAATTTAGACATTATATTTAAAGCCAGTATCATTGTAATATTTGATTTTGGAATAGATGTTTTAATAGTCATCATGTATATAACATAGAATGGTTGCGTCTGTGGTAACTATAAGTGTGCAATTGTGTTACTATGAAATATAACAGAATTAAAAGTAACCTAAAATTTTAAGTTGTCTTCAGAAAATGGAGCATAATACTTCACTTAAAAATGATGTCACACCCCAGCCATCTTCCTCTACAGGCCCTCACACATTCACAGGTGAGGTGACTTTTCAAAATCTAATATATTCATCCCTAGGTACACATGAGCATCTGTTCTTTATTTAGAATTTGATTCTTTCAAGTTAACAAAGCTGCTGAATATGCAGTTATCTGGTACTTCATTAATTTTAGCTAGATTTTGTTGAGTTGTAGAAGATAGTCATAGTTCAGGAGTTACAAACAATAGTGATGAAGTTAGACTGTACATGTCCTAACCTCACATCTTTGACTATATTTTATTCCCAACTTTTTAGAATACTCCAGAGTTCATGCAAAAATGCATAATAATGTGTAAATCTTTCTCATCCTATAATTTATATATTCATCTTAAAATTATAATTCTTGCAGAAAAATCAGTTAGGATTTGACCTAGACAGCAGTATTTTATTTTTTCAGTGTTTTTTTTTTTTTAATTTTGGGAATAAATAGCAAAACAGACTATTCCAGAGCTCAAAATTTTGTTATTTTTAGTGGGCACAAAATATTTTCCAAATCATTTAAGCTTACACTTATATAAACAGCAACAAAATCTCCAAAGATTATTTTTGGAAACAAAGGATTTTTGAAAACAAATGTCTCATTTTATCTTCACATGTGAGAATAGCATATGGTGTTAATTAACCATATATGCTCAATTTTAGCTTCAAATGCACAAGAAATTAAGCAGAATATAAACAGTTCTCAACTGTGGATTAATACAGATTTCCTTTACCCAGATCTAGACTTATTCATGGATCCCTAACTGAAAAGACACCATCTTCTTAAATATTTCCTTTAATGTTTCTTTTTGAGAGAAAAAGACACTTTTTCATAGAAATGCAAGAATTAGGGGTCTGTATTGTGGTGAGTAGCTAAAGCTTTTGATGCCAGCACCCAATGTGGGTACCGGTTCTTTCCCTGGCTGCTCTGCTTCTAATCTGGCTCCATGCTAATGGCCTGGGAAAAGCAGTGGAGGACAGCCCAAGTGCTTGGGCCCTGCCACCTACGTGGGAGACCCGGATGAAGCTCCTGGCTCCTGGCTTTGACCTGGCCCAACACTGGCCATTGAGGCCATCTGGAGAGTGAGTCAGCAATTTAAATCTCTCTTTCTCTCTCTGATCTTTAAAATAAATAAATAAATAAATAAATAAATAAATAAATATGCAAGCAGAATCACACTGTCTTTTTTCCTAGGCTATACCTTAAGCTATGTCAGAAAACTCATAGGCTTTTATTTTCAGGAACAACATTTTGCCTATTGTTGCTTGATTTTAAATCTTAGTGAGTATTCATGTTTTAAAAATAAGGCCATCTCTTATCTTTCTTCTCTAACTTTCTGTGCTCTGCTGCTCCAACTCCCAACTAACCAACCCCCAAATAATCATATGAACTCTAAAACACACAAACACACTTCTCTAATGTTCTGGAATGACAGTTGAACATAGGCTATCTTTAATGATTCTATTAGAGTTCTTCAGGAAAAGAAAATCAAAGGGTATGTGTGTGTTTGTGTATGAGTGTGTGTGTGTGTGTGTGTGTGTATGTGTGTACAAAGAAGTGGGGGAAGAGACAGAGACAGAGATTTTAGCAATTTCACTCACATTTGGTGAGTTTATAATTCTTAGGGAAGGTTGACAGGCTCGAAGTTCAGGGGAGAATTCCCATTCAAGTCCAAAGGCAGGCAGCCTGCTGGAAAAATTCCTTCTCCATTTGAAACATCAATCTTTTTCTACTAAGGTCTTCAACTGATTCGTTGAGGCCCACCCATATTATGGAGAGTAATCTGCTTCACTGAAGGCCCACCGACTCAAATGTTAATCTCATCCAAAAATCATCTGGATAGAAGCATCCAGAATGATGTTCCTTCAAATATATGGGCAACATGGCCTAGCCAAGTTGAGTCATAACATCAATGCTCACACTTACCATTAGTTAAAACTTGGACTCTGTAATGTTTATCTCCAGCATATAGAGCATACCTTCGGAAAGTGACTAAGGAATCTTAGTTGATACTGAGGACCAAGTCAGAATTATAATTAGATGCCTTCAGAAATTTCTTTTCAAAGGTTCTTTTAACTCTAAAACTGAAAAACTCCTAATTTCTCTTTCTAAATAAATTTTTTACTGAGGATAGTGATTGCCCAGCTGTTGCCACGGTTTGGATATCAGGTGAGTGTATCTCCTTAAGGTTCATGTATTTGCAGATTAGCTGTCAGTGTGGTTATGTTGGAAGATGGCAGAACCTTTCAGAGCAGGAAGCTAGGGAAGTGATTTTGTTACTGGAATGCTGTCCTCGAATGAGATTAAGGTAGTTCTCTTGGGACCTGTAGTTAATTCTCTCAAGAACCCATTGCTATAAAAGAACAATTCTGGGCCCATTGCCCTACTCTCTGTCTCTTCCTGTGACCTCCCTTCTCATCTACACTCCCACCATGATGCCACACAGCTTTAGGCCTTAACAAAGGCTGACCTGAGGGGGCTTCTTGATCTTGGCCTTCTAGTCCCCACAACTGTAAAACAAATAAACCTCTTTCCTTCTCAAACATTTATTATAATAATAGGAAATGAACATCATAGTATTCATAAAAATGGAATTGAGGATATGTTTATTTTGATACAAAAAATTTTGAACTCTTTGCACATGAGGTCCTCAAAAAGTTCATGGAATAATGTATTAGGAATAAACTATACATGGATTTCAAAAATATATATGGTTAATTTACAGTGATGGTACATTTATAGATTATGAACAAGTTTTAATATAATATTCCCAATCTCTCCATACATTTTGAACTATAAAATATTAATTCCAATAAACTGATGAAGTTCATCAAATGTTAGATTTTAGTAATAGCATGATTAAATAATGATATTAATAGGAGATCAAGAGTATTAAATATAAAGTGATGTCATAGCAAATTAAAATTTTATGTTTTCTGGAGAGTACTCTTTCAACTTAAATTCTGATTTATTTAATGGGATAATCTAACCAGGTATATAGGCTGAAGTAAATAGATATGTATACACATTTCCTCTGCAACTCTCAAATTCTCAACATATTATTAATGAATACATAAAACATGTATATTTATAATGTGGCTTTAAGAAAATGATGCCTGGACATTAATACCAAATAGAGTATCAATGAATATAATTGAATTACAAGCATTAAAAATATGATATAAGCTTTTAGAAAAATTATTTCCTTAATTTGAATACATATAAGATCAGTCTATGGCTGGAGCCTCGGCTCAATAGGCTAATCCTCCACCTTGAGGTGCTGGCACTCCGGGTTCTAGTCCCGGTCGGGTTGCCGGATTCTGTCCCGTTTGCCCCTCTTCCAGGCCAGCTCTCTGCTGTGGCCCGGGAGTGCAGTGGAGGATGGCCCAAGTCCTTGGGCTCTGCACCCCATGGGAGACCAGGATAATCACTTGGCTCCTGCCATCGGATCAGCATGGTGCGCCAGCCGCAGCGCGCTGGCCGCGGAGGCCATTGGAGGGTGAACCAATGGCAAAGGAAGACCTTTCTCTCTGTCTCTCTCTCTCACTGTCTACTTTGCCTGTCAAAAAAAAAAAAGTGAAAAAAAAAAAGATCAGTCTAGATAAAAATTAGAATGAAACAATTTAATAATTGTGTTAATCACCTTTAATTATTTCTTTTCCTTCTTTAACTACAGCTTCAGAGACCCAAAAATGAGTTCATGGTTTCTGTTTTACTAAAAATTATTTTCTAAGGAAAACTTCTTTGGCAGATAAGATGCCTAAGCAAAATTATGAACTGTGAATTGGACGTTAGCCAGGTACAGATGGTGAGAAAACATTTAAGCCCAAGAAGCAGCATGTGCAAAGGCACAGAGGTGAGAAAGCGTGACCTAACCAGGAAAATGCCATTAGTCATCCTGTCTCCACTAAAAAGTAAAGAAATTGGCTTTGTCTTCATGGAATAGTTAATGACTACATAATTTTTAGTAAAGAATGCAAGTGAATGACAATGCTCTGAAACTTGACATTCAGCTAGTGCTAGTTCTGTTGCTCCTGCTGCTGTTATTTTGTTTGGGATACACACTTTAAAAGCAGATAGTGGTTTTATATCTGCTTTGCTGTCGTAGTTCTGGGAAAAATGGCTGCAGCCTCTAGTGGATGTGTTTCTAAATTCACATTCTCAGACAGTCATGAAATAATGATTTTTTTTTTGTTTTGTTTTCTTTGAAGTCAATTCACTTCTGATAGGATATTCATCCTACCATTCTACAAATGTGGTCACCTGCTTCCATTCCATGTCTGCAAAGGTTCTGGAAATTGCTTATTCAATTATTGACTAAGTACTCATTTACCCAATATCTTCTAGAAACAATGCTGGGAACTGTTTTCCTGTTGTGCATTTAGTGCTCAACAGGAAATTCAAGGCCCTACCCTCTCAAGATTTGTATCTTAGTGACTTAAATGCTAGGGCTTATGACCAAAATGCCCTTTGATCTAACCCCTCCAAATCTAAAAATTTTGCTGTTACTGCCATGGTGTGTCTTGGGCCTCAGTTTTTTCAGGGAGCACTCACCACCTTGAGAGGCTCTCATAGAGCATTGTTTGGGAGATCAATAGGCATTACTGTCTCATTTCTTAAACTCATTCCTCTGCACTATGATGGTCATCAGAGATACTTTTCCTCTTCTCTTCCTCTTCATCAGCACACTGCATGATCAAATCAGTTTACATCTGAACAAAGCAGATTTTTGACTTATGATTGTGTTGGCTTCACACCTTACCAAAACCCTCAAAATAAGAAATTACAATGCTTCTCAACCTGACAAAAGAATATGAAGAAAAATATATAAGCTATTCAAAAATTAATATTTTCCAAAATTCCCCTGCCATACTGAAAGATAAATATCTAATTATTATTTTTAGAGCAGGTATGAAGTAGTGGAATTCAATGGTCCATATTCTCCTGGGTTAGCATTTTATTCTATAAAAGGAAAAGACCAGAGAGTAGGAAGGAAAGTCAGGACTGATCTGAGACTAGTAGGAATGAGTGGTACTGGCCCTGATTTGTAGCTGACTGTCAGTCTTTGGTGGCCCTGACCATAACCATGACTGAGTTAGGTAAGTGATGAATCTCAATGAGAAAACTGAGGTGCCTGCAAGAGCTGGTGAACACAAATCTGATGAGAGATTTGGTACTTCAGAGGCAGAATGAATAGAAAGTTGGTGCAGATAATACTGATAAAAGATTTGAATATGATATGAACATTTTATGGGGAGTTACAGTGTTTACTTGTGCATGGAAAAGCTAATGAAAAATAGCAACATTTTCATATGATTACCATGAGTCAAATGCGGTTCTAACCACTTCACCTGTATTAACTATTTTTAACCCTCAGAAAAAGTCTGTGACAGCATTGTTATTACGTCTTATTTTCAGTTGAAGGGTGTGAAGCACAAATTAGTTAATTAAGCATTCTTCAATACATTTTTAGCAAACAATAGATTGATTATTGAATGATGTTATATGGTTGTAGAGGAAATGCTTTTAACCACTAGACTGTACTTTCTGAACAGAGAGAGTGCTTCAGATTCACAGCTTGGTAGTAACAAAGAGAAAGCATTCTCTGAAAACTCAGAACTGGTTTGTTACTGTCAGCTAGACTGGTGTTTTCTTCTTCCTAGTAATTGCAAAGATATAAGTTTTCAGCTACTTAAACTGACCTAATTTCAAAAAGGATTTTTTCAGGCCTGCGCCGCGGCTCACTAGGATAATCCTCCGCCTTGCGGCGCTGGCACTCCGGGTTCTAATCCCGTTCCAGGCGCCGGATTCTGTCCTGGTTGCCCCTCTTCCAGGCCAGCTCTCTGCTGTGGCCCAGGAGTGCAGTGGAGGATGGCCCAAGTGCTTGGGTCCTGCAGCCCATGGGAAACCAGGATAAGCACCTGGCTCTTGCCATCGGATCAGTGCAGTGCACTGGCCGCGGCGGCCATTGGAGGGTGAACCAATGGCAAAGGAAGACCTTTCTCTCTGTCTCTCTCTCTCACTGTCCACTCTGCCTGTCAAAAATTAAAAAAAAAAATTTTAAAAAGGATTTTTTTTTTATTTTTAAAAAATAGATTTTATTTTTTGAGTATTTTAGGCTCACAGCAAAATTGAGCAGTAGGTACAGAAAGTTCCCATATAGTCTCTTCCTCTACACATTTGCACCTCCAAAGAGGAATATTTATACCTGTTATAAACTGTGTAAGGCCATATTATTTCAGAGTTGGCTTAAAAATAAAAGTTTAGAAACTCACTTTCAAACTGTAATAGCTCTGCCTATTTCTCAGCAAAACCATGTTGGAAATATTTAAGTTTATAGCTCAAGATTAAATTATGAAAAAAAGGTTGATCATTGATATACACATACATGGTTTATATTCTTACTTTCACATTAATAAATATGCTATATTGTGAGTCTGGATGGAACACACCAAAGAGTTCATAGTCACCATTCTTCTTAAGAGCAGTGTTAGTACATAGATCTTAGAGGAAAGGCCCTTGAGGTCCTTCCCTAACCTACCTTTCCCCAGCAATGAGATCATTAGGTCAGCTCATTGTCACCTCAGATAAAATCAAAATAAGACCCAGATGGAAAGAGATCCACCATAATTTTCATCAAGAGTACTGTTTGGTAAATCATTTTCACTCTATTTATTGTAAGAGGTGCAACATGCTATGCAATGCTCTCTGTTTTTAACATAGGAAAAGCAGACTGAACCTATCTGAAAATTCATGTATAGCCAACTGATATCTAAATCAACATAACTTTTAAATGCAAAATCTACAAAAAAAGATTAGCTCAACTGATCTGGAAAAAAAAGCAAACAAACGTGATAGAGACCAATTCCTCCTTGCCCCACAGCATTTGATGAGAATAAAGGAATTTGGCTTCATTTGCACAGATTTTATGCAAAGATTGAGAGGCAGAATGAGAAATAAACTTTATTCTTACAACTCTTATTTCAGTGACTCTTTTGACAATTAAAAGCATATGTATTTATGCATGAACATAAATGAGTACATGTGTTTGGGTTTGTTTTTAAGCAATTTAATAGAACTCACTAAAAGATAATAGAATGCATGCTATAAATACAGATTTGCTGGGGTAAGATATTTAGCCTAGCAGTTATGATGCTGATTGGAATATCTGTGTCCCACGTTAGACTACCTTGGTTTGTGGGTAGTGAATTAGGAAGTGTGAGACTTTCTCTCTCTGCCTCACAAATAAATAAATAAAAAGAAAAATTTGATACAGGTTGTACATACTTTTTCTACATGCAAATTGATCTTTTACGAAATACATAAACATTAAAGGAAGACGTATGTTTACTGCAAAAGAAAATTGCTAGGAAGGAAATCAATGTAATGTTCCTTCTGAGTACACTGAGCTACTTCCAACTATTATTTTATTGAGATATTGACAGTTTTTTAATCATTTCACTAAATTTAGGTAAATTTTAAAAGAAAAATCAGTTTTTTCTTAATTTAAAATGATTTCACTCCTTTGATTCCTTTACAAATATATCATCCATTAGCCTTTTACTCCTGTAAGATTTTGTTTTAACATTAAATACATATTTTCCCCTGTATTTGTTTTTATCTTTACATTTCTCTTTCTAGTTTTCTGGGATTTTACAAAATTTCAAACTGTCCTGTATAGTTCAAATCCTTTCTAAAATAGGAAGATTTCATGAAGTTTCATGTCAAAGGAAATAAGAAAGAAATTCTGAGAAAACATTTTAAGAAATAATTTCTTTTGGTTAGTATTTTGGAATCTAGGATTCTTTTCTCACTTAACATTTTACTCCAGTCATCTCCACAAAGTGTATCAGTGCTAACTATTTAAACTTAGACTTTTATTTCATTACCAATGAATATCTTCTTGCAAATCCAATGGCAAATTTATGCTAAATATTTATGAGTCTATGGAAGTGAGTCATCCTTATTTATGCTTTTAGGGTTTTGGTTCAATTTCTGGTTCATCATAAAAAAAAAAAATCAACCAGCATAGTCTATTTGCCAAAATCAGAGTTTAACAAAGAAGAAAATATGTATTAATAAAAGTGAATTATTTGAACATGCTGCTCTTTTTCAGTTTTCAAACTCTTTGTACCATTATTTCCTTTATAATTTCATGGTTTTGTTGGATGCCAAGAATCATCAATCTCTCATTTTTCATTACTTATTTAAACATTTCAGTTTATGTGTTGAAAACTTTCTTAAATTACTTTAATGACTTCTACATATATTTTTGCAAATGTCTTGGTGTTCTTTCTCATCACTACTAGATAGTATGTATTGTGATATAAATAAAACATGAATTTTCCATTAAGGAGATCATAATCAAGTGAGAAATAAAACACTTTCAGTTCCTAGAAAATAGTCAACACGTATTAAGAATATGGTTAAAATGAGTTGTTAATATTAGATTAATAATAATTCTTATTTGAGTAAATGTCAAAGTTTACAGGTTGCCTATATTTTAAGAAGAAGCATATATATTTTACTTGAAGGTTAGAGTTAGTATTCCCTATTAAAGTACAATTTTGTATATAGTTATTTACTTACTCTTTCATAAAGGTTGGATTCTCTAGATACAGTTTCAAAAGTTCATATTATTTTCCATTAAGACACAGGCAAAAATGTTATTATTTTTTGAAGCCCATATGGTATACTAAACAATCTGTAAATTATTAAGTTTTATTCAGGAGTGTATCATATTGCATAAAACAAACATAATAAGGTGACTAGTATGGTTAAAAGTATTTTTCAATAGCTTTATGAATGCATGAAATGAAAGTTTCATAATAATTGAATAGCAAAAACTCTTTCCATAGCACAGACATAAAAAAACTAATTAGTGCCTGCAGTATATGGAGGTGAACCAATATCTGTGAGAGCTTTCTGTTAAGAACTTATTGTCAACAATGTTTTCCTTTTATTCTTCTTACACTACATGAGAGATTTCCCAAGGATTATTCTTTTCCATGTGCAATTTACTAAGGATGAGAAAAAAAAATAAAAATAAAGGACTGATTTAATTGTTTACTTTGCACTATTCTTGTAATGTCTTCACTTATAATAATCTACCAGTACTTGTTCGTGACAGTTAGCTTCATTTATCATCATATATCCCACAGGTTATATTTTAATTTCTTGAAGTTAATTGAATGTACAAACATCCTTAATATACTTTTTAATAACTTATGCCCTTTCATACAGTATCATATGTAACAGACAGAATAATATTTATTTACTTTAGGCTACTAGTAGTGCCCTGCATTAAATCACAGCTAAGCTTTATTAATCATGATTTTATTTAAAAATTATTAAATTTGGAAAATGATTAGCAAGTTTAATAGTCATTAGTTTTTATTAAAGGCTGTTAGCTATCATTTAGAGAATTCTTAACTTTTGTATTTTGTCGGGTATGATATATAGTGCCTTCCACGAAGCAACTACTCTCATATTAACTTTATACACATAACATTGTGCTTCTGAATGTTAGTTTAAGTTAATGAAGTAATGAGTCACAAAATTGAATTTTAAAGGCTTCAAAAGCTATGTTCCTGATGTGTTTCGGAACAGCAGTTGTAACACTGCTTGGGATATCTACATCCCATATCTAGGTGTCTGAGATTAGTGAGTCTTCAGTTTACTTCTGATCCAGCTTTCTGCTAATGCATACTCTGGGACTACACTCAGGTAGTTGGGTCCTGTCACCCACTTGGGAGACCTGGATTGAGTTCTGGGCTTCTGGCTTTGTCCAGAACATGAGTGTTCTGGGCCTTTGGAGAGTGAAACATTGTGGATGGAAGATCTCCATCCATTTCATCTTTTTGCCTTTCAAATAAAATATAAATAAATAAAAATTCTAAATAAATGACGTTTGCTGTGTTGAAGTCTATCTGTGCAGATTGTATTTGACCTGAATTTTCTCGATCATGTTGTGCATCTATGTTGCTTGCATTAACTAAATGAAATAATTCTGACTCAGGAAAGTTCTGGAATCCTGATCACTTAATTTTCACTTAGATCAAATGATCAAAAATTTATTTTTACCATGTTACTGTATTCTGTATAGTTACTTATAGAATGACAAATCTCAATTGTCAGGCAGACCATACTACCTTTTACGTGAATTGTAATAGTTGAGATGACAATTCAATTAATAATCATGCACAAATTATGTAACTTTTCAAAAGTTTATTTATCTGAAAGGTGAGCAGCAGAGAGAGAGATAAAAAGACAAGGAGGGGCCACCACCTGCAGTGCCCACATCCCATATGGGCGCTGGTTCCAGACATGGCTGCTCCACTTCTGAACCAGTTCTCTGCTATGGACTGGGGAAGCAGTGGAAGATGGCCCAAATCCTTGGGACCCTGCACCTGCGTGGGAGACCTGAAAGAAGCTCCTGGCTTTGGATCGGCACAGCTCCGGCTATCGTGGCCATCTGGGGAATGAACCAGCAGATGGAAAGACCCCTCTCTGTCTCTCTCTGTGGCTCTGCCTTTCAAATAAATAAATAAATCTGAGAGAGAGAGAGAGAGAGAGAGAGAGCGAGCGTGCGAGCTCCTCCAACCGCAGGCTCACTCTCCAAAACCCACTTCAGCAGGCTGAAGCCAAGAGCCAGATTCCAGCTGGGTTTCCCAAGTGGTTTCAGAAACCCTAGTATTTGGGCCATCATCCCCTGCCTCCTGGTTTGCAAATTAGCAAGAAGCTGGATCAGAGGCAGGGGTGCAACTTGATCCCAGACACTCTGATAAGAGATGTAATCATTTGTCCCAAGTGCTGCCTTAACCCACTGTGCAATATTGCCCTCTGCAGTTCATAAATTTGAAGGGTCTAATACATCACAATCAGTTGAAGCCTAATGGAGAGCTCTATGATGATGACCATTTGACCCATTCAGTTCTTTTAAGCCAGAAAGCCAATGATTGGCCCAAGTTGATAAAACATGGAGAGAAGCAACTGAAAAGATGTACCATGTCTTTCTTCCTTCTACACACAAAACAGCCAGTCATTTAGCATGGGGCAATTCCTGAGGCAGGCATTGTAACAGCATGATTTGAAAAAGAGCTTGATTCTCTTAGGTCCCTGGTGAAGTGAAAATATAAGTCAAAAAATATAAGCACAGTTTTGATCTCCCTGAGCATCAAAACCCAAAATAAAGACCTGAGTCCATCTCAAAATAAAATGAGGAGAAACTGAAGAGATTAGAGAGTCAAGAGAACTTCTGTTGGTGTTTTTATAAAGGAGACAACTATTATTTTTGTACTAAGGTTTTTTTTTTTCCTTTTAAAATTTTATTTAAGATATACAAATTTCATGCATTCCACTTAAACAGATTTAGGAACATAGTGATTCTTCCCACCATACCCTTCCAGCACTTTTTTGTTCTCTGTCTCCTATTCCCACTCTTAATTTTTACAAAGATCTATTTTCAGTTTACTTTATACTCATAAGATTAACCCTACCGTAAGAAGACAACCCTCCTGCTGCAATACATGGGAAGTAGGCCTGAGCATGAATTCAGACTATTTTCTGGTGATCCTGAACTCTCAGTCTACTCTGACATAGAAGACTTCTGGGGCCAGCTCTGTGGCAAGGTGGGTTGAGCCCCGGCATGGGGCGCCAGCATCCCATATGAGTGCTGGTTCCTGTCAGTGCTGATCCTCTTCCCATCCAGCTCTCTGCATATGGCCTGGGAAAGCAGTGGAAGATAACCCAAGTGCTTGGGCCTCTGCTCCAGTGTGGGAGACCCAGAAGAAGCTCCTGACTCTTGGCTTCAGACCAGCTAAGCTCCGGCTACTGCTGTCCTTTGGGGAGTGGACCAGAGGATGGAGGGCCTTTCCCTCTGTCTCTCCCTCTCTCTGTAACTCTACCTCTCAAATAAATAAAATCGTAATTAAAAAAATAATAGACTTCTGATCCTGAGTTTGTGGTAAATTTAACAATGGAAAAATCTTCTTAAATATGATGAAACATAAGATACAATAAATATTCTTTAAAATACTGAATTTGATTTTAAAAATATAATTATCAAGAATTAGAAGGGCTGGTAGCAAATATGGAATTAAAACCATGTGATAAGCAAGCAATATGATACAAGACTGGCACCGATTCAAAGAACCAAAGTTTTAAATATGAATATTTAAAAAGTATATGCATACAATCAATATGTTAAAATATTGACTGGTAGCTGAGATAAACATGTAAGATGGTGAAATGTTGTAATAGAATAAAAAAAGTATTGCAGGAAAATGCTAATATAATGTTAATAAAGGTATAAACAAATACATATATTTTCATAAATTACATACACATAAAATATACATATTTGCATATAGGCTAATAAAGGCATTAATAAATATGTCATTAAATGCAATGTTATATTAAATATATTGGATTTATTTAAAATATATGAATTATTGATAATGAAAAAATGAATAAAAATAAAATATAGACATATATGTATATTTTCAAAAATTATATACACACACGCAAACACACACACACACAGTTAAGTCATCTTTGGAAATGCTTACATCTCACACTAGAGTGCCTGGAATGGAGTCCCATTTTTACATATAACAGAGCTTCCTAGTAATGTCCATGTGAGGTAGCAGATGATGGCTGCAATCTTTGAATCCCTACAATCCATGTGGGAGATCTGATAGAGTTACTGGCTCCTCACTTCATACTGGCCTGGTCCTGGCTGTTGTGAAAGTGAGCCAGAAGATGGAAGATATCTCTCTCTCTCTCGCTCTCTCTTTCTCTCTCTCTCCCTTCTCTTTCCCTCCCTCCCTCCTCTCTTGTTCTCTGCCTTTCAAATAAATAAAAATGAATAAATATATAAATAAGATTGCATATATTATGATTTTATCTCAGCAAAAAAATCTTTCCAATCTAAAAACATTTGATTATAACTAGTTGCATTAACATGAACACACTCAAGACCATAAATGTGTTATCTTCAAGTTGAAATATGGTATAACCAAGATAATTGGTAAGCTCATTACTATTATTGTTATTATATCATCAATTAAATTAACGCATTCATTTTTAATTTTAGAAGTTTCATATAAAATAGTCATAACCATTCAAAAATTATTCAAAGATTTTTAACCAAACTGTTATTAAATTCTATTGCAAAAATGAATTTGTATATAATTTGACACAAGATTTTATGAGGCACTATGACAAAATAATTCTTGGTTCAAATCTGAGAATTGAAGAGGCTAGACTCAAATGCTTTCTCTGGCATACACTACGTGTATAATCTTTGAAATATACCTCATGTCTTTGTACAACACTTTTATTGTGTAGAATATAAATGATAGCATGAAAAAATAGGAAAATTATAGATGGATAATAGAATTTACCAGTGTATGACCCATGAAACTTTCAAGTACTATGAAACACATTAAATATCAAATATAGATCAGTTGTTAAAATCAGGAAGAGCACAAGAAAGTGAGAACCAGAAGGCATTGTGATGATGTTTAGCAGTAAAACTGAAGCAAGGAAAATATAAAGTTAGTTAAGTGAAAATTTTAGTATAACTTTTGCTATCTGTGTAAAATGAATTCTGTAAGTAATGCTATTGATCTATTTAAGAGAAATAAGGGTATAATTTTCCAGTTCAATGATCTTCAAAAGATCATGAAGGGGATTGCTGGGTCTCCTAGAGTGATAAACATTTAAGAAGTGCAGGGTGAGGTTGGGGCCACGGTGTGACCTCTGCATTACAAAATAAAGCCCTGGATATCCTCAAAAAAAATCAGGAAGAAAAACAATCTACAATGAAAAGAAAGAGGCTCACTAACCATAGCTCTGTGCCTAGTGCCTGAGTACTAAATGGTTCTGAAGAGTCATAAACATCATCTCTTATGATTTGTACAACAGCAGAGGACTGCTGACACCTCAAGTTTATGGGTCGCTAATATAATTTCATAAGAAGAAAACTTAGCAAGGCTTAATGATCTATTCATTCTCATTCAAATTTAGATTCTCCAATTTTTGATCCAAAAATATTACTACACAAATAGTAAACTTCAAAAATCTTGTTAGATTACAGATACATTTCTGAATATGAACTCTGCACCATCTTCTGCAGTTTGACTAAGACAAATTTATGAGGCCAGCCCTGCTGCTCAATAGGCTAATCCTCCGCCTGTGGCGCCGGCACACCGGGTTCTAGTCCCAGTCGGGGCGCCGGATTCTGTCCTGGTTGCCCCTCTTCCAGGCCAGCTCTTTGCTGTGGACAGGGAGTGCAGTGGAGGATGGTCCTTGGGCCCTGCACCCCATGGGAGACCAGGAGAAGCACCTGGCTCCTGCCATCAGATCAGCACGGTGTGCCAGCCGCAGCGGCCATTGGAGGGTGAACCAACGGCAAAAGGAAGACTTTTCTCCTGTCTCTCTCTCTCTCTCTCACTTTCCACTCTGCCTGTCAAAAAAAAAAAAAAAAAAGACAAATTTATGTTCAACCTTAACATTTTTTTTTTCATTGAGAGTTACAGTCACAGACACCAAGAGGAAAAGACAGAGAGAAAGGTCTTCCTTCCATTGGTTCACTCCCCAAATGGCCACAATGGCCAGAGCTGCACAGATCTGAAGCCAGGAGCTAGGTGCTTCCTCTCGGTCTCCCATGCAGGTGCAGGAGCCCAAGCACTCAGGCCATCTTCCACTGCTTTTCCAGGCCACAGTAGAGAGTTGTATTGGAAGAGGAGCACCCGGGAGCAGAACCAGTGTCCATAAGGGATGCCGGCGCTGTAGGTGGAGGATTAACCCACTGTGCCACAGCGCCAGCCCCTTAACTTTAGTTTTATTTTTATTATTTTTTAAAGATTGATTTATTTATTTGAAAATCAGAGTTACACAGAGAAAGAAGGAAAGGCAGAGAGAGAGAGAGAGAGAGAGAGAGAGATTTTCCATCTGCTGGTTTCTCCCCAGATGGCTGTAACACCTGGAGCTGCACTGATCTGAAGCCAAAAGCCAAGAGCTTCTTCCAGGTCTCCCACACGGGTGCAGGGTTCCAAGGACTTGGGCCATCTTCTACTGCTTTCCCAGGCCATAGCAGAGAGCTGGATCTGAAGTGGAGCAGCCTGGACTCGAACTGGCGCCCTTATGGGATGTGGGCACTGCAGGCGGTGGCTTTACCTGGTGGGCCACAGCACCGGCCCCTCCTCAACTTTATTTTTAAAAACTTCAAATAATTATTTAAAGTTTGAATGTTTATGTTTTACCCTTTCCTCAATGAAGGTATATTTTAATTTTAAGAGCTTCAGTTATAACTCAATATTTTTATTTATTATGTATTTTATGTTTGTAATCTTCAGAAATATGTATTATCTTCAAATATTTGATATAATAATAATAAAGGCTTGCCAGGGCAGTTCAGTAAGTATTGGGGAAAGTAAATATATATTTGGCTGTGCTCATGGCTTCATCTCATCTAAACAGAGATAAGCAAGAGCAGATTTAAAGGTTAATCCTGTGTAAATCTACCCTGTCTACTCAGAAGTTGTCAAGGTCATGTCCTTTGTCCTTAGCCAGCAGATCTCTGGATATTCTGGCTTCTTTCTTTTTTAATCCTAATAGCACTTATGCCTCTGATGTGGTTTGTTAGAATTTATTTATTAAATGTCTTGTGATTTTTATATTTGTATATAAAATGTTACCATTTCAATAATACATTTAAATCAAGAAATATACTTTTACTTTGTCTCTCTGAAATAGAACAAATAATATGATCAAGTAATTTTTATTTTATGACTTAAATGGAAAAAAATACCAATCCTTTGGAAGCATATATTCAAGTAAAATTAAAACTAGTATTGTTGTTATGACTATTTCCATCAAATGTTTTGTTTGTTTCAGGTAAAAAAAAAGCAATTTTCAGGAAATACTTCTACATTTTTTTTTAAGAAAATGGAGTTAACCAAAAGATACTACAAAAACTAGAAGCTCACAGTATGACCCAGTTTCAGAAATACTAGGCCAAAAAAATAAACTTATTCTTAGACTTATAATTAAATACTTACAGACTATGGGGATATGTTACATTTTTCTGTTATGTTCACATTCACTAAAAATAAGTATTTTATCTAAAAAAGTATACTATTCTGTCACCTCCCCCCATTCTTTCCTTATTTCTGCAGACCAGGCATAATTCAAGATATGCAAATTCAAAGTGAATAATTAACCATCTGAAAATGCGTTTATCATAGTGTCTTTGCTGACATTATATTGTAATTTATAAATATTGTTTACCGTTTATAGAAAAACTTTTTAGAATACCTGTATCATATTATATCATATATACAAGAGTAGAAACACAGGGACTCGGGTTCCTACCTCCAGGTCTGAAATTTTTACTAACTGTGTAGACTGTTGTATTCAGCCCCTTTGCTTCTCCTTCTTGTCAACTGCAACATGGAAATAAGGGAAAAATAACTCAAAATTTCTGGGAGGGTCATCCAATGAACTCATTTCTGATAGAAGAAATTATAAGTTGTTATATTCCCTAAGCATCTCAGTAATTCTTATTTATTAGCACATGTCCCTGAAAATCCATAAATGAGACAGAAAGAACAAAAGTTGATCGAATATTTTTGTTAATATTTAATAAATTGATCATGTTCAGGGAAAATATTAAATACATTAGCAAAAAGGTAATATGAAGATTCTGGCATATTATTTATATGCAGTTTTTCTAAAATATATACATAAGAGTACTTAATAGTTTTTGTGGACAAATTAAAAGTTAAGTTCATTTTGTTCCCCCAAAAGTGTTTAAATCTGAATATTTTTTCATAATATGGATTTTTCATGAAATTTTGAAGATTCTTTATATGCATGGATTTCAATTTTTTGGCTCCAAAATAAACATGTTTTTATTCAACTTTCCAAAAACATTTTGATGTATTCTTGTGTATGTAAATTTGTCAAAATGTATAAACTATTAAATCTTAAAAACAATTTATTCCATTTATTCTAAAAGTCTCTATATTTATGTATGAGCACCTACCTAACTTCCTTCAAATTAGCATTAAAGTTTGCTTGAAAATTTCTGTTTTCTGAGGAGCTACAAATGATCTGTTAGTTTTTTCAAAGACATCTCCAAAGATCAGTTATTCTTTTTCTACATGTATCTCACTGCTGTTTACATACCAGGAGAGAGAGCAGTTGTGTGGCAAATTTCTCATTCCTGTTCTAGAGATGCACACACAACATTCCATAAAACCTGGGATGTAAAGCACCTGCCGTCAAATGTCCTATTATTTAAAAATTAAGTCTTACTCTGCTGCTACTGCTACTAATGCTTCCACCACTATTATGGTGATGTGTCTAATAATGATAATTCAGTCAACCTTCAATCTTATCCTGAAAGTAAATACATATATAGGGACATACAACTGAGTATTTCACTATTTGTCATTAACAATGCTTTTTCATTTTGAAAATGCTATGTTCCTATCCCTCTACTAGATATCATCACCTAAAATATCCTTCAAGTAATATTCTGTTTTTGTCATCAATCTTTCATACTCTAATGCATAATCACATAGAAAATACAAAGGTATTATTATTTCTCTTTTCAAAAGTATTGTTTTCCTGAGACAATTAGATATGGCATATACTAACAAATTTTTTTTCACTACATTTTAAAACAAAAAGTCTTAATAGTATAAACGCATGTGCATAAATGCACAAGCACACAAACACGTACTCACATTACAAACTAACTATAATTGTGAAGGAGCATGAATATACATAGATAATATAGATATAGACATAGAAACACAAAGAGTTAACTACAATTTTTTTTCTTGTCCCTTCTTGCTCATACAAAAAAATACCTCATCAAGGTCATCAATGACCTTCATTTATTTTAAAATGTAATGGATTTTTTTTTTTCTAATTTAAACTGTCACTGGCATTTCACACCTTTGGTCACATTCTTGTCCTTGCACTTGACCTTTGGGACATCACATCCTACAGATCTTCCTTTAAAATTTCTTGGTTATCACAAATATTCTATCTACTATTCTCTGACATTACATCATTTCCATCAGTGTATACCAATTTGCATTTATACATTAATTTATTTATATTTTATTTTTGTCATTGTTCTTCAATAAGGAATACACTACATGGGGGTAAAATCCATGAGATTTCTTCAACAACTACCCCAAGTTCTTGGAACATGTTAAATGAGTAAAATACATTTGTTTAGGGGCTATCATTGTGGTATAGCTGGTTAAGCCACTGCCTGCAATGCCAGCATCCCATATGAGCACGAGTTCAAGTTCAGCTGCACTTCTGATCCAGTTCCCTGCTCATGAGCCTCAGAAAGCAACAGAAGATGACCCAAGTATTTGGGCCTCTGTACCCACATGGGAGACCTAGATGAATTTCCTGGCTCCTAGCATTGGTCTGGCCAAATTAATAAAAACCATAATGAAAGGAGAACCACTGTATATAAACTACTCAAGAATATTTCATGCCTGAGAGGATGCAGAGCAAATTACAGCAGGTAAAGCAGTAACAGACTATGATACAACAAGTTTTGGTTTGTTTAAACGCTCTTAAGATTACCTACACCAACATCCTATTATTCTAAGCTTGACTCATTCCCATTTGGCAGACATGTAGCATGTGAGGCAGAGAGAACCCACAGATAGCAATCTCATAAGAACTGATATTTAATTATATAATACAGCTGCTTTTAAAATAATTTTATGATTATAAAACGTTTTGGGTATAATATCATATACATATATCAATTTTCCCAGAAAACATCAGACAATCAGCAATTTTTTTTTTGAAAGCAGAGTTAACAGTGAATGAGAGAGACAGAAAGGTCTTTCTTCTGTTGGTTCACCCCCCAAATGGCCGCTGCGCCCATCTGAAGCCAGGAGCCAGGTGCTTCTCCTGGTCTCCCATGCAGGTGCAGGGCCCAAGGACTTGGGCCATCCTCCACTGCCTTCCCGGGCCACAGCAAAGAGCTGGACTGGAAGAGGAGCAACTGGGACAGAATCTGGCACCCCAACCAGGACTAGAACCCGGAGTGCCAGAGACGCAAGCAGAGGATTAGCCAAGTGAGCAGCAGCGCAGTCCAGACAGCAATTTTAAGACTACAGTTTGCAACAGGCTGAAAGAAAACATTTTTCCATAATGTTAGTTAATCACAATGCCTAGTTTTAACACTAACTTGAAGAATTTAAAGTATAATCTCTGATTATCCTCTAGCAGTGTCAAGAAGGGAGGGTTCTGATTTCATGTTTGAGAATAGATGGCCTTCATTTTTAAGTCTTATGTGTCCTGTATACTGTATTTCCTTATCTGCCTTCTTTCTTTTTTTATTTTCATTCAGATAAAAAATACTATTTGCCAATTAGTAGATAGAAAGAAGGCATTCCTAGTCATTCTTTGCAAAGGGATAAATGAGATAAAAAGATTTACTAAGGAGTAAATACCATTTTTACTCCAAATACATCAGCACACATGCCTATGCTTGTTATGTTGCTGGGTACTCCACCATCAGGATTTATTTCTCTAGAGAGATCCTGGGTGATGTAGGTCAGCTCATTAGAAGCTATATGGAAAAAATTTGTTCCTTTATGAGCTTTGATTTTAGCCTCTTGTGAGGCTTATGATTAAGATTTAAATTTTTTTTTTAACTTTTATTTAGGATATAAATTTCCAAGGTATGATTTATGGATTACAATGGGTTTCCCCCCATATTTTCCCTCTCCCCCCACAACCCTCCCCCCTTGCCCGCCCCCTCCACCCTTTTGTTCACATCCAGATTCGTTTTCAATTCTTTTTGTATACATGTGATCAATTTAGTATGTGTTAAGTGTCCTTAACATGTTATCTAATGTGAGGTAACGCTGTAACTAGTGCCGAAACAGTATTTTTACACTTTGTGTTTCTGTTTAGATGCAAACTGATGAAAATTCCTACTTAATACATACTGAACCGACCTACTCTATATAAAGATAATCGAAAAGGGGGGAAAAAAAAAAGAAAAACTCAGTGTTACATTGGAAACTGCATCAAAAAAAAATTTATCAGTCTCAAATATATATATATATATATATATATCTCATGTAGGATCTCTGTCTTTAATGTGCTATACAATGTGACTCAATGCTAAAATGAGAACTCAAAGACTATATTTCACTTTGTGTTACTATATGAGGGCAAAGGGAAGATTTAAAATTTTTAAAAATTTTTAGCCTAAGATGGATACACATCCCTTTGCTGCTGGCTGGTATGGTTGTTTGGTTTTATTTTGTTCTGCTTACCTTAAAAATAAATCAGTAACAAAGTCTTATTATCTAAGTAACGAGATATTTAAACCCCTGAAGTGCACCAATTTTATACAATGAATGTGATAAAGAAAACAACGCATTTATTTAATAGTGGTAATGATTTTGATATGTTAATTGTGCTATAGATGAATCAATCGTAATTTATAGATAATTTATAGTTCTTTAAATTAGCTTTGCTCCTTTTATTATACTTTACTTTAAATATCTGGTGCAAATATCTTGAAATAACCTCCACAGAGTCTCATCTGGGCACTCAAACTAGAATAAAATTGTTTTTAATTCAAAATGTAAACATATATTTAGACTATTTATTTGTCTTACATAAAGCTGCTGAATTTAAGATATACATGAGAATACTTTACAAACTATATCTATTTAAAGATTTTTACCTATTTGAACATTTTGGTAAACATGTAATCAAGGATGCCTACAAGTAGAATGCACCCGTGAGCTGCATGGCTCCCAGCATTCACCAGTCATTTATTTCCAGGCACAATATTTCTGAGAGAATTCAAAATAAAAGCAAGTTTTCCTTCTGAGGTACAGTGTAGGTGTTCAGAACTCCCTGACTTTCCTGCAGCACCAGGTCCCAGGAAGCTGTACTGGCTGAGACACTCAGTCTCTCTAGGGAGGCCCAGGAATTTCTTCTGGTTTCTACTCTTCTCCTTTTGTTTACTCTGAATTCTGAGGTCCCTGTTTACTTCTAGATGACTTTTAATAACTCTGTAGTTATATAATTTGAACATTTTCTGCTTATATCAGGTATTATTCCTAGAATATCCTTAGGAAGGAAATTTTCACAATAATAATCAGATCATTAACTATTTTTCCAACCTCTGGTTATTGCACTTAGTTTTTCATATTTATGAAACCTGTTGCAAGCCGTATAATGGCAAGGAAGACAAAAACTTTTGATGATATCCTGCCATCTATTTGTAAATTCAAACAGGCACAATGCATACATGCTGTGTGAAAATACAGTACAGACACGGCTTATTGCAAAGAAGCCAAACTGTGGGTACCTGATCTGGAAGAGATTATGATCTTTCAGCTAAGGCAGGGTTTGAATAAATGAATATTTTCAGAACTGTATATAATGTAAACATTGGCAAAAATGACTTCGTCTGTATGAGTCTGTTTCAATGTAACCAAGGATGTAGGCTGTATAAAACAAGCAAAACCATCTTATTTAAACTCTCATGAAGTGAGATTCAAAATGATAATGGAAATGCACCAAGCTAAACAGGAATATTCCTACACTTGGTTTTAGCCAAAAGGCCAGGAAGCAATAGGCATATGCCTTAATCCACTAAAAAACTCTTTCTAATTTATTTCTAGTCTTATTTATATGTTTTACCTTTCATGACTACTTGTTTGTTTTTTTTTTTTTTAATACCTCTTTTAAAGAAGAAAGTGTATTTGTAGCTATCACAGCAAGGGAGGCTCTTTTGAATGGCCTAAATAAATTATTCTGATGGATGTTTAAAAGACACATTTTTGGTTTTAGATTCTTACAGGAGCTGGTGCTGTGGTGCAGTAGGTTAAAGCCCTGGCCTGCAGCATCGGCATTCCATATGGGCGCTGGTTCAAGACCCCGGTGCTCCACTTCTAATCCAGCTCTCTGATGTGGCATGGGAGAGCAATGAAAGATGGTACAAGTCTTTGGGCCCCTGCTCCCGTCAGGAAGACAAGAAAGAAGCTCCTGGCTCCCAACTTCAGATCAGCTCAGCTCTGGCCGTTGTGGTCAATTGGGGAGTCAATCAGCAGATGGAAGACATCTCTCTCTGGCTCTACCTCTCTCTGTAACTCTGCCTTTCAAGTAAACAAAAATAAATCTAAAAGAAAAAGACTCTTACAATTATAATGTTGTGGCTATTTGTGGCATGAAGAAGCCATATATTTTGGTGGTATCACATTCCTTATCACAAAAACCTACACCAAGAAATGGAGATTCTTTTACAGGAAATGGTTTTATGCTCATTTCGTTGGGTTGTCATCACCCTGGCATAACACACCAAAAAGAAATGTGATTTCTTCAGTCAGAAAACGCTTACTAAGCACCAACTTTCTATTAGGCATTGTAATCTGCAAACATGTTCAATACAACTTTCTTTTATGCAGGAACTTCTTTATTCCGTTATACGACTGAACAAATACACGACTATTAAGTATTTTAAATATGGTTAGTATGCCCAAGACACTTAAATTCTCATTGTATTTGGTATAAATTTAAAAAAAATAATTTTAATAATCAAATGTGTATAATGACTACCATTTTGGACAGTGGAGGCACCAAGGTTTCAATAGTGAATGAAATACAAAAGGTTCAGACTTGGAGATTCCCTTAAAGGAGTTTGGATCAATCTGGCAATGAGAATGTAAACAATCAACTATCTATGTTGGCCAACAAGTACTATTTAAAATGGGGGTGAAGAAGTTAAGGAATTACAGTGAGAGTGTGATTTTATGCAGTGCATAGGCAGGATGAAAACTGAGCAAAAACTTGAAGCATTTAAATGAATAATGCTAACATACTGAGAAGAGCATTTAAGGCAGAAAGAGTAGATACCAGAGAAAGTGAGTACATCTCATGCATTTAAATAAGAATAAAAGGAGACTATTGTGACTTAGGAAGAGACAGATTGGATGCCAAGAATGAGTAGGTAGACCAGGGCATTCAGGGCTTTGGGAACTCAGCTAACATCACTGCTTAAACAGTAGGTAAGAGAAAAACCACTAGACAAGTAGCTTTCTCTTTTTTTTAAGCATAGAAATGGCATGATTTGAGTCATGGGCTGAAAAAAAACAAAATTAATAATATTTAATTAGATAAGTAAGAGAAATAAAAGGTCTCACACTGAGTATATTGAAAAGGAATTTCCAGGCCGGCGCCGCGGCTCACTAGGCTAATCCTCCGCCTGCAGCACTGGCACCCCGGGTTCAAATCCCAGTTGGGGCACCAGATTCTGTCCCGGTTGCTCCTCTTCCAGTCCAGCTATCTGCTGTGGCCCAGGAAGGCAGTGGAGGATGGCCCAAGTCCTTGGGTGCCTGCACCCATGTGGGAGACCAGGAGGAAGCACCTGGCTTCTGGCTTCAGATTGGGGTTAACCAATGGAAAAAAGACCTTCTCTCTCTCTCTCTCTCTCTCTCTCTCTCTCTCTCTCTCTCTGTCTAACCCTGCCTGTCAAAAAAAAAAAAAAAAAGCAATTTCCAGATAAAGAGAATATTTCTCCACACAGGACATGGCAAATTTCTATGAATCAGCAATTAGAAGAACAAGAGTGTTCTCTCTACTGGGCCAATATCTTAT
Organism: Sylvilagus floridanus; assembly: GCA_949820135.1. Taxonomy (NCBI): domain Eukaryota; kingdom Metazoa; phylum Chordata; class Mammalia; order Lagomorpha; family Leporidae; genus Sylvilagus; species Sylvilagus floridanus. The sequence continues at coordinate 92,790,855 of OX463230.1, forward strand.
AGACACGGCAGTGTTTTTTTTTTTTTTTTAATCACATTTATAATATATAACTATTTTTCTTATTCTTCATTGTGGGACATTTGGTAAATAAAAATAACACAGAAACTACTTTTTTTGAAAAATTATCTACATTTTCTGTTTCCCACTTATTAGGCTGACAGAGAGACTTCTCTGAAACTGTTTATGCCTAATTCACCTATGGATATCTAGCTAAATATTTTTTAAGATTTATTTTATTTATTTGAAAGACAGAGTTACAGAGAGAGGTAGAGACACAGAGAGAGATCTTCCATCCACTGGTTCACTTCACAGATGGCTGTAACAGCCAGAGCTGCGCCCATCCGAAGCCAGAAGCCAAGAGCTTCTTCCGGGTCTCCCACAGGGGTGCAGTGGCCCAAGGACTTGGGCCATCTTCTATTGCTTTCCCAGGCCATAGCAGAGAGCTGGATTGACAGAGGAGCAGCCAGGACTAGAACCAGAGCCCATATGGGATGCCAGCACTCCCAGCCAGGGCATTAACCCACTGTGCCACAGCGCTGGCCCTTCTAGCTAAATCTTTGTAAAAGACTCACTTATCTCCCTCTCTCACGGATCTCTTGACATCATCTGGTTAAGCACATTATTGCTCTTATGCTGCACTTTGATTTTGGCTTCTGTGATCAAACCCATCCAGAAGTTCCTTCAAAGTGGTCTGTTGTAGAATTCTGTAACTCTGATCATTTCTTTCCAATTGAAGTTGGAGTGCTTGCGCTGTGCTTACCACTCTCTCAAACCGCATAATTTTCCTTGGATATTTCATTCCATAACATTGGTTGGTAGCTCTGTGCCAAACACAAACACTCACATGCCTTGATATTACCTAGATAAACCAACCTCAACAACAACAACAAAAAAGACCTTTTGCATTCCCTTCACTTTTTTATGAGTGAGAATCTTCATATGCATATCTAATTCTTGAATTCCAAAATTAAGTATAATTCACAATTTGTAATAATCATCCTAATTATTAATGTTAAAAACATAAATACTAATAAATGAAAATTTATATTTTCATTTTATATTACATATATCATATAGGAAAGAAGTTTATTTCTGTAAACTATTAATCACAGAACTCAGAACCAAGTGTTCAAGAATTTGACTCTAAATAGTTTTCAAGTTGATTTACATTTTAATTTCAGTTCCTTTAGACAGTATGATAATTTTTTTTATTTGGTTTGGTGCCCATCTTGCATGGAAGGAAAGACTACTTTGTGAGGGAGAAGTGACTTCTCTACTGCCATGAGATTTTGAGGATACATTGGATCTTCAAAGAAATAACTGTGATATGTAACAACCTGTTGAAGGTCACTGTCACTCATGGCATGTGATATATTTTGCTTCTTCTGCAACTGACTTGAGAACAAAAACTCTATGAGGACTGAACTTGGACCCATCTGCCCTGATGTATTTATATATTCATTTTCTCTAAAATGCTAAACATCTCCCACAGTTTCATGGGTCCATCTAAAACAGCACCATCTCTTTCACTTTGATCTCAGTCAGATTCAGGAATGCTTAGGTTTCTTTTGAGAATAAAGCTGTTGAGACATATCCCAGCAATGTTTCTGCCAAAGACTTTCGTCATGTGCCCCAAATTATATTCATTAATCTATAACTTGTAAAAACACTAACATTGCATGGACATTGACTGATAAAATGAAATGTGAGGCCAGCGCTGTGGCTCAATAGGCTAATCCTTTGCCTTGCGGCACCAGCATACCAGGTGCTTGTCCCGGCTGGGGTGCCAGATTCTGTCCCGGTTGCCCCTCTTCCAGGCCAGCTCTCTGCTATGGCCCGGGAGTGCAGTGGAGGATGGCCCAAGTGCTTGGGCCCTGCACCCCATGGGAGACCAGGAGAAACACTTGGCTCCTGCCATCAAATCAGCGCAGTGCGCCAGCCAAGGCTCGCCATTGGAGGGAAAACCAACGGCAAAGGAAGACCTTTCTCTCTGTCTCTCTCTCTGTCTACTCTGCCTGTCAAAAAAAAAAAAAAATGAAATGTGAAAAAAAATTTAAGGATATTTCCATTTTATTTCTTTTCAATGTCTCCTCTCAAAGGTAAAGAAATCTGCCGATGTTTGAACTGGCAGAAGATACACCACACACACACACACACACACACACACATACACAAGTATATCAAAAGTTTGTAGAAAATTTAATTAAAAGGTAAGTTTTATTTTGATACAATAATTTTGAAACCCAAGTGTAGTTTGGTCAAAACACACAATTTCCATGAGCTTTTAAATATCTCTAATTTGTATAGATTTTGATTTTTTCACTGAAATAAACTTTTCTTTAAAATCTACTTTCTATGAATTTTAGGAAATATACAATCATTTAGATAAATATCTCTTTTTAAATTATTTTTAAAATATTTATTTGGGATTCATAGTGTGTGTGTGTGTGTGTGAGAGAGAGAGAGAGAGAGAGAGAGAGGGAGGAAGGGTTTATGCTTGGAAGCCCAATGGGCTGGGGTGAGAGGGTGAGAGCTTAAGACAGAGAGAGAGAGATCAGGAGATAGGGCACACATGCAGGAAGCAGGTCCTATTGTACCTTTGCAAGGGACAAGGAAATAGAAGCAGTAAATCCTGTTAGGATGGGGGTGGAGCTAACACCTGTGGTTGGGCCATTTGGTCACCTGACTTCTAGCAATGGCAGTGGGGGTTAGAGCTGAGGATGGTGTCTGGGGCGTAGATCACATCACAGATAAGACTGTGCCATTTTACTTACAAGTTCTCTCATCAAATGCTGACAACAACCAGATTTGGGCCAGTCCAAAGGCAGGAGCCAAGAACTCCATTCTCATCTCCCACATGTGTGACAGTGGCCCATGTACTTAGATACTTGTACTTAGATACATGTACTTAGATACTTGCTGCTTCCCAGGAGCATCATAAATATCTCAAAATATTATCTTACTATATCATATATTGTAATTTTCCATATACTATCTTCATTTTCCACTAACTCAAAATTTTGTAATAAAAGAAGGTACCACACATTTCTCCTGCATTCATTTTCTTGTTGGTGCCAATGTAATATAAATAAGTTTCTATTATGGGAAACTCTTCTCTGTCTTCCCTATATGTGACACAATTTCCATGAGTTTTGGGGCAAAATTGCTTACTCCAATGGCCAAATCATGGGTTGAATTCAGATGATAAAGGAGGTCATTACTCTGATTCAAAAGCTTTTGTAAAATTTATCAAATCCTTCAGGATTACATTTTAAAATAAAACATTATTCAGAGAAGAGTGTTAGATCCAAATGAGATTTTTTTTTTTTGGAAACTACAATGAAAAGCAGACTAGGCAGATATCTGAATATCATTTGAAAGCCTTTGGCTTCTTTTTATTGGAGATTTAATCTTTTGGATGTGTTATTGGGCATGAACCAAAGCCAAACATATTTAACAAGCAAAGCTTTGCAGTTATTTCAGAATTGCTCAATGGAATGTGTTATTACAGTTACAAAATGAGGCTTCAAATCTGCAAAATTGAGTGCATTTTTCTTAGAAGTCATAAATATATTTAGAATTTTAAGAGACAATATTTATTTGAACAAGAAAATCAGCTTGCTACATCTATTGAGAACATCAGTTCATAGTTATCTATGTTTTCATTTGTGTCAGGAATGAATTCTTGATTCTAACATGCTTGAAAGTTAACTGTTTAATTCCTATTTTAGTTAGATAGCATTTTGGGTTAGTTCCCTGGAAGAGTTACTGACATTTCTCATTTTAAATATTAAATGCACTTTTAAAACTACCAGGGTGTCTTCAGTTATGAATGAGGGATTTTATTTCATTTTTTATAGTAATTCAATGCCTAGTATGCTCTGTGGACCCTCTGTAGTAAGGGACTGAACAAGATAAAAAACTGTTACTGCACTAATCTAAGTCTATTTTGCTATTATCCATCTCATCTCCTCTTTGGTTTCTTGAGTGTTGAAGTCTTAACTAATTAAAGTAAGTTAATATTGATTGAGCCAAGCAAGGTTTAAGACATTGTAGCCCACAGAGCATACATGAGAGTACAAACTGGTTTTCATATAAATTGCTTGTCAATAAAACCATACTTCCTATGGTGTTTCCAATGCAACTTTTTGATATAATCATGTAGTCCATTAGTTATGACATAAGCCTATTGGCATAAATTATTTACCAACTGGCTTTTTACAAAGTTTGCCACATTTTGCTCAAATATAAGGGGTTTCAAAAGTTTATGGAAAATTTGAATTAAGAGATAAAGGTAATGGGGCTTGTATTGTGGCACATCAGGTTAAGCTGCCACCTTCCACACTGAGGTGTTCTATTCTAAATACAACTGATACAACTCCCTGCTAATGCTTCTGGACAAGCATTAGAAGATGGCCCAAGTGCTTATTCCCTTGCCACCCACATATGAGATACAGATAGAGCTCCATGCTCCTGGCTTTGACCAGGTCCAGCCTTGACCATTGTTGTGGCTATTTGAGGAGTGAACAAGAAGATGGAAGACCTCTCTGTCTTTCTCCGTCTCTGTGTAACTCTGCCTTCCAAATAAATATATCTTTAAAAGATAAAAAAAACTTTATTTCTAGTAATAAGCTCCATTAAATTTCAGACACTTTAAAGTGATTACACAAGCCATCTAGTTCATTCCTAAAGAACTGAAATCCTGGGGAAGTAATCATGTCATTGCATTCTGGATTTCCTTTAAGATTAGGGAAAATATAAGTCAGAGCAGCCAGATCACAGCCATATGCTAGTTGCCTAATGATGTGCCATCAAAACATTCACAAAATATCCCTTGTTTGATGAGAAGAATAAACCGGATTATTGTCATAGTGGATAAGGATTTTATGATGAAGAATTTCTGAACATAAAGTGTAAATTACTGTTTGAGTACTAGTTATAACATTAATTCACATTGAATGACACATTAAGGACAGAGATCCTACTTGAGGAGTAAATGCACAGTGACTCCTGTTGTTGACTTAATAAATTGACACTCTTGTTTATGGCATCAGTAATCTCCCTAGGCTCTGGTCATGAGTTGCCAAGGCTATGGAAGCCTTTTGTGTTCGCCATCTCCAATCTTATTTAGACAAGGTCATAGTCAAAGTGGAAGTTCTCTCCTCCCTTCACAGAAAGGTACCTCTTTCTTTGATGGCCTGTTCTTTCTACTGGGGTCTCACTCACAGAGGTCTTTCATTTAGGTTGGTTTTTTTCTTTCTTTCTTTTTCTTTCTTTTTTTTTTTGTCAGAGTGTCTTGGCTTTCCATGCCTGAAATACTCTCATGGGCTCTTCAGCCAGATCTGAATGCTTTAAGGGCTGATTCTGAGGCCAGAGTGCTGTTTAGGACATCTGCCATTCTATAAGTCTGCTGTGTATTCCGCTTCCCATGTTCTCTCCCTTTTTAATTCTATCAGTTAGTATTAGCAGACACTAGTCAGATTCAAGCACTTTAATGTAATAAAATCTAAGTCTTATCTTACTTAGAACCTCAAAACAGGTGTTGTTTAAACATGTTGTAGCAAATTAGTACAAGTTTATAATGGTGCAAAAAAGAATAAAATTCACATATAGCATTTTTTCAATAAGCACATTTTTCATAAAATTTTGGAGAACTCAGAATATTTTGAATGCAAATCCATATGTCACTGTACAAAAATTTTTCTGGCTTCAAGTAGACTAAGACATACATATTGTCACACATTTTCTAAAATATGATATGGAAAGATTACAGGTATGAAAGAAAGTGGGCTGAGAAGAGGGGTACTAGCAAGAGATAATTTCCAGAAGAAAAACATTGAAGAAGGAGTAATACCCAGTACAAATACAGGCACAATATGTGCAGTGAAGACAGCAAGAGGAAAACTACTTGTATAGATTTGGGAGAAACAGTTAATTCTATAAAAGCAAATTGAAATTTAGGTGCATGTCTGTCTTGTGGAAACTTTGCCAATGTGAGAGATAACCCCTTTCACACATCAAATTTGGCTGGGTTTAAAGGCAGCTGATGCCACATGAACAAAGAAAGCATGAGAAGATTGATTACACAAATCTGGAATCTAGATGCAAGCAGGGCATTCTCTAAAGCCGGTCCAAAAATGACTTGAGAGACAGAAGGAAAAGGAAACTGAGTTGGATTTCATTGTGCCTTTGAAGTGGGGGTTAGGATGAGGCCTAGTTTGAATTTTCCTCTGCCATCACCAAAGTACAGAATTGGCCAAGGTGTGGGGCAGAAAGGGAAGGCAAGTGTGGTAGGGTTTCTAAGCAGTCTGCAGTTAGCCAGCACGGGTCTAGTTCTCTGAAGTGCCCAGGGTTTTTCAAGAAAGTCCTTTTTAAAAAGTACAGAGAATTTCAGCTTCAGTTTTGTTTAAACTAGTTGACATGAGGCCTAATCTTTTTAGCTTTGAGTTCACACTTCAGAAAAATGGAAAAATAGAGCTAGATATCTCCATCTTGTGAAAGTTCTGTGATACTCAATAATTGTGGCAGAAAACTTGTCAGTATAAAGTCCAGGGGGAACTAGAAGCATGTTGCTGACTTATATTGTGTGACCAAAGCTTGCCTGTTTCAAATATGTTACTGTTTGAGTGAGAAAAATACTGATTATGTAACGAACTTCTGTAGCTGGATATAAATATTCAGAAAGTAGTTGCAAATCAGTTTTTATTTATTTTAACAGTAATTTTGGGGGTATCTGAAAAAATAAACATGTTATTTTGAAATTACTTGAATCATCACTTCTACAGGCAGAAAGAAAGGATGGTGCCAGACACGTCTGGTTGTATTTTGACACTGTTATGTAGTAAAATTCAGGATGATAATCTTAAACAACAACAATAAAAGAACCAAATAGTTAAAACACTGATCAACCTAGTTAAGCACTGATCAACATAAGATAGATTGAAAAAAAAATAGTTCTTTACATAAATTCACTGCTGTCTGCAGGTGGAAGAATGATTAACATCTTCTAATGCAAACATTTTATAACTATTTTATAACTATAAAATTTAATTTATGGTTGAAATATGCATTTCAATAGCAACCCACTTGATATTTACAAGCTGAGAAAGAACATGCCTTCCTTATTGATACTGGTTATAAAAATGATAATAATAAGCCAGCGCTGCAGCTTACTAGGCTAATCCTCTGCCTGTGGTGCCGGCACACCGGGTTCTAGTCCCGGTCGGGGCGCCGGATTCTGTCCCGGTTGCCCCTCTTCCAGGCCAGCTCTCTGCTGTGGCCCGGGAGTGCAGTGGAGGATGGCCCAAGTGTTTGGGCCCTGCACCCCATGGGAGACCAGGAGAAGCACTTGGCTCCTGCCATTGGATAAGCGTGGTGCACCGGCCGCGGTGGCCATTGGAGGGTGATCCAATGGCAAAAGGACGACTTTTCTCTTGTCTCTCTCTCTCTCTCACTGTCCACTCTGCCTGTCAAAAAAAATAATGAAAATAATAAGAGTTGCTAGAAACTGCAAACAAATGTTGACTTCCAGGGTCACAACAATTTAAGATTCTCAATAGTAAATCACTACAGCGAATTTTCAGGCACAGGTTTAAATTTAAACAAACAATCTACCTGAATATTAGAGCAAACATACTAAGTCTGAAGTATTTTATCATCACCCTATTGCCTTCCTACGCGACCCACCATGGCCACTTGAAAGACCAGTTCTAGGAATTCACTTCTACCTGCTGCCCACTACCCCCACTCCCATCCCAAGCCCTTCTAAAATATGAAAAGGTCTGACCCCTGGGGGTCTGGGCTTTCTGCAATGTGTTTCATCAATGTGCAGGCCAGCATTTGGCCACACATCTCTGCAAATTTATTTTCTCTGAATAAATTCAATCCATCTGTAAATTCATATACTGTCTCCTTTCTGTTTTGTGCCTCTTTTCCTAACATTTATGGTGTCCCTTGTAAGACGGCAACAGTTCTGTGCCTCTTTTCCAAACACTTTAAAAATTCTGCAAAACTCTTATTAAATAATCTATTTCCAGATATTAATTATATTTTATCTTTTTATAATTTTACTTTTGACATTGCCATATAGTTCATTAATATCAATGCTATTATTGAAAACACATTTTATGCTTAATACTTCTTTTTGATTGCTTCAGTAGAAGCAAAATATGACATCATTATGAACAAAATGATTATGTTTTTAGTTCTCAAAATGTCATTACTGCCAGATTTAATAATAAAAATATATCCTCAATTTTTTGTGTCTCCTGTACTCTCTAACTGAACTCATGTCTTAATTCCATTCTTTTCACAGTCATCAGAGATTATACTTGATTTAGTATTCTTTAAAAATATACCTTAATTTTAGATGTTTGCCTTCTCTGTGCTTTAAAATAATATTCTTCCATAAAAATTTGAAAATATAGAAAATATTAAAACATTTTCCCTGATTGTTGATGAACAACTTAATACTTTATCCCTCCTAGTATTTTTTTGTTTGTTCTACTTAATACTATTGGTTGAATTCTGTAATTAATGCACAGTTATTCTTAAGTGTTGAAACTTAACTGAAAAGAAATCCCTGTTAAATATAAGAGTGGGAATAAGAGAGGGAAGAGATGTACAATTTGGGACATGCTCAAGCTGACTTGCCCCAAACGGTAGAGTTAGAAACATAACAGGGAATTTCAATTCAATCCCATCAAGGTGGCAAGTACCAATGCCATCTCACTAGTCCAAGTGATCAATTTTTGTTCACAATTGATCATAATGATAGGACTAAGAGTCAAAGAGATCACATAAACAAGACTAGTGTCTACTAATACTAACTGATAGAATCAAAAAGGGAGAGAACGATCCAACATGAGAAGCGGCATACACAGCAGAGTCATAGAATGGCGGATATCCTAAACAGCATTCTGGCCTCAGAATCAGCCCTTAAGGAATTCGGACTCGGCTGAAAAGCCCAAAAGCCCATGAGAGTATTGAGAGTATTTCAGGCATGGAAAGCCAAGACACTCTGACAAAAAACAAAAAAACAAAAAACAAAAAAACACAAAAAAAACAAATGAAAGATCTCCGCGAGTGAGATCCCAGTGGAAAGAACAGGTCATCAAAGAAGGAGGTACCTTTCTCTGAAGGGAGGAGAGAACTTTCACTTTGACTATGACCTTGTCTAAATATGGTCAGAGTTAGTGAACTCAAAAGGCTTCCATAGCCTTGGCAACTCATGACAAGAGCCTAGGATGATTACTGAGGCCATAAACAAGAGTGTCAATTGTTAAATCAACAACAGGAGTCACTGTGCACTTATTCTCCATGTAGGATCTCTGTCCTTAATGTGCTGTATTTGTGATTTAATGCTATAACTAGTATTCAAACAGTATTTTTCACTTTGTGTTTCTGTGTGGGTGCAAACTGTTGAAATCTTTACTTAATATATACTAAACTGATCTTCTGTATATAAAGAGAATTGAAAATGAATCTTGATGTGAATAGAAGGGGAGAGAGAGCAGGAAAGGGGAGGGTTGTGGGTGAGAGGGAAGTTATGGGGGGGAAGCCATTGTAATCCATAAGCTGTACTTTGGAAATTTATATCCATTAAATAAAAGTTTAAAAAGATAAAAAAAGAAAATATTAAAACATTTTTTAAAAAATCAGCTCCCCAAATCTACATTAATGGTAAGCATTTTTTATTTCAAAATTCATTTATGTTCCATCACTCTATAAGTCCCAATAGAAAATACGTTTTAAAACTACAAGAAAGGAAATATATTCTTTTTAAAAATATGTATTTAGTTATTCAAAAGGCAGAAAGAGAGAGAGAGAGAGAGAGAGAGAGAGAGCAAGCTGATTATCTTCCATTCATTGGTTCACTCCCAAATGGCTGCAATAGCCAGCAATGAGCTCCATCCGGGTCTTCCACATTGGTGGCAGGCATCTAAGTATTTGGTTGTTATCTGCTGTTTCTAAGGCACATTATTAGGGAGTTGGATCAGAAGCAGAGCAGCCAGGACTGCAGCTGAAGCCTTGATACAGGATTTTGCTATCCTAAGTGGTTACTTAACCTACTGCACCACAATGCCAGCACCAATCTATTCTAATTTTAATATTCAAAACTTGAAGGTTCTAGTTACTATATAGAAATTAAAAAAATCTGTACAGATTCTAGGTACAGAAAAATAAAATATAATTTTTCCTTCCACCATTACTCCAACATAGATGACCGCATTTAGGGATGAGGGTAGTTGTTGTTTATCTCTCATTACAAGGTAGCATATTCCTACCATAAAATAAGATTACACAGTTGATACAAGAGATTATGTCTTAATAGTTCATAGTCACATATGATATCTGTTATATTAGCATTCACATCCATGCTTTGATACATTTATCAATAAACTAACATAAGATAAAAAGTATTTTAGAGAGAACATAAACATTTGGAATATATTAGAAAAGAGTTGAAATTCTTAAAGTGTCTCCATTATAATCTTAGTAACATGAATATTCATTACATAATATATTTTATAAGTCATTGACTATAACTAATGCAATGATGAAGCTATGTAGGATTACTACTACAACTGATGTTAAAAAATTTAGAATCTGGAACTTTGATCATTCTTACCACAATTGAAAAAGTGTGTTTTCACCACAAAGGGTTAATGAATGCTTGAGAAGTATATGTCAGTTAAAATGAAAATGAAATGAAATTTTGAAAACTGTAAAGATACAGGCAATTCACAAATAGCATTTCAGAAGACTGTATTAGGTCTCAGTAATTTAAACTTAGCTATACACATTATTGACTAACAGAATGTATTTGTTTACACATACTTTTAAAGTGAATTATATATTTTACTATTTCTTATTTTACAAACTGCAATGCAGGAATATAGTATGCACTACCCTAGACATTCTGGATGGAAAAGGCCAATATGATAAACAAACTAACTTTTTTTCATAACACTTAGAGTTTAGTTGAAAACAGAAGAATGTTAGGAAATAAACTCAATGAGTAAATTAAATTTCTGGTTGTGTGCGCTGAACTGATTCACTGAAAGCATGAACACTGAAAACTAGGCTGCTACAACAAACAACATTGCCAACTGTCCCTGAGGTGCCCTTGGCAGGCACTGTTATTGATCACAGCTTTATGCTCAGATCCCAGCCTTGACCTGGTGACTTCCAGCACAATAATCCATATTGTCCCTGCCAATCAAAAGGACTTTGCTGGCCATCCAGTTAGACTCCTCACATTATGACCAAATATTTTAACCAAGCTCTAGAGCCTTCATTTTGTGTTCTTTAAAAAAAATAATTCTTAACCTGTATCTCTCAGGAATCTATTATGCATCTCTGCAATTACAAGCGTGCAGTCTTTCACTGGCAGACTGCTCCTAGCCTATCAGTGCTATTGCATCTTATTAAATTAGCTTTTCTTCATCTACTTGATGGGATAAGAATAGCTTCCATATGAAAGAGTTGTGTAAGCAAAAACATGAGATAAAACACATCTTAGAAACACAAATTCTGATTCATACTAAGTAGATTCTGTCAGAGATGTTTTCTTAAAGTATAAACATAACTATATATATATATAAAAGACATTTTGGATGATAAAGAAATAGTTATATGCATATAAATGTGTTGGTGTGTGCATAGAATATTACCTAGGTCTATACTCCACAGATACAGAAGCCATGAAACCCCCAAAGCATTGGACATGCTCAATGATCAGACCTGGTTTCTAAATATGTATTCGTGATAGAGGGAACGGGACTGTTAGTGGAACCACTGATTCTAGGCCTTGAGTGGGAGTTGGGGGAGCACAAGAGTGTAGCATCTTGTAGCATCAGAATGTAAGGAAGTGGTAACAGAGCATAAATACACACACACACACACACACATACACACACAATGATGTTGTATATATCAAGGGAATTCAGTAGCCGACTGCAAGAGCCCTCAGTGGCCAAAGCTGGAAACACTTATTTATTTCAAAGGTAGAGCCACAAAGAGGCAGAGGCAGAGGCAGAGGCAATGAGAGAGAGAGAGAGAAAGAGAGAGAGAGATCTTCGATCCTCTGGTTCATTCCCCAAATGGCTGCAATGGACTGAGCTGAGCCGATCCAAAGCCAGGAGCCAGGAACTTCTTCCAGGTCTCCCACATGGGTAGAGAGACCCAAGGACTTGGTTCATCTTTCATTGCCTTGCCAGGCCACAGCAGAGAGCTGGATAGGAAGTGGAGCAGCCTGGTTTTGAACTGGTGCCCAAATGGGATGCCAGCACTGCAAGTGGTGGCTTTACCTGCTATGCCACAGTACAAGCTCCCAAAGCTGGAACCATTATCAAAATAAATATCATAGTACTAGTTGCAGCTCATCATCACAAATTCAAAAAATGTTACATATAACAACAAAATAAATAAGAAGAGGCACTATCCCTTTCAAAGTAATATCAAATAATTTACTTAGATACTACTTCCTACAATGGATAAAATTTAATATTCTTCCTTATCAATTATGGACAAACTAGACTGATGAGTCATTCTCAAAGTATGGGTTGGGGAAAACAGTAAATTCACAGTGGAGAAATCTACCTAAATCTACTTTACAGATATCCTTTCCTATCCTTGTCATGTGAGTATCATCCATGCATAAAAGTGGTATAATGAGAGGAGCATATAAGCACTGTGATGAGCCACCTTAAACCTAAAACTTCAGCTTAAATAAAATTAAGGGATTGTCATTTAAAAAATGAAAAACTGGCTGGCGCCATGGCTCAACAGGCTCATCCTCCACCTTGCGGCGCCGGCACACCGGGTTCTAGTCCCGGTCGGGGCACCGGATTCTGTCCCGGTTGCCCCTCTTCCAGGCCAGCCCTCTGCTGTGGCCCGGGAGTGCAGTGGAGGATGGCCCAGGTGCTTGGGCCCTGCACCCCATGGGGAGACCAGGAAAAGCACCTGGCTCCTGGCTCCTGCCATCGGATGAGCGCGGTGCGCCAGCCGCAGCGCGCCGACCGCGGCGGCCATTGGAGGGTGAACCAACGGCAAAAAGGAAGACCTTTCTCTCTGTCTCTCTCTCTCACTGTCCACTCTGCCTGTAAAAAAAAAAAAAAATGAAAAACTCCATGTAAACTTCACAACTATGTAAGTTATAGGAAACAAGGTCATCAGAGTTAAAAAAATGTGACATCCTGGATTGGATGATGGAAAAAAAAAAAAGAAAGAAAATTAATGAGAAAACAAGAAAAATCCAAATAATATCAATGGGCCTATATGGGTTTCTTTGTTTTAATGATGTACTCTGGTAATGTATGAAATTCATTGTGCCATCTAATTTTGTTAATTATCTGTAATACTTTCTATCCTTATTTAGAGATGAAAGCTTTTCTTAGGAATAATGTGTGTAAGTCAGAGAAGGGAAATGCATACTGCATGATTCTATTTATAGAGAAATTAGACTATACATACTAACCCATGATCACAGAAGGTAGAGCACTAGTTACTCGTGGTGGAATACAAGGAGCAAGTGGCTGCAAAGGAGCAAGAGAAATCTTTCCAGTTATAGAAATGTTCTGTACAAAGATTGTGAAAATAGCTAACGGTGCGTTCATCTGTCAGCACCCATCACATCAACATTTTAAATAAATGTAGTATACCATATATAAACAATATTTTAGTACATTTTGCCATTTTAATAATAATTTAAATGAAACACATTAATATAAAAATGCAATGTTTCTTGAATTCCATTCCTAACACCTATAAATTTGTTTCCCAATTCCTTTACCCAGACAAAGTATCAACATGTTATCAAGTTGTCACTTTTCTTGTTTATATATCTACTGTTAAGCACACACATCCATATGTACACACAGGGCCATTTTTTAAAGAATCAAATACAAAGTAGTTTATATTACACTCTATTGAAGCATATTTTAGCACTAAATTTACATATTTATTAGCTAAAATTGATATTTCATTTTACTAATGTAATATAATTCAAGTCTTCTCCTCTTTAAAGGAATTTAGATTGCCTTGAGCTTTAACTATAATAAATAATGCTACAGTTAGTGCAGTACATGCTTACTCTTTTATTTTCAGTAGTTTCACTGGATGAGTTTTTTACTAGTCTTAATACCAAACATTTAAATACAGACTACTTTTAGGTAAACTTTATTTAAAGAGTGCACCATTCGCCCATTTATTCTCAAAAATAGAAAATAAAAGAATATGACATCACTATCATAACTTAATTTTTGTTAATTTATTTGTTTGAGAGAGAGAGAATGTCCACTTATACCTGCAGGTTTACTCCTTTACTCAGTCAAGGTCTGTCACCTGGGTAGCTGGACTACCTACTACTAACTGATCCAACTACTTTAACTATCACTACCTCCCCTCAGAGTCTTCATTAGCAGGAATCTGGAATTAGGTGCTGGAACTAGTGACTGAAACCAGGTTCAGTGACATAGGATACAGGCATCTTAACTGGCCTGTTAAGTGTTTGAGCAAATTCCTGCCTAACCATTAGAAAAAATTAAGACACAGAATAACAAAGAGGATATTAGAGAGAGAATTCTACAGAGAAGATTTTTAGTCACCATAGCAAGAGTTAATTTCATTCTACATTGAAATAAATCCTAGAGTTCACTAGATTTTATACTACCAACTTTTAACATCTTCTGTGTACATGAAAACAAAAACTACATTCACTCTCAGTCAGTGTTATAACACTAAATAAAACACACACATTTATATATTCATTTTCCAGGTACTTCACATTTTTGATTACATATTACTAATGAATGTTTCTGCATAGCTAAAGCCAGGAAGATATTAAGCTAAGAAGCTGCCAATTAGGAGGACTAAAGTCAGGAGGGACTGAAGATGAATACATTCTCCAAGGATAAAGTATTGATACAAAGATTGCATAATAAGTTATTAAATCTAGGAAATAACATACTGATAAGACTCATGGATAAAGAATGATCTGTTGTGAGCGGTAATAAAATTGATATGTCTACAAGTTCTTATTTAACAAATATTCATTTAAAAATTAATATTTTTATATAATTTTGATGGAAGAAAATATGGAGACAATAATGAATTTTTCACATGAAAACCTAAAATAAAAGTCTTTGTTCTGTAATTTACAGGAAGTCTTAGTATTTTTGAGATGTTTTTAAAAGGTTAATGGTATTAATAAATGCTTCATATAGGATTATTTATTATTTTACTGTGTTCATATCCAATTTTATAAAGGAGAAATCCTTGAAGAAAAACAGTGAATGTACCTAAAGAACTATACTCTACATAATTAAAATAGAACATGCTGTTTACAATCCAGTTAAGATGCATTATTACAGGTTAACTCTTTCATGAAAAAATGATATATTCCTTATTCCAGACACATATTTTTCCTTTGGTGTAAACTATGTAATGAAATATAGTAATATATACTGAGATAATTATATTAATCAATTATAATACAAAATATTGCATATAAAAGTAATTTACCTATTTTAAGTCATTAAGTTTCTTTAAAATAGATTAAGTTGATTCACTGTAGTTAACTTTAGAAATATTCATTTTTTCAGCCCAAATATTGTTTACGCAAACACTAGCTAGCAATGCTCTCAATTTCTAGTAGTGCCAATGAAGTGAATTACTACTATAATTTGTATTGTTGAATGAGAATATAGATTAAATTCAATGATTAAAAAAGTCACAAGAATGGGATATCCAAATTCTCCTCATTTTAAATATGCTGTCATTTGAGAATTCTTAGTTGTAAGTTGTAAATTCTCCCCTTAATGTCCATATACATTAAGATCCTTAAGTATTGATATATACTTTACTCATGTTTGCATTGTGTTGACATACACAGAGCTTATTATATATGTAGCAGCAGCTCATAATAAATATCTTTTAAGTGAATTAATGAATATGTTCAGTTAGAAGTGAGCATTGCCTTTGGAAGACTTTAGGCTGGTGTAAGAGTATACATGTACAAATAACTTCTTCTTTATACTCTTACATGTTTCATTTGCAAATAATTTGACAAAAGTGTTGTTACCTAAAATGTAACTACAGAAGAAATGATGTTATAGTCATCATATAGAAATGAGATACATGTGAGGTTTTCATAGCAAATATAACAATTTGGGAATGAGGAGAAATAGATGTGTATAGAAGCATAAGGCAAATGATAAACCACTTTGTGTTCTCAATACTGTAAACATTCTATTAAGGGGATATAGCTTAGAAAAATAATCAAAAGCACCTTTGGAAGATAACGAGAGGAAAATAGACCATATATTGGAAGAAATGCTTTGATGTGTGCATAGTACTTAATGAAAGCACACATTGAGATGGCTAAATGCCTATCAGCCTCCTGTCCCTCACACTGTACTATTTTGTTAATGAGTTGGCCATAATCCTTCCCTTTGCAGTCAATTTATCTGAATAGCTTTCTACTAAAATCAGTTTGGAAAATTCTCATAAAATAAGGGTGTTTGCCATATAGTAAGGTTGTGGTACCTAAAATGTGATATCTAGGAAGTTTATATTTTTTAACAAATACCTAAATTGTTTAATATATAAAAGCAATAGTTTTGGAGAAACTCTTATTATTGTATTTCTATAAACTCCCATAACACAGGAGAGAAATACAGACTACTTCTTATGTATAAGACAGAAAATGAATTTTCCCTTTGCTTTGTTATTATCTGGTTAGTTTCAAAATTATTGGATCATTCCAGGTGGATTACTCTTAAAACTGCTTTGAAAAGAAGTCATCAAGCCCATTTTAGTTATAAAGTCCAACACCTTTTACACATAATAATTCAGAATTTATTCCCAATGACCATGCTTTTCTCACTCTCAGGACTTGGATGGATCCTTGCATCAGAATCTCACGTTAATGTCGCAACCGTTCCTTCTTCAGCTCTCCTTCCCTTTCTCCCATTTACAGACAAATAAAAACCATTTTTATCATCTGCTAAAATATTATTTTCTCAAAAAAAAAAAAAAACTCCTGTCCTATAGACATAGTTTGCTGATCCTATAGAAGGCAGTTTATGGCCGGCGCCATGGCTCACTGGGTTAATCCTCTGCCTGTGGCGCCGGCAACCCCGGGTTCTAGTCCCGGTTGGGGCGCCGGATTCTGTCCTGGCTGCTCCTCTTCCAGTCTAGCTCTCTGCTGTGGCCCAGGAGTGCAGTGGAGGTTGGCCCAGGTCCTTGGGCCCTGCACCTGCATGGGAGACCAGAAGGAAGCACCTGGCTCCTGGCTTCGGATTGGTGCAGCCTGCCGGCCATAGCGACCATTTGGGGGGTGAACCAATGGAAGGAAGACCTTTCTCTCTGTCTCTCTCTGTCTCTTTCTCTCACTGTCTAACTCTGCCTGTCAAAAAAAAAAAAAGCAGTATTCTTCGCAAAATATTTTCATCTCACTGGTGATGTCTTTCTGAGTATCTTTCCTCCAAATTGCCAGCTTTTCTAGAATAGGATCTAGAGCTTGCTAAGAGATACTCAAATAAATAGTACTTGAGAGAATTATAAGTGCCTTTGATGATAAGTTCTTTTGTACTATAATTCCCAAGGATTTTGTTTTAACTTTCCTCAGTCTTCACTAGAGGTGTTTCAAAACACTATCAATGCCCATTCTGTATCTTGCCACTTTCCCACCTTATAAATTCTGCCATTCTAAGGAAGTCTGTAAGTCATTTTTCTTGTGTCTCTTATATGCAAATACATCTTACTACGGGAGACCTAGCAATTAGGTACATTTGAGTAAGATTTAAGTGCAGCAGAAAAGCAATTAAAAAAAAAAATGTGTAACACACAGAATCCATTCTTAATGAAAGGTTTTCTACGACAATGATACAGAGATTCTATTATCTGATTCTTTTTTTTAACTTTTATTTAGAATATAAATTTCCAAGGTATATCTTATGGATTACAATGATTTCCCCCCCCATAACTTCCCTACCACCCGTAACCCTCCCCCTTTACCCACTTCCTCTCCCCTTTCATTCGCATCAAGATTCATTTTCAATTCTCTTTGTATACAGAAGATCGGTTTAGTATCTGTTCAGTAAAGATTTCAACAGTTTGCAACCACATAGAAACACAAAGTGGAAAATACTGTTTGAGTACTAGTTATAGCATTAAACCACAATGTACAGCACATTAAGGACAGAGGTCCTACATGATATATATTTTTTTAAATTGATTAATTTTCTATGCAATTTCCAATTTCACACCAAGTTTTTTTTTTCATTTTCAATTATCTTTATATATAAATAGAAGATTGATTCAGTATATACTAAGTAAAGATTTCGTCAGTATGCACCCACACAGAAACACAAGGTGTAAAAATACTGTTTCAGTACTAGTTATAGCATTACTGCACATTGGCACATTGGACAACACATTAAGGAAAGATCCCACATGAGATGCAAGTACACAGTGACTCCTGTTGTTGATTTAACAATTTTACACTCTTTTTATGGCGTCAGTAATCTCCCTAGGCTCTAGTCATGAGATCTGATTCTTAATCCAACATGTCAACTGAAAAGTTGTTTCCAGTCATGACAGGAGAGTTCTCAGAGTCCCTGCAGGGTATTGTGAGCATTATGCATACTTAACTTAGCCTTCTAGGAGATCCTTTGAGCAGATGTCTTTATATAAATCCATTTTTTTAATTTAAATCCATTCACTTGGGTGTACTATTGTGCACCTATGAGCTATGAAAGACTGATCCTGTTATCTTAAATTTGTTTTTTTTTTTTAAGCCATTCTCCCTATGCATCGACCTTGATTATATTCATTCATTTAGTAACTCAGGAAATACAAATTGAGTATCTTTAAACATCAGGTTCTGCAGTAGCTGCCAGGACATCTTCAGCGGACAAAACAGAAATAATTTCTGCTCAATGCAGTTATTGTTTCGGACTGAGACAGAAAGTATTTCATGAGTAATTTAAAGTAGAGTAGAGCCTAGAAGTTAACATGCCTGTTATTGGGGTATCTGGATTCAGTATACACATCTGGTTCCTGATTCCTGCTTTCCTTCTAATTCAGGTCATGGGAGAAAATAGTGATACTTCAAATTATTGGATTCCTGCTACCCATAAGAGAAACCTGAACTGGGTTCCCAATTCTGAGTTTTAGCTGAAGTCCAGCCACAATCAGTAGTTGGAGAATGAACCAGCAAATATTAGTTCTCATTCTTTCCCATTAATAAATTAAAAATAAAATAAATGCTGATTGTGAATAATCAGCAAATGGTGGTACAAGAATGACAGTTATGGGATGTTACCCAGGGAAAACTAAAGCTCCAATACAGACTGTGAATTTCTTAGAGGAAGCACATCATAGACACAAAATAGTAAGTTACAGTTTCTGAAGTGACAGTGAGAATAATATACTTCAGTTAGAAAAACAAAAAGAAAACAAGGGTCCCACTGTGACTGAAAACAAAGAGGGAGAAGTAAAAGAGATGAGAGCAAAAATTTAACTGAGGGCACAGGACAATTCTCCAGGCAGCCTTGGAATGACCCAATTCTTCCCCACTGTCTAGCTTATAATTTGCAAAAACAGCCATGGGATGTGGGATACGTGGCAAATATATGGGTCTGAGATATAGAGGAACTGACTTAGAACAGCGCTTTTTCTTCCTTTACCTAGAAGAGAATACAACATCTTGAGCGAGGGAGGAAATGCCCAGTCCATGCTTTATCCCACACTCCTTTGGAATTAGTGTCCTTCTAAGGAGTTATATACCACAGAAGCATACCCAGGGAAGGTGGTCTCTCAGGCCTCATCTATGGTACAAGTGGGACATGCACAGTCAAGCCTCATTCTACCCCAGGGCAATTTTTTTTGATACTTGAGGGGCTAGCTCATGATAATTCAAGGACTCTTGGGGCCAGTGCTGCAGCATAGCAGGTAAAGCTGCCACCTGCAGTGCTGGCATCCTAGATGGGCACCCCTTTGAGTCCTGGCTACTCCACTTCTGATCCAGCTCTCTGCTATGGCCTGGGAAAGAAGTAGAAGATGACTCAAGTCCTTGGGCCCCTACCCACGTGGGAGACCCAGAAGAAGCTCCTGGCTCCTAGCTTCGGATGGGCTCAGCTGTGGCAATTGTAGCCATTTGGGGAGTGAACCAGCAGATAGAAGTCCCCTCTACCTCTACCTCTACCTCTACCTCTACCTCTACCTCTACCTCTACCTCTACCTCTACCTCTACCTCTACTTCTCTGTTGCTCTGCCTTTCAAATAAATAAATAAATCTTTAAAAAAAAAACACAATTCTAGGACTCTTTTGACTCTTACTGCTTATATTAAGCAATAAAATCACTTCATATATCATGTTGCATCTGAGTGGGTTCTATTTCTCTAGACCCAGGTATTGGTAACACAGCAATCCAAAATTCAGTGGCCAAGTGCATTTGGACCCCTGCTTATGCTAGTTCATATAGAGGTTTCTGCCATCCTGCGCAGTCAGAGTACTCTTTTGAAATTATTCCATAATGAACTTGCTTCACAGAGGGAAAATAATACAAGTTTCAGGGGACTCTTAAGTTTTTTTTAAATGAACACTTTTTAATATTTTATTTATTTATATTGAGCAGTAGAGTTACAGTGAAAGGGAGAGACAGAGAGAGAGGTCTTCCATCGCTGGTTCACTCACCAAATGGCCACAGTGGCTGGAGCTAGGCCTATCTGAAACTAGGAGCTATGAGCTTTATCAGGGTCTCCAACATGGGTGCAGGGGCCCCAACACTTAGGCCATCTGCTACTGCTTTCCCAGGCCACAGCAGAGAGCTGGATTGGAAGTGGAGCAGCCAGGACTCAAACCAGCACCCTTATGGGATACCAGCACTGCAGGCAATGGCTTTAGCCCGCTACACCACAGTGCCAGCCTGTAAACTCTTATTTTTCACTATAAACAAGTGTGAAAGAAAGCCTCTAGAAATTTTAAGCAGAGGTTTGATATTATCTGACTTGTCCTTTAAAACTATCACTCTGATTGCCCTATGGTAAATACATTGAAAGTATGGTTCAGTAGAGAGACTAAATAGCATTGGCAGAGGTCAGAGAACTGAGCGTTGGACTTTTTCTGTCACAGGAAGAGAAGGAAGTCCTAGAAAGTGAGAAAGGTAGATGCAAAGAAGGGATGTATCATACAGTGAACAGAAAAAATTTCAAGAAAGGAGGAGTCAACAATATGGACCAATCAATTTACAAGATAAGGAATGAGAATTGATTATGATGAAGTTTTGATAGCTTAAACTCATTTTGCTTACTTATTCCATGTTTTTCTACAATTTTATGATCTCTACTTAACATGTCTTTTTTTCTGTCACCTGTATTAGATTAGTTGATATTTTTATTCCTCATTGCTACAGTGAAATTCAGATTATTTATCTAAACTCTGCTGGATATTTCCATTGTTGTTTATTATACTGCCTTAAAAAAATTATCCCCTCAGGCCAGTGTTGTTCAGTCACCACCTGCAACACAGGATCCAATGCTGAACACTGGTCCAATATCATTCTGTGTCCTGGCTGCTGTGCTCCCAATCCAGCTCCCTGCTAATGTGCCTGGGAAAATAGCAGAAGATGCCCAAGTTCTTGGGCTCCTGTATCTGTGGGAGACCAGGATGGATTTCCTGGCTCATGGATTTTGCACAGCCCAGCCCCAACCATATTTGGGGAGTAATCCAATGGATAGATTTCTTTATCTTTGTCTCTGTCTTTGCCTCTCTCTCATCTCTCACTATGCCTTTCAAATAAAATAAATCTATTATTAAAAAATTCCCCTTTAATTCTTCCATGTGTAAGAGAATCTATAATTTATAATCAATGAAGCTACCATAATTCATAATTTTATTAATTTTATCTCTTAAATATCCCCAACAATTCCCTCTTTCCATCCCATCAACACATGATAGTTGATGCCTTTATCTCTTGTTTGGGTTATTTCTCACTCTTCCTTACAAATATTTCAGTCTGTTGACCTATTTCACTTTTGATATTATAAACATCCTGCCATATTAATCATTTCTAAATAAAAATTTTATAGCATGAGATCCCTTTTCACATTCGGTGGCTTCCCGTTAAATCAGCATGAAAATATATATCACAAAGCATGCTATTCCTTAAGTGTTAATTCATATTGTTTAGGCTTAATTGTCTGCCTGTGCATCTCTGGAACTTTGTGTTCCTTGGATTCTCATAGGATTCTATTTACATGAAATAAGAATCCCTTCTGTCATTTTCATTGCTTTCTTCCTTTAGGCTTTCTCTGATTAGACTATATTTACCCATTTCCCCAAATGGCTTTGGGACACTATATTGACATTCTTAATCCATTTGAAAGTATAATCAATGGAGGCAAGTCTTAACTCATTTATAAAACATCAAACTGAATTTTGGCTAATATATTGGGCTCTCACACTCTATGCAACATGCAGACCCTTAAATGTGCCATTTCCTTGCATGAATGACTGGTGAACAAAAGGTGTTTATGTGGCCTTTATGCAATTCACAGAAGGAATTTAATTAATTTCAGTACAGTGTGGGAAATATAATTTAACATAGTAAATCCTTAGTTCTAAAAACAGCTAAGAGAAAGTGAAATTGATTTATATACAGAAAGCACAAATATATGGCAGTATGCCCCTCTCACTCAACACACACATGCATATACACACAGATGATTTTTGTACAGCTCTCAGAATGTTAACAGTTTATTATTATGGAAAGAATATGTGCTTGGTACACACATTCCTTTAACAAGGGTGGGGAATATCTGGCCCATGGGCCTTATAAGAACCATCAAATCATTTGGTCTGGCCTGCCAAGGCAACTGCAGGAAGGACTTGGAATTCAAAATCCACATCAGGCTAATTTTTAAGTTGATAATTCTTTATGGCCTGTGAATGATGTTATAAATATCCAAATAGTGGTTGGCAGAAAAAATTGATTCCCTACCCTTTCATGTTATTTAACAGTAATTACGTGAAATATTCACTTAGAAATAAAATCAAGCAGAAGAGTTTTCCTAGATTTTTTCAGAGTGACCTTTAATCCTGGTAATATGAATGTTGAGTACCATAAATTATTTAACATAATTGAAGCATAAAATTATTCAGAGCATTTATGAACCCTGAAAATTTGACTTAGGAATCATTAAATATTTATTATTATTATTAGAGGTACCTCAAATACAATATAATACCAAAATATGAATCAAGCAATTTTGCAGATTCTGCAAGCAAGTATTTGGTATGCTTTAGTGTGGAAGTAAATGTTAACACTTGGGAAAGCATAGCACAGGAAAATACAGACCTGTCTTTTGTTTCTAAGTATGTAAGTGTAAAAGAAAAAAAAAAATGTCAGTTGCCTTTTCAGGAAAGTAAGCTTGTAAAATTATTTTTTAAATAGAATGAAATTGCTTTAGAAAACACCTGGAAAAAAAAAAAAACCTGTTTCTCACATATGTATCTAAATAAAAAGTCTTGATAGATACCAGTGTACTGATTGCACATATATGGAAACATTAGTTTTGTAAACAAGCATGTGTTGTATTCATAAAAATCACTGTTTAAGATTTTAGGAAAATCTTAAAATTACATATATTATATATATACAAAATTAATGAAATGAAATATATCAATTGTTTAAAATGATGTGTATGCAAGCTAATTTAGACTAGTTCAGGTAGAAGTCATCTAGAATTATGGATTTACTTTAAAAAGACTATTTATTTTCATTTTTCTTTTATTTGAAAGGCAGAGAGACAGAAAAAAAAGAGAGGACTTCTACCTCCTGGTTCACTCCCCAGATATCTTCAATAGACAGATTGGACCAGGTTGAAACCAGGAGCCTAGAACTCCATTTAGGTTGCCCAAGTGAGTCACAGGGACTTTATTACTTGAGCCACCACTTTTGCCTTCCAAAGTGTGCATTTGTAGGATGCTAAGTAGGAGGTGGGATAGCAGGAACTTGAACTCCAATATGGGATGTAGGCATTTCAAGTGAAGACCTAAGCCACTGGGTCAAACACCCACCCCTGGATTGACTATTATGATGCACACGGGTTTTCTTTAATGTTTTCTGCAAGTATGATAAAAGAGTGATAATTATAACCTCAAATTTATGCTATCATTTATAACTTCAGGAGGCTTTTGCATTATAATTCATAAAATATACAATTGACCTGCTGAACTACAAAATTCAAGCTTGGGAATTGGACACATGTTATTACCCCCAAGTTTGAGTATCAAGCCTACAACTCTGATTCTAGCTTCTTGCTAGCATGCACCCTGTGAGGCAGCATATGATGGCTTAAGTGGTTGGATTCCTGATTCCTGTCATCTACATGAGAGACCTAGATTGAGTACCTGGGCATTTTAGAGTGAACCATTGGGTGTTTTATCTCTTTCTCTCTCTCTGTCTATGTCTCTCTGTCTCTCTGTCCCTCTGTCTCTCTCTCTCCCTCCCTCCCTTCCTCCCTCCCTGTCTTTCTCCCCTCTCAAATAAACTAGCTTTCAAATGTATATGATTTAATGCTTTTAGTGGATGCACAGAGTTGGGCAGTCATCAGCACAATTTCATTTTAGAACATTTTTGTCTCCTCATAAAGGAGTCCTGTAAACATCAATATTCACTCCCCATGATTCCCTGACTTCTCTCCACCAGCCATAGGCAGTAGCTACTAATCTACTTTATTTCTCAACATGTTTGCCTATTTTAGACATTTAAATTAACAATAAATATGTCACCATTTGTATCTGACTTATTTTGTAGCATATTAAGCTACAATTCATTTTGTTACCAAATGAGTCTTCATTGTGTGGAGATACAACATTTTGTTTACCCATCCATCAACTCAAAAACAGATGAGTTATTTAATTTTTTTCCATTACAACTTATGCAGCTATTACAACTTTATGTACATGTTTTGTGTGGACATGTTTTCATGCCTTGAATGTGCATTTAGAAGTAGAACTTAAGGATAATATGATGACTCTATGTTTAACCATTTGAAGACCTGAAAGACTGTTTTCCAAAGTAACAGTACCATTTCACATTCCTACAACCAAAATATGAGGATTTCAAATGTCTAGAACCTTGCAGGCACTTTTTATTAACCAATCTTTTAAAAAGATGTATCTTTTACTGTAGATGGTATTTTGGATGACTCCCAAAGACCCATATATTGGGGGATTTGTCCTAAAAGTCTCATGTTAATGGTTAATGGAGTAAAGATATAGACTCAGTGTCCTTAGGCCATCTAGGATGTGGACTGAGTGGAGGTCTTTACCTCCCTCAAGTGTCTCTGTCCCTCTCTGCTTCTTCGATCATCATGTGATAATTTCTCAATACTCACTTTGCCATTGCTAGCCTCCATCAGATGCCAGACTAATGGGGTTGCCCAATTGTGGATTGTGAAACTGCAAACCATGTGCCAAAATAAGCTTTCTTCCTTCATGCTTCTCTCAACTATTTCAGTTAAAAAATGAAAAATTGAATAATACATCATCCTAGTGGGTGACATATAATGCTATTGTTCTGCCTATCATTTTTTCACTTTTTAACTTGATTATCTTTTTTTGTATTCAGTTGTACACAGTCATTAGCTATTCTGGTTATAATCTCTTATTAAATACAAGATTTGAAATAGTTTTCTCTTTGGGCGCCAGGTTCTAGTCTCGATTGCTCCTCTTCCAGTCCAGTTCTCTGCTGTGGCCCAGGAAGGCAGTGGAGGATGGCCCAAGTCCTAGGGCCCCTGCACCCGCATGGGAGACCAGGAAGAAGGACCTGGCTCCTGGCTTCAGATCGGTGCATTGCCGGCCATAGCGGCCATTTGGGGAGTGAACCAACGGAAGGAAGACCTTTCTCTCTCTCTCTCTCTCTCTCTCTCTCTCTCTCACTGTCTGTAACTCTACTTGTCAAATAAATAAATAAAAAATCTTTAAAAAAAATAAAAGAAATGATACTAGTACAGATCATTTTTTCTCTGATCTTAAAAGAAAAAATTGAGTTTACACTATTGAGCATGATATTGATACCAGCTGTTGATTTTATAGATGTTTTTGTTATAGTGAGGAAGTTTACTTCTTTTCTTAGTTATGTTTTGCTTGATTTTTTAAAGATTTTACTTATTTTATTTGCAAGGCAAATTAACAAAGAGAGGGAGGAGGAGGGGGAAGGGGAGGGGGAAGGGGAGGGGGAAGGGGAGAGGGAGGGGGAGAGGGAGGGAGAGATGGAGGGGGAGGGGGAGAGGGAGGGGGAGAGGAGAGGAGATTTTCCATCCACTAGTTCACTCTCCAAATGGCATTAATGGTTTCAGCCAGGCAAGGCAGAAGCCAGGAGCCAGGAATTTCATCTAGGTCTTCCCTAGATGAAAGGTACTCAAGTACTTTGGCCATCTTCTGCTGCTTTCCCAGGCACATTAGCAAGGAGCCAGATTGCAAGTGGAATGGCTGGGAATCAAACTGGTGCCCCTATGGGATCCAGTATCACAGGCAGTGGCTTAATCTGCTATGCCACAGTTCCAATTCCAGCGCCTAGTTTTGTGTTTTTATCATGAATTATTGGAGTCTGCCAAAGAATTTTCTGTATTAATCAAGACAATCAGATGTTTCCTTCTTTATGCCACTAATCAGATATGTGCTAATTGAATGTAAATGTTCAACTATCCTTGTATTCTTGGAAATACCTTCTCATGTTTACAGTATATGCTTCTATTAATACACTGAAAGATACATTTACTACTATTTTGAGATAGTATATTGTGCCAGTATTCATAAATTCTATTCAGTAGTTTTATTGTTTATTTTATATCTTTGCTTTCATTTCAGAGTAAGACTGATTTCTAAAATGAAGTAGGAAATACCTTATTCTTTTCTAATTTTTGGAAGTGTTTGTTGAGGACATTATTCATTATTCTTTGTATTTTTGCTATAATTTTGGGCCTGCCTTTTATTTTCAGTAAATTTTTAACAGTTCATTCTCTTTAGCTATTATCTATTTATATGAAGATTATTCAAATGTATTCAGAAAATTTGTTATCAAAGAAGCATGCAAGAAATTCAAATTTTTGTACCAAAATGACCCTTTTTAAAAATATTTATTTATTTTAATGTCAGAGTTACAGAGAAAGGGAGATACAGAGTGAGAATCTTCCTTCCATCTGCTGGTTCAACTCCCTAGATGGCTACAATGGCCAAGGCTGAGCCAGGCCCAAGCAAGGAGCCAGGAGTTTCCTCCAGATCTCCCAAATGTTTAACAGGGGCCCAAGCACTTGAGCCATTCTCTGCTGCTTTTGCCCGACCATTAGAAGGGACCTGGATCAGAACTGGAGTAGCCAGGACATGAATGGCACCTATATGGGATGTCAACATCACAGGTGTCAGCTTTACCCACTACAATGATGGTCTCCAAAGTGATCTTATGTTTTAATTACATTTAAAACATTTTTTTGAAGTTCCCACTTATTTTCCTCATTCTTAAGTCAGTTTAATAACTTGTTTTTATCTTTTATTTTTGAAATTTGCACCTATAATGTTAGTTACATGCTTGGTTGAAAAGATTCTCCATAAATTTTCTCTAAAATCCTTTTCACTTTTGTAGTTATATATTTTCAATCATATTGGATTTTAATAATTGGAATCTTTCTCTCCCCTTCTCGATTTATTTATTGACTTGAGAGGCAGAGTTACCCAGATAGAGGGAGAAACATAGCAAGTGCTTCCATCCACTGGTTCACTCTCCCTGGTTGCACTGGCAGAGGCTGGACCAGGATGAAGCCAGGAGCCTGGAACTTCATCCAGGTCTCTCAAGTGGGTGCAGGGGCCCAAATACTTGGGTCACCTTGTGTTGCTTTCACAGACTCATTAGCAGGGATCTAGATGGGAGGTGTTGCCTCCTGGTCTCCAACCTGCACTCATATAGGATGCCAGCATCACAGCCAGCAACTCAGCATGCTGTGCCACAACTCTGACCCTGGAATCTTCTGTCTTTTTTATTGGTCAATCCTTATAAAGGTTTGAATATTTTAAAGTCTATTTAGAGAACAATCTTTACTTTTGTTCAATTTCTCTGGTAGTTTTTAAACTCTATTTCATTTATCTACATTTTAATGTTGATTTCCTTTCCTCTGTTTGCTTTGGGTTTAATTTGATTCTTTTGGTTTTGTTTTGTTAAGTACAGTGTTAAGGTTACTGATTTAAGATCGATCCTGTTTTTGAATACAGACATTTGCAGTTATAATTTTGTTGTCTGAGCACTGCTTCAGCTGCACCTCTAAAGAACTTTCACATCTTGGGTTTTTGTTTTCATCATTGTCATATTTTGTAGTTTACTTTGTGATTTCTTTTCTTGGACACACTGGCTATTTGAGTTTACAGTTAAATTTTCACATATCTGTGAATTTACTAAATTCATTTTTGTTATTTATTTCTTTGGCATTTAAGCTGACCATGATGTGTCTGGATATGGTATTCTTTCAGCTTATCCTACTTCACAATTCTGTTGCTTGTTTGGTTGTGTTTTTTTTTTTTTTTCAGAACATGGGTGGCATTCTCCTGTTTCTCTGCATTTCTCATAATTGCTTTGTTGAAAATAGGATATTATAAAGATATTATCACAACGCTAGATAATAATCTCACTCTGGGAGTTGTTTTTTCTTTTTCTTTGGTCATCAATTTATTTGTGTAGAGATTTGGCTGCATTAAGTTTTGTGATGTGTGTTTCCCACAATATTCTACTTCTCATATATGTGTTTGATTTCCTTTTCTCTTATTTTGTATGTTTTTCAATTACCTAGAGACTGACCCTTAGTTGACATAAGTTCTTTGTTGGCCAAAAGTTGTGACTGAGCCTCTCAACCTCGTTAAATGTTTACTCTTTAGTATTAGATGTGTGTGTAGCTTGAAGGTTCTCATCACAGCTGTGACAGTTGTTAATTCTCACCCCATGTCCCCTTAGATACTAGGAGAAGGGATGTTCACCTCTAAACTGGCACAGTGTTGGTCATGAACATAGGAGATTAGTGTAATTGTATTTTTAATTCTCATTTCATGGAATCCTTCTGGGTTACTGCATCTTATTGTTTTAGTCAGTGTTTCACAGAGGTAGTATTTAAGTGCCTTGCATCAGTGGGCTTCCATCTTGTGTTGATGAGTCTGTGTGTAGCCTAGTAAATGGTTTAGAGTCTGTCTCATGTCATTCTTGAATTACTCTTTGTTGGATCCAATGCAAAGCCTGTAAATAAATAGTCTTTCTGATCCCCAAAGTTGATTAGGATCTTTTGTACTGGCTCTTTTCTTGGTTCTGTTATTTTACATGTATCATGACACCACCAGCTTCCTCTTTAATGTTCTCTCTCACAGTTTCCCTAGTTTTTGACAATCCTTTAGGTATATAGTTCTCCACACTCAGTTCAAAATAAAGTGAATCACCATAGTTAGCTGAAGCCACATTTCTGTGTTCTTTGTCTCTACAGAAATTTGATGCTTTTGCTTAACGTTTGCTGGTTTATTTATATTTTTTTAAATTAAGACTTGGAAACATTAAATTTAAAAACAGTAATTACTCCAAGGTAGAATACCAATCCTTTCATTAAAAACAAAAACTTCTGGGCCTGAGCTGTGGCATAGTAGCTAAGCTTCTGCCTGTGGTGATGGCATCTCATATGAGCAGCAGTTTATGTCCTGGCTGCTGCTCTTCCAATCTAGCTCCCTACTATGGCCTGGGAAAATAGCAGAGGATGGCCCAAGTGTTTGGGACACTGTATCTTCATGGGAGAACTAGAAGAAACTCACTGCTTTGTATCAGGTCAGCTCTGGCCGTTTGTGGCCATTTGTGGTAGTAAGCCAGCAGATGGAAGGCCTTTCTCTCTGTCTCTCCCTCTCTTTCTCTTTAACTCTGCCTCTCAAATAAATAAACAAATCTTTAAAAAAATTAAAAAAAACTTCCAAAAATGCATATCCAACAGCACATGTAAGTACAGTTATATCCTCAACCCCTGGGAGAGGTAGGGGAAAGTGGGATTTTGGAGAGTAGGTTATAAATCAGAGTTAGGCATAAGGATTAAGTTCTTACTGTTGTACAACAAAGCAGAATGACTACAATTCACTATAACCTAGTATATATTTTTTAAGCAAATAGAAGAAACCAACTCTAAGGCTTCAATCATAAAGCAATGTCAAAGAAGGGGAAATGGGGGCTGGAGCTGTGGTCCAGCGGGTTAATGCCCTGACCTGAAGCACCAGCATCCCATATAGGTGCCAGTTCGTAACCCAGCTGCTCCAATTCTGATCAAGCTTTCTGCTGTGGCCTGGGAAAGCAGTACAAGATTGCCCAAGTGCTTGGGCCCTTGCACCCGAGTGGGAGAACCAGAAGAAACTCCTGGTTCCTGGCTTCAGATCGGCGCAGCTCCAGCCATTGCGGCCAATTGAGGAGTGAACCATCGGATGGAAGATCTTTCTCTCTCTGCCTCTCCTCTCTCTGTGTAACTCTGACATGCAAATAAATAAATAAATCTTTAAAAAAAAGAGAAGTGAAATGTTGATCACACTAATATAATCAGTCAGGTTTTGTATGTATATTGAATTTTCTTACTGCAGGCCATAAATATGTACACTTATTGTTAATCATTTTTAATAAAAGAAATTATGGCTATTCCATATTAACCAGTAAGCTGGGGATTCTGGTAAATTTGCAAATTTATTTATTCTTGGCTTATTTAATAATGAGTTTGTCCTACTCTCACCCTCGTGATTTGTTTGTTGTTCCATAGTAAATGACTCATTAAAAAGCAATGTGGCACAGTAGTCCTTCTACTTGTTGAATTCTTTATTTAGTGGAGGATTAAGCCAGTGATTATAAGCTAAGTTGAAATTATGTTATCACACACACACACAAAAAAAAAAAAAAACAAAGAAAAGGAAAGCAAAGGTGGGGAAGGAGAGATGGAGGAAAGTATTGTTATGTTATTAAAACTTCCATCTGTAAAATACACGAAATCTGTTCTCTTCATACTAATAAAAAGCAGTATTGGTAAGTGAATTTTTAGGGTGATAAAGATTTGTCAGAATAATTTTAATTCTCAAATTCAAACCTCATAAATGCAAGACTCCAAAGTGGTCAAATTGTCACCAAACCTCAGAAAAGATGAATGTGCTCATTAGAGGGTATTTCTATCAACAATCATCCCTGAAATATGATTATATTTATGTTTCTCTCTCACTTAACCCACTAGAAAATTCTATTAACTCAAAATATAGCTCAAACCAATCTACAATCTTATATCTCATAAACTACAGGGATTTCTAGCTTTTTAACCGAATCTTTCTCATGAAATTCGTAGTCAGTAACCAGAATGAACTGTTAAAAATAAAAATACATTCTAAGAGAACTGAAATCAATATATCAAAGACATTTCTGCATTTCCATGTCTATTGCAGCATTATTCCAACAACAGAAATTTATTTCTCTTAAATTTAGAGGCTAGAAGTGTAGAAGCACAGTGTCGCCCAGGTGAGTATTCTTTGGAACCTGGGAAACAGAACTTTTTTTTTTTTTTTTTGACAGGCAGAGTGGACAGAGAGAGAGACAGAGAGAAAGGTCTTCCTTTGCCATTGTTTCACCCTCCAATGGCCACCGCAGCCCACGCACTGTGGCGGGCGCACCACACTGATCCAAAGGCAGGAGCCAGGTGCTTCTCCTGATCTCCCATGGGGTGCAGGGCCCAAGCACTTGGGCCATCCTCCACTGCACTCCCGGGCCACAGCAGAGAGCTGGCCTGGAAAAGGGGCAACCGGGACAGAATCCGGCACCCTGACCGGGACTAGAACCCGGGGTGCCAGCGCTGCAAGGCGGAGGATTACCCTATTGAGCCACGGCGCCGGCGAAACAGATCTTTTGTTGCATGCCTTTCTTCAGACTTTTAATGATTACTGGTGGTCTGTGGACTTTGCTGTTTTTAACTCAAACTCCCCACTCCATGCTTCTGTTGACACATAGACTTTTCCCCTGTTTTCTCTGGGCTTCTTATGAATCTTTCTCTAGATTTAGGGCCCACTCTGATCCTGGATGTCTTCATTTTAACCAAGTAAATGTACAAATGCCCTTTATGCTAAAACAATGTTTTAAAGTTTCATGTGGCCATGAATTTTAGGAGTATATTAGTTAGTGCAATATCGATGGATAATAGATAGATGGTAGATTAAAGATAATTGGTGGATATATAGAGAGATATAAATGGGTAGATAGAGTGATAGATCGATGACAACTATCTAACAGTAACAGGATACTGAAATATTGTTACCTCATTATAACAACAGAATTTAGGGTGCTGCTTTTCTGTCCATTCTCATTGTTCAGACTTTCTCAATTTTCAGAGAGATGCAATGGGAGAAACACGAGATTAGGAAATAGGCAAGATTACATAATGTTAAATGATCTGTCTACATATTCCCTCTGGCTCTGGTACTTTCTTTTGAGATTGGAAGCAAATAAATCACTGAGTCTACCACATTTCCATACCTATTCTGATAAAATAGCAGGTGGTAATTACACCTCTAAAGAAAGTTTATGTTCCAAAATTACATCACTAGAATAATAATCAAAAAATGAGAAATCACCAAAAGGACAAAGGTCACATTACTCACCTTCCTCATGGCAATAAAGGAAAGGGGATCAATGAAACTCAGAGAAGACACAATTAGGGAATGTGGAGGGCAATGGAAAAATCTGGGTTTATCTTTCTGTGAAAACTTCTCAAGGAATAGGATTACAGACATTTATTCCATTTCATATTTTCAGATTTCTGCTTTTTAGATTCAAAGCATGTACTCACACAGGGGTAGTCATCTCTCATTCCAAAGATAACTTCAGTTTATCTACTGCTGGAGCAAGACATAATTGAAATCTAAAACAAGGCGACATGGTAACAGTATTGATGCAAATACAGTTTTGTCAAACTTAGTTTTATATATTTGTCAAGCAGATTGTTTGTACAGTTTCAATGACCTGTGATCGTTTTAAAATTTACTGCATACTAATGATATTTTTCCTCTTTTTATCCCTTGCCTATATTCCTGCTGAACTTTGATCTATTTACTTTTTATTTGCTGAACTCATTATTTAGTGGAGCATTTGAGTACAATGTAAATAGAAAGCTTTTGAGTACAATGTAAATAGAAAGCTTTTGAGTACAATGTAAATAGAAATGCTATCTCAAGGGGCCACTGCTTGCAGTGCCAGCATTCCATATGGGTGCCAGTTCGAGTCCTAGCTACTCTACTTATGATACAGCTCTCTGCTATGGTCGGGGAAAGCAACGGAAGATGGCCCATGTCCTTGGGCCCCTGCACTCATGTGGGAGACCTGGAGGAAGCTCCTGGCTGCTGGCTTTGGATGGGTGCAGCTCTGGCCATTGCGGCCATCTGGGGAGTGAACCAGTGGATGGAAGACCTCTCTGTCTCTGCCTCTGCCTCTCTGCTAACTTTGCCTTTCAAATAAATAAACAAATAAATATTTAAAAAAGAAATATTGGGTCTCAAAAAGAATAAGCGTACTTTATATGAGTAAAGTGGAAAATTCCATTTCAAGCATCGGGTTAACTTCTGTACAACTATAAAGTAAATATCATTATAAGGCATTTGGATTCTTTGTCGGTTTATGTTGCTATGCTTTCAATTGAGAATGATCAATAACTCATTGTGATGTTAATTATTTCAGGTTAATTGTAAATGTGCTAGTGAGCTGTATCAGAAGTTACTTTTTATCAAAAGAATTCAAAAAAGCAGTATAGTGTGGTAGGATCATATGCAAATTTCACATCCTAAAGTTAGATGTGCTCAATTGTTTAATCATTAACCATTCAAACAAGTTACTTAATTTTGTAGTCCATAACTTCATATGATGATTTTTTTTCAAATTAAATAACAAATGATAATTCAATTAAACCTGTTAAATGAATACACAGATGTAGTTATTTACATACTTACATAAGTGAATCATGAGCAAACCAGAGATTATTGCATCTGTAGTCAATCTTATTTTCTACTATCTCAGGATACATTTATTATAACAGTTTTTATCAGAAAGTATATAAAAATATCAAGACAAGTTGGATTTTCACGTATAGCCTCTCATAAATTGCCACTAAAAAACCTATTTCTAAAGGTCAAGCCTTCTCTATCTTAGGGACTTCAAAGGAAAGAAACTGGTTCCTCTACTTTAGTGCTGCTTCTGTTGTCAGAACTGTCTTATTAGAGAACTCTGCTCATTTTAATTGTAAAATTTTATAAAGGGAATTCCAATTAGCCCAACCCAACTGCTACTTTTCCAAGCAGTCCCAATAAAATATGAACATAAATAGGTGGAAGATACTTGACATGAAAGTCATTGTGGCACAAAATTTAGTAAATGAATTATCCTGAAACAAGATCCCACAGAACTCACATAAACAATGTCTTCCACTCCTCAAATAGTACACTGCCATTCTGAAAAAATGATTGGGAGGAATGTGAGCTTCTAAACATTTTATCTAATTTCTCTCCTGCTCTTCTACATTTCTTTTAAACCTTAACATATAACCAGATAGATGAAGCATGGAACATATTGAGTTTTTAATCACAATATTTGTGAGGGATTGGAAGTATTATTTAAAGAATAATAATTCTATCAGTAGGCTGCAGAATCATATTGTAGATGACCCAGTTAGGAATTATTTTAATAAGAAAGATTGCAAAGTGCAAAATATCAGCTAATTTCTGTGAGCACTAACTTAAAAATGATAGACAAGGAACACTTGGTTAAGTTCCCAGCATAGCGATAGGGGAGATTTTTGAAAGAAGTAGAAATTTCAAAAGACACAGATGAATGTATCTCATGAAAGTCAAAGATTCTAAGAATACTTGGTCAGAAAATAATGAATGTGCTATCTCTGTTGGATGACATAATGTTTTAAAAAGTATTTGAAGTTAGAGTAGACATCCTGAAACTATGAACAAAATATATACACATGATAAAGTAAGGTTGGGTCTGAATGTAGGAGGAGTGATTGATTCTCCAAGAGAAGGAAACTTTTTTTTTTTCAATTTGGATGACTGCAACACAAGGATGAATTAGTTTAAGAACTGCTAATGTTCAAAAAATTGTCTTAGCTGGTTATAAGAATATATTAATGATATGATTTAATGATAAGTAAATATTACATTTTAATTACTAATGTTCAACAATGAGCCCCAATTGGAACTGAGATTATAAATTTGAAAGGTAGAAAATATTTTTTCTTTCTAAGCACACAGCAGGAGCCCAATAAGTGCAACTTGATATTTAAATGCTTTTATAGTTTCTGAAAATAAGTAAACTTTGTTGTTTTGAATATATATATATTTCTTAGTTCAATGTAGTCTTAGTTCAATGAGTCTTCAGATAACTGTTTTGAATTATAAACATAGAAACAGAACATAAATTTAATTAAGAAGTGATGGGTTCAGTGGGTTGAGTCAATAAGATTGCTTGACTTGAGTTGTTGGTTTTCCATTTAGTTCCTTTTCTAATCTTGAAAATCTTATTTTATCTGTCATATATTCCTATGTAAATGTGGAAATCATAGTAGCTACATCGTGGATTGACAATGTTTTAGCATAACTCCTAGCACAAGGTGGGTGTTCAATGTTTCAAGATAATTTATGGGTGCTATTGTCAGTAATACTTAATAAGTACAATGTACAGAGAAGCATCAAGTAGTAAACTATACTTTATACCATATGTATTATCAGATAATTCACTGGTAATTCATTGTGAAAGCAAGTTATTATTTCTGGTGAAATAATTAGTATGATATTATACTAATCATTCAAAAATCCAGTTTATTTACAATATGAAAATAAAATCTACATGTTCCAGTTATCTTTCAGGAGAATCAAACTATTTTCCAACAAACTTTCTAAAAATGCTTTAAGCTTTATTTATTTATTTATGTATTTGATAGGCAGAGTAACAGAGAAACAAAAAGAGAGAAGGAAAGAGAGAGAGAGAGAGAGAGGCAGGGAGGGAGGGAGGGAGAGGTTCCATCCTCTTGTTCATTTTCTAAATACCTCCATATCCAGGACTGGACCAGACTCAAGACAGAAGCCAGGAACTTCATCCTGGTCTCTCACATAGGTGGCAGAGTTCCAAGTACTTGGGCCTTCTTCCACTGCTTTCTAGGAATTGTATTGGAAGCAGAGCAGGTGGTATTCAAGATGGCACTACATTATGAAATGCTGGTGGCAGCTTAACCTGCTGTACCACAACATTAACCCTCCACACAAACTTTTCTTCTAAAATACATGTCTTTATTCAGTATCCAGACTTATTGAGCTATATGACAGATAAAAACTGCACATAACCCAGGTGTGCAAAATGATATATCTTTTTGACAGGTAGAGATAGACAGTGAGAGAGAGAGACAGAGACAGAGAGAGACAGAGAGAAAGGTCTTCCTTCCATTGGTTCTCCCCCGAAATGGCCGCTATGGCTCATGTGTTGCACTGATCTGAAGCCAGGAGCCAGGTGCTTCCTCCTGGTCTCCCATGAGGGTGCAGGGCCCAAGCACTTGGGCCATCCTCCACTGCAATCCTGGGCCACAGCAGAGAGCTGGACTGGAAGAGGAGTAACCGGGACAGAATCCGGTGCCCCAATCGGGACTAGAATCCAGGGTGCCGGAGACACAGGCGTAGGATTAGCCAAGTGAGCTGTGGCACCGGCCCAAAATGATATATTGATATGTGTTTATATTGTGATATAATTTTCACAAATTAACTTTTAAAAATTTTACTTTTCATTAATTTGATTGTTTTTTAGTGTTCAAGAATGGTTTTCATGAAGTTTCTCCTAAATAGATTGAAGTTCTTCTTTGTAAGAGGGGAAATGTCCTCTTTTAAATGTCAAGGTTTAAACAAAAATTCAGTATTATTTATTTTTCTCAAAAAAGAAACTCACTTACTGAAACCTGCTGATTTGAAAAATTATCTATTTGCTTAAGATCATAATAATTTAGAGAGATTTCTTGGCACCAAAGTATTCATTTCTTATGTACATACTAAATATAGAATTGGTACCAGCAGTAATTATGAAGAGAAAATTAAATTGCAGGGTGCCATATGTAGTGACTTTTATAGTTGCATCCATATTGATTACATGTAATTTTTATAGCAGACCTCTTTTAAATTTATAAGAGAATGTGGCAATTAGATGCTTTTACTTTAATACATGATGTATGATCCAATGGAAGTGCGGTAAAACAGCTATCTGAATTTAAGGGTGTATTCTCTCTATATTCAAATATACTATGCTTTGTATTTTAGCAATTGTAGAGTATATAGTCTAACATTGTTATTAGTTTCTATGATCTTTTTTTGTGGAAAAAATCACTGACTTATAGTTTAAAGTTCTGAAATCATTAAATGTGTTTTACAGAACTACTGATATAAACTGACTAAAATTAAAAATAATAGCTACATTAATGTAGATTGACATTAACAATTTTATAAAATAAATATCTTTTTACTTCTATTAATTACATTTATTTCCTTCTTTCTAATACTTAAATTCTTCGTATTTTAAAATGTGACTTAGATGCTATAGAATATCCCAACTGAGAATGCATTTTTAAACTCAAAATACACATGATCCTCTTAAATAATCATTTAAATTTTAGTCTACTTTTTATGAAATTTTCAAGATAATTCATATTAAAATCCCATTATGGATGGTCATTTCATTTTATTCTACACAAATGTAAAATACTTTGGCCATGAAGAATGAAATAAACCATCCCATTCAAGTTCATATTTGATGATCAACATTTCATTTTATTTATTAATTCTCTATTGGCTAGCATGTGTTTCATATGTGATGATTTCAACTTAAAAGGTCACAGAGCATCCTCAAATCCACATGACTGGTTTCACAAGGAACACTGGCCTAACGTTTACGATGATGTGATTCTCCTTCAGTCACTATATAATAACACCACTTCATGGTATTCTTTTAATATAAAAGCAATTCATTCTAAATACTGTTTATTTCTGGAACAAAAAGCTCAGCACAAGAGAGATTTTTTAAATGTCTATGTAAAGATATTATCCTAAAAATAATTAAAACGAAGTATACCACCAGCAGTCATGAAACAATACATAGTTAATTGGGCCACATGAGAATCAAACCTCTACTGTTTGCTACAGTAGCACATAGACAAAGAACAAAGATTCCCTCAGACACTTGAACTTGGGACATATCAGTGGTGAGCTTTACTCACTGCCTTTCCCACTAACGCAACACAGGTCTATTTCTTCACAAATTCAATAGAAAATGTTGACATAAAGCATAAATTTGAACAAAACACTTTTCACTTTTCACCTGCTAAAAAGAGAAACTGCCATAACACTATCACCACACATGAGCACAGAAACTTGCAAAAATAACCTATTAGCAAATATTATGATTGTTGAAAGCAAGGAAGAATACACTGTTTGGATACATGTATCTTATTCCCACTTTTGTGAACATCTGACTGCGAAAACTAATGGACCTTAATTATTTTCCTAAAGTAAGGGTGTTTGACTACACACAGTCATTAATATTCCTCCACAATATCGTACTATTTTCCCTCATTCAAATCATTTACTAATTTCTTATCAACTCTACTCATGTAAAAAATAATTCTTTGTATGCAAGTATTTATCAAATAGAGCTATGTTTCTGGAGAATTAATACCAATATGGAATGTTTTATTGGCAAGACATAAACATTAACATCTTAGTTTGCTAGTAATCAAAATAAATTATTTGCAAATTTGAATATTGTTTAGTAAATTAGTGGGATAATATATACTGCTAGTGTGATGAGCTAATGTAGGTAATGCACGTCAAAATAATTTGGATTACAGTTTAATAATCTCATAAAACAAATGTCATTTATTTTTTAATTAGCCTTATTAACTTTGTAATTTTATCTACTGGTAACTAAGAAATAAAAGATTTTCCAAAAGGTTGGTTCCATTGTAGTTTTAACTTTTTGAGATTTGCAATAAAGTACACTGAAAAAGTAGCATGGGCAACAACAACAACAAAAGTTCTATGTGTGTGACTAACTCACCCTCCCCCCCCAAAAGGAGAAAGTATCTAAAGGGTAGATTATTATTGAAAGTTATTCCTCTGTATTGATTCATTCATTTTACAAATATTTATAGAACACCTGCACCATTTTAGCTTCTGATAGGACAGTATTAACATGAAATAGTATTTATTTCATGCTAAAAACTTCAGGCCAATTTAGGGGATGAACAAAGAATAAGTAACTATAAACAAGGAAGATCGAAGCCCCCATTCATATCTAACTTTAGAACCTTAAGAAATAAAACTTCTGCCCAAAGAAACTTTGGTGTACCATTTTAATCGCATGTCTGACAAACATAATAGGAGATAGTCAACTAAGGTCAAGAAATGTGTTAACTATAAAAGAATACACCTGGACCAGATTTCGAGACATGCTAAAAAACTACTGTAACCCAACCTGTATGGCATTGGCACAGAAACAGATACAAAGACAGTAGATAGCCCAAATATAAATCCATATGGCTACAGCCAACTTATCTTTGACAAAGCTGCCAAAAATACATAAAGGAGAAAGGTCAGACAGGCTCAAAAATAAATGGTACATATGCAGAACATTAAATACCAACCCACCCTGCTTCCTCCCACTCCAATACAAAAATAAACTCAAAATAGAATAAAGATCTAAATATAAGACCTAAAGTGTTTTATTACAAATATTGGGGTTGCATTATTTTTAAATACCACTAACATTATCAGCATTACCACTAACATTGTTACTTAGAAAGTTTCTTTTTTTATCCACATTCTCACCAGCATTTGCTATTTTTTATTTTTGATAATAACTATGCATGCTTGGTTTGCATTTTCTTGATAGCCAATAATAATGTGTTGGGGACCGGCCCGGAGGAACCAGGCCCTAAAGATGGCGCCCATTTCCTGCTTCCGGGTTCTTCTCCCCTGAGGGATTTTCCCGCTCTGCTACCTAACCTCCCTATCCCGTCGCTCGGAAGAGATCACCCGATGCGTGACGTGTATTGTGCATATATAGCCCCGACTGGCCGGATGTAGTCAGTCTCCGCCCGACAGAGATCGAGGTCAGATCTCCCGCTTGCAAAAACAATAAAGAACCCGGTTAACGGTGGTTTGGTTTCGTTTCTTGCGGGACGAGAACGGCGCCGAACAGCTGGTGGCCCGAACGGGGAACCTCTTCCACGCCATTTTGTAAGCGGAAGGTGAGCGAGGTAAGTCTTACCGGTTGGGCCCCGCGAGCGAGGTAAGTCTCGTGGGTGGAGGGTGGACGCACCCTTTTAGCGGAGGACGTGTTTTCCCTCCTATATTTTAAAATGGGTAACCTTTCGAGCCATTCGGCGTTGGTTAACCCACTAGAGACATTACTATGCAGTAAAGGAATTAGAGTCGCTAAATCTACACTTATCGACTTTCTTGGATGTATTGATTTTTTTGCGCCGTGGTTTGCCCACACAGGCCAAATTACCCTCAGCTCCTGGGAAAAGCTAGGGAGGGATTTCCGGCGAACAGCCGATGACCCCAAGGAACCTGATCTTAACCCTATGGTTCTTCCCTTGTGGGGTTTGGTGCGAGCATGTCTTAAGGAGGAGGGAGCGATGGGATCGCATGGTCTGGCGCTTGAGGCGGCTCGAAATGTATTGGAGGAAGTTCGCTCCCACAGTTCTGATGCTGCCCGAGACCTAATACATTTTAAGGAGACGGGATGCCGAACTTCCTTATCAGCCCCGGACTCCGGGCCTAGCCCCGCCTCCTCCGATTCAGAGGAGGAGGATGATGACGATCCCGAGTCTCCACCCCCTTCTTATGTGTTACCGCGAGGAAAACAAAAGGCAGCTACTGCCAATGCCTTTCCTCTGGTGCCCACAGCTCCCCCTGGTGACCTTGTGCCCAATTGTCAATTCGGAGACATAGCGCCCCCTGGCGGTGGTCTGACTAAGGACATCTGGCATGCCCATACACCCGCGCCTCCGTGGCCTTCAGTTGCCCCACCTCCCTCAGGAAGACAGTTTCATAAACAGATTTGGAGACAGTTAAGAAATAACCTTCCTACTCCCGCCCAGGCCTTTCCTGTCTTAGGCCTGGGCACTCAGGACAAGGCCGGACTGGGTTTTTCTTAGGGGCCACTGCACTGCCTCCTAAGCCGGTACAGCCTTTGCAAATATCTTGGCTGACCGACACCCCAGTTTGGGTTTCGCAGTGGTCCCTATCCCAAGAGAAGTTGGAGGCGGTTAACAACCTTGTTTTGGAACAGGTCAAAGCTGGCCATTTAATTCCCTCCACCTCCCCTTGGAATACACCTATTTTTGCCATCCGTAAGAAGACGGGAAAGTGGAGACTATTACACGATCTTAGAGCAGTCAACGCACAAATGCAACCTATGGGTCCTGTACAAAGAGGTCTCCCGCTCCTGTCGGCACTTCCCAGTGACTGGCCTGTAATAGTTATAGATCTCAAAGACTGCTTCTTCTCCATTCCATTATATAAAAAGGATACCCTGCGCTTTGCCTTTACTGTTCCTGCTGTTAATCAGGAAGAACCGGACAAACGGTGGGAATGGACGGTTCTGCCTCAGGGAATGACAAATAGCCCCACTATGTGCCAGATCTATGTAGCCCGAGTGCTAGAACCAATTAGAGCTCAGTTTTCTGACTGCAAGTGCCTCCATTATATGGATGACCTATTATGTGCTGCCCCTACGAAAGAGAGACTCCAAACCTTATATGATAAATTACAACGGATGCTGGAGGGGGCGGGTCTACATATCGCTCCCAACAAGATACAATTATCCTCCATAGTTACTTATCTCGGAGCCACAGTTGCACCCACCCAAATTAGACCCCTGAAATTACAAATTAAGTATACATGTGTATCTACCTTGAACGATATGCAAAAACTTTTGGGAGACATCAATTGGATTCGGCCTTATCTCCGCATTCCTAACGCTGTTTTACAGCCCCTTTTTGATGTTCTCAAAGGGGACCCGGACCTCGCTTCCCCCCGTAGTCTCACCCCTGAGGCAAAACAGGCACTGCTAGCAGTCAATGAAGCGCTTAGCAAAGCCGCTCTTAAACGGTGGGACCCGTCAGGGGACCTCACCCTTTGGATCCTTGCTACGTTTAAGCAACCTACGGCGGTCCTCTGGCAAGACGGACCTCTTCTCTGGGCACACCCCTCGGTGTCGCCCTCCAAGTCCCTCGTTTATTATCCCACTATGGTGGCGGAAGTAGCACTCCTGGCTATTCAAAAGGCTATTCAGCACTTTGGGCGTGAGCCATCCACCATAGTTGTACCCTATTCTGTGGAGCAGGTGCGTGTCTTAACCGCTTGCACCGATCCCTGGGCAATCCTGGTCTGCACTACTTCTGCAGCCATTACTAATAGGACCCCCTCTGACCCCTTACTAACCTT
This sequence comes from Sylvilagus floridanus, assembly GCA_949820135.1. Lineage (NCBI taxonomy): Eukaryota > Metazoa > Chordata > Mammalia > Lagomorpha > Leporidae > Sylvilagus > Sylvilagus floridanus. The sequence continues at coordinate 92,833,435 of OX463230.1, forward strand.
TGTTCAATCTCATCCCGTTATTTTTCCCAAATCTACGTCATCTAAGCCCTTGTTTGGGGCGCCTGTGGTGTATACCGACGGCTCCAAGACAGGAGTCGGCGCTTACATAGAATCTGGGGACAAGCCCAAAATTTTTCAGTTTATAACTAGCTCCCCCCAAGTAACGGAACTTTTAATAGTTAATCAAGTCCTTTTAGATTTCCCTGGGCCCGTCAACATTGTCTCCGATTCTTGTTATGTGGTTAATGCCGTCTCTATGATTGAAGCCACAGGGCTAATTAACCCCTCTTCCCCCATAGCTACCGTTTTTCTTACGCTTCAACAATCCATTTGGGAACGATCTGCTGCCTTTTATATCACTCACATAAGAGCCCATTCTTCTTTACCGGGACCCATGACTATGGGCAATGCCAAAGCAGATCAAGCCACACGTTCAATATGGATGTTCCATCTTGCCTCCCCTGAGGAACAGGCCAGCCAGTTTCATTCAGATTTCCATGTAAATGCAAAAACCCTTGCTATTAAATTTGGCCTCCCCCGTGCCACCGCCCGTGACATTGTTCGTCGCTGTGTCGCATGCCCTTCCTTAGGCCCTGTTCTATCCGTAGGAGTTAATCCTCGGGGTCTCCTACCAGGCCATGTCTGGCAAATGGATGTCACTCATATCCCTGAATTTGGAACCTTAAAATACGTCCATGTGTCCATCGACACGTGTTCCCAGGTTATTTTTGCTTCCCTGGAAACCGGTGAGCGTGTGTCCCACGTCATTAACCATTGTCTCGCAGCTTGGGCAGCCTGGGGCAAGCCAAAAACCTTAAAAACGGACAATGGTCCCGCCTATACGAGTAAGTCATTCCAACAGTTTTGCTCCCGATTACAAGTTCAACATAAAACTGGAATTCCTTACAATCCACAAGGCCAAGCAATAATTAAAAGAGCACATCGTACACTTAAGGCTTTCCTTCTAAAACAAAAGGAGGGAATTGCCGTAGGCAAAACCCCCCGCATGCGCCTCTCCCTTGCACTATTCACCATAAATTTTTTAAACTTAACGGATCAGTCTATGCCCCCGGCTGAGAGGCATATGCTAAGGGAGCCATCCTCACGAGGTTTTGTTCGCTGAAAAGACGTCCTCACAGGAAAGTGGTACGGCCCGGATCCGGTATTATGCTGGAACCGAGGCGCGGTTTGTGTTTTCCCACAGGACCCTGGAAGAGAACCTCTGTGGGTGCCGGAAAGATTGGTCAAAAAGACAGACCCACCGCTGGAGGACTCGACCCCACTACCAACGACCCCACCACCAGCGAACGACGTCCCTCCTGAAACAATCGAGACTGTCACACCTTCATATAATGATGGGCCGTAAGATGTATTACCCTTACTCCTAGCCCTGCCCCCTGATTCCTATGCAGGTTGCTCCACACCCTTACCTTTTCCGGTGCAGGTGTCCAATCCCATCAACGCTTCCTGTATCACAACTAACTTAAACACGACAAATTCTGTACAAGTGGGAGTTAAAACTATACTTATATTACGCACACCCCTTCTCTACGCCGCCTGTCACCTTCCTTGCGTGGTTTGGTTCTGACCTTCTCCCTAATTGGCTCCTAACACCCGTCCCTGACCGGGAGTAAAGGCTGAGACATGCGAGACCAAGGGTACTGCAGCGGGAGTCCACCCGGGAGTTCCGGGGGCCCCGGGAGAGTATATGCATATGCATACGGGTTAAATCCCCAGCCCGTCCCAGGAAAAGGGGAAACCAAGTCTTTAGCGAAAGCACTGGGGGTAGCGGCCGGACCCTCAGAAATCGCAGAGACGAACCACAAGCACACTGGGTATGCACCTCTGCTCTCTGTCTAGCAGATCCTCTCCCGGCCTATAAGAGCTTAGGCCGTCAGGGGCGTGATTTGTGTTAAACAAAAGGAGGGAGATGTTGGGGACCGGCCCGGAGGAACCAGGCCCTAAAGATGGCGCCCATTTCCTGCTTCCGGGTTCTTCTCCCCTGAGGGATTTTCCCGCTCTGCTACCTAACCTCCCTATCCCGTCGCTCGGAAGAGATCACCCGATGCGTGACGTGTATTGTGCATATATAGCCCCGACTGGCCGGATGTAGTCAGTCTCCGCCCGACAGAGATCGAGGTCAGATCTCCCGCTTGCAAAAACAATAAAGAACCCGGTTAACGGTGGTTTGGTTTCGTTTCTTGCGGGACGAGAACGGCGCCGAACAATAATGAACATTTTTCATGTATTTTTGGTGATTTGTATTTCTTCATTTGAAAAATGCTTATATCTTTTGCCCATTTCTTAACTGGATTTTTTATTTGTTGTTTGGTTTGTTTTAGTTCATTACATATTGTGGATATCAATTTTCTCAGATAAAATATTTTCTAAAACTCTACTGGTAGTATCTCCTTCTGTTTATCGTTTCTTTTGTTGGGCAAAAGTTTCTTAGTTTGATATAATTCCATTTGTCTATTTCTACTTCTGTTGCCTGTGCTTTTTAAGTGTTATCCAAAAAAGTGTTGTCTATGCTAATGTCTTGAAATATGGCCCCAAAGTTTTATCATGTTAGCTTCATAGAACTGGAATACATTATATTAAGTAAAATAAGCCAGGCACAGAAAGAAAATACTCAAAAACTTCATTTTTAAGCAAAGAAAAAAATACACACACACACATATCTAAATATATTCAATGTGACTTTAAAGTAGTGATTACTAGAGGCTGAGAAGTGAGGGTGGGAGGTAGGGGAAGAAAGATTAGATTTGGGCATCAAAATTCCACTGGTGATGAAAATTATGCAATGTTGTGTGACATAAGACTAAGTCTAACTTTAGCTCAATGGATGATTGTCTGGTATAATCATTTATGCTATGTATACACACTGAAATACTGCACTGCATCCCATGAAACTGTACAGGTATCACATGTTAATCAAAAATTTAACAAGCAAAATTAGGTAATTAATTTTAAAATAATATTTGTTAACCATAAATGTTAGTTGAGAATAGGGATTACACAGCTCAGGATGAGTAACTAATTTTCAGAAAAAAAATGGCAATTTGCTTCACATATTAAAAGAAACGTTGTGGCAGAAATATTCTGGGAGAATCCTAGATCAGTTGCTCTAAAATATTCTGATGAGTCAGATTCAATGGCAGTTAAATAGTTCAATACATGAGTATATATATATTCGCTAAAGTCATAATGGGCTTGTGGTACTATAACAGAATATACAGACTATATAATTTACAAAGAACATAAATGTATGTTTCACAGTTCTGGAGGATGGGACGTCCAAGATCAAGTTGCTGGCATGTTCACTGACTAAGGTGCAGTCTTGACTTACAATGTGGCATCTCGATGTCTACATGCTCCAGAGTGGCAGCACTGAGTCCTCAAGTAACAGAAAGTGAGAGTACCAAAAAGAGCAAACTCCCTCCAAGGAGGCTATAGGAAATCTAATCCCACCAATCACCTCCCAAAGTCCGCTCCATCCAATAACATTGGATTGGGGATTCAATTTCAAGATGTATTTTGGAGAACAAAAAAATACTCAAACTGTAGCATGTACGAATGAGGGAGATCGTAGTTACAACTAGCCTAAAGGGTGAAAGTTTTCAATCAAGTGGAAATGTGACTGTTTTTCCAACATGGAGTTCTATAGGTAATTTCTCCATCCTTACATAATAGAAAACACTGCCTAGGCAAATGCAAGGTGGAATAATCAACTTACATATTAACTAACTATTTTACATAATTCAAATGTATTTCAGCCACTTAAGGGTATTGAAGTGTTAATAAAATCCTGATATATTTAAATTATCAATCTATAAGACTGCCAAACATTTGACATCCATACTGATTTAAACTAAAAATGGTAAAAGCTTAGAAAGGTTATAGTATGTTCTCTCATATTGAAAGTGACAAAATTCAGAAAAATATCAATTCAGTGTTTTGTTCAATGTAACCATGCATTTCATCAGTCTAGGACAGATGTTCTAACCCAATTTCATAACATATAATCTTATTAACAGCTTCCATTGGACCTACTTCTCAGGACTGATTCAAATAACTCATTTACCAAATATTTATGGGAAATTATCTCAAATAAAGCTTACTACAAATTAGTAAACTATTTTATTTGTCAAAGAATATAAACTACAGCATATTAAATAATGCATTCAAAATAAATTTCTGTAATTCTAAATTTAATAGTGAAATCACATTAACATAATAGTGTTTTAGCATAGCAAATAGCTTTTAAAACAACTATATTATCCATTTTTTTTTTTAAAAAAAAAAAAAGGAGCTAGTTTGTGGCATAGTGATGAAGCCACCATCTACAGTGTGGGCATCCCATATGGGCGTTGGTTTGTGTCCCAGATGCTCCACTTCTGCTCCAGCTCCCTGTTAATGTCCTGGGAAGAGCAGCGGAAGAGAGCTCAAGTGTTTGGGTCCCTGCTACCAAGTGGGGGATCTGGAAGAAACTCCTGGCTCTTGACTTGTTGTGGCCATCTGGAGAGTGACCTGGGGGACAAAGTATCTCTCTCTCTCCCTCCCTCTCAGACTCCCTCCCTCCCTTTTTCCCTCGCTCCTTCTTTCTTTGGAATTCTAACTTCCAAATAAATAAATAAATATTTTTAAAAACCCATAAGCAAGCATTTAAGAGTGAATTTCTGGTTATACATATATTACTATATACAAATCTATGGAGAAAGATAATTTTTTCTCTCACAATTATAAAATCTCCTTGATTCACACTAGCAAACCCACAGTATCTAGGTAATAACATTCAGAGCACTTTATCCAGCTTCATATATATATTTCCTGAATAATTTTTATAGTTCTCTGAATTTATCTCCCCTTTACATATAAGAATTTATTATTTACACATATTTAGTGTGACTTACTACTTAATGTCAGAGTCAGAGAAAAATAAATTATGATCTTTTCAATCTAGGTCTTATTATAAATATTGTAAGATATGATTTATGTTACATATTATTTTAATATTAGCATTTTGTGATTAATTAAAGCCATTTTTCAATTCAAATGTAATGAAAACATGATGCTTGCATACTGTCACAGTACCATCCCTACAATATAAACTTACAGTATATTTAAGTCATTGTAATGATCTCAGCAAAATTTTTCCATCTTTATATATAGTGAATTATTTTCATGCCCATTCATTTTTAAGTCTAAGTTGAAAATACTTATAATTTTAGTTATTAGTATTTTACTCTGTTTAGATACCTTTTTCATTGTGTGGATAATATTATGGTATAAATTCTGTGATTTGAATGCATCCAGTAATTCCTCTATGTTGTAAACTGTCACACACACACACATACACACACACACACAGATGAGTCATCGACACACACAATTCCAAGTGAGACACACATTCTAAGCAGGAGTCTAAGATACAATAAAATTAATCTAAAAAGTAACTATGCTGTGGTCATACTAGATCATTAGTAATAATTAAAATGCCACTGAAATATCATTTTCTGTGTCATGAAGCTCCTAAATTTCGGTGTTATCAAGTGTATAATCCCAATATTTTAACATGCAGATGATAGATGCTAAAATTAGTTTCCATCTGATTGGGTTTAAAGGTTCTCCAGTGAAATGAATCTTTTCAAGTTACTAGAAGTCTGTGTCTACATAAATATTTCTCTGCCCATAATGAATACATATAAGAGAGGACAAACCAGTAAAGCCAATTTTTTCCATAGCTGCTATTCACTTTGATTGATTAGTATGCTCATTAATAACATTCTCTGTTTTATAATACAGTTGTAAAATATTTTCAAATAGCCCCTGAATATATTACTTATAATAGTTTCACTTACTTCCACGTATTTTATTTTTTGTAGCTGTTGGAAATAGATTGCTTTCTTGATTTCCTTTTCAGATGATTCACTACTGGTGTATAACAATGCTACTGGTTTTTGTGCATTGACTTTGTATCCTGTAATTTTGCTAAATTGCTTTTAGATCTAAAAACTTTTGGTGGAATCTTTTGGGTTTTCTATGTATAGGATTATGTTGTCTGCAAATAGTGATGGTTTGAATTTTCCACTTACAATTTGATGATTTGTTTCTTCCTCTTGCCTAATTGCTAAGACCTTCAGTACTATGTTGGATAAAAAGATTACTTTTCCCCATTCAATATGACATTAGCTGTCGGCTTGCTGTAGATAGGCTTTATTATGTTGAGTTATGAGCCTTCTATATTGAATTGGGGAGACTTTCTATTATGAAGAGATGATAAATTTTATCAACATCTCAGTTTTGTAAACTATAAATCATTAATGAGAGAAACTGAAGAGAATACAAAGAAATGGAAAGACATTCGATCTGTATTCCTGAAGTGGAAGAATCAATATCATTAAAATTAGTATACTATCCAGAGCAATTAATAGACTCAATGCAATCTCTATCAAAATCCCAAAGAAAAAAGTAAAAAAAAAATCCCAATGAAATTTTTCATGGAACTAGAAAACAGTACAATATTTTATAGGGAACCACAAAAGAAAAGTACAGCTACAGAGAGAGAGAGGGGGAGGGAGGGAGAGAGGGAGGGCGCGGGAGAGGGAGAGAGAGAAAGAGAAAGGGAGAGAGTCTTCCATTCACTGCTTCACTCTCCAAATGGTCAAAATGACAAGACCTGGGCCAGGCTAAAGCCAGGAGCCATAAGCTTATGCCAGGTCTCCCATGTTGGTGCAGAGGTCCAAGTACTTGGGCCATCTTTTGCTGCTTTCCCTGGCACATCAGCAGGAAGTTGGGCCAGAAGTGGAGCAGTGGGGACTTGAACTGGCACCTGTATGGGATTCTTGTGTCAAAGGTGGAAGCTGTACCTGCTCCAACACAGTGCCAGCCCAGCGAAATCAATCCTGAGCAACAGAAGTGATCAAGTGGAATGAAATGGACATTTTGAGATTAGATAATTATGTGCATCCCTGGTCTCCTCTGTTGAGGAACAGTGGTTCTTCCTTCATACTAATTGTTGAGCTCTTTTACTTAGTATAGGGTTAGCTTTACAATAATTAAGTAAACTGAAAGTAGATCTTTGAAAAAATTATGAGTAGGAATGGGAGAGGGAGGAGGAAGGGTTGGAGCATGGGCAGGAGGGAGGGTAGGGTAGGAAGTATCACTACGTTCCTAAATCTGTATATATGAAATACACGAAATTCGTGTAACTTAAATAAATTTTTTTAAAATAAAATACTACCTGACATCAAAAAGTATTTGAAAGCTACAGTAATTAAAACAGCATGACATTAACATAAAACAGATCTGTAGACCAATGAAACAGAACAGAGACATTAGAAGTAAACCTATGTGTCTACAATCAACTGCTCTTTTCCAAAGAGGCTGATAATTTGTATTGGGATATGCCAAAGGGGCTGAGAATATTAAATTTTAAAAACAGATTCTGTAATAATGAGATACACACACATACACTCACACACCAAAGAATGAAACTACATCCCATAAAGCTCAGCATTTACAAACATCAGCTAAAATTGGATTAAAGATCTAAACATGAGACCTGAAACTTTGAGACTTTTAGTAGAATCCATAGGCATAACATTTTTGGTCACTGAAAGAGGAAAACGTTTTCTGTATCAGATCCCTAACACATAGGAAATAAAAACAAATAGAAACAAATGGAATTTCTCAAACTAATGAACCATTGAACAGCAAAGGAAATAATCAACAGAGTAAAGAGGCAACCTATGGAATGGGATAATATATTTTCAAGCTATTTATCTAACATGGGCTTAATATTCAGATATAAAGAATTCAAACAACTCAAAAGCAAAAAAAAAATGGTAATAGATATAAACAATTTTCAAAGGCAGACATACAAATAGACAATTTGTACATGAAAATATACTCAGTATCATCAGAAATACAAATGAAACCACAATGAGATATCACTTCACTAAAGTAAGAGTAGCTATTATCAAAAACACAAAAGATAACAAGTGTTGGTGAGACTATATAGAAAAAGGGATCTTTGCATGCTGTTAGTGAGAGTGTAAATTAGTATAGCAACTATGGAAAACAGTATGGAGACTTCTCTAAAATGAAAATAGAACTACCATATGACCTAGCAATTCCATTTCTGAGTATATATCCAAAGGAAATGAAAACAATCTGTCAAAGAGACACCTGTACTCCCATGTTTATTGTAGCAGTATTTATAATAGCCAGGAAATGGAAACAACCTAAGTGTCCACCAACTGATAAATGGGTAAAGAAAACATGATTCATATACACAACGGAATACAACTGAGTCATAAAAAGGATGAAATCTTAAATTCTGGCCAACAGAATGTAACAAAACATCAGAAAGATCATCCACCCAGACCAAGTGGGATTTATCCCTGGTATGCAGGGATGGTCCAATGTTCCCAAAACAATCAACGTGATACACCACATTAACAGACGGCAGAAGAAAAATCATATGATTATCTCAATTGACGCGGAGAAAGCATTTGATAAAATACAACACCCCTCCATGATGAAAACCCTAAGCAAATTGGGTATAGAAGGCACATTCCTCAATATAATCAAAGCAATCTATGAAAAACCCACGGCCAATATCCTATTGAATGGGGAAAAGTTGGAAGCATTTCCACTGAGATCTGGTACCAGACAGGGAAGCCCACTCTCACCACTGCTATTCAATATAGTTCTGGAAGTCTTAGCCAGAGCCATCAGGTGAGAAAAAGAAATTAAAGAGATACAATATGGGAAGGAAGAACTCAAACTATCCCTCTTTGCAGACAACATGATTCTTTATTTAGGGGATCCAAAGAACTCTACTAAGAGACTATTGGAACTCCTAGAAGAGTTTGGCAAAGTAGCAGGATATAAAATCAATGCACAAAAATCAACAGCCTTTGTATACACAAGCAATGCCACGGCTGAGGAAGAACTTCTAAAATCAATCCCATTTACAATAGCCACAAAAACAATAAAATACCTTGGAATAAACTTAACCAAGGACATTAACGATCTCTATGATGAGAATTACAAAATCTTAAAGAAAGAAATAGAAGAGGATACCAAAAAATGGAAAAATCTTCCATGCTCACGGATTGGAAGAATCAATATCATCAAAATGTCCATTCTGCCAAAGCAATTCACAGATTCAATGCAATACCAATCAAGATACCGAGGACATTCTTCTCAGATCTGGAAAAAATGATGTTGAGATTCATATGGAAGCATAGGAGACCTTGAATAGCTAAAGCAATCTTGTACAACAAAAACAAAGCCGGTGGCATCACAATACCAGATTTCAGGACATATCTCATGGCAGTAGTTATCAAAACAGCATGGTACTGGTACAGAAACAGATGGATAGACCAATGGAACAGAATAGAAACACCAGAAATCAATCCAAACATCTATAGCCAGCTTATATTTGATCAAGGATCCAAAACCAATCCCTGGAGTAAGGACAGTCTGTTTAATAAATGGTGCTGGGAAAACTGGATTTCCACGTGCAGAATCATGAAGCAAGATCCATACTTTTCACCTTACACAAAAATTCATTCAACATGGATTAAAAACTTAAACCTATGACCCGACACCATCAAATTATTAGAGAGCATTGGTGAAACCCTGCAAGATATAGGTACTGGCAAAGACTTCTTGGAAAAGTCCCCAGAAGCACAGGCAGTCAAAGCCAAAATTAACTATTGGGATCACATCAAACTGAGAAGTTTCTGTACTGCAAAAGAAACAGTCAGGAAAGTGAAGAGGCAACCGACAGAATGGGAAAAATATTTGTAAACTATGCAACAGATAAAGGGTTGATAACCAGAATCTACAAAGAAATCAAGAAATGCCACAACATCAAAACAACCCACATAAGAGATGGGCCAAGGACCTCAATACACATTTTTCCAAAGAGGAAATCCAAATGGCCAACACACACATGAAAAAATGTTCAAGATCCCTAGCAATCAGGGAAATGCAAATCAAAACCACAATGAGGTTTCACTTCAACCCGGTGAGAATGGCTCACATTCAGAAATCTACCAACAATAGATGCTGGAGAGGATGTGGGGAAAAAGGGACACTAATCCACTGTTGGTGGGAATGCAAACTGGTTAAACCACTATGGAAGTCAGTCAGGAGATTCCTCAGAAACCTGAATATAACCCTACCATACAACCCAGCCATCCCACTCCTTGGAATTTACCCAAAGGAAATTAAATTGGCAAACAAAAAAGCCGTCTGCTCACTAATGTTTATTGCAGCTCAATTCACAATAGCTAAGACCTGGAACCAACCCAAATGCCCGTCAACAGTAGACTGGATAAAGAAATTATGGGACATGTACTCTACAGAATACTATACAGCAGTCAAAAACAATGAAATCCGGTCATTTGCAACTAAATGGAGGAATCTGGAAAACATCATGCTGAGTGAATTAAGCCAGTCCCAAAGAGACAAATATCATTTGTTTTCCCTGATCTGCGATGACTAACTGAGCACCAAAGGGGAAACCTGTTGAAGTGAAATGAACTCTATGAGAAACTATGACTGGATCAAATCTTGTCAAGATGGTTGATATACAATGTAAATCTTTTCCCATTTTAGTGTTTCTTTTTGTTGTTTGTTTTTGTTCTAGTACTATTAGTTGAACTCTGCAATTGACACACAATTATTCTTAGGTGTTTAAATTTTAACTGAAAAGTGATCCCTGTTAATTATGAGAGAGGGAAAAAGAGAGGGAGGAGATGTACAATTTGGGCAAGCTCAATCGGACTTGCCCCAAATGATGGAGTTAGAAATGTGCTAAGGGATCCCAATACAATCCCATCAAGATGGCATGTACCAAGGCCATCTCACTAGTCCAAGTGATCAATTTCAGTTCACAATTGATCACACTGATGGGTCTAAGAGTCAAGGGTTTCACAGAAACAAGACTAGTGTCTGCTAATACTAACAGATAGAACCAAAAAGGGAGAGAATGATCCAACATGGGAAGTGGGATACACAGCAGACTCATAGAATGGCAGATGTCCTAAATAGCACTATGGCCTCAGAATCAGCCCTTAAGGCATTCAGATCTGGCTCAAGAGCCCATGAGAATATTTTAGGCATGGAAAGCCAAGACACTCTGAAAAACAAAAAAAAAAAAAGAAGACTTAAATGAAAGATCTCTGCGAGTGAGATCCCAGTGGAAGGAACAGGGCCACCAAAGAGGGAGGTACCTTTCTCTGAAGGGAGGAGAGAACTTCCACTTTGACTATGACCCTGTTGGAATAAGATCAAAGTCAGCGAATCCTAAAGGCTTCCATAGCCTTGGCAACTCATGACTAGAGCCTAGGGAGATTACTGACGCCATAAACAAGAGTGTCAAATTGTTAAATCAACATCAGGAGTCACTGTGTACTTATGTCCCATGTGGGATCTGTCCTTAATGTGTTGTCGAATGTGAAGTAATGCAATAACTAGTACTGAAACAGTATTTTTACACCTTGTGTCTCTGTGTGGATGCAAACTGATGAAATCTTTACATAGTATATACTGAATCGATCTTCTGTATATAAAGATAATTGAAAATGAAAAAAAAAGTTTGGTGTTAATTTGGAAGTTGCATAAAAAATTAATCAATTTAAAAAAATATATCATGTAGGATCTCTGTCCTTAATGTGCTGTACAATGTGATTTAATGCTATAACTGGTACTCAAGGAGTATATTTCACTTTGTGTTGCTATGTGAGGGCAAATGGTTAAAATCTTTACTTGACACCTGCTGAACTGAGCTCCTGTATACAAAGAGAATTGAAAATGAATCTGGATGCAAATGAAAGGGGAGAGGGGATGGGTAAGGGGGGAGGGTAGCGGTGGGGAGGGAAGGTATGGGAGGGGAAGCCATTGTAATCCATGAGTTGTACCTTGGAAATTTATATTCTAAATAAAAGTTAAAAAAAAATAGGATGAAATCTTGTCATTTGAAACAACATAGATGGAACAGGAAGTCATTATGTCAAATGAAATAAGTCAATCACAGAAAGACAAATATCACATTATTTCACTCATATGTGGAATCAAAAATAAAAAGTGATATCACAGAATTTTAAAATATAATAGTGGTTGTCAAAAGTTGGGGAAGAAAGAAGGTAGGGTAGTATGGAAAAAGGGTGTTTGATGGGTACAAGATCGATTCAATATATAATATGTAAAGATTTCATCATTTTGCACCCACACAGAAACACAAAGTGTAAAAATACTGTTTCAGTACTAGTAATAGCATTATTTCACATTGGACAACACATTAAGAACAGATCCCTCATGAGACGTAAGTACACAGTGACTCCTGATGTTGATTTAACAATTTGACACTCTTGTTTATGGCGTCAGTAATCTCCCTACGCTCTAGTCATGAGTTGCTGAGGCTATGGAAGCCTTTAGGGTTTGCCGACTTCGATCTTATTCCGACAGGGTCATAGTGAAAGTGGAGGTTCTCTCCTCCCTTCAGAGAAAGGTACCTCCTTCTTTGATGGCCCCATTCATTCCACTGGGATCTCACTCACAGAGATCTTTCATTTAGGTCTTCTTTTTTTTCCAGAGTGTCTTGGCTTTCCATGCCTAAAATATTCTCATGGGCTCTTGAGCCAGATCTGAATGCCTTAAGGGCTGATTCTGAGGCCATAGTGCTATTTAGGACATATGCCATTCTATGAGTCTGCTGTGTATCCCACTTCTCATGATGGATCATTCTCTCCCTTTTTGGTTCTATCAGTTAGTATTACCAGAAACTAGTCTTGTTTGTGTCATCCCTTTGACTCTTAGACCTATCAGTGTGATCAATTGTGAACTGAAATTGATCACTTGGACTAGTGAGATGGCCTTGGTACATGCCATCTTGATGGGATTGTATTGGAATCCCCTGGCATGATTCTAACTCCATCATTTGGGGCACGACTGATTGAGCATGTCCCAAATTGTACATCTCCTCCCTCTCTTATTCCCACTCTTATATTTCACAGGGATCACTTTTCAGTTAAAATTTAAACACCTAAGAATAATTGTTTGTTAATTACAGAGTTCAACCACTAGTACTAGAATAAAAAAATACTAAAATGGATAAAGTATTACATTGTACAACAACAGTCAGAACAAGAGCTGATCTATCTGACTTCTTAAACACTAACTGGCATATCACTCAATATCTACCATACAATTTCCTTCTTGCTGAGTTTCCCCAGGCATTACACTGCAATATGTTCAGAATGAAGGATTGTCTTAACCAAAGTTTTGGGAGTTGAATCTTAACGAAATATTAGGCAATCATAATACCACTTATCTCTGACTTAATTGGCATAGGGGCACACATACATCTAAATTCTAACTAATCAGGTATAAAGAGAAGAAATTGAAGAGATTATTAAGAAATACAAATTTCCATAATAAAAACAGAGATGGGGAAAATCTTGATGTTTTTCAATAAAATTCTAGGACTACATGATGTCTTCAGATTCTGCAGCTTCTTGTGAAGAAATAAACACAAGGATAAAAAATATAGTAGGGACTGGGGCTGTGGCACAGGGGGTTAACACTCTGGCCTGCCGTGCTGTCATCCTACATGGGCACCGGTTCGAGACCAGGCTGCTCCTCTTCCAATCCAGCTCTCTGCTATGGCCTGGGAAAGCAGTAGAGGATGGCCCAAGTACTTGGGCCCCTGCAACCACGTGAGAGACCCGAGGAAGCTCCTGGCTCCTGGCTTGGGATCGGCACAGCTCCGGCCATTGTGGCCAATTGAGGAGTGAACCATCGGATGGAAGACCTCTTTCTCTCTCTCTCTGCCTCTCCTCTCTCTTTGTAACTGATGTTCAAATAAATAAACCTTTAAAAAAGAAATAAAAAATATAGTAGAGATGGCTAAGTAAATTAGCAAAACCTGCATCTTGATGACATTTTAAGCTTCTATACAAATTCTGGACTATTTTGGAAATCTGGCTGAAGTCATATAGCTATATTTTCAAGGCATGTTTAACAGGATAGTCTGTTACTTAGATTTTAAATTAACATGACAGAAATAATATTAAGAAATAAAGTATTATTAGTTATGTCAATTGATGTTATTTTGAATGCATTCAATCTGTCTTGCCAACATTTTATTTCTATTAATGCAAATGCAGCATGTGTGTGTGTGCATACACATTTCATAATGAATTATTTTATTTTGAACTACTCAGTCATGGATTATTCCTCTTTAATTGAATATTAAGCTTTACATCAACAATATGATTCTTCAAACTAAAAAACTTTAATTACAATTAAAACTTGATATAAATATATATATTTCTAATAGTAGTGTTCTGAATAGTATGTTATTAAATATCAATATGAATTTTACTAGATTTTAGTTTAACATTTATGTTTAATGTAAGCCAATTATATGCCCTAAATAAAATTTGAAATAGCTTATGACAGAACTGCCTAAATTATTATAAAATTGAGGATTACTATGTGAGGTCTACTATCACAGAATAAAAAGAGGATGCTATCATGAATAGAGCATCATTATAATATAAGTGTTTTAAGGCACAAGCAAGTCTTGAAAGTGATGTCAAAGTATATGATTTATTAACTTTCATATTTCAATTCAATATTACAGTTAAAAGACAATATGTTTATTTTTAGAACATATCTTATTTTAATTCCATTTTTCCGAGCATTTAATCTCAGCATAATATTATCCAATGTTTAATCATTCATTATTTACTCTTATTTAAGGTTTTGTTTAGATTGAACTTACAGAATGCAAACTGCAGTCTTTGGGTAGCCTTCCCGTGTCTTATTTAGTGATGTACTTGTAAAATTAGTGTTACTCCACTTTTTTAGATTGCCTCCACAAAAGCTTATTAATAATTTTATTGTGCTGAGCCAAATTATAATGTTCTACTGCTTCACTGTAATAATTCCTGATTTTGTTATTAAGCCATATTAATTAATTTATTAAATATTAATGAAAATCATTTCAATAAAGAGCAAGCATTTCCAATATTTTATTACTCTATTTTCAAAATGCTATCTGAAAAAGATGAAGGTTCTGACAAAGCAATAGCAAATATGGAGCAATTGTTAACTTAGTCTTAGCAATAAGACTTCTGTTTCACAAATTTGTGTAATATGGATAGTATGGTTTTCTTTGCCATTTAGATAATACTTCTTTTCTATAAAACCTTAGAAGTATTTTTTCAAATTAATAGTTTTTGGGAGGGCAGTTTCAGGTTTACATAAAAATTTAGTAGAAAGTATATTTCCCAAATACCTCTTATTCCCTTCTCTCCTGGATTCCCCTATTGTTAGCATCTTGCATTAGTTTGGTATATGGTTGCAATAATGATACATTATTAATGAAATTCCATGGCTCAGATTAGGTTTATTCTCCATATTGTATCTTCCATGAGTTCAAATGCCAACTGTTACTTATGCATTTAATTGACAATTAAAATTGTATTTATTTATCATTGTTTTGAAATATGTATATATTTTAGAGTGACCAAGTTGAGCTAACATGCATGGCTTCCTTTCAGGTATATCATTTTTAATAGTGAGAACACTTAACCTGTTCTCAGCAATTTTCAAGAATATATTTTTACTAACAATAGTTGTCATATTATACAACATATCTCTTTTTAATTTATTTATTTTTTGACAGGCAGAGTTAGACAGTGAGAGAGAAACAGACAGAGAGAAAGGTCTTCCTTCCATTGGTTCACCCCCCAAATGGCTACTATGGCCAGCGTGCTGCAGCTGCGCACCGCGCCAATCCAAAGCCAGGAGCCTGGTATTTCCTCCTGGTCTCCCATGCAGGTGCAGGGCCATCCTCCATTGCCTTCCCAGGCCACAGCAGAGAGCTAGACTGGAAGAGGAGCAACCAGGACAGAATCCAGCACCACGTCTGGGACTAGAATCCAGGGTGCCAGCGCCGCAGGTGGAGGATTAGCCTAGTGAGCCACGGCGCTGGCCTAACATATCTCTTGAACTTATTCATCCTACATAACTGAAATTTTTGACCGACATAACACCAACATAACCACTTGAATTCCAAAAATCACTATTCCCTTTGTTTGCAGATTGTAATTTTTTGGAATTTATATAAAAGTAAGATCAGGTAATATTTGTCTTTATGTGCATAGCTGATTTCACTTAACATAATGCCTTCCAGGTACACATATATTGTTGCCAATGACCAAGTTTCCTTCATTTTTAAAGCTAAATAGTGGCTGGCACTGTGGCTCACTGGCTAATCCTCTGCTTGCAGCACCAGCACCCCGAGTTCTAGTCCCAGTTGGGGCGCCAGATTCTTTCCCAGTTGCTCCTCTTCCAGTCCAGCTCTCTGCTGTGGCCCGGGAAGGCAGTGGAGGATGGCCCAAGTGCTTGGGCCCTGCACCTGCATGGGAGACCAGGAGGCACTTGGCTCCTGGCTTCAGATCGGCACTTCCTGCCAGCTGTGGTGGCCATTTGGGGAGTGAACCAATGAAAAAGGAAGACCTTTCTCTCTGTCTCTCTCTCACCATCTAACTCTGCCTGTCAAAAAAAAAAAAAAAGCTAAATAGTATTCTGTTGTGGTTTTTTTCAATTTCAGTAATTATATTTAGGATTTTAATCCATTTTGGGTTGATTTGGAAAATTAAAAATGATTACCAATTATATGAGTATTGAATTCATTAGAATTTGATATTCAAATATGTATAACTAAATATTTATGTATAAGAAGACAATAAACAGTAACCAGATGTATGCCCTTTACATAAATATTTATTATAATAAATTGGAAATAACTCATGTAAAATTATGTTAACCAAAACGCTCTTACATTCTTTATTCAAATATACCTTATCATTTATTTACTTATTCAAAATTGATTTGCTAAACACTAGATGGAAGTAAAAGTCCAAAATTGTACATTAAAATATACTTAATATATCTATGAACATTTAGCCTAACACTTATGGTGCTCGTTAAGATGCCTGCATTCCACACCGGAGTACTTATTTATAGTCCTCACTCTGACTCCTTTTTCTAGCTTCCTGCTAATGCAGACTCTGGTAGGCAGTCATAACAGCTCAGGGAATTGAGTTTCTACCACCCACACAGAAGACCTGGATTACATTCCTAGTTCTTGGCTGGCATTTTTGGAGGGAACAGGTGGATAGGAGGCTCGCTCTCGCGCTCTCTCTCTCTCTCTCTCTCTCTCTCTCTCTCATTCTTAACTAAATAAGAATGGAGATATCAAAAAACAGGAAAGAGATAATTAGCTTAATCTAGGAAGGGGTATTTACATTATTTAGATTATCAGACAAAGCCCATGATACTCTGATCCTGCACAAATCTAATGCTATCCTTCATCTACAACCCTTCATCTTCAACTGCAAATTTCCCACAGACTGTTATGCCCACTCCAAGGATTCACCAGTGTAAAACCAATCTGAAAAGAATACACTTTAGCAAAATAGTATAGTTTCTTTTAACAGTTACCAAGCTTGTTTTGTGGAATTGTTTTCCTCTTAAAAGTTTGTTGACACAAAGAAAAGTAATCATAAGCTTGTATTTCAGCTTGTTCACAGAAGAGAAAAATGTTTCTCATGAAATATTTATTTTCAATCGCAAGCCATAAAGAATCCATTTGTTTTATTATGCCATAGAAATAATACAACATGAAGTTTCGTAACAGATAAAGACAGATGAGTGAAGTTACAAGCACACTAAGAAAGTTATGCTGACAGATTGATACAAAAGCATCATTACTCTCATTGACAAGTGGTTCTGGTAACAGTATTTTTTATAGAGTAGGCATGATTTCTCATCTACCCATTTGCCAAATGTGATGGTAAAAGGCTGCACTCAATCTTCATGGATAAATTGTATGTAAGAAGTGAGCACTAGAAGTCAAATCATATGAGAATTGCTCTGTATAATAATCCACAGATAGTTTTAGGTACAGGACATTGATTGTTAGCTAAATGCAAGTTACTCTACAATCTCTCCATCCATCTGTTCCCTTGGAGGAAATAAGGACATATGTAAATGTCTTTATATTTACATTTCCTTCAAGAGTGAGAAATCTAGTTTTAGTAAATATGAACTGTCAGTCAACTTTTGGAACAGAAACTGGGTTATGACTAGAAATAGAAGATAAAGCAGAAGGCTACACAAGAGAAGAAATTATATTCCTACTTAAGAAGAACAAAACAAAGGACGGACCAAGGTCTGAAGTCCATAGGTAAAATATATTTTCACAACATTCAAAGCAAAAGTCAAAAACACTCAAAAAATCATTGAGACATAGGGAAACACATATCATCACTTTTTAGAAAGAAACAGCATAAATAAGAGGATTCAAAAATAACAGTTAATTGACAATGTAGAGTGATACTAGCAATGATAGAAAAATACGCTCGTTAAGATAGTGTTTGTAGATGCCTAATACTGTCTGAGAGATAAAGGTAAAATTCTCAGAGCCAGAAATAAGTAAATTTGCTCCACAGAGAATCAACAGCACCCAAGACAAATATAAAATATGATTTTATTGAAGCACCTCCTCAAGCTTTTAGCTGTGTGTCACCAGTATATATTAGTGAAATTTAAAAAATTCCACAGGTTGTAGTTTACAAAGCAGTAGGAAGAAAAATACTAGAAGAAACATGAGAATAATATAATAGGAGGAAATATGAGAAATGTTTATTTTGTAGTTAGAGGAATTGTAGAATTAGGTACTTTAATGTGATTTAACTAACTCACTACTGAAATATAAAGCTTGAAGCTAGATAATAACAGACACTGGCCACTAAGTTAAGAGGTTTGAACTTTATCAAGGATCTACTACTCATAAACAAAACAATCTTTGCAATCTACTCCACTTTCATATGAATCTGCTTTCTTATTTTAACACAATGATGTCAGTAAAAATTGATTTATGCTGTTGTATGGATCTAATAAACACATATGTAGTATTAAGGATAATGTTTGGTAAATATAAATCTTGAAAAAATGTCTCAGTGAGAAAAAACTCATGCATTTTCATCATAATTACCAAATTTATGCAGAATGATATCTAGTGTGATGAGAATGTTCATGGAGTGGAAGTAATGTGGAGTGTCAGGGAAAGATAGGGTAGAATGGACTTTCCTATTACAGATTTTTTTCTTAACAGGGTATGGAAAAATTAGATAGGGAGCAGGAAATCAACACAGAGTGCAGAAGGATGAATGGCAGTAACCCATAGCTTGAACAAGGTGAAGCTGGCTGGCATCCTTATAAAGGAGAAGCTGGAAACAGCAGTGGAACATTAGTTACTTATATGATCATTGATTTAATTAATTGATTAATTAAGGACGTAGGGGAGTCAAATTTCTCACTATTTGAGAAAGAGTATGTAAAGCTAGAAACAGAGTAAACTAAAATAAATGCTGTAGTTTATAGATACAAATCAGAGTTACCAATGTTGAATCCATCATTTTCACTATATAGATAAGATGTATAGATAAGAATGTATTTAAATGTGTGTGTGTGTGTGTGTGTGTGTGTACTTGCTAAATCTGCATAATTTGGAAGCAGCGACAACCCAATAATAATAAACACACATAGCACTGATATCATGTTCTTTTTAAAATCTTCAGCCAACTAGAAATACATAGATCCTTAAAGAAATAGCTGATTACAAGGAGAGTTGGAGGAGAAAAGCATCACGTAAGCCTGGAACATATTCTTAAAGAGAATGCAAAGTATTGTTCAAATAATGATAGAGACATGTACAAGTTGTCATAGAAGGCAGTGCAAAGGGAATTCTATTGACAAAATATGGACAACATCAGATAAAAGAGAAAAATGATGAGAATTACTTATAACCCATTGAATAAAATGATGAAATAATGATATATTCAAATAAAGAGCCAGTTGACGATTTAATGAGACTTATGATTTTGCAAAGATCAAACAATTTTCTCCACAAACTTTTCATGAAATATTTGGGAATTTCAGGGAACAAAGACATTAACTCACAGAGGAGAAATCTAAAAGAGCTCAATGTAAACCAATGATCAAAGAAAAAATCATCACTTTGGGGGTAAATTTAAATCATGTCACATTTCATTTGACACAGTGAGAACATGGCATCACTTTTGTAGTGTTTTTCCCAATGATACAACACTTGAATCTATTCGTGAGGGAACTCTTGAAAACTTTAAAATTTATTTTATTTACTTAAAAGGCAGAGTCACACATAGACAGAGAGAGAGAGAGAGAGAGAGAAAGAGAGAGAGAGACTTTTTTAAGATTTTATTTATTTATTTGAGAGGTAGAGTTATACGCAGTGAGAGGGAGAGACAGAGAGAAAAGTCTTCTGTCTGTTGATTCACTACCCAAATGGCTGAAACGGCCCTAGCTTCCCAAATGGCTGCAATGGTCCTAGCTGTGCTGATCTAAAGCTAGGAGCCAGGTGCCCCTTCCTGGTCTCCCATGTGGGTGCAGGGGCCCAAGCACTTGGGTCATCTTCTACTGCTTTCCCAGGCAATAGCAGAGAGCTGGATTCGAAGAGGAGCAGCCAGGACTAGAACTGGCACCCTTATGGAATGCTGGTGCCGCAGGCAGAGGATTATTTGGCCCCAAGAGAGTCTTCTATCAACTGGTTCACTCCCCAAATGGCAGTAATAGCTGGAGCTGAGCCAGTTCAAAGCCAGGAGCCAGGAGCTTCTTCCAGGTCTTTCACGTGTGTGCAGGAGCCCATACACTTGAGCCATCCTCTGCTGCATTACCAGGTGCATTAGCAGGGAGCTGGATCAGAAATGGGACTGTTTGAACTTGAATTGGCACCCAAGTGCGATGCCAGCACTGCAGGCAGAGGCTTTACTGCCTATGCCACATCACTGACCCCAAGAATTCACACAATCTTTAACTGAACAAACTTCTCCAAAATAAACTGATCTAGCTTGATTAAAAATCTCAAGCTAATGATGGAAACTGAACACTTATGACAAGTATCTAAAAGAACATTACAATAAACCAAACACTTGAATCTGACCTGAATATTTTCACAAATACTATCTACAAAACTATCTTTGGGGGCAGGCGCTGTAGGGTATAGGGTAAAGCCGCCACCTGCAGTGTTGGCATCCCATATGGATGCTGGTTCGTGTCCTGGCTGCTCCACTTCCAATCCCACTCTCTGCTATGGCCTGGGAAAGCAGTAGAAGATGGCCCAAGTCCTTAGGCCCCTGTACCCATGTGGGAGCCCCAGAAGAAGCTCCTGGCTCCTGGCTTCAGATTGGCACAGCTCTGGCCATTGCAGCCATCTGGGTAGTGAACCAGCAGATGGAAGACCTCTCTCTCTCTCTCTCTGCCTCTCCTTCTTTCTCTGTGTAACTCTGTCTTTCAAGTAAATAAATAAATCTTTAAAAAAATAAGTTCATATTGATGCAAAAATTTTTTTAAAAAAATCCTTGGTTGGAGACAGCAAATTGAAGTACCTAGGGTGATAGTACTAGGTCATCAATATTGGAACTTACGTGATTCAAGACAAGAACAATTTGTACTATTCTTGCAACCCTTCAATAAGCAAGAAAATGTTTCTGTGTGTTTTTTTATCTGAAAGTCAGAGTTACAAAGAGAGAGAAGGAGAGACAGAGAGAGAGAAGTGTTCTATCTGCTGGTTTATTCCCCAATTGCCCACAATGGCCAGAGCTGCACCAATCTGAAGCCAGGAGCCAAGAGCTTCCCCTGGGTCTTCCCATATGGATGCAGGGGCCTAAGGACTTGGGCCATGCTCTGGTGCTTTCCCAGGCCATAGCAGAGAGCTGGATCAGAAGTTGAGCAGCCAGGACTAGAACCAGCGCTCATGGGATACCAGCACTACAGGCAGCAGTTTTAGTTGCAATGCCAAAGTGCTGACCCCATGTTTCTGTTTTAAAAGTATATATTTAAATTTATTTAAAATGAGGTATATGACAAGTCAGTGAGGGTTGTAAGCATGGTCATAGCATGATTAGTTTTGCTATTTACAAAGAAGCATGTTCTTGCTACACCGTGGCACGTGGATTAAAGGAGATATGAATGAAGACAGGGAAATTAGTCAGCTTTGTTAGTAACTTCAATTTGAGATGAGATCTATCATATGTAAGCAAAGAACACAGAGATGGAAATATAGCTGTGTATTCAGCATGTAAATAGGAAAGAACATAGAAAGCTTAGCAAGGAGCGGTATTAAGGAGAAAAAACTATCAAGAACTATCTCTGAAATCCTACTTGGGTAAGTTATTTTGAAGGAAATGCCATTTGTTGATGCAATTAACATTGGAGAATTTGCCGTTATATGATTTCGAAACAGGATAACGTTTTGAATAAAACACAGATTTATAGTTTGCATTTCTGATGTCCCATTGAAGCAAACTCATAATTTTCCCATCTTAAAATTGTAAAAATCCATGATTTGACCTATCTTTTCTAGGTCAGAAAGAGTTAGGAATCTATTTTTGGTATAACATCTCAATATGTGAAGCTAATGAGGTTTTCACAGTCATATGAAGAGAAAAAAATGGTGGAGTAATTATGACACCTTTGAACATAATAGTTTTAGCTGCATCTACTTCAAAGAAATGTTAGTTCAGTCACTATCATTCTACAAATGTTTGCTTACTTAAGCCAAAGTATGTACTATATTTAATTGACACTTTAAATATAAACGCTAGAAACATAAAGGTATGTCTATATCTGAGGTAAAAATTTCTTCATAAATTTTCATAAAATTGTGGTTAAAGCAAAATTAGAAACGACTGGCTGTCCCTTAATTCATCAGGTAAAAAAACATCCACTTAAAAACATTGACTAGAACATAACAGCCTGAGTTGTGTTTCTATTACAAAATTTGATGTAAAAAACATTCATATAGTTGCAAATACATTGATGGAAAACAATTTCAATTTAAAATTTCTTAATATTTACAGAAAATACAAACTATAACAATTAAAACAGCATCATACCATCATAAAAACTGACACATAGATAAGTAGAACAGAATAAAGAATCCAGAAATTAACTCACATGCATGTAACTTTTTTTTTCTAACTCTGCCTTTCAAATAAGAAAATAAATCTTTAAAAAAATCAAAAAATGTTAAAAAGAAAACAACAGTACCAAGAATTAAAGGGAAATGTCCTCATATTTGTAACAATATCAGTAAGCTCAACCTGATTTCATTATTTACACAGAAACATAAGTATACGCTATTTTATTAGTAATACATCAGTTACATGCTATACCTTCATCATCTAGCACACTGCTGATATTTTCTACATCTTCCAAAGAGTCAGTGATAAAATGGAAAGAATGCAGGCACTGAAAATGAACATAATCTTATCCCTGTTCTCCTTATTTTTAAATATTGGATATTATATAAATCTCCTTTAAGCCACATTTAATTCTTCATAAAATATAGATCCTAGTAACTACCTTGAAGGATTGTATTGAAGACTGAATGCTGGCCGGTGCTGCAACTCATTTGGCTAATCCTCCGCCTGTGGAACCAGCACCCCGGTTCTACCCAGAATTCTCTCCCAGCTGCTCCTCTTCCAGTCCAGCTCTCTGCTGTGGCCCAGGAGTGCAGTGGAGGATAACCCAAGTGCTTGGGCCCTGAACCTGCATGGGAGACCAGGAAGAAGTACCAGGCTCCTGGCTTCGGGTCCTCGCAGTGCGCCGGCCATAGTGGTAATTTGGGGGGTGAACCAACGAAAAAGGAAGACCTTTCTCTCTGTCTCTCTCTCTCACTCTAACTCTGCTTGTCAAAATAAATAAACAAATAAATAAATAAAAAGACTGAATGCTGATGGCTTACCATATCTTATCATAATGAGCCCCTCCCAAAAACTCTGGTTTCTTTGCATTTAGGTAGTTATAATTTTTTTCAATTAATGCTTTTTGACAATAATAATAATAATACTAAGTTCATGATAAAATAGCTAGCTTCAGACTTGGTGTAAATCTTCATGAAAACACACAACATAATGTTAAAAAATACACATGAAATTTTCTACAAAATGAAGCACTAATTTCCATAAACACAGAGGATAGAGGAGCAAGCAGAATTATGATATAGGATCAGCCTGAATACTAGTTATTTCATATATATATATATATATATATATATATATATATATATATATAGCTTTTATTTAAAGAATATAAATTTCCAAAGTACAGCTTATGTATTACAATGGCTTCCCCCCCATAACTTCCCTCCCACCCACAACCCTCCCCTTTCCCGCTTCCTCTCCCCTACCATTCACAACAAGATTCATTTTCAATTCTCTTTATATATACAGAAGATCAGTTTAGTACATATTACGTAAAGATTTCAACAGCTTGCCCTCACATAGGGACACAAAGTGAAAAACACTGTTGGAGTACTAGTTATATTATTAATTCACAATGTACAGCACATTAAGGACAGAGATCCTACATGATATTTTTTTTTAAAAAAATTGATTAATTATCTATGCAATTTCCAATTTAACACCAAGTTCTTTTTAATCATTTTCAATTATCTTTATACACAGAAGATCAATTCAGCATATACTAAGTAAAGAGTTCATCAGTTTGCATCCACACAGAGACACAAGGTGTAAAAATACTGTTTCAGTACTAGTTATAGCATTACTTCACATTGGACAACACATTAAGGACAGATCCCACATAAGGAGTAAGTACACAGTGACTCCTGATGTTGATTTAACAATTTGACACTTTTGTTTATGGCGTCAGTAATCTCCCTAGGCTCTAGCCATGAGTTGCCAAGAATATGGAAGCCTTTAGGATTCGCCGACTTCAATCTTATTCCAACAGGGTCATAGTCAAAGTTGAAGTTCTCTCCTCCCTTCAGAGAAAGGTACTTCCTTCTTTGATGGCCCCGTTCTTTCCACTGGGATCTCACTCTCAGAGATCTTTCATTTAGGTATTCTGTTTTTTCCAGAGTGTCTTGGCTTTCCATGCCTAAAATATTCTCATGGGCTCTTGAGCCAGATCTGAATGCCTTAAGGGCTGATTCTGAGGCCAGAGTGCTATTTAGGACATATGCCATTCTATGAGTCTGCTGTGTATCCCGCTTCCCATGTTGGATCATTCTCTCCCTTTTTGATTCTCTCAGTTAGTATTAGCAGACACTAGTCTTGTTTGTGTCATCCCTTTGACTCTTAGACCTATCAGTGTGATCAATTGTGAACTGAAATTGATCACTTGGACTAGTGAGATGGCCTTAGTACATGCCACCTTGATGTGATTGTATTGGAATCCCCTGGCATGATTCTAACTCCATCATTTGGGGCACGTCTGATTGAGCATGTCCCAAATTGTACATCTCCTCCCTCTCTTATTCCCACTCTTATATTTCACAGGGATCACTTTTCAGTTAAAATTTAAACACCTAAGAATAACTGTTTGTTAATTACAGAGTTCAACCACTAGTACTAGAATAAAAAAATACTAAAATGGATAAAGTATTACATTGTACAACAACAGTCAGCACAAGAGCTGATCATCATAATAAGCAAGATGAGAAAAGCTATAGCAGTAATAGCCAAATCTTTTTTTGGCAATAAGTGTGTATGTGGGTGCATAAATAGAGAGCACATTATTGTTCTAGGATTTCCAGGACAAAGTATCACAGATTGGGTGGCTTCACCAATAGAAGTTTATTTTCTCAGAGTTCTGAGCACAGCAGTCCAAGATCAAAGTGTTGACAAAGTTCATTTTAAGGCTTCTTGCTTGGTTTATAGATAGCTGTCTTCTCCCTTGGTCAGCACATATTCCTTGTATGCAGGTTGCTCCTCATCTCTTCTTAAAAATGATTAAATTGTTTTAGAACCCTGTTATATGACCTCATTTTTAATTTAACTACCTGTTTAAAGACCTATCTTCAAACAATCAGTTTTGTAAGCTATGAATAAGAACTTCAACGTGATTTGGGGGAAAACACAATTCAGCTTAAAACAGATGTGAATCTATGAATTAGATAAGATTTCATATACTTACTAACCAACCACAATGTTTGTACCCAATCCAAAATAAAAACAAATAAATATAATAAAACAATATCATGGGCAGGAGATATAGTGGATTAAGCCAACACTTGGTATGCCTGCATCCCTTATCAGAGCACTTGGGATTGAATCCCATCTCTGCTCTGATCCAGCTTGTTGATGGGAGGCAGAAGATGATGGATGATGTCCCAGGTACTTAGTTACCTGCCACCCTCATGGGAGACCCAGATGTTAGTCTTGGAAATTTGCTTAAGTGTGGCCCAGTCCCAGCTGTTGTGAACATTTCATGAGTGAATCAGCAGACAGAAGATTTCTCTCTCTCTCTCTCTGCATTTCAAATACATACATCTTTTAAACACGTGTGTATTTGAAATCATTAGTTCTCAAAGCATGGCCCAGAGACCTTGCAACTTACAAAAATTCTTGCAGCACGTTCATGAAATAAAAACTGTCAGCATAAGAATAATATATCTTTATTTTCCTTTTCCCACTTTTGGTATTTTTTACTAATACAATAACAAAGCTGATTAAAGTGCTAAAACAATAGCATACAAGACCATATAAAGGATAGTCAATTTTATAAATAAGGTACTATAGGTTAGAAGTTCAACATACAAAGTTTGGGGAAACAATTCAGCTAATATCAGAGAAGTATCTATGAATTGCAGGATAGTTAAGCTACATATTAACCAACTACAATGTTTGGATCTAAAACCAAACCAAACAAATAAAAGCAATAAAACCAAAAAAACACACATAAAATTGATATTTAATATTGAATAACTAAATGAATAAGGTCAAATAAACAGATTCTCTACATAGGAGAATATAAAATAACTATTTCCTCTACTCTCACAGTGTAAAGCAGAACTTCTTAGCCCCTAATAATGAACTGAGCATAGTGACTTATGTCCAAAGAGTAGTGTGTGGGATTAATTTAAAATTTTCAGGGGAGGAATCTAGAAAATTCTGCTTCATCCAGGTAATCAAGACCAGTATCAGTAGGGACAAATCATGTTGACTGTATATATCCTTTATACAATACAATAAAAATGCCACCTTATCTTCCTAAAGCCGTAAGATCACTCTGAGTATGAGAAAAACAACAGACAAATCCCATTTAAAGACAGTCTACAAAATACCTATCCAGTAATCTTCAAAAGCATCAAAGTCAACAGAACCAAGGTGACCCTTGGAGGCTACCACAGTCAAAAGGAGTCTAAAGAGAGATTATGACTAACAGTTATGTGACTTGGAACAGAAAAGGAACAGCAGGTTACAGTTTCTCCTGCTTAGGCCAAGTGCTAATTGACTTATTTTCTTCTTGATGTTTATTATCTTTTTTAAAAAAATTTTTGACAGGCAGAGTAGACAGTGAGAGAGACAGAGAGAAAGGTCTTCCTTTTTGCCGTTGGTTCACACTCCAATGGCTGCCACGGCTGGCGCGCTGCGGCCGGCGCACTGTGCTGATCTGATGGCAGGAGCCAGGAGCTTCTCCTGGTCTCCCATGGGGTGCAGGACCCAAGCACTTGGGCCATCCTCCACTGCACTCCCAGGCCACAGCAGAGAGCTGGACTGGAAGAGGGGCAACTGGGACAGAATCCGGTGCCCCAACCAGGACTAGAACCCGGTGTGCTGGCGCCGCAAGGCAGAGGATTAGCCTATTGAGCCTCGGCGCCAACCTTGATGTTTATTATCTACCATAGCCAACTATATGTACTCAATAAGTGTCTGCTGAATATGAAATAAATTAATATTGGAGTTAGTGATCACTCTCTGCTTCCTTATCTATCCTCCCATTACTCATTCATATTTTAAATACAGCCTCAGAAAGAGAACATTCTTGGTTTGCTAATATAAACTCAGTAAACAATTTATCTATTGAGGAAAAAAATCTGCTTTGAAACAATCTTAGGAAATGAAAATTATCTTCTAATTTGTTGTCTAAGCTTGGTCTAATTAGTTGTGGGCCATGATGGAAGAATGACTCTCATCACATGTGCCAAGGATAAACTGGTCCATGACAGATACCAAGTCTAAAAACATGTTCTGGTATCTTAGCAGGACCTTTATTTGTTGTTAGAATATACTGGATTTAAGCCTGGTATTTAAGGAAGCGAAAGTGGATTTACATGTTTTCCAGGTTCCCAAGGAAGACTCCCCATCTCGCAAAATCTAATGTCTCCACTTATTTAGTAACGGGCTTTTTGTTTTTGTTGTTATTGTTTTTAAAGTTTTTTTATTTATTTGAAAGTCAAAGTTACAGAGAGGTAGAGGCAGAAAGAGAGAGAGAGAGAGGTCTTCCATCACTCCCCAAGTGGCCACAATGGCCAGAGCTGAGAGGATCTGAAGCCAGGAGCCAGGAGTTTCTTCTGTGTCTCCCACATAGGTGTAGGGGCCCAAGGACTTGGGCCATCTTCTACTGCTTTCCCAGGCTATAGCAAACAGCTGGATTGGAAGTGGAGTAGCCAGTACTTGAACCAGCACCCTTATGGGATGCCAGCACTGCAGGCAATGGCTTTTCCCACTACACCACAGCATTGGCCCCTAATAATGGTTTTTAATTGTGGAATTAAAGATGTGGCTTAACACAGAAACATCCCCTGAGCAGTTCAATAGTGATTCATAATAAATAATGAATATCTACATTTGATTCCTTTCAGAATGCACATTTGACCAAGTAAAGAATTACAAGAGGGGACTGGATATTTATAAACATGAGGAAATAGATTCTTGAAAGAAACGAGGTTCAAGAACAAATCCATACTGATCCATACCATAAATAAACATAATAGAAACCTACAAATATTGCTTTCAATATAATATCTCAGAGAAAGATGTGCTCTGGCTTTCTATTCACTTAGACATTATTTGTTCTGATAACATTTAAATTTAGTTCTATGAAATATCTTAAGGACAGTATTCTGATATTACTGACTATAGGCCTCTTCATTCAAAAATCCTATGGACAGAGTAGTATCATCATTTATCAAGAGCTGTACTATATCATAGACTTCATCTTTAGCATTGTCAGCAACACAGAGTACATCATCAATCTTTTTTGTCTTTTTTTTCTTTTTAGTAAAGCTGCCTCTGTAACACTGTTGAATGAAAAGTTATGTTCTCACTCAGCAGTGGTGAAGAGTAAAAGAACATTCCTAGGAACTCAGCCATAAACCTTGTGGAAGGTATGCCGAGAGATTCGTATCTACCTTTGTTTGCTGTTAATATTTTGTTGAATGAGTGAAAATTCAGCATGCATTATGTGAAAATATAGTGGTTTATTATTTTCTGGAGCTGTCATAACAAAATGCCACAAATTAGGTAGCTTGAAAAATGGAAATATATATTCTCACAGTTCTAGGTATTACAAGTACAAGATCAAGGTTTGGCTTCGCCTGAGTTCTCTATTTTGCTTGCATATGGCAACTTCTCACTGCTTCAGCGGTCTTTCCTGAGTATGGATTTCTAGTCACTCTGTGTTTAGATTTCCTGTTGTTATAAGGACCAGTCATATTGGCTTATGAAATACTCTAAATGTTTCATTTTAACTGCAATGCCTCTTTGATGGACCTATAAATACAAATAAAGTCACATTATTAAGTTCTAGGTGTTAGGACTTCAATAGATGAATCTTGGGGCTAGGAGTTGGGCACTAATGAGCATATAACAGTGCTAATCTCTGGAGATATAGCTGTGAGTAAAACAATATCATCCCAGTTTTGATGGTACTTAGTTTTTAATGGGCTCAGGGTTTAATTATGCAGGACAACATATAAAAATTACTATTTGTTATTAAAAATCACTAAAGAAATAATCAAAAACATACTTGTATGCTTCAGTAGGGTGAAGTTGATGTCTCTCCAAAGAGGTGATATATTATATAGATGATGACATAAGATGAGCTGTTGCTATCCAGTGTAATAGCATCATGTGAAAAAAACCTTCAGATGAAGAAAATTTGCACATATTAAAAAGCATTCATTTGGGATTATGTTGCTGCAATATAATATTTGAGGAATAGAGATCTATACATTTTTGAAGACTGGCAGAAGTGTGAGGGTTATGATAGAGGTTTGAAAAACAATACCAGATGTGTTATTCAATTGCAGTAATAGACTTACATTTTAGCAGGAGTTGACTCATGTTTTAAACTTTTACTTTACTCTATGAGTACAAATAAGGTTAGTCATAAAATAAGAAACAGGGATGAGCATTAGGCATAGAAGTGAAGACACTGCATAGGATTCTCAGATCCCTTATCAAAGAGCTCAGGTCCAAGTTCCAGCTTCTGCGAATGGAGATCCTGGGAGGCATCACGTAATGGCTCAATTACTTGGGTCACTGACCCTCAGGTAGCAGACCAGGATTAAGTTAGTGGTTCCCAGTTTTGGCCTGTCCCAGCCCCAGATGTGATATATGTAGGTGGAGTTGACCAACAGATGGAAGCTCTGTCTGTCTTCCTCTGTCTGTCTTTCAAATAAATAAGTATTTTTAAAATAAAAAATGAGAAAAGAAAATTTCTGCAGCTCATTAGAGACTAAGTGGAAATTTGGAAAAGGAGGTAGCAGCAAAGAGGAAAACGGCAGATAGAACTGATACACGTTTTGGAGGAAGATAAAGTGTCCTTGCATTTTGATATTGGTCCATGTCAAAACTGTAAAGGATGTGAAATTTTTTTTTTCAACCTGAAAACTTAAAATCTAGCCTGTTTGCTTCATTGATGCTGACAGAGGACATAAGAATTGTAAATCAGAGGCAAAAGACATTATTGCTTCCAGAATTGTCAATAGCCAGAAAGTCAGTATGTTCTCATACTAGTTCCCAGACCTCTACTTCCTACACAAGGACATGAAGAGGCCCCGGTGTCTCTTGAATTGGCAACAATACATTTCACAGGAGGAAGATCCATGAATTTAGGGAACTCAGCAATTTTTTTTTTTTTTTTTTTTTTTTTTTTTTTTTTTTTAGTGAGCAGTAATCACATCTGTCTTTGGTTCTAGGGGAAGATACCATGTATATCATCAAACTCATAAACAACTTGGCTCTTTGTACCCGAGAAGAGATTTTTTTTTCTATTTTTGTGGGTAGTGTATAATATATACATCATTGAAAAGATAAGCTAAAAAAAGTGAGGGGACAGTCAATGTCACTTTACAGTATGTGCAGAAGCTTGAGATACACATGGAGAATTGTCCTCCAATAATATGTAACCCTCTGGTCTACCTTGTCCTGGCTGGCATCTGGCAAATTTTCCCATGAGTGCACTGCGACATAGGTCATTTGGACTAATCTGCCTGACAGGCTGGGACCAAATCTGTTCCATTTGTCTCATCTCAAATTTAATTAAGGATACTATCAGTAGGACTCTAAGCAGCAGGATAAGACTAATCTGCAGTACTCACTTCAACTATGACCCCCTAAGGCCCAAGACTCAAAAGTTGTGAGTCAAGAAAGAAAGAAAAAGAGAGATCATTCATTAGAAAGCCAATGTACTTTCTACTTATATTTGGGAATTGATATTTTTACTTTCCTGAAACATTAATCAAGGTAGAGCTGGATCTATTATCATTTTCTTGGACCTTACTACTATTTACAAAGAAGGAATATGTAGCATTTCTATCACCCACAGCAGTGCTGTTCAGTTGATGCTAACTTAGAGATCCTTCCCTGGGCTGAAATTGTGACATTGATCATTACAGCTAAAGTCAAGAAAAATATTTTTACTACATTCGCATATTAGATCCTTTCTATTTCAGGAAAAAGAGACTTCAGGGTGGACATAAAGAGAAAGGTATCTCTTTTGGAAATTCCCCCAGAGAAATCAAGGTATTTATGTTTGGAGAGGTCTCTACAGCTGCTTGAGTGTTAAATGATCTTTTAGTAGTGTCTTCTTCAACACTTACAGATCTCTAGTGATAACCCCTAATGTATAAGTCACTTTGTTTTCAAGAAAGAGGCAACTTACCATATGATCTTCCACCCAAGAAGTATGGCCAGTGGACAAAACAGCCCTCTATCTATCGTGTTCAAAATTGTTGGAGGGCCTTTAAGTAGAGTGTTCATAAGTGAGCACCTACAATATGGTTCACTGGCTGCCTGGAATGTCTAAGTGGGCTTGATCATGATCATTTCAAATAGATAAGTATAGATTTGATGGTTTTGTTTGTTTGTGGGGAGGAACTGCTGAGGGAAATTAATCCAAATTGTCATGTTTGTCCATGCTATTCAACCCATGTATTGTAAGACACATGCAGGAGTTGGGTCCTGCCCTGCATTTTCTTATGAGCTTCTCAGTACAATAAAGGGGGTGGAAATACAAAATCAGAGCCTTCTGAAAGGGTGTGACCCAATTCAACAGTTAATTAAATTTAAAGTAATTACAATACTTGGGAAACCAGCACCAAGGAATTTTCTTTATGAGAATTGCTTCAGGGATGATTTTCAAATACAAAAACCATTATGGTCTCTTCATTCCTAGCACTTCTTGTGGTTTAAATTATTCTGGGGCTGATGCTGTGATGTAGTACATAAAGCCACCTCCTGTAGTGCCAGCATCCCATATGGGCATTGGTTCAAGATCCAGCTGCTCCGCTCCTGATTCAGCTCTCTGCTATGGCCTGGAACAGCTGTTGAAGGTGGCCCAAGTGCTTGTGCACTTGCATGGGAGATCTGGAATAAGCTCCTGGCTCCTGGCTTCGGATTAGCCCAGATCCAGTAGTTGCAGCCATTTGGGGGAGTGAACCAGCAGATGGAAGATTCATTCTCTCTCTCTCTCTCTCTCTCTCTCTGACTTTGCCTCTCTATAACTCTGCCTTCCAAATAAATAGATCTTTAAAAAATATTCTTTTCACAGAAAGGTCCATATTTCATTACCACAAAATCAGTCTGCTTCATTCCAACAGCTATGATTTCATTTAACTTTAAATCATATCTTAATCACATCAAACTTTTAGTTGATATAGCCAGATATAAAGACCACAAGGGAAGTTTTATAAATTTAAAGGTAACTACTATGGCCTCACTTTAGCCTGTATGGGCTACTGCTTGGAGAATGAAATAGCAGTATACTAAATCAAGTGGTGATCAAACTTAGGGTCTAAAAGTACATCTGTCCAATAAGAGAAACCTGGTTACAGAAGTGGATTTTTGTTTGTGTCCCCTGAGTTCCAGTTTAGCAGACTATTAATCAGGATGGTACAGAGCTGCTGTTGGGTAAGAAGGAAGCATCACATGTTTAGGAAAGAATTCCAAAGTTTCGGAACTGATTTATATAGCCTTTATCAAATTCATACTGACCATGACCCTGGGAATGGCTGTGCTCTCTTACTGGGAAAAGCATTTTCATTACGTTTCTTTCCTTGATGACTTTTGTAGCAACACCAAAATTGGCATTAGCTCTGTTTATTTCGTAAGGGAGGGATGAAGTCACCACAATGGTCTTCTGTAAGTCAAGGACTAATTCCATTTCAAAACATTGTACA
Organism: Sylvilagus floridanus; assembly: GCA_949820135.1. NCBI lineage: Eukaryota > Metazoa > Chordata > Mammalia > Lagomorpha > Leporidae > Sylvilagus > Sylvilagus floridanus. The sequence goes on from OX463230.1 coordinate 92,867,000, forward strand.
GCATTTGATTCATTCATGTGAGGGGTCAGATCACAGGGGTGTGTTCAAAGATTCTATAACATTTCAAATCTTGGAGAAAGCTGTCAATGGACAGAGGCGTGTATTGAGAATGGGTCATGGAGATAAACTGTATTAGCATATAAAGTATAACTACACATCTAATAGTATTTCTCAGGTGAATTATTTAATATCCTATCTGGTTGTGAATAAGACAACAGGCTGTGGTAACCCTACCATTCAATCCAAATATAACAATAAACCTCATACACTGTTAAACAAATAAATATTTATTAAATTTGGGAATACATCTTCACATTAGGCTTGTGAAGATTCAAGGACAGACAATATCATATCTCCGTTACCTTCTCCATTTATGGATTAAATTCTGACTTCCTGAGAGGATAAATTAGGACTTACTACCCTATGTAGTATTAGAGAAGAAAAAAAACTAGCAATAAGATATAGTGGCTTATTTTTTATTAACATGTTTGCAGTGATAAGTTATCAGTTACATAACTACACACTGCACTTGCTTTCAATCACATATAAAACTAAAATTGTCAGGGTCTGGAGGGCTGTAGAAGTGTGATGCCCTCTATGTATGTGATAAGAGTCTGTTAATTGGCCAATTTTTATGACTTCTTATATTTTTAATATAAGAATCCTTTTTAACATATCATGTGCTGTTGGAAATGGAAATAACTCTTTCGGATTTTCATAAAGTATACATACTAAGCAGTTAATTATTTGAGAGACAACCTTCCAAAGGAGGTTGTGGTATTTCAAAACCGACCTTGGTGGTTTCGAAAACAACAGGAACAATATTACTCACCTTACATTCTACATAACACTTTTATTGAGATAACAACCTAGACAAAATAATCCACAAGGGTAGCTTTAATCAAGGAAAAGCAAAACACCTGTGGTCTCAAAGCTGTCAGTCAAAGGGAAGGAGAAGAAAGGGGAACGAAATGAGGAATGAGATATTAAGACAGAACAGAGGTCAAGAAAGTCTAGGGAAACGAGAAGGAAATCAGCTGCAATATTTGTTAAACATGATTACCAAGGAAGAAAATACACAACTGCAGACAGGACAATGGCCCTCCGGACTAGCAGGATGAAATGGAGGTAATGTAGTTTCTTTTGGAAAGGGAAAGCAGCAGCATTGAGTCAATGATACAATTAAATGAAAGGGGAACTGCCACAGGAATTGTTTTGCCAGGGCATTAGTTTCTTTAGAAACAAATCTGGTAATTAGAATCCTTTAATTTAAAAAAACTACAATACTAACAGAAGCCACAGTGGAAAAAAAAATAAAATACAAACAAAAACCAACGGAAAGGAAGACCTTTCTCTGTCTCTCTCACTATCTAAATCTGCTTGTCAAAAAAAACCAAAAAACCAAAAAAAAAAAAAAAAACCCTCTGTTAATTGCTCATTGCAACCTGTGCATTACTCCTTGGTCTGTAACACTATTACTTTGCTACAATGTATCTTTATACCCTGGGGCTGTTAAAAACCTCCTCCACATTTTTACTTGGAAAACTTGAACTCCAGAATGCAGGGTGAATTGTTCTTTGTCACAGTGGGGAAGGTTTGAGCTGTTACTACACTTAGCATATGGTGCTGTAATTTGTAATTTATTTGCATTCTCCTTCACCTCTCACAGCAAACTCCTCCAGGCCTGAAATCATGAATACTTCATCTTTCTTTACTTCAGAAACACAGCAACTAATGTATTACATGCAATTGTTAAAATTATCAAATGAAGTTATATTAGGTATGGAGACAAATAAATGGGTATGATAGAGTGAAGGGCAGGAATATGGCCTGAGAGCTAAGTATATTTGGAATAGTAGAGTGGATCATTATAGCGGCCTTTGATGTTGTACTGTGGTATATCCAGGTAGAAAAAGACACTCTACCTCCTGCCCCGTCTAATTACTATCTGCTGTGGTAGCCGCAGGAGATTGGTTTATAAACACAATTCACATCAGAGCCAGTGACTGAGTTAGTGGTTCCCCCTGCTGGACTTTTTCTTATTCTTTCATCACCATCTCCCTATATAACAAGCAGCCCCAGTTGCATGATGGATTCCTACAAGTAATTAGGACTGTTGGTTTGTGAGTTTGTGAGTCATGGACTAATAGTCCTAATTTGTTGACTGCTAGGAATTATTCAGTATATTACTATTGAAACTGTCACATCCTTAGGAATGTGGAAATTGTATCCACAGGATTCACTTAGAATATAAAATCTTCAACCACCTCCAAGTGAAAGTGCCTTCGGTAAACTTGAACTAAGTCTCTTATTTTCATATACAATTTTGCATAGTACCAAGGGACTTCATTAGGTCTAGCCAAAGCATATTCCATTCTCTAGAGTTACACTTTTTGTTTAAAGATGGGTACTGACTTGCTTCACAAATGAAGTAGAGGGCACAGATAACAATAGCGAGAAGCCATCAAGTCCCAGTGTGTGACTTGCCATCCTCTCTCCATTTGGCACTTTCCATTGTCAAACTGTGCTCCTTGCAGAGGGCAGATCAGTCTGGGTTACTGAATGAGAACAGAGTAAGATGGACATCCTGCGTTATACCCCGTCCACCATATATATTGAACTGAAAAGGATATAAATCATGAGCAAAAGGCAAATCTGTATTTTAGAAAGTCCCTGAGAGTTTTGGTTTGTTGTCCTTAGAACATAACCTGGATTCTCTCCATTTACATGATACCAATGAAAAAAGTGAAAATAATCACTTTATCTCTATTACATTCCATTTATTTGTCAAGACCAAATATTGTGACTAATAAATGAGGTGGATAGTCCCCAGGAATTTGAATGACTGTTAGTTTTCATTCATTTTGCTTTCATCCAGTCATAAGTAAACATTATTTTTGCCATGGGAAAAGTAATTGCATCTGCACACAGTCAAGAGTATTAGTTTATAACACCTTCAGGGGTGAATTAAATAAGTTTAGAAGCACATTTTGCTTATACATATTATTGAAATTACTCCCTCAAGCATCTCCAATGAATTTAGGTGGAAGCAGTGCATGTGCAAAATGAAATGCTTTGTGCTATGACAATATTCTATTCAAAGGTCCTTAAATCTACCTTCAGGACTTCCTATCCTAAATGTTCAAAAAGTTTGCTTTATTTGATTAGGCTAATGATATTAGTGAAAAATAAGCATTAGGAATTTATTTAAATGAGGAAAAATTAGGAGAATGTGTAAACATGACACAATTTGAGAAACTAGTTTACTCAGAGAAACATTCAAACCAATAGACAAGTAAGATTGATAAGAATGAAAGACATGTTACAAAAAGTAAATTATCAGCTGCTAATGAATATAAACAAAGTAATGATTGGTAGCCAACTGCTTTCCTGATTATCCAGTACTATGGGGAGTGTTTACACTCTATGGGTATACTGCTCTTCCAAAATGTGTCACCAATATCCTTTGATGCCAAGCTAAATAGTATCATGGGTTGCCCACAGGAGAAGACTCCACAAAAATAGCCATGTCTAGCAACATGTTTGAGTGGAAAAAGTCTCATTCTCCAAATTTATGTATATTCCTAAAACAACCTTTCATTTCCATGATATTTATTTAAAACATCTCCACCATTCATAAATCCAATTTCTACAGTTTTACATAAAATGCTATTGAAAGAAATTAAATTATTTTTTATCTTTCTTTGAATTTCTTGTTGTATTAATCTAACCATGGGCTGATGGTTGGTGGTCACTTTGCTACTACACATTCAATTTCAATTGAAAAAAAAGGACGTTGAACTATTTGGTTCTAGGATTCACCAGCCTCACATCTCTAATGCACCCCCTGATATACACACAGTTACACACAAACATATAGAGTTGTGTATTTGTGGTAATGTGTAGATATATAGGGACCTTGCATCATACTGATGGAAACATTCACACATGTATACACACACACTGGTAAATGAGAGGTTATATGTAGCTATTTTATTTATTCAACTATTTTCATCCATAGCTTTATCTCTTAGGATGGGAATATTAATATAACATCTTATTTTTTAATATTTATTTATTTGAAAGTCAGTGTTACACAGAGAGAAGGAAAAACAGAGAGAGGGAAAGAGAGAGAGAGAGAGATTGAGAAAGATCTTCTATCTGCTGGTTCACTCTCCAGATGGCTGCAATGGCTGGGTCTTGGCATGGCTGAAGCCAGGTGTCAAGAATTTCTTCCACATCTCCCACATGGGTAGCCGGGAACCAAGCACTTGGTCATCTTCACTGCTTTACCCAGGCCATAAGCATGGAGATGGATTGGAAGTAGAGCAGCCAGGACAATAATTGGCACCCATATGGGATGTCAGCATCACAGGCACATTGCTATGACACCAGCCCCAACACCTTCTTTTTAAAATTGAAATTATCCCGTGTGTTGATTTGATGCCAAGATTAAGTGATAGAATCTGAGAACAAATATACAGAATTCTTGCTGAGCAAGAAAGGAGATAAGAATCCTCATCTTTGACCTACTGGTCAATAACTCATGAGCTCATTGGTTCTGGCTCTAAAAGCAGGTTGGCAATCAACTTTGTTGCACATTATTAGTATCCTGAAAGAGGTCTTATTCCTTCAGATGTTTCACTCTAAAAGATATCTGACAAGATTTGGATTCCTAGTCAATACAATGTGATTTATTTTTGGACAAGTCTAATTTTAATGATAGAATAAAACTTCAGGACCTATGGTGATAAAAGAAATTGGTGCACCTCTAAACTTGAAACAATTGGACAAGTATAAAGTCAAAAATCATGTATTGGTAAATAAATGATGTCTAATCTCCATGGTTCCCCCAAACTCAAGCAAGTGATAATGCTCAGTTTCTGCATCAATGACAGCAGAAACAGGAATAGCAAGAGAGAATAGCAAGGAGACATTCTACAGTGAAGGCTCCTCACTCATATGGAAGCCAGGCTTTTCGTATTGACGAGCACAAGAACTGTATCGCTGTAAACTTCTGATGCTTCAGTACCTGAGAAAACTTAACTCTGAACAACTGACTCTTAAGACAATAAGTAGAAAATTTTTATCAAATATGTCTAAATGTAATAGATAAATTCCTTTCTGAGAAGGTATACACCACTGTGGTAAAATCCTAGAAGCATTATGGAAGGGGTTGGAAAAAAGAAAATTATTTATGGGACAGGTGTTGTGGACAGTGGGTGAAGCCACCACTTGGGATGCTTGCATCTCATACTGGAGTGCTTGGGATCAAGTTTCACCTATACTAACAATCCAGCTTTCTGCTAATGTGCAACCTGGGAGGCAGACAATGATGCTTCAAATATTTGGGTTCCTGCCATATAGGCAGGAGAAACTGATGTACTTCCCAGCTCCTGGCTTAGGCCTGACACAGCTCAGCAAGTTGTAGGCATTTGGGGAATTAACGAGCAGATAGAAGATGTCTGTCTCTGCCTATCTGTCTCTCTGTCTCTCCCTCCCTCCCTCCCTCTCTCACTTTCTCTGCTGCTATGCATTTTCAGTTAATAAAAATAAACAAATTAACTTTAAAAAGGAAGATAATTTATAAAGTTTTTGTTTCTGGACTGTGAGATTTAATGTAAACACTAGCGTCAGGGGAGTGATTAGCTGTAGGACAAAATGACTAACGTCAGAGTTTAAGATTATTGGACACTCTGAGGTGAGAACCTTGATGCGGGTCATGATACATAAACTGTTATCTAATAGCGAGCTCTATATCCACATAAGGTACATATATTCCTAATTGGAGAGATTAAATTTGTTCAGATGGGCCAAATTGTTTTCCTGGACAATTCATTTGTGTGATTTTCCTGATAGAACAATGGAATTATTTACTGTTTATAGCCTTAACAATATGGTATAAAAAGAAAAAAAATATTAGTAACACAATTATAAGGGTCTCAATTCTCTTTCCAAATGGTTAAGCTCTGTGGAAACAGGTGACCTCAATTCTCAACATTATTCTTTCATTATTCTCACTTCCTTTTTAAATGTATTACTTCAGAAACGAAAGTGTTTGTGTGCAGTGGTTTGTTGGTGGAGCTGCCTTATACAAGGCTGTCACAGCCCTTGGTGCCAATTGTTTCAAAATTATTGTTCAGTGCTTTTTTGCGGTTAGTATGAATTTAGCCACAGCCAAGAGTTTCCATTCCATGGAAATTTTCTGGGACTTCAAATCAGGGCTTTATTTTTACAGAGAGCCAGTAATACTTTCACCATTAAACCACTCTATGTGTAGTAATGCACATTAATCTCATCCTCAGGGATGCTCCTCAATACGGGGAAAGTGCACTTATTAACTATGGTTAAAAAATGCAAGATACTGCAGTACTCAGACATTTTTCAAGGCATGAGCTTTACCATAAAAATAGTAAAGCTGTATGGCTGAATCTCAGTTCTATTCAGAGCTTAACAATAAGGCAAAAAGGATAAACAGGGTGATTTCCAATGCTTCAATAAATAATGTAATTGTTGATACCCAAAGATGAGACTGAGAAAGCCCCTCATTCAATTGTACTTATTTTGAATGTAGGACATGTAAGTTTATTTTAATATTTCATTGTAAAGCTGGAATGTAATCAAGACACTTTTGAGATAAATGGAAATGTATATCTTGATCAAAATGGCATGCATCTGTCAACACACAACTATACCTAAAGTGGATGAATTTTATTGACCTATAATACACAAGTTTATTAAACAATATAAAGCTGATTTTGTTTATATCTGAAAGAGAGAGAGAAATTCCTTATTAATTCCTTTAGAAATCATTCTGTAACCTATAAAATTTCTGGTAACTTAAAAATGTATCATTTATAGGCATACTATAAGAATAAAATTCTTATTAAATAAAATTCTGTCTAGAAAGGTAGATTTAAGACCAGTATTCTGGCATAGCAAGTAAAGCCATCACCTGCAGTGCTGACATCCCATATAGGTGCTTGTTCCAGTCCTGGCTGCTTCACTTCCCATACAGCTCCCTGCTAATATGCCTAAGAAAGCAGCACAGTATGTACCACAATGCTGGCCTCTAAAAATAATTTTAATTCCACTTGATTTAAAGAAGGGTAAGGTTTAGTTCCAGAACAATTTTTTTTATTCTTTGCTAAAGATCTATATTATCTGATTGGATGCCTTTTTTAAATTTGAGAGGCAGAGAGAAAGAGAGTGAGAGAAGGAGAGAGCATACCAATCTATTAGTTCACTCTCCAAATGCCTGCAGCAGTCAAGGTTTGTCAAATCAAAGCTGGGAACCAAGAACTCAATCCAGGTCCCTCATGTAGATTGTAGGAAACCAATTATTTGAGCCATCACCACTGTCTCCAAGGTCTGTATTATCAGAAAGACGCACGAGGAGCTGGAGGTGGGCATCAAACCTAGATATTCCAATGTGGGACACAGCTATCTTAACTGTTAGTCCAAAATGCTTTCTTGGGGAAATTTTGGTCAAGGCTTTAAATGTTTCTGAATTCTCAGTTCTTTTCCCTATAGTATACTCATAAGGAAGTTTTGGATCAGATCCAGAAACCTGACCTATATAAATATTTCAATTGATTCTTATTATGACAAATTTAAAAAACAATGGCATAGACTTTTTCCCTCCATTTTTCTTTAATGCTAGCAAAGTTTTATGAAGAGGAACCATGAGGATAGTACGCCTGACAGACCAGGTAGGCTTCTCAGTAAAGAACTTAGAGCAGTCTGCATTCAAACTGAAGTTTTTAATGGGATGTGTGTATGGGTCCTTCATTTCTCCTCCCCTAAACCCATGCTGGAATATTACTGGATGGAGGACTTTATGGGAATGGAATTCCTCCCAGTACTTCATAACAGCCACTTTGTTAAAGGGCAAATGTGATTCCCCTAAGTTATGCCCAGGAAGAGGGCGGGGACCCACACAACCAGGTTATTGAATAATGGCAAGATTTTTGATATGTAAATGCTTGGTTTGTCACCACAATTCTTCTCTCATTCAACTATACCAAAAATTCACCCAGCAAAAGCTATACTTTAGATAACACAGACTTTCACTTTCCAACATTACTGTATCTCCTAATAGGGTTTATCATGTTGTCTTATTTTTTCCATATCTCACTAAGATAATGGAAGCAGAAAGAGTAGATATAATCCCAAATAACATTTTAAACACAACTGGAAGGATTTGGAGACCTGGAAAAGCTTGGCAGATTCATTCCCATCGGCTGTGCTGACTCCTGAGCTCTTTAGTCCTTACTCTGCACTTTCTGAAGGACTAAAGAATCAGATATCAACAGATATTTGTTTTCTAATTATTGGAAAACATTGTTATTATGAGAAAATCATAAACCTTGAAAGGCATTTCATCTGGAATTTAATATTACAATAATTTTAAAAGAATTTTTATAACTCCCCAAAATCAGAGACTGCTATGAAGTGAAATCCATTACTAAATATACATATATTTTTAAACTCTACAATATACTTTTTATAAAATATTTTTAATTAATTATTTATTTTGACAGACAGAGTAGACAGTGAGAGAGACAGAGAGAAAGGTCTTCCCTTTTCCATTCGTTCATCCCCACAATGGCCTCTATGGCTGGCACGCTGTGCCGATCCGAAGCCAGGAGCCAGGTGCTTCCTCCTGGTCTCCCATGTGGGTGCAGGGCCCAAGCACTTGGGCCATGCTCCACTGCACTCCCGGGTCACAGCAGAGAGCTGGCCTGGCAGAGGAGCAACCGGGACAGAATGCGGCGCCCCGACCGGGACTAGTACCCGGTGTGCCGGTGCCACAGGCAGAGGGTTAGCCTGTTGAGCCGCGGTGCCAGTCCAACTCTACAATATACTTTAAACTTTCACAGATTTAATATTTTTCTGCTCTCATATCATAAAGTAGTACGTATCACCTCTAACTTTCTAATAAATTCCTACATTTATAATATTGATTAATTTAATAATTAACATATATTGGTGAATAGGAACAATTAACTAAGTACTCTAGAGCTGCTAATAACAACTGGTTCAGGTGTTTAATGGTAGTGATCGATAATATACATCTATTGATGATATTTCTGTATCTGAGTTGAATAACAGGTAATAATTTCTTCATGTCATTTATGTTTTAAATTTAAACATTTTTGAGCATTATACAACTATAAGTACAAAAGTGTTTTTAATTCATAGAAACTCCTTGTACATAACCTTCAAATTATCTTCTAAGTTAATGATGTGTTTTTCATGTGCATGTCAATCTCACTAATATCCAATTAAATATTTCTCATACACCTGATCTGTGATGTATGCTGTGCTTTGTGCAAACACAGCATGAAGGGATATTTACCATCAATTTAATAGAGATCATTTAGCTGCTGTGGTACAGAGGTGTTTTCCATTTGTTATCAACACACACTGGAACACATCAGGTGTGAAATTCATAATTTAAAGCTCATGAGTAATTTCAGATAGACATCCATCATACACATTTAATTGTCAGTGTAATACATATTTCCATAAAGATTAATTATTAATATGAGATAAAAACATTGCAGTAACTAAGAAAAGTTACATATTAGTCAAAAGCATGCAAGCATCGAACTCAGAAATGAACAATGGAATTAATTAAATAAAATAATCAGTAGTAAGGTTAAATATATGTGCTAGCAGTTTGGCACATCATATGTATAATATATTTATGTTTAGTTGATGATTGTAGATATTTTAAATAAATGTATTTTGACTTTTGAAATATTAATTCACAAAAAAATTGTGTAGGGTTCCTACATATACCACATCCAGCTTCCATTTTACTTACATCTTTCAATAGTATGATACATTTATAACAATGAATGTACCAACATTATTTCATTACTACCAGCTGAAGTCCACAATTTATTCATATCCTCTTAAATTTAATCTATCATGACTATTCTATTTCAGAATTCAACCAGGGGCACAGCATTATATTTATTCACCATGTCTCCTTAGTGTCCTCTAGACTGTGACACTTTCTCAGACTTGCTTTGTGTTTGATGACCTTGGTAATTTCCAGAAGTACTGGTTATGTATTTTGAAAATCATCCATCACTTGAAACTTTAATAATTTTCTTATAAGATTGTGGCAAAGAGTTTGTGGTAGAAAGAACACCATTTCATTGTATTAAGTGTACATATAAGTAGTTGTATTAACCTTGGTTACCTTGTTGAAGAAGTGTTTGTCAAATTTCTCTAGTATAAAGTTATTTCCTCAGCCCCTTTCCATACTGTACTCTTTGAAAGGAAGCTACAGGCCAGTGCTGTGGCTCACTTGGCTAATCCTCTGCCTGCAGAGTCGGCATCCCGGATTCTAGTCCTGGTCAGGGTGCCGGATTCTGTCCAGGTTGCTTCTCTGCCAAAATAGCTCTCTGCTGTGGCCCGGGAGTGCAGTGGAGGATGGCCCAAGTGCTTGGGCCCTGCACCTGCATGGGAGACCAGGAGGAAGCACCTGGCTCCTGGCTTTGGATTGACACAGTGCGCAGGCCGTAGCAGCCATTTGGGGGGTGAACCAATGGGAGGAAGACCTTTCTCTGTCTCTCGTTCTCTCTCACTGTCTAACTCTACCTGTCAAAAGAAAAAAAAAAAAAAAGGAAGTCACAGGACATAATCCACACTTAAGAAGCAGAGAGTAAGAGTCTACTTACTGGAAATAAGTTACATAAACAAAATTTATTTTATAATTCTTTCCACAGATATATTTATTCTCCAGCATAAATATACTTTTATACACTCATGGAAACTGGATTTAAAAGTATGAGTTCATTGTTGTGAAAAACCACTGGAGGTGCAATACGATATCTGGAAAATGAGTATTATGAAAAAAACTATGCTAGGACTTCAAAAACTGAAAATAAATTCATATTCCACATTTTTTAAATTTTTTACTGACACAAACACTAATTTATGGCATGCCATGTGATATTCTGGTACATGTACAATTGAGTAATGTCCATAATGTGCAATCAGTGTAAACATCTCTCTTCTCAATAATTAAACATTTAGTTATAGGGCAAACATTCAAAATTCTTCCTGCTAGATTTTTTGGAGATAATATACATTATCATTATCAATGGCCACCCTACTGTCCAACATATCATCAGAACTTTTAACTCCTATGTAACTGTAACTTAATACCCTTTACTCAACCTTTAGCAATCCCTATCCCCACCATCTTCAGCCTGTTGTAATGACCATTTTACTCTTAACTTCTATGAGATCAAATTCTTAAAACTATTTTTTACTTGAAAGTCAGATTCTCCATCCTCTCATTCACTCCCCAGATGGCTGCAATGGCAAGGGCTGGGCCGGGCTGAAACCAGGAACCAGGGGCTTCTGGGTATCTCTCAAAGGATGACAGGGGCCCGAACACTTGGGCAGTGCTCCACTGCTTTTCCCAGGAAATTGTCAGGGAGCTGTGATGGAAGTGGAGTAGGAGAGACCCCAAACCAGCGTCCATATGGGATGCCAGCATTGCAGGTGGTAGTTTTATCAGCGACACAACAACACAGGCTTCTGGTTTCAACATTTTACAGTCCAGATCTGAATGGGATCAAATGATTCTTATTTCTCTCTGCTTGGCTTATTTCCTTTAATATAATGACAATCCATTTTATCTATATTATTGTAAATGACAATATTTGATCATTTTTGGACTGACTAGTACTCCATTATGCATATAAACCATGACAATTTATTTATTCAGTGTAAGTTGATAAACAGTAAAATTAACTCATGCTTTCAATGTCATTTTCTATGAACTTTTAAAAAAAGATTGATGGAAGATTGATTGATTTTAAACACAGAGAGAATCCCCCCCACCACTTCCCAAATGGCTGCAATAACCAGTTAGACCAGGATAAAGGAAAAAACAGGAACTCCAGCTCCATCTCTCAAATGGGTAGCAGAAACTCAAGTAACTATTACCATCTCTCTATTAATATCAACATTAATATCAATATTAACATATTAATATCTCTTTAAATCATGGAAAATGGATTATTACTAAGTGTGTGAAAGAAAGTGAGTCTTCATCTCTTCATCACTTATTAGCCTTTTTTCTTTAGCCATAAAAATCGTAGTCAAGAAAATCATGATTGCAGCTGTTTTTTCCAGCATTTTATGCCAATTAAGTTCTTAATGCATATGTTATTGGTGATTTTCTTTATGGTTTGAATTTCTCAAGTCATGTTTATTTTTTCTTGCCTTGAGTTCATACTGATAATTTTATTTATAAAACAATAGTTTTGCTTTTTCAGATATAAGCACTTAAACAGATAATTTGAAGGCATGAGAATATGTTTTTTAAGTAAGTATCCAATTTCTTTTCTTTCCTTTTTGAAAATATATCAAATACCAACCATTGGGTCACTACTTTTATTTTATTTTACTTACCTAGAAACTTTTATTTAAGTATACAAAACTTCACACATTTCATATATATATAAATTTAGGAACACAAATGATTCTTACCCCCTATTCTGCCTCCCATCAGTACTCCCACCCTTCTTCCTCCTCCCTTTCCTAGTCCCATTCTTCTTTTTTACTAAGATCTATTTTCAATTAACTTTCTACACATAAGATTAACCCTACACTAAGTAAAGAGTTCAACAAACAGTATGAAAAAAACTGCTCATTAACAGTTAAGACAAGGGCTATTCAAAATCATGGCATCTGAAAGTGTCAATTTCATTTACAAAGATTACTTTTTAGATACTTCATTAGTTACCACAGATCAGGGAAAGCATATGGTATTTGTCTTTTTGGGACTGGCTTATTTCACTAAGTATAATGTTTTCCAGTTGCATCCATTTTGTTGCAAAAGACAGGATTCCAATTGTTTTTACTACTGTGTAGTATTCCATGGTGTACATATCCCATAATTTCTTTACTTAATATTCAGTTGATGGATATCTCAGCTATTGCAAATGAGCTGAAATAAACATGGGAGTAAAGATAACTCTTTCACATGCTGACTTCATTTCCTTTGAGTAAATTCCCTGAATAGGATGACTGTGTAATATGGTAGGTCTATATTCAGATTTCTGGGTATCTCCATATTGTCTTCCACAATGGCTGTACAAGTTCTCATCCCTACCAACAGTGGATTAGGGTACCTTTTTCCCTACATACTTGCCAGCATTTAATGTTTATTGATTTCAATATGATAGCCATTCTAACTAGGGTGAAGTGAAACTTCATTATGGTTTTGATTTGCATTTTCTTAATGGTTAGTGATCCTGAGCAGTTTTTCATGTGTCTCCTGGCCATTTGGAATTCCTCTTTTGAAAAATGTCTGTTTAAGTCTTTTACTCTTTCTTAACTGGGTTGTTTGTTTTGTTGCTGTTAAATTTCTTGATGCTTTGTAGATTCTGGATATTAATCCTTTGCCAGTTGCATCACTTACAGGTATTTGCTCCCATTCTCTCAGTTGCTTCTTCGCTTTGCTGAGTGTTTCTTTTTCAGTGTAGAAGCTTTTCAATTTGATGTGATCCCTTTGTCAATTTTGGCTTGGATTGCTTATTCTTCTGATGTTTTCTCCAAGAAATCTTTGCCTATCAATGTCTTGCAGAGCTTCCTCAATGTTCTTTAATAATTTGAGGGTATCGAGTCATAGATTTAGGCCTTCAATACATTCTGAGTGGATTTTTTGTGTATGGTGTAAGGTGGAGGGTCTAAGCTCATACTTGTGCATGTGTAAATCCAGTTTTCTCACCACCATTTGCTGAAGAGACTGTCCTTGCCCCAGGGATTGATTTTAGCTTCTTTGTAATAAAAAAATTGGTTGTAGATATGTGGATATATTTTCAAAGTTGCTATTATGTTCCTTTGATCTACATATTTTTTGCCAGTACCAGGCTGTTTTTATTATAACTGCCCTGTAGTATGTCTTGAAATCTGGTATTGTGCTGCCTCCAGCTTTTTGTTGTACAAAATTATATTAGCTATTCAGGGTCTCCTGTGTTTCCATATGACTTTCACCATCATTTTTTCTAGTCTGAGACCACCACCCATGGTATTTTGATTATGATCACATTGAATCTGTAAATTGCTTTTGGTAGTATGGACATTTTGATAATACTGATTCTTCCAATCCATGAACATGGAAGATTTCCTTTTTGTGTCTTGTTCTATTTCTTTCTTTAGTGTTTTATAGTTTTCATCGTAGAGATCTTTGATGTCCATGGTTAAATTTATTCCAAGGAATTTAGGGTTTACTTCCAGCTATTGTGAATGGGACTGATCTTAGAAGTTCTTTCTCAGTAATAGCATTGTCTGTGTGTACAAAGGCTATTGATTTTTTGGTGCTAATTTTATATCTCGTCAATTTACAAACTCTTTTATGAGTTCCAATATGAGTCCTTTGGATCCCATATATATATATATATATATATATATAATATATATATATATATATATTATAATATATATATATTAGTTTGACTTCTTCCTTCCCAATTTGCAACCCTTTGATTTCTTTTTCTTGACTAATGGCTCTGGAAAACTTTCAGGACTATATTAAATAGCAATGGTGAGAGTGGGCATCCTTGTCTGTTTCTGGTTCTGGATCTTAGTGGGAATGCGTCCAACATTTCTGCTTTAAGATGTTGGCCATGGGTTTGTCATCAATTTCTTGATTATGTTGAGGAATGTTCCTTGTATACCCGATTTGCTTAAGGTTTTCATCGTGAAAAGATATTGCATTTTATCAAATGCATTCTCTGCATCTATTTTGATAGTCATATGTTTTTTGTGTTCCAGTCTGTCAATGTGATGTCTCACATTTATTAATTTCTGAATGTTGAACCATCCCTGCATACCAGGGATAAATCCCACTTGGGTTGGGTGAATGATCTTATGCATTGTTGTATTTGACTGCTAGTATTTTTTTTGAGAATTTTTGTGTCTACGTTCATTAAGAGTATTAGTTTATAGTTTCCTTTATCTTTTGTATATTTTTCTGGTTTAGAAAATAAGGATATACAGGTTTGATATAAGGAGTCTTGGATGATTCCTTCCCTTTCAGTTGTTCTGAATAGATTGAGAAGTATTAGAGTTAGTTCTTCTTGAAGTATCGTAGAATTCAG
Source organism: Sylvilagus floridanus (assembly GCA_949820135.1). Classification (NCBI taxonomy): domain Eukaryota; kingdom Metazoa; phylum Chordata; class Mammalia; order Lagomorpha; family Leporidae; genus Sylvilagus; species Sylvilagus floridanus. The sequence continues at coordinate 92,882,137 of OX463230.1, forward strand.
CAGTGAAGGTGTGTAGCAGTGAAGCAGTGACGGGCTTTTCATTGTTGGGAGGGGCTTTACCACTGTTTCTTTTTTTAAAAAAATGTATTTATTTGAAATTCAGAGTTACACAGAGAGGAGAGACAGAGAGAAAGAGAGAGAGAAAGGAGTCTTCCATCTGCTGGTTCACTCCCCAATTGGCTCCAACAGCTGGAGTTATGCCGATCTAAAGCCAGGAACCAGGAATTTTTTTTAAAGATTTTATTTATTTGAGAGGCAGAATTTTAGACAGTAAGAAAGAGAGACAGAGAGAAAGGTCTTCCTTCTGTTGATTCACTCCCCAAATGGCCTCAACTGCAAGAGCTGCACTGATCCAAAGCCAGGAGCCAGGAGCTTCTTCCAGGTCTCCCACACAGGTGAAGGAGTCCAAGTACTTGGGCCATCTTCTACTGCTTTCCCAGGCTATAGCAGAGAGCTGGATTGGAAGAGGACCAGCTGGGACTAGAACCGGTGCCCATATGGGATCTGGTGCCCAGGAGTATTCTTCCAGGTCTTCCACACAGGTACAGGGACCCAAGAAGTAGAGCCATCTTCTACTGCTTTCCCAGGCCATAGCAGAGAGCTGGATAAGAAGTGGAACAGCCAGGACTCAAACTGGTGCCCATATAGGGTGCCGTTACTGCAGGTGGCGACTTTACTCACTATGCCACAGCATTGGCCCCTTTATCACTGTTTCAGTCTCCTCTTGTTTACTGATCTGTTTAGGTTTTCTATGTCTTCATGACTCAGTTTTGGTAGGTTGACTGTGTCCAGAAATATTTACATTTCTTATAGGTTTCCTGATTTGTTTGTACACAGCTCTCCGTAGAAATTTCTGATAATTCTTTTTATTTCTGTGGTATCTGTTGTTACATATCTTTTCATCCCTGATTTTAAGGATTTGGGTCTCTCCCTCTTTTTTTGGTTAGTTTATTTTTTAAAAATAGTTTATTTTTTAAAAATACCAGCTTTTTGTTTCACTGATATTTTATAATGTGATTTTGGCTTCATTTTTTTTATTTCTACTATAACCTTAATTATTTTCTTTTACTAATTTTGGATTTGGTTTCTTCTTATTTTTCTAGAGCCTTGAGATGCATTGATAGCTGATGTATTTGGTGCCTTTCCAATTTCTTGATGTAGGCACCAGTTGCTATAAACTTCCCTTTAACACTGCTTTTTCTGTATCCCATAAGTTTGATAAGCTGCACTATCATCTTCATTCATATTCAGAATATTTTTCTTTCACAAACCACTGTTCATTCAAGAGCACGTTGTACAGTCTACATTTGTTTGCATATGTTCTGGAGATTCTTGAGTTGCTGATTTCCAGGTTAATTCCATTGTGGTAAGAGAAGATACATGGTATGATTTTTATTTTCTGAGACTTGCTTAATGTCTTTGCATGTGTTCTAAAGAAAGGTCCATGTGGTGGTGAGAAGGATGTGAATTCTGCAGCTATAAGCTGAAACATTCTGTATATATCCATTATTTCATTTTTTTGACAGGTAGAATTCTAGACTGTGAAAGAGAGAGAGAGAGATGAAGAGAAAGGTTTTCCTTCTGTTGGTTCATGCCCCAAATGGCTGCCACGGGGAGCACTGTGCCAATCGAAAGCCAGGAGCCAGGTGCTTCCTTCTGGTCTCCCAAGCAGGTGCAGGGGCTCAAACACTTGGGCCATCCTCCACTGCCCTTCCGATCCACAGCAGAGAGCTGGATTGGAAGAGGAGCAACTAGGATTAGAACCCAGTGCCTATATGAGATGCTGGCACCACAGGCGAAGGATTAACCAAGTGAGCCATGGCACCAGCCCAATATCCATTATTTCAATCTGGTTTATAGTGTTGATTAACTGTGCTGCTTCTTTACAATTCTCAGACATGTTGATATCTGTCCATTGCTGAAAGCGGGATATTGAAGTAATCCATTACTATTGTATTGGAGTCTATGTCTCACTTTGCTTCCATTAACATTTCTTTTAAATAGCCATGTGCCCTGTAATTGGATGCATAAATGTTTTTTATAATCATGTCTTCCTGTTTAATTGATCCCTTAATCATTACATAATACTATTCATTGTCTCTTTTAACAGTTTTTGTGTTAAAGTCTATTTTGTCTGATATTAGGATGGCTATATCAGCACTTTTTGGTTTCCATTAGCATGGAATAACTTTTTCCATCCTTTCAATTTCTTTGTTAGTGAATTGTGTTTCGTGTAGGCTGCAAACAGATGGGTCTTTTTTTTTTTTAACCCATTCAGCCAGTCTATATCTTTTAACTGGAGAGTTGAAGACATTTACATTCAAGAACATTATTGATAAGTAAGGACTTGTCCTTGTCCTTACTTATTGTTTACTCTGGATTTCCTTTGTGCTTTTACTGGGAGATTTTCTACCTTTACCTTCTTTCATAGTTATTACCATTTTTCTGTTTTCTAGGGCTGGATGAGTGGTGACAAATACTTTCAATTCGACTTGTTATGGAAGGTCTTTATTTCACCTTCATTCAAAAATGAGAGCTTTGTGAGGTACAGTATTCTGGGCTGACAATTTTTTTTTTCTCTTAAGTGTTGGACTACATCTTGCCATTTTCTCCAAACATGTATGGTTTCTGATATCAGATGTGATTGAAATAGGAGATGCTCTGAAAGTAGAAAGTTTGACTACAATGTGTTATGGTGAAGATTTTTTCTGCTCATGTCTTCTAGGAATTCTACATGATTCCTATACTTGGACATCCCTTTCTTTCTCCAAATTGGGAAGTTTTCCATAATCTTTCACTAAAATGTCCTTCTAATTCATTCCATTTTCCTATGCCTTCAGGAACTCCTACGACCCAACACATGGGTCATTTTGTAGTACCCAATAAAATCTCCAACACTGTTTTTAATTTTTCTAATTTCTATCTCTTTTTTTTTTTTGGTCTGACTATAAAATTTCAAGGAATTCATCTTCTAATTCAGATATTCTTTCTTCTACCTCACTGAGTCTGTTATTAGGGATTTCCATCACATATTTTATTTGACTTATTGAATTCTTCATTTGTAATATTTCACTTTGAATTCCATTTTCAGCATTTCATGATTCTGTTCATCTTCACATTCTAGTATTGAAGTGTTGTTGTGTTCCTTTGAGGGCGCATGGTGCCTTCCTTATTCTTGTTTCTTGAATTCCTGCACTTACTTTTAGGCATTTGTGGAGATACTTGTTTTTTTATTTATCTTTGGACTATGTCTCTGTGGCTTAGTGAGCGTCTGCTCTTTCAGTGAGTAACCAGAAGCATGTGCTGGATATGGCCGATGAGCTTTCTTCAGTGTTCTAGGGTGAGAGTGTCCAAGGTGACACCCAAGTTGGGCATGGTAGATATCTTTATTTTTATCAGAGAGGAGGGTTTGATCATCTGTGTTGGTGTAGTCTCACTCTCACCTCCTATCCTCCAAGTTGATCAATGCCAGGTTCTAGCCATAGTAGGTGCAATGTTCATGTGCATTGCCAAAAGAGCCACACAAAGGATCTGGTCCATCCTCAGTGTGAGCAAGGATCCTGCAGCAATGATCTACCCCAGGCAAAGAGCCCCAAGTATGTGGAGTTGTCTATAGTGACTGAACTTAGAACTAGCCACATCCTGCATCCTCCCATGCAGCCACAGTGTTTCCACAGTCCCAGCACACAAGGTTCCTAAGGTCATGGGGCACCGAAGCTCCACTCTGTCTTGCCAGTCTGTCTCATCCACAGAGGTGTAGACAATCCCAGAGCCAGCTGCCTGTGGGTACTCTGCTCGGGCAGCCTAAGCCCCAGAGCCTGTGATACGATGGGAGGCTGGGAGCACCTTATAGTCCTTCGTGGGTGTCTAGGCCCTTGTCAGTTCTCCAAGCCAGACCACAGAAGTCTCCTCTAAGCAGGTTGCTGGGTGTGGTGAACACTAGCTGGTGCAGTTGTTATCTATGCCCAAAATGGTGCCCACTCTCAGCTAGTTGCAGTGTGCCATTGCCGAGGAGCTGGGGAGAGAGAAATGTGACCATTTTTTTCCTATAGATTGGCAGGCACACTGTACCCTACAGGGCTCGAGGCTGGATTCATGACAGGCTTTCTCCGTGAATTTATCATCAGTGGCTTGGGTTGCTGGATTCTGGTCTCACCTCACTCTCCAATGCTGGTGCTGAGGCTGCTGGTGTCCAGTGTTTTGTCCATGTTGTGCCGCATAACCACACCCTCCATGCAGATTCACAGTGCCCGTCTAATTTCCGTGGAGTTTCAAATGCAGTTTCATCTCTAATTCTCCCCTGAGATTGCACTCTCTCCACTTATTTTTAAACTATCTTCCCCTAGACTAGAGCAGTAAGCTCCCTCCCTATTCCATCATCTTGATCACTAATTTTAATAGTTTATTTTTTGCCTATTGAGATACAATGCAAATTCACACTTAAATCAGGTTCCTCTAGAATGATGTCTGGAACATGGTGAGTTATTTATGTCTTTGCTGTTATTATTAATATTATTACTATTTGAATAACTATTGGACAAGCTTTAATTTTAACAAAAACTATAGTTAATCTATTTCCTAGAGGCAAAATAGAAACTTTCATGCAAAATATAAATTCATGCAATGAGGTATATTAAAAATATTCATGGAAAATGTGTGCTGTGAAAAAACTATTCAGATTTAAAATATTTTGCACCAAAATAAATGTATATTTTATTCCATTTTCCATGAATTTTTGAGGTATAATTGTTTGTTAGCTGTTGTATCGACAGACATCAAAATGAAGCAACATTTAGCCTAATAAAATTATGGCTTTTTTTGTTTGTTTTTGCTACCATAAAAGAACAGTATAGATCATAAAGCTTTCGTGTAACATGTCTGTGTCCCTTTTTATGTGAGCATGTTTCTACCATCTTGTTTGCTTCTCTGCCTCCACTCCCTAATCATGGCAAGGAAGACAGAGACTAGGATGTTGCACAAGATACCTGGAAACAGGCTGAAGACTGTGAAATGTCATCTTATTCCATGGATTCTGCAATTCTTATGTTTCTTTAAATCTTAAAACAAATACACATCTTTAATGGGGTTCAAAACCAATGTGGAACATCAAGATAAGTGATTCTGAAATGGCCATATTTTACAGCTTGATCACAAATACCAGCAAGTTAAGCTGGGATATAGAATAAGGGATGATAAGCTGTTCTGTAAATTATTATATAATAAAGTTTCACATTCACTTTATTCTAACATAATCCTGCTCTTGGTTGTTATTACACAAAAGCAATCATAGATCACACATGAATATGAGAGTGCTCTCTTCCAGTCAGTGTTTATCTACTAGATTGGTATGTGATTTTCATTTATCACAAAATGTTATTCTTGTTTTGATTTCTGGTTAATACATACAAAAATTCAAACACCATTCTTAGTTTCTAGGGCATATAAAATGGGCAATATGGCAGATTTGTCAATACCTGTTATAGAAGATCACAAGAATATTGGTAAGGTGAATTACAAATATGACTCCACATTTCCTGATTTATGTGATACTAAAAACAAGTAATATTTAAATTATCAAATAAAATGCTGTTGTTTTTACATCTGTAGATTTACCCTTTATACTTTTCTGAGGAAATTTGCTAAGAGTTCATTCTTTCTGAGATCACTTTCTTTTTGAGTGGCTCTTTAGAAGGAATCTGGCAGTAGGAAACCTATTTGCTTCTGTTATGCAAAAGTCTATGCTCTCTCTTTATACACTAGATTATTTTCTGCTATATAAAAGGTAAACAATTATTTTTCATCAAGACTTTGAAGATGCTATTACACTGTCTTCTGGCTAAAATAAATTTTTACCTTTCCATCAAGGATAAAGTAACCATATTCTCCCCTCTATGGAACCACCCACCACTGTGATCCAAAATCTATGGTTGTAGGAAAGATTGCAAAAGTAGCAAAAAGCTGTTCTGGTTAAATTTCATGGGCCATGATACCTTAAAAGACAAATTGAAAGTTCTGGAAATCCTTGAGCTAATGGGAGTTTATTGCTAATTGATAAGACAGATAGGGTTGTTAAGAGTTTTTGGAGGCTGCTTAAAGGTACAGATGTTTTTTGTTGTTGTTGTTTTTTGTTTGTTTTTTTAAAGGAACATCATGAGGGTTTCCTCTTGGTAACACTGTAAGAGGATTGTTTTTACTGAAATAATGGTAACAATTAAGACTGATTCTCCAAGCCAGAAAGAAGACTTCTAGAATCTACATTGGAATTGTAAGAAGCTTGGATCTCAATATCACTTGACTTATTGTACTACGCTGGAAAAATTGTTTTGAAATAAAAAGAGCATATTTTGCTAAGGGGATAAAACCTGCTATAATATTTTATAGCTAATCCTCATTCTGTCAGTTTATAGTAAGGATTTTTATATGAGAGATTAAAACATGAAATGTTACATAATTTTGTAACAAAAGATCATTGGAACATAGGAACTTAGGTGATCAAAAATTTTTGTGTTGATCATTAATACAGTGCAGATCACTGAAGTATGAATTTCAGCTCACACATATCCCAAAATTACTCAAAAGCCAGCTTCACATGTGAAAGATGTCTACTATATGGAATTTATACTCTATTTATCAACATGTTCTCTTGAAATAGGTAAGTGGCATTGCAAAAAACATCACTTTCTGCTACTTAGTAAAAACTGCCTTCTTCTGAGACAAGTGATTTATTCACTGCTACTATACCATCTGTGCTGGTTCCAATTCTGACTACATATTCATCTAGTGCTTAAACATTGCTCTTATGAACGCTATTTTAGTCTACCATTTCTACCAGGAACTTTTACTTATAAGAAGATTTGGAAGAAAGAATATGATAACAATGTTAAACAATTTGCTAGTGGGATTTCTGGATGCTGACATTAGCTATAGTGAAGTTGTGGGGGAGGGGGAGTTTCCACTCTCCATTCTTAATGTAATAGTCTTGGAAACCTACCAAACCAGATAAGTTAACAGAAGCACAGGAAATGAAGACATTGTTACATACAGCAGTACCTGACAGAATAGATGAGCCAGTATGACAAATAGTAAATACACAATGTCTGTAAAACACAAAAATGACCCTAAGAAAGGAGAAAAGAATTCTGAAATATTTCCCACCCATGTTATTACCTTTACTACTGAAGACATTTTAATCACCGATTTTGGTTCTTTCCACTGTTAAAGAAACCTGGCAAACCCAGCACTGGAATATCAATTTCTCAGAGTCTCCAAATAAATTTCAACTTGAAATTTCCTAATAATTTTCCTACTTTTATCCACTCAGAATACTTCAACTCCTGCATCTTAAATACAGAAGGCATGGTTTGTTTCTAGTTCTCTAAAGTCAGCATATTGACAAGAAAAGGAAATATCTGTCTTTATTGACAATAAAGGAAATATAGAAACTGGAGGTTGGAATTTATCATAAACATGATTAGACTAAAACTGTTTCAGGTTGTCATTGAACACTTCTATCTAGGAAATCCAAGATAGAGGAGAAATCTCTTTGGTTCAGCAGAGCCATCATAGAAGGATATCTGTTAAACTTTGTGAAAGTGCAGGAATAACTAGACCTAGGCATTGAGAGCCAGGAGATCAATTTTAGTGACAATCCACATGGAGAGAGATCTACTCCTGAGGAGAAATTACATTTTATATGTGGTTTTTCATTTATTTCTTCATAAAATGACTCAGCCAAATGGTCTTAATGAGTAATGAATGAAATATAGCATAGGCAGAAATGCAATCTGAACAACTATTACAGTTTAAAAAGTTTCATTCCTGCTCAAGATCTCCTTGGGCTGTCCATCTATAACATGTTTATACCTTTCTAAATGTCTACCTCAAGTTCTCAAAGACAAATCTGAGGATGTCTCCTCCATTTTGACATCTCTAAGGTTTAACCTGAAAATTGTTTTATATTTATTTCCTTGGACCTGCTAGCTTAAAACTTTCCTTGGTTCTTTGTCTCATTCAGGATTTTATCAGCAATTTTCCTTCCCAGTATCCATTGGCAAGAACTTTTCCTTTTCATTACCCAATGGCAAACCCTATCTATTCTGTTCAGCCTCAAATTATAAGAAAACACCACTATTTTAAATTAAATGATTTTAGCATTGTTCACACCATGAATATAAGGCTGCAATCATGTATTAATATAAATTCACAAAAGTAGGAACATAAATAAAATCTGAGGTTACCTACAGGAAAACCATTTTTACAACAGAAATATTATTGTAGAGAATAATTAGCATGAAATCATGCCAGTAGTGAATACTGTTATATTATACCAAATGATCATAACTCCCATCTCTTGAATGCTTGCTATAGTGTTTTTGAATTATCATAGCTATGCTCCTCAGTGAAAACTGCTCCTGCACATAGGAAGCTGTCTTGCCAAGATTAGGTTTCCATCATGGATGTAGATTATGACTAACAACAAGCTGATGCAGGAGTGTAAAAACCAGGCTATCCCTGGATAGCCCTAAAGTTCTGTATAAATCAGCAACAGCCTCAGTTAAAATTCTATTGCAAGACAGATTCTTTGTTTTGCCAATCTTGCTTTTCCTCATTTCTTTATATAATATTTACAGTAAACTTATGTAAGCAATTCTCAAAATCACAGTCTGTTCCTTGCAAACCCAACCTAATACTCAAGTCAAAAGCTGAGAGAATCAATGTATGAGGTTAAGAGTAATGGCAGTTCCAAAATTATGCCAGGAGCCACAATGAATTGAAATTTCTCTGATTGCTCCACAAAGGCATTCCAAGAATAGCACCCCTAGGAGTCTTTAGGAACTGTTGAAACAGGTGATCTCTAAAAGCTCATGTAGTACTACAGTTGTATAGAGCTTGCATTCCATAAAATGCAGATATTAAATAATACTAATTAAGCTTTAATTTTTATTCTTGGGGGTAAGGCTTCTAATTAAATAAATTATACTATAATTTCATTCATAAAAAAGTAATGACAGTTTTTAGGAAAGAATTAGAATGATTAATTAAAAGATATTTTTACAAACTAACAAAAGTAGCACTGTCAAGCATTCCCTACATTCACAACTGTGTTCTAAAACACAAGGTAGGAAAGTGTAATCAAACAATTGCATTGACTCTAGCAAAATCTTTTATCTATTAATATCTATTAAGAAATGCAATAAATATTAGGGATAAGGATGTTTTTCTGAAAAGGTGATTAATATTTGCTTAGGGTCTGAGAAGAGGTATATGAATCACCCCAAGTTTCTAACCTGTGAGAATTTAGTAAAGTGACTATTCACAAAGGCATGGAGGAGTAATTATAATTAAGGACAACCAAGAATGGTTGTGAGATACCTAGTATCTAGCAAGAGTTAGGAATTGTTCCTGCAGGAGGACTGAAGGAAAAAGGGGAGGGAAGAGTGAGTGAAGAAGTATGAGGAAGTTGCAGATTTAGAAGCTCAAAATACAAGTCAGAATAGTGAAAAGGCTTGCTAAGAGGCAAACATAATACCCCGTTTCTTTCTCTCTCTCTCTCTCTCTCTCTCTCTCGCTCTCTCACTCTCTCGCTCTCGCTCTCTCTTTCTCACTCTCTCTCCTTCTCTCTCTCCCTCTCCCTGTGTACCTTTTGATCTCTGTCCATCACTCTGGATGACAGAATGTGGTTAGATTAACCATAGCTTAGATAATGGAGCTCCAGGAATCCATCTCCTAGAAAACTAGGGAAGAGTAAAGATGAGAGTAGCTCTACAGGATATGTGGACACAATAGAAAAATGACTACTACACATCATAAATTGGAGATGATGAAATAAAAAGAGTTGAATATACCTATTTATTCACAGGAATTACTGTGCTAAAATATACTTGTGTTTCAGAAAAACTACTTAATACTCTTATGTGAAGGAAAGTAGAGTATGTTTTTCACCTTTAAAAGAAAGCTTATCAACTTTCATTATAAGTTATAAATGTTAGTCAAGCTGTATGTATGTAAGGGCAGATAATCTTAGCTTGATTAAAATTAGATAAACTTCTTCCTGATTCTATGCTTTGACCCCCTTGTAGAATATTTAGCTTTAGAAAAGTGTCATTATAAATTCTTTATTTGTCCCTTTGAGCTGTAACTCTTTAAAAAAAAATTAACAATTTTTAATTTAATTTATGGGCTACAGAGTGACATTTCAATCCATGCATACAATGTGTAGTGATAAAATCATGGTAATCAACATTTCCCCTTCTATGACATTACTTTATGACTGTAGCCTTGGAGCTCCTTTCTTGCACTTGCTCATAAAATATATAATGTGTTATTGTGAACTACAGTCCAGAAAAAGCTGTAAATCTTTTTAAAGACTCTTGCTGGTTTCACAAATCCAGAACATCTTTCTCAAGGACCCAGGGACAACACCTTCAAACTGTATTCATTAAGAAAGATAATGTCCCTATCTCCCTGTTTCTAGGAGCTAACTTCCATGACAACCAATTAGCAGATACAGACTTGCTAATCATAGAGGAAAACATTTGCACACTCAGGAACAACTCAACATGCTTGGCACATCCATTGATCAATCTCTCTGCTCTAGCATTTAAAATTCTTCAGGGCCCTCTAGCATTTTAGTTCTTTTGTTTCAGTGGAGTTGAGTTCAGGCTGCAATCTGCTCTTCTTCCCTTACTGCAACAGCATGGAATAAAGTCTTCCTGGACTTTAACATCACTTGGTGCGATTATTGCATATATGTATATAGCTGTGTTCCTAATGTTAGTGCCCCCAAATGCTATGCCCAAACTCATATGTCAAAACCTAATCTTCAATTTAATAGCATTAAGATATCAGAGCCTTTGGGAAGGGACTAGGTCATGAGGATGGATTCCTCATGAATGGAATGAGTGCTCTTATAAAAGAGACCCTAGGGAGTTGTTCGTCCTTTCTACCTTGTGAGGACACAGCTAGAAACACCATCTGTGAACCAAAGACTGACCTCTGATCAAGCACTAACTCAGCTGATCCTAGACTTCCAAGTCTTCAGAACAGTGAGGAATAAATTTCTGTTGTATATAAGCTACTCATTTGTGGTATTTTCTAATGGTAGTCTGAATGGACTGACAGAGACAAATATAATAGATGATAGATAAATAATAGATAGGTGGATATTTCACAAATAGGAAAAATATTTGGGCCAATAATAAACTTCTATTCAAGTAAAATGGACTAGAGAGAAAAAAAGCTCAGGATTGTACCAAAAGAAACTAGAGAAAATGATAATATTAAGAGTAAATTTGGAAAGTAGACTGAGGCTGAATTGTGATACAGTCTGTTATCAGGAAATATCTTGGGTTGATAAATCCTCTTTATCTGACCAGTTGATATTTAAGATAGAAAGGTTCTAACAATTAGAATGTTTTTGCTACTATATAATCTCTATGTCTATGAAGAATGCTCAGCATTGTTTTCAAGTTCATGTCTTCTCAGAAAGATATATGACTTCTTGTCCATGACTAATGTGCAGTTCAGTATTCCTAATAAGGAAGATAGGATGACATGAATCATTAAGAGACTTGGTCACCCAAAGATTGCATGATTTTAGGAAAAGTATTAAGTGTCTCTTGTACTCAGGCCACTTATAAGCAGTACAAAAATAATGGTTTAACTACATTGTTTCTATGCACTCTGAATTAAAATCCTAAATCTTAAAATGCTGTGCTATTCAATAAGAAGTATAAATTTTACTTAAGTATACTAAACAATTGAAGTAATATAATACTTTAGTTTTTAAAGTCCATGCCTTACCTACCAGACTGAAGTTCTAATAAAGGTAACATAAATCTAATAAGGGATATAGAGGTAAACTGGTTGCTTTTGAATACCTGCTGTGCAATTTACTTTCTTCATTAATTTGAATTTACTATATCATCTTTCTGATTCTCACTTATATTATTCTAAGTGGAGATAATAAAATTTGTCTCAGAGTTGCAGGGATCAAATGGTCAAAATAGCACCTGAATTACAGTGAACAGCCAAAATGTTAGGAAATATTATTGATAATTTCTCATAAAAATAATAATGTAAATAACAGAGATTAACTGCAGTGTTGAAGCTTTATAGAAGCTTAAAACGTACTTTTTAGAGCTCTATACTGCAGTTAATTATAGTTTTTCTAATTAGCCAAAAGACAAAGGTACCTTGGGATTAGCATTATGGCATAGTAGAAAAGCCACCACCTGTGACGCTGGCATCACATGTGTGTGCCAGTTTGTTTCTTAACTACTCCACTTCCAATCTAGCTCCCTGCTAATAGCCTGGGGAAGAAAAACAAAAGGAGATGACCCAAGCATTTAGCTGCCTGTCACCTGTGCTGGCGTCCTAGATGAATCTTGTGGCTCCTGGTTTCAGCCAACTCTGGCTGCCGTGGCCATCTGGGGAGTGAACCAGCAGATGGATGATCTCTCTCCCCATCTCTTCCTCTTCTCTGTTACTTTTTCAAATAAATAGATAAATCCTTTTTTTAAGAAAAAAAGAAAAGGGTCCATCTTTCTGCATAATTTTGTGGTATATCCTCATCAAAATATATGTATTTTATTAATCCTAATCATAGATATAATATATACCCAGAAAATTTATTGGTTTAATCACTGTTACTTTTTAGAGCTTACATATTCTTTATAGCATTAAGAACCAAAAACATTGTCCTACAACAGGATAATGGGACAACATTGTATGTTTTACATATAAATTAGCTGTCCTATAAATAGAATATTGGGCTAATATATCCTTTCATACATTACACAATACACAAAGGAGTGACTTTCATGACCTGTTCAGCACTTCATTTTGTGGACAGGAGCAAAACACTTCAAACACCAGTTACATTATACTTTTGACATTATGTCAGTTTCCCATGTCATGGGTTGGGAAACTCATCAAATTAAAAATTAGCCTGCTATATACAGATCTATTGAATTGTGAATTCCACTTGAACTCATCTTGGCAGAGCCAGAGCAAAGGATTTCACAGGTATTAGGTGGCACAGTGACTGGATGTGTCCTACCCCTGGCAGCGGGCATGTGTCTGGTTCTCATGCTTCACACCTGGAAGCACATGTAATTTTTGTTGAAATCTCTCATTCTGTTCCGAAGAGCGTCGCTAAACAACCCCCCAAAGTAGTTGAAAATGTTAATCTCCTTTATGAGAAAAATCTAATACTTTCAATGTTAAATCAAATTCTTGATATTGACAGATGAATTAATATAATCCTTAAATTGTTAACTACAAAGCAACACTATCATTTTAGTGATCAAGTGAAAGTGTTTTTCTTGATTTTGTGTGAAATTATAAAAACAGAATATATTAATTACACCATTTTGTTTCTAGTTTGTCATGATTATCATAACTACTCAGATTTAAAATTTGTTCTATAATATATAATTTTGCAAAAGTATTTCAGAACTTGTATTTTTTTAAGATTATCTTATTTATTTGAGAGGCAGAATTACAAAGAGAGGCAGAGAAAGAGAGAGAGAAAAAGGCAGAATTACAAAGAGAGGCAGAGAAAGAGAGAGAGAAAGAAAGGGAGAGAGAGAGATCATCCATCTACTGGCTTGCTCCCCAAATGGCCACAAAAGCCGGAGCTGGGCCAACCTGAAGCCACGAACCAGGAGCTTTGTCTGGTCTCTCATGTGGGTGCAGAGGCCCAAGGACTTGGACCATCTGCCTTTGTTTTCCCAGGCGCAGTACCAGGAAGCTGGATTGGAAGTGGAGCAGCCACAACATGAACCAGTGCCTAAATGTGATGCTGGCACTGCAGACGTGAGCTTTACCTGCTACACCAGCCCCTTATGGTATTCAATGTAAAATAATTATTTTATTCTTTTTGATGGCTCCTCAACACTGAAAATTTTCTAGAGTCAAACCTAGTAATGTTTTCCCTAAACAAATAATCTTATCACATGGGGAACATTTGCAATATGAAAAAATAATAAAAAGAAAGAAATATATTACAGAAATGATTACACAGAAAATTTTTGGTCAAAAATAATAATGTGCTACTTACAATGAATTAGCTTTTGTAATGAAAACTATGATCACTCTGCAAAAGTATCAATCCCAGGAGAGAACACCAAATACCTTGTAAACAGTGTATACCAGTGTTAATCTGCTTGCATGAATCCAGTGAGACACAGAGTTAGTGATAGGGAGAGAGCAAGGAGTATTCAAAGCCTAGGATTCAGAATGATCTAATCACCAAGGATCATGAAAACTACACAGATGGATGGAGTCTCACCTGTGCACTCCTCATAGCACACTGCAGCTGAGGGACTATGAATACACCCCATTCTGTGGTTCATACCTTATGAGTGACAGAATTCATGGGGTGATAGTGTTGCAGGACATCCTGTTCTAGAAAGGACAGGAACAGAGTCTTGTTCCATACACTTTCTTCTAAACTCGGGATGTGGAATTGTTAGTCTATGTTGTAGTTTTTCTTGAGTACTAATAGTGAAAACAGGTGGGAATAAAGTGGGGTAGTCACAAAGAGCACATCCCACAGTGTCCCTTTATCTTTGTTTTCTGTATTATGACATGAAATAAGGATGCACACAATCAAGCTGTGCCTATTCTTGCTAGAACACCTATATGAAAGGTTCAAATTAAAAATCTATATTACCCTGCTAGTTACACAAATATCTGCTCAATAGGATGTGAGGAGAAATGATGGAGTAGTGGAAATAAACACTGTTGCCACCACCATTGTATCTTTATCTCAATCATGGTAATTCCATGTTGTAAATGTCTTCCTATTAGACAAATATAGTAGGTCACATATGTAATAGAGTGATTAACTGGAATGTGCATCAGAATTGCCAATATTACAAATCTAATATATTATAAGATTAAGAACTGGGCCATTTGGCCTGCGCCGTGGCTCAACAGGCTAATCCTCCGCCTTGCGGCGCCGGCACACCGGGTTCTAGTCCCGGTCGGGGCGCCGGATTCTGTCCCAGTTGCCCCTCTTCCAGGCCAGCTCTCTGCTGTGGCCCGGGAGTGCAGTGGAGGATGGCCCAAGTGCTTGGGCCCTGCACCCCATGGGAGACCAGGAGGAAGCACCTAGCACCTGGCTCCTGCCATCGGATCAGCGCGGTGCACCAGCCGCAGCGCGCCGTCTGCGGCAGCCATTGGAGGGTGAACCAACGGCAAAGGAAGATCTTTCTCTCTGTCTCTCTCTCTCACTGTCCACTCTGCCTGTCAAAAAAAAAAAAAAAAAAAAGAACTGGGCCATTTGGCCATTTTAAGTTTATAATTTGAGTCTAAATCATTTACAGTAGCTTGTATATTCCTTACTTTTTTTTTTTTTTGAAGTATGAGTTTGATTCTCAAATATCCATGTTACTCAATTCTTAATATGTTTGGACTTTTCTTTAGTATTAAATTTTTAAAAATATTTGTTCGTTTGAAAGCTGAGAGAAAGAAAAAAGAAAGAGACAAAGAAACAGACACACAGATCTTCTATCCTCTTTTACTTCCCAAAATTGCTATACAAGGCTGTGGCCAGGAGCCAGGAGTTCCACGGACCTCACATGGTTGGCAGGTGCTATGTCCCAAATATATTATAAGAAAGGTGGAATGGAAGAATGGAGTAGCTGGGACTTGAACCAGCACTAGACTTAGAATAGGGGCATCCCAAGTGGCCACTTAACCTACAAAGCCCATGAAGATTTGGACTTTGTTAATCCTAGAACAATATAAACTAAGAACTATTTTCATTGGTGTAAATGTGAGTTCATATTCAAATCTGATTCAGTTTTAAATGAATGTGGGTGTCTAAAGGAAGAAGGCCCCTAGCTAGTTCCTGGATGTCAGAGACTGCTGATCCCTGTCACTCTCCCTCCTTGGTTCCTGCTTCCCACCCCACCCCACGGGTAGATGAAGTTAGGCATCATGAATTTAGCCATGAAATACAGATTTTCATCATGTTTTTGTTTTTGTTTTTTTTTAATTTGATAGGTAGAGCTATAGACAGTGAGAGAGAGAGAGAGACAGAGAGAAAGGTGTTCCTTCCATTGGTTCATCCCCCAAATGGCTGCTACAGCTGGCGCTGCGCCAACCTGAAGCCAGGAGCTAGGTGCTTCATCCTGGTCTCCCACATGGGTGCAGGGCACAAGCACTTGGGCCATCCTCCACTGCCTTCCCAGGCCACAGCAAAGAGCTGGACAGGAAGAGGAGCAACCTGGACTAGAACCTGGCACCCATATGAGATGCCGGGGCCGCAGGAGGAGGGAGGATTAACCAAGTGAGCCACGGCGCCAACCCCCATCATGTTTAATCATCCTGAACAGGAATTTGTTCAAAGGACTTTGTCAGAGACTGGACTAGGATTAATTTTTCTGGTATCATCTGTCCTCTATAGAGTTGCTGGATCTACTAATGTAACAATGACTGCACATTTAAAACTCTGCATATAGTGTGCTGGTCCACTGCATTATACAGAAACAACAACAAAATTGTTGTTAGTTTCTCCAACAAGTCTTGAAGCCAGAACTTAGATAATAAAGACCAAGTAACGAGCATATGCTCTAGAATTAAAATAAATCCACTTTAGGAATTAAAGTTTCTGTCTGTTTTGTTTTGCTTTAGCCTAGTCCTGGACAGTTATAATTGCTTTGTGGAATGTGCCTGTGCCAAGAACTGTTTGGTAGAGTGGAAACCAGCTTTCATCTCCCTAAACATTTTATTTTTGAATCATCAAATATTAATAATGATATAAAGCAAAGTTCATAGTGAATAAAGGGTTATTTTTAATTTTCTGCCTAGTTTTCACTTGTGTCTGTACAATAGAAGTGTTTGTTTAAACCTGATAATTACCAAAAATTATTAATTATGTGAAGTATGACAATAATAATGTCAGAATATGCATGAATCTAAAAGGAAATGGATGTACTTATAATTTATTTATTAAAATTGCTATGAAAATTCAACTCATATGGAGTCTTCTACATTATTTGCTGACAAAAGCATGGAACTCTGGGTTTATGTATCGGAACTTTCCTAAACATACATATAAAGTTATAATAATTCTTAACAGAAATTTTTTGCTTTCAGTATGCTTTGAAAACATTTTTTAAATATCTCTTCCATTAAAATGGCTATTTTCCTTATAATTATTTTTATTTGCTGTCAATTTCCATCATGTTACCTCTAAATTAATTCTGCCCTTTAATATATATTAGCTACATTTTATTTTCTCTAATGGTTATTTGCTTTTTATCTTCCCCAAATTCTGAAAAATAAACTGCTAGGATCTTCTGGGCCCAAACTATTTTTGAATTTCCTGAAATGATCATCAGGTAATGCAAAGATTTGCTTCATCACCATATCAAAATGAAGAACAATTGGAATAATTATGTATCTAAGAATTCTCCAAATTATAATGAAACGCAAAACTCTTATGAAACTCTTATGAAAATGTATGCCTACAGACTTTGGCATAAAGAACACTTGAAAACTCAAAAGAAGAGTTTATCTCTAGATTCTGTCCTGGTTCCTCTATGTCTTTGCCATGCTTCTCTGGCCTTGATGACTTTGTGCTGAGACACTTGACCTGCTTGGGCCAATGGAATGTAAATGATGTGACAGCTGTATATATGCTCATTCTCTTCATTGTAAGAGCAATGCCACTGCATTATATACATTTTATATATACATATGTAACACACATAACACATAATATGCAATGTCTAAATATGTATACATGCATATGCATATGTGTTTCTATTAACCTAAATGTAAACAGAAGGTTTCCTGAATTAGAACAAATTATCACCTATAGCAATAACTGCAAAAGTTTGTCACACTCCAATTTTTCTCCTTCTGGAATAATGCAGGAAAAGCACATGGCTAGACCAATATGTATACTGTAGGTTTCCTGTCATGGGTTTGAACTCTGAAATTATGAACCTGGTGGCTCCCATAATAGTGTCACAGTTACCTCCTCTCCATTGCTAAGAGGAGAGAAACATTTGCTCTTGAGTCACCTATAATCTTCTGAGATATAAAAAACTATCTCCATTGGATTGTGTTTCATATACCCTCTTTTGAAATATAAGCCCATAGTTCAAGGGAAACCTCATCTATTCAGTTATTTTCTCTAAGTCCCAAAATTTTATTGCAGATTCCAGTTCTTTACTCTGAAAAGTGAGAAAAATCACACTTTTATTTCTTTCATCTCTACACTTATTTCTGCAGCCTGGGTTTGAGAATAGAGTAGATATATGGAGTCAAAACAAGACAAGCTGAACCCCAGTTGAACACAGCAGATTTGAAGTTGTCCACAAACTTCATGTTACATGACCAAGAAATAACTTGAGATGTGAGGTTGGTTTATCTGCACCACAAAACTGAAGTAAGCAAGTATATAGGCTAAAATTGATTAGGTTTCTGAGCTGGAAGACCACACCTTCGCCATGCCCCTGTGTGACCTCATGCCCCCTACCTGGCCACACCTGGGTGCCCACCAGTCAATCAGATTAATAACCTTTGGAAGTGGGTTAAAAAGGTGGGACAAAGTGTGTCCCACCCCTCTCTTCTTCCCTAGCCTTTTGCCAGGAGGGTCTTGCTGTAGCCATGCGCCCTAGGCTTCCTGGCCTAGATGCTTCTCTACGTGGCTGGTTTCAGGTGCTTGATATGAAACCAGGTTTACCTCTCTCCCTTAATAAAGCTCTCACTCTCCTATGCAGCTTTCACACTAAATAAAAGCTTAAAATGTACCATGCTGCCTCATTTATGGATGCTGGTATTTAGAATTCTTCTCTAAATATTAGGCAAGAGCCCTCTTGGGCTTATTAATATTGGGTATTTATTAATAAGCGTATGGTGATATCGTATGGCACCCCAAATTCTGGTAGCATATGTGGCATCCTAGATGGTGCTTCTGGGGAACTTTAAGGGGCCACATTTTTGTATAGATTTTTGGGGGTCATTCCCGATAACAAAACAATTAAAACTGAAAATGCACATTTTCAACTTTTTTTCTCACTACTAAAAATTGTGATTAGCTGTGTCAAAGAAAACCAGAGCTAGACAGTAGTTAAAACAGTAAAAACATATTTAATTCAGGACTACTGCAATTAAAGAGGCCTCGGTATAGAACTGGATTCAATTCTGAATACAAAAAAGAAAAGCAGAAAGTCACAGACAAGAGCAAGGAATTGGGGTGAACGAATGGTAAAAGACTAAGAGAGAAGGACAAGTATTGGTTAAACTGATCAAAGGAAATTCTTGCTGATGGCAGGCCAAAGTAGCCAGCGAGCACGTTGGAAAGGATGGGGCATAAGGAATTTGGTCATACATTGAGGATGATGGGAATCCGAGGCTGCAAGATTATAGCTAAAATGTCTTAAAAGCAGTGAGTGAGAAGAGTGCTCATCTTGCACAATTGTGTGAAGCCTTTTGAACATGAGAGTCCAAACCTGAGACTGATATTGGGAAGAATGTTCAAAGAAGCCTGACTAAAGTTTGCTGAAGATCCTTTGTCAATTAGTGAGCTATTTCCATGAGTAAAGAGCCCCTTCCTCAGAGTGCTGCCCTATAATAACCTATGGCCTGAGGCAGAATGCATCAAACGTTCTATCAAAATATCTCACTGAAATAAGCAAATGAATGTTTAACTACAAGTACACAATTTGCTGTAACAAAGTCTAAAATAAAACATACATAAAAAGACAACAGTTTGCATTTTTACTGTTAATAATATACTTGCTGGAAACCTTAAAACAAACCCCGCATAGGGAGTAAAAATAACTGACATCAAACTGAGAGCACTTTCTGTTTGACAGCCTTGTCCCATATGACACATCCACTTCATTTTTCCTACAGAAATGATCTACTGTCTCTCCAGAGAATATTTCCTAGGAATGATCAAGCCAGAGGGGGACAGCTTGAAATCTGTTGCTGGTCTGGGTTTTGTGAGTGAGAGGATGATGGAAAGTCTTAATTTAAGCAAAGGGAAAAAAAGAACAAAAAATAGAAAATATGTTTTTTATTTAAAAATAAAAACAGGGATAACAGGAGAGGGATTTCTGTAAGCTATTCCCCAGCTAAATGTTTAAAATGTTATTTTATATTCCCGTTAGTAGAGCTTTTTCTCTTCACCAAACCATTATGTTATTCCCATTGTTTATAATATATTTTTAAACATTTTTTTTTTAAATCTCTTACAGGAAATTAAGTTCTTTGTAAGTATTGTTTCATATTGCTGCAAATTTTTGCTTGTTACCTCTAAATTATTTCTGTCATTTGATGCTCATGAATTACATTTTATTTTCTCTAAAGGCTATTTGATTTTACCTTTCCCAAATTCTGAAAAATAAAATTGGCAAGATCATCTGTGTACAAATTATCACTGAGTTTCCTAAAATGCTCACCAGGCCACATAAGTATTTGCTTCAACATCATATCAAAAGGAAGAACAATTGGAACAACACAAAAATAAGATCTATAAGACCTCATGATTGGGGCTGTTGGGATGTAGCAGGTAGAACTGCTGTCTTCAATGCCAGCATCCCATATGGGCACTGGTTCATTAAAATTGGGATGATAACTACTATTTTTAAAAGTTTTTCTTGTCATGAGTTGCCAAGGCTATGGAAGTCTTTTGAGTTCTCTGATTCCGATCTTATTTAGACAAGGTCATAGTCAAAGTGGAAGTTCTCTCCTCCCTTCAGAGAAAGGTACCTCCTTCTTTGATGGCCCGTTCTTTCCACTGGGATCTCACTCGCAGAGATCTATCTAGTTGAAAATATCATATGAAAGTGCCTCATAGGGGCCAGTGCTCTGGTACAGGAGGTTAAAACCCCTGGCCTTCAGTGCCAGTATCCCACATGGGTGTCAGTTCAAGTCCTGGCTGCTCCACTTATGATCCAGCTTTCTGCTATGGCCTGGGAAAGCAGTAGAAGATGACCCAAGTCTTAGGGCTCTTGCACCAGTGTGGAAGACCTGGAAGAAGTTCCTGGCTCCTAGCTTTGGATCAGCTCAGCTCTGGCCACTGCAGCCATAAGGGGAATGAACCACTGGATGGAAGACCTTTCTCTGTGTCTCTCTCTGGCTCTACATTTCTGTAACTTTGACTTTCAAATAAATAAAATAAATTTAAAAAAAGAGGTGGTGATGGAAAAATAGATTTTAAAAATTCTAAAAAAAGCCTCATAAATATTAATTTATTTTTACATTTTTCACAATACCATACTTTCAAGAGTTTCTAAGGTTACCTAAATCAATGTTAATTTAGGTTGTGCAACATTACCTAAAGATATGTGCTTTTATAATAATTGGAGAAATAATATGTAATATAAACAACATGCAAAAGAACTTTCTAGGCCTGGTTTTAGCATATTCTTTGTATAGTTTTGAGCAATTTAAAGTTTTCAAGCTTTGGTTCCTTAAATAGTCTGATGCCAAGAGCCATCAAACACACAGGAAACAATAAGCTCTGAAAGGGATATAGGTAAGTAGGAAAATAATCATTGAGAAATTAAAAATTGCTTATCAGTCGGATTTTCAACACTACAGCAAATGTCTAAGAGAAGCTTCTTTTGAAAGAAGGCCTCTTTTCACTCACAGTTCAGAGGTTCACAGGCCAAGAAGGGGCAGCCCCAGTAGATGGCTGCTGAGGAGGGTGGTACAAAGTATGTGAAGGGAGGATCATAAACACTGGACAGGAATCGTGCTCCTCCTGCAGATCCAGCTGTCTTTCTATAAAAAAAGAATGAGGGGATCAAGTTTTAAGCATAAATATCATAGCAATACTTTTTTCATGCATTTTTTATTTATTTAAAAAGGAGAGAGAGAAAGAGAGAGCAAGATGGAGACAGATAGAGATGTTCCATCTGGTTGTTTAGTCCCCAAATGCCCACAACAACTAGGGCTGGGCCAAGCAGAAGCAAAGAGACTAGAACTCCCATGTGGGTGGAGGGTAACAAATATTTGCGCCATCACCTGCTGTCTCCCAGGTGAGTCTCAAGAGGAAGCTGGAATCATCAGAAGCAGAACTGAGACTAAAACCCAGGTAACCCAATAAAGGGATACAGGTGGGATTCCCAAGTAGGATCTCAAACCCTTAGCCAAACTTCTTCCCCACTACCAGAAATACCTTTTTAAATAACAAAAGGCATATTTAAAGTAAATAACATAGTGTACTCCTAATGCTAATTTAAAACTTCAAGTTAACAATTTTAAATCATGTATTTTAAATATAGATTTAAAGAAATTTATATATAGATATATAGAAATATATCTATATTAAGTCGCAGCTTAAAAAGCTGTTATGAGTTACAAACAGGAAAAAAAGAGAAAATCATTGCTAGTAACTTGGAATAAACAAAAACAAATACACATACAAACAGAAAAACCTGCTACAAACCAAATACATATTTAAAAAAAAAACTCTTAAAATAACTAAAGGAAAAAGTCTCATGACCTCCAAGGAAGCAGAGAAAGCCTGTGATAATATCCAACATCAACCCACAACTTAAAACTTTATTACTTTGTGAGTATAAGGAAATTCCCCTGGTATGATGAAATTTGCCTACCAAAATGCTGTATAAAATTATGAATATTGTGAATTCTTCAAAAACACTTCTTCTCCATTCTAATATTTATATAATATAGTAAATAAAATGTTTAGCTCTTTCAGAAACATAGAACTCACAATGTAGCAACAACAAAAATAAGTTCCATATAAAGATCTATAAATCAATGTAAAACAATTACTTTTACATTTATATTAGTAAATGTTTCTTTAAAAGTTTAAAAAAATACTGTCTAGGGTTGGCATTGTGGCATTGCAGGTTAAGCCTCCACCTGCTATGCCAGTATCTCAGATGGGCACCAGTTCACTCCTATCTCCTGCTTTGGCCTGGCCTAGCCCTGGTGTTGCAGACATTGAGGAGTGAACCAGAGGAAGGAAGTGCTCTCTTTCTCTCTCCCTGCCCTCCATCTCTTTGTGTAACTCTGCATATAAAATAAATAAATAAATCTTTTTTAAAAAATAAAAACAGAAGTGTTTGGTAAATTAAACACCATTAAAACTAAGAATTTCACAAACTCCAATCTTATTTAGACAAGGCCATAGTCAATGTGGAAGCTGTCTCCTCCCTTCAGAGGAAGGTACTTCCTTCTTTGATGGCCCATTCTTTCCCCTGGGATCTCACTCAGAGGTCTTTCGTTCAGGTCATTTTTTTTTTTTTTATTTGACACAATGTCTTGGCTTTCCATGCCTAAAATACTCTCATGGGCTCTTCAGCCAGATCTGAGTGCTTTAAGGGCTGATTCTGAGGCCAGAGTGCTGTTTAGGGCATTTGCTATTCTATGAGTCTTCTGTGTATCCTGCTTCCCATATAGGATCATTCTCTTTTTTAATTCTATCAATTATTATTTGCAGACACTGGTCTTATTTATGTAATCCCTTTAACACTTAATCCTATCTTTTTGATCAATTATGAAATTAAACTGATCACTTTAACTAGTAAGATGGCAATGGTACATGCCACCTTGATGGGATTGAACTGGAATCCCCTGGCACATTTCTAGATCTACCATTAGGGGTAAGTCCGAGTGAGCATCTGCCAAACTGTGTATCTCCTCCCTCTCTTACTATGATTTCTGTTCTTAATGTTTTGCGCTATGTGAATTAATGGTAAAACTGCTACTCAAACAATACTCTATACTTTGTGTGTTTATGTGGGTGCAGTCTGTTGAAATCTTTACATAGTATATACTAAGTTGATCTTCTGTATATAAAACAATTGAAAATGAATCTTGATGAAGAATGGGATGGGAGAGGGAGTGGGAGATTGGATGATTGCAGGTGGAGGGAGGTTATAGGGGGGGGAAGAGCCACTATAATACAAGAGTTGTACTTTGGAAACATTTATTAAATAAAAGTTGAAAAAAATTTAAAAAAAAGAAAAAGCTAAGATTCTTTTTATCAATAAACACCTAAAGATTGAAAAATGAGCCACAGACTAGAAGGTACTTGTCATATCCTGTTAAAGAATTTGAATCTACAAGATATGAAAAAGATATAAGAACAGAAGTACAAACAATCTAAACATGCAGTTCACAAGAGGGTCTCTAAATGTCTATAAAGATGTATTTAAGATTATTATACAGATAACGTGCAACTGACATTTGTACCCTACTTTTGGGAGGTAAATAGAAAAACCACTTTTGAAAACTGACATAATATGATAAAACTGAATGAAACATAGGATACGACCCTGCATTATCAGTGTAAGAGGAATCTGGTAAATGTAAGCACTAAATAAAATTGCAAGAGTATCTACAATAGTACTAAAATCAGACATAATAAAGTAGAAACAACATAAAGATTTAGCAGCAGAGTCAATAAGTAATTTGATCACTATTCCTACAATAGAATATACTAAGGATATAAATCATAGCCTAGTTTCACAAATAAAAAATGTGGAGGCCTGAAGGCCAGATACACACAAAGACATATATGATGATTCCATGTACTTAAAGTTCCAATCAAGAAAAATTAATCTGGTCCTGGAAGTCATGGTAATGGTTGGCACTGGGGAAGGAAGTACCAGTAATGCCCATGTTATTTCCTAGATTTTGGTGATTTTGCATAGTTGCATTTACTTTAAGATTTTTTCTTTATTTCTAAATTTGTGATTTGTTACAGCCTATTGCATTTTACATTTCAGTAAATTTATTTTTAAGGTAAGACCAAAAAACATTATTATGGGAGAGTTTACCATTATCTAAGCAGCTTGTGGTCCACATCAAATATACTGTTACCAGGTGTTTCTGAAGCACTTCAGTATTTTAATATACAATATAGTCACACTATTGTGTATGACAAAATATCAGTTCTGGCTTGCATGAAAAGGCTTATTCAGAAGTATCAAATGTAATAATACTTCAGTTAGGAAAAATCAACAAATAAGAAGCAAATGAACCCATTCACAACCTTAAAGAGCTCTCTGTAAACTCTTAAGGTCTTCATGCTAACCCAAGCTTCATGATGAGACAGATACGCCTCACAATTTTTGCTTGATGATAGGAGTATTCTTTTGTAATGGTAGTTGTTATACTATAATTTTCTGGAGGACAGTGAGGCAAGAAATTGCTAATATATCTGATTTTTGTGATCTGCATTTTGTTGAATGTAAGAAGCATTCCTTTCCACAGCAAAGAAATATTAATATTATGCTTTCCAAGTAACATTGAAGATTTTACTTATATCTTCTGAAATGAAAAAATATTTTTTTAATTTAAGATTTTTATTTGTTTGAAAGAGTTTTAGAGAGACAGGGAGAGACAGAGAGTGAGAGATCTTTCATCTTCTGATTCACAACCCAGATGACCGCAATGGCCAGGACTGGGCCAGGCAGAAGCCAGGAGCTAAGAGCTTCTTCCAGGTCTCCCACATGGGTAGCATGGGCCCAAATACTAGGAACACCTTCCACTGTTTTTCCCAGGCCATCAATCAGGAGCTGGCACAGAAATAGAACAGCTGAGACATGAACTGGCACCCATATGGGATACCTGCATTGTAGGCAGCAGCTTTAACTGCCCTGCCACAACGCTGGCTCTGAAACAATATTTCTAACCTTGATGCCGAAGGATTTACAATTCCATTTTGTCTGCATGAGATACTATTAGGCCGGCGCCACGGCTCACTAGGCTAATCCTCCACCTGCAGCGCTGGCAACCAGGGTTCTAGTCCCAGTTGGGGCCCTGGATTCTGTCCCGGTTGCTCCTCTTCCAGTCCGGCTCTCTGCTGTGGCCCGGGAGTGCAGTGGAGGATGGCCCAGGTCCTTGGACCCTGCACCCACATGGGAGAACAGGAGGAAGCACCTGGCTCCTGACTTCGGATCAGCGCAGCGTACTGGCCGTAGCAGCCACTTGAGGGGTGAACCAACGGAAGGAAGACCTTTCTCTCTGTCTCTAACTCTGCTTGTCAAAAAAGAAAATAAAAAAGATACTATTAGCCAAAGCACACTGCAGACAACTATAAGCTATAACAAACATTTTAAAAACATGAAACTATCAGTGTGATCAATTGTGAACTGAAATTGATCACTTGGACTAGTGAGATGGCCTTGGTACATGCACCCTGATGGGATTGTATTGGAATCCCCTGGCACGATTCTAACTCCATCATTTGGGGCAAGTCAGATTGAGCATGTCCCAAATTGTACATCTCCTCCCTCTCCCATTCCCACTCTTATATTTCATAGGGATCACCTTTCAGTTAAAATTTAAACACCTAAGAATAATTGTGTGTTAATTACAGAGTTCAACCACTAGTACTAGAATAAAAAAATACTAAAATGGATAAAGTATTACATGTACAACAACAGTCAGCACAAGAGCTGATCAAGTCACTGTCTCTCATAGTGTCCATTTCACTTCAACAGGTTTCCCCTTTGGTGCTCAGTTGTTGCCGATCAGGGAGAACATATGATATTTGTCCCTTTGGGACTGACTTAATTCACTCAGAATGATGCTTTCCAGATTGATCCATCTTGTTGCAAATGACTGGATTTCGTTGTTTTTGACTGCTGTATAGAATTCTATAGAGTACATGTCCCATAATTTCTTTATCCAGCCTACTGTTGATGGGCATTTGGGTTGGTTCCAGGTCTTAGCTATCGTGAATTGAGCTGCAATAAACATTAATGTGCAGACGGCTTTTTTGTTTGCCAATTTAATTTCCTTTGAGTAAATTCCAAGGAGTGGGATGGCTGGGTTGAATGATCACACTGATAGGTCTGAGAGTCAAGGGGATCACACGAACAAGACTAGTTTCTGCTAAGACTAACTGATAGAATCAAAAAGGGAGAGAATGATCCAGCATGGGAGGTGGGATGAGCAGCAGGCTCATGGAATGGCAGATATCCTAACTAGCACTCTGGCCTCAGAATCAGCCCTTGAGGCATTCAGATCTGGCTCAAGAGCCCATGAGAATATTTTAGGCATGGAAAGCCAAGACACTCTGGAAAAAAAAGAAGACCTAGATGAATTATCTCTGAGAGTGAGATCCCAGTGGAAAGAATGGGGCCATCAAAGGAGGAGGTACCTTTCTCTGAAGGGAGGAGAGAACCTCCACTTTGACTATGACCCTGTCAGAATAAGATCGAAGTTGGCAATCCCTAAAAGCTTCCATAGCCTCGGCAACTCATGACTGGAGCCTAGGGAGATTACTGATGCCATAAACAAGAGTGTCAAATTGTTGGATCAACATCAGGAGTCACTGTGTACTTAAGTCTCATGAGGGATCTGTTCTTAATGTGTTATCCAATGTGAAGTAATGCTATAACTAGTACTGAAACAGTATTTTTACACTTTGTGTTTCTATGTGGATGCAAATTGATGAAATCTTTACTTAGTATACGCTGAATCGATCTTCTGTATATAAAGATAATTGAAAATTATTTTAAAAATTGGTGTTAAATTGGAAATTGCATAATTAATCAATTTTTTTAAAAAATATTATGTGGGATCTCTGTCCTTAATGTGCTGTACATTGTGAATTAATACTATAACTAGTATTTCAACAGTATTTTTCAATTTGTGTCCTTATGTGAGGGCAAGCTGTTGAAACCTTTACATAATATGTACTAAACTGATCTTCTGTATATAAAGAGAATGGAAAATGAATCTTGATATGAATGGAAGGGGAGAGGGAGTGGGAAAGGGGAGGGTTGCGGGTGGGAGGGAAGTTATGGGGGGGGGAGCCATTGTAATCCATAAGCTGTACTTTGGAAAATTATATTCTTTAAATAAAAGCTTTATAAAAAAAAATGAAACTATTTGATGTTCCTGAAAGTATCCAAATACAGGCAGATTCTGAGAACAAGGTAATAGGAAGAAGGGAGTGTTTATCTTTTCAATACTTCTAGCCTGAGGGCAGGCCACAGTCTCTACCATGCCATATATTTAAAATTTTGATTACAAATGAAAACAAAGACACAGAGAGGCAGACAATTGGTCTAGTGGTTAAGGCATCACTTGGAACACTTGTAGTCCTTTAAAAGAGAGCCCGATTCCTACTTAATTCTCAAATCTGCCTCTGATGAAGCTTCCTGCTACTGCACATCCTAGAAAGCAACAGGTGATGACTCAGCAGGTGATATCCCTGACACCCACAGCAAAGACCCATAATGAGGCCGGCGCCGCTGCTCAATAGGCTAATCCTTCACCTTGCGGCGCTGGCCGGCACACTGGGTTCTAGTCCTGGTTGGGGTGCCAGATTCTGTCCCGGTTGCCCCTCTTCCAGGCCAGCTCTCTGCTGTGGCCTGGGAGTGCAGTGGAGGATGGCCCAAGTGCTTGGGCCCTGCACCCCATGGGAGACCAGGAGAAGCACCTGGCTCCTGCCTTTGGATCAGCGTGGTGTGCTGGCCCACCCCTGCCTGTTGCAGGCAAATGGAGAGAGCATCAGCTGCTCCCTGCTCCCCCTCAACCTCTCACAAATAAATAAATTTAATACATTTTTAAAAATGTTTAAAAAACTAAAATATAGTATTTCTTTGCTGAAGAACCTTTTGAAAGAGTTAAATCACCTGCAACAACTGCTTCTGGGAATGAGAAAGTCATATATATCCCAATTATCAGTTTACTTAAAGGTAAGGACCACTTGTAATTCATCTGTTTTTCTCCCACTATGTCACATGGTTTCTGCTTCATAGATTGACTTTGATAAATACTCATTAAAATTCGAACTATTTCAGTACCTGAGAATGGTTACCACAAATTCTGCTATTTTATACTTTAAACTAATCATGTAAAGTCACTATTACAACAATTATTTTATAGAAGAATAACTGGGGACTCAGACAATGTGTCCAAGGTTTCTCCTTATATAGTGTACATGTGTTTGAGCCTGGATTTGTCCAGTTATTTTTCATACTACCTGTGACGTATAACTGAGAGTAGGTACATTCTTCATTTCTAAATCCAAAAAGTATGTAATTAAGCCATTATAATTACTTGCACCAACAGATTTAAAGATTTAAGAAATTTTCACAATAAACTTTATTCAATTATTAATGACTTTCTTTTATTAATATGATATAATTATATATTAACTGAAGTAATTACCAATAACTCCATGATATTGATTGCAATCATAAAAAATTTTAATCACTTTCAATTTATTCTGCCTGCCAAAAATATGAAACTGACCTTCATACTTTTCTTAACTTATTGTTCTCATTAAATATTTAAATATATCCCAAGTGCAATTAAGCTATTTTAATACTTTTTTCAATATTAATCTAGATACATTATTAATATGGAAGGAATTATTGCCTTTCATATTTGTATCTTATTTTAAATTAAACCTCAAGGAATTTCTTGGCATGCCCAGTTTTCTATTTAAACTAGTTCCAGGAAAGAAGAAAACTAAAAGAAAATGTCTGTGAAACTTTCCACATAAAACATGAATTACATACTTCTTTACCAACAATTAATACTTTGTTACAAGAAATGAAAAGCATTTGGCCGGCGCCGTGGCTCAACAGGCTAATCCTCCGCCTTGCGGCGCCTGCACACCGGGTTCTAGTCCCGGTCGGGGCGCCGGATTCTGTCCCGGTTGCCCCTCTTCCAGGCCAGCCCTCTGATGTGGCCAGGTGTGCAGTGGAGGATGGCCCAAGTGCTTGGGCCCTGCACCCCATGGGAGACCAGGAAAAAGCACCTAGCACCTGGCTCCTGCCATCGGATGAGCGCGGTGCGCTGGCCGCAGCAAACCGACCGCGGCAGCCATTGGAGGGTGAACCAATGGCAAAGGAAGACCTTTTCTCTCACTGTCCACTCTGTCAAAAAAAAAAAAAAAGCATTTAATTCTCTAATTCTGTATCTGCTAATTGCTATCTAAAAGCCATTTTTCTTACATCATTAAATATTTTCAATATTCATTTACATAACCCTGAATATTATCCCCACTAAAATCGGATGATTGCTATCCCATATTGGTACCAAAGTTCAAAACCTTTCAACAAGTCTAAGTCCAGAAACTTTTACTAGATAAAACCAAGATATTTTTATTCCCCATGATATGTGGTTGACAGTTCATATCTTTTGTCTAATCCTGTTTAACCTGAATTAAAATGTCAGTGTATCTTTCCTTCCTGTGAGTATGTTTGCTCATCACAGAAAATGCTATGTATTGGTTGTAGCCTAAAGAGGTAAATGACTTTGGCATTTTCTAGATTGTTTTATCAAAATGAAAAACTAAACAGATAATATAAAACAGATGAGTCCACAGGCCAAAGATTAGTCCAGTTTTTCTGTCCATCAGTGCTGATTGCTATTAAACACAATTGTAAGATGTTTTTCTAAAAAGTGAAAAAAAATGCAACATTTTAGGTAGACCAAACACTCAAACTCAGTATATTAAAGTGTTAGCTGGCTTATTTTAGATAATAGTAATTTTGTTAGAACAACGAAGGAAGACTAACCCAATGGCTGTGTGTTATATTTCCACTTTGATCTCATTAAAAATGGAAGATAAAATGCAAATTGACTAAACTGATACAGCTTTCCTCTGAGCTTCCAAAAAGTATATATTTAGTGTTCTTCAAAACTCAAGGAGTATATATATATATATATATATATATATATATATGTGTGTGTGTGTGTGTGTGTGTAGTTTACGTATACATATATATATATATATACACATATATATGTAAAGTGTGTAGTAAAAATATTTAAATATCAATTTTGACATTTCATATTACTATTGTGGAAAAAGTACAGCCTCTAGCTATTATAAATATATTTTAAATTTATTGTATGTAGGCACCAGAAATTGCTGGATACATGTCCTTTGATAATAAACTTGGCTATGACACACACACAATCTCCATATTGTATGCATTTTACAATTTTATAACAGAATTATGCTTTTGTATGATTTAGAAAAATTTTTGAGAGTGATAGGAGTGCATTTGGCAGTTAAAAAAAAAGTTTTTTCCCTCCATATTTCACATCAGTTTATTTTGACAGCTATAGTAGCAGAGTCAAAGGTTTAATCAGTGATGTGTGGGTGACATCCTCATCAAATCCAAAGCTTCTTCTTCCCAGTGGATTTAGTGCCATTTCAATCAGAAAAATGCCCCCAGACAAAAGTGGTAACATATTGGAGATATCATCTCCAACATTTCTTCTACTAGGATGAGTCTGAAAAATCCAGAAAATGAAAAAATAGATATCATGACAAAAGATTGGCATTAAATCATCTAACTGCTTCATAGCTTAGAGTAAATGGTACTATTTTGAATACTAGAAAATATTTCATGGACTGTAACACATTATATATTTCAAGATAGTTGAGAGGATTTTGAGTTTTATCACTTAAGAACTGACACATCTGAGATGACAGACATGTAAATTACCGACTTGATATTTTACAATGTTTACATGTATCACAACATACTCCATAAATATGTGCAATTATTATTTGTCGATTAAAAATAAAATAGGGGATCTAGGTTGTGTTGACAGTGTCTTAAGTTGCTGTCTGTGATGTCAGCATCTCAAATGAGCATCAGTTGGTGCCCCAGCAGCTCTGTTTCCTATCAAGCTGTTTGTTAATGCAGCTGGGAAAGCAGTGGGAAGTACCCTAGTGTTGGGGACCCTGCTATCCATGTGGAAGGCCTGAATGGAGTTCCGGGCTCCTGACATTGGTCTGGTCCATGTCTCATATCACAGTTCTATATCTGAACCTGTCTCCTGACTCCACTTTCCTGCTAGTAACAGACCTTTGAGTAGCAGTAATGGCTCAAACAGTTGAATTCCCACAACTCATACGGGAGTTCTAGATTGAGCTCCTGCCTCCTGTTACAACCTCATTTTGGGATAGGTTGTTGTCAGTGCATGAGTAATGAATCAAAGGATATGAGCTGTGTCTCTGTCTTTCTGTTGCTTTCACTGTTTTCCTACCCGTGAAATAAGTGAAAATTTAATTTAAAAAAAGATATTTGATTTGGCAAAAAATTTTGAAATCCATGCATAATTTTTTCATAATATGCATGTTCTATGAACTTTTTGAATAACTCAGAAATTAAATTATCCATGCAGTAATAAATCAAATAATAATAAATCAACCATTCCCATAGATTCTTACACATGCCAGAATTCTTATTTAGCCACACATGACTGTTTTGGTAACATAATCCAAAGGTGTCTCTTTAATTAAAAAATAAGAAGTTGCTTCTCTGAGGGTCTCTTAAAGAAAACTTTGTTAGAAAACATTTGTGTGTTATTTAGGAGAAGAAATAGTTCATGCATTAAAGAGATGCTAAATGTTCCTACGCAGATAGTTTGTCAAGCAAGACTAACAAGAACTTTCTCAGGGATGTTGTATAACAATAATGAAAAGGAGCATGATGATATACCCTCAAGTTTTTTCTATGACATGAAATATAGAATCACAGAGAAAGTTACTGAGTTTTCATTCTGTGCAAGCTTTATAACACCCTTGTTAAAATCACCACCACACATAGCAATGTTTCATAGTTCAGCACTATCTGTATTTAGTTCTGCAGGATTTGTTGTGTTGAGTTTCATTGTGTATTGCACATCTTTAAGCAGCAGCTAATGAGTAGCTACTTAATTTCTACTCACTAGCAATCACTTGCCCACCTTCCCTCCAGTTTTGATAATGAAAAACAAATACTAGTACTACCAGATATACTCTGAGGGACAAAATTGTTCCTGGCTGAAACCCAGTGACACAAAACCACTCCTCACAGCAGACACACTTACATACACATGTGAATACACACATGCACACATGCAATATCACTAATTTCCACAGCCATCTAAGCATCCAAATATACTCACTCATATCTACATCCTCCACATCGACAGAGGAATAAACAGACACACACACATGCCTACACTCACAACTGGATCCACAATCTTACATGTATACACACCATTTAATGAATAAATATGGATACATACCTATACATGCATAATACTTATAAGTTATATAATATTAGGTAATAAACTCATTAGAAATATTGGCTTATACTTGAGTAATTTTGCATTTTTGCTCTTGTGATCTGGGTTTGCATTTTCTCAAATTGTAAGTATTGGTCTTAATTTTCTGTTGAATAAATGAGTGTCTTTTATGTATGGTGTTGATATAAGCTAGTGTTTATTTTTATCTCTAAATCTTTCATTCTTGAAAGCCTGTATAGGGCTTTTTAGGGTTTATTTCAATTATGTATTTTGAGGAATTTTAAAATTTTCTTTACAAGAGTATTATTCAAAGATACTGATGGAACCAATAAATATGAAGATGACAAGTAAAGTTACTGATTTGAATTTAAACAAGGGTGAAAATAATTCAGCACATATAGCTCAGCTTTTATTTTGTTATAAACTAGAAAACTTGTAAAACCTCTGTTAAGAAAATACTATTAAAATTGTATTTCTAACATGATAGTTTTAAAATAGGGTATATTTATACTTGCTGAAGATTAAAAACTATTAGTGTCCTGCAGAGATTTGTTCACTTTTAAATCCAGAAAATAAAATTAGGCAGAAATTTTTAAATTGATTTTCATCATGAAATCTGAGCTAACTTGATCACTCGATCACTTCAATGTAGTTCATCCAGCATTGACTCACCATCCTTTTTTTTTTCTAGAAAACTTTATTATACATAAAGAATCTTACCACTAACGAATGCAGACAGGCTAGGAGACGATGGGACTGAATGGAGGCTGGCTAGCTCTTTGGAAAGTGAACAGGTTTAGGTGGCTTAGCGTCATGCCACACTGATTGTTCAGCCAGACGGGAGGACAGGTGCCAAACACCACCATCTTTGTAGAAACACCATGCAAGTTAGAGGTTTTCTTTTCCATGGACCTTGCAATTTATTGCTACATTAAGACAGAACGTGGTTCTGTAAAACAGAGAAATATGCTAAGTATGAAATTCATTGTCATAAAAATATGAATTTAGGTTCCTAAATTGTAAAAGTAGATTGTGTTTTTACTGATAATCTGCTCACAAAAGTATTTTGTAAGAAAATAAAGTGTATTATGAATCTCCATTAGATGTCTTTGATGCCAGAAAGATTATATAGTTGCTTTTTCTTCCCTGTACTGATTTTGAACTTGAGGTATTTTACTCTACAAATTATGCTAATAGACTAATTCACTTTTTTTCAAATAAGATTGGTATTTGTAGGGGCAGGCTTGTGATGCAGTGATTAAGTTATTGCCTGAGATGCACATGTCACATATTGGAGTATCTGGCTCAAGTTTCAATTTCTCCTCTTCTGATTCATCTCCCTGCTGATGAATTTCTTAGAAGGAAGAAGGTGATGGCTCAATTACTTTGGTCCCTTTCATACTAATGGTAGACCTGATGGAGTTATGATTCCTGGCTCAGCCCCATCCCATCCCTAGCTGTTGTGGGCAAATGCCTAAATAGAGAGTGAACCAGAACATGGAGGATCTCTTCATCTGTCTTTCTCTTTCAAATTAAATGAAAATAAACAAATAAAAATAACTTTTAAATAGTCATATTTCCATTACAGTTTCGTTGTTATACTGATACCTCACCAGCCTATAATGTTTGAATTCTGACTATGCTGTGACTCAAATGAAAATTTTAATTTTGTTGAATTTTCATTTTATTTGAAAGACAGAGAGACACAGAGACAGATGGAGATAAACCTTACACCCACTGGTTTACTCCCCAAATGCCTGCATCAGCCAGAACTGGGCCAAGCTGAAGCCAGAAGCCAGTATCTCAATCAGCATTTCTTCCCAGGGGTGGCAGGAACCCAAGGAATTGAGTCATCAATTGCTGACTTCCAGAATGTGTATTAGCAGGAATATGGATGCAAAGTGGAGGAGCCAGGACTGGAACCAGACATTCCTATATGAGTTGCAAATGTATTAACTGCTGTGCCTAACATGTATCCCCTAAATGAAACTCTTAGACAAATGAATTAAACTTTGTATACACATTAGCTATTCTGAAATACTAAATGTTTAAATAAGTACATCTTACTTTGGAAGATACAGGTTTCTATTAGTTCTGAAACTTTTGCTTTGTGCCTTGTATTCATATGTTTCTAATAGTTATATTCCCTTCATGCATGAATATATGTGATACTGGCATGCAACTGAATAGGATTTCCATAATTTGTATAATTGTTAATTATGGAAAGGCTTGAGAATAACTTTGTGATAATTCCATGGAAGGCTATACTTTGAAAAATTTATGTACTTATATTTTCATGCAGTCACAAATTTGGCTTATTACTTACAAAACAATAATATAAAAATAAGTTCATTCCAACCTTTCTTCTTTCATGTACTTTTTATTATGTTAATTTGTTTTTGTTGAAATACTTCTAGGAGTAAATATTTTCTATAAATACTTAAAGAATTGAAAGCAAAAGCTCTTTTAAGATTGAAAAGAAATTTAACAGGCAAATATTAGCTCTTACAATCTATACGAAATAAGTAAAAAGCATTCTGTTAAACACCTAATTCTTCAAAATTTCTAGACCTAGTAAATTAAATGTCACACTACAAACATATATCTAATTTATATATAACACTGTGTTGTAAATTGAATTAACACCCCCCACACCCACTGCAAGACATCCATGCCGTCATCCCCAGAACCTTAAATTCCTTGTATTACAAAATTATGAAAGAGACACTGTAGATTCCAATGAGTTGAAGATTGAGATGATGAATATGTGCATTCATGAAAAGATTTTCTAAGTGACCTGGGTGGTATGATGTAACCACAGGGAATTTGTGTAACAGAGCAGCCATCGAGAAGGCAAAAGCAGAGAAACATGTGAAGATGCTACACGACTAACACTGAAGATGGAGGAAAATTCCTTGATCAAGGAACACAAGGGATGCAGCTCTAGAGAGCAAGCGGATGGATTTTTCTCTATCTTATCAGGATAGTCTTTTCAGCCCAGTGAAACCTTAGTTGGACTTCTGACCCCCAGAAGTTAAGATAATATTTTTGGTGTTTTTTAAGATTTATTTATATATTTATTTATTTGAAAAACAGTTACAGAGAGGCAGAGGCAGAGAGAAAGAGGGGTCATCCATCTGATGGTTCACTTCTCAAATGGTCACAATGGCCAGAGCTAGGCTGATCTGAAGCCAGGAGGTAGGAGCTTTCTCTGGTCTCTCATGCAGGTGCAAGAGTCAGCTCTTGGGCCATTTCCATAGCTTTCCCAGGCCATGGCAGAGACCTGGATTGGAAGTGCAGCAGCCAGGACTTGAACTGGTGCTCATATAGGACGCTGGCACAGTAGGCCATGACTTTACCTGCTACACCACAGCGCCAGTCCCTTTGTGCTGTAGTTTGCTATGATGTCAGCAGGAAACTAATATACACTCTTCCATAACACAAATTGAAGTCTTATACACAGCATTTGTTCTTCTGGAATATTTTACTAAAACTAAGCATAAGTAATACTTTCTAATGTGGAACATTTTACAATATGAAATTGTAGTCATTTCATGATATAATTTTTGTGATAATTAGAACTAGAGTATCCTTTCTTCCTTCTCTTTCTCCTTCTTTTATTAAGTATAAACACAGATACACACTGTCAGATTTAAAGAAAATTACTATGTTAAAAATTAGTACATGTACAAAATCATATAATTTTTCTATATATTACTTGCTGACTATAGAAAGGTAAAAGAGAATTTTGTTAATCTGTGAGGCAGAGAAACAAAAAAATGAGACAGATAAACACACACACACAGAGAGAGACAGAGAGAGAGACAGAGAGAGAGAGAGAGAGAGAGAGCGAGCGAGCGAGCTCCCATTTTCTGGTCTACTCCTTAAGTGCCCCAACAGTTGGGACTAGGCTAGTCTAGCAGAAATTGGGATCCAGAATTCACTCTAGTCTCCACTGTGAGTGGCAGGACTCCAGTTACTTGAACTTTCACCTGCTTTCTCCTGGAATCTACATTAGCAGGGAGCTGCAGTTAGGAGCTGGAGCTGGATATCAAATCCAGGTACATCCAATGGAATGCAGGTACCTCAACCATCATTTTAATTCCTAGGCTAGCTGCTTGCTCTGAAAGAGAATTTAAAAAAAGAAAATCAAGTATTCAAAATCTATTTTTAAAATCAATATGTTTTCAGGTCAGGAAATACAAGCAAAGGTATATATTTCTACCTGAAATTCAGACGGCATTAAAATAACTTTTAACTTAGCCTGAAACTAATAAAACGAACTTTCAAATAAACAATTATATAAGTAGGTTAATTAGGCAATGGTAAAATCTATAGTAAAATCAAATGATTGTTTTTCCTTTACTGATTTAAGAATAAATGTGTGCATCCTTACTTTAAAAGAAAAGGAATTCCTTTTCACACAATTCTCTTTGTCTTTCTTTCATTTTTCCTTGATGAGACTACTGTGGGCAGTCTCTAGGCCCACAGCTTTATCTTCTGACAAGTCTACATCCAGAGGTAGCAGCATGGATTTACACTATCCTGTCAATTTGAAACACTGCACTCTATTTCCATGGTCATCACCTTTCAAAACTCAATGAGTTTCCTGTTTTATTAGCCTCACTTCTTTCTTGGGTCATATGAATCTATTGAACTCTAGACAGTTGTTGAATATATATGAAGAAAGTACTGCAATTTTCAGTTCATAAGAAACTTCAGATTGTCATAAATTCTGGGATCTTTTTGGAGGAAACCAATTTCCAGTTCACACAATATTTGGATATTTTGGTTTACTATGTATGAGTCTGCATGTATTTTAATTAATAGTCACATATATTTATATAAGAAATATGCTTTTTCCAATCCTTTAATTTGTGAGATCTGTCTTTGCATTCAGCTGCTTTTTGTTTTCTGAAAATAGGCTAATACCATC
Organism: Sylvilagus floridanus; assembly: GCA_949820135.1. NCBI lineage: Eukaryota > Metazoa > Chordata > Mammalia > Lagomorpha > Leporidae > Sylvilagus > Sylvilagus floridanus. Next base: position 92,920,079 of record OX463230.1, read on the forward strand.
TTAGCTTCTTATATTCTCCACATATCCTATAGCTCTTTATAGACATATTCTCAGCATTTTTCTTGATGGATTTCTATTAATAATTCTTTATTGCTAACATTATATTTACTTAATAGTTAAAATATGCTTTTTTTTTTTTTGGCCAGGCAGAGTTAGACAGTGAGAGAGAGACTGAAAGGTCTTCCTTCCATTTGTTTACCCCCAAAATGGTCGCTACAGCCGGCGCACTGCACAGAACTGAAGCCAGGAGCCAGGTGCCTCTTCTTGGTCTTATGCAGGTACAGAGCCCAAGAACTTGGGCCATCCTCCACTGCACTCCTGGGACACAGCAGAGAGCTGGACTGGAAGAGGAGCAACCAGGACAGAACCGGCACCCCAACCAGGACTAGAACCCGGGGTGCCGGCACCACAGGTGAAGGATTAGCCAAGTGAGCTGCAGTGCCGACCTAAAAATCTACTTTTCATAAACTTGTATTTTGCAAGTAATAACAAATTTATCTAGATTTTAAGTGGTGTGAGGGGTTTGGGCATTCCATTCTTATTCAATGTTAAACAAGAAATCAAATACAGAAGTACTTACTAAAAGAAAATTTTAAATTCTAGCCTTTTTCAATTTCATATTCAGTAAAATGAAATGCAATGTATATGCATTCATGCATGTAACTGAACAGTATAATTAAACTAAGTATAAATCTAGCCACTAATAATCTAGACACTAGCTGTCAGCAACACTCAATGCTAGCTCCTGATAGTTGATGACAGTAAAAAGTTTATTGATAATTTTTGGTTTTTCTATGCAGTACGTTAAGAATACAGCCTTTAGAATCATACTACTGATGTTCAAACATTAACTATCACTTATTTGTCTGTTTGAGTTTGTGCACTTTTTTTATTTTTTTATTTTTTGGACAGGCAGAGTGGCCAGTGAGAGAGAGAGAGATAGAGAGAAAGGTCTTCCTTTGCCGTTGGTTCACCTTCCAATGGCCGCCGCGGCCGGCGCGCTTCGGCCGACGTGCTGTGGCCGGCGCACCGCACTGATCCGAAGGCAGGAGCCAGGTGCTTCTCCTGGTCTCCCATGGGGTGCAGGGCCCAAGAACCTGGGCCATCCTCCACTGCACTCCATGGCCACAGCAGAGAGCTGGCCTGGAAGAGCAACCAGGACAGAATCCGGAGCCCCCACCGGGACTAGAACCCAGTATGCCAGCGAAGGATTCGTCTATTGAGCCGTGGCGCCAGCCCTGTGCACGTTTCTTAACCTCCCAGAATCAGTTTCTGTATCTATAAAATGGACATACTAACAGAACTCAACATTTTATTCCAAAAAATGATTAGATTAATTGTAGAAAAACGACTTCATTTTTATTAAGAAAGGCAATCATCAGTATAACTTGAATGATGTAATTTGTATGTATATTTTGAATATATGGCCTAAGTGCTAAATGATTAATTTACTGTATACTTTACAGAGATGTCTAAAGTAAAATCACATAGTTTATTATTTAATGTTCCTCTGAGGCATTTATTCACTTAAGTGAAATGAGGAAACTAGAAAGAAATTTTAGGACCAAGATCTGAAAATTTGGAAATATTCTAAGATGAATTATTTTGAGGATTTTAAGTATCTTACAATATAGTATTGATAGACATCTAAGTACACAAGAAAATTATTTAAATATATTACAGTCCTATATAGAGTCAGATTTCTGGAATTTTCTGAAATATTAGGACATTTATCTTAAGTCAAATTTAGGTAGAGATTTCCTTTACAGACTGTTTCCACAAAAGGAAAGCCTTATGAAGGCTTGGCCCACAACCTTATTCTTACTCTTAAGGTATTATATGTTCACATCAGTCTCCAATATATAATTCTGCATATTAGAATCATAAATTTATAGCCACAAAATCTAAATTTTTATAACAGAATAATAGACAGTTAGGTTTACCTTATCCACTTGATAGACTAAGAATCTCATGTGTAGATATGGTATCAATTGATTACACACCAGTATTAGTGAAGAGTAGAATATAAAAATTTAATAACAATGAGAAAAATATATACTATTCCTATTGTTTGAAGGAAAAATCAAAGACTTAAATGTCTGATGATATCTCATCTATTTATCAACCATCAATTAAAAATAAATAAAATCTCCATGTTATGTAGTATCATGTCCTCTAGTGGGATACATAAGGATCCCTTCTCCTAGAATGTGTATGAAAACTGAAACTTGCTTCTAAGTAATAGAAAACGGCAAAGGTGAGTGCATGCCACTTTCATGATCAAATTTTATTACATAGAACTCCATTTTGAGGACTGCCATGAGAGAACCTTTTGATAGCTTCAAAGAAGCTAACAGTCATGGTGCAAACTGCCTATAGAGTGGGTCACTTGGGGCAGCCTTCAAAACAAGACAGTAAAAAGCTGAGTCCTTTAGTCATTTAACCATAAGAGAATAAATTCTGCCAATGACCTGAGTAAATTGGAAGCAGATTATCCCCATGCTGAGATTCCACATGAGACAATAACCCACTCTACTCCTCAATTTCAGCCCTGTGAGACCCTGAGCAGGGGACCCAGCAAGGCCATGCCCGGGTTCCTGATCTTCGGCAACTCAGTTAAGAAATGTGGCTTTGTTTGTAAGCCATTACCTTTGTGGTGATTGTTGGGCATCAATTAAAAATAAATGACTATAGTGGGACACAAATATCCTAGTCATTGTCATTACTGAAACTACTCTGAAGACACATTTTTAGTCATTCCGTCCTAATTAACAGCACTCATTCTAGAAAATTTCCTCTGCCATTCCATGACCTATAATTCTTCAATTCTAACACAATATGCAAACTGTTGTTTCTAATCTCTTCATTCTTCAAAATCTTCAGATTCTCCCCTTCTCTGCTCATTTGGGTTCCACAACTAATCTTTATAGCCACGAATCTCAATTTTCTTGAGCCACTCTCAATGTCAATCCTGAGCTGTATTAAAATATACACTGTAAATATTTACATTTTTATCTGTTATACCTAGTATGACTAAGGGGAAATTAAAAGAGAAGTCTGAGGAAAAACAAAAAAATCAAATTCCTACAAATGAAATGCTTCCATAATATTTTCCAACTTTTAAAAACATCTTCAGAGGCTAGCTATTAACATGCCAATTAAAATGCCAATGTCCTACACTGGAATACCTGGGTTCAAGTGTAGACCCCAATCCTGACTCTGTCTTCCTGCAAATGTACTCTCTAATTAAATTGGAGGACCTAGATGGGATTTCCAGCTCCAAATTTTTGAGGGCCCAACCTAGCCCATGCCTTTGCAGGCATTTGGGAAATGAAGAAGTGAACTTTCTCTGTCTATCTGTCTCTATTTCTATCAATTAAATGAAAACAACCCCATAGTTCACAGTACAATGACTATAGATAATAAAATAATTTAAATGTTTTCTTAAACAGTAAGAAAGGATTTTGAATGTTTTCACTATACAGAAATTAGTAGAAGAGATGACTATGTAGACCCTGATTTGAACATTACGATGTATACTTGTATCAGATCATATAGTACAACATAAATGTGCTTTATTTATGTTAAAATAAAAATTAAATCAAATTTTAAACAATTAGAAGAAAAATCAGGAGAAAAGTCAACGCGCTCCTGTTAGAATATAAGAAGCTTGCAGTTATTTCCTTCCCAACGCTTGTTCTTACACTTCACATCCTATCAATCAGTAGAACCCATGGGTTTTGAAATACACCCAGAGGCAGAAAAAAAGTTGCTCTAGATAACTGCAGCTCTATTTCTCAGGTGTGAGTAAACGTCCGCTTCAATATGACTTTCTCATGAAGTACACCTGGAGATGGAACACCAGATCAACTCTTTTCTTACCCCACAAGACTCAGCTGAAGAACAGATGTCACAACTCTACCTGTGAATGAAGTTTTAAAGGCTCCACAACGTGAGTTAGGACAAAGCAAATCGCAGAATGGTGCTTTGATTTTTGCTCACTATCCTTGGTATGGGAAGATGAAAAGAAATTACAAGGACAGCAGGACAGCGAACTTCACTCCCCAGCTGAGTCAATACAATTGGGACTAATGAGAACCCATGTGCAGAACTTGTTAAAAGCAGGAATCAACAGAAGTGAGGGCAAAATGAGCCCTCAGGTGTGAGCGCTGGCAGAAACCCTCGAATACTCAGAAAAGGCAGCATGGTCTCCAAAGTCAGAATTCAAAAGATAAAAAAGGCTCTCTAATAGTTTTCCACAAATTAAACTCCTGTGACTTCCTGTTTGTTTCCTAGTCTCTTGTAGTAGAGGTTTACAATTTGTGCTCTTGTAGGGTAACACACACACACATACACACACACACACACACTTCCACTCAACTCAAATGTTACATAAAGAGCATTTTCAGTGTCAAACACAGTGTACTCTCATGGAAATATGTAATTGGCATTTATATGTTTTGGTTTGTTGTGCTATGTTCTCATAATGTGCCAAAGCGTCTCCCATTTAGAGCCTGATGCACGTGTAGAGATGAATTCAGGGGAGCAGAAACAATGTAGAGATATAAAAGGATAACCACAGTCTGGATTAAGAAATTGAAGGTAACAGCAATAATAAGAGATGCACTGCTGATGGTGGGATACCATCAACTGAATTCTGTTTTGACTCACGTTTCCTCAAGCTGTTCTAGGCCATGTTATATACAGAGTTGTCAAGAGAATAATGCTGGTTATTAAAAATAAAGCCAGTAAAGTCTGCAATGTACCTCTAAGTGTTGCTGTGGACTTGTTCTGAGAGGAGGAGCATGGTGCAGGCAAGAAGTGCAGAGTCATGACACAGACAATGGAAGTCAGGCGAAAGCAGGCTAGAGGTGAGCAGCCCACAGACTCGGTTAGTTCAGTTGATACAGTAGCTTATATAGCTGAGGCAGCCAATCCGGTCAAGGGGCAGTTTATGCCCTAACCAATCACTGCATGTTGCCAGGCAGGTTCCTTTGCCAGGTGGGTTTGAAGCCATTCCTGAGTAATTGATGCTTGCCTGGCAGCAGCAATCCTAAAACAGCCTACGCATTGAACCACATTTCCCCCTTTTCATTTATTTTTGAGCAATGGAGGCATGATCCTTGGCCATACCATTGTTGACCGTGTTTCCATTTGGTCTCCTAATGCAGCTGTGCCTGTCTTAGGTTGTTCCCCAGGGGATCTTACCAATCATTGTCTAACCAGCCCTCAAAAATGGGAGATCACAGGTGTGCTTGCTCAGATGGGGGTAGGAATGAGGAACAATGGTATCAGGAATGGCTGTTTGAATGGCTGAGCAGAGCTAAGTGGGGTATAGAGCAGTAGCGAAAATGACTATAGGCAGTTCCTCAGGCAGGATGATAGGGCAGCAGCTTGACAATCAGTAGCAGCTGTGTCTGCTAACAAGGCGGATCTCAGTCTTGTTCAGCTGATTCTGGTTGACTGTAAGTTGCAGGCTTGATGTTTCTGGCTGGTACCAAAATGGGCTGTCCTGCATTCTCTGGAAAGACACAAGTGTATCCTCAGCCCTTGGTTAGCAGAAGCCTTTTTACAGCTGTTGGAATCCAGGGCCTGAATTCTGCGTCCTCTCTGACATTAATGGCAAACATGCGAGTGGGATGGGGTCTAGCGGCTGCCCTGAGAGCCTGGGGTGCCCAGGGACTGCCACAAACATGGGGGTCCTCACTAGTGGGGATGGGATGACCTTGCATGGGTTATTGCCTTGAGGTCATCTAACTTGATCCCACAGATATTTGGGGGGTAGCTGACTAGGCATCGCTGCGTTGACTGCTGTCATGTCATCTTCACTCTCAGAGCTCTCTCTCCCTAAATCACCAACTGTTACCTCTGAGGCAGCAGCCTGGAGTGACAGGCTCTTATCATTCACACATTCATTATGTTAGGTAATCTGTGTGGGCTTCTGAGAGGGTATCTTTCCCATGTTTGAGAGCTTAAGAGCAGCATGCCACACCAACTCTAGCCAAAGGAAAGGCACTCACAGCACTGCTGCCATAAAAAAGCAAATTCCTAGCACCTCAGCAGCTGATGGCATTATGCAGGGATTTCCTACATTAGATGAATAGACAGTGGTGTATCAGATCATATGTATGTCCTGTGCTTAGCGGGGGACTTCCTTGATTTGTTAGATCAAGGCTGTATGCCCACACGATGTCTCCAGAGCATCACCTCTCTTAAGTGAGGGAAGATGACTTTGTTCTGAATTCTGAGATGATCAGTCCCTTATGTGAATTCACCAGGCAAACCAAAAGTAAAAGGAGGGGCTGAGAAGCGGTATTATGCTTCTGGGTGGTGTGTGCCTAACCTGGGGTCACTTTGACTGAGGACAAGGACAAGGAAAGGGGTGTAAGAGGGGGTTCTGTGCTCACCCTCACAGAACCGAACAGCACACAAAACGCTGAGGGGCCTACATGCCGAAATCAAGCAGGAACCTTGCCAAGTCCGACATGCTGTCTCTCTCTGTCATGCTGGGTGCCAGATGTTGCTGTGGATTCCTTCTGAGAGGAGGAGTGTGGTGGGGGCAAGAGGCATGGAGTCACCACACAGACCCCGAAGTCGGGTGAAAGCAGGCCAGAGGCGAGCAGCCCACAGACTCGTTTAGGTCAGTTGGTACAGCATCTTATATAGCTGAGGCAGCCAATCCGGTCAAGGGGCCATTTATGCTCTAACCAATCACTGCCTTTTGCCAGGTAGGTTCCTTTGCCAGGTGGGTTTGAAGCCATTCCTGAGTAACTGATGCTCACTTGCCAGTGGCCATCCTGGCATGGCCTTCTCATTTCACCACATCTAAGGACACTTAAACTTCCCTAACTTTTGCCACTAGCAGAGGGGTTCAAGATGTGGTATAAAGTTTTTACCATGTTGAAGAAGTACACATAGATGACTAGTCAGAAGCCTTACTTAGCTTTGGGATCAGTATGGTCACATCTCCACCCATGAGGGTGGCTGATAAAACCTGATAAAATGCAGGTTTCTGCTGATCATGTATAGTTGTGGAGAATGTCTCAATACCTCTGTTATAACATTGACATTCCCAGTACCAAAAAGACATTTAGCATCCTATAGAATAATTTAAGTATTAGAGATGGTATGTGCCTCAGCTTTTTCCCTTTGGTGCTGGCACTGACAGACTGTATCAGATCCAACCTGAAACTTGTGGCCTGCTCTTTAACTTTGGGTCTTGTACTCCAGAGGCTCCTCTTTAAGCTACAGTAGTGATTGGTACCTCTGGCAAAAGTAGGCAACCTCTCCCACAGGCATTCCTCGGGATTTTGTATACCCCATTTCCCTAAGACAGCTACCAGAAAAACTTCTTGTTACAAAGCAGTATTGGCTGTTACTGGTCTCTTGGTGAAACTGTGCATTTGACCCATGAAGACCTTGTGGCTCTCTAGACTAATGCACTAGTCTGAGATAGATAAAGTCTGACTCAAGGTTTTTAAGATGAGAAGAGCCCAATAACCTCACCTTTCAAATAAAAATCCAACAGTTCATATGTCCTGCTCCTATAATCATCTTAATTTTGTTTAAGTTGGTGGTAGCTAGCATTTTGAAGGCAACCTCATGTCCCATTCCATTGCTAGAAGCAAAGCCACTGACTACATAGGCCTTGAATGACAGAAATTTCCCTAAATGCCTGACCATAATTCACTGCTGGTTTGGCTATATTAAAATGTGACAGTGATATGTTACATCTGTTATTCAACCCTAGAGCCAACGATCTAAAACAAATTTGGACATGATTATTCTGGCCACGAGTCAGAGCTAAAGATTATTTTCATACCTCTGGCAAGTATTACCATTCATAAATGGTTACATTTGTACTAATCTCGGATTATTGCTAAAGGCCTAGCCAATTGGGCTGCCACTTGAAAATTCACACAATGGTAGCTTAAACATATTCTATTTGGGACTGTAAGTTAACAAGAAAACATAAAGCTGCTGAATGGATTTTCTGGGCCACTCAAATAGACAGCCAAACTGAAGATCTCTCTCTGATGATACTAACTGGAATCAAACTGTTTTTCAAATCTTCATGGCTATCCATACCTGGGGCCATAATAACTGCCTCCAAGTTTGGGCACTTTTTCAGTCTTCACTATTGTATTTGTTTCTACATGCTATCTAACAAGTCACCACAAATAAAACACTACAATGCATTAGTAATTCATTAGCTCAAAGTTCTGTAATTCACAAATCTGGCTTGGCATGGTAGGAGTCTCTCTTAAGATGTTTCAAGTATGAAATCAAGATATAAGACAGGTTCACTTCTTACCTGGACATTTTGAAGAAAAACTACTTCTATTCATATTCTTTTTTTGATATAAACGTTCCTGGTGTTTGTAGCACTGATGTTCCTCTTTCCTTCCTTTATCCTAGATTGAGACTACTCTCAGCTCCTTTGGTCCACATTCCTGAACTCCTGACCTCTTCCACCTTGAAGCCAGAAAGGATATGGTATCCCCATGCTTTACATCTCTGAATTATTCTTCTCCCACCAATCAGAGAAAACTCAGCTTCTAAAGAGATTGACATTTGGCCAACACCTGCATCCGTATCAAAGAGCCTAAGGTTGAATTCCAATTCTACTTCTGATTCCAGCTGCTTGACAATGTGCAACCAGGAAAACAACAGGCGATGGCTCAAGTTACTTTGGACCCTGTAACTCAGGGTTAACAGTTACAAGACCCTGCAACTAGTAGACCTAAATTGAGTTGAGTGTCTGGGTCCTACCTTTGACCTGGCCTAGTTCTGGCTGTTGCAAGCATTTAGGGAGTGAACCAGTAGATGGGAATTTTCTACCATACTTAATCTCTCTCTCTTGCTCGCTCTCTCCCTCTCTCTCTCTCTCTCCCCCTTCTCCTCTATCTCTATCTCCCCACACTATCTCTGTCTCTATATATCTTTGTCTGTCTCTCTCTCTGCAAATAAATGATTAAGTAAATGTTTGCCTTAACAGTTCAATGCCTTTTAGCATTTGTAAAAAAAAATAAATTCCTTGCCACACTGCAGATGGTCTGGAAAGATGGATCCAACAAAACAGCCTAGTTTCAAGGGCCAAAATAGTGTGGCAAGAATAGACTCCTTGGATTGGTGTAGTAACAATTATGGTAGACAGAATTCTAAAATAACTCTCAAGATTTTCCATGTTTCCCTTCTTCATTTATAATTACTCCCTTGGTTATATTATGCAGACTAGTTGGATGAGAAATGGAAATATTTGCCAGGTGGGCCTAACCTAATAAACATGTTTTTGCTTTTCCATTTTTTAACTCCATGGCTATTTGTTATATATTAGTAAATAAAATAAAGTGCAGTCATTTTGGAAAACAGTATGGAGTCCCCACAACAAAAAAAAAGATAGAACTACTATATAATCTAGCAATCATTCTGTGAAATGGAATCAGTCAGTCTGTCAAAGAGACAAGTGCACTGCCGGGTTTATTGTGACACAACTCACAATAGCCAAGCAAAGCAAATAATTTAAATATCTATCCAGTGACCAGTGTATAAAGAAAATGTAGTAAATATACTCAAATGCATACTATTCAGCCACAAAATTTTGTTGTTGTTTCCAACACCACACAGAATTGGAAGCCATTTTGTTAAGTGAAAAAGCCAAATACAGAAAATGAGTACCAATATATCTCACTCATATGTGAATAAAATGGTGATCTAATAGAACTAAAAATTATATGGTCATTACCAGAGGAGAGGAGGAGTGAGGAAAAGGAGGGATAGATAAAGGTAGACTAACAGGCATAAAGTTACAGTTAAATAGGAGTAAGAAATTCTGCTATTCTATTGCCCAGTAGGCTGATTACAGATAACGTTAATATACTATAAAGTACAGTATATTTATGTTATATATAGTATATGTTAATATACCATATAGTACCGTATTTTAAAAAACTAATAAGATAGGATTTTAATGTCTTCACCAGAAAACTGAAGGGGCAGGCACTGTGGCACAGCAGGTTAACGCCCTGGCCTGAAGCACTGCCATTCCATATGGGTGCCGATTCAAGAATTTTCTTTTAAGATGGTTTGAATAAAGAACGTCATCATTTCTTGCAAAGTGTTTTTTTGGTCACCATTAAAGACATTGTAATTTGTTATGTATCTTCTATGTATTCATTTTCTATTACCTTTGAATCCAGCTCTCTGCTGTGGCCTGGGAAAGCAGTAGAAGATGGCCCCTGTGCCCACGTGGGAGACATGGAAGAAACTCCTGCCTCCTGGCTTCGGATCTGTGCAGCTCTGGTCATTGTAGCCAGTTGGGGAGTGAACCATCAGATGCAAGACCTCTCTCTCTCTCTCTGCTTCTCCTCTCTCTGTGTAACTCTTTCTTTCTTTCTTTCTTTTTTATTTGACAGATAAAATTTTATAAACCTGTAACAATAGCAATAGAAAATACTTGGAGAAATTGCTACTTGAAATATTCAACCTTACTCACAAACAAACTCTGAGTTTTATTTGAATAAGACGATTTTACCAGGTCAGGTAACAATCATAAGTAAACATAAATGTTTCCCTTGCTAATTATACAATTTGGAGGGATTATGTGAGTATACTTCTTGACATAGCAGTCTTTCAAGGAGTCTAACTGAGATTCTTATGTAATACTTTTTATTTCCAATAAAGTAGGCACAATATTAAAGAAGTGAGTTTATATACATTTTAAAAGCTTAGCTTTAAGTATAAAATTTCATTTAAGATTTTTTTCTAAAATAATCTATTTGGAGTCATTTATTTAATTCTATATTTAGTGTATCTGTAAAGAAAATACTATATAAAGTTATTTTATCACTATTACAGCAGAATTTACATTCTGATAACCTGAATGTAATTATGTAGCTATGAAATGAACTTATTTTCATAGGTAAAATACTTAATAAATACCTCCATATAAATTGCTATAATTTGAATATGTTGTTATGTTTTCTATGCATCTTTCTATGCATCTTATAGCATCTTTTCAACACAGTTGTCTTTAAAGATTTAAGTTAGTCTTTGGGCAAGTACCTGAAAAAATATCAAGTAATTTTTAAATTTTTTATATTTTCAAGTAATTGAGAACCTCCAGCATATTACTAAAACCTAATTTACAAAAATGATTCACTTACAATTCTGATACAGTCTCTAGTGAAATAATATCAGCCATTGCCTTTGGAAGTAAATAGCATAATCAGTCCCTGAGATATTAGAGTAATAATATTCAAAGGTAATAGAAAATGAATACACAGAAGATACATAACAAATTGCAATGTCTTTAATGGTGACCAAAAAACACTTTGCAAGAAACGATGACGTTCTTTATTCAAACAATCTTGAAAGAAAATTAGAAGCAAATATCAGCATCCATGGGGAAACAAATTTAAAGAAGTTGAGTAACTTGCTGAAAGCTACAGAGCTATAAGGTTTTATACTGCAAAGTAAAACTCCTTCCTATTACAATGTTATTTCCAAGACACCATGCAAATGCATACAAGAATATTTTGTAGACTTTCAGGTCAATTTGAAAATGATTCATGGTTGGAAGCACACTTGGTGAAATAAAGTTGAGCAACAGCCTAACTTCAATTCAAGACACTGGATACTGACAAAAGGCCATTGGCAAATGATGATGCTTTCTCAACACCATTCTTTTCATTTTTTTGCCACTGTTGCTTCCCATATCTCAAAGGGCAATATTTTTTCTTACAGAAAAAAATGAGAAAAAAATGTATTTAAAATTGTTATTGCAGGACAGACACTGGTTAATCTAGAGAAATGCAGTGTTCACTCTTTCCAGCATTTGAAATTAGAGGATTTTTTTTATTTTTTATTTTATATATATATACACATACATATATATATACACATATATATACATACATATATACATACATATACATACATATATACATATGTATATATACATATATACATATATATACATATATATGTATATATATATGTATATATATACATATATACATATATATGTATATATACATATATACATATGTATGTATATATGTATGTATATATATATATATATATATAAAGCTTTTATTTAAAGAATATAAATTTCCAAATACAGCTTATGGATTACAATGGCTCCCCCTCCATAACTTCCCTCGCACCCGCAACCCTCCCCTTTCCCACTCCCTCTCCCCTTCCATTCACATCAAGATTCATTTTCAACTCTCTTTATACACAGAAGATCAGTTTAGTACATATTACGTAAAGATTTCAACAGTTTGCCCTCACATAGAGACACAAAGTGAAAATACTGTTGGAGTACTAGTTATAGTATTAATTCACAATGTACAGCACATTAAGGACAGAGATCCTACATGATTTTCTTTTAAAGAATTGATTAATTATCTCTGCAATTTCCAATTTAACACCAAGATTTTTTAATCATTTTCAATTATCTTTATATACAGAAGATCGATTCAGTATATACTATGTAAAGATTTCATCAGTTTGCACCCACACAGAAACATAAAGTGTAAAAATACTGTTTCAGTACTAGTAATAGCATTACTGCACATTGGACAACACATTAAGAACAGATCCCTCATGAGACGTAAGTACACAGTGACTCCTGTTGTTGACTTAACAATTTGATACTCTTGTTTATGGCGTCAGTAATCTCCCTAGGCTCTAGTCATGAGTTGCCGAGGCTATGGAAGCTTTTAGGGTTCGCCGACTACGATCTTATTCCGACAGGGTCATAGTCAAAGTGGAAGTTCTCTCCTCCCTTCAGAGAAAGATACCTCCTTCTTTGATGGCCCTGTTCTTTCCACTGGGATCTCACTTGCAGAGATCTTTCATTTAGGTCTTTTTTTTTTTTTTTTCCTAGAGTGTCTTGGCTTTCCATGCCTAAAATATTCTCATGGGCTCTTGAGCCAGATCCGAATGCCTTAAGGGCTGATTCTGAGGCCAGAGTGCTATTTAGGACATCTGCCATTCTATGAGTCTGCTGTGTATCTCACTTCCCATGTTGGATCATTCTCTCCCTTTTTCATTCTATCAGTTAGTATTAGCAGACACTAGTCTTGTTTGTGTGATCCCTTTGAATACGAAGAAACTGCTAGAAGCGAATAGCTTCATGGTCTTTATATTGAACAGAGCTTACACTGAGGAGATCTTTATCTACTGCAAGAAGTAAAGTAAGATTAGGATGAGAATTAATAGTTAATGTGGGCAGTCCAAGATAATGCATTTACCAGAATACTTAGAACATGATAGAAGGAACCGGCCAAGGGGGAGATAGAGAAGAATTGTGGCTGGATAGGATTAAATGGAAGCCAAATAGATATCAAAATCTTTGAGCAGGGACAATGCAGATTTTGAGGTCCAATGGGCTAGACCACTGATTAGGATATCTATATCCCATACTGAGTAGCTTTTGAAATAACATTTTTAATTTACATTACAGTCAAGGGCTTAATGCTCCAGTAAATAAAGAGCTCAATAAGGAAAAATAACCCCAGTTCAGTGGGAAGATAGGCAAGGGCTTTAAGCAATAGTCAAATGAGAAGATGACCGTTTCACTCATGTACAGTGAATTTTAAAACAAGCTTAGATCGTTGCAGTTGTTTTTAAGTTCATCACTATTTTTGTGTATAATTGTAAATGCTGAAGCAAACAAACTAACATTCAGATTATCATTCCTTTAGAACTGGAGGCCAGGCTTCTTAATCTGTCTATTGTATCATGTCAGTCAATTATCTCCTGAAAATCTGCTGTGCTCTGAGTCATTTTGGTAAATATCTTTATTTCTCTACTTTTCAAAAAAAAAAATCCCTTAAGGGGATTTTCAGGAGATAATTGACTGACATGATACAATAGACAGATTAAGAAGCCTGGCCTCCAGTTCTAAAGGAATGATAATCTGAATGTTAGTTTGTTTGCTTCAGCATTTACAATTATACACAAAAATAGTGATGAACTTAAAAACAACTGCAACGATCTAAGCTTGTTTTAAAATTCACTGTACATGAGTGAAACGGTCATCTTCTCATTTGACTATTGCTTAAAGCCCTTGCCTATCTTCCCACTGAACTGGGGTTATTTTTCCTTATTGAGCTCTTTATTTACTGGAGCATTAAGCCCTTGACTGTAATGTAAATTAAAAATGTTATTTCAAAAGCTACTCAGTATGGGATATAGATATCCTAATCAGTGGTCTAGCCCATTGGACCTCAAAATCTGCATTGTCCCTGCTCAAAGATTTTGATATCTATTTGGCTTCCATTTAATCCTATCCAGCCACAATTCTTCTCTATCTCCCCCTTGGCCGGTTCCTTCTATCATGTTCTAAGTATTCTGGTAAATGCATTATCTTGGACTGCCCACATTAACTATTAATTCTCATCCTAATCTTACTTTACTTCTTGCAGTAGATAAAGATCTCCTCAGTGTAAGCTCTGTTCAATATAAAGACCATGAAGCTATTCGCTTCTAGCAGTTTCTTAGTATTCAGAGTTTTAGATCCTTGGTATTCATATATTGATAGAAAATTATATAATGTCAATCATCACATATAGCTTGGCCCAAAGTAAAAAAAAAAAAGAAATCTAATTAGAAATTGCATGGCAGCAAAATATAAACTCATATGGAATATGGAAGTACAGATATGTGACCTTTGGCTGAGAATGATGTCAGAGGTCATAGGTGACACATAAATGCTAGGAGAATGCTTCATTATCCTGGGTTTCATCTCTCATAGAAGCAACCACAGATTGTGCAAGTGGAAAAATCTGCTAACATTGTAAGGGAAATGTAGTTTATTTAATAAAAAATATCCCCACAGCTTTGAGAAAATGCTGATTGTGTCATATTCTGTCATGGGCTACTCAAAAGCCAAATGTTCTCTTTAAAGCTACTAAAGTTCCCATATGGAGGGAGGGTAACAATATATTTAGCTTCTAAGTGTAAATCATGATGGACTTAAGCTAAACATTTTCAACTCTATTCTCTGTATCTAGGAACTTACTTTGACAGACTTTCTTGCTTTTATTTGAGGAAAGAAAAGGAAGTTTGTTCTCTCTCTCTCTCTCTCTCTCTCTCTCTCTCTCTCTGTGTGTGTGTGTGTGTGTGTGTGTGTGTGTCTAGCTTCTGGGGTAGAAACTCCTGAACAAAGAGACATTTGCCCAATGAATACTTGCTTCAATTACTTGTTGCTTTCCTTCCTGCCTTGAGTATGACACTATGCCTGTTGACTCTTGGACATCTTGATGTCATTAGATGTCATGGCAACACTTTCAGAGCAGCCAAACAGGAAAGAGAAAATGCTTATATCCTTGATAGAACCTCAATGATATTATTGAGTTGTTTCACCAAATCTGTTGCTCCATTCTAAATAAACCAGATAAAAGAATATTTTTAAAATTGCTTACTGTACATTCCCAATGCTTTGATATAATTTTATAGCTGTTATCCTCTCTGGCATTTTACCAGTTACATAATTTCCAATATTATGTACTTTCACTTCACTTGACAGTAACATTCACTGGCCTTTTGATTGATATTGTCCACATTTTTATCGACATTTCTTCCTTTTTTTTTCCCTCTGAATGGATCTCTGACCAAACTGAATCTCTTGGTAATGTAATTGACTTCACAAGTTCTTTTTGTATTTTCTGACCTTTGCTCCTACTGAATATGAATAACCTAAAGATTGTAAAGTTCTCAACTTTCAAGAGATATATCTTCCAAATTCTTGATGTTTTGCCCCTTCTCTCAGAACTTTGCCCATCGCCAGGGGGTAGAAAATGTGAGAACTGTGTGCAACTGTTGGCTATATTGGGCTAAATAAGTGAAAAATTTCAGATGATACAGTTTTGCTGTCACACTCTGGAAGGGAAATTGAGTGAGATGTGGATTTCCACTCAAAGCTTTCCCTTTTCTCTAGGATAGGCAATCAGTTCTTTCACCCCAGTGTTTTCAGATTCACTAGGCAGGCCACTCATTTTTAAAGCTTTTAGTTATGATTGACTGTATTTAATTGGGGGTGGGAAAAGATTTCCATCTGTTCATTCATTCCCCAAATATGCATAATAGTCAGTGCCCAGGCAGGCTGAATCCAAGAACAGTTTTAAACCCAGGTTGCCAGAGCTGGCATATGGCTTAGTGGGTAAAGCTGCTACCTGCAGTGGCAGTATCCCACATGGGCGCTGGTTCAAGGCCCAGCTGCTCCACTTCAAATCCAGCTCCCTGCTGATGTGCCTGGGAAAGCAGCAGAGGATGGCCCAAGTACTTGGGTCTGTGTACCCATGTGGGAGAGCTGGAAGAAGCTTGTGGCTCCAGGCCTCAGATCGGCTCAGCTCTGGAAGTTGCGGCCATTTGGAGAGTGAACTAGCAGATGGAGGATCTCTATTTCTCTTTCTCTCTCTCTCTCTCTCTCTCTCTCTCTCTCTCTCTCTCTCTCCAGGCCTCAGATCGGCTCAGCTCTGGAAGTTGCGGCCATTTGGAGAGTGAACCAGCAGATGGAGGATCTCTATTTCTCTTTCTCTCTCTCTCTCTCTCTCTCTCTCTCTCTCTCTCCCGCTCTCTGCCTTTAAAATAAATAAACAATCTTAAAAAAAATTGCCTATGTGAGTGGCTAAGATCCAAGGGCTTGAGCTATCAGCTGCTGTCTCCTAGGTGCCCTAGCAAAAAACTGGAATCAGTTAAACCTAGACACTTGAGTATGAGATGGGAGTACCACGAGGTATCTAACTGCTGAAACAAATGCTCATCCCCAGATCAGTCATTGTCCTATTCTGCATATTTCTTCAAATCCATAATTTGACACTCATTAGACATTCAGAGCATACATTAAAGAACTTCGATACTATCTCATATGAACATTATAATATTCTACTTACCCTCAGAATCAGAATAAAACTAATTTTTTTTCCTATTTTTATAAACTCTCTACATGACATATCCACCTGTCCTTCTAATTTAAGAATTGTCTTAAAATTCTATCATTCCTAAATTTTCTAAGTTCCCTTTTTGATTCCTAAAGTGATAATATTTTAACTGTAACTTCTTTTCCCTCCAAATAATGTGTACTTTCATGACCATTGCATTCTGTAGGCTGAGAAATTTTGTTTTTGATGCCAAAGCCCAACATTCATTTTATCTTCTCCCTTTAATTGTTAAGGGTCTGAGCCTCCCTAAGTCAAGCAATCCTCTGCCTCAGAATATGAAAAGGTTACATAAAGTAAATCCATATAGATAAGCACAATATGTTTGTAAATAAAAGAATCTCTGGGCTATGTCTTTTGGACCACACAGAAGACTCCTACTACAGCTCAACATAAGACTGGAAGCTCAAGCTTTGTTCCATAGTTTTTGTTTTTGTTTTCTTGCTGAATAAATCAACATTTTCCACTTCTGCTTTAAGATAACAGTTTGCATGCTATCCCTCAACATATCCTGATAATTATTTAAAGGATTTACTTGAAAAGAAGAACAACAAAGAGAAATAGAAGGAGACTAAGAGATTTTTCATTTGCTGGTTCACTATCTAAGTGGCCACAATAGCAAGAGCTGGGGAGGCTGAAGCCAGGAACTGGGAAATTCATTCAGACCTCCCAAATGAGTGTCAGGGGTCCAATTACTTGGGCCTTCTTCCTCTGCTTTCCCAAGAACGTTAACAAGAAGCTGAATTGGAAATGGAGCAGCCAGGACTCTATTGGCACTCCACTGGAATGCTGGTGTGTGCCAAGCAGGGATTTGACTTGCTATGCCACAATGCCAGTGCCCTTCATCATCTTTTACTCAAACATTTGTTTCTTGAAAAGCATATAGTTTTTTATTTCTGTGACATTGTTTCAAAATACTCTACCTCTGCGCTGAATTTTCTTTTTCTATTCAATTGTTATATAGATGCCTCACTTCTTTAGGACAGTGTTTTACAAGGGAGGTAGGGGGATGGAAAGTTCTTTCAGAATATGCTGAGAATCACTATAAAATATGTATTCCCAATGTACTTCTCTCTCACTAGCCATTTTATTTTCAGGAATGGATATGAGAACTCTTAAGTTTAGATATCAAGAGAACATGAAAAGATTTAAGCTCCCTTTTAAAATTATTCTGTGGCTATATTGTCAAAGAGATAAACTCAAAGCATAGACCATGTCTATTTTCTGTTTGAAAAGGAGAAATTTTACCACTCTTCAAAATGTATTTACACATTATTTACATTGGAGTTCACCAAGTATGATGCCAATTTAAAAAAAAACTCGGATATTTTATGCAACCATTTTATAATAAAATTTAGTGGGACTTCAGACACAACCTCAACTATTTAAGCAGGCTGTACACTCAATTTCTGGAAAATTTCATCAAGGATAATATAAGGGTAATTGAGACTTTTATTGATTTCTCATTGGCTTTTGACTCTGTGGGCAGAAACTAGTTACTGCTTAATCTATACTAACTCAATATAAAATTCTGCCCAATACTGCATGTCTTGACTTGAATTTTAAAAATACTTTGAAAGCAAGGGATGATAGAATAATGCTCTTCTTTTCCAATCCTGAAAAAAGCAAATAGAAATCTTAGTGGAGAGAGATGTCAACATTCCAGCAATCTATTTCACTTTTGTTCATATTATTATTTTGATTAAGACCTTATATTCATGAATTAAAGGTCATTGCAAAATAAAATGAATTGCAGGCTACAATACTTGAAAAAGATTTATAACACTGTATATTGTAATAATAAAGAAAAATTATCTTTAAAAATCTACTCCAAAGTGTAGCCCAACTATAATCCCCCTGTATAGTAAGATTTTTGTGTGTTTCATTATGGTACTGTTTTTTGAATCAGTGTATTTTAGGATCATTGCAAACATCTAGAAAATTTTATTTCTCAAAACAGCACATTGAAAGATTGCATTATCAGAGTCTTCTATAGCAATGGTAGATAAATAATAACTACCATAAAAAAAAAGTTGAAGCAAAAATTGTCTTGGTTCTGGCCACTACAAAGATTTAGGGACAAAAACATATTTTGAAAAAAAAAATAAAAACAAACAAACAAAACATTTTGGTTGGTGGTGATGTGAGCTATATAACTTTTTATCTTGAACCAATAACTTTTTATTAATAATTATTAGGAGAGGGGCCAGCACTGTGGCCTAGTGGGCTAAGCCTCCACCTGCAGTATCGGCATTCCATTTGGACTCTGGTTCATGTCCAGTGGCTCCTATCCTGATTCAGCTCTCTGCTGTGGCCTGGGAAAGCAGCAGAAGATGGCACGCATGTTTGAGCCGCTCCACCCACGTGGGAGATCCAGAAGAAGCTTTCGGCTCCGGGCTTCTGATGAGCCTATCTACAGCCATTGTGGCTGTTTGGGGAGTCAACCAGTGGTGAAAGATCTCTCTCAATCTCTCTCTCTCTCTCTCTCTCTCTCACTCCCTCTCTATGTAACTCTGCCTCTCAAATAAATAAATTAAATCTTTAAAAAATAATTATTAGGAGATAAGGAATTACTTCTGAAGTTCATATTTTATATGGAGATGAGAAGGTTTACAATCTAATAAGGATTCTTAGATTTCTTAAATTTAAGGAGCAACACCCATACTCATTTATACGCTTACATGTTTGCATTATAGTTTTTCCCCTTAGGGCATAAATAGCTACAATCACAGAATAACAGAGAATTTCAGGACTTAAATCTGATTATCCAGTTATTCTTTTAACTGTTAGCCAGTGCTGCCTAAATTATACTGAAATAAATGGTACTTTACACGGTTTAGGAAAAGTTACGCAGCCTATGCAAAAGCAAGGGAGACATATGTGAAGTTAAATCCTCTCAAATTATATCTATTGAGTTGTATTTAAACATTGTTAGATATTTATCAAAAAAAAACTTACTAGTTACACATTTTAAAAGAAATGTCTTTGACATCTTTTTATGCTATTTCCCTAATCACCATGTAAAAAGGAGTACCATTATGCTTAGTCAAATAAGTCAGTCCCTAAAAGACAAATATCTGCTGGCACCGGCGCTCACTTGGCTAATCATCCGACTGTGGCGCCAGCATCCTGGGTTCCAGTCCCAGTCCAGGCGCCAGGTTCTAATCCTGGTTGCTCCTCTTCCAGGCCAGCTCTCTGCTGTGGCCCAGGAGTGCAGTGGAGGATGGCCCAAGTGCTTGGGCCCTGCACCCACATGGGAGATCAGGAGGAAGCATCTGGCTCCTGGCTTCAGATCGGCACAGCGCGCCAGCTATAGGAGCCATTTGAGGGGTGATCCAGTGGAAAAAGAAGACTTTTCTCTCTGTCTCTCTCTCTCTCACTAACTCTGCCTGTCCAAAAAAAAAAAAAAAGACAAATATCATGTTTTCTCTCATATATGGGAGTTAATATAGAATACAAAAAACTGTGTAAAAATGACACGGACATCTTGTGATTTGATAGTCGTTTCTAGCTCTTGTTTATACTCCTGTGCACTGTGGTCATTCTATTTTTTACTTGTTGAAAGTTACGGTTAGTGCTGCATTAAGCTGGTGATTATAGAGTTGATTATAGAGTTCAAACTATGATTGTGCAAAAATTAAAATAAAGAAAGGAAAGAAGGAATGTGGGGATTAAGGGAGAGAGGGAAGGAGGACATTATTATCTTCCTATAATTATACCTATGAAATACATGAAATCTAATGTCTTTATATTAATAAAAATTTTAAAAACAAAAAAGGAGCAGAAATAAACCCCAATATATTTAAATAGAAATATTGTTGTTTAACAATTATAATATAATAATATTCATTATAAACAATTAATAAATACTGCTTTTTTACTCTTTTATTACTAGAATGATCTGTGCTATAGTTAAACTATACTATTGTAATCATTGGCACTATTATCCCTATATTTTATACATATTGCCATTTTTGTGTGTTAGGCTTTTTAAAAACTCTTTGTATATATTAACTCTCATTTATTTATTTGAAAGTTAGAGTGAAAGACAGCAAGGGAGAGAGAGAGGGAGAAGAGAGAGGAACTGTCACTCTAAATACTGGCAATAGCCAAGCTGGGTCAGGTAGAAACCAGGTGCCAGGAACTCCATCTGGGTTTCTCACATGGAAAATGGGAACACAAGTTCTGGGGTCTTCACCTGCTGCCTCCCAGGATGCCTGAGCAGGAAAGTGGGTTGGAAGTGGAGACAGGACAATCCTAGGCATTCTGATATAGGATGTGGGTATCTCAGTCAGAGGCTTAACCTACTCTACCAAAATGCCTGTCCCATATTAACCTTTAAGTTCTCATTTCAACATATAAATTTATACAAACGAGGAAATAGCTGATAAACTTCCCCCCATATAATATCCATTTTTAGAATTTTATGAGTTACTTCTAATCCTGTTCATCAATTGATTAATTCTTAGGAGTATTGCCTTCATCATTTTGTATCCTTTTTCCATATGATATTTTTATTTGCAATTTCTCAGGTCAAATTGATTACTGACACATTGTTTATGTTTTCCTGTATATTTTGTTTTTGAGAGTCACTTCACGCCTGAATTGGATTACAAATATACTAAACCTAGATGAATAATCAATGGATAGAAAAATAAAATTAAATGTTCTTAACAAAATGTATTACATTTAAATCCACACAAATAGTCTACATATTTCTAGTTCATGTATGTTTTTATCTCCTCTGAAAATATAAACTTTTCATATTTGCATTAAAGTGAAAATCTTTTTTGTTATGTCCTCATAGTATATAGAGATTTAAGATATTGATACAATAATAGTGCCATTGGCAAATTGAACATTTGAGTTTTGTTCAAAATCATTTAATTTAGGAAGCTTAAAAATGCAATTCTTTAGGAAATTATACTGCCAAGTAACACAGTTTTTTCTACTCACATGTATAAGGTATTAGTGAGTTAATGTAAAATTTTGGAGTGTATGTCTTTTATCCAAATCTGTCATTCATACTAATACATTGATTACAGTTGTGAAATGGTGGGAGTTTGGAAAGAACAATGGAAGAATTTCTCTTTTTCAGAGGGCTAACTGAAAAAAAAAAGACACAGAAAGAATAAACTTTAAATAAGTCTGAAATGTGGTCATTAGAAAATTCAGACTAGTAGATGTTTTGAGAGCTGCAACTAGGAGGTAGTTAAAGATAATGGAATTTATTCTTAAAGAAAGCCAGCCATCATTTGTTAAGTCAATGAAAAAAAAGAAAGAAAGAAAGAAAGGAAAAAAAAAAAAAGCTAGCAAGCTAGCCAGGCTAGTAATGAAGACTGCAGGCTCTGATTGGTTTTATTCTGCTTATAACCCCAGACAATCTGAAAATAGATGGCCCACTAACTGTTCTCCATCTACATCCAATGATCCAAACTTTCTAACTGCAGAATGATCTGACTTCAAACAAAATTGACTACTCCATTGAGAAAATGCCTTTGTTAATGACTGGTTACTATTAATGTGGTCTAGAAGTATAAGGACTTAGACAATGGAATGTGTTCTGTTAATAGCATCTAGTTGATATGGGTAAAATAAATATATCCACCTTTAACACTTAGACTGTAAAACTGAAATATATAGATTAGATTATATCACTTGAAGAGTAATGGAGAAGGGGCACTGGCTGTTCCCTGAATTCTTCAAAAACTTGGTTTTCTTTCACTGAAACTTATCATTTAAATGTCTTAAGTATGATATTTACTAACATAAATTTCAAAGTTCACATCCAAATTGCAAACCTCAACAACTAATCATTATCCTTCCAACTCAAAATGTCAAGTAAACAAAGGCTATTGATTTTTGTATGTCAATTTTATATCCTGACACTTTACCAAACTCTTTTATGAGTTCCAAGTCTCTTAGTGGAGTCTTTTGGTTCCTGTACATGTAGAATCATGTCATCTGACAAATAGGGCTAGTTTGACATCCTCCTTTTCAATTTGTACCCCTTTTATTTTTTTCTTGCCAAATGGCTCTGGCAAAAACTTCCAGGACTATACTTATACAAGGCATTACAATCAAAAACAGCTTGATACCGGCAAAAAAAAAAAAAAAAAATAGATGGGTAGACCAATGGAACAGAATAGAAACTCCAGAAATCAATCCATGCATCTATAATCAATTTATCTTTGACAAAGGAGCTAAAAATCAATACCTAGAGCAAGGACAGTCTTTTCAACAAATGGTGCTGGGAAAACTGTCATTTGCAACAAAATCGATGCAACTGGAAATCATTATACTTAGTGAAATAAGCAGGACCCAAAAAGACAAAATATCATATGCTTTCCTTGATCTGTGGTAAACAACAGAGTATATAAAATATAATATATGGGAATTAAATTGACATTTTGAGACTCAGTGATTGTGTACAGCTCTTGTCTCTACTGCTGAGAAACAGTGTTTTGTTTTCCCCGCATACTATTTCTTGAAGTCTTTATTTACCATAGGGTAAAACTGAAAATAGATCTTTGTAAAAATTAAGAGTGGGAATAGGAGAGAGAAAAGGAAGACGTGTAGGAACATGGGTGGGAGGGAAAGTAGGATGGGAAGTATCACTATGTTCATAAATATGCAATGCATGAAAATTGTATACCTTAAATAAAATACTAAAAAATTTCTAGTAAGTCTAAAATAACAATTCTAACACAGGGAAGTGAGGTAACACAAATTTTATTTTATGGGATTTGATTAATTGCTAAGCATTTTCATTCATATTTTGAATTGATTACAGATCAGCCATATATAGAACCATTTGAGACCCATAGGCTGCAATATTATTTTGGCAATGTATTTTGATTTCAAAATTAAAATACTCCTCCCCTGTACTATGGTCTAAATTTTTGTGTGCTCCCACTGTGCTAATAATGTCCAGGTTGGGTTTCTGGACCCACCATTCCTGAGTGAAGGCCCGGGTTTCTGAACAAGTTTCAGATTTGATCTCAGAAGATGGATACTCCTATCAAGACACTGAAGGCCTCAAATTCATCTTCAAAAATATAAGTAAACTGGTTATGCATACTCCTGCTCAGCCTTCATCCCTCAAGCTGCAGTTATTTTGGGAATAGCCTTGCTATTCAGAGTACTAGCTCTTTTCATCTGAGTATTCACCTGCTAAACTCCACTAATGTTACAATGGCATGTGTAGACTGTATTTGTCTTTAACCCTGTTTACTGTATGCAGCACAATGAGAGCTTACAAATGTTCCCTTTATTTCTGGGGGCATGCCATTGACAATCCCCTCATATTCTGAATAGCTTGTCTCTTCTTGTATAGAGGCTATCAGATTCTAGATGGTCCTGCAAATGGGAGCACAGATGCAGACCTTCTACTAGGTACCCCTGGTGAGACCTGAAGAGGAACCCTGGCTGCTGTCTCCACTGTTGTCCCTCTACAGCTTGATGTAGCCAGAGCAGTCACTGTCCCTTCTTAATGGCAGTTAGAGAGTACCTCTTAAGAGGGAGGAACTGATAAAGAGACAGACTCCTGGTTAGGTAAACAAGAACCACAGGGTACCTCCTCCATTATCTGAAGATGAGTCTAGAAGTCTAGAAAAATCAAGAAACTAGCTTCTGTGAAGGACCTTGATGTCATGTGCTATCTCTTGTAATCAAGGATTTTCTGTGCTGCTGTAACTGATGTAGGTAATGAGAATTCTCTGCATCTTGTGGGAAAGTGTCATGTGTGTTCTTTTGTTTTCATTGAGTCCCAATTGGAACTATCATCCAAATAATCAATTAAAACCATCCCTCTTCTGGACCAGTCATGAAAATGTCTCTTTTTTATGCTTATAGAAACTAATAGACAACCATCTCTCAAGGGTTCTATTCTTCAGGGACCCTCTTGGCACTGTTGGAAGATTTTTCTTCTATTTTTTTTTAACTTCTCTGCTTTCTTTCAATAAATCATTTCTGCTTTACACATTGTTCCTTGTCTGTGCTCCTCATTCTTCATGGACATGAGACAAAAAACTCTGGTAAAATAAGAGCTGTAATAACAGCAGACACTTTCAACATTTTGGTGAGCTTACAATGGAGAAGAAACTTAGTTATTATCAAACTTTATTTCCCAAAATAGTTATTCACTTTCTCTGTGGGCCTCTGCCATGCTCTTCATTTGTGCTAATTGTAAAATAAAAATCAATGTGTTTTTTCTCAAGGAAAACATTTAATGAAATGATAGGATTATGTCAAGTTGATGTACTCACAAGATTTGGAACCATAAAGTCCAAGGTGGTATTCTTTAGCACTTATTCTCTGGGTTATTTTTACAAATGAAATAAACTCACCAGTACTTGATTTTTTTTTCTTTTTGAAATAATGATATCCATTCCTATGCCTCAAGATTCTTTTATGGAATAAATAATATGATAAATGTAAATGTATACTTTTTCCTCTGTAAGTTATGCTCATATAGCTCCAGTTCAGGAAATAATTGTTTCTGAACTACCATGTTGCTTACTAAATGTCATACTAAATTATTTGTTTTTTTGTCACAAAAAAAACCACTCTTATCGACCTTTTAAAAAGTGCTTTAAATACTTTATCAAAAAAGCATTCTCCTTGAAATGCAGACCATGTTTATATTTAAATCAGTATCTTCTTGATAGAACAACATTAAAACAAATTTTTATCTCTATAATCATACAGATTTCAAAGTAGGGAAATTTGCATTAATCATATTTAGGTGCTTTGAATTTAAAAAAGGTTTATGTAAAACCACAAACTCAAGGTTGTTTGAAATAACTAATTTTATGATATTAATGTTTATTTCCTAGGCATTTGTGATGCTGCTGATCCAAGAAGTCATACACCCTAGAATTTATTCATGCATATTTTCAACTGTACAGTTTACTGAAGTGGGTATGCTAAATTGTGCCATTTCCATCCTAAGTGTTGCTCTGTGAAATGAATATGGTGCATAATTATGGAAATGACACTTATAATTAGCTCAGCATAGTGGCAGAGCCTAGATAAGTAAATTTTAATACATAGTTCAATGCAAAGGATGCGTTCCATTATATTTCAATATATATGTCATTCTTCATTATATTATTCAAGTGGACAAAATGTATTTTATAATTTATAAATTACAGTCACAACTTATTTACTTATCCTGAAAACAAGTAAGCAAAGTCAAGAAATATACCTTAACTACCTTTAAGACAATTATGCAAAGCCAATTGTATGTAATTGGTTTTATTAAGTAGTAAATTTTTGTTTGTTGATTAACAACACAAATCAGACAAAACTGAATATGTGCAAATATTATGAAAATATCCTAACCTAATGATTTATTGATTTGCCCAAAAGGCAAATATCATTTTGAAACTAGGTTTTTAACGCACTTTTTGTTTTTCTATTTTGTTTTAAAATCCTATCACAGAATTTATTTGCTAAATACAACCTGCACAGCTTAATTGCTTTTTTAAATGATTGATTTACTTATTTATTTGAAAGGCAGAGTTACAGAGATGAGGCGGAGAAAGAGACAGAGAGTGAAATAGAGGTCTTCCATCCACTGTTTCACTCCCTCAAACGGCCACAACGTCCGGAAATGGGCTAATCTGAAGCCAGGAACCTGGAGTTTCTTTTGGGTCTCCAATGGGGGTGTAAGGGCCCAAGGACTTGGGCCATCTTTGCTACTTTCTCAGATGCTTTAGCAGGGAGATAGCAGCTTAACCCATTACAGCACAATGATAGGCCCTCTTAGAAAATTTTAAGGGGCCGGCACCTTGGTGATGCAGTGGATTAATAATCCACCTGCAGTGTCGGCATCCCATATGGGCACCAATTCAAGTTCGGGCTGCTCCACTTCTGATCCAGCTCTCTGCTACGGCTTGGGAAAGCACTAGAAGATGGCCCAAGTCCTTGGGCCCCTGCACCCACGTGGGAGACCAGGAAGAAGCAACTGGCTACTGGCTTCGGATAGGAGCAACTCCGGCCATTGCGGCCATTTGGGGAGTGAACCAACAGAAGGAAGACTTTTCTCTCTGTCTCTCCCTCTCATTGTCTGTAACTCTAACTCTCAAATAAAATAAATAAAATCTTTAAAAAAAAGAAAATTTTAAGAGATTTATTTTCAAGAAAAATTAATATTAAATACTATTTTACAGACTTAAATCAGTATAATATTTTACAAATTATGTTTTAATATTACATTGTACATTCTTTAAAAATTTTTATAGTTTTCTCAAAGTTCTTAATAGAGATGTTTGATTACTTCAGTTCTCTTCTACATTTGTATGTTTGTGTATACACATACAATATGCACCTTTATATATATGTGTATATATATATATATATATTAAAGTGCACAACTGTGAGAGGTCTACAGACATATCATTTTCAGTAAATCTGTGTTTTAAATTCTATGTGTAGATTTTCCCATAACAAGATTTCATAGCTTTTTTAAAATTCTCAGAGTATTGTATAAAGTGTTAAAGGTAAAAACAATAAAAATCAATAAGGCTATTTCTAAGTCTAAATATCTATAATTATCTATGAGAATCTCTTTAGATAAATTATGTATTTTGCTCTTCTATTTTTACTCCAAGTTAACATGCATTAAACTAAAGTAATAAATATATTCTTGATTTGAAATATCAGCAAAAGTACTTATTCACAGAAATTTTTTATTTGGTCTTCATTAATTGATAGGAGTTGAAGTTAATTTTTCTTTCATATGAGTGCCGCAGAAGATATGAGCAGTAGCACATATTTCATACAAAGCTATTCATTAACATTGTGATATTTTAATGCTTGTTCATACTAATAGCAGCGAGATTTACTCAGTCTAGAGAAGTAAGCATTTTGAGAACAATCCAAACCCTTTTTTGCCTTAACCCTCACATTTGTCACTTCTCCATTATTAGATCTGTACCATACAGAAGAATTATATCCTTATCAATGTCATTTTCCATTCACCATCAAAGTGTCACATTTCAAATAGGAGATTTATGTAACAAAAGAAAATAGAAATAAAGAAGAAAATTTGTTATTCAAATTGAAATAGAAACACAACTATGTTCCTGTGTGTTCTTATTACTTTATGTCTTCTACAAATAGCTTTCAACTTTTATTAAAATGATGTTGCACTATTAATCGTGTAATTGGTTCATAACTATCAGACTGTTCTCAGATTCTTCTTCACTTGTATGATTATTCTAGTATCATCATTCTACCATACTACTACCTAAATCAATCTGTCAAGTATTTTTCACCTCAAAGATTTTACAAAGTAAAAATCACACAGAAGAAATTATGAAAGAATGACTGTCCAGCACACATATTAGAATTTACTAATCATCATTTCTTACAGCAGATATCTTTGCTATGTAGACTTCTTAACATGTCATTAATCATATATTTTAACACAGTGAAAATAATTTATAGTATGTAGATTAATATATCAAGAAGCAACAAATTATGTTGGACTTCAATCAATCTGAACCTTCTTTTACAATGAGGTTTTATATGTTTTTTCTTTTGGCACATGAAAATTAGATTATTATTTTTAATGAAAAGTTTATGACTGATAAAATAAAAGGCTTCTATCACTTGCAAAAGAGGGAGATTATAGATTCTAAAACCAGTTCAGAGATATGAAGTGAGGACAAATGGTAGGTTTCTTGTAGTTTTGTCAGTGATATCACAGGAAGGATGCCTACAAGATGTTTCATTTTCACTCAGAACCTCCTAAAAGGATAAAGATGGAGTATAGGTCCCCCTTTTGGGCTGCCTTATGACTTATTTTTATTATTAGAAAGTAATGTAAGTTAACTTTCAACAAGTTCCTATTGCAAAGAGCTCACAAATTCCTCTCTCCTGCTGTTGTTAGAACCCATAGATGCTTGAACTGGTCTACTAAGTCACGGACAGCACAAATGTGATTGCTGTTGTCACCCAAAATTCCACATTCGTGAGTTAGGCCATCTGGGATAAGCCACTCCCAGTCAGTCTGTCAACTATCAGCAGATGCATGAGCAAATCAAGTCAGATCAGCTGGACTTAAACCAGAACACAGTAACACAATGAAAGCAGAATTACTATCTAAATAAGTGATGATGTTTTTAAGCCACTGAGGCTTTTGAGATGGTCAGTGTCTCAGCAATAGTCAACTCACAAAAGAAGGGATATGCTACCATAAGAAAAATAATCAACATGTAGCATTACATTATGGAGAAGGTGGCAAGCATTCCATTTTCCAATCTGTTATCACAATTACCTAGTTCACTGCTCTTTCTGTTTCTGCTACCCAGTAAGTGGCTCACTCTTTTCTCAGCCTTTGCTAATAGTTCTCTCTATTGTTTTCTATCTGCCTTCTCAGCTACATAGTAGTTAAAAAATAAATGGCCACAGTGCCATATGAGGTAATTTGGAAAATAATCAGTGTATTCAGTGAATGGTTATGTCTGACTAAGGGGATCACAGAACCAAGTACTGAAGTGGCACTTTAGTTTTATCAACTGAGCATAATAAGTAGCTGCCAGGATCAGACGAGATCAAGAAGGAATCCTTCAGTTTGAGCAATATAGAAGAGGCAAGACTTGCTAGGTTGAACAATAAAACTGTCATACCCAGTCTTCTTGAGTAATAAACAATGCTCAGAAGACTATGAGGCCTGTAGCCAAAGATGAAATTAAGAGCACAGATTGAAGACCCTTGAGAACTTTGGAAGATTTAAGGAAGTGCCTAGCAGACCAGTCCCTAGAAAACATAATCAGAAAGCACAAGAACTAGACAAAAGAGGCTCAGAATATTACTGGAGTTGTTCTTCAGCAGAGTAACAACTCACTTAAAAGCACAATGACTCGATTTGGGAAAGGATTGCGGGTGTACCTTTCTCACTTGAAGTGATAAAGTTTCAATACATAGAAATATCATAAGGATTATATAAAAGCTGCGTAAGACAAATGCCATCCATTCGGGCTAAAAGGAATGGAAGTTACTAAAATTACCAAAATATATCTGGATTCCTAACTTTCCATAGGCTAAAAAAACTGGATTTTTGTAAACACAGGCCTTTAATGGCAATAAAATAATGTTTCAGAGTACAGAAAAGAGAAAACTAAGACTATATTACAAGAAGAGAATGTAATGAGAGCTCTTGGGAAGAAGATTGGGCCTTAAAGAAGACATGGTTCTTTCATTGGGGGAGAAGTGGACACTTTTTCCTGGCAGAACAAATGACCGTTTCAAAATAATGTGCATAGCGTTAATGTGCACATAGTCTATGTTAACTCTATTGTGATAGAAATCTCACAAACTCTGCTATTTACCTAGGCCAAGATAGGGATGAAATCTTCCAGGGAATGACTTATTGTCGATGTGGTTATTAAAGTCTGAAAATTCTCTGTCTTGGAAGTATAGATAGTCAACTGTATTTTTTTAAATTTATATACGGATCATTAGCTCCTGATTTAACTGGTTATAGAGCAGAATTTTTGTTCTGTTACATGGTATACTAAAGATCCCTGATTAAATTTAAGCTCTGGGTCTTGTGACCAATATATCAGAAATATCTTGACAAATTAATGTTCACGGCACATTTTCTACAATTGATAAAAGGGCCTAGGGCATGTACCTGGTGTACTGTGACCTCTCTATATTCAGCTGATTTTACGTTCTCCAGCTGACCTATATCCATTACTGTTATTAGACCTAAAGTGAGTATACATTATAGAATTTCATGTTATTGCAATTGTACCTGGTCATATAATGCAAATATGCATGCCTGAGTGTTACTGTTATTGTCTTACCAGTATATTTGGGTGAATGGGGCATGCAACAGTTTTATAGCCAATGCATGAAAAGGAAAATATATAAAAAACTTCAACCATACCCAGACTTCAACCATTCCCAGACTCATCATTAAAATGTGTCATTACTGAACAACAAGAGTCTCATATTAAGATAGCACCTGAAAGCTGGCTAACTTCTCCATGAACAGCAAGAAATAACTCAGAATCAAAATATGCTCTGGAGATAATTTCATCCAACAAAAGATAGCTGAATTCCAACAACATCAATAGTCAGGATTATAAATAGTATTAATTGTGCTTTTGGTGCTATTCAAACATATTTTATTACCTCTATATTTTCTTAATTTTCAATGTATTTGTGTAATAGATGCATTCTTGGAAAGTTGGAACTGAGCAAAATTTTAAATACTGTTTCAAAGTACATTAAAAACATTTTAAATGATTATTTGTTAAACTATCTGTTCCTATTGGTTGGATACATTGCTCAGCATTATTTGGAAACTCTGTGGGATGGTTTGGAACTTAATGACCAATATAGTAATAGTAAGTGGGCCCTCTAAGAGATGATTAGGTTGTGAGGGTTCTTCCCTCATGAATGGCATCAAGGTCTGTATAAGGGACTTCAAGCAGCATTAGGCTCCCTTGCCTTTTTACCTTCTGCCATGTGATGACTCTGCTTCCCTTCCCTGGAGGAAAGAACAACAAGGTATCCTCTGGAGGAAAGTGGTCAGCAGCAGCACCAGTGTGCTGGAGAATTGAATTATCTTTTGTTACCTCAATCAGCCCTATGATGCAACTTATCTTTCAATAATCTTAGGATTTTGATTGTAAGGAGACCAATCTAATATATAAATACATAATATAGGATATATTTCCAATACTATCAGTCATAAACATTAAATCATTCACTTCAATGGTATGAAAACCCTGTTAAATTTTTGAGATCCAAGTTGAAGAATGACTCCATAATTTTAGATAAGAAAAGTGCAATTGCACTTACAGGGTATAGGAATCTTTGTTCTGTATTATATAGCTATGAGGGCTTCTATTACTGAGTTCTTAACTGACTATTGGAATTTGGAATCAAAAGTTGCTTATATTTAACAAAGTTAAGATGCCACAATTTTCTTGCATGTTACAAAAATTATTATAAAATATTTTTAAAATATACTAACAGAAATATGTAAAATTTATTAATACTTATTATTTTGATATACTGTGAGGTTATTATTTTGTATATATTGAATAAAATCAATATATAATACTTTATATTATATATATATAATACTTTATATTATATATATATTATACATAATACTTTATGATCTTAAGTTACAGAAAGGCTCTATAAGCAACATTATTACTTAAAACAACTTCAAATAGCAATGATACCCAAATGCAAACTGTCAACTGGGAAGAAGTTAAAGAAATGCAAAAAAGAAATAAGAAAAGGAGGGAGGAAGGAAGGAAAAGGAAGGGAGCAAAGAGGAGAAAGGAAAGAAGGAAGGAAGGTAGAGAGGAAAAAAGGAGGAAGAAAGAAAGGGAGGGAGGGGGAAAGAGGGAGGAAGAAAGAAAGAAAAGGGGAACAAAAATGTTTATAGCTTTGGCTATACATGTACATGTACAAACACACATACACATACAGACTTACAGAAATCATAACTATTTAATGTATTAAGTTAGATTTTAATAAATACAGGATTTTAGCATTGAAACCTTCATATCCTACCACTATAAAATTAATTAACAGCAAAAGGATAAACTATAAGATGGCTTCTATTTATTGAAACTTTAAATATATCAATTCTTCCTCTGAAAGATAACTAGCCACACATTGAGCTGTCATATCATATATTTACTCAGTGTACTTGGCTACTTTGTAAATTTAAAGTAGTATTATTCAGACAGTAGCAGATACTTTTGTTTCTGAAGATTCTAGTCACTTGGATTCCAAGCAAGATCTACAAGAGAAATGACTAAGATACTTAATATATAACTGAATATATTTTTCTTTCATTAATTCTCTGAGGTTCAAAATTGCACCTAATTAACAAGCTCCCTAAAGGATAATATGGCTTATAAATCTAGTTTGAATGCAGGTGTCTATTCTTTCTCACTGTATTTGCTCAAATATAATTTAAAAATGCATATTGTGATTCAACAATGAGAGAATTGAATGGCTGCACTGAAATGAGATTTAGTTTACTCATAAGTATGTATCTATCATTCATGAATGAAACTTAAGTGAAAAAAACACGTAAAATACCTTATAAATCTTCTACATAATAGAACAGTGGCAAATAATGTATAGCGTTCTCCAGAAAGTTTATAGAAATGTGTATTATACATCAGAATAAACATATATTTTAATTCCATTTTCCACAAACTTCTCAAAGTCCAAAAAAAAATTGTGAATTCTACATTTTCTAAGGTAATACTTAAGAATTCACAGAGACACTACTTGTGATTTACCCTATAATTTGTTTTTGCTTTACATATACGGATGTACAAATTTTACCTACATACGTTTTGTATACAGACAAAAGTACCCAAATAAGTTTAGAGTAAATTTTGCTTAACTTTTAATAGCTTCCTATAATTTATACAAAATAAGTAGCTTAATAGGTCTAAAAAAGTCTGTATCACTTTTCCTATGAGTTGGGCAGAACAGTGATTTAACAAACAACATTATCAGATTTAAGTAACACCTTTAAAGTTTTCCACTATATTCCATAAAATAAGATAATTGAGGTTAGATAATATATATCTGATATTAGAAATAACATTAGTATCCATATTTGGAGAAATATGTATCTTGTATTCCATGGGTATCATTAATTCGATTCTGATTGATAATTGCAATAGCCATAAAGAGAATGAGGAAAATATAAAAGAATGAATCAGAAAGTTCACAGGATGAGAAATTAACATGTACTGGCTAATTTTGTTTTTTTGGAAAGAAGGAAACCTACAGTCTGACCTTAGAAACTTATGGAATTCCTAAAAAAAAAATATGCAAATAGTTGGTTCTTTATATTTAAATCATAAAATAATGATTACTTTTATGTATTCTTTTGTTCTTGAGTATACATATACACAGAAAAATGCTGCAAAAGACACAACTGTAAAAGGATTGACATGGCACATGGATTCACTTTGCAGGAACATTTTATTGAAATTATAGCTATTATATTGCCATCTTGGTCACAAATTTCAAGAAAAAATGTACTGTCCTCTCTAATTTCCACTCTATTTCTTTAATATAATTCTGTTTTAGTGTATATAGGAGATGACTGACACAGTAAGTGAATCAAGGGGCATTGCGGAACAGTGGGTTAAACTACCACTTGGGATACCAGTATCCCACGGGCTTGAGCTCCAGCCACTCGGCTTCTGAACAAGTTTCCTGCAAATGAGCCTGGAAGGTAACAGATTATGATCCAAGTACTTGGGCTTCTGCCATGCATGTGGGAGACCTGGATGGCATCCTGATTCCTCACTTCAGCCTGGCACAGTTCTGGCTATTGCAGACATTTGGAGAACGAACCAGTAGATGGAAAATTCTCTCACATACACAACCACACCCACACCCACACACACACTTTCTCTTTGCCTTTCAAATAAGTAAATAAGTAAAAGTTTGTGTCTGTGTGGGTGCAGTCTGTTGAAATCTTTACTTAGTATATACTAAGTTGATTTTCTGTATATAAAAATGAATCTTGATGAAGAATGGGATGGGAGAGGGTGTGGGAGATGGAATGGTTGCAGGTAGGAGGGAGGTTATTGGGGGGAAAGCCACTATAATTCAAAAGTTGTACTTTGGAAATTTATATTTATTAAAATTGGAAAAAAGAAGAAATAGAAAAAATGAAATGGAAGACTGTTTTAATTAAGATCAATGGTGTATGCCATAAAGAGTTGGAGATACAAAAAAGCAAATTAAATTAGTCATTTAATATATAAAGTAAATTATGATAAAAATTTGTGAAATAATGTATTATCTTTAAGTATATATGAACAATCAATAAATTTTAGCTTCAATTTTTTGTGTTTGGTAAAACACTGAAACAATAAAAATGTGTATGTTAAATAACTTATTGTGAGTTACTAAAATGTAAACCAAGGTAAGAAAAATACATTATATCATTATAAAAAGCAAAACAAAAGGAGTTAATATATAAAATTCAAAAAGTAAATCTGCTAGATTTTTGGAGAAGTATTAACACAGAATTAAATTAAGGCTATCTAAAGAGTCTTTTATTTTCTAAGGTGAAGGAAATATTGTATTGATGAGAACAGGAGGTGTAGTTTAAATAACTGCATGCTACCTGCAAAATATTTCACTAGGTAATATAGGATTGAGGTTGAAACAAATGATATTTCTTTTTATCTCCTTAAAAAATAGAAACAGATCAGGCAAAGCTGCACAAATGAACGAATGTACGTGGATGAAGCAGAAGCATTTTAGGAAGTGGGTCATATACAGAGGCAGATAAATGAGGGTACGCTTTATATTTACAAGAGCTTCTGGAGTAAAACTACTCTCTTTGGAAAGATGGCTGAAAGTTTATACGCAACACTGAGGCAACATTTGCAAAGGAGAAGACATTTTGCCTTGGCCAACACAGGGGTAAGAATGAGCATTTGTTGAACACATATATTGTGCCAAGCAGTTCACAGAAATTACTTAATTTAATCTTTATAATCCACCCAGTCTTTCTATAGTTGAAGAAAATACTAACTGGATAGCTTGAAGACTACATTGCTCCTGATGATACCAGAGTTTGAACACCAATAAAAATATGGGGAAAAAGGATATATTATCAGATAATACTTACATGGTAAGAACCTATACTACTTCTGTGAAGTACAAGAAAACAAAATGAAAATTATTATAGCTATGCATTAATATCTAACAAAGAAATTAATTTTTTAAACCATTAAGGTTTTTTTGTGTCTTTACTGCTGACGAAAGACAAACTATGATTCCAAGAAGTAAATTGCGGCCATTATAAAGATCTTGGTGATATTTTAAGTCTATATATGGGTTTGATTATAAAGATACATGCAACAGAAGCTACTGAGCTACCTTAGGCCTGCGGTACTCATAGTCTAGCATACATCATAATTGCCTAATGCCTAAGAATTCACAACTCTAGCTTCCAGGTAAGCTGATGCTACTGGCCTAGCGGCTTCACTTTGGAAACTACTACTTAGGTAACAAGGCACCTGAGCGCACACAGATACATCATCATAGTGATAGATATCTGGGCTTTTTGACATTTGTGACCCCTCAAAGGAGTAAACTGAGATGCTATTACTATTTTGAAACTACATATTGTTGCTCAGAGTTTGTATTTCCCCTGTGATGGATGGATACAGCAGGCATCCATAGTTTTAAGAATAAGTCGGCCGGCGCCGAGGCTCAATAGGCTAATCCTCCACCTTGCAGCCCCGGCACACTAGGTTCTAGTCCCGGTCGGGGCACTGGATTCTGTCCCGGTTGCCCCTCTTCTAGGTCAGCTCTCTGCTGTGGCCATGGAGTGCAGTGGAGGACGGCCCAAGTGCACCCATGGGAGACCAGGAGAAGCACCTGGCTTCTGCCATCGGCTCAGCACAGAGCACCAGCTGCAGCGCGCCGGCTGCGGTGGCCATTGGAGGGTGAACCAACAGCAAAGGAAGACCTTTCTCTCTGTCTCTCTCTCTCACTGTCCACTCTGCCTGTCAAAGAAAAAGAATAAGTCATATTTTGATTTTTTTAATATACATTTTATTTTACCTGAATACAGTCTGTAATTATACATAAAACACACTTGTACATTTAATATATTTGCATTATGAACTAAAATCCATTCAGTGTTTATAAATAAATATAGCAACAAATTGTACTTTACTCTGTATTCCACTAAACAGACCTCTTACATTTGTGTGACATAAGAGAAACCGGGCACATGAGAGAAAGCCTGTCTTGTTTAGTTTTTTCTCAATTACAGTTTGTATTTTCCCAAATAAAGAAAGGATTTGATTAATTATAGATTTCTCATCAATTTAAAAACTATCACCAGGAAAGTTAGACACTTTATTTTACCAATTGAGTATGATATAATTATTTACTAAAATTTGACTTTTTAAATAATTTTTAAATAGCAAATATAAAAGCATTTGCAGAGGCACAAAAAATCCAGTAATAACATCTAGTATAATGAAATGCTGGCAAAGACAATCACTTATTTAATTTTAAGAGTATGGAATGGCTATTCAACATGCGCATATTCCTAGAGAAATTAATGAATCCAAAGTATGCATAAAGTTGTAATATTATACTGACTTTAAAAATAGGAAAATCTTTGCAAGTATAAAATAAATATAAATCATAAGGAATGTTTTATTGTTTTGAACTACAATAACTCTGTTTAGATAATTCTATAAATATTTATTTTGCATTACAGTGTACTGTCAGAAAACAAAATAGAATGATAGTCAAAGAAATAAATAGTGCTTTCTGATATGACTTTCTATATAAATGGCTTAATGCTTAGAAAGATGTTAGGGTCAGGAATATCTAGCTGGAAAATGTAATTCTGAATGCCAAGTTCATGGTATTCAAGCTCTTCTGCTTTAAATGTCAGGGCTGTTTGCCTGTATCAAGCACTGGACTGGTAAAGGCAGTCAAGGAAATAGAAAACAGCAATGAAATCAAATATGACATATGAGAGAGCACAGCAGAGGACTGTGAAAATTCACATCCTTCATTGGAAAAGAAACAGTACCTGAATTAAATTTCTAAAAATAGACTAGGTTGTTTTAAAAATTACATTTGTCAAGTCATAAAGCTAAAAACAATCCTAATAGTGGTCAATTTTTCTACAGCCTGTTTTTCAACAAATAAAGTTGAAATACTTTTTCTCTCATTATTTAATTAGAATTTACAAATAGTATTCTTCCAGGAAGGAAATGTACAAAATTCTTTTCACTTAGATTTAATACTTTTTTATTTTAACTTTCTTTTTTCTTTATTCTTTAAACACAGGAAACATTATACTCTTATAAAATTTTCTTAAGGAGAGTGTTAATTTTAGTATCCTGTAGATTAGAACATATTTTTCATTTGTTCTAAAAGAGCAGAGAATGTGTTTCCATTCCATGCCATCACTTCAAGTAAGACCCAAACCTAAAGATCTTTATTAAATATTTTTACAGATAAATTATATTTTTGGTGTTGGGCTACACAGTTGATTTTTATATTTTAATATATTAATATATTTAACAACTTAAGAAAAAAATGATCAGTTGTTCTATTACAAGGTAAATAAGTTAAGGCCCAACTGGAGTTAATATATACTCAGGTGAGACACATTACTTATTATATTTTCCTTTTTGACCCATTTGGTAGTATCCAGCAACAGATTTACATATGCTCTCATGAGGCTATTAAATAAGTCTTAGTTGCATGGCAAATATTTTCTATATGTGGATTTTAATATTATATATCTCTGATGTAGGTAGACAGATAAAGCCCACATCCCACGTCTGAAGGTCTGGGATTTAGTCCTAGTCCTACTTTTGATCCAGCTTCCCGATAATATGTCTGGGAGGGAACAGATTGTGATTCCAGCCTCATATGTAGGAGAACTGGATGGGGTTCATAACTGTTGGTTTTGACCTGGCTCAACCCCAGCTGTTAGAGATATTTGGGGAGTGAACCAGAAGTTGGAAGATTTCTATTTCTGTGTCTCTTTCTATCACTCTGCCTGTCAAAAAAATAAGTAAGTAAATCTTGTCATTAAAGTAAAATTATGAAGGGCTCAAAGATGGCAGAATAGGGAGGAAGCTCACTGATAGTCCAGGAAAAGATAGTTTAATAAAAGGGGAGATAGTGTAGTCTCAGGGAAGAGTTACGGGAAAAACTACAGAGGAAACTCTTCCGGAATTAGTGGGACATGGTGGACCTGTGTGGAGGGCATGGGCACCCACGGCTCGGGACCCCAGCTGCCGAGTCTACACACCAGCGCTGGAAAGGGAGGCAAGGCGAAACCGCAGTAGCCCGAGACACTGGCAGAAAAGCGGCAGGAAGATCCTAGAGGGAATGAGGGCAAGTATGCCAGCCTAACTAGAGGAGAGAAAAAAAATAATAATAAAAGTGACCGGTACAGACACAATTCTCTCTCTCCACTCACCTTACAAAGGCCAGAAAGACAAAAAAACAGGTGTCATTTTGGACATAAGTAACAGCTGCGCCAGCTCAAGGCTATGCCCACCCTCAGCCAAGCAGAAAAACCTGACTCTGGTGGGGAGAAATAACAGGAGATTAAGACTTAGTGAATGTGTGGAGCTTATGAACTGGGACTGTGAAAAAAAAAATTAGGGTGTGTGGGAGAACTCACGGTGCCTGAGACGTGAGTACTCTCGGTGGGAGACACCACAAATTTGGGTGGCTTTGGCTACACGGTGAGAGACATCGCAGGGGAATCTGAGCTTACACTGAGGAC
Organism: Sylvilagus floridanus; assembly: GCA_949820135.1. Lineage (NCBI taxonomy): Eukaryota > Metazoa > Chordata > Mammalia > Lagomorpha > Leporidae > Sylvilagus > Sylvilagus floridanus. The sequence continues at coordinate 92,959,340 of OX463230.1, forward strand.
TGCACAAATCCTTTGTAGGGTCCTTTGGACAGAGCAGACAAATATTATACCCACTGGGACTAGCATTCAGGAACTGATTGCCATCAAAAAGAGCTCAGCTGAGCGGAATTATTTCCCTTCTGAATAAAGAGAGAGAGAGAGAGAGATTGATTTACCACACCAAACCTGGGTGTGTCACCTTTGGCATACCCTTAACATTGAAGAAGTGAACAGAGCTCTCAGGCCACACCTACCACAAGCCTCTAGAGATTCACCAAAAGCAGATAGTCCACTTAATCTAGAGTCAGATTATAACAAGAAAAGCCACCACAGCAAGAAAAAAAAATACAAGAAACCAAAGAATATCCCCACAATGCCAAACAACAAATGCAGAAACCAAAGAAACAAGAACAAGGAAGACATTATGACACTCCCAAATGAACATGACACTCCAATACAAGATTATGAACATGATGAGATAGAAGAAATGCAAGGTACGGATTTCAAAAATTTATGATAAGAACTTTTAGAAGTCATCAATAACAAATGCATGAACTACAGAAATCCTTACTGGACAGGACAGAAAATCTCTCTCATGAAAATGAAATCTTAAGGAGGAATCAAATGAAATGAGGAATTTAGTAGGACATGAAATGGTGATATTGAAGAGATATCAAAATGAAATGAAGAATTCAATAAAACAAATGAAAAATAAATTTTAGAGCCTTAAAAACAGAATCAGTGAGATAGAAGAAAGAATATTGCACTTAGCAGAGCACAGGAAAGTATACAGTCAAACCAAAGAAAAGAAGAGGAAATTAGAAATCTAAAAAATATTGTTGAGAATCTACAGGATACTATTAAAAACCCAACATTTGGGTTCTAAGAGTTCCTGAAGGCACAGAGAGAGAGAAAGGATTAGAAGGCCTTTTTAGTGAGATACTAGCAAAAAACTTCCTGGTATTGGAGAAAGACAGAGACATCCAAGTACAGAAAGCACATAGAGCCCCCAGTAAACATGACCAAAAGAGATATTCAACACGAACCATTAGAATAAACTCACCACAGTGAAACATTAAAAAAATATTCTAAGATGTACAAGAGAGAAATGCCAGATTACACTCAGAAGACCTCCAATTAGACTCACTACAGACTTCTCAGCAGAAACTCTACAGACTAGGAGGGAATGGCGAGATATAGCCCAGCTACTAAGAGAAAAATACTGACAACCCAGAATATTATGTCCTGGAAAACGCACATTTATGAATGAAGCTGACAAAAAGACCTTTCATAGCAAACAGAAATTGAAAGAATTTATGGTCACTCGTCCATCCCTGCAAAAGATGCTTAAAGATGTGCTACACACAGAAACACAGAAGCACGGCCATCAATACGAAAGAAAGTAAAGGAAGAAAACTTCCCAGTAAAAAAATCACAGGAAGTTCAAAGCGTATATTAGAAATATCTTTGGGAAAATGGCAGGGCAAAGTCACTACTTAATTATCAATAGTCACATTGAATGTAAATGGCCTCAATTCTCCAGTTAACACACAGACTGGCTGAATGGATTAAGGAACAAAACCCACCTATTTGCTGCTTACAAGAAACACATCTTTCCAACAAAGATGCATACAGACTGAAAGTGAAAGGTTGAAAAAAGATATTCCATGCCAACAGAAACAAAAAAAGAGCTGGTATAGCCATCTTAATAGCAGACAAAATAAACTTTAACACAAAAACTGTGAAGAAAGACAAAGATGGGCACTATATAATGATTAAGGCATCAATTCAACAGGAAGATGCACCTAGTTACAGGGTACTGGTTTATTTAAAAGATATGTTAAGGAACTTAAAGGGAGACTTAGACTTCAATACAATAGTACTGGGGGACTTCAATACTAACCTTTCAGCAACAGATAGATCAACCAGACAGAAGATCAACAGGGAAACAGCAGAGTTAATCAACACTATAGCCCAAATGTCTAATTGATATCTACAGCACTGTTCATCCTATACTTACTGAATTTACATTCTTCTCAGCAGTACATGGAACCTACTCTAGGATTGACCACATACTATGCCATAAAGCAAGTATCACCAAATTGAAAAGAAATGCAATTATACCATGCATCTTCTCAGACCACAGTGAAATGAAGCTGGAAATTAGCAACTCAGGAATCCCTAGAGCATATGCAAGCACATGGATACTGAACAACATGCTCCTGAATGAACACTGGGTCACAGAAGAAATCAAAAGAGAAATCAAAATGAGGATAACAACAAAACAAATCAAAATGTAAATGAGAATAACAACAAAACAAATCAAAACTTATGGGATACAGCAAAAGCAGTGTTAAGAGGAAAGTTTATAGCAATAGGTGCCTACATCAAGAGATTGGAAAGGCACCAAATAATAATGAGCTATCAATGTATCAAAAGATCTAGAAAAAGGACCGGCGCCGTGGCTCAACAGGCTAATCCTCTGCCTTGCGGCGCCGGCACACCGGGTTCTAGTCCCGGTCGGGGCGCCGGATTCTGTCCCGGTTGCCCCTCTTCCAGGCCAGCCCTCTGCTGTGGCCCGGGAGTGCAGTGGAGGATGGCCCAAGTGCTTGGGCCCTGCACCCCATGGGAGACCAGGGAAAAGCACCTAGCACCTGGCTCCTGCCATCGGATGAGCGCGGTGCGCCGGCCGCAGCACGCCGACCGCGGCAGCCATTGGAGGGTGAACCAACGGCAAAGGAAGACCTTTCTCTCTGTCTCTCTCTCTCACTGTCCACTCTGCCTGTCACAAAAAAAAAAAAAAAATCTAGAAAAATTGCAGCAAACCAGACCAAATCTAGTAGGAGAAGAGAAATAATTAAATCAGAGAAGAAATCAAGAGGATTGAATCCAAAAAAATTACAAAGATCAGCCAAATGAAGAGCTGGTTTTTTGAAAAAATAAACAAAATTGACACACCATTGGCCCAACTAACTACAAAAAGAAAAGACCCAAATCAATAAAATCAGAGAGATGAAAAAGGAAATATAACAACAGACACCACAGAAATAAAAAGAATCACCAGAAATTACTACAAGGACTTGTATGCCAGAAAACAGGGGAATCTAACAGAAATGGACAGATTCCAGGAAATACACAACCTACCAAATTGAACCATGAATAAATAGAAAACCTTCACAGACCCGTAACTGAGACAGAAATCCAATCAGTAAAAAAGGCCCTTCCAACAAAGAAAAGCCCAGGACTGGATGGATTCACTGTTGAATTCTACCAGACATTTAAAGAATAACTAACTCCAATTCTTCTCAAACTATTCAGAACAATTCAAAAAGAAGAAATCCTCCCAATTCTTTCTATGACGCCTGCATCACCTTAATCTCTAAGCCTGAAAAAGATGCAGCATTGAAAGAGAATTACAGACCAATATCCCTGATGAACATAGATGCAAAAATCCTCAATAAAATTCTGGCCAATAGAATGCAACAACACATCAGAAAGATCATCCACCCAGACCAAGTGGGATTTATCCGTGATATGCAGGGATGGTTCAACGTTCACAAAACAATCAACGTGATACACCACATTAACAGACGGCAGAAGAAAAACCATATGATTATCTCAATAGATGTAGAGAAAGCATTTGATAAAATACAACAGCCTTTCGTAATGAAAGATCTAAGCAAACTGGGTATAGAAAGAACTTTCCACACTACAATCAAAGCAATTTAGGCAAAACCCACGGCCAGCATCTTATTGAATGGGGAAAATTTGGAAGCACTTCCACTGAGATCTGGTACCAGACAGGGATGCCCATTCTCACAACTGCTAGTCAATATAGTTCTAGAAGTTTTAGCCAGAGGCATTAGGCAAGAAAAAGAAATTAAAGGAATACAATATGGGAAGGAAGAAGTCAAACTATCTCTCTTTGCAGATGATATGATTCTTTATGTAGGGGATCCAAAGAACTCTACTAAGAGACTATTGGAACTCATAGAAGAGTTTGGCAAAGTAGCAGGATATAAAATCAATGCACAGAAATCATCAGCCTTTGTATACACAGGCAATGCCACAGCTGAGCAAGAACTTCTAAGATCAATCCCATTCACAATAGCCACAAAAACAATCAAATACTTTGGAATAAACTTAACCAAGGACGTTAAAGATCTCTGCAATGAGAATTACAAAATCTTTAAAAAAGAAATAGAAGAGGATACCAAAAAATGGAAAAATCTTCCATGCTCATGGATTAGAAGAATCAATATCATCAAAATGTCCATTCTCCCAAAAGCAATTTATACATTCAATGTGATACCAATCAAAATACCAAAGACATTCTTCCCAGATCTGGAAAAATCAATGCTGAAATTCATATGGAGACACAGGAGACCTTTAATAGCTAAAGCAATCTTGTACAACAAAAACAAAGCCGGAGGCATCACAATACCAGATTGCAGGACATACTACAGGGCAGTAGTTATCAAAACAGCATGGTACTGGTACAGAAACAGATGGATAGACCAATAGACAAAATAGAAGCACTAGAAATCAATCCAAACATCTACAGCCAACATATTTGATCAAGGATCTTAAACCAATTCCTGGACAAGGACAGTCTATTCAACAAATGGTGCTGGGAAAATTGGATTTCCACATACAGAAGCATGAAGCAAGACCCCAACCTGTCCGGCGCCATGGCTCAATAGCGCGGTTCCAGCACACCGGGTTCTAGTCCCAGTCGGGGTGCCGGATTCTGTCCCGGTTGCCCCTCTTCCAGTCCATCTCTCTGCTGTGGCTCGAGAGTGCAGTTGAGTATGGCCAAATCCTTGGGCCCTGCACTTGATGAGAGACCAGAAGTACCTGGCTCCTGGCTTTGCATCAGCGTGGTGCACAGGTAACATGCAAAGCAGCTTGTTTACTGACCATTGGAAATATTCTGTCTTTTAATTCAACTGGAGATTACAGTGATGAGACTACTGTTATTTCTCTTTCATAGATTAGATAAAAACATGTATTTTACATTTGTAAGCCTATATTTCAATGTATTTGGTCTTAGATTGCTTTTTCAGTATTATTGGATAGAGTGGCTACTTAAAGGTGGAGCATCTCTGAGTTGCTATCTTTGAGATGTTATTTTATAGATCCTATTGATTCAAAATATGATATAGTGGACTTTGAAAGGAGTGAAAATATTTTCATTTATGTTATTTTATAACACAGTTTTATTTTTTATTTGGCTCATTACCACAAAGAATACCAGTGAAATGTTTATCCCAATCCTGGATAAAAACAATGAAGAATAAAGATTAAGAAATCTTTATATCTGTTTTAGCTTGAAATAAGAATGACTGCTGTTTTGTTATGACCAAAGAACTTTGTAGATTGAACAAGAATCACATTTATGAAAACCATAATTATTTGGATAAAATAAAATATTTGATTTTCTTCTTTCTGAGTTAAAATGTTGAAGCAATCTACTAAATATAGATATAAATATGCTATTGATTATTAATATTTTTAGCTAAAACCTATCAGTCGGTTAAATAAAGCTGAAACAGTATTTAATGCTATAATATGATTTCACTGGCCTAGGAACTGTAAAAAATGTTTTCATTCAATTTAAAGCAATTTCTATTTTTTTAAAAATATGTATTTATTTATTTGAAATTCAGAGTTATAGAGAATTAGAGAGAGTGAGATCTTCCATCTGCTGGTTCACTCCCCAGATGGTGACAGGGCTGGGAGTTTCATCCAGGTCTTCTGCATTGTTTGTAGGTGCCCAAACACTTGGTCCATCTTGTGCTGCTTTTCTCAAGCCATTAGCAGACAGCTGTGTCAGAAATGGAGCAGCTGGGACACAAACCAATGCCCAAAAGGGATGCCGGCATTGTAGGTGGCTGCTTTACTTACTATGACACAACATTGGCACCTCAAATAGTATCTAATTTTATCCTTGCAATATAAATTCCACAAAATTTATAGCAATTTCTATCAACAAAATACATTTTAAGAATTTATTTCATATTGTACTAGATGATTGGTAAAATGACTTCATACTAAGCTTTTTTCACTTGTATTGAAGATAAATCATCTGAACTATATTTGAAAAAAGCTCACGATTGCTGAATTGGACTAAAGGCAGTCTAAGGAAAATTGTTATAATTTGTCATAGTCTTTATTTAATTATTCACTTACTTACTTTTTACCAGACACACACACACACACACACACAGAGAGAGAGAGAGAGAGAGAGAGAGGGAAAGATAGAGAGAGAGAGAAAGAAAGAAACACAGAGACAAACAGAGAATTTTTATTTGCTGATTCATTCTCCAAATACCCACAAAAGCCAGGAATGGGCTGGGCAGGCCTGGAGCCAGGAGTTAGAATGAGAATCCAGGCCTCCATAGGTGTGGTAGCAATCTAATCACTTGAGCCATCACCTTTGGGTCTACATTGGCAGGAGGCTGGAATTTGGAGCAAAAGGCAGGATTCAAATCCAGGGACTCTGATGGGGGATGCAGGCATCTTTGCTAGGGTCTTAACTGCTGAGCCAAACCTCTGCTATTGCTATAATGTTTTGATAAATCAATAGATCATAAATACTGTAAATAAGTCAATGTCAATAAAATGTCTTTGGGGCAGCTGTTTGGCCTACCCATTAAGACTCATGTTGGTATGCCTATGTCCCTTACTGGAGTTTCTAACTTCAAGAACCAGCTCCACTCTTGATTCTAGCTTCCTGCTAATATACATCTTGGGAGTCAGCAGGTCATATAGCTTAGTAGTTGACTCCCTGCCATCCTTTTGTGAGATGTGGGTTGAAATCCTAACTCTAAGCTTTGGCTTGGCCCAGCCCCAGTCACTGGGAGAACTTGGGGAGTGAACTGACAGATGGGATAGCTCTCTCTCTCTTACTTTCTTTCTTTGTCTCTCTCTCTCTTTACTCCTCTTTCAATTTACTCAATAAAAAATAAAGAATATATATTCATGGAAGATGAATGTACATACATAAAACGTATAATGAGAACTCATACTGAATTTATTAAAATACATGTTTTAATAGTTACGGTTTAAGACATAAATATCTGTGACCTTAATTGTCACTAATTATAACACTGTGTGTTTTTTTGTTTTTAACTTTAGTGTTACCAAATAAATGAATACAGAAAAAGAATCGGAAGTTTTATTCATTTTTAAGTAATACAACATAATGTTACTTGAAATCTTTTTTAATATTTTATTTTATTTATCTGTATTTATTTGAAAGGTAAAGAGAAGAAAGAGAGAGAGAGAGAGAGAGCGAGCTTCCATACATTGGTTCATTTCCCAAATGTCTGCAACAGGTGGAGCTGGGCAAAGTTGAAACTAGAAGCCAGAAACTCCATTCTAGACCTCCTATGTGAGTGACAGGAACCCAAATACTTGAGCAATAATCCGCTGCATCCCAGAGTATGTGTTAACAAAAATACTGTATTGGAAGCAGAGAGTGGGACTCAAACCAGGCACTCTTTGTGGGATGCAGGAGTCTCAAGTGGTAGCTTAACTCACTGTGCTACATCAGCCCCTGAAATCTTTTTAACTTAATAAAAATAAATATTGAGGGTGTGAATGTTGTGGCACAGAAAGGTAAGCCACCACCGGAGATGCCCCCCGCAGATATCAGATTGCCTATTCAAGTCCCTGATACTCCATTTCCAATCTAGCTCCCTGCAAAAGAAATAGATAAACTGCTTCTCTTTTTGATATTGTAAATAAGATCTGAAATGCATTAATTCCTTGAAGACTTAAAAAATTTAAAGTGATATTTATATATCATAGTTTTCTATTGTTCATATCTTCCTTCCCTTTTTACTTCTAGTTGAAAGAAAATTTTGCTCAATGAAATGTGATTCTTCTATAATCATAAAATGTACAGTTGGGATTTTCTAATTTACAATTAATAATTTAACTTAGGCAGCAATTATATCCTGGGATGGGCCAAATATCTTCTTGTGTGCTGTTACAAAAATGGAATAAAGATGTTCCAAATATTTTTGACCCTTTGTTGCTTCCGTCTTTACAAAACAATGCTTCCAAACTCAACATTTTATACATCTAATTTTCTCTAAATATTGGACAAGATTTTTTTTAACAAATTGGATTCTACCTGCTTTGTATACACAGCAAAACTGCATCCAATATCTGTTAATCATAAATAAGAAATTCCCTTGGGTGATAAGACACCAAACTCTTTATACCAATACCTTGGAATTGAATGACTCACCTAGTCCGCATGGTAAGTAAGCTCTCTGTACAGTCTCTCTGTGAGCAGATCCTGTGAGGTCTATTGCTCATCCTGGTTCTGGACTATGGCCCACATTGCTGCCATTGTATGATTTTGTGATGCAAATGTCTTCCTCCCATTCCTTCATATAATTCTGTCAAAGTACCAGATAAAGATTCTTATGTGCCAGTGTCTTGTCATGGTCATTTTTTTTTTTCTTAATCATCTCCAAATCCTTGGAATTCAATAAAGGTGTTTGAAAATAAATACAAAATTAAAAGTTATTTCATACATTTGAGAATTCAAATTAATGCATGATTAAATTAATTGATAAGTAGATTGTGTGTTATTTGTGTGCTGAAAATTTGCCCAGAGTATATAATTAAAATATGAGATTTAAAAATATTTCAAGTAAAGACATTATTTTGTAATATCTATCTCTTATTTTGCAATCTCATGGTTATGGAAAAGGTGATATACCAGGTAGAAAATAAATAAATTGTGTAACTAATTCAAGTGGATATAGTTAGTGCCATGATAATATAGCCCTATTTTATTTTAGCAACAAAGTACTTAACTTCTTTTGGGTGTTGAATTATCTTTGATGTGGCTAAAATCCAATGGTTGTGAAATAAATGAATTAGGAAAGGCATAGAATTAAACACTTAAACAACTAGGAAATAATTGTAAATAATGACTTTGATTTAACATACATGCAATTATATAAAACCCAACTTCTGGGATTAACAAAAGGTAGAAGAATTATTATCACAGATATTTTCTTCTCTAACTTCCTTCATTAGTAAAGTAATTCCTTTTCTAGTGTTATGGCCAGTGACAGTGTTGTAGCCAGCTGGTTACACTGCTGCCTGGGACAGCAGCATCGCATATGGGTGCCTGTTTAAATCCCAGCTACTCCTCTTCTGATCCAGTTCCCTGCTAGTACACTTGGGAAAGTAACAGAAGATGACACCTGCCAACCACGTGAGAAACCAACATCAACTTCCGGGAGCCTGACTTTGGCATGGCACACCTTTGTTCTTTGTAGCTGTTTGGGGAGTGAACCAACAGATGAAGATCTCTCTGTTCTCTCTCTTTCTTTTTCTTGTTCTCTTTCTGTCTGCCATTCCAGTAAAATAAATTGTTAAATAAAGTTTCCTCATTTTGACAATACACGTTGATTTTGAAAAATATCCCTATCAACATAAATACATGTTTTTTAATCCAAACAAAAAGTATTTCATGTTATTTATTTATTTTTTTTTTACTCAAAAGGAATCAAGTGAACATTTTCTTGGCACTGCAATGTGAAAGACAAAGTGATGCTGTTCACCACAGCTCCCGAAAATTTAACAAGATTCTTGTGGTCAGAAAATGAAGCAATTCAAATTGATGTAAGAGGGCTGGCGCAGGGGCGCAGCAGGTTAAAGCCCTGGCCTGAAGTGCCGGCATCCCATAGGGGCGCTGGTTTTAGTCCTGGCGGCTCCTCTTCTGATCCAGCTCTCTGCCATGGCCTGGGAAAGCAGTAAAAGATGACCCAAGTCCTTGGGCCCCTGCACCCATGTGGGAGACCTGGAAAAAGCTCCTGGCTCCTGGCTTTGGATCAGCGCAGCTCTGGCCATTGCGGCCATCTGGGGAGTGAACCAGCAGATGGAAGACCTCTCTCTGTCTCTACCTCTCTCTGTAACTCTGTCTTTCAAATAAATAAAATAAATATTTTTAAACAATTAATGTAAAAATTACAAGGACCATAGTCTGAATAATTTTCATGTACAATAAAACATGGCCTAGCATTTTTAACAAATGTATAAAATATGTTAACATTCTAAGATTTATGCTTAAAACATTTTGGAGGAGTGAAGATGAAAATAAACAGGGGATCATCAAGAAGTTCTTGGAAAGTATATATTACGAATAACTATGTATGAATTTCAAAACTCGCTTTGCCAAAATATACTTATCTTTTACTTTCCACGGACTTTTTGGGTGCCCTTTAATACTCATTTTTTTTTTAAATGCAACATACAAACTTTATTTAACACAACAGGGAAGTCAAACAGGCACTTACATCCGGGAGACCGGCCAGGGGACATCGTACTAACTGACTGCAGCTGCATTATTGTGCTCTGTCGCTGTGAAGAATACAGCTCTCACACAGGTATGGATGAAGATTTGTACACTCCTCAAGTATTCACTGAATACTACCTTATACACACATATACAGTAACTTGGAAAGAGCCAACGTCTCCTGCACACTTCAGTTCTGTTGATCTTTTGGAAGAGGTTGTCTAAAGAGAATATGCGGCTCTGGCTCATGAATCATGTAGTGAACCCATCCTAGACTCTGCTGTACACAAAATCAACTCTACTCCTCCTCAGACATCAGGTGAGTTTTGGGTACTTGTTTGGCAAGTTCTCTGGGTAATATGACATGCCAGTACTCGTAGTGCTCATCAAAGTACTTTTATGAGTAATAAACCTGCTTGTGAACCATCCTGCTGGCGCGGCGGCTGGGCAGAGAAAAACAAGAGTGTGAGGAGCAGGCGCAGCCAATGCGCGTCCGACCACAACCAAGGCAATGACTCAACTGAGACCTAATGCTCATTATTGAGGCTTGTTGTCACACTTTACATCAAGTCATAAATATATTCTTTCCAACCACACCAGGCCTAAATATTATTTTTTTCTATATTTTTCTCAGTAAGAATATGAAAAAGTCTATAAAATTTAAAAAAAAAATTAACTTTTTGGTTCAGTGAATTCCACCTGATTTCTTCCTCCTTCCCTTCCTTGTGTCCTTTTTACCCTCCCCTCTCTCACTTTCTTCTTTCTTTAATTGATTCATCCATCCGTTCATGAAATCAGTCATCTGTTCTGGAAATATTACTGATTCCTACCACAAATGAGATATTTGACCTTGGAATTTTGTGTAAAATATTCCATGTTTCTGTCATTGTGGTTGGTCCAGGCAGATTATTTCTAAACAGTACATGTCCATTTTGCTGGCCTCGCAATTCAGGAGGGCTACTTGGAAGAGGAGATTTAGCACCTGGGGCTTTTTATTGCTCCTGTTGTACATTAAAGGAGTGTGCTTACTGACACGACTGTAGTCCTAGAGTACTTATTCTGAGTATGCACTCTGAGTATTACTCTGCCAGGTCACAGAGTTTCAATTTAAAGCCTGCAACACTGCCCCTCCTCAAAACTATAATTGTTTCTTTAAAGCCTTGGAACCTGGCATTGCATTGACCTTAATGATTGAAAGTCTTTTTCCAGAACAGGAATTAGAAGATTTCCAGAATAGGAAGGTGTCAGCCATATTGAGTTTCCAAAAATTCTTCAGCTCCTTTCATCAGCAATCACAGACTCACCCCTCACTTTCATTGCATATAAGGAATAACAATTATTTACACCAAACAGAGCTGGCAGTAAGCTCAACATCCTAGTTGGGCTCAGCCTTTTCTTTCAGTATCACAAACCTTTCTGTGTGGCTGTGGTTGGAATGCTGAAACGGTGCTGAGGCAGGTATGCTCTGTCTTCTATTAGGTCATTAGATATTTCTTCATAACTAACACGAGCCCTACTCCAATTTTTGTTAGCCATAGTGTGTTCTATGAAGCATATCTTTTAGCAACTCTTGCCATTTTTCTTGTTTAATATCACAGCTATGTTATAATAGGGCATGCTTGATTTGTCAGCAAAAATCATCACTGATTTTTCAACTTTGTATTCCTTAGTCACTATAATTTCATTTCCATATCAATCATTCACATAATTCACTATAACCTTTTATTCATCAACATTAGCAGTGGAATTTGTGTGCTTGGGGGTATAATGATCAAAACATAAGATTAAATCTAGCACAAGAGAAAATAATGCCATCAAAAGTCACGGTACGTATGAGATAGATGAGGCTGCATGACCTTCATCATGGTTTGTGCAGCGTTTCTTTATCTGAAACACTGTTAGGAGATACAGGACTGTATTTATAAAAATGTCACACAGTTGGAAAAAATAGAATAATATATAAGGACTTATTATTTGATCTCTGTTTAACAATATTGGTTATTAAATTTACTTGACAGATGAGTGTATAACTGATATATGCTGCCTTCACTTTTTATCTTACCTTTCCTTCAAAATTTCAATAGTATTATCAAATTTTTTACTATTTGTCTTTGAATAACGAACTCAAGACACCTTCATTTTTGTCTTTCCTACATTTCCCTCCAACCCCGACAATAATTAACTCATCTGATTTTTGTTTATTTGTTGATTCAAAAGGATGGAAATCAATAAAGAACACTAACACTGCATTTAAGTATATAGAATACAAATAATATATCAAACTGTAATAACTTTACTCTTGATATAAAGTTTATGGTATATTATAATTTCTTCTCTGAGATTTCACAACATTTTACCATTTAGAAATTGGACCCATAACTAAAACTCAAAAGAGCTGACTTTCCTTATACTCCATCAACAGCCCAGTAAAAATTGTGTGGCTCTGTTTGAAGGAATGATATACCTATAGACAGAAGTTTGATTGAAATAGTGTGAAAAAAGAACCTGAAGACAGGAAGCAAACAAGTCGTGCTGAGCCATAGGTAAGAAAATAAAATAGTGCATTTTCATGACAAAGTAGAGTATTTAACTCCAGAACACATATCAAACCATCATTACATAACTATATGAGTAAAGTTTTATTTTCATCTTTCGACGTTCAACACATTATAGCATTAAACAACTTTAGTGGAATGAAGAACTGGTATTTTTATAGTTTTTAAAGTATGTATTTACTTATTTGAAAGGCAGAGTTACAGATAAGAGAGAGAGAAGGAGAGTTCTTCCGCATGCTGGTACACTCTCCAAATGGCCACAATGACTTGGGCAGGTCCAGGATTAACCGAGGAGCCTAGAACAACATGTGGATCTCCCCAATGGGTGGCAAGGGCTCAAGTACCTGAGCTATCCTCCATTGCTGTCCCAACTGATTAGCAGGGAGTTGGATCAGTAATGGAGTAGCAATGACTCAACTGAAGCCCTGATATGTTATGCACACATCAGGAGCCATGCTTAAGCCATTGTGCCACAGTGCTGGCTTCAAGAATTGTTATTTTATAGATGAGCTTTTCTCCCCTCTATTAGTTAAGGTGGTTTATGACTATATCAACAGAACTCATGTTTTTCTGACTAAGCTCTTTATGCAAGAGCAGTTAATCTTCCATTGTTCTCCATAAATTGCCTTAACATGGAAAATAGATGCTAGCATATAATTAGTATTTACATATAAATATAAATGAGGAATAAGATATGCCATTTTATTAAGCACATAAATAACATTTCATTGGGCATATTTTAATCATAAAAGACAATAGTCTATTGTGCTTTATGATCTTTGCTTCAAAAATATCCCATGGAAAAACACCATCACCTCTGATTAAGTAAGTTTCAGTTACTCAGTAAATTCATTTTTAATTAACAGTTCCAGCCTCTTTTACCTCTATGCCTTTATATATACAGGATATCTGCAGAATATATATATACTTTACTGTCTTCTTCTCATCCTCTTTATTAATTTTTCTGTAATTATCGAGCATCTATATGTGTCAAGAATCCTAATAATTAATGAGAATATAATAGTGAATGAAAAGATAAATTGCCAAACTATTTTTATCCATTGAGGTTGTAGTAACTGAATGCCACAAACTGGGGCCAGCTTTGTGGTGTAGTGGGTAAAGCCCCTGCCTGCAACTCCAGCATCACATATGGGTACTGGTTTGAGTTCCAGCTTCTCCACTTTTTTTTTTTTTTTTTGACAGGCAGAGTGGACAGTGAGAGAGAGAGACAGAGAGAAAGGTCTTCCTTTGCCGTTGGTTCACCCTCCATTGGCTGCCACGGATGGCGCGCTGCGGCCGGCGCACCGTGCTCATCCGATGGCAGGAGCCAGGTGCTAGGTGCTTTTTCCTGGTCTCCCATGGGGTGCAGGGCCCAAGCACTTGGGCCATCCTCCACTGCACTCCTGGGCCACAGCAGAGGGCTGGCCTGGAAGAGGGGCAACCAGGACAGAATCCGGCTCCCGACTGGGACTAGAACCCGGTGTGCCGGTGCCGCAAGGCGGAGGATTAGCCTGTTGAGCCACGGCGTCGGCCTTCTCCACTTCTGATCCAGCTTCCTGCTAATGGCCTGGAAAAAGCAGCAGAAGATGGCACAAGTGTATGAGCCTCTACCAACTCCATGGAAGATCTAGATGAATTTTCTGGCTCCTGGCTTTGGCCTGGCCAGGGGCTGGCCATGGAAGATGGAAGATGGGAGATCGCTCGCTCTCTCGCTCTCTCTCTCTCTCTCTCCCTCTTTCCCTTTTTCCAGTTCTCTATATATAACTCTTTCTAAATAAATAAATGCCTTTAAAATACCACAAACTGAATAGCTTATAATGAACAGACATTAATGTCTCACAGTTCTGGGAGGTCAGAAGTCCAAGATGAAGGCATCAGCAAATTGAGTGTCTGGCAAGTTCTGCATTTGTTCATGGACATGATTCTTTACATTGTTTCCTCACATGGCAAAAGGGCTGAGGATTCTCTTATGGGGGTGTCTTCCACAAGTAAGAGTACTAGTCCCGTTTCTGAGGGCTCCACCCCGACCTAATCTCACCTTAAAGGCCCCAACTCTAAGTACCATCGCTTCTGTGGTGAGGATTTCAATATATTCATTTTGGAGGGAGACAAACACTCAGATCATAACACCAACATGTACATATGTACATACAAACTCACACTTCCATGAAGATTATAAACTACAGTAGTGCTTGTCAAACTGTTGTGCATTTATAAGAATTAACTATGAATTTTGCAAATATGCAGACTGATTCAGTCACTCTGGTTGTGTTCTGAAATTCTACAACTCTTCAAATTTCCCATGTGATTCTAGCAATGCTGGGCCTAGCATCTTGCACTGAGTAGCGGAGTTCTAGACCACACAGAGTGGTGCAGTGCTACGGCAGGTTCAAAGAGAGTCTCTTACAGAAAGCTAAAAAACAACATCGACCACAGCCAAAACAGTCCTCAGAGATGCTAAAACCTCCATGTCATTAGAAGAAACTAGAAAGTGTGTGTTTATGTTTGTGTGATGGGAGACAGGAAAGGTCTTTGAGCTGTGGTCCCAAGTATGTGTTTGTGATGTTATGTGTGTGCATGCAAGCATACGCAGGCTGCAGCTACCTGAAATAATTAACAGATGCAGCTTGTTCTGTACCTGATAGGCACTCTTTTGTTTTGTTGTGTTCAAATTTTAGGAAATTATCTTTTTAAATTTTTAATTGACACAATATTTGTACAATATTATGCAGTTCAACGTAAGTTGACACATGCATGCAATGTACAAAAATCAAATCAAGTTAATCAGTATTTTCATCTCCTCAAACAATTATCTTCTCTAATTATTGGGAAACTATGGAGTGCTCCTCTTTGGATATTTTGAAATTCATTATAAATTCTTATAGATTTTATTTACCATTCTGTGCTATATACTACAATAAGCAACTCTTCCTGTTTGTGTTTTTGATAAATATTGTCTGACTTCTCTCTTTTGTATCAGGACTGGTTGACTTGGCTTAAGAAGCCAGTATAGTAGAGATGTTAACATCATACTTTCTATCTCTACTTACTATTTTATTCAGGCCTTTTCAAAAATTGTATTTAAGGTATACAAAAGTTTAATGTATTTCATATACACAGTTCTAGGAACATAGTGATACTTCCCATTTTATTATCCCTCCAGCCTACGCTGCAACCCTTCTTCCTTCTCCCTCTCCTTTTTAAAGTTGAAAGATTAGTATATTATGCCTAAATGTAAATGTAGAAATGCATGTAAAATATTCATGTATATTTGTACAGATACACCTATTTAAATAGAGAACTGTATTTTATACATGTACTTTTATATAAGCACAGATGAAAAGCACTCTCCCCATATTCTTAGGCATGAAACTCCCAAAAATGTGAAGATTTTCCCATGTAAGCAGGGTATTGTTTTCATATAGAAGAAAATTAAACACAAACTAATATCATCATAATGTTTATATCAGAGATTCTTCATTTGTACTGAAAAAGGTAAGAATTTTTCTGTATTGTCTAGAATGTACACCAAGTAGGTCAGTTAGGTCAAGTTACTGTTCAGTTCTTCCATATGTTTGATGATTTCTGTCTACTTATTCTTACATTCATTAAATGGGAACTAATGAAACCTATGAATATAATCACCAATTAATCTATCTCTTCTTTTAATCCTATTACCTTTTTTTCATGTAGTTTGAAGCTTTGTTAATAGGCAAGTACTTATTTGGTATTTTTTATTTCTTATTTGGTAGTTTAGACAAGTAGTATTGTTAGTCATCAACCTTTACTATCCACAATGTTCATTTTACTGAAATCCATTTTGTCTAACATGGCCATTCAAACATGCTTATGATTAGTTATTTATGATATATATTTTTTCATCATTTTAATTTTCTTCTATTTTTATCTTCGTATAAAAACTGTTATTTTTAAACTTCAAATAGTATGCATGCTTTTTATTTAAATCCAGTCTGACAATTTATTTCTTTTAATTAGACTGTATGTAATGCCTAGTGTACTTTCTTTAAGTGTAATTAATTCCCTATTATGTTTAAATCTACTATTTAGCTCTTAATTTCCTGTTTCCCACTGGTATTTTCTTTATTCTTCCTTTGCTTTCTTTGAAATAACTGATTCTTTTGTATTCTGTTTTATTCCAAGCTCTCATTAGCAGTAAGTATTTTATTGAGTCTTTTAGTGACACCAGGGTATAAAATATGCATATCTCATCAGTTTACCTAGAAACTATGCTACTTCATTTTACATGAATTTGAAAACACCACTACAATACAATTTCATTTCTTCTTCCCATCCTTGTACTGTTATTTTCATCCACTTTGTTTATGTTATAAACTGCACATCCCACAACAAAATAATATATGAGAAAAATGAATTATATTAGTTCATTTATTTTCTACTAAAGGTAACTTTTATTTCTTTGTATATATCCAAGGTTCTGTGTAAGATTTTTCTTCTTTTGAAACATTTAGTAGGATGTCCGAATCTCCCTGCTATCTTCAGTAGATTAAAGTGCCTTGCTTCCTTAGGAACAGGGAGTGCTAACTGCCTCTGAGCTCACAGTTTGTTGTACGGGCAGAATACCCATCCCACCCTTCTGTATGTTTTTGTTTTAACAGGAGTAAACTGATAGGATAAAGGATTGTAAATCAGGTCTTTTGATGGTTTTTGTCCCTGCCTGGTAACTGAACACCAATCTGGTTGTCAAGGTTGCTTTTTTTTTTTTCTTCGAAATTGTACTTAAAAACTCAAATGCCATGGGGCCTTTTGGGTTCTTGCCTCTCTTGGAAGTCCCCCTCCATGCTGCTCTGGCTGGAGGACTTTGATTCTCATAAATCCTTTTAAATCTCAAAAAATAAATAAATAAAAGTAAATTTCTGCTGCAAACAAACATTCTCAGTCTGTTTATTATATTTCACCTTTATTTTTGTAAAATAAATTTCTTTGAGTACAGAAATCTAGGATGGCAATTTATGTTTCTGTCAGTATTTGAAAATGTTGCTCAGTTGTTATATAGCTTGGTTTCTAAGGAAAAGTCTTTATTATTTTTATATTTCTTTCTTTGTGCCTAATCAGATACTGTTTGCAGCATAGGTTTTCAGGAGTGTGATGATAGTGGGTTTCTTTGTGTTTATTGTTTTGGATTTTATAAAGTGTGTTGGATCATTGGGTTTAGAATTTTATCATGGTTAGACATTTTCTGGTTTCTTTTCTTTCTTCCTTCCTTCCCTCCCTCCCTCCCTTCTTCCTTCCCTGTCTTCCTTCCTTCCCTTCCTTCCTTCCTTCCCTTCCTTCCTTCCATTTTCTCTCCCTCTTTTCCTTTTAAATATCCAAACTGTCACGAGTGCCTGCTGTCACTCAGCTCAACAGGGCTTAAGAACGATCTGTCAGAGCAAGGGGAAGAAAAGAACAGTAGGACACAAAATTGCCTTCTCAATGAGAGATTTGATTGCTTACACACCAGGGGTTTTATCACACTACTCATCAGCATGCTCACTGAGGTCAATACACTTATCAGGATCAATATACTTATCAATTCATACTTACCAATATACTTAACAGTCCAATCTATACCATAACTACTACTTAACTTACTTACTATAATAACACTTAACCATCAGAATAACACTATTTCCTTAATAACTAAAGAACTACTGGAATCAATATCATTATATTGATAACAATAACACTACTTGAACTTATTCATTAATCCACAGATCACAGTATACAGTATTAAAGTAACTTTGAGGGCTATCCAATTATAATAGTATATGTACAGCAAGATATCTAACAATATTTTTAGCTACAGGGTCAAATCTTATTTATATTACATTACACATGGCTAATATCATTATATATGCTGCGTTTTCAAGGCTCACCTCACAGTCACGAAAAAGAGTCAGTGTTCAAAAGTCCAGAGCTCAACGTCTTGGCAGAAACGGATCTTGGATCAGTCACTTACAGGCAGGTGGGAAGGCTGCCACTCTGGGCAGCAGGCTTGGAGTTCCCAGGTGGATGACAGCAAGGTGAGAAGTTGGAGAGGTCTCCTGCTGAGAGGCCTGGTCAGGCGCTGTGGTCAGGCCTGGCAGCAGGGCGATAAGGGGTCCAGGCCAGGTGGTGCTGGCATTTTGATCCCCTAGTCGCCTTGTGTCACTTAGCAAGGGTGCTAGCGAGCTGGCTCTTCAGCTTCAAGTGCTAGGAGGTCCAAAGGTGCACATGCACTGGGCCCTTTATCCATTGTCGGCTTGTGCCATTACCTGTTCCTCACAGAGTAACAGGCTGCCTCTTCAGCTCCAGATGTGTGGAGATCCAGAGGTTCACACACACCAGGCCATGATCCTCAAGAGGATGGAGAGCAGTGCCAAAGGTTCTCCTTTTATCCTAATTCTCCTGGCAGCTCTCCTGCTTGTTCAGTTCGGGTGCCCCCAATCAGTTGTGCTCCCTCTCTGAGCTTCCCGGAGTGCCACCAATCCGTTGTTTGGAACTAGGTGTTTGCAGCTCATTCTCAGGTTGCTTCTAATCTTCACACGAGTAGGAAGGTAACTCAAGGTTATTGTCTGTAGCACACACGTTATCGGATGACCCAGGGGTGTCTGTTCAGTCTGAGGAGGAGCATCTTTCTGGCAAGCACTGAGCTTGACCTAAGTGATGTCATCCATCTCTGGCTTGACATTACTGTTATTTTTAAACAGATTCCATTTTTTAAATGATTCCATTTTTCTTTACTTTCACTTTGTGGATAGTAGTAGTTTTTGACTCTAGGCTTTTCTTGTGGATTTTCCACAGTTCACCTCCTTCTGCTGCTCAGGCAAGCAGGGATCTGTGACTCCATTTTTGGGACTCCTGTGGGATTCCCCATACAAACACATGTATGGTACACTTTCTATTTATTATGTTTTGTCTCTTCCTATATTGTTTAATTTTTAATTGTCCCTCTCATTATGTCTTTGATTTATCTAATGTCTTCTGTGTTATTCATAATGCTGTAAATTCTATCTAGCAAAATTTTAATTTCATAAATCGTATTTCCTCATCATTACATTTGCATTTGATTTTTTCGTACAATCACTTCTGTCCTTATTATACGTATGTTTCCTTTGAAGAGTTAAATATAATTATATTAAGTGCTTAAATTCATTTATGCTTTTTTTTTTACCATTTATATGTGACATTTCTTTTAGTTTAGGGTTTTTATCTTCTTTTTCTTGGCATGTGCATTAGTGCCAATTTACTGTTAGGGGACTGTAATTCTGTTACGAAGATATGGCTTTGGCTGGTGCCACGGCTCACTAGGCTAATACTCCACCTACAGCGCCAGCACACCTGGTTCTAGTACCGGTCAGGGCACCAGATTCTGTCCCGGTTGCTCCTCTTCCAGTCTAGCTCTCTGCTGTGGCCTGGGAAAGCAGTGGAGGATGGCCCAAGTGCTTGGGCCCTGCACCAGCACGGGAGACCAGGAGAAAGCACCTGGCTCCTGGCTTCGGATCGGTGCAGCGCACCGGCCATAGCAGTCATTAGGGGGTTGAACCAACGGAAGGAAAACCTTTCTCTCTGTCTCTCTCTCTAACTGCCTGTCCAAAAAAAAAAAAAAAAAAAGATGTGGCCTTTTTGGAATTCTTATAAATGTCTAAAGTGTTCTACAAGGAAATTCCACTCTAGTTGATGAGTTCTGAAGACCATTTGGCCCAAAGCTCCCCAATCACACATTTCATTCCACCATAGAGTTACATCCTATACATACACATCGTATTTTTAAACAGACATCCAAGTCCCCCAATGTGTATTTCTGGAACCCTTTTCATGTGTGTGCTGGTTTCTTTTTTTGTTGTTCATGTTTCATCCACATAATTTCCATCTACTTAGACTTTTGAACAAACATCTCTCTGTCCTCAATTCTCCAAGTTCATAAAGTTCACTTGAGAACCATCTGTGCTACAGAAGTCAGAAAGTGCTTCATGGAAGAATCAGAGCAATCATAGGACTCCCTTATTTTGCTTTCCGTTTTCTCTGTGTTTATAACACTGTGTTCCTATGGCACAACAACAGAAACTGTCTTTTAAAGGTTTTGTCCAATTTTCCACTTGTTTAGAGAGGTTTAATTTGGTCTCTGTTACATCATCATGGCCAAAGTTCATTTTATTTTGTCAATGTTCACCGCCTAATTACAATACAAAGATAAGAATAACTCTATGAAATAGAATAAGTTGCTTTTCAAAATAAGGAAATTTATTCTAATATATGACAGAAATGCATTGATTTTTGTGGCTATCCCTTCAAATTCTGTCACATTTCATCTTGACTCAAGAGATAGATTTTGGCCTATTTTTTCATAAATCTAATTGAACTTTTTCTTTTTTTATTCCTATTTTGCTGCTTCTGAAAACACAGTCATCAAATCAGTATCATATCCGTATCACAAGGATTAACTGTCAATTGATAACAACATATTGAAGTAGCATATTAAAAATTAAGATCCCTCACCTTCTCTTACATTGGTTAAGTCCTACTCTGAATATTCATGAGAAACTTGGGTGATAAATGATCACATTTACTCTGAGAAATCCTGCATTATATACATACTAAGAAACTAAGGAAAATCACATGAAGTTGACATATGAGGAATCAAGAAGACAAATAATTCTTGCAAAAACTTTTCACATAGTGTATTATTGTATACTTCTGGTTGTTTTGGAGAACACACACACATGATACATATGTCTTATAAATGTGAGCTAGAGGTTTCATGTAAAGCTATATATATATATATATACATAATATATCATGTATATGAGATAACATTACTTTATCAGAGAGTTTAAAGTTTGGTAGGAGGGCACATATATATCATGTCTGGAGATACATCTCCAGATCCTGATATAGCCAATATAAGATCAGAGACAGGTTCTGAGATTCTGGATTTTTAATAAATTACTTCAATATGCTATAATTAACTGTAGCTAATCCCAGTGCCATATATATATATATATATATATATATATATATGTTGCACACATATGTTTATATGTTACTACTTTACTCCTTTTTTTTTTTTTTTTTGACAGGCAGAGTTAGACAGAGAGAAAGGTCTTCCTTCTGTTGGTTCACTCCCCAAGTGACTGCCATGGCCTGCGCGCTGTGCTGATCCGAAGCCAGGAGCCACGTGCTTCCTCCTGGTCTCCCATGCTGGTGCAGAGCCCAAGCACTTGGGTCATCCTCCACTGCCTTCCTGGGCCACAGCAGAGAGCTGGACTGGAATAGGAGCAACCAGGACAGAATCTGGCATCCCAACTGGGACTAGAATCCAGGGTGCTGGCACCGCAGGTGGAGGATTAGCCTAGTGAGCAGCGGCGCCAGCCAATACTTTACTCCTATGATACACATTTTTACATTATACGATGGAAAGTGAATTCTAGCTCCTGTATTTTACTTGTGAACCAGTTTCAGTGCATTGATCAACAGCAACATGCTATCCTTTTCTGGTATTAGTTTATTCTGTCATTTAGTCCCATTTAGTGTCAAGTTGTGTTAGAATTGTTCAAGTACATATAAACCAGTCCCAGGAAAGAACAGTCATTGTTTGGAAATAATTGGCTGAATAATAAACCTTTTACTATTCTACTTTGCAAGAAGTCAAGACATATCAATAGTTATGTCACTTCTTCCGTGGTCCTTCTGAAATCTTTAAGGAATGCTATAAATGAATAGGTGGCTCATTAAGTTTTTTGAAAGAAAAGTAAAATACTTTTGAAAGGTGAATGTGAATGTATTGTTTATAAATAAGGTGCATTTAGCAATTTCTTTTACTTCTTTCTTCAAATCAATAAATTAAGTAGGAAAACATGAGTTGGAGGTTTTACATATAATATATACTATTATACACATTACATTATTACTTGGTCAGAGAGTTTACCATTTGGTAGGATAAGATATATACACAAGTCATTCAGTGTGAGGCAAAATACAATGAACATCATGAAAGAAGACAGTTGGATATCCAAAGGTATAGGCATCATGTAGTTTGAAACCAAAATGAAACTAATGAAGAGAGAAGATGGTGGCCAGTGTCTAATGATACCAGGTTGAGGTTCCTGGTGGAGAGTAACACATTATGAAAGACTTGATGGTAGGAAACTACTGGAGAGATTTACCTCAATGATTATACAGAAAATTGCAGTGTAAAAATTTTCAAATGAAACCTTGTGTGGGGCCAAAAAGGGGAGGGGAGAATTTTCAGGCAATGTAGTTGGAAAGTGTTTGACAAAGTGAGTGATAAAGGCAGAAATGTGTTTTATAACTACAGGATTTCACAAGACAAGCTGGGAAACTGGCATTATTTACAAGAACTTTGATAATGTTGGTAGGAAAATAATTAGGATGGAAAGGAACCATTGTACATGAGAAATGAACTGGAGGTAGATGTTATACCAACTAAGAAATAATTGGATTGAAATAATTTAAAGTGTCAAAGGCCATCCATAGGAATCTACAAAGTTTTTCTTGAGGGTTAATTCCATTTTTAGAGTAAGAATAAGAATTGATTGCACTGGAAAAGAGACTTGGGGCATGCTGAATGGACCATACTACCAGAATATCTGGAGGAACATGTATAGCAGATAGATGAATTTCATGTCTAAATTTTACAGTAAAAATTCAAGACATGTCAATTAAATTTTCTTCAACTTATATTGCAGTTTGCATAGAATATACATAAGTAGAAGAAGTAATATTCAAAATATACATTTCATGAAAAAAGACAGAAAAGACAAAGAAGTAAAAAAAAGGGGCATAATTTTAGGGGCAGGGAGGAATTATGAACAGGAGACAACCAAGAAAAACAAAAATATGTATTTCAGGACTGGGAAAAGTCAGGAAAATAAATTGAAACAAAAAAACAGGGAAACTGAATATCAAACATTTCTAGTATTCCAAAGAAGTAAATAAGAGTAATGTAAGAGAGATTATAGTTGAATACAGATCATCAGCCATGTGTTTGTGATTTCTGGGTAATATCTCTTGGATGAGTTAGTGGGACCCAGAATAATCTCTCCATTGAAAAGTCAACTGATACAATTAGCAACCTTGTTTCCATGTGAGGACTCTTCACACAAGTACCTGGACTTATGTTTGCTTAAATAAGCACAGGACCCCACTCTCCAGGCAGTCATTCTTAGAGACAGCTATTACTAAACTTAGAAACTTCTTTCTGTCCCCTAATAGCAAGCATCTTACATTTTATATTCAATGTCTAGTAATACTCAATTTCTTAGGTCAGATACTTCCTTCTCACGTCTGAGTGAACACTTGTTCACAAAATCTTTCCAAGAAATATTTAATACTGAGATGAAAAAGAGAGTAATTCTTTTCCAATAAGTTTTGCAAAATGCTACATTAATGTGAAACTAAAAATGATTCCATATAAGATGTCAAATGACAGTGTCAGTATTTGGAACAAAGTTTGAGGGGCCTCTTCAAACACCACATCTCTTATCAGAATGCTTGGTCTAAGTCCAGGTTCCACCTCCTCCTTTTTAATGTGCACTCTAGGAGTGCAGTGATGGCTCAAGTACTTGAGTACCTACCACCAATGTGAGAAACCCAGGTGGTGATCCAGACTCCTAGTTTTGGCTACACCCAGTTCTTGTTCTTGTGGGCAATTGGAGAGTGAACCATCATTGGAAGAGATTTCCTCTTTCTCTCTCTCTCTCTCTCTCTCTCAAATAAAAATAAAAAATTTTAAAAAATTAAGAAAAAAGAATAGATCCTTGATTCCCCCCCTAAAATTGGGCATGGTGGTGTGATTTTCTTTTTTCGCCTGATAAGTTACATCCTCTTCCATAATAGGCAAACAGCAAAACTGTTAACTTATCTCTCTGATTGACATCTGGCCTGAAAACAACAATAGGAACGTTTTAGTAAAACACTATTGTTCTCACATTGAACAATCTTGATATCATATTTGTACAAGTGGTTTGTCTTTACATTTCCAAATCCCTCTCTGAAGCTTACATGTAGAAGGAGGGGAGGCACTGAGTATTCCTGTTTAATAGGATAGATTCATATTGAAGGAAATGAGATTAATTTAAGATGCTGAGAGATATAGGAAGATGGCATTGAAATTAAGTTAAGGGATATACCATAGTGATCTAAAAGATCCAAATACTTAGGAAGTTTGGCATAGAAGAAATTACCTTTTCTCATGGGATTAGTTTAACAAAAGAGAATTTGTTAATGACAAGTTAGAGCCTCTACATTTTGTAGCTCTTTGCCCTGTTTTCAAATAAATTCTTCTGCACTGCATTCCTTTTATCTAACTTTTCTCTAATATTTCTAATATTTTCTCTCCTAATTTTTTCCATTAAAATGTTGACATATAAAATTTATACATTTATATGGGATATTAGGTGATAAGTCCATACATTTATCCATTGTATAATGTCCAATCATGGTAAATATCTATCTCTTTAAAAATGTGACATTTATTTGTGATGAAAACACATTGTATCTGCTAGAATTTATTTTTATACCCCTCTGCATACTAATGTTACTGAAATTATAAAACTAAAAAACAAAAAAGCCAAAATTCACATGATTAAATCTTGTATTTTTTATTATTATTATTATTTTTGACAGGCAGAGTGAATATTGAGAGAGACAGATAGAAAGGTCTTCCTTTTCCGTTGGTTCACCCCTCAATGGCCACTGAGGCTGGCACACCACACTAATCCGAAGCTGGGAGCCAGGTGCTTCTCCTGGTCTCCCATACAAGTGCAGGGCCCAAACACTTGAGCCATCCTCCACTGCACTCCTAGCCACAGCAGAGAGCTGGACTGGAAGAGAAGCAACCGGGACAAAATCCAGCACCCCGACTGGAACTAGAACCCGGTGTGCCAGTGCCGCAGGTGGAGGATTAGCCTATTGAGCCGTGGCACCGGCCATGATTAAATCTTAATACACAGGTTTCACTTAATGTTCCATTGTGCTCTTGGCCTCATTTATTGCTTTATCTGAGATTCAATTCATTTTAATATTCAACGATTTTTTTTCTTTACCTAGACACTCATAATTGTGGGAATACAACGTCACATTCTGCCAGGAAAAACAGCAGCAGTTAGTAGTTTTAGATTTTTCCTTTCACAAGGACAGTAAAAAAGCTGGGGTTATAAAGCATTTTTAATCAATATGGTACTCCTATTGTTACAGAAAGCAGGATTGGAGAAATTCCCTTAGTTTAAACAGGCACCAGAGGTAGGGTGGAGAATCAGCGGAAGCAGTTTACTAATGTCACCAGGCCCAGTGAAATCACTTCTTATATCTGGGCATCCAATCTAGGTTTCTTACAATATGTATAGCTTCATCAGCATCATGCATTAACAGTTACAGCATTGGTGGGCTTCGCAGCAGCCTGTGGGAATCAGGACCACCCATGAGGAACTTGAAACCATGCTTATGGGGAACTTGAGCAGGTTGTGTTGCAGAGAACTACGATTAGGATTCCTACCCAGACATGTCAACACTTAGGGGAACAGAAATTTGGATGACTGTATAGAAATGAATATACCGATGGGGAGCTGGAACTGGGGTTACAGTAAATAGAGATTAGGACATCTGCCCTCCTCAGGAGTCTCGTCTCTCTTTTGTCTCTGGTCAAGGTCTAACTTCCTCTTCACAATAATGGAATTGAGGCTAGGGAATATGAAAAGAGTGGGGAAAATATTGAATAAAGTGTGGATATTTTGTTGGCATCTAAAGGCTATAACTAAAAGAAAATGGAAATGTGTATAACTCAAAAGTAATTTCTATATACAACAGGTGTTTCTTGAGCACTCATTCCATGCTGACACTATGCTGAGTACTTAGAAAGTCATACTTGCCAATAAGTGGATTAGGATTCAACAGTTGAGAAAAGGAAAGCAAATAATGCATATATAAGTAATAAACGGACAAATAAAGAAAAAGTTTCCAACAATAATAAAATGTGTTGGCAATAAAGAAGGAAGACAGTTCCAGGATCATTAGAAGTTATTCTTTCAAAAGGATGCCTCTGAGGGTTCCTAGTAAGTTGCAAACCTTCTTTCTAGAAGTCTTACTTGTACAAATCCATTTGCAGCAGTGAAAATGAGACAAAGGCAGCTCTGATCAAGATAAAAAGAAACATTGCACACATCCCTGCAGGATGAAGAAATTTCCAGGAAAGTAAAAAGAGAGTTTTCAAGTGGAGGCTGGGAAATGCATTTAAAACTTTCAAGCTGGGGCCAGTGCCGTGGCTCACTTAGTTAATCCTCTGACTGCGGCGCCAGCATCCCATATGGGCGCCCGGTTCTAGTCCTGCTTGCTCCTCTTCCAGTCCAGCTCTCTGCTGTGGCCCAGGAAGGCAGTGGAGGATGACGCAAGTGCTTGGGTCCTGCACTTGCATGGGAGACCAGGAGAAAGCATCTGGCTCCTGGCTTCAGATCAGCTCAGCTCCAGCCATAGCAGCCATTTGGGAGGTGAACCAATGGAAGGAAGACCTTTCTGTCTCTCTTACTATCTATATCTCTATCTGCCAAATAAATTTAAAAAACAACTTAAAAAAAAACTTTCAAGCTTATTGTAAATTTTATTTCATTTACTCCAATATCAAGATATTATATAATCTAAATCATCAATCTGTTTTAAAAATCAAAATTTCAAAGTGCAAACTGATGTCCAGACAGTATTTCTGTTTTTTCTCTTTCGCATTCCTATGCCCTCCTACCTTCCCTCCATCTCCCTCTATTTCTCAAATAAGTACATATTTTTCAATAAAAGAATTAAAAATGAAGCCATTCCTCTTCTTCACTAAAACTATAGAGTGTTTAAAATTAAATATAAATTGGCACATTTAAAAGAGTATGAATCACATATTAAGTAAAAGAGCTGTGACATGATTCTCGCACATCAGTTCATAAAATTGGTTCTCTTGATGATTGATATAATTTTGTTCTCCATATATTTATGATTCATAGCAAGCCTACTTTAAAAATTATCAGATGCAAGTGATTGATGTAATTAGACCATGAAAATGAATGAAAATTTCTGACTTATTAGGCAGTAACTCATTGAAATGAGGTGCCTAAATTTGTAAGCTTCGAGTCATATCAATTTTAGATAAGAATTTATTTTACTGAATTATATTCCAATTTATGAGAACAAAATATTAAGTACTATGAAGTCTGTTAAGGGACTTCCAAAGAATCATGGATTTTAGTGCTGAGAAGGTTAAGTGTATAAACATTTAATGACCTAAACCAACAAGCCAATTTTTTTAATGCAATAAAAATAAATGATATAGTTCCAAGCACTGACAATTGGTAATTTATAAACTATTAAACCTTAGCATCTGCGGTAAGTTTGGAGAGGTATAGCCTTCTAAAGAAGAAAGTCATTTGCAAGCCAATAATATCATTGGAATTTAACCTAAATAATGTATTCTAATAGAATTTGAACCAATAATTTGTATATCATATTCACTGATAATGAATGAAACGTTGCTTTATAGCTGAACTAGAAGGATCTGTTTATAACTATTGAAACCTTCACTGAGACTTCAGAATGTGTATATGATATTAACACAAAACATGAACGTATTTCAAGGGACAGTGATGTGTCATTTAGTTAAGATACTGTTTATACTTTTTAATTTTTATTAATATAAAGAGAACATATTTCACGCATTTCATAGGACCAGTTCTAAGATAACAGGAGCTTGTTTTAGTCCTCATCATCAGAGAAGCAGGAATCTAATTTAGAATGCTACACCTTTCTCAGTGGGAACCACAGCATTGTGGAGCCTGTGAAACAAAGTAGCAATTGGAAATAGCTCCAAACTATACTACCAGAGAGAATAACAGCAACAAAATCAGAGTGTTTCTTGTTGATCACACATCTTACCTCTCTACAACACACGTATTCTGGGGTGAAGAGCCCACTGCCACCTTTTGGTCAAAACAATAACATACATTTAAAAATGTGCAAATGTGCTGCTGCTTGACACCTCTAATTTTAGTATAACTTTATGCATTTCTGTTTATATTTTGAAGTACTCATTTAAAGTATATAATCTTTCATTATTAATGGGTTGGATCCTTGCACTCTAACAGGTAGTTTGGGCTTTTGGACACTTTTATATAGCATCATTTTAAAGATTTCATGTTCAAAAAGAGATACAAATTATTTTATATTTTAAACATTGAATGCTTTATACATATATATATACATTAGCTATGTGTCTATTTTCATTATTATACCTATATAGTAGATATTAAAACTAATAAATATATAAATTGTTCAGATATTGAGTTATTCTTAAAATCTAATATTTCCATATGAAAAATTTACCATGTGACCAGTGTGCATGTATTCTGGGGTAAACATATAACACAAAAAGTATGCATTAGCCATCAGACTTGGTTATATGAGAATTATTTTGACTATCTATAGTACCAAGAGGTTTCATATGGCTGGACTTTGGACACATTTTGATTCATCTTTGCTATATTTTTATAATGTTGCAGACAGACCACACAAATTCAGAATCTATGTGTATACACAAGGAGGAGATAAAAATAAATCAGAATAAAATAGATGTTGGCTTACTTACAGGAAAAGTATATTTCACTGAACAACATAAAAGACTTACATAGCAATATCAGAGTGGATTTTAATTTCCTTTTATGTATATTAGCAGTTAAGTACTTGTCAAAAATATGAGCTACATCCAAATCTACCTCCTCTCCATTACAGATCAATACTTACTACTTCATTATCTTCCAATATTGCCCTAAGTCATTGAAATACTCTGGTTTACTGTTACTAAATTTCATGACTCAAATTTCAAAATGCACTATTTCAGAGCAAAATCCAAAATAGGAAAAAAGCTCTTTAAAAGCTATGATTATATAAATGAAATGTCTGTTCTAATATCAGGATTATACAGAAACACAGTTATAATTTCACAACATATCAAACCACCAGAGATAACTGCAAAATATACACTTATGGTTATGGCAATCTACCAACCACTGAAATGGCCTCAGAAACCCAAAACATCATCAAATCATGCCAGTACTAGTGGATTTCTGTCCAAAGCATAAAATATTTAAAGAAAAATAATAGAAGTTTACAGTCAGTTCTACTATAGAATGTAAGAATATTTTGACAGAGCTTAGATTTAAAACACCACTGTTCTGTTTGCATGAGTATAAACTAGTCAAATGGGTCTACAGAAAGTATCACAATGATTTTATAGGACATTTAAATAGGATTACACAACAAAGAGCCATTTCCCTAAGGAAAGTTTTAGGTGAGAACAAAATATTTCAGGTGAAAGTATAAAAACTATTTAGCCTGTCAAATGCATTCTTATTTCTGTATTTCATGTTTTAATTTTGCCATCCAATGTTTATTTTATAAGGTTTCTAAAAATGCCTTTCCTTGCCAGCGCCAAGGCTCACTAGGCTAATCCTCCGCCTGAGGCGCCAGTACTCCGGGTTCTAGTCTCGATTGGGGCGCCGGGTTCTGTCCCGGTTTCTCCTCTTCCAGTCCAGCTCTCTGCTGTGGCCCGGGAAGGCAATGGAGGATGGCCCAGGTGCTTGGGTCCTGCACCTGCATGGGAGACCAGGAGGAAGCACTTGGCTCCTGGTTCCGGATCGGCACGTCATAATGGCCATAATGGCCATTTGGGGAGTGAACCAACGGAAGGAAGACCTTTCTCTCTGTCTCTCTTTCTCTCACTAACTCTGCCTGTCAAAAACTAAAAAAATAAAATAAAAACATAAAAATGTCTTTCCTTAGACAATCTTGTCTAATAAGTTTGTAGATGTAGTGAGAATCTTGAAAAGGCCAGTTCTTTTTACAATAACTGGGACTAGACTTAGCATTGAAAAAAATGCTATTTAATGCACAGTTGCTGAAAAAATAATGCTAAACTTTGTAGAATTGATTTAATAATTCATAGCAAAGCTACAATAAAGGGATTAATAAAAGGCAATTATTTCTCTGATACAGGAGAAACGTTGTCAACAGATGAACATCCATAATTACATAAGAGGCCTCCAAATGTTCACACAAAATGTATATTTTTGAAAAAAAATTGTGCATGGATTTTCAATTTTTTTTGCACCAAAAAAGCATCTTTAACTTAATTTTTCACAAAATTTTGAAGTATCATTGTCTATTTTCCTTTTCCAAGAGTGTGAATGAGAAGCAAGAGAGAACAGGAATGGAGTACCTACATTGGTCTAAGTAGCTGGAAAATTTTTTACTTAATTTGTTGTTTTCCAAAAGATTTTTATAAAAGTCCTCCACGAACAGATGACTCATTTTAGTACTATTAGGTGGAGGGATTAGGGCATCTGGCAACAAAATCTATAAATGTGATGATGTTTTATAGTGCTAAATTGCCTTGACCGAACTACATTTTCCAGAATTCACTTTTTGTGTAGTACGGTCAGGGTGGTTCATAAGGAAGATCCATTGGAGATCTACAGGGCAGAAAGGAAACAGCAGCTATTTTTTTAGCTCACACACATTGTTGTTTATCTGTCCTCTTGAGGTGCTGAAGTGAAGCCAGTTTGGTCTGCATTTGCTGTACCTTTCCCTAGATCTTTCTTCAACTCCCCTGCCTTTTGCAATATAGATGCCAGGGTGTTCAACTTTGTGATGAGAGACCCAGGCTTCTGCAGGTTGGTCTGATCACCAGTGTCATATACGAACTGAAAAGCTTCAGTATGTTCTACAGAAATTCAGCTGCTCATTCTGGGTCTGAGATTTTCGTGATCTTTCCTACATTACATCTATTGTCTCTGATTGCACACCCCGTGCATGTCAAGCTAAACCATCAAATGTGGAAAAACAGCCTTTCAGAAATTTGCAGCTTTTGTCCCTTGATTTTGCATGACCAAAATTCTACTTCTCTGATTGAATGTTAATTAATGACTACTTCTGTCAGTATCATGACACGAGATTTTTTTTTTTTAAAGTCCAAAAATGTAGGATTGGTGATCAGAGTTCAATAGGAGTAAAAGAACTGCAGCAAGTTACGTAAATTCACAGAAAGCAATGTGGTTTTTAGTGTAATAAGAAAGTTTTATCTAACTCTTAGCAGAGTAGATAATCTAGGAATAAAACTGCAAAACCCCTTCTTATTTTTACCTACTGTTCATCTTGCTCATTTAAAATCTAAGTTCCATAGAATCTACATATGCGTCTTTAAAAAAATTGATGTAAATCATTTGCTTAAAATAAATAAGTGCTTTTCCAACTTTAATAAATCTCCAACTTTTAATAAATAAACATTTAATAAGTAAACATTACTTGAACATGTTTAATAAATCTGACAAGCTTTAGGGATACAATGATATAAAGTGAGGGATTCCAAGATGGCTGAATAAGAAAAGGATGTACTGCTTGAGGGGAAAATAGTAGTAAAAAAGTGAGTAAGTGCATTCCTGGGGGAGAGAACTAGAGAGAAATCTGCAGTGGTAATTCTACAGAAGGAAAAAGGACACTGGATCAGCATGGACGGTGTGGATGCACAACGAGTGTAGACACAACACAAAATCCCCACAGCTGAGAGCTAAGGAAACACCAGCTTTGGAGAGCGAAGTGAGAGCAGACTGTAGCAACCTGTGTCACTGGTGATACTGTCAGAGGGGAGAGGCTGGGGGAGCACACTGTCTTTGAGTCCTGCCTGGAGCCCTAATGGGGGACAGGGTACCCGCCTAAACCAAATGTTAATGGATTTAAAGGAAGACATAGACTCCAATACAATAGTCATGGAGTAGTTCAGCACCACACTTTCAGCAATGGACAAACTGGACAGAAAGTCAACAAAGAAACAACAATATGGACCAAATGGACTTAACTGATATGCACAGGCCCTTTAATTCCACAGTTGCAGAATACACATTATTTTCATCAGTGCATGGAACTTTCTCTAGGATAGTCCATGTGCTAAACCATAAAGCAAGTAACATCAAAGAAAAAAAAAAAAAACTGAAATCATACCATGAATCTTTTCTGACCACAATGGAATGCAACTGAACTTAACAACTCAAGTATCTCTACAAACTATGCAAACACATGGAAACTGAACAACATGTTCCTGAATGAACAGAGGGTCATTGAGGAAATCAAAAGGGAAAAAAAAATTATGGAAATGAATGGAAATGATAAGACAACACATCAAAACATATGGGATACATCTATTGCAGTGTTAAGAGGGAAGTTTATAGCAACTGTTACCTACATAAAGAATTGGAAAGGCATCAAATAAATGAGCATTCAATGCATCTCAATGACCCAGAAAAACAATAAACTAAAATCCAAATTAGGAGGAGGAAAGAAATAATTAAAAGTAGGGAATAAATAAATAAAATCAAAGCCAAAAAATACAAAAGATCAGTAAAACATATAGTTGAATAGCTGTTTTAAAAAAAATAAACAAATTTGAAATGCAATTGCTGAACCCCCCCAAAAAAAGAGGGAGAAGAATCAAATTAATAAATTAATAAAACCAGTGAACTTCGCCCAGAAGTGGAATCTCAATAAAAGCCTGTAAATTGATTCATTTGGCTGGGAAGATTTGTTGCACACCAGACACCTTGCAGCTGGTGCCGAAACCTGGGAGCTGAGGGTGCACATATTCCCTCTCTGGAGAGAGGCCCCCTCACTCCCTGATCCTGTCCAGTGTCCCAGGCTGACTATGGACCACATTCGCCCGATTGTAAGTAACTCCTTCCCTGATCTCCCTTTCTCCTCTGGGTCGGCCTGGTCTCTGTGATCCCTGGTCAACCACACCATCCGGACGGGGGCCCGTCTTTCTGAGTCGTGCGCACGCCGACCCTTCCCTGTTAAGCCACCCAGCAGCTGTGGAGACATCCTGGTCGCTGGCTTGGCTCCATTGAGGACTGACCTGTTATACATCTACTGAATTCCCAGGCAGGGGATGCCTGGACTGAATTGCAGTCGAGTCACAGGCTGCTGGTGAGACCATGGGATCTGGCCAATCCTGAGGGTGAGACTCAAAATGCCCCCTGGCCTGCCTCCTAAAAATTTAGACCAACTGGGGTTAGGGGGTCATCTCCGATTTCAGAAGTACATGAGAAACTATTATCCGAAATTTTGCTAAATCAATCATCAACAAATCTAGTGGATATCTCATCAGAAAACACTGAGACCAAAAGAGGCAACACGAGTTGCTGGAACACCTGAAAGACCAGTTCCAGGAATTCACCTCCACCTGCCTACTCCCACCCCCATCCCTAGCCCTCCTAAAATGTAGAAAGGCCTGGCCCCTGGGAGTACAGGCCTTCTGCCAACTGTTCCATCAATGTGCATGCCCGCAGGTGCTCACCCACCTCTGAGAATTTATTTTCTCCGAATAAATTTGGTCTGGCTGTCTTCCCCTCTCTGTTGCTCTGCCTTTCAAATAAGTGAATAAATAAATTTTTCAAAAAAAAATTATAACACTCTCTGTGATGATTCTCTATGTAGTGGAAATATTTCAGTTAAATTTTTAAAATTGCATTGTTCTGGATGAAAGTGAATACACAGCTTTTCAAAGAACAAAAGTGAAATTTATAGTATTAAATATACACTTAGCAAAATAGAAAAAGTCTTAATTCAATCATCAAAGCTCCAAGAAGCTGGCATTGTGGTGTAGTTAAACCTCTGGTTGTGATGCTGGCATCCCACATTAGAGTGCTGATTCCAATCTCAGGTACTCTACTCTTTTTTTTAATGAAAAACTTTTATTTAATAAATATAAATTTAGAAAGTACAACTTTTTGAAGCAGTTCTTCCCCCCATAAGCACCCTCCCATCCACAAGTTATTCCCCTCATAACAACCCTTCCACCCCCAAACCATCCCATCTCCTACTCCCACTCCCATCCCACTCTTCATTAAGATTCATTTTTAATTATCATTATATACAGAAGATCAACTCTATACTAAGTAAGGATTTCAAGTTCGCACCCACACAGACACACAAGGTATAAAGTACTGTTTGAAGACTAGTTTTACTGTTAATTCTCATAGTACAACACATTAAGGACAGAGGTCCTACATGGGGAGCAGGTGCACAGTGACTCCTTAATGTGTTGTACTATGAGAATTAATGAAGATAAAACTACTACTCAACCAGTATTCTATATTTTGTATGTCTGTGTGGGTGCAGTCTGTTGAAATCTTTACTTAGTATATACCAAGTTGATCTTCTGTATATAAAGATAATTGAAAATGAATCTTGATGAAGAATGGGGTGGGAGATGGGATGGTTGTGGCTGGGAGGGAGGTTATGGGGGGGGAGCCGCTAGCATAATTCCAAAGTTGTACTTTGTAAATTTATATTGATTAAATAAAAAAAGATTTTAAAAGACCAATCAGCTTAAAAAAAAAAAACTCATAAAGCCTAAACAAAACAAAATAAAATAAAAACAAACAATTGACACTCTTGCAATTAATCACCCGAAGCTGTTGTCATGAGCTGCCAAGGATATGGAAGCCTCTTGAGTTCACAAACTCTGAATTTATTTAGACAAGGCCATAATCAAAGTGGAAGTCCTCTCCTCCCTTCAGAAAAAGGTACCCCCTTCTTTGATGGCCCCTTTTTTTCCACCAGGATCTCACTCATAGAGATCTTTCGTTTATGTCATCTTTGGCCACAGTGTCTTGGCTTTCCATGCCTGAAATACTCTCATGGGCTTTTTAGTCAGATCAGAATGCCTTAACGGCTGATTCTGAGGCCAGAGCCATTAGGACATTTGTCATTCTATGAGTCTGCTGTGTACCTCACTTCCCATGTTGGATCATTCTATCCTTTTTAATTTTTTTTTTTAAATTTTTTTACAGGCAGAGTGGACAGTGAGAGAGAGACACACAGAGAAAGGTCTTCCTTTGCCATTGGTTCACCCTCCAATGGCCGCCACAGCTGGCACACTGCAGCCGGTGCACCACACTGATCCGATGGCAGGAGCCAGGTGCTTCTCCTGGTCTCCCATTCAGGTTCAGGCCCCAAGCACTTGGGCCATCCTCCACTGCACTCCCTGGCCACAGCAGAGAGCTGGCCTGGAAGAGGGGCAACCGGGACAGAATCCGGTGCCCCAACCGGGACTAGAACCCGTTGTGCTGCCGCCTATTGAGCCGTGGCACTGGCCTCACTCTTATTTTTAACAGAGATCAATCTTCAATTGGATTTAAAAACCTAAGAATAATTCTGTGTTAATTAAAGGGTTCAACTAATAGGATTAAGTAGAAAAAGAAAATACTAAAAATGATAAAATAGAAAGCTGTTTCTCGACAGGACAAGGGCTGATCAAATCATTGCTTCTCACAGTGTCAGTGTTACTTCCACAGGTTCCTTTTAGGTGCTCAGTTATTTTCATAGATCAGGGAGAACATATGATATTTGTTCCTTTGGGACCGGCTTATTTCACTCAGCATGATGTTTTCCAGAGTCCTCCTGGTACTCTACTTTTGATCCAGCTCCCTGCTAATACACCTGGAAAGCAGTGGAAGATGACCCAAATAGGAGATACAATTGGGTTCTGACTTTAGCTTGGCCCAATCCTGGGCTTTGCAGCCATTTGGGTCTCTCTCCCTCTCTGTTCCTCTGTCATTCAAATAAATAAATAAATAATTTTTTTTAAAAAAAATAACCAGAACTCCAACCTAAGGAACCTAGATAAAGAAGGGTAAAATAAACTCCAAGAAAGTAGAATGAATAAGTAATAAAGAGAAAATTTCACCAAAATTTAAAGCAGATTTACAACAGAGAAAATGAATGAAATTAAGAGTTAACACTTTGAAAGAGCAATAAACCTGACAAATTTATAGCATGACTGACAGGAAAAGAGAAAAGACACAAATTCACCAATGTACAAAATAAAGCAATGTGTATCATTGTAGAGTTTGTGAAAATTAAAAGAAAATAACACTATAAACAATTCTCCAGACATGAATTTAACAACTTAAACAGAAATCCAATTATTTGAAAAACATAAATATCCCAATTCATCAAATATAAAGTTGATAATTTGAATAACTTTCTAACATCATAAAAGGAAACTAAATTTGCAGTTTAAAAATGCCAAAAGTAATAGCTAGACAACCAGTTGGATTGGAATTGGACCAGCTAGGACTCCAACCAGGACTCTACTATGGAAATCCAGTGTTGTAGGTGGCAGCTTAATCACTGCACCACAACACCTGCCAAAGCCCGTGTCATCTTCTTTTTTTTTATGTTTCTGGTTATCTTCTTACCATATGATTTATTGTCTCATATATGCAGTCAGAACAATATAAATGCCATTTGTCACCAGCCAGTATCATCTTGACATAAAAGCAAGACAAAGCAGTATGAAGAAACAACAGACCAATATCCTTCATGAATATAGATACATATTTTTAAAGAAAATAATATTTCACCCTGGTTCACAACGTTAAAATTTTCTATATCCTTACTAGTTTTGTTGTCTACTTTTTACAAAATCAACTATTCAGAAGAATGCTACAATCTCTTTCTACCCTCAGTAGTAACTGTTATGAGGTCATATCACAATAGTAATAGAAACACTTAACCCAAATGCTAGGGAAATATGTGTAAAATAAAACAGTCCGCTATGGAATCTCAGCCTGCCTATTAGGCACCACAGCCTTCATTCTAATGTGCTTTGTCTTTTCTGTCTGGTAAAGTTGACTCTGTCCCCATATTTACCTCATAAAGTCATCTTCTCAGGAAATCATCTGATCAGTTCCCTCAATGAAGAAATAATGACTGAGAGGATCTGATGGTGCTAACTCAGGAGTATCTGGGTTTCACTGGGGTTGGAATGGTAGAAGAGGGAGCAAAATCTCTTTGGGGTTTAAGGCCATCAGGAAGGGGAACTAGGAGTTGGTAGATGGCAGCAGAATAACAGTTTCAGTTTTCCTGAAGCCACCTTACGTTTAAGAAAATGAAAGATTTATCCTTATTTTAAGTGGTCTCTTTACCCATCTTAGGCTGTTCAGCATTTCTCTCGCATGAAAAATGTAAATCTATTCTCAGAAAACCATTTGATAAAGTTGTTGTTTTTGAATTTTATATATTAATTCATACATAAAAACTACACATATGAGAAAGCTCATGATGGCTGTGGAATGGAACCCCAACACTTCTTACTCTTTTCTAATCATTGCAATATCTGTTCAACCTTTTCCCATCCCTCTCCCCTGCTTAGTCTCCCCAGGCTCTGATAAACACGATTCTACTCCCAATGTCTAAAAGATGAACTTTTTTAGATTTCACCAAAGAATGAAACCAGGAAGTACTTGTGTCTTGGTGCTTTGCAGCAGCAGACCTCCACTCTGATACAAGGCAGAATCATCGAAAAACTTTTATCTATCTATCTATCTATCTATCTACCCACCCATCTCCCTACCTACGTTCTTCCATCAAGATGGCCTTACCAGTTTTTTCAGCTTGACTAATCTTACAGAGCTTTTGTCCTGATTACAGCCACTTGACCTCCCTTTTTATAGAAAAGTTGTAACTGTAAACTCTCCGCTTGCTCTTTTGAGATGCAAATTCTTTTATGAGTCTCAACCATTTTTCAGCCCAGGAATTTCTTTCTGAAGGAACTTAGAGCCAGCTCCTTGAAAGGTAATCACCCAAGAAGATCGTGCCCTTGTTCCTCAGGCTTTTGGGGGAAGTCAGGAGCCTAACTTTGGTGGGTGACTTGCTCTAAAGTTGTAAAACCACTTTCTGCCATGAATCGAGGGG
The DNA here is from genome assembly GCA_949820135.1 of Sylvilagus floridanus. NCBI lineage: Eukaryota > Metazoa > Chordata > Mammalia > Lagomorpha > Leporidae > Sylvilagus > Sylvilagus floridanus. The sequence continues at coordinate 92,997,998 of OX463230.1, forward strand.
AACATTTACCTTTATTTTTGATAAATCCAGTTAGCAAACACATTTGGATTAGAATTCTCCCCCACTTCAGCTCTTAAAAATTCTGCTGTTGTTTCTTTGGGCTCGTGTCTTTTCTCTTGCAACAACCTTGAAAAAAGTCTCCCCTGGTTGTTTAACTTTGCTACAACTTATACACTATTTATCTTATACACTATTTATCTTTCTATCCGGTTGCCTAATTCATCCTTAAAATTTATCTCCACAAAGAGACACCTACTGATATATATGTTAAAAAGAAGACAACTCTGCAAGTTGTGTTCTTTGGTAGCACATATACTAAAAACTTTTCAAGGATTCTGATATGCAGTTAAGTTTGTCAACCACTGGTTTATACATCGGTGTTGATTCAAAGATGCTGGGTCGAGATCACTAACCCAGCATGATGACTGAAATCTTGTTGAGAGCTGTCAAGTCGAAGCACTGCAGAAGCAGGGGTGATGCAGCAACGGATGACTAAAACAAGAAGTAAATAATTTATTTTTTGGAAGAAAGCATGTCATATACTTTATTGCTTGTAGATAAGTATAGAAATAATTCCAAAAATAAGTATGTCAAGCTTTCCAGGATAAAAAATTAACCTTTTGATAAAGTCTAATAAAAAGAGTAAAGTCATTGAATGGTATTTAATTAGTGACCAACTCCTTAGAATATTAAATGCTTTTGAAATTCTGTACAAATAAGTTACAAACCAGGGACAAGCTACCAACAACCATATGGAATGATGAATGAATTTTTCAGTCACATTAAAAGTGATTCTGTGATGCTTATGTTCCTGTATAGCAAAACATGATAATGTAACATTACACGAACAATGAACTCTGTAGACTGAATGAATAGCTGTCAATGGTCTAGTAGACAATCAGAACAGTCAAGCTATTACTGTCTGCAACATGGCAGACAACCATCAGATGTTAACAGATTTGTTCCAGCCATTATAACAAATTAAAACAGATCACTAGATGTGCAAAAAGCATTAACATCCTGGTGTGAAAGTTTAGATGTAATTTGGTACATTGCCAAACAGATTAATATATTATTTGCCAAGTTTTGTAAATTACTGTACCCACTGTAACTCTTTACTTTTAGAAGTTCCTTACTTTAAGGAGCGAAAAACTTAATTTTAAAAATTAATTAGCTTGCAATTTCAAGTAGGTCTGTCTCCTTTGGAAAATAAATGCAAAAATTCAGAAATATTTTGGACAACAAAGATGTTAACACAATTAGCATTGAAATATATGTAATGTTATCTTCAATAATTTCATATATTTTATATATGTATAATAAAAAGCCTACATAAAAAAAAATTACTGGCTTTAGATGATGGTAACTTTATTAAAAAGTGCCTGCAAAAACTCTTAGTGATATTTTCTTTTGCGCTTAATTACATTTGCTTTGACTATTCATTTCTATTTAGAGATCAAAGTTTTAAAGTATAACATGAAAATTAAAGGCTTATCAGAGCAGCACCTCTATGGTGTTAAACTGATGATGATGATGATGATGAAAAATTATAAAGATAAATTATTAAAAAGAATTGGCACAAGTAGGTAAAAAAAATTTACTTTGTTTTCAGGCCAAAAGTAAAACGTTGTTTGGCACATAAGCTAATGACCCAAACTGGCTGCACGATTCTGACTCAATATCATGTTTTCAGCATTTGCCTCCACTCTCAATACAAGAAGACAAGAAAATTCCCTAAAGGAGCAATAAATATGAACAAGTTGGTTCTTTAGTCAGATGCTACATTTGGTCAGGTCTCCAAGGTCAAAGCAAAACAGACATCTGATGCAAAGCTGGGAAGGACAAAAATGATTTTGTAGTAGTTAATGCTATGACAGTGGATGCCACAGTTCAGCAACATAAGATATTGCACTTTAAAAACAGAATACGTTTTTCTTCCTGCATGCAAAGTTTGAGAAAGAAATCAAGTTGTCCAAAATGAAAGAATATTAAATCTCTCCACTTCAAAATAATAAGAAATATTAGCAGCTGTTCAAAATTACTGTGTAAGAAATATAGTGGAAGACTATATTGGAAGAGATAACATTATTTGATTAACAAACAAATGAATACCACCCAAGGCAATATACTGTAGATATAATTTTCTGAATATAAACTCTTTTTTTTAAAGATTTATTTATTTATTTGAAAGTCAGTTACACAAAGAGAGGAGAGGCAGAGAGAAAGAAAGTGGTCTTCCTTCCGTTGGTTCACTCCCCAAATGGCCAAGAAGGCCGGAACTATGCCATTTGGGGAGTGAACCAACGGAAGGAAGACCTTTCTCTCTGTCTCTCCCTCTCACTATCTGTAACTCTATCTCTCAAATAGACAAATAAAATATTAAAAAAAAAAAACTGGTTGCTTTCTCTTTTTTGGGTGCAGCTTAGTGCCTGCTAAAGATAATGTCTGCCTGTACTACCTGATTTGCCTGTTTCAACTTATTCATGCACTAATTATCTCATTTATTCATTAATATTTCAGTAATTATGTAAAGAAAAATTTGTTTGCTTAGTATCATTGAGAAGTAAATGTTGCCAAAAATTGATAGTATTTTGGAAAGTCTCTTCATAAAAGCTTACAATTCAGTGAAAAAAGGCAAAAATGAAACAATTAATACTCAAATAGTAAAGAGTACAAAGTTGAATTGAACTTTTAAAAAGCAGAAAATGATTGTGGGTGGAACTCTTTGGAAGAAGGCAGTAATTAAGTCTTCTCTGATAGTATACTTAGGCAGAAACAACGATACTCAGTCATTGTGGTGTATAGGACATGAAAGAGTAAACAGCAAAGACCCTACCTGTGTTTAAGCAGCATATTTTGGTTTCTGTTGGTTTTTAGTTTTTAGATTTACTTATTTTATCTGAAAGACAGAGTTACTGAGAGACAGAGATAGATACATGGAGAGAGAGACAGAGACACAGAGAAATCCTTCATCTGCTGATTCACTCCTCAAATGGTTGGAATGGTCCGGGCTAGGCCAGGCTGAAGCCAGGAGCCTGGAGTTTCATACAGGTGTCCCACATGGGTAACAGGGTCCAAGTATTTATTTATTTTTTTTTTTTGGATGCAAAAACATGAGGATTTATTAATCATTTGTACAAATGGGCTTCCCCTTCAGTAATGGCGAAGAGAGAGGCCACGAGCGGCAGTCTACAGCAGTTTTTAAAGAGAAGAACCACAAGATTAGCATATTTCGCGTGCTTTGGTTTGATTGGCCAGTTTGAAGGTTACCAAGAGTACTCATTGGATCCTTTAGATGGGGGACGTGGCTATCCCACGTGGGCACCTGGGCGGGAGTTACAACCAGTTTTCTTCCTGGGGAAACCGGAACTGGGGAGTGGCTAACCTGGGGGGGAATTCCTCGGGTCTTTCATTCCCCCCTTTTCCTTTTGAACTAATTTTAATCTTAAAATTTAGGGTATTTTAATAATCTTGAGAGCCTGGTATTGTTGGGTTAATACTAGGGCCTGAATGACGGACAGCCGTTCATGAATGAGCTGGATGTCTTTATATTACACACACATAAGCTCATGACTGACTGCCTACCTAACATTTTCCCCTCAAGAGGTAATACCCAAAATTCTTCTTTGGGATTATGGATGGAGTTCCGTTTTCTGTAACTTCTTCGAAGCTGGCACATGGGCGTCGAGGGGGATTTGGGTATTTCCTCTTGCTATCTGTCTTATGGTGTGTGACAGTGGCCTTGGAAAGACTGTCCTGCTCGGTCCAGAGGGCTGATCAGGTCGTCCAGTGGAATGGGCTGGAAGCCTTGTCTGACGACCATTTGGGGTTGACAGCTTTTATTCTGTTAGAGACAAAACAAACAAGGGCTTTAAAAACATAAGGTCCAAAGAGAAGCAGCGAGATTACAGAAGTTATTGGGCCAAGGAGAGGAAATAGCCAGGATTTCCATGACCAGATGTCAGGCCAGCAATCCCGGCCCTGCTTGGCCTGGTCCTGGAGCTGTTTGGCTTTGTCCAGGGAAAGTACGAATTTGGGTTTGTATCTGTCCAGTCTGATTGACCCAGAGACAATATTCTTCCTGGAACATGGCACAGATACCTCTCGGAGCAGCAGTTAGCATGTCCAATATTTTTCTTCATAACCTTTCCACACACCCTCTTTAACTTACTTTAAACATTCCATTTTTTCCATTCCAGTCTAGAGTAAATTAGCCATTAGGATAAAGTCATTCTTACAGGGTCCAAGTATTTAGGACATCCTCCTCTGCTTTCCCAGACTCATTATCAGGGAGTTGGATTGGAAGTAGAGCAACCAGGACTTTAACCAGCAGCCACATGAGTTGTTGGCATGGCAGCTGGAAGCTAAACCAACTGTGCTGCAACACCAGCCCTAGGGACATATTTCCCCTAAGACGGCAAAACCTAGAATGGCCGCATATCACTGAGAACTTTATTAACTTTTAGAAGAATACTACTATATTTGTTCTGAGGTTGATGCAAGGATTCTGGATTGATTTGAATAGAGGAAAAACATGATCATGGTTATATTTTTAAAAATAAAATTTTATACATAAATAAAAATGTATGTTTATATTTTAAAAAACTTTATATTTATAATAATACTTATATTTTAAAGGGTAACCATGCTTTTAAAAAGTTTATAGGAGTCAGGAGACAGAAGGAAAGCAGATTGTCTGCTTACAGAGTTGCTGGTTGTAATCATTTTAAAGATCATAAAAGAGAGGATGAGCATGTTACTGGCAAAGGGATGGAAAAGTACTCAGAAATATAATTCATAGTGCTTATTATAGAAAAGCATATTTTTTAAAGTAGGGCTGGTAGGACTTGCCAATAGTTTTTGCTAAGGAAAAAAACAGTAGACCCATCCTTTGTCCTGGTACTATTTCCTAAAATGAGAAATATTGGGGAAGGAACAGGTGTGAGAACAGCATCTTTTGCAATCAGGCAATCTGCTATAGACACTAGACATGATAGATTAACCAAGTACACATAATTTTGTCTGATGGACTCAGAACCCAGAGAGGTGGATTAATACAATAGATGAATCAGTAATGATCAGCTGTGATAAGTAGGAATTGCTGAAGGAAGAAGTTACACAATTTAAATCAGAAAGTCAAGGAATGTTTCTTGGAGAAAATGAGCCCAGGAAGGTAAAGATGGAAAAGATGTCACAAATGAAGCTGTGAGGCCTTAAGAAACATGACTAGAAGATGACAAGCATGGGAGATGAGGCCAAACTGCACTTTGGATGGAACAAATAAGAAAAATGCATGAGCTGTGTTTTGATCTTGGTATTGTTGAGACAGAGGATGTGTATGAGCTTGTACGTTACGCTGCCTGTCTCTATGGAGCCTCTTTTCTTAAATAAGTTAGTGAACTCTAATTTATTAAAAGCAACATTTCATGCATTTTTTTTTTTTGGCCAGGCAGAGTTAGACAGTGAGAGAGAGACAGAGAGAGAGTTATAGACAGTGAGAGAGAGACAGAGAGAAAGGTCTTCCTTCCGTTGGTTTACTCCCCTAATGGCCGCCACGGCCGGCACTGGCTGATCTGAAGCCAGGAGTAGGTACTTCCTCCCGGTCTCCCATTCGGGTACATGGACACAAGCACTTGGGCCATCCTCTGCTGCCTTCCTGGGCCACAGCAGAGAGCTGGACTGGAAGAGGAGCAACCGGAACTAGTACCCAGCGCTCCAACCAGGACTAGAACCCAGGGTGCCAGTGTCGCAGGTGGAGGATTAGCCAAGTGAGCCAAGGCACTGGCCCATTTCATGTATCTTTAAGAATTTACCTATGCGGGGCCCAGCGCCATGGCTCACTTGGTTAATCCTCCGCCTGTGGCACGAGCATCCCATATGGACGCTGGGTTCTAGTCCAGGTTGCTCCTCTTCCACTCTAGCTCTGTGCTGTGGTCCAGGAAGGCAGTGGAGGATGGCCCAAGTCCTTGAGCCCCTGAACCCGCATGGGAGACCAGGAGGAAACATCTGGCTCCTGGCTCCTGGCTTCAGATGGGCACAGTGCCAGCAGTAGTGGCCACTTGAGGGGTGAACCAACAGAAGGAAGACCTTTCTCTCTGTCTCTCGCACTATCTGTAACTCTGTCAAATAAAAAAAAAAGAATTTACTTATTCACATTCTTTATTGAACACCCTTTCCTTCTTTTCTATTATATACCATTTATCTAATTGTTTAATAATCAAAACAATAAGTGATAGCTATCATGACAATTCATGTATTCTAAATACAAGGTGAGCTCCAAAAAACCAAAGAGGAAAAGAACTCAGATAATCTAACAGAAAACAACTTAAAATTTATATATTCTTGATTCTGTGTATGTGCTTTTACATTATGTATATTTTTCATGAATAAAAACTAATTTATTAAGGTGTCTTATGTGTTGATTACTATTACTTATAGTAACTCAAATATAATTATTTGGTAACATTTTACAGTATGCTTCCTATAGGGCAAATCTGCTTCTCCTGGTTGTAATAGGATCAAATCTAAGCAGACAAAAGGCGAAGGGGATCATATTTTTAAAGTCCTCTAGCTAATATGTCTTTACAAGAGACGCAAGAGACATGCAGGGAAAGTCATCCCTCACATACACCTTTCAAATGCTGACGCCTTACAGCTCTTTTGCTCATTATATCTTAAGTCAACGCTTTACAAAGCAGCTCAATGTGCTGAAAAAGTGTCAAGGAAGTTCCTAATCACTGAAGATATCCATTTATGAGAGTGGCCTGGTCAGATTTAAAGTGCTGCTGAGATTTTAGTTGAATGTGCTCAGGAATGAAGGAATAATCATAGCTCCTACAAATATAAAACCTTCCATTTTTTTACTGGTTCTCTCAGTAACCTTGTTTTTCTCTTCTTCTTTCATCAGATAACTGAGATAAGCTAATCCTTAGTGGTTCACATATAACATTTATTTTTTTCAGCAAAAGAAAGCAGATTTTTGTGGTTATCCAGGTTTCCACATAGAAGTAAGGCATCATTATTATCAGGAGCCTAGGAGAGCCATGATAGTCCAAACCTTCATGGCTACCAGAGTCTGCAGAAACAGAATATTTTAAGAATAGGCAATTAGTTCTAAAAACACTCCAACTGTAACTCAGTTATCAAGGTATCTAACAATACAATTCCATGAAATTTTGTAGGATTTGCACAATAATAATAAACACTAAATCCAATTTCTTCTTCCTTTTTTTTTTTTTTTTAAGATTTATTTGAAAGGCAGAGTATCAGAGACAAGGAGAGAGGGTAAGGAGAAAAAGAGAGAGAATCAGGCTGAATGCAGGAGCCAGGACTACTACCCAAGTCATGTGGGTGGCAGGGATTCAATCAAGTACATGATACATCACCCATTGTTAATAAAATGACGCAGTATTATCTGTGGCGTGATCTACGCCCTGGACACCATCCTAGGCTTTAACCCCCATCACCATTGCTGGAAGCCAGGTGACCAGATGGCCCAACTACAGGTGTCAGCCCCACCCCTACCTTAATGGGATTTGCTGCTCCTACTTCCAAGCCCCCCAGCAAGGGTTTAACAGGACCTGCTTATTGCACAGGTTCTCTCTCTCTCTCTCTCTCTCTCTCTCACTCTCTCACCCTCTTTCCACCCAACAATAAAACTTCCCCTTAACTCTGGTGTTTGGTGTATTTTGTGGTGGCCTCATAATCATTGTTTCCACGGCGTATTAGCAGAGAGATGGATCAGAGGAAGCACAGTAGGCAGGATGTGAACCAGCACACAGCTATAGGATGTGGGTGCCACAAGCAGTGACCTAATCTGCTGAACCACAACAAAAGCCCAATCACCATCTATCTCAAAATTATACTAGTTGATAGATAGGATAAAGACGTTAAAATCTATATCCACAGTTGTTGAAATACTTTTGTCATATATTTTTACTATCATAAATGCTATAAATTAGCATTGTTATAGGGTGGGAAACATCTGGCCAGCTGGCCATTTAAAATCCAACAATCATTTGGTTTGGTTGTGTCAAGGCAATCACAGGTGGGACTCAAAATTTGGTAAATTGATAGCAGGTTAATTTGTAAGTTGATAATTTTGCATGGCCCACGAATGATGTTCTAAATATCCAAATGGTCATTGGCAGTAAAAAGGCTCCCCAGCCCTGGTAGACAGTGGCTTATATGAAAAGTAATTTGTCATTATTTACTTCTAGTGTCCTTCCTTCCTTCATGCTGATGCATGATCATCTCCTGGTTTCCATTCTTTTGTCCTTCATGAAAAGTTTTCTACAAATGTTCTTTATACATACACTTTCTAGCAGTGAATGTTTTCAGATTTTGGTTGTCCAGAACAGTTGTAATTTATCCTCCAGTTTGAGTAATATTTTTGCGGAGTATTCTGAGTTGACAGTGTTTTTTTTTAAATCTTTCAACACTTTAAAGAAAACATGCCACTGTCTTCTGACTTGCAAAGCTTATGAAAAGTCTGCTTGTCATTTTATCTTTGCTTGTCTGTTTGTAATGCACATTTTCCCCTTGTGCCTTCAAGATTTTGTTAGTCTTTTCATTAAAAATGTGAACCTGATATGCATATGTACATTCTGTTGTTGTTGCTATTTCTAGGTGTTGAGTTTATTTGAACTATGTTAATACTCTGTCATTAATCTTGGCAAATTCTTATTCATTGCATTTAAAATACTTCTTTTGGCTGGCGCCCTGGCTCAATAGGCTAATCCTCCGCCTTGCAGCGCCGGCACACCAGGTTCTAGTCCTAGTCAGGGTGCCAGATTCTGTCCCAGTAGCCCCTCTTCCAGGCCAGCTCTCTGCTATGGCCCGGGAGTGCAGTGGAGGATGGCCCAAGTGCTTGGGCCCTGCACCTGCATGGGAGACCAGGAAAAGCACCTGGTTCCTGGCTTCGGATCAGCGCGATGCGCCGGCCACAGTGGCCATTGGAGGGTGAACCAACGGTAAAGGAAGACTTTTCTCTCTCTCACTGTCCACTCTGCCTGTCAAAAATAAAAAAATAAATAAATAAAAAATAAAAAAAATTTCTTTTAAGTCTTCCTGTCTCCCTCATCCTTCTGAAGTTTCGATTTCACAACTGTTAGGTTGAAACTGAAAGCTAGTGGCTTTTTTTTTTTTAACTTCTACTTGCTAACTACTTACTCAACTATATTCAGCTTGACTAATTCTTTGCATTGAGTCTACTAAGGAGACCTGTGAAAGCATCTTTCATTATTTTTTAAATTTTCAGTATTCCAGTTGAGTCCATTTTTAAAGTTTTCACCTCTCTGCCCAAGCTATTCACCTTTCATACTTCCATCTTTTCCATTGAAGCATTTAATATACTAAACATAGTTATTTAAATCTTTTACAGTTCTGAAATTCGCTTCATATGTGAGTCTATCTTTTGGACTGGGTTTCCATTCCTTTTTAAAAATTTTATTTATTTACTTGAAAGGAAGAGCTACAGAGAGACAGAGAGAGGTCTTCCATCTGTTGGTTCACTCCCTAGATGACCACAATGGCCAGAGCTGGGCTGGTCGAAAGCTTCTTCCAAATCTCCCATGTGGGTGTGGGAACACAAGTACTTGGGCCATCCTCCACTGCTTTCCCAGGCACATTAGCAGAGAGCTGGATCAGAAGTGGAGCAGCCAGGGCTCAGATAAGCATCCATATGGAATGCCAGTGCCACAGGTGGAGGCTTTACTTAATAGGCCATATCACTGCTCCCTCTGCGTCCCTTTTAATATTGTCTTTTTCCTTTATTTTTTTCTTTTTAACATGGATATCTTGAGTAACAGTGGAAAGACTCGGGTAAGCAGATTTTATACCTAGAAATGGACAGATCTTTCCTCTGTCAGAGATTTCAGAGTGAGATTTAAAGTAACCAAGTAGAAAATGTGGTTTTAGGTTTGCTGCTGCTTGATTTTTCTCAGAGCAGCACAGGTTTCAGTTCTTCTTGGCAATTACATATTTATGGGAGCCTTCCATTTGCCACAGAGTTTTTCTCAATTATCTCTTTCTTCCTTTTTAAGTCTTTGCTTCTCAGCTGATGCTTGTTCATGTAAGGGGAGCAGTGGGGGAGTGGGCAGGGTTGGTTGTGTTTTGATTAGACCTCACACATGGTAGGTATTGGATGCTGTGCATCACGTGTATGCCTGACTTCTTCCTAGCAGAGCCCTGCACCCAGCATGTATTTCTGATCTTCCTTCAGGGCTAAAATATTTTTCCACCTGCTTTCCCCTACTACAAACTGTTTTCAGAGCTCTTCTAAGAATAACAAGTAAATGTTTCCTTCCCTCTACAGATTAAAGCTATTGTTCTCTAGGCTTGTTTCAAAAACTGTGAAAGGTTGAAATTACACCCATTAAAACTGATACATTAGAGTGCTTCACTTTCATGGATGCTGGCAGATAATGTGTGTATCTCTGGTCAAAGACAGTACAGGCAGCCTGAGCTTTGTGTTCACATTAATTCTTGTTGCTCTTTGTATCAAAGTCCAGTGAGGATAACACAATGGGCAGTGAGTTGTCATAGGAAAGGAATCCAGAATTTAGGAAATTCTCAAGACCCATGTGCAAATATCACTATAATTTTACCCAGATGAGACCCTCCTTTTATTAACACTGAAGCAAACGGACCTGTCTTCTGTTCCTGAGGGTAATCATCTTTCAAGGCTGTTTACCATACTGATACTCTTCACCCAATATATGTGCCTCTTCTGTGCCTCTACTTTCATGATGTTTGGAAACAAAGACTTACAGAGAGTTACCTCCCAGTAACAGGCAGTGAGAGTGAAGCGTTTAGACGCAGATCTTGTTTCTCTACCTGCCCGGTTACTGTTCCTCTGCCTTGAGCACCTTGAGTAAGCTTTTGCAGGAATTATTCTAAGTGGGATTTTGTGAAGAAAGAGCCTACAAAAAGGTAAACATGCCCTTTAAGTATTCAGTCTCTATATTCTACACACACTAGTGCCAGTTTACAATCAGGTTTTGTCAATTTACTAATATTCTTGCTTATTTAAATTATTTATCTTTATTTTACTTGAAAGACATTCACTGACTGATTCAGCAAATACCATAACAGCCAGAAAATTGGAACTTTTGAGTGTCCCACGTAAGTGGCAGGGCCCAAGCATGTCAGCCATTGTCAACTACCTCCCGGGGTGCATTAGCAGGGCATCTAAATTAAAATTGGAGAAGCCAAGACTCAAACCAGGAACTCCAAATGATGCTGTGCCACGTAACAGTACCTATTCTTGTTTAGTTTTTTTGTTTTTCTTTCCATACTTACCTAGGTTTGGCTTCTGAGTCCTAAGCAAACAAATTTTCACGTTTGGTGGCTGATTTTTGCTTTCATCTTGCATAGTTGCCCTGCAATTTTAACTCCATGATATGCTAAAAAAGTTTTGTGAAGGTACAAAATTTATGGCTGTATTCTTATTATATATAAATGTAGGAACAATTTCCTTTCCAGTTGTTTTTACTCTCAAACAGAAACGGATTAAAATATATACTCTTTACTTCATTGACAAAATGGCTTCAAAAGAATATTAAAGACAAAAATCTGTGTTTAAGTTTTGTTCTAAAAAATGTTATGTGTTCCTAATATCCAATTGCCTGTTATATCTTCACTAGCCTTAAAAATATATCATGATATACAGGTAGTATGAAATTTCTAACACCTTATGTTTATTATTTGGTAGGAGTCAGAAATAGTTGCTTGGATTTCAGATTATATTTTCTCATAGGAATAAAGCTATATCATAACTTTAGTTAACAAAAGCCTATTTTTGAGTTATTTTCCTAGTCAAGGACTAACATTATACCCTTTGAGGTGGCTACTTCCCTTGCCAAAGACTTATACAGCTTCTTTCCTTCCATCTTTTCAAATAGCACATCAGTTTTCTCAAAACCTCTGTTTTCACAATAAAGGAAAGCAGTTCTGGGATTTCAGCCAAACAATCAGCCAGAGAACAGGGCAGAGTCTTGGTCCTATGCCACCATGGATTGCCTGAAAAGACCAGCTTAATTTTGCTTGTGTCAGTCCATGCTCAAATTAAAGGGTGAACTGGGAGAAACCTGGATGTAGGAGCTTTAACACACATGTCAAATGTGGAATCTTTTTGTAACAAGGCTACAGAAATATAATTTAGTGATTCCTATACATAAAAAAGAAATACAAATGTATGAAGTAAACATTTTACTTTTAATATGTGATCATCAATAATTTTAAATGGGGAAAAATAATGTACATAAAATTATAAATATAACAAAATAATTTGGATCAATTTTCTTAAACATTATTTTGGAACTGAAATACTTTTTTGCTCTGTTTTTCCCTCGCAGCTACCTATTTCCTGTGACTTAAAAGGAAAGTACTTTATGATTCATTGAATTGACTGCCAATTTTTTTTAAAGAATCATGTCTACTTGACCCAGTAATTTAAGCGTGTGTACTTCTATTTCCTGAACTCAGTTGGTAGCTATTTCCTGTTCCAAGAATATAATTTTTAAATGTTTTGCTCATTTTCTTTTTGATTGGTTCACCGTATCTAATTTGAAGAACAAAGGAAAGAGGATTTGTAATTTTCAAAGGTGATAAGGATAGTCATCACCATGAAGGGCTTTAAGAAAAGAAGAGCAGATGAATGTGCACTGGAGAGGTTTTGTCACAGTCTAGGAAATTCCACAAACTCACATGAGGAATTGATGTGAATCACAACTCAGGCTGTCACAGACAGTGTTCACTGGTCTGGAACATTTCACAACAGAAATAAAAAAATCATATATTGCTCTTTCTGACATTATAAGGTTGCCTATCTTACTGCCTGTAAGTAACTGTGATAGGTACACTATTAAACTTCATAATTATTTCATTTTATAGATATAATGAATATGACAAAAACATTAAATACTGATTATCTTGATATGGGTCCTTAATTATTTATAGTGCTTGAAATGGTAAAATTGTGTTTTAGAATGATTTGAATCATTCCAAGCATATGGACAAATCTAATGAGTAACAATAGCAATATAATCCTTAGCATTTTTAATGAATACAGATTGATTTCAAGAAATATGAATTAATTTAGTATCAGACATCTGGAATAATGTTTAAGGTACCACTTCAGATGTCTGCATCCCATATTGAGGTGCTTAGGTTTGATTCATAGCTCCACTCCTGACTCCAGATTCCTTCTAATGCATAACCTGGGAGGCAGCAGACGACAACTCAAATACTTGGGCCTCTGCCTCTCATGTGGGAAACTTAGACTGAGTTCCAAACACCCAGCTTCTGAATGGTCCAGTCTTGGTTGTTGTGGGCATTTGGAAAGTGAACCAGTGAATGGTATCTCTCTCTCTTCCCCTCTCCCTCTCTCTCTGTTGGGGTCTTAAGCCTGAGACTGTCCCCTGACCAGCAGGGGGCAGTACAAGCACTCCCCAAGGAGGCGAACAGGCGAGGTAAGGCCAATGGATCCAGCACACCACAGCAAGCACCCGTGAGTTCTGTCGAAGCAGGAACCACTTTATTGAGGAAGTGTACAGGCTTAAAAAGCTTATGAAGGACATGAGCAGTAGGGGAGCCAATCAGCAAAAGGTCACGCAGACACTGGTGGACCACGCACAGGGGCACCTTAAGCGAGGTATAGGGATCACACACTATCCACGTGTCCAGAAATAAATCAGACCTATCCCTACAGGTGGTCCGATCTCACGTGGTTTACCACAGCGGCTGCAGACACGCCCCTGATCATCCATCAGGCACCATGTTGTTGGGACTATTTTATGCAATGCCCAATATTTCTCTGCTTTTCAAATAAAAAAGATAAAATAAATAGATAAAAAATTTTAAAAAATACAAATTGTATAAGTTGTAATATGTTGTCGTAGGCAGAGATGCAGTTTCAAAGACAATTTACATGGGTGTACATATGAGAAGTTCATGGCAAGGAATATAAACCAATAATAAATGTAAATATTATTCCTGGTACAAACTAGGCAATTAATAATTATTTGTTTAACTAATATCTATGTTTTCAAGTAAATGCACTTCTATTTTTGATAGAAAATGCTATGGGTTGGGGCTGGTGCTGTGGGTAAAGCCTCTGCCTTCAGTAGTAGCATCCCATATGGGTGCCAGTTCGAGCCCCGGCTACTCCACTTCTGATCCAGCTCTCTGATCCAGCTATGGCCTGGGAAAGCAGTAGAAGATGGCCTATGTTGGAGAATGCTCCAATAGACATTCACTTGAGTAATAAAGTTTCAGTTGTAAAACTTAAGTAAAATAAGGTACAGCAGGGAATTTCTAAACATAGACTGATTTTCTCTTTTCCAAGAGAGCATCTATTCAACAAAATCATTAGCTATAGTGGTTATAGCCTGGACTTTGATTTGAATCCGTGCTCAGCAAACTGTTATGTCATTCTTATTTTTGACTGACAAAACAGATATTTACACTAATTATCTTAAATTGGCCTTACAGGCTCAGTTAAAGATCTAATTTCTTGAAACACATTATGCAGGGAAGTTTAAGGTGAAGATTTAACTCCTCTGTCATGTATCTGTGAACTGTTTCTCTCACCCAGGATAACTTTCATACCAATTCACAGGTGCTATACCACTTGTTATAAGTGGAGTATTTGTGAGGTAAAGAAAATGCTTTGACATTTGGGAGCTTTGACATTTACCATTGATATTAATGATGCTATAAAATTGTCATGTAGAATGTCATTCACCCATGAAGTGATGCTTATTAATTACAAATATTATGTAATCAATTTTAAATGTAAAAGGTTATGTGTTCCTTTTATCTCACATTCTGATTAAATCTTAACCAGCAAAAAAGCAGAACCATTACAAACACAAATGTGAACTTTAAATGGAATTTTAACCTCAGGGATTTACATGTCAGAAAGAATTTAAAAGCACGGAGCGAATCCACACACACACGAAAAGGTACACTTTCTTCAAGCAATGGAATGGCTTTTGTAAATTTCATATCTCCCCACAAACACAAATACAGAAGAAAAACTAGAGGTGAAATGATTCACAGTGCTATAATCAAGAGTTTTTCTTGAACACATGATTAAATTAAATACAAATTTTAAAAAATGCCATCCTATGGTGCAGGAAGATGTATATTTAATGAGCCCCTTTTCAAAGTAGAATTATTTGACATGATGTATTTCAACAGAGACTGACAAACAGGCTTGGGTTGCAAAAATGATTCATGCTGAAAGTGGACAGGGCCTCAACATTTGGGAAATACTGCTCCTTAGCACTTTGTAACTCTGCAAATTAGAAAAAGGTTATTTTTCTATGTTCACATTATCTTTAAGCTATTTTTGGCTATGCATGAGCATTCAAGATTTATGTAGATAGATAGATACATGTATACTGATTACATTCTCGACATTTAATAGTATTAGCATTTATTTTGGATGCATAACCTTTATACCTATACAGTTTCATACATAATGTTGAAAAACAGTTACTTTATACGTAAACTTTAAATTTGGAATTTGAGTATTGGAAGTACATGGTAATAACATTTAAAATACATGTACATTTTCACATGAAGGAGTCATTTATTTTGGTTTCCCTCTTGTGTTTTCTGTAAAATGGAGATTAAAACATAATTTGAAAATTATTTTATGCTATCTGGTATCATTACAAATATAAAATTATCCTACTTTTTTTTCTAGTAACTGTAAGACAATCTTAAATATTTTGCATAATACAGTTGTAGAACAGTTGCCTCTGAAGGAAATTTAGAAACTACTCAGAAATTTTCATATCTTACAAAAGAGGAAACTGAGTATCAAAGTGCTCATTGAAATTTATGGTATATTTTTAATATTAAGAACAGTTTGAAGAAAAATATATGACCAATATCTGGTATTATTTTTATAGTGCTGTATTGTTCTATACTATATAATCAACTAATGAATAATTACGCTTGCTTTTTTGTCACTTGTAGTCAATATCCCTGCATTTTCTTTATCATAAACTTGTCAAAAGCAAAAGAAATGTCACCAATACTGTTTAATGCACTTAAAAATTTGCTAAGAGGTTAAATCTTTTATTAAGCATTATTGTCATACAATGCCAATAGTCATAAATAAATAAGGCAGGGGGGAGGAAAAAGGCATGAAATATAGAACCTAATGTATTGCAATTTCTCAATCAAAAGAATTGGAATCAGAATTTTTCCAAAAGTTGGGGCCACTTACTTTATCAGCAAGTGGTAGTGTGTCCTTTATTTTTTTTTTTCATAATAAGAAGTCATTGAAATATTTTAGACATTAAATTGACAAAATCTGAGTTACATTTCACAAAATCACATTGCGGAATGTAGACCACCAACATTCCAAAACTATAGCAAGGAATCCAGATAGGAAACTCTTTTAAAATAGCAGTGATGGTAACCGCGGTCAAGGTTCATAAATGGGGTGGTAAAAAGTGACAAAAATCTGTGTTTATTTCAAAGATACAGTCATATGATTCCTGATGAGTTTGGAATAGGCCAAAGAAAGGAGAAAAGTCAGCGTATATTGATATGATAAAGACCATTATGGTGCAACAGAAATTTGTGTCATCTCCCTGTTGAACAAGAAGTGATTTCTAAAAATAAAATATATTTTAGGATGTGTAGTAAGTAAAAATTAAGTAGAAATTATTTATATGTGAGAATTTTTTTGTTTTTGATAGGGAAAGAAAGGGAACAAGAAGAAAGAGAGCAAGAGAGAGAGAGCGAGAGAGAGAGTGAGAGCGAGCTCTCACCTACTGGTTCCCTTCCCAAATGCCTTCTATTGACAAAACCCTGTTAAGGCTGAAGCTGAAAGCTTGCAATTCAAATCCAGGTATCCTTTGTCAGTAGCAAGAACCCACTAATTTGAGCTATTACTACTGGCTCCCAGGAATCCAAAGTCAGGAGACAGACCAGGGACTGAATGCTAGCATTTTTAAGTGGGATACAGACTATTATCAGGTTAAAAGTATTTGTAAAAACCAAGAAAGTAATACTAGGACAGGGGCAATTCATGTATAGAATAAATGCAATTTCTAATTATGAGGTTAGATTCACTATCAAATAAGAATCATGATTATCTTATCAATAGACTATATTTATGTATCAAAATGAACTAATAATGTCTCTTTATATAAGCCACCAATATATAATGGTTTATATTTTTCTGAACCAAATCTACATTTTCTTAAAAAGAAGGATATTAAGAAAAATTTCAAAGAAGGTACCTTTCTCTGAAGGGAGGAGAGAGCTTCCACTTTGACTATGACATTGTCTAATTAAGATCAGAATTGGCAAACTCAAAAGGCTTCCATAGCCTTGGCAGCTCATGACAAGAGCCTAGGGTGATTACTGACACCATAAATAAGAGTATCAATTGTTAAATCAACAACAGGAGTCACTGTGCACTTACTCCCCATGTAGGATCTCTGTCGTTAATGTGTTGTACTATGTGAATCAATGGTATAACTAGTACTCAAACAGTACTTTACACTTTGTGTTTCTGTGTGTGCAAACTGTTGAAATCTTTACTTAGTCTATACTAAGTTGATCTTCTGTATATAAAAATAACTGAAAATGAATCTTGATGTGAATGGGATGGGAGAGGGAGGGGGGGATGGGAAGGTTGCAGGTAGAAGGGAGGTTATGGGGGGAAAAAGCCGCTATAACCCAAAAGTTGTACTTTGGAAACATATTTATTAAATAAAAGTTAAGGACCCCAGCCGCTGAGTCTACGCACCAGCACTGGGAAAGGAGGTGAGGCGAAACTGCAATAGCTGGAGACACTGGTGGAAAAGTGGCAGGAAGAGTCTAGAGGGAAGAAACTTGAAGCCCCATGGGGTAAAGTTCGCCAGCCTAACTAGAGGAGAGAAAAAATAAATAAATAAAAAGGGACTGGTATGTACATGATTGTCTCTCTCCACTCACCTCACAAAGGTGGGGAAAACATTACAGCAGGTGCCATTTTGGACATACATAACAGCTGCACCAGTTCAGGGCTGTGCCCGCCCTCAGCCAAGCAGGGAAACCTGACTCTGGTGGGGAGAAATAATAGCAGGTTAAGACCTAGTGAATGTGTGGAGCTTATGAACTGCCACTGTGAAGAAAAACAAAAACAAAAACAAATGAGCGTGTGTGAGAGAACTCACAGTGTGCCTGAGTCCTACTCTCAGTGGGAGACACCACAATCTCAGTAACCTTGGCAACCCGGTGGGAGACAGTGCAGGGGAATCCGAGCTTACACTGAGGACTGCACAGATCCTTTGTGTGGTCCTTGGGACAGAGCAGACGAAGATTATTCCCATTGGCGCTAGCACTCAAGCACTGATTGTCACCAAGAAGAGCTCAGCTGAGCGGAATTACTTCCCTTCTGAATAAAAAACAGGGAGAGAGAGAGATTTACCACGCCAAACCTGGGTGTGTCACCTTAAAAACAGAGTAAGTGAGACAGAAGAGAGAATAATATTGGACTTAGAAGGCAGAGCATAAAAAGTATACAGTCTAACCAAAGAAAAGAAAAGGAAATTAGAAATCTAAAAAAATATTGTTGGCAATTTACAGGATACTATTAAAAAACCAAACATTCGGGTCCTAGGAGTTCCTGAAGGCGTGGAGAGAGAGAGAAAGGATTAGAAGGCTTTTTAGTGAGATATTAGCAGAAAAGTTCCTGGGATTGGAGAAGGACAGAGACATCCAAGTACAGGAAGCACATAGAACCCCCAGTAAACATGACCAAAAGAGATCCCCACCATGAGACGTTGTAATCAAACTCACAACAGTGAAACAGAAAGAAAAGATTTAAAACGTGCAAGAGAGAAACATTCGATTACTCTCAGAGGATCTCCAATGAGACTCACAGCAGACTTCTCCTCAGAAACCTTACAAGCTAGGAGGGAATGGCGAGACATAGCCCAGATATTAAGAGAAAAAAAAAAAAAAACTGCCAGCCAAGAATATTATATCCTGTAAATCTTTCATTTGTGAATGAAGATGGAATAAAGACTTTTCACAGCAAACAGAAATTGAAAGAATTTGTCACCACTCGTCCATCCCTGTAAAAGATGCTTAAAGATGCGTTACACTCAGAAACACAGAAACACAGCCATCAATATGAGAGAAGATAAAGGAAGAAAACCTCCCAGTAAAAGAGCACAGGAAGTTCAAAGCATATATTAGAAATATCTATGGGAAAATGGCAGGGCAAAATTACTACTTATCAATAATCGCATTGAATGTTAATGGCCTCAATTCTCCAATTAAAAAACAGACTGGTGTAGCCATCTTAATATCAGACAAAATAAACTTTAACACAAAAACTGTGAAGAAAGACAAAGAGGGGCACTATATAATGATTAAGGGATCAATTCAACAGGAAGATATAACTATTATCAATGTATACGCACCTATTTACAGGGCACAGGTTTATTTAAAAGATACGTTAAGGAACTTAAAGGAAGACTTAAACTCCAATACAATAGTATAGGGGGATTTCAGTACTCCACTTTCAGCAATAGACAGATCAACCAGACAGAAGATCAACAAGCAAACAGCAGATTTAATCGACACTGTAGCCCAAATGGATCTAACAGATATCTACAGAACTTTTCATCCTACACATAAAGCATTTATATTCTTCTCAGCAGTACATGGAACCTTCTCAAGGACTGACCACATACTAGGCAATAAAGCAAGTCTCCGCAAATGCAAAAGAATTGGAATTATACCATGCATGTTCTCACACCACAGTGGAATGAAGCTGAAAATTAGCAACTAAGGAATTCCTAGAGCATATGCAAACACATAGAAACTGAAAAATATGCTCCTGAATGAACACTGGGTCATAGAAGAAATCAAAAGAGAAATCAAAAACTTTCTGGAAGTAAATGAGGATAACAACACATCATACCAAACTTAGTTGATACAACAAAAGCAGTGTTAAGAGGAAAGTTCATAGCAATAGGTGCCTACAAAAAGAAATTGGAAAGGCACCAAATAAATGAGCTTTCAATGCATCTCAAGGACCTAGAAAAACTGCAGCAAACCAGACCCAAAACTAGTAGGAGAAGAGAAATAATTAACATTGGAGAAGAAATCAACGGGATTGAATCAAAAAAAAAATTACAAAAAAATCAGCCAACAAGGAGCTGTATTTTTTTTGAAAAAATAAACAAAACTGACACACCATTGGCCCAACTAACTAAATAAAGAAAAGAACCAAATCAATAAAATCAGAGAAGAAAAAGGAAACATAACAACAGACACCACAGAAATAAAAGCCATCAGAAATTACTACAAAGAGTTGTATGCCAGCAAACAGGGAAATCTATCAGAAATGAATAGATTCCTGGACATATGTAAGCTACCTAAATTGAACAAAGAATACATGGAAATCCTAAACAGACCCACAACTAAGACAGAAATTGAATAAGTAATAAAGTCCCTCACAACAAAGAAAAGCCCAGGACTGGATGGATTCTTGCTGAATTCTACCAGACATTTAAAGAAGAACTAACTCCAATTCTTCTCAAACTATTCACAACAATTGAAAAAGAGGGAATCTTCCAAAATTCTTTCTATGAAGCCAGCATCACCTTAATCCCTAAGCCTGAAAAAGATGCAGCATAGAAAAAGAATTACAGACCAATATCCCAGATGAACATAGACACAAAAATCCTCAATAAAATTCTGGCCAATAGAATGCTACATTACATCAGAAAGATCATCCACCCAGACCAAATGTGATTCATCCCTGGTATGTAGGGATGGTTCAGTGTTTGCAAATCAATCAACAAGATGCACCACATTAACAAACAGCAAAAGAAAAACCATATGATTATCTCAATAGATGCAGAGAAAGCATTTGATAAAATACAACACCCTTTCATGATGAAAGCTCTAAGCAAATTGGGTATAGAAGGAACATTCCTCAATACAATCAAAGCAATTTATGAAAAACCCACGGCCAATATCCTACTGAATGGGGAAAAGTTGGAAGCATTTCCACTGATATCTGGTCCAGACAGGGATGCCCACTCTCACCACTACTAGTCAATATAGTTCTGGAAGTTTTAGCCAGAGGCATTAGGCAAGAAAAAGAAATTAAAGGGATACAAATTGGGAAGGAAGAACTCAAACTATCCCTCTTTGCAGATATGATTTTTTTATTTAGGGGATCCAAAGAACTCGACTGAGAGACTATTGGAACTCATAGAAGAGTTTGGCAAAGTAGCAGGATATAAAATCAATGCACAGAAATCATCATCCTTTGTATACACAGGCAATGCCACGACCGAGGAAGAACTTCTTTTTTTTTTTTTTTTTTTAGCACGTAACATTGTGTTTTTATTTAAAGAATATAAATTTCCAAAGTACAGCTTATGGATTACAATGGCTCCCCCCCACACACGGAAGAACTTCTAAGATCAATCCCATTAACAATAGCTACAAAAACAATCAAATACTTTGGAATAAATTTAACTAAGAACGTTAAAGATCTCTGCAATGAGAATTACAAAATCTTAAAGAAAGAAATAGAAGAGGATACCAAAAATTGGAAAAATCTTCCATGTTTATGGATTGGAAGAAACAATATTATCAAAATGTCCATTCTCCCCAAAACAATTTGTAGATTCAATGCAATACCAATCAAAATACCAAAGACATTCTTCTCAGATCTGGAAAAAATGATGCTGAAATTCATATGGAGACACAGGAGACCTTTAATAGCTAAAGCAATCTTGTACAACAAAACCAAAGTGGTGGCATCACAATACCAGATTGCAGGACATACTACAGGGCAGTTATAATCAAAACAGCATGATGCTGGTTCAGAAACAGATGGATAGACCAATGGAACAGAATAGAAATATCAGAATCAATCCAAACATCTAAAGCCAACTTATATGTGATCAAGGATCTAAAACCAATTCCTGGACAAGGACAGTCTATTCAACAAATGGTGCTGGGAAAATTGGATTTCCACATACAGAAGCATGAAGCAAGACCCCTACCTGTCTGGCGCCATGGCTCAATAGACTAATGCTCTGCCTGCGGTTCCAGCACACTGGGTTCTAGTCCCGTTTGGGGCACCAGATTCTGTCCTGGTTGCTCCTCTTCCAGTCATGCTCTCTGCTGTGGCCCGAGAGTGCAGTTGAGTATGGCCCAATCCTTGGGCCCTGCACCCAATGGGAGACCAGGAGAAGTACCTGGCTCCTGGCTTTGCATCAGCGCGGTGCACCGGTCACAGCGTGCCGGCCGCAGCTTCTATTGGTGGGTGAACCAACAGAAAAAGGAAGACCTTTCTCTGTCTCTCTCTCTCACTGTCCACTCTGTCAAAAAAAAAAAAAAAAGACCCTTACCTTAAAAAGACCCCTACCTTACACCTTACACAAACATTCACTCAACATGGATTAAAGATCTAAATCTAAAACCCGACACCATCAAATTAGTAGAGAACATCGGAGAAACCATGCAAGATATAGGCACAGGAAAGACTTATTGGAAAAGATACCAGAGGCACAGGCAGTCAAAGCCAAAATTAACAATTGGGATTGCATCAAATTGAGTTTCTGTAATGCAAAAGAAACAGTCAGGAAAGTGAAGAGGCAACCAACAGAATGGGAAAAATATTTGCAAACTATGCAAAAGATAAAGGATTAATAATCAGAATCTATAAAGTGAGCAAGGAACTACACAACAACAAAACAAACAACCCACTTAAGACAAGGGCCAAGAACCTCAACAGACATTTTTTCAAAAGAGGACATCCAAATGGTCAACAGACACATGAAAAAATGTTCAGGATCACTAGTTATTAGGAAAATGCAAAACAAAACCACAATGAGGTTTCATCTCACCCCGGTTAGAATGGCTCACATACAAAAATCTACCAATAACAGATGCTGGCGAGGATGTGGGGGAAAAGGGAAACTAACGCACTGTTAGTGGGAATGCAAACTGATAAAGCCACACTGGAAGTCAGTTTGGAGATTCCTCAGAAACCTGAATATAACCCTATCATACAACCCAGCCATCCCACTCCTTGTAATTTACCCAAAGGAAATTAATTTGGCAAATAAAAGAGCTGTCTCCTAAGACCCAGAATCAACCTAAATGCCCATCAACAAAAGACTGGATTAAAAAATTATGGGATATGTACTCTACAGAATACTATATAGCAGTAAAAAAAAAAAAATGAAATCCGGTCATTTGCAACAAAATGGAGGAATCTGGAAAACATCATGCTGAGTGAATTAAGCCAGCCCCAAAGGGACAAATATCATATGTTCTCCCTGATCTGTGACAACTTATCGAGCACCTAAAAGGAAATCTGTTGAAGTGAAATGGACACTATGGGAGAAACAATGATTTGATCAGACTTTGTCATGACTGTTGATGAACCACTTAATACTTTATCCCTTTTAGTATTTTTTTTTTGCTTTACTTAATCTTATTGGTTGAACTCTTTGACTAACAAAACACAATTATTCTTAGGCATTTAAATTTAACTGAAAAGTGATCCCTGTCAAATATAAGAGTGGGAATAAGAGAGGGAGGAGATGTACAATTTGGCACATGCTCAATCTGACTTACCCAAAACAGTAGAGTTAGAAACATGCCTGGGGATTCCAATTCAATACCTTCAAGGTGGCATGTACCAATGCCATCTCACTAGTCAAAGTGATCAATTTCAGTTCATAATTGATCATAATGAGGGGATTAAGAGTTAAAGGGATCACATAAACAAGACTATTGTCTGCTAATACTAACCGATAGAGGTAAAAAGGAGAAAACGATCCAACATGGGAATCGTGACACACAACAGACTCATAGAATGGCAGATGTCCTAAACAGCACTCTGGCCTCAGAATCAGACCTTAAGGCATTCTGATCTGGATAAAAAGCCCATGAGAATATTTCAGGCATGGAAAGCCAATGCACTGTGGCAAAAAAAAAAACGCCTAAAATGAAAGATCTCTGTGAGTGAGATCCCAGGGGAAAGAATGGGCCATCAAAGAAGGACGTACCTTTCTCTGAAGGGAGGAGAGAGCTTCCACTTTGACTATGACATTGTCTAATTAAGATCAGAATTGGCAAACTCAAAAAGCTTCCATAGCCTTGGCAGCTCATGACAAGAGCCTAGGGTTATTACTGACACCATAAATAAGAGTATCAATTGTTAAATCAACAACAGGAGTCACTGTGCACTTACTCCCCATGTAGGACCTCTGTCCTTAATGTGTTGTACTATGTGAATCAATGGTATAACTAGTATTCAAATAGTACTTTACACTTTGTGTTTCTGTGTGTGCAAACTGTTGAAATCTTTACTTAGTCTATACTAAGTTGATCTTCTGTATATAAAGATAATTGAGGCTGACACCACGGCTCAATAGGCTAACCCTCCACCTTGCGGCACCAGCACACCGGGTTCTAGTCCCGGTCGGGGCACCGGATTCTGTCCCGGTTGCCCCTCTTCAAGGCCAGCTCTCTGCTGTGGCCAGGGAGTGCAGTGGAGGATGGCCCAAGTGCTTGGATGGCCCAAGTGCTTGGATGGGAGGATGGCCCATGGGAGACCAGGAGAAGCACCTGGCTCCTGACACCAGAGTGAACCAATGGCAAAAAGGAAGACCTTTCTCTCTGTCTTTCTCTCTCTCACTGTCCACTCTGCCTGTCAAAAAAATAAAAAAATAAAAAAAAAAGATAATTGAAAATGAATCTTGATGTGAATGGGATGGGAGAGGGAGCAGGAGATGGGAGGGTTGTGGGTGGGAGGGAAGTTATGGGTGGGAAACAACCACTGTAATCCAAAAGCTGTACTTTGGAAATTTATACTTATCAAATAAAAGTTAAAAAAAAGAAAGGAAAGGAGAAGAAAAAAAGGGAAGAAGCAGAAAGGAAGAAGAAGGGATTTAAGGAATATCATTATATTCTTAGAATTACACCTATAGATCTCACTGATTCTGTTAAGAACTTATTAAACATTAAAATAAAAACATTAAAGCAAAAAAAGAGAGAAAAATTTCAACTTTAATCATTCCAGAAGACTAAACTATACTACTTTAACAAAAAAAAAAAAATACAATTCATATTTGTTGGGATCTTCCAGGCCACAGAAAATAATAATGTCCAAATGTAACTGCATTAATTTTAGTTTGAAACTTTTTGTTTTATTTTGCCTGTTTTGTCAGAAATGAGTCTTATTTCTACAACAAAGTTTACTGAGTACTTTTTATTACATTATTTATGTATATGGGAATGGAAGAAGATCAGTTTAACAATTTATGACCAACAGGTACATAATAAAGTTTTAAATATATGATATTTTACTTCTCTGATATCCATAACTCTGTTTTGTTGTTATATCATAGTAAGAGGAGAGAACCTCAGATGGAGCTCTGAGAGATTTCAGTAAATTGGTTTTATTTTTCTTTAAAATACATTGTAAGTCCCATATTCAAAGATAGTTTAGCTCCACCGGGAAGTACCCATTGAATAATTTTGGCTAACTATCCAAATTAATTTTCCAGCTACATAGAAGTAGCTGGCATGCATATATAATCAGAAAAAAGTACTATGTTTATATCATGCTATTTTACTTATCATTCCTAGAGAGAACAATTAACTAAATTACTTAGTTAAAAGTGAAAAATCGGTATTATTTAGCATTGATATATTGTTATTTTGCATGTTTTTTCTATGCAGCTTGGAAAAAAAGTAATTTATCCTCACCTATTTTACCATATTCCAGATGATGTGTCAAGCCGGATGATTTCACCAAGCTGTTGATAACATTATATGTCACCTTACACTTGGGGATGTGCTATTGTCTACAATTTAATTACTGAGTTATCACACATTTTCCATGCATATGTTCATAAACTGAATCTATTGTAAATCATTTACCTTTTCTACTGCGACAAAAAAATCTATTTCTAACATATGCTGCTGAAATAATTTTTTGTCTCTACTGACTTTAGGTGTATAGAAAGTTGTCTTTTTGTTTGTCAATGTTTGGAAAACACATTTAGAAATACTGCTATTTGTCATCTGCAGAAGACTTCAGAAAAGCTTTACTAGTCAGAAGCTCTTATTCTAGGATACAATAATTTAAAATGATAGAGGGAAGCTAAAATTAACTTTAGTTTGGTTTCCTTGTTCCTAAATGATTTTCATTCACATGTTTGTTAAAGGTTTATATGACATTCAATTTAAACCACATTAAAAGTACTGTGTCAATTTCTAGTTAAATGTTCTATAAAATATAACTTTTATCAGAAATAGCTTTCACTCTGTGTTATAATAGCTCTGGAATATTTCATTACAATTGAAACCAAAGCAGCTCATATTTTAGCAATCTAATTCTACCAGGCAGCATATAAAACTAGAGTAGAATTTTTAAAATCTGACTTCAAGACAGATACATATTAGTTTTAATATTTCTTATCAATAATAACTAATTAATGGTAAAATGCATTGCTTCAGGATGATAGCTTTCTAAAGACTGTTCTTCCTTCCTCTGTTCATCTTATTTCAGATATGTGTGAGATCATTAGCCTCTGAGCCCTCCAAGCAGAGACTAATGAATGAGGCTGCTGATTCATTTAATTTATAGCTTGCTCAGATAGAGCATGACATCATCTAATCTTGTCTGCTAAATTCACTATTCCAGTCAGGATTTCTCAAGTTGGCTATTTAATAGAATTTAATCTAATTTGAAATTGTACCTATGAATTTAACTATTAGCACATATGTTTTGTGCAGTGCTCTTCCAAAAATTTTTGAGAATTCAGAAAAATAATAACGCTATATTGCCTCATATTAAATACTACAGATTTTACTTTGCAGTTCAATAAAACTTTCTTACCTGAATGGTCATCTCAACAAAAGGTTAATGAAAATGACAGTATTAATATTTCAAAGAACCTTTAGGATTGTAATTTATTAAGAAAAAGTTTCGGCCGGCGCCGTGGCTCAACAGGCTAATCCTCCGCCTTGCGGCGCCGGCACACCGGGTTCTAGTCCCGGTCGGGGCGCCGGATTCTGTCCCGGTTGCCCCTCTTCCAGGCCAGCCCTCTGCTGTGGCCCGGGAGTGCAGTGGAGGATGGCCCAGGTGCTTGGGCCCTGCACCCCATGGGGAGAACAGGAAAAGCACCTGGCTCCTGGCTCCTGCCATCGGACGAGCGCGGTGCGCCGGCCGCAGCGCGCCATCCGCGGCGGCCATTGGAGGGTGAACCAACGGCAACGGAAGACCTTTCTCTCTGTCTCTCTCTCTCACTGTCCACTCTGCCTGTCAAAAAAAAAAAAAAAAAGTTTCGGGACCAGTGCTTTGGCATCCCATATGGGCGCCGGTTCGAGACCCAGCTGCTCCACTTCTGAATCAGCTATCTGGCTATGGCCTGGGAAAGCAGTAGAAGATGGCCCAAGCCTTTAGGCCCCTGCATCCACGTGGGAGATGTGGAGGAAGCTCCTGCCTCCTAGCTTCAGATCGGCACAGCTCCGGCCTTTGGGGCAATTTGGTGAGTGAACCAGCGCAGTGGATGGAAAACCTCTCTGTCTCTCTGCCTCTCCTCTCTGTATGTAACTCCGAATTTCAAATAAATAAATAAATCTTTAAAAAAAAGAAAAATTTTCACATAGCAGGCTATTTATAAGAATTATAACCAACCATGATGAAATCCTTTGAATATCCTTAAAATGAATTAGGAGCTGTGGTATCACTGGGTCCTAGACTATCTTAAATTCATCAAATCAGTGTGCAACTGTAATACTGTTTTATTTATTACTAAATTTTCTTTACACTCACTGTAGTATATATAGGAAATAAAAAATGAAAAACAGAAATAACTAAATAATTCTGAGCTTGAAATGTCCTCTTGGAAGAGACACATTGCTTGACATAATACATTTTGAATGATTACCATAAGTTTCTTTGTATTACATTTACCATTCTATGTTTGCTGAAACATCAGGGATGAATATGTGTCAATTTATTGGGACTACATCATTCTAGTTCCACATATATTTAATTGTTTCTTTTATTCCATCAGGATAAATTTAGAGAAAGTGAATACATATCCCTATTGAAATTGTTATGGTGGTTACAAAGGAACTGTTGTTGAGGATGTCACTCATCAATTAGCTTCGAGTCCTCTTTGTGGTGACCAACAAGATTCATTTCTCTTATGTTCCAGAGCTAAAAAGAGCTGTATTTCTCCTGAAGTCTGTTTTAATCTTCAGATTACTTCTAATAAGACTTTGTATGACTTTATAGTTTATGTTATCTTATTTTCCACATTTGTATTTTTGCAGAACTATACGCATTTCAATCTTTTTCACTTTCAACTTTACATCAAAATATTTATGAAGTAGATATACTTTCAATTTTACATCAAAATATTTATGAAGTAGATATCAGTATGATGAGGATAATTAATACATAAATATTAACTAGAATGTTAAGCTTTTGAAATTTAGTTTTTGTGACATTAAATCAAATACAGACCTATTATACTAAAAAATATGATTTTAATTGACATGCAACAATGGGGTACTATGACATTACAGATTTGCCCAGTAAAATAGGTAACACAGGATTAAAACTAAAACAAAAGTCATTGACATTTAAGGAAAATGGAATTTAAATATTCTTTACCTTCTGAACTTACATTATTTGGGGATTCAGAGTGTTCTTCTTTTACATTCAGTTTTCTTATCTGCAATAACTATAATTATCTTCAAGCCATGGTTTTCATATGATAATATATAAAATTATCTATAATAAATATTGATTTCCTTTTATTTTTTCTTTATTTCAAAGAGAGAGGGCAAAAAAGAGAGATTAAGAGAGAGAGTGAGAGATCTTCCCTTCCACCTACAGCAGGAGTTTAAAGAGATCAAAAACCAGGAGACAGGAACATAATCTGGATTTCCCAACGGGTGGCAAGGACCCAGTTACCTGAGCATGAGACAGTGTCTTCCAGGGTGTACATTAGCAGCAAGTTATACTGGAAGCAGAGCTGGGACTTGAACCCAGGGATTCTTGACACAGTACTGGCATCCCAAGTGGTGTCTTAACCACTGTGCAAGCAATCGACCCTAAAAGGAATGTTTAAACAGTCTAATACAATATCTTTTAAGTGTCTAAGTCAGTATGCTGGGATATACTGGCCACCCATGAGTGAATAAACATACATAATTCCACAATGGACACTACAATAGTAGTGAAGGATACACAAAAACATCACTGAATTTTCAATTATAACTTGTGATGGAACATATGGAAGAAACAGAAGGCGCTACTGACCAGATACCTACATTATGCTGCTCTGAGTAAGATAACCAAAGTATGAATGCCTATAAAAGGGAATGAATTAAAGATGTGATTGTTCTAGACATAAGGAAAGATGGAAAACAAGTGTGGCATGTGTGGAGAACTGATAAAATGGCCAGAGGAGGCAAAAAGTGGAGTAAGGTAAGCTCAATACCTAGATGGAATTTGATCCTCAAAAGCCTTACTCTTCACGTTCCTAACTTCAGATTTACCTCTAAGAGAATGAAAACGCTATGAAGATTTTTCACTGTAGGTTGATATTATCAGATTTATGTTGAGAAAGGTCATTCTGTCTCTTGTGCAAGAATGATTTGACTTGGTACCTATGTGACAGCACAGATGGCAATGAAGGAGGGTCTATTACGATTATGGAGCACAGAATCAATGGTAACTTGCAACATGGTTATGATACTGGAGGCAAAGTCATGCATTTTTACTCTCAATTTTATAAGATGATAGAAGTCAAAGTTTGTAAAGATAGAATTAGTGTTGGTGACTGAGACTAATGGGTCAACAAAAATGACTTTAATTATTGTCCTTGTTAACTCCATAAATTATGAAAGGCTGTGGAGAAATAAACCACCATAATTGAAAGAGAAAATCACAGTGCAGTAACTCACATTTCACCTAATTTTTCAGACTTTACTGAAGCATGTTTTACTCTTAGTGTCTTGTTAGGAAATACTGTTTCCTATATATTGAGCACTGCAGCTGAACTCCATTATGGATTTTTCCTAGTACTTAAATTCATCAAAGTGAAATGTTTGGTTATACTCTCAATGTCACCTGAAAAGAAAACTATTGAAGAGTGAAGTAATCAGTTATTACTTTGTGGAGAGGTTAAGTGAGTGACTTGATACATTAATACCTTTGAATTTTTACATATTTTCAAACAGAAACTAGCTTACACAGGCAGTATCCAGGGGAAAAAGTCATGGCTTAACTTGGCGTATATTACATCACAAAATAAAGCACAGTAGTAATAAAAATAAAGAAACAGGGTTGGTATTTGATTTAGTTATTAAAATGCCCTTTAAGACACCATATCTCATATGAGAGCACATAGGTTAAATTCCCAGTTTTAACTCCTGACTCTATCTTCCAAGAAATGAATACCCTGGGATGCAATGGTGATAGCTCACATGATTCAGTTCCTATCACTCAAGTGGGAAATCTGTATTGAGGTCCTGGTTCTTGACTTTGAGTCTAGCCCAACCTGGATCTCTGGGTGTTGTGGACATTTGTGGAATGAACTGGAAGATACAGAAGATGGGATTGCTCTCTCTCTGTATGTGTGTGTGTTTGTGTGTGTGTGTGTGTGTGTGTGTGTGTATATATATATATATGCATGTATGTATTTATATATGTATGTGTATATATGTATATATATTTAAGTATGTATATGTGTATATATCTCTATATATATACGTGTGTATTTCTCTTTCTCTATTTCTTTCTCTCACTGTTTCCCTTCCTGTAACCCTCTCTCCAAAGTAAATTTTACAAAATGTAATGATTAAAGAAAAAAGTGTCCGTTTCCAAATAAAAACCTTAGAAAACAATAGTGATACAAAATGAAAGGGGACATAAATCAATATATTATAAAACAGAAAGTGAGTAGAAAATAAAACACTCTTGGAAATAATAAATGTCAAAGGCTGGACTGGAATCCAGACTTCTGGCTTTGTCTTGTCCTAACCCCAGTTGTCATATGTATTTGGCCAAAAAACCATAAGTTGGAAGACTCATAACTCTCCTTCCTCCCTCTCTCTTTCTCTGTCTTTTAAGAAATGTAAAAACAATAAATAAAAATTAAAGAAAAAAATAACAAAATGATCAAATGTTAACTGCAGCAAAATATGTCATAATAGCAAAAACTTCAAATTCTTAGAATATTATTTTCTGACTTTATGTAAATATTCTTGAGGAAGCTGTTAGATATCTAGAAAAATATAACTTACCAAATGTTAACCCAGTAAAGAAATTCTAAGAACTTATTTTATGAAGAACAGGTAATATTGTCAATTCTTCAAGAAAGATTTTACAGAGAAATATGAATTGCCAAATTCCAAAGCAAAATAAATTTTAAAGATACTAAAAGGCATAGAAAAATAAAATATAAACTTACTGCTAACACCATGTAAATAATACACATACATACAATATTCTTATCATTCAATTCCCTTCTGTGTAATAAATACAAAAATTCCAAGCAAATACTAGGAAGAAGACTATACAATATCACCAAAAACAGCATAATCAAATACAATTTATTCTAGTAAAGTAAGAGTGTTTTCAAGTTAATGACATTGGCTATTCTACCGTTTTCTCCAAACTAGGACTTTTTTTTTTATAGTAAAACAGTTGCTCTTATTAGTTGTAGCAGGTGTCAACACCAAAAAAATAAACCTGAGCCATTTTGAGAAATATTGAGTTGCTCTTTCTTCCTATTATGTGTCATGGATTGTAATTTTTATGTCATGGTAAATTTCCCTTCAAAACCATCTCCTAAACCAGATTTTAGACTTCATGACAGTAAGGACTCTGATAATCCCTTTCACAGTCATGGGCTCTGTAACTGATTTAGTGGCTGGTATATAGTAATGCTGAATTAAAGTCTGCAGATGAATGAAATAATTCAATATTAATTTGTTGTCTCCTCCTGGGTTACCAGTATGATCCTCATACATGTGCATGTGTAATTTTTGTTATTTGCACACAAAGGCAAAACATGCAAATAGACTACATATATTATAAATTAAACTGAATATCATTAAACTGAATACCAGACTTCATGACGCAGGTGTAACAGGATATTACACTAGAGAATACAGAATAATTGCATGTATGAATATATTACTGATGATTTACATGAAATTAGAACAAAATTATCACATATAATTTTCCATCTGTAGAAACTATTTCAAAATAAAAGGAAATATGTCACTAACAATTTTTATTTATCAGAATTCTAAATACCTGAAAAACAGTAACTTGGCCAAAAAAAGAGGTGTAAATTTTATAGTTTTTTGCTCTAATTTATATGCTATCAAAAGCTCCTGTCATTTTAAGAAACTCTAGACAGACAATTTTTAAATAATAATACAAAAATGAAGTAATCTTAAAATGTGAAGCTTTATTAAAATGAAAAATCATATTTTAAAGTCTCATATAGTTTTTTAAATAGTTACTGAATTTGTGGCTTTTTAAAGTCTTACATACCATGGCAATGTATGGAAGCATTATCAACATGAGGACAAATATACTGCATTATTAGGATAATTTATTTACATTGTATTCATTGAAAGAATGGCCTCATTTAATACCCGACATTTAATCAGACTTATGTCCACATTCTGCCAAAAAGTGAAGACACTGTTAACTTGGTAGTTCGAGGAACTAGGCCCTATCATTAAATAACTTTATGAAACAGAATGCCATTGTGATTTCACTACCTGGAAAAGTTATTATGAGGCTTTGCAGGTTTATTATGAAAACAGTTTCTGTTATGACTATGAGAAACAGGATTGTAAAGAACAAGAACACAGGATAATATTAATTGAAGTACCAGTAAAACAGACAAAATATTCTTACAGGTTTATTTTTCCTTCTTTTTCTTTTTTCCATCATGCCATCCTTTGAGTGGCAAAATCACTCACTACTTATAGCAGCACAGACTTTGTGATGTTGTAGTGCAGATGTTATCTGTAAACTCAACTTTAATTCCTTTGCAAATGATGGCAATATTGACACCAATTGGAAAAGGATGAAATTGATAACAGTATCACATAACTGTGATGCTCAGGTTTTGCCAGCCAGTGACCAGAACAATAAAAAGGCATTTATACTAATTCTGTAGGATAGTAGAAACTTCCCTGCTCCCAGTTATTTCTGAGTCTTCCATGGTTAGATCTATGGATCCTCAATGCTGTTTTTTTCAGTTTACTGCTCCAAACCTATCTTAAAATGACAGAGTTACTGTCTATCTTTTACTTTTGGTTATTGATTCTAATGACAAGAGCACTTTCATTCCCTTGGGAGAGACTTCTAAAGAAAATGTTACTGAATACTAACATGAGTAGTAATGACAACAATATTTATTCTTTATAGCAAAAAAGAAGCATATTATCAATATTTCATTTGTTATGCTGACAGCTAATAAAGGCTTTAGTGAAATTTTCAAAGTCTTAAAACTCTGATTTTACATATTAAGTGACAGAGTCAGAGTTAAATGGATTTTTTCTGACATTAAAACACCTTATAAAAAAAAGAAGAAGGGGCACACACTGTGGTGTAGCGTGTAAAGCCACGGCCCACAGCACTGGCATCCCATATGGGTGCTAATCTAGTCCTAGCTGCTCTACTTCCTATCCAGCTCCCTACTGATACTCTGGGAGAGCAGCAGAGGATGGCCCAGGGACTTGGTCCCCTGTATCCCTGTAGGAGATCTGGAGGAAGCTCCTGGCTTCAGATTGGCCCAGCTCTGTCCATTATAGCCATTTAGGGAGTGAACCAAGGGATGGAGGATCTCTCTCTGCTTTCTCTCTCCTCTCTCCTTTCTCTCTCTCTCTTTCTCTCTCTCTATCCAACTCTGTCTTTAAAATAAATAAATAAATAAATCTTAAAAAAAGAAGAAAGAAAGAAAGAAAGAAAGAAAGAAAGAAAGAAAGAAAGAAAGAAAGAA
Source organism: Sylvilagus floridanus (assembly GCA_949820135.1). Lineage (NCBI taxonomy): Eukaryota > Metazoa > Chordata > Mammalia > Lagomorpha > Leporidae > Sylvilagus > Sylvilagus floridanus. The sequence continues at coordinate 93,032,053 of OX463230.1, forward strand.
AGAAAAGGATACAAAAGCCAGAAACCAAAAATAAACAATAAGCCTGCATCTTCAGTATAATATTGGAAATTAGGAATGCTCATTGTGTACTCCAGAGCTCTAGATGTTAGTAACTGGTTTTTCCATATGATCCAGAGAGGAAAACATACACAAAGAGAATAATGAATAATTTATTCTAAAATGAGGAATTAGTTACAAAGTCAGTTATAGACAATGACCAAAATGTAAATATACTTTTATGCAGAGATGTTGATAGTTTAAATGGTCAGTAAATTTGTGGACTGCGCACATGAGAAAGTGAACTTAAATGGCAATGTGTGGAAATAAATTCATGAGGCATATTCAAAAAGGTCAAAATCTGTGAAGTATCAAGGTCTTCTGCATTTTTCATGCATATTTATGCTAACCTGGAAAAAATAAGCAAAGTCTTTTGGATCAGAAATACGTTTGGACTGAGAATGGGCCAGAATAGATTTGTTTATCATGCCTTTCTTGATTTAGCTGTATCTAGCCCTTTTATTTTAAAAATCTTCTGGTAGGCTTTTATTTTTGCATAAAAACTTTTTGGAAAATAATTAGAAAATGCTTTTCTATGGACTATTTCATCCATTTTTTGACTTTGACAAGTCTTAAAAATATAAGCAGCAGGAATTACATTTATCCCAGAATTGATTACCAAGAGCTGTCATTGTACATTGTAGTCTCTTAGCATAAAAGACATGCGAAAATAATTCTCAGACCTTATGCACAGTCACATGCAATGTTACTTGCAGTTTCAAAATTGCAAATGCTTAAAAGTCTAGCATCTAGCTTCCTTTTAAACAATTGCTTAAAACCCAAGCTTCGTGGAAAAACTGAATTAAAAGATAAAGTTTATTTTGATGCAGAAAAATTCTTGAAATCCAGGAATAAAATCTTGATAATATGCATTTACCATGAAGTTCCCACGGTTCTCACTTATTATCATGTTCGTATTAAGTATTTGAAACTGTTCGTCACTTCGGAACTCTTCACAAATCTTGAGGAGAGTGGGAGGTAACAGAAATGCTAGAAAACCAGTAATATTCTCTCAGATTGATTTTTACACTAATAGAGATTATGTAAGATATTAGAGAATTTCAGCATTGAGTGAGGTTTCTAGGAATGGAGGGAGCCATGGAGATTAAATAAACAATTTGTAAAAATAAGAGCAAGTTTTGAGCAAATTAAATGTCAACCCTCTGACACATTGCAGCCCGATCCAAAACGACTATTATATTTTCCTCCCTTTAGCAACTTCCTTCATAAACAGTGAAGTTCTATTACAGTTAGCAATATGGGGAGAAGCACATTTTAGTATAAACTCTTTTCAACTTGTTAGTTCCCATTTCAGAAAACAGTACCAAAGTCACACAACAAAAAACACACATGCAAAAGTGCTTCTACCACCTAACCTGAGGAAACTTACCAGAACATAATTTTATCTAGAAATGCCAATTCTTTTCTATTAAAGCCTACTTATAGCTATCATTAATTTAATTATCTCAATTGCTTAAGTTTACATTTAAAGTGACATGGGATATAATAAAATATTCTCTCCCGATTATTTTTCTCCCTATATTATGTATGTATTTAATAAAGAAAGTTTGTAAATACTAATTCTATAAATAATAATGGGAAAATAATTAATCTTAATATAGCAGAGGGTTATTACTACATTTGCTTCTTTAGAGACAGGTTTAAGTCTTCCTTGTCTACTGTCACTCTTTGTACACCTTTCCATCAATGTGATACCCACAGAAAACAAATCATCATAATTCTGATTTGTCACAGAATCCTTATGATACATAATTCTTTGAGTACAAAGCTAAGTGATCTATAAAATTAGAGATGAAAAAGGAAATGTAACAATGGACACCACGGAAATAAAAAAATCATCAGAAACCACTACAAAGAGCTGTATGCCAACAAACTAGGAAACCTAGAAGAAATGGATAGATTCCTGCACACATACAACCTACCTAAACTGAGCCATGATGACACAGAAAATCTAAACAAACCCATAACTCAGATAGAAATTGAGTCAGTAATAAAGGCCCTCCAAACAAAGGAAAGCCCAGGACCAGATGGCTTCACTGCTGAATTCCACCAAACATTTAAAGAACTAACTCTAATTCTTATCAAGCTATTTAAAACAATTGAAACAGAGGGAATCCTCCCAAATTCCTTCCATGAAGCCAGCAATACCTTAATCCCAAAATCCGGAAAAGATGCAACAGAGAAAGAAAACTAAAGACCACTTTCTCTGATGAACACAGACACAAAATCCTCAACAAAATCCTGGCCAATCGAATTCAACAACACATCAGGAAGATAATTCAGCCAGAGCAAGTGTGATTTACCCCTGACAGGGATGGTTCAACATTCACAAATCAATCAATATGTTATATCACATCAACAATCAAAGAACAAAAACCACATGATTATCTCAATAGATGCAGAGAAAGCATCTGATAAAATACAACACCTTTCATGATGAAAACTCTAAGCAAATCCAGTCTAGAGGGAACATTCCTCAACATAATTAAGGCAATTTATGACAAACCCATGGTCAGCATCCTATGGATGGAGGAAAACTGAAGAATTCCCACTCATTTCTGGAATCAGACAAGGATGTCCACTCTTTCCATTGCTATTCAATATAGTGCTGGAAGTTTTAGCCAGAGACATCAGGAAAAAAAAAAAGAAATCAATGGGATTCAGATTAGTAAGGATGAAGTCAAACTACCATTATTTGCAGATGATATGATTATATATATAGGGGAACCCAAAGACTCCACTAGGAGACTACTGGAACTCATAAAAGAGTTTGGTAAAATAGCAGGATATAAAATCAACACACACAAAAAAAACAGCCTTTGTATGCATAGACAATGCCATGGCAGAGAAAGAACTTCTAAGATCAATTCCATTTACAATAGCTAGAAAAAAAATTAAATACCTTGGAATAAATTTAACCAAGAAGGTCACAGATCTCTATGGCGAGAATTACAAAACTCTAAGGAAACAAATAGAAAAAGACATACAAAATGGAAAAAACTTCCAAGTTAATGAATCAGAATAATCAATATCATCAAAATGAACTTTCTTCCAAAAATAATTTACAAATTCAACCCAATACCAATCAAAATACCAAAGACATTCTTCTCAGATCTAGAAAAAATGGTGCTGAAATTAAGTTGGAAACACAAGAGGCCTCAGATAGCTAAAGCAATCTTATACAACAAAAATAAAGCCAGAGGCATAACAATACCAGATATCAAGACATACCACAATGCAGTTATAAGAGCCTGGTACTGGTACAAAATAGATGAATAGATCAAGGGAACAGAATAGAAATGCCAGAAATCAATCCAACCATCTACAACCAACTTATATTCGACCAAGGAGCTAAAACCATTCCCTGGAGCAAGGACAGTCTCTTCAACAAATGCTGCTGGGAAGACTGGATTTCCACATGCACAAGTATGAAGCAAGACTCTTGCCTTACACCTCATATAAAAATCCATTCAAAATGAATTAAAGACCTAAATCTATGACCCAATACTAGAGAGCATTGAGGAAACCCTGTAAGACATTGGCCTAGGCACACAGTTCCTAGAAAAGACACCGGAGGCACAGGCAATAAAAACCAAGAGTAACAAGTGAGATTACATCAAATGCAACTGACAAAGGATTAATAACCAGAATATACAAAGCGATCAAAAACCTCAACAATAGCAAAGCAAACAACCCGGTCAAGAAGTGGGCAAAAGACTTAAATAGACATTTCTCAAAAAAGGAAATCCAAATGACCTACAGACACATGAAAAAATTCTCAGGATCACTCGCCATCAGGGAGATGCAAATCAAAAGCACAATGAGGTTTCATCTCATCCCAGTTAGAATGGCTTTCATACAGAAATCAACAAACAACAAATGCTGGTGAAGATGTGGGGGAAAAAGGTACCCTAATCCACTGTTGGTGGGAATGCAAACTGGTAAAACCACTATGGAAGACAGTTTGGAGATATCTTAGAAATCTGAATCTAGTCCTATCATATGACCCAGCCAGGATGAACTTTTCTCTGAGCGGAGAACTTCCACTTTGCACATGGCCCTGTCTAAAAACTGACAGTTTGTGGACTCAAAAGGCTTCCATAGCCTTGGCAGCACATGTCAAGAGCCTCAGTTGATCACTGAAGTCATAAATAAGAGTGTCAATTGTTAAATCAACAAAAGAGTCACTATGCCAGAAGCCAGGTGCTTCCTCCTGGTCTCCTATGCAGGTGCAGGGCCCAAGCACTTGGGCCATCCTCCACTGCACTCCAGGGCCACAGCAGAGAGCTTGCCTGGAAGAGGAGCAGCTGGGACTAGAACCTGGCTCCCAAATGGGATGCAGGCACCGCAGGCAGAGGATTAACCAAGTGAGCCATAGTGCTGTCCCCAATAGTAGATATTTCAACTATTAACATGCATACACACATACAAAGTATAAAGTACAGTTTGAAGATAAGTTTTACCATTGATTTTCGACGTACATCCTTCTTTGATGGCCTCTTCTTTCCACTGGGATCTTACTGAGATCATTCATGCAGAACTGTTTTTGCCACTATGTCTTGGCTTTCCATGCCTGAAATGCTCTCGTGGGATTTTTGGTCAGAACTACATGACTTAGGGGCTGATTTTAAGGTCAGGATGCTGTTTAGGGCGTTTGCCACTCTGTGAGTCTGCTGTGTTGGAACTTTCTCTCCCTTTTAATTCTATCTATTGTTATTACTAGACACTTGTTCTTATTTATGTGATCCCTTTGACTTATGGTCCTATCAATATGATCAATTCCATAATTACTATGATCACTTTATCACATAAGATGGCATTAGTGCCACCCAGCTAAATGGGATTTGGAGTCCCATGGCAAGATTTTAGTTTCACCCTTAGGTGGAATGTGTGCCAGTCAGATCGGTGTAGCTCTGGCTGTAGCAGCCATTTGGGGGGTGAACCAACGAAAGGAAGACCTTCCTCTGTCTCCCTCTCTCACTGTCTAACTCTATCTGTCAAATAAAAAAATGAAATATTACTTAGTATAGATTTGGTCTTCTGTATAGAAAGTCTATTAAAAACTAATCTCAAGGAAAATGGAATGGGAGAGGGAGTGGGAGGTTTGAAGGGAGGTGGGGTGGGGAGCATTGTGGGGAAGAAACATGATATCCCTAAAAGTTGTATATAGGAAATTTGTATTCATTAAGTAAAAACCTTAAAAAAACTAAGTGATCTATTCATGTAATTATTTTATAGACTTAAATAAATTTGGTTTTAGTCTACAAGCTATGATATTATTATATTCTTAAAATAATTTAATCTAATTTGATATTACCTACTTAAAAGGCACCTATTTTTCATTGTTAACAAAAATATTTGGAAGTTGTAAATAACCTGTACAGGCAAAACAGATGACCTAAATAACATTTGTTATAATTTACTTAACAACACAGTATGAAAAATATACTAGTTAGCACAGTACTAGCTATTACAAAAACTAAAGTCCAAAATAAGAGGCTTAACTTTATAAAATCCTATCACTATTTATGGAGACAGAGAATGCACAGTACTCAGTAACAGATTTTGGGGGACCCAGGTTAAAAGCAGCTCTGTCACCATCAATACATTCCTCCATCTTGTGCCATCCGTATCCACCAAGTGGACTAAAGAAGATAATGTTTCTGTGACTGAACTTTTTAAGGACTGAATGCATGATTTCTGCCCATTTTCATTGGCCCGAGCTGCATCATGTGAAAGGAAGGCAGACAGTCGTGCATTTCATGCTACAACTATCTATTTCACTCAGAAGCAGAAGATTTCTCAAACAGGAATTTATTTTTATGTTGAGAGAGGTATTACACCACTCCACTGTGACTACAAACAAATTGCATTTAATACTCATAACAATCTGGAGTGTCCTAGAAAGTGAAAGGCTCAAATGGAGATCTGGAGAGAAGGCAAGCAAAGGATGTGAGGTAGTTTAGGGGTTTTATTGTATTTAAGGGATAGAGCCAGGTTAGAAACTCCCAGTCCTTGGGCTAGAAGCGGTTCTCTTTGATAACTTCATCTAAACACTAAGAAAAAGATACATGCAACCATGTGGCCTTCCTGCTTACCCAGAAGTGAGGCAGAGAAAAGAAATGAGAACTGAAAATTCCTCAAGGGTCAAATGTCAAAAATGGTATTTCTTCCTTAATACACTAGTTTATGGTTACCTAAGTAGTGACCAGTTAAGATAAACCTGATGAGCAATATAAAAAAAAGTATTTCTCTTAAAATATAATTACAGTACAAGTCAAACAATTATTCCAGTTGAATACTCTAACAATAGTTCTTGCCAGGTTCTGTAATATCTCGTAGTGCTATTCTTTCTGTGTATTTACACAGATTCGAAGCATGTGTTTCTTCAGTTTAGAATGTTCTCTTAAACTCCTCATGGTAAAACTCAGAAATATATAAGATCTGTAATCTGTTTAAAAAAGATAACACTATTGAAATATTTTGAATAAATTTTAAAATTCCACAAATGTTATTTCATTAGGTCCAATACTATAAATATGATATTTCTTCATACATGCACTATAAAGAAATACTAAGTGCTCACAGAAATAACCCTATTTACCTTCACTCTGTATTATACAGTGTATATACATGCAATTAAACATCACAAAAGAACTCCATATATATGTACAATATTATATGTCTGTTAATTAAAAAATAGTTAATCCCCCCAAAAATTCTGGATATGGTTAAAAAATTTAGTCAACCTATAACCAGATTTTCTTTAAAAATAAATAGTTGCTGGGTTGTTGGCAAACTTTTCTTATGTATGTGATTGGAATAGATCAAATAATTACAATGCAGAGATCTGATCATAATTTAGGAAATGGTTCCTTGGAAAAACTCTTGTAAATCAGTTCTGGTATTATATGTGATATTTGGCAATATCTCTCAATCAGTGGAACAAATTTTCTTTATTGAAAATATCTACTTCAGAAATGGTGGAAGAAAAGTACTGATACAAGGATATGAATTCCAGTATCTTCTGTAAAACCGAATATTTGGAAACAATTTTACATTTGTATCATTAGGGAAGTGTGCACATAAATGCATGACACATAAAATGAAATATCAGACAGCCAATAAAATGAAATTGTTTACTGGTAATTACTTAAATAAAACGTACTTTTCAAAATACTGCTAAGAGAAAAACATGGTAAAAGCGCTTCACTGTAATAACATACCATATTTGGAGCTGGCTTTTTGGCACAAAAGTTTAAGCCCTTGATTATGCCACAACAGGTTCAAGCTCTCGCTGTTCCACTGCAGATTCAACTCCCTGCTAATACCCTTGGGAAAACCGTAGAGGATGGCCGTAGTACTTGGGCTGCTGCCACCTTTGTGGGAGACCAGGGTGGAGTTTCTGACTTCTTGCTTCAGCCTTGCCCAGTCTTGCTTATTGCAGCCAGGTGGGGACTAAATCAGCAGATGGAAGATCTCTCTCCCTGTTTCTTCCTCTGTTTCTGTCAATCTGCCTTTCAAATAAGTAAGTGTTGCTTAAAAAGAACATGGCATTAAAAATAAGTAGACCATAGAACTGGCTCACATATTATCTGTGATTATTTCTGTGTGCTAGGATTTGGCCTGATTTTTGCTTTGTACCCTGGGCACAGATGTATTCTTTCATGCTTTAGATTTGTCATGTCTCAAATTGGAATAATAATAAAACTTCCCATATATACTTACTTTGAAAATTTAATAACAAAAACAATATCAAATCTTTGTGGCTTTGTGATGATTAGGGCATGAAGCAAGTACTTAGTCTGCCCTAAGACAGGCAATACTAAAATGTTTTCAAACTATGCAACTGATAAATGATTAATTTCCAAATATATAGAGATCAAGAAACTCAACCACTAAAACAAACAAACAAACAAACAAACAAAAAAAACTAGTTTAAAAATGGGCAAAGGACTTGAACAGACATTTTTCACAAGAGGAAATTCAAGGGACCAAAAGACACATGAAAACATATTCAGGATCACTAGCTATCAGGGAAATGCAAACCATAAGAGGTTTTACCTCACTCCTGTTAGAATGGCTCTTATACAGAAAGCAACAAACAAGAAATGCTGGCGAGGATGTGGGGAGAAGGGTAACCTAATCTACTGTTGGTGGGAATGTAAACTGGTGCAGAAACTGTGGAGGACAGTATAAAGATATCTCAGAAAGCTGATTATAGATCTACCTTATCACCCAGTCATTCCAGTCCCGGGAATTTATCCAAAAGAAATGAAATCAGCATATGAAAGAGTGATCTGAATGCCCATGTTCATTTCAGTTCAATTTATAATAGCTAAGATATGGAATCAACCTAGATGTCTATCAACTCAAGACTGGATAAAGAAACTATGGTATATATACATTATGGAATACTACACAGCAGTGAAAAAAACAAAGTCCTGTCATTTGCAACAAAATGGATACAAATAGAAACCATTATACTTAGTGAAATAAGCCAGTCACAAAAAGACCAATACCAAATGATCACTCTGATCTGTGGTAACTTATAGAAGTAATCTATAAGGAGCAAAACTGACACTTCAGATGCAATGATTCTGATTAGCTTTTGACTTGAATATCAAGGAAAAATGTTTTTCTTGTTTGTTTCTGTTCCTATTTTCTTTTTCTTCATATTATTTGGTAAAATCTCTACTTAGTGTAGGGTTAATCTTATAAGTGTAAAATTAAAACTAACTTTTGTAAAAATAACAATGGGAAAGCTATTTCATGAAAATAAAATTAAATTGATTTTTAATCTAAAGAAACAGAGACTCAACTTAAATATAATTTATTTTATAAAGTCTCTTCTGATTTCTCTGGGTATTCTTTTTCATCAGAGGAAGCATAGAAAAATTGCATCTAACATTTGTAGTAAATCCCTTATAAGCCAGTCTTTTTGGTAAGGATTAAGTGAATTTTTCTGCTTAATCTTCATAGGACTTCTAGGAGGTAGAAGATTTTTTTATTTTACAGATAACTTCCAAAATTTTGACCCAGACCTTAGTGACTTTGGGGCCATCTTTCTAGGTTCTTGCACCTGGCAACATATCAGGTACACAGTGGGTGGGTACTACATATGTTAATGCATAACTAAACTGATTAAATGTATACCCTCTACCATAATAATAAAGGAAGCATGATCATCTGAATCTTTTTATTTCATTCTCCTAAATTATCCAATGTCTGACTTTTGGCTTCTGTCTCCTAGATCAACTGGAGTGACATTTCTATGGCATATCCAAGGTGGAATTAAAGGAAAAAGAGTTCACAAAGTGGTATGCCACTGCTTGTGAAGCTGGCATAATATATCAGAGTGCCACTTAGAGTCCAGGCTGCAGCACTACTAATATGACTTCTTGCTAATGTATCTGAGACGGCAGTAGATGATGACCATGCACTTGGGTCCTTGCCACACATGTAGGGGCCCCAGCTGGAATTCCAGGCTTTGGGGCAGATTGGTGCAGACTTCCTTCCATGTTGCAGTCATTTGGGGAGAGAAACCAGTAGATGAAAGATCTCTCAATCTCTCTTTCTCTCTACGTTCCTCTTATACTCATTCCTCCTCTCTATCTGTGTCACTCTGCCTTTCAAATAAATAAATAAGTGAATAAATCTTTAAGAAAAAAATGAGTCCTTTGGATGAAGCCATACAAATGTAGAACTTAGATAACAAAAGATTCTCTATATAGGGAAGTGGTTCCTTAGAAATTATATTTTTGATTGTGGATATAATTTATCTTGTCAAAATAGAATCTGTTATCCCAGTTTTTTAGGAAACAGCAGATTCTTAACTTTCAAATTGTTTAAACTTTCTGTTTCTTTCAATTCTGGAACAAAATGCCAGTTTGAGAATATATTGTCATGAATAATTCATAAGAGAAAAATACAAAAAATCGTTGTTATAAAAAGTGAAGTGTGTGTGTGTACATGTATATGTGTGGAGATATATATATATATGTATATATATGTGTATATATGTGTATATATGTGTGTATATATATATGACTTTAAGCTGCTAAAACTTTTTGGATAATGAGAACTTTCAAAAAGATACCTAATATTATGTAAAATATAAAATCCTGCAGGTGATGTTAGTAAATATTATGCTATATGCCTTATAATTCTGTCACATGTATTTTTCATGTTTTAAAAACACAAGATGGGTTAGATTTCATAGGCTAATATCAACCTAGCTGCCTTATCATCCTAACTTTAGACATGTTATTTAAAAAATCCTTGGGCCAGTACAGTGGCATAGTGGGTAAAGTTGGTGCCTGTTCAAGTTTCGGCTGCTCTACTTCAGATCCAGCTCTCTGCTATGGCCTGGGCAAGCAGTAGAAGATGGCCCAGCTTTGGCCACTGCAGCCATTTGGGAGTGAACCAGCAGATGGAAGATCTTTCTGTCTCTCCCTCTCTCCGCCTGTAACTCTACCTCTCAAACAAATAAATAAATCTTAAAAAAAAAATAAAAAAGAACTCTGAATTCATTGATAAACTATCAAATATGCAGTTTTTTAAAAACTGGGATTTTCTATTCATCATGTTTATCCGAATACTTTTTTTGCATGTATTGATTTACACAAATAAATATATAGATATATAAACATGACTTTTGAAAGTTATAATAGTTTTGTCTTCATTCCCACACAAGTGATCAACCACTTTTGCTTCTGAGTTTCTCTTTTTTTTTTTTTTTTTTTTTACAGGCAGAGTGGACAGTGAGAGAGAGAGACAGAGAGAAAGGTCTTCCTTTTTGCCGTTGGTTCACCCTCCAATGGCCGCCGCGGCCGGCGCGCCGCGGCCGGCGCACCGCGCTCATCCGATGGCAGGAGCCAGGAGCCAGGTGCTTTTCCTGGTCTCCCCGTGGGGTGCAGGGCCCAAGCACCTGGGCCATCCTCCACTGCACTCCCGGGCCACAGCAGAGGGCTGGCCCGGAAGAGGGGCAACCGGGACAGAATCCGGTGCCCCGACCGGGACTAGAACCCGGTGTGCCGGCGCCGCAAGGCAGAGGATTAGCCTGTTGAGCCACGGCGCCGGCCTTGCTTCTGAGTTTCTAAATCTCTCTTGATTCCAATGCCAGCCATAAATCCTTCTGACCTGAGGTATCTATAACATGAACTGTTGCAGTAAGTTTAAAATCTGATATCCAGACTCTGATCTGGCTTTTTTATTCTTCAGAATTACCGAAAACTTTGTTAAGTGTAACCATTTACTGCAATAAATAAAAATATATCTGTGCTATAATTTTACTATATGACTTCAAATGAATTCCCAAAGTGTAAATTATAATACTTAAATAGTTTTTATTGGATATTGCCCAATACTATTATTTCAGAATTCTAATGTTTAACAATATGATGAGTTGAAGTTCAGTGGTATCTTTTTGTCATTTTAATACAATATGCCTGATAAATATAAATAAAAGAATTCTGTTCTAGCCTGCTGGGTTCCAGTCACATGGCCTTGTTTATTCCACACACATGCCTGCCTATATTCATGTTCTTTACCACAATGACCCTTTCTAATTTTGTTACCTAGTGGTAACAACTCACTGAAAGCAAACTTGATGGTAACATTCCCTTTGGAGTTCTTGTTAACACTCTCTTTTCCCAAGAAAAATGTTATAGTTCTGTCTCTGATGTTTACTAGCAGCTTATCCACAGCAAGCTGGTTTAATATTCAGCAAACTAAAATGGATAGATATGCAACATCTACATTTTCAATTTCTGAGCTATTCTGAAATCAGGCAGCGTGTGTCACATTCTTTGCATTCTTAAAGCTAAGCAAAGGGCCAAGCATAGCAAGTACTCAATATGGTTTGTACAGGATTCTTTTCTGAATCTATGTTTCTTAATGAAATAGTGTGTGGCTAGACAAAACAGGCTCTGGATATACCTAGAAAATATGCTTAATGTTACTAAGCTAAGCAAGTCTTCTCAAAATATATAAAATTAAAATATTTATTGATAATTTGAGTTTTAAATTTTTATTTGTATGGTTTTAGTATAACAAAAATAATTTTCATACTTATTCTTGTAATAGGTAGTGATATTTTATTTTATATATTTAAGTTGTATATATTATTTATTTTTTAAAGATACATTTATCTATTCATTTAACTGACAGAGAGAGGAAACAAGAGAGAGACAGAGACAGAGACAGAGAGATCTTCTGTATGGTGGTTCACTTCCCAAATGTCTGCAACAGCTTGAAATGACCAGACTAAAGCCAGGATTCAGGAACTTCATCTGGGTTTCTTCCCAGGGGTAGAAGGAACCCAAATACTTGGTTCATCCTTTGCTGAATTAGCAGGAAATTAGATTGACCACTGAGGAGGCAGGATTGGAACTGGCACTCCAATGTTGAGTATGGACATTACAAGTGGTGGCTTAACCCCCAGCCCCCCAAATATCCACCCCAACACGGGATGTTTTAATATTCATATGCATAGTGAAGTGATTACTGAAATCAAGCAAATAAACATATCAGTTATCTCACATAGTTATCTTGTGTGTGTGTGTGTGTGTGTGTGTGTGTGGTAAAATTACTCAAATGCTACTCATTTAACAAATTTCCCTTATACATCCGTATTCCTATAATACAGTTTTGTCAAACTGATTTGAAGCCAGGAGCTTTTTCTGGGTCTCCCACATGGGTTCAGGGGCCCAAGCAACTGGGCATCTTCTACTGTTTTCCCAGGCCATAGCAGAGAGCTGGATCAGAAGAGGAGCAGCTGGGATTAGAACCGGTGCCCATATGGAATGCAGGTGCTGCTGGCAGAGGCTTAGCCTACTCCACCATAGCGCCAGCCCAAAAGAGTTGTTTACTAGGAAGAATCACCTGGGGCCAGTGTCAATGGGGTAAACCACTGCAATCCCATATGGGAACAGATCTGAGTCCCAGTTGCTCCACTTCTGATCAAGCTCCTTGCTAATGATCCTGGGAAAGCAGTGGAAAGCACTGCTTGGCTCCTGACACCCATGTTGGAGATCTGGCTGAAGCTCCTGTCACCTGGCTCCAGGCTGCCCCTACCCCAGACACTGTGTCCATCTGGGTAGTAAACCAGCGGATAAAAGAGATCTGGCTCTCTCTCCCTCTCTGTGTAATACTACCTTTCAAATGCAATAATCTTTTTTAAAAAATCACCTGGGTAGTTTCTACTTGTCTCCATTTCCCATATCTAGAACATGTGGGAGTATTTTATAAAATGAATTTGCAGCAAAAAATACAACTTTTTATTGCTATTGTCTGTATTGTGGAGGAGATATTTGGCAAGAAAATGGTAATTGAACAAAATTATACTTACCAATATATTTGAGCAAATACATTTTTGCGAGCAGGTACAGCATCTCAATTCACACAGTTTTTTTTTTTTTTTTTCCCAGTCTCTCACAACAATATATTTGCAGACAAGGCAGCTGTTAGTAGGCCATTTTTAATGGATTAGGAAAATAATTTCCCAAGTGGCTAGATTAATGAGCATATGGCCTCTGACAGCCTGTAAATGGTAAATCCTAGAAATGAAATTCCATTTAAAAGTCCCTATAAAGCATGTGTTCCACTGACTCACAATACAGTTTTGTCAACTGTATATATCTTCCCTGTGGGCCAGAACTAACTTGCATAAGGCTCCAAAAATAGCTATTACATGATTGCTTTATTTCCATGGATTCCTCTTTTATGTTACTCACAGAACATACACATTTGTTTTCCAGTTAAGTAAAACTGTTCTAAATTAGTCCTTGGTCAGTGAAATGTATCATTTTGGGATATATTTACATATGGCATTTATTATTATGTTTTTTGTTTAAAACATAATATTACATGAATGTGTTTTAATTAAACTGCTATTCCAAGATGTCTTTCAATGAACAAAGGCTAATTAAAGATCTACCTCTTATGAACCTCAAGTTCTAGTGTATTTGTCTGAGTCCACTGGGGCTTCTAATGATATTCCCTGAGACATCAGTTTTTGCATCATATATGAACATTTTGTTTGATACAGCAAAGTGCGTTTTTATTAACATCACTGTTTGCCACTGGTGATATTAGTCTGCAATCATGGAATGAATGATTTTGTCCCTCTGAGTAAACAAGGGGAGCACCCCATCGCTCAAGGAAACTAGTAAACCTGACACCTTTTTAACTGAGCTCATCCTCCAAGTCTCTTCTAGTCCATTGCACCTTCTACACTATTTTTCCAGGCTGATAATTGATATTTCATCAATGACTAAAACATTGCAAAGGGTACTTACTAAGAAAGAGTGCTTCTGTGAGATTTAGTTTCAAAATTTATACTCTTCTCATATTTTTCAATAAAATCAATGCTATAAGAAGTTCCATTTCTATCGTTACAACCACACACCTTGGTGAGTTCTTAATAAAGTCGAAGTGTCCAAAGGAGGCGCTTTGTTCTCTGTTGTTGTGTTAGAGGGAAAATGACAAAAACTATTTTTTTCCATCTTCATGTTTAGATTATATAAATATCTATTTTAGAAGATATAAATTATAACAATCCCTATCAAATAACTTTGTCATAAACTAAACTTAGACTTGAAGCTACCTGTGGCTGATCTAGTAGTGCCAAAAAAAAAAAAAAAAAAAACCTCAGCTCAACTAATGCAATACTCAACACTGCAATACTATAGAAATTCCTTATTTTGCCTTTGAAATTGTAAGTCTAGATTTTTAATTCCATAATATGAAAGGAACTGTTTGGTCACAAGCACTCTGGAATGAGCATTGTGGTAGACTGAGCTGAATCATTTGGGACACCTGCATCCCATATCTAAGCACTGATTTGAGTCTTGAGTAACTGGGCTTCCAATACAGCTTCCTACAAATTACTGTGTCTAGGAAGGCAATAGATGATGACCCAAGTGTTTGGATCCCTGCCACCCAATTTGAAGATCCAGGTCAAGTTTCATGCTCCTGGTTTCAATTGTATAATGTGTAGAGTGAACCAGCAGATGCAAAACACCTCTCACTGTTACTCTGCTTTTCAAGTGAATAAATTAATCTTAAAAAAAACTGAAAGACCCTAAAATCTACACTCATTGCCATTGCCAAGAAATATTCTGTTGTAAAGGAAGCACTAAGTTTGCATGTTTGGCATCATAGTTAAAATGCTAGCTTATAACACTCATATTTCCTCCCTAGTGCCTAGGTTCAAGTCTTGAATTTCAGCTTATTGAGCTAATTTGAATCTTGGGAGGTAATGAGTGATGGCTCCATTATCATGTTCTAAATACCCATGTGGGAGACTCAGATTGAATTCCAGGCTCCTGCCACATTCTCTGAGTTCTTTTAATTTTGCTACCCAATGGATCTGAGTTTTGTTTTTTTTTTAAAGACTTATTTATTTGAAAGTTAGAAAGAGAGGTAGAGACACTGGTTCACTCCCCAAATGGCATGCAAATGCTTAAATGGCAGCATCAGAGCTGAGCTGATCCAAAATCAGGAGTCAGGAGCTGCTTCTAGGTCTCCTATGAGGGTGCTGGGCCCAAAGACATGGGCCATCCTCCTCTGCTTTACCATGAGCATTAATAGGGAGCTGGATCAGAAGTGGAGCAGTTAGGAACATGAACAGGAACCCATATGGGATGCCAGAAATGCAGGCCAGGGCTTTAACCTGCTGCACCACAGTGCCAGCCCTAGGATCCTTTACTATCCATTTTAGCTTATTGTAAATATAATGCAGTTGTCATAAAATCTCAGCATCAGAATCAATTGTGAAGAGTATATCCCTGGCCAGCGCCGCGGCTCACTAGGCTAATCCTCCGCCTTGCAGCGCTGGCACACCGGGTTCTAGTCCTGGTTGGGGTGCCGGATTCTGTCCCGGTTGCCCCTTTTCCAGCCCAGCTCTCTGCTGTGGCCAGGGAGTGCAGTGGAGGATGGCCCAAGTGCTTGGGCCCTGTACCCCATGGGAGACCAGGAGAAGCACCTGGCTCCTGGCTTTGGATCAGCGTGATGATGTGCCTTGCCGCGGCGGCCATTGGAGGGTGAACCAACGGAAAAGGAAGACCTTTCTCTCTGTCTCTCTCTCACTATCCACTCTGCCTGTCAAAAAAAAAAAAAAGAGTATATCCTTCTTAGGAGAATCTGAATCTATGTTTCTTGTTTTCAAGTTGATTATTTCCCTTCAAAAAATATTGACATCTAAAAATAGGCAATGC
Source organism: Sylvilagus floridanus (assembly GCA_949820135.1). NCBI lineage: Eukaryota > Metazoa > Chordata > Mammalia > Lagomorpha > Leporidae > Sylvilagus > Sylvilagus floridanus. Next base: position 93,048,351 of record OX463230.1, read on the forward strand.
TTTTAAAATATATTCTATAAATGTTTTCATGTTTATGCATCAAAATCAAAAGGTCATGATCTGCAATTTGCAGATAATCAAATATATTCCTTCGATCAAACTACTCCACAGTGTAGTTACATCATCATGCTAACCCAATGTGAAGCAACGGAAGTGACTTGGCAATGTGAAATTTGATAGTAAGACACCTGGGGCTCAGTTTTATTAACTTAAAATTTTTAATGTAATAACAATCTTTTTTTTCTATGGTGATTGGATGTGACTTCCTAGGGAAGTTGGAAAGTTATGATCTTAATGTTAGGAAAGGAAGTGCTACCAGGCAGAACAGGATTTATTGCCCTCAAAAGAATGTGATTTGTAATTTACTCCTTTGCATTTAATAACACATAGTTGACATTCATGAAAGAACCTAAAGGAAGAAAATATCTATAAAATTTTTTAAGTATTTCATCAGACCAATAACATTTGCTTTCAGATTGGCACTCCAAATTTTGTTAGGGAAATGAACAAACCTTTGATAATCTATTTCTCTGTGAATAAAAAGAACATGGCCTGCTTTCTCTCTCTCTCTCTTTTTTAAAGTTATTTATTTATTTGAAAGGCAGAGTCACAGAGAATCGAAACAGCCGGAGCTGGGTCAATCCAAACCTAGGAGCCAGGAGCCAGGAGCTTCTTCTGGGTCCCTGACAGGTGCAGGAGGACAAGGACTTGGGCCATCTTCTACTGCCTTCCCAGGCCATAGCAGAGGGCAGGATCAGAAATGGAGCAGCCGGGTCTTGAACTGGTGACCATATGGGCTGCCAGCACTGCAGGTGGAAGCTTTACCTACTAAGCCAAAGAGCTGGCCCTGATGGCCTGCTATCTTAATGCTTGAGTGTGAGGCCTTGGTGCTTAACACAAGGTAGCCTTGACTGCATAATAATAAAATGCACTGAAGGCTATAGAATAAGGCAAATTGAACATGTCAAACTTTCCAGATAGTGCTGAAAGGATATTGCTGAAAAGATACTGCTGAGGATGGCTTGGGAAATTCTTGTGTTGTTCTTCTGATTGACTCATCAACTCTCAACTCAATAACCAGATCATTAAGCTTGTATATCTAGTTGAGTCTCTTTCCACTCCTGGTAAAGTGAATGTGCTCAAAATGAATTTCATAAATAGAGAAAATAAAGTTTTGAATGTCCAAGCCACATATAAATTAACTTTTGTAAATATTAATGTTATCTGTAGTTTACAAAATATATTTGACTGGTATAGATACAATAAATACAAAATAACAGTAAATTTATACACAGGACAAACAGTAAGTATATCAAACAATTTTTTAAGTTTTTACTATAATACTCTCTAGTTGGATCATATACCTTTGAACTGTCAAACATCTAGGCATAAGTCTAAATGTTGCATTTTTCAATAGCATTCAAATTTCATTTAAATTCTACTTATGCTAACTGAAAATATACTGGACCTTATTTTCTCCTTCTATGCAAATATGAGTACAATGAGTAGTGGGTCAGTTTTGTGAAAATTCTATTTAAATTGCTCATATAAATGAAATAAAAGTGGAAGTTTTCAACTCAGAGTTTGCATGTAATGCAATACCCACTTATAATTGTGTGAGCTTAATTCTCTTTCTTGAATGTATATTTTCATATCAAATATTAGGGTATAATTACTGAATAGTTTGTTTATTCTCTCAGGTTTTCTGAAATAAAGTATTCATCATCTATTTTCTCTTGCAAGGTGGCTTCTAACCAGTCTTTGAGAGTCACACATAGCTTGGATCCAACTGACTAGCAGTTATTTAGAAACAATGAGTGATCTAACTAAAAATTCCTTTATAAGTCATACATTTGAAGGTTCTGACTGGTGAAGATGCTGTAACTTCACCAGCTGATTGTCCATACCTGTAGGTTAAATTTGTCTAACGCACTTAATAAGAAGGAATAAACCTAGGCTTTTGAAACTGCATATGAATCCTCTGCTAAGGAAGGAAATATCAGTAAATATATTAATGTACAGAGTGACTTAGTAGAATCTCTCTGGAACGGTAAATTACTAAATCACAACCAACTTTATGGGAATGGCATAATAAGTAACTCTGCTGTATCTAAAATATACTTGACTGTGAAATGAGCATTAGTTTTTGCTGAATTATTAGAAATACCATTGTGATTATGGGAACTTGGGGAATAAGCTCCCTTTCACCATCCACCACACATCTCCCTCCTTATGCTTACAATCAATCTAAAGCACAAATAGCTAAGATTAGTAAAGACTTAAACTAAAAACTTTGAAATAGGTTTAATATTGTGTTGAAATTTAAGTTAGAATAAGCTTTATGACAAAGATGAAAAACAATTAGGAAAAATTCAGTTAAAATCTTTCTTTTATCCATCAAGTCCCATCTCATTGTCAGAATGACTTCATCAACCAAATTTGTCACAAATTTCACAAGAATACATCAATAATTATTTAAATTTTTAGGTATTAAAATTATTCAAATCTTATTTATCTTAAAAGCAAGGTTGTACAGATGATTCAATAAATATTCAATAGCATCCATTTTCCTCTTCATATTTAACTATGGGGAAGTCTTACATATGTCTTGCTTTGTTATAATTACTGCACATATTTTTTCATAATCATTATAATTCTGGAGACCAGTTCAGTCTCACACCCTGTATTTTCCCAACTCCATCCTTTACATTCTTTTCCAGGTTTGCAAGCTCTGCAAAACCTGAAAAACCTGTATGAAGAAATTCACTTGCAACTACTGTCCCCACCCCACCTCTGAGCCCCTGGCCCACCTTAAGATATATGAGGCCCAGAAGGCTGGAGGACTGAGCCCTCTGCCAAATGTTAAGTCTGTGTGCATGCTGGCAGTTGGCCACCTCTGCAAATTTATTTATGTGAGGAGATGGGTGATCAAGGCAGTTTGCAACAGAAAGAAGAAAGTACAGAGGAAGGTATGGTCCAGGCTCTTACCCAGTAGATGAAGGAGCCACCAGTTTCCAAGGGACCACAGTGAGCAAGAGGCTAATCTCCATCACCCTTCCTCATACAGGGCACAAAATGTAAGGAGAAATGTAGCAGAACAGAGAGGAGAGAGGATACAAACTCACAGCCAAAACGAATTCATTCAAGAAGAAAATAAATAAATTCACAGAACTAGCCCACTGATGGTAATTTAAAAAAAAAAAAGCTAAAGGATTTAAGAAGTTATTACTGAAACTGCTTTACTGTAATTTTCTGTAATACATGAATGTATGTTATATAGGTTGTATGTTATATATATAGTATGTCTACATGGGAAAATTTATTAAGAGCTCTGCTTTAATTGCCTTTAAGATAAAAAAAGAGTGCTCACATAAATTTAAACTGCTAAATTAACTTAAAATACATTTTTGGTTCATGTGACCTAAATAAATCTATGATAGGTTGTTTTAAATTTATTGGTAGAAAGAAACTATTTTTTAAGTCATTTACATGTTGTGCTTGGATTTCCTGGCCAAACAAGTCACACTTAATGTTAGAAATTCAATAAATGTTTCCAAACACATGTACTATTGTCTTAAAATTTACAGAACACATTGGGCATTCTGGTAAATGTTTTCATAAGTTGTTATTTGACAGTTAAAGTTGCTTGCTATGTTTTCACTTTATATTAAGTTACTGAGAGTGCCCAATCTGGGAGACCTGATTGTTCTCCCATTTCTCTATTCTCTTCAAGATGAGAAACTGACTATTCTGAAAAACATTCCAACAGGATGTACAGTTTGATCTTCCAACCTTATAAAAGAGATTGCTAATATTTTTCTGCAATAATGCCTGACCAAATAGCCTGGACACATATAGGAGACCAAATAGCATACCCAAAATGAGAGCTTCAATTATGATATGATTTCACAGTTAGATTTATTTTTCCATGTACACAATAAACAGGGAATTCTCCCCATTTTTTCCAAACCAAACTAAGGGAGATAAAATGTCTTATTAATGACTTCAAAATTCATAGACAGGTTGGATAAAGTGGTCATCATGTTTGATCTCACTTAGAAGGACATAGCTCTCCTCATGGGAATCGTCATCTCACAGTAAAAACACTGTGGGAACATGCCTGTGACCACAGATTTCTAGTTCAGGCCACTAAAGATGGGACTGAGAACATTCTAAAGGCTGTCTCTCTGATCTACTTTAATAGAAATCAGGAAGAAGAGGAGCAAGCTAGGCAGCAGGATCAATGTAAGGATAGGTGGCAGGTCAATTAGTAACAGCTTTAAACAGTGATCTGCCATCAAGGAGATGCAACAAGGCCAGTCCACCCCCAAAATGGCATGGGTTTTCAATGTGGAAAGCCAGGGCACTTGGACAAACCGCAGTCAGGACAAAAGCCATCCTCTAAAGAGTACTTTAAGCTCTGCCAAGCGCTGGTCCACTGGGAAGGGAACTGCTGTGGGGTTGAAGGACTCCCAGGTCAGCACTGCAGACCCTGTCGGCCCTCCCTAAGCTGAAAATGTCCTTCACTCTGCCCAGCTTCCAAGTAACCTCCACCATCCAGGAGCATGGCCTAGGGTCAGTAACATTTCAGGCAGGACTGTAAATCTCCTTTCAGAGATGTCACCTATTCAATACTAACCTTCTATTCAGGTCAGCTCTCCTCCCAGGGCAGCTCAGTGATGGGAGTTAATAGGGTCTTCCCCAAGAAGGTTCACACTTCTCTTATGATGACTATTCCAATACCCCAGGTGAAGAGGCAGCTAAGTCTGAACCTCATATATACCTGGCCAAGTCTTAATGCCCAATGATTATCATCAAGCTCCTCCTGTAAGTTTCGACATGCCTCTCAATAAGAAAACTCCCTCCTGGTTTGGATAGCACCTCTTCTAAGCCCTCTAATAATTATCTGTCTTTTGTTTTGGACTTCATGTATTTAATCTGCTTGTTAGATCTATCACCCCCAGATTTGAAGCAATGAAATTCTAGATGGCATGCACATGAAACCTCAAATGGAGACAGTTTTTGTGACCTGGCACTGCAGCCCCCAGCAAGAGGACACCTCCTCCTGGATCTCTGTCTTGACAACCCCTGCTTTGCCCTTACTTAGCTTGAAGAATCCAGAGCAGTTATCGCCCTAACCCCTGACAGCAGCCAGGGTATCCATAGGCAGAAAGAGGAAATGAGGAAGCCTAGGACTAGAAGCAGGCTAGACTAACTCCATCCCACAGCTTCTTACTATTACATACACAGTAAATTAAACAGGAGTGTTCTTTCTCTATGACAACCAGGCATACATCTGTCTTCCTATTAACTGGACAAGGACTTGTACTCTTGTTCCTATTTCCTGCTTTGTCCTACGTGCTAGACCTCAATCTCTATTTTCTGTCACTCCAGCCCACTGTGTCAAGAGGGATTTGGGTTCCCCCTGCCCAGCCCTTGCTTATAATCGGGTGTCTTGGCAGGAACTGTAATAAGAATGGCCAGACTAACCATTTCAGTAGTAAAGGCAAATAAAATTGAAGACTTCCCCCTCATTCTCAAAGAAAACAAAAATGACCTAGCACAGCAACTGTCTTATCTCCAGGATAAGGCAGATTAATTGGTAGCAGTTCTCCAGAACCAATGGGGACTAGACCTCCTCAAAGCCAACAGAGGTGGACTTTGCCACTTTTTGGATGAAGAATGCTGCTTTTACACCAATAAGTCAAGTGTGGTAAGAGAAGGAATCAAATGTATAAAAGAAAAACACACTAATTAAATGTATTTCCAAAATTAATCCTGCCTCATTTTCACCATCTTTTCCACCATGGGCAATGTCTCTAATATCTCTTTTTATCTTCATAATCATAGTGTTCCGTTTTCCTACTATGTGTAATTAACATATTTCTTCTGTTCTTAAGGATTGAATGACTGCTATATTCCCAAGCCATCATGCAGGACCAATACAAAACTGCTCTTCTTCAATCAATTCAATCCAGAGTATAGATACTCTACCCTGTGACAATGCCCCATCGCAGCAGGAAGTAGTCAGAAAGAGACCAGTGCCCCCACTTCCTTATCTATATTCTATCAGGATTGATAAAACAAGAACCTAAGCATCAGCCATTTTAGTTCCTTACCTGAAAGTAAATCAAATTCCCCAATGGATTCCTTTAACCTTGAATTCTTTCAAGAGACCAGTTCAGTCCCATACCCTATACTTCTCCCCACCCCATGCTCTGCATTCTTTTCCAGGTTTTTAGGTCTCCCAAAGCTTGAAAAAACTATATGAAGAAACTCACCTCAGACTGCTGCCACCCACTCTACCACCCTGCCATACCCTTAGCCCACCTTATGATATATAAGGCCCAGTCCATCTTCCGCCATGTGTTTAGTCTGTGTGTAGGCCAGCAGTTGGCTACCTCTGGAAATTTATTTTTCTTCTTGAATAAATTCATTCTGGCTGTGAGTTTGTATCCTGTTTCCTTGCTGTTCTGCTTCCCTTTTCCTTATACTGCTTGTGCTATAATTAACACATTATTGAACAAATGCATAAGCCAATACATCAAAAGTTGATAACACTGATACAATATTTTCAAAGTTTTACTAATCAAATGTTATTCAATATTTTTGTCCTTTTTGAATGATGGATGCACAGTAAATAGATTTATTCAAAATTGAAAGACAGACACTTTAAGTCACCAATAATATACAGATAAATCAATTTAATAGCAATATTTTATTTTTATTCCATCATTATTATTCATTTAAAAAACTTAACAGAGGGGCTGGTGCCATGGCTCACTTGGCTAATACTCTGCTTGTGGCACTGGCATCCCATATGGGTGCTGGGTTCTAGTGCCGGTTGCTCCTATTCCAGTCCGGCTCTCTGCTGTGGCCTGGGAGAGCAGTGGAGGATGGCCCAAGTGCTTGGGCTCCTGCACTCGCATGGGGGACCAGGAAGAAGCACCTGGCTCCTGGCTTTGGATCTGCGCAGCAACTGCTCTAGTAGCCATTTGGGGAGTGAACCAATGGAGGGAAGGCCTTTCTCTCTCTGTCTCTCTCTCATTTTCTAACTACCTGTCAAAAAAAAAAAAAAAACCTTTACAGATTGTATATTCCCCTATACAAAGAAAAGACATATAAGATGTAGAAACAGAGATATAGAAAGACAGAAAAAGACAATTCCCATCTGTTATTTCACTTTTCCAAAGCCAGTGGTCAGGAGCCAAAAATGTAACCCAGGTCTTCCACATAGAGGGCACAAACTCAATCACTTGAGTCATCACAACTGACTCCAAAGGCTTGCTCCAGGAAACTGGATTCAGGAGTTGGAGCCAACCAATGAATCAAGTGTCTGCCTCATTTTTCTTAGATATATTGAATTTTGGATGATATCACAAAATATTGGAAAGCTGTGATTTTTCCACTTTTAACCTGCCATCAAATATGGTAAAAAATATAAAGCTAATTTAAGAAGTTTTTATGATATTAGAATATTAACCCTAAGTTTTAGATAGACTCATAATCACATATTTTAAAAATACAATGCATCTAATTCTTGTCAAAGCTAAATTTGAGCTCCACAAGCATCACAGTCACTCCTTATAATGCATGTATGCTTGACATGAATATGATTTGTGAGAAGAAATTTAGTTGGTTCTAATGACATGTTAATTTGCAAAGCCTGTCCTGACCATGCAAATTATATCATGACTTGAATACTCCATTATTTTGGAAGATGAAGTTATAATAGAGCATAATAGACAAGGGTGGTTGTTTCTCTCTGAAAGCCAACAAACTTCATAATAAAACACAAACTGGGTAGAAGTGTTACTTCCTCTTCACAAAGCTAAAAGGTACTAGGTTATTACCCTGAACTCAATGTGATAGATAGTTACAATAACAATATTAAGTACTTGTCTTAAATATTTATGTGTGATGCTATGACAAGTGTTTTCTCCCCTAAAGAAAGTAAAATATTTTTCATTTTTAAAAAATATCTTTCTTTCAATATTTTCTTTATTTAGCACTGGCCCAAGAAGGGTTCATCCAAAGATAAAGAAGGAAAAACAAAACAATGAATCACAACACAAATTCTAATTCACAATTATGGATTCTCATAAACATAACAACACTTTATGACCAACACTAATTTTAATCACTTGATAATTGCTAGGCAATGTTGTAACCTACATGCATTATCACATTCATTCTTTACAATAACCAAATCAGGTAAATTCTGTAACTATTTTCATTTTGCAATGTAGAAATCTGAAGTATAAGGTATTAAATAATTTTGTTAGGAACAAATATATCAAAGAAAAATATAGTTTTTATTTATTTATTTATTTTTATTTAATGAATGCATTTTTACATAGATACAACTTTAGGAATACAGCGGGTCTTTCCCTCATGCCCCCTCATCCCACTCCCTTCCCAACTCCCATTCTCTCTCCCATCTCCTTCTTCATTATGGATCATTTTTAGTATGACTTTATATAATATAGAGGACCTATGCTAATCATATGCAAATCTCTATGCTAATCATAGAGTTCAACAATTTGCCCCCATGCCCACACACAATATATAAAGTACAGTTTGGGGAGACAATTTGCAGTTGATTCTCATATTGCAATTCAATAGGGACAGAGGTCCTATCTGGGGAGCAAGTGCACAGTGACTACTGCTGTGCCTTTAACAATTAACACTCTTTTTTTATGACATCAGTGATCACCCAAGGCTCTTCTTGTGAGCTGCCAGGGCTATGGAGGCCTTTTGTGACCATAGACTCCATCGGTATTTGGACAAGGACATAAGCAAAGAGGATGTTCTCCTCTCCCTTCAGAGAAGAATGCCTCCTTCTTTGATGACCATTCCTTTCCTCGGAGGTCTCGTAGAGATCCTCTTTGCAGGTTTTTTTCCCCACAGAGTCTTGTCTTTCCATGCCTGAGATACTATTGCAGGCCTTTCAGCCTGACCAGGAAGCCTTATGGGTTGATTCTGAGGTTGGAGTGTTATTTACTGCAAAAGTCATTCTAGGAGTCTACTGTGAGGACTGCTTCCCATGTTGGGCCCTCCTTCCTTTTTAAATTCTATTATTTTTACTTGGTATTTCATGTTATTTATGTCATACCTTTTAAACTTAGATTGGTCTATCTGTTACCTTTAACACTTAAGTGGGTCACTGTAACATTGAAGATGGTGTTTATGCCACAGATTCTTAAGGGTTTGGAGCTCCATGATTAGTTCTTTGGCTGCACCCTTAGAGGTGAGTCTATATGCTTTTATGCATAACTATACTTTCTTTTTTTACAGTTTTAGACTGCCTCCTCCATCTCTTATTCTCTCTCTCTTTTTTTAGCTGGTATCTTTTTCCAATTGCTTTAAAATACATATAATTAACTCTGTGTTACATAGAGAGTTCAGTCTACAGTGTGAGGTAGATGAGGGAGAGAAAGAAAACAGAGGAAAAAGGAAAAAAAAACAACAAAACAAAACCAAAGGGATATACACAGTATAAAGTAACAGTAGTTAACTGTTTCTCAAATATCAGGTCAAGGGTCCTTGAGGATATTAGTTCTGAAAGTGACTATTTCACTTCTATAGCTTTCATTGTAGCTGTGGTGTTAATTCTCCTGAATCAGGGAGAACATATGGTGTTTGTTTCTTTGGGACTGGGTTATTTCACTGAGTATTTGGTTTTACAGCTTTCTCCATCTTGTTGCAAAGTACCAGATTTCATCCTTTTTTACCGCCATGTAGTGTACATGTCCCACAGTTTCTTTATCCATTCTTTGGTTGATGGACATTTAGGTTGCTGGTAGAATTCAGCGGTGAAGCCATCGGTCCTAGGCTCTTCTATTTTGGTAGTGTATTTATTACTGATTCAATTTCTTGCATAGTTATGGGTCTGTTTAGGTTTTCTATGTCGTCATGGCTCAGTTTAGGAAGGTTGTATGTGTCTAGGAATCTATCCATTTCTTCCAGGTTTCCTAGTTTGTTGGCATATAGCTTTTTTATAGTGGTTTCGGATGATTCTTTTTATTTCTGTTTTATCTATTGTTATATCTCCATTACCATCTTTAATTTTCCAGATTTGTGTCTTCTCTTTCCTTTTTTTGGTTAGTTGAGCCAATGCTGTGTCTATTTTATTTTTTCAAAGAAAGAACCAGATCTTGGTTTTGCTGATCTTTTCTATTGTTTTTTTTTTTTTTTTGGTTTCAATTCTGTTTATTTCTTCTCTAATCTTTAGTATTTCTTTTCTTCTGCTGGGTATGGGTTTGGTTTGCTGCTGTTTTTCTAAATCCTTGAGGTGCATAGTGATGTCATTTATTTGGTATCTTTCCAGTTTTTTGATGTATGCACCAACTGCTATAAACTCTCCTCTTAGCACTGCTGTTGCTGTATCCCACAAGCTTTGATAAGTTGTATTGTCATTTTTCATTTATTTCTAGAAATTTTTTGATTTCTCGTTTGATTACTTCTATGACCCACTGTTCAGAATCATGTTGTTCATTCTCCATGTGTTCAGATATGATGCAGAGATTCCTGAGTTGTTGATTTCGAGTTTTAGGGCACTACGGTCTGAGAAGATGCATGGTCTAATTTCAATTTTTTTTTAATTTGCTGAGGCTCCCTTTGTGGCCTAGCATTTGGTCAATCCTAGATTAAGTTCCATGTGAAATATGGAGAAATATGTGTACTCTGTGTCTGTGGGGTGGAAGGCTCTGTAGATATCTATTAGGTCTATTTGGTCTATAGTGTCAATTAGCCCTGCTGTTCCCTTGTTGGTTTTCTGCCTGGTTGATCTGTCCATTGTTGAAGTGGGGTTCTGAAGTCCCCTGTTACTATTGTATCTGAGTCTATATCTCCCTTTAAGTCCTTTAGTAATTCTTTCAAGTAGCCAGGCACCCTGTAATTAGGTGCATATATATTTATAATAGTTATATCTTCGTGTTGGATTGATCCTTTAAAGATTATATAATGCCCTTCTTTGTCTCTTTTAATAGCTTTTGTGTTAAAGTCTATTTTGTCTGATATTAGGATGGCCACCCTGGCTCATTTTTGGTTTCTGTTAGCTTGGAATATCTTTTCCCATCTTTTCCCACACTTTCAGTCTGTGTGCATCTTTGCTGGTGAGGTGTGATTCCTAAAGGCAACATATAGATGGATTTTATTTTTTGATCCATTAGCTAGTCTGTGTCTCTTGATTCAGAGTTAAGACCATTTACATTCAGTGTGACTATTGTTAAATACTGTCTTTTTCCTGTCATGTTTCCTTAAAAGAGCTGTTTATGTATTTTGGGATTTGTCTGTTTTGTTGGGTTATTTTCTGCATTCATCTTCTTTTGTAGTGAAGTTCTTGTTTTTGTATTTCACTGTGCAGCATGTCCTTGAGCCAGTGTTTTAGGGCTGGACGTGAAGATACCAATTCTTCTGGTTTCTGTTTGTTGCAGAAAATCTTTTATTTCCCCTTCATTTATAAATGACAGTTTTGCAGGGGACATTATTTGTGGCTGGCATCCTTTATCTTTTAAAACTTGGAATATATCATGCCAATGTCTCTTTGTCTGTAGGGTTTGCAATGAGAAGCCCAGGGTGAGTCTGATTGAATTACCTCTGAATGTAATTTGTCGTTTCTCTCTGGCACATTTTAGGATTTGTTCTTTGTGTTTCACTGAGCTGAGTGTTGCCACGATGTGTCGTGATGAGTTCCTTTTTTGGTCTAATTTGTTAGGGATCCGGCATATTTGTTGAATTTGGTTGTTTCTTTCAACCTGCCTATGTTGGAAGTTTTCTGATATTATTTCATTGAAAATGCCTTCCAATCCATTCTCTCTTTCCACACCATCAGGGACTCCTATTATCCAGACATTACAACACTTGATTGAATCTTGTAGGTCTCCAATCGTCTTTTTATTTTTCTAATTTATTCCTGTGTTTGATCTGATTGTATTATTTTTGGAAGTTTATCTTCGAGTTCTGATATTTGTTCTTCTATTTCATCTGTTCGATTTCTGAGGGATTCCACTGTATTTTTTATTTGGTCAATTGAGTTTTCCATTTCTAGTATTTCATTCTGGCTTCTCTTTAGGATCTCTAATCCTTGGGTGTGCTTTTCGTTCAGATCTTGAATCTGTTTCTCATTGCTTCTAAGCAATATGATTATTAATTTTCTGAATTCTTTTTCTGGCATGACTTCAAATTCTTCTTGAGCCTCTATTATGGATGGTTTATCCTGCTCCAGTGGCGAGTTCATAGGTTCTTCTGCATTCTTGTTCAGGATTTTTCCTTTGTTCTTCGGCATTTCTGTTTGGTTTAATTTTTAGGTTGATTTCCCTCTGCTATGGGTTGCTATGTGCCTGTGCCAATAGCCAGTGTAAGCAGGCAGCTCTACCTTCTAGAGATTGTTTATTTTGGGTAACTGAGGGAGGTGGATATTTGAGTAGGCTGGTACCTGGGCTTTGAGGTACTAAGCTCCATGCTCGGGGGATTGGTCTCCCTATTCCTTTGTTCAATAGAGAAAGTACCCACCCTCTTTCACTCCCAAAGGTAAACAAACAAGATGGCTACTCTCCACCCACTACAGCTCTGGTTGGGGGTGGGAGAGACACCGAGGGCTTGTGGCATGTTCTATCTCTCAGTTTGTCCCCCAGGATTGCATCCTCTTCCCGCTTACAGAAGAACCATTCACCTTGCTTACTCATTCCTCCATGTCTGTGTCTCTCCTGTCCCTCCCAGAGTGCAGTGGGAACAACGGGGTGGTTTCAGTGGCTTCAGTAGCAGCTAGCTCTCACTCTAGCAATGATGCAGAGGCTCTTGGCAGCTGGAATCCCAAGCTGTGGGTGCTCGTGCCCTTCAGCAGGTCGACCCTGTCCCTCTAGTTACAGAAGTTTCCTCTGCCATTTTCCCCCTTTCTCTTCCCTGAGACTACACTATCTCCTCTTTTATTAATCTGCCTTCTTCCAGATTATCAGAAAGCTCCCTCCCTATTCTGCCATCTTGGCCCCCTCCCAGAATATAGGTTTATAATTGAGGAACCATGTTCTTACACACTCTACTGTAATGCCTGTCTTGTTTACTAAACAGTTTTCAACTACTGTAATAATTTGGTGAATTGCTAAGAAAATATATCCTTATATTTTTCATTAGAGAAGAGAATGATGTAGAGTCGCAAAAAACAATGGAAAAATAAAGATATGATCACTAATAAGAATTAATGAATAAAGAGTGGGAATGTTCTTTTTTTTTTTTTTTTGACAGGCAGAGTGGACAGTGAGAGAGAGACACAGAGAAAGGTCTTCCTTCACTGTTGGTTCACCCTCCAATGGCTGCCATGGTCAGCGTGCTGTGGCCGGCGCACCGCGCGGATCTGATGACAGGAGCCAGGTGCTTCTCCTGGTCTCCCATGGGGTGCAGGGCCCAAGCACTTGGACCATCTTCCACTGCACTCCCTGGCCACAGCAGAGAGCTGGCCTGGAAGAGGGGCAACTGGCACAGAATCCAGCACCCCGACCGGGACTAGAACCTGGTGTGCCAGCGCTGCAAGGCGGAGGATTAGCCTATTGAGCCGCGGCGCGAGCCAAGAGTGGGAATATTCTAATAAAATCATGAAGAAAATGGAATTGTGAAACTATAAGAAAATAATTCTCTGTTAACAAATGAAAGTAAACACCACATTGAGCAATTGATTTGTACAAGTATCAATGACAGATAGTATTGGGAATAACATGTCTAATTTGTCAAGTTATACCTGAAGTCTTTGGAGATCTTCTGATTCTTAACCTCTTACTTTCTACTTCTCCTCCATTAGATCCTCAACTATAGCCATATTTTCTATTGTTTTTCAAAATTTATTTTATTTATTTGAAAAACAGAGTTACAGTAAGAGAGAGGAAGACCCCCCCCACACACACACACACATGCACAGAGAGAGAGGGAAGGAGCAAGGCAGCTTGCTGGTTCACTCTCCAAATGGCCACATCTGCAATGGTCAGGGCTGGGCCAAACTGAGGCTAGGAGCCATGAGCTTCTTCCAGGGTTTCCCAGGTGGGTTCAGGAGCCCAAACACATAGGGCATCCTCTACTGTTTTTCCCAGGAGCATTACCAGGGAGCAGGATTACAAGTGGAACAAGCCAGGATTCACACCGGTACCCATATGGGATGACAGTACTGCAGGGCATAGCTTCATTTGCTGAGCCACAATACTGGTCCCACATGTATTTTCTATTTGTACAAAGTTATTTTTCCTGCAAGGATTATTAAGATTTCCTGTCCCTTTCCATATTCTCCTAGAGAGCTCAAGTATGAAACAGGTAAAATATCAACATTTTTTGTGAAAATTGTCTTTTTTCTATTAGCCCTTACCATCTCTCTAATTTCATGATATCATTCTCTTCCCAATTTTAGCATTTTTATTGATTTTGTCAACTACTTAATTTGAAGTGATATTTTAATGATATGAAATGAAATTTTAAAGAGATACATGCACATGCTTATCAGTAGTTTCCATTACTGTTTTTTAAAACTTTTATGTATTTACTTATTTTCATTTTATTTTTGAAAGGCGGAGACACAGAGAGATAGATGGAGAGGGATTTCCATCTTCTGAGATCACTCTCCAAATGATCAAAACAACTAGGTCAGAGCAAAGCTGAAGCCAAGAGCCCAGAACTCAATCTGGGTCTTCCTTGTGAGCGATAAGGATCCAATTCCTTGAGCCATACTGCTGTCTCCTAGGGTGCACATCAGCAGGAAACTGGATCATAAGCACAGTAGCCAGGACTGGAATCAGGCACTTTGACATAGTATGCAGGTACCACAGTAGCAACTTAATCATTGTGCCTAGATCTATCCCTTCTGTAAATTTTTCAAAGACTCAGGAAAACTACTTCATTTGTATTGTTGTCAAAAATAGGGAAAACAGAAATTGAACTGAATTAGAAACTCAATAACTATTTATCGAAAAAATAATATGTAACAGCAGGATATGAAAAACATGGAGGATAAACATCCCCCTTGCCTTAGTAATGATATTCCAGGAACGAAGAGAATTTGACTATGCTTTCTAAGGGGATTTAAGACTTTCTTAAACTATCAAGTTGTTTCATGAATAGTAAAGGCTGGATAATTAAGGGAATGGGACTTAAAACAGATAACTCTAAAACAAAGAATTCCAATTACTCATAAATCACTAAGTTTTTTCACAGATGCTAACTCATTCACATCACATACTGAGTCATCCATCTTTCCACCCATAGGTCATGTTTAGCATAATTTATTCATAATTAATGGATCAAGTAACTAAATATGAAGTTTATATCTTATGTATGTGTGCATGCATAATCTGATTTACAATGCAAAGGCTTTATGGAATTTAAAATTTCAATCTTAGATTCAAAATGATATATTTATGGGTCAATATTTATTAATAAGCTATGATTTACTGTGCAGAGATCCATGCAAATAAAACTAATATCTATTCGGACATTATATCTGTTCAGGCATTACTCCATTTATAGTGATGATTTAGTCTGCTCTGGCTTTAGAATCTCCATATTAAGTACATGAACAGGGGCTGATGCTGTGACATAGTAGGTGAACCACTGCCTGCAGTGCTGGCATCCCATATGGGTGCCAGTTCAAGTCCTGGCTGCTCCACTTCCAATCCAGCTCTCTGCTTCGGCCTGGGAAAGCAGTACAAGATGACCTGAGTTGTTGAGTCCCTGCACCCTTGTGAGAGACCTGGAAGAAGGTCCTGGCTCCTGGCTTCATACTGCCGCAGCCCCAGCCGTTGTGGCCATCTGGGGAGTGAACCAGCAGATAAAAGACTGACTCTCTCTCTCTCTCTCTACCTCTCTGTAGCTATGCCTTTCAAATAAATAAATATTTTAAAGTATATATTAACATTAATTACAAATATGTTTAATTTTATGAAAATATTTATGCATAAATATTTATGCATAAATTATATACTCATTAACAAAAATAGATTATCTGTAAATCTCTTTTCAGGAGGACAATACTTAAATTCCTAACTAGGAATGACTCCTTTTGCCCTTTTCAACTTATTTGTTTCCAAATGACTGTTCATACACTATTAAATCTCATGAAATGATTACTCAACCCCTCCCCTCAATTGAATACATATATGCAGAGATTTTTCATGTTCTGTGCACATCTATATACCCCATTTGTAGAATATTTTCTGCAAATGCCAATTTCTAAGTAAATACTGTAAAATAAATATTTACTAAATAATCTATACTTTTATCCACTTATAGTATTTTCACTTATTTTAGCTAGACCATTTCTGTGTATGAATATTGATAAAATAATTAATTTGAATGAAATAATTTGCATTTCTCTAAAATTAATATATAGGTGTGGTGGAATGAGAAGGCCATGCCAAGGTGGCCACTGGCAAGCGAGCGTCAGTTACTCAGGAATGGCTTTGAAACCCACCTGGCAATGGAGCCTGCCTGGCAACAGGCTGTGATTGGATGGATTGGAAACTGCCTGAGAGCAGGCTGTGATTGGATGTATTTGAAACTGCCTGGCAACAGGCTATGATTGGATGGCTTTGGAAACTGCCTGGCAATAGGCTGTGATTGGTTGGGGCATAGACCGCCCCTTGACCAGATTGGCTGGTCTTGACTATATAAGAAGTTGTACCAACTGTAATAAACGAGTCTGCGGGCTGCTCACCTCGAGCCTGCTTTCACCCGACTCCCGGGGTCTGTGTGTTGACTCCGCGCCTCTTGCCCCCACCACACTGCTCCTCTCAGAAACGAATCCACTGCAACATTGTTGAGAAACTCAACTGCAACATATAGGTAGGAAATATTTAAAATGAATATATTATGGACATTTTGCTCCACTTCTGTTTCTTTTTACCACTATTAACAGTCATTGTGATTCAAATTGAGGATCTTTATTGTTCAAGTGAAAATAAGCCTATAAAATCTATAGCAATATGCCTTCCCTAGGGTTTTCTTCAAGGGGTAGGAATTGTTTTTTGTTTTTAAATCATCTGGGTTTGGTTGTAAGATAGAAAGTCGCAAACTTAGGAATGGTTTAATGATCACCTATTCCTTGAAATTTTTTTAATTGAGTGTTTTCCTATCTCAGTAATGAAATCCACTTCTCCAAGTGTTTGCTACTTCAGAGACGCCGGGCAAAACTTCATATTATTTTTGAGGTTTGACAAATACACCACAGTAACAGAAGATGATAACAGTAGAAGAAAGTGTAACTGAGAATAGAGTACAGTGATATAAAAGTACTGACTATATTACCTCTGCATGTATGTCATTGCAAAAATTAAAAGAAAAATAAGGAAGGAAGGGGTAGGTGGGAGCTAGGGATGGAGGAAAATATATCTGGTCTAGTGTTGTGGTACAGCAGATTAAGCGACAACAGCATTTCATTTTGGAGGGCTGATTAGAGCCCAGTGTGCTCTGCTTCCAATACAGTTCCCTGCTAATGTGCCTGAAAAGGCAGTAGGAGATGACCCAAATATTTGTGCCCCTACATCCAGTGAGAGATCTAGATGGAGGTCCTGGCTCTTGGCTTCAGCCTGGACAAGACCTTCCTATTGCGAGTATTTGGGGAGTGAACCAAGACATGGAAGTTGGCTCACTCACTCTTACTTTTGCTCTTGCTCTCTGCTCTTTCTTCCCACTGAAACAAAATCTTTTTTAAAAATATAATTATTTATGATTACAGAGGTAAAGAGCAGAAAGTAGAAATATTTATAAAACAGGATGAAGAGTCAAAACTCTTACTAAAACTTATAAGAATATTTGATGAGAAAAATAATAGGGAGCAGGTACCACCTCCAACTTATTTTGTGATGTCATTTGGTTTCTATCAAACAGGAGACCTGTAAGATCTCATGGGTTAACACAACGACCAAGTTCTCAGAACAGGTAGAACATAGGCAAGCATCAACAGGCTGAAACTCAGCTTTCTCATAGCTTCATTCCACACAGATGATGATCATAAGAGATGGAAGCAATGGGAGTGACTTACATTTCAAAGTTACAGACACAAATGCCGTTGGCAAAATGAGTAGGGGAATCTGGACTCGTGTTTCACTGTGGGTGTGTTTACTCCACTCCAGTGAATGTGTATCCTTTACTCTGGGGTCAAGCCTACCTGACAACAAAGTGAAGTAGGCCACCTTAATTATCAGTGTCCTGAGAGATGCAAGGAACTATTTTTGCTCGCCTATATTGAGGAATTTGGGTTTAAGTTTACCCTTTCAAATTTGTATCAGTGAAGGACTAGTTATGTACAGCATGTTACACGCATACAGTGAATTCTTTACAACACACTGAAGACAGAAGAGCAAGTACTACTGACATGAAGAAGTAGCATAACATATTAATGAGAATACAGATTACAAAATACTGTTTATATATACATAATATATACATACATATGAGAATGTGTGTGTGCATGTGCATTTGTATACATACAGAATAGAACCTGGAAAGCATGTACTTCAAAAGAAGTTGGGTGTGGCTCATAAACTGTGTCAAATATACTAACATGAGATGAAAAAGGTGAAGTGGAGTAAACAGTATATGGTAATTGTATTACTTCACAATTATTGTTTTGTAAATTTACACTATTCTGAAATAAAACATTAAAAATGGTTAGCAATTATCTCTAGACAAGTGTTTATTACTGCTCTCTTTATATTTTTTACATTATACAAATTTAGAAAAAGATATACCTTACTTCCATATTTGAGAAAAAGTCAAATTATTTCCAGTTTGAATCAAAATAGTAGGTATGCTTATTTCATTTTTCTCTAGTACTTGTGATTAAGAATTCATGTAATCTGGCAGTACCAGTGGTATAAGGTATGATACAGATTTTTTCTTTCTTGGTGATCCATGTCACATGTAGAAATGCTTTCTTTGATGCCCCAAAACATTTGCAGGGAACAGTAAAGAATGGACAACAGCTGAGAGAAGATAGCAAAGATGTCTATATCTTAAAGAAGGGTTTTCCTTTTTTTTCTGTTAAGCTTTTACCATCCTCTTAGGAAGACTACGATTAGAGTCAAGGCACTTTCCCCTTCATTTTTCTGGAAGAAAAGTGACCTGTGAGCCTTCATGTAACAAGCCAAACAAATCTGTAGGATCACTGACTTATAAGGGGAATTTGTTCCTCCAGGATTATGAGAAGTGGCTGCTGCTCCAAGGCTGTCCCATCAGGTGTACAGATTGGCACTGTAGCTTGGTGATTTAGGATGATGGGTTGCTCTGGAACCCTCGCAAGACTCCCTGCATACTAGACTCCATTCATAGTGAAGTTAAGAGTATCGGGTATGGCATTCAAATTTATATTTGAACACTGTTATTGGGAGGTAGATACATAGAGAAAAATACACCAGGTTTAAAAACTGTATATCTTAGGGGGGAAAATGATTTGTTTTATCCAAGCAAAGAAACAAGCTGCTACATTTCACTTCTGTCAGAGGAAGACTTTTTGTTCTAAGACGACAGAGCATGAGTTTTCTTCATTATGTTTATATACAGGAAAGAAATATACAATATAACTAGCATATAAATGGGAACATGTAATGCTGGAAATGTATACATGAGAATACATGTTTGTGAATTATCAATATGAGTGGGTAACAGACATAGTGCTCATTATGGAGAATATAAATTGTGAATCTTCCTTGGCATAGAAAGGGAACATTTGGGTTATTAGACTGGCACCTCTTGAGGCATCATTTAGAATCACAACCAAATATACATGCACAAGAGCATTTGGGGTTATGATGCACCTTCGGACTATTAAGGAAGCCTCTGTTACTCCATGCACTTGATGATAATGGATTAATGAAACCAGTCATACTAAGAAAACTGACACACACTGGCTTTAACATCAAGGAAGCTTTGCCAAAGTGAATACTGCTAGGTTAAGGTTCTCAAAGCTTCCAATAGTGGTATCCAGGCGCCACAGATAAACTTAAGAGTCATAGGGAAGTCCTGGTGAATTTATTTCATTGATTCTTTACCTAAAATGACAGTTTATAAATTGCCTAGTTCTCAAACTCCTCAAACTCCTAAGATCTAAAGCAGATTCATTTCCTTCACAAGTAGCCATTTACTTCAACAAGTAGCCAATACACAACACTACACATAGACATGTCAGTGTTCAGCTGATGGTTATTTTTCCCAAAGCAATAGCAGTGAGATAGTCAATGAGCAAACATATGTCTGACTTTTGGTTGGTTAACAGATACTTAAAAGAGAAGGAACAATTATTAAATGAGCATAGATTAAATGATTAAGGTAAACACAGCAAAGTACAGGACCTGTTAGATCTTTTGTATGTTAAATGATAAACTGTTTAAATGAAGTTTCATACAGATAGTAAGAATATACTATTGTCTTGCATCATGCTGTTGGTACCATGAATTTGTGAAAATCATTTTACAGCAGACAGCCAAACATACCCAATATAGATTGTAAAAGTGCTCTTAGCTTTTGGCTGGGCAATTGTAATCCATGCCTTTAAAAAATGGACTGAAATTTGTACACTTGTTAGGCAAATGATTCTAAACTCAAAATAAAAAGTTCTATACCTGTGTATAAGGACACAATTATATAAGCCATACAGTATATACTTGAAAAAATATTATATTTAAACTTTTAAAATAATGGTAACAGGCTATATGTAGAAATATGCAATGTTTATTACATAGAAAATTTAAAAGTAGGATGCTAACTATTTAAAGTATATATGGAAAAGTAATCATATATGCTATGATAGGAGGAAGTTATACTTGTTTATTTCCTAAATTTAAGTAATAGTTATACTATACAATGTAACTTAAATAAATCAGTAGCTAAAACATAGGAAAGAAAAGATGGAGTTTTACACTGTGAAGACAGCTGGAACTTGACAGCTTAAAATTCTTGGGAAGAAAGCTCAAATGTCTTTGGATAAATATAATGAAAAGTGAAGTAGAAGACTTCTTCAAAAACTGATAAAAATGTTATTGAGATAAATCAAAGGAGAAATAGATAAATGGGAAATAAATATTATCCAGCAACTTGGGAACTCAGGATTTAGAATGTCAACTAATCTCAGATTTAATTGAAATTTCAACACAATCTCAATGAAAGCTTTGAAAAGTTTATAATTAATAATAATAATTGTATTATTAATCTGCTTCTATGAAAACTAAGCAGCTATCTAAATTACATGAAAATGTGGAGAATGAAGAATAGCTAAGGGAAGAGTCAGAAAGAAAACTTTAGACTACTTCAACTATTAATTAGCAAAATTGTGCTTTCTTATAATAATAAATATAGTGTTCCATCGCATAAGGATAAACAGACCAATGGAATGGAATAAAGTCTAAAAATAGTCACATGTACAACAAAGCATATGACAAAGGATACAGGGAAAGTTTAAGCTATTAAATTTAGTGTGCTGGATCAGTTGGCATAGAGAGCAAAATGAATCCTATTTCCTGTCTTGCATTGTAGAAAAATATGCACTACAAATAAAGTACAATTATAAATGAAAAAAAGTAAAGCTTCAAGTTGAAATAGAGGATATTCATGAACCTGGTACTGGTAAAGCTTTTATAAAAACCATTAAAGAGTATAATCAACTTAGTGAATTACACTCATTCAAATGCCTCATTAAGAGAATAAAAAGATAGACTACACAATGTGACCCACTATTCATAATATATATATATATATATATATATGTATATATTTCTCCAACAAAAGGTGGTATCTATATGGAATATCAAAGTATCAATAATTAAAAGAAAAAAATTTTCATGATTTAAACAACTATTTCACAAAAGAGGAAAATCAAATGTCTAAGAAACTTATAAAAATTTCATGATGATTTTCACCAGGGAAATGCAATTATAATTGCAGTGAAGTATTACCACATGGCTGCCACAACATTAAATATTTCAAAGTTCATATTAATTTTTGATAACCACATGGAGCAACTACAAGTATAATATAATACTGATGGTATATACATTGATAAAATGTTTAAGGGAAAGCATTTGGTAGTATCTATTGAAATATTATTTATCCTATGATACAAAATTCTTCCTAGCAGAAATACACATATGTTCACCTGAATATTTCATATCAGAATGATCTCAGCTAAAGTATTAAAAGTGTCCTAGAGATAAATTTTCTTAGTCATACTGGAAAAAGAAGATAATAAGGCCTTGAGAGATTGCATGATTGGCACATATGCATAAGGGAACAAGTGTAAGAACCAATCTTTTCCCGTCTAAGCCTCCTAATTTCTCAGCTCACTTTGCTAGGGCAAGCACTCATTCAAGTATCTATTTGGGTAAATCTGGTATAAAGTATTCATAACATAACAAACCAATATTATTAATTAATAAGATGATCAGAAGAGACTAGTGCAACCAAAAATATGGTTAAATTGTTGTGATGGTTTCATGGGTATTTACTTAATTCCTAAGTCAAGTTGAAACATTATGTATAGTTTCCTGTATG
The DNA here is from genome assembly GCA_949820135.1 of Sylvilagus floridanus. Lineage (NCBI taxonomy): Eukaryota > Metazoa > Chordata > Mammalia > Lagomorpha > Leporidae > Sylvilagus > Sylvilagus floridanus. The sequence continues at coordinate 93,070,869 of OX463230.1, forward strand.
TCAATCATAACTCAATAAAGTGGTTAAAATTTTTTTGATGCCTATGATTTTATGGACACTGTTCATACTAGGAATTCAAAATCACAAAACTGAAAAGCTCATGCTTTCATGGTGCTTACTTTATTCTCTTTATGCTAAAATATATTTAAGAATTAAGTCAAAAACCCCAATGCTATGTAATAGTGCAAATGATCACTAATTGTCCTTCAAAATCCATTTCTCTCTTTTTCCTTAATAATACAACTCTATAAACTTGACTATGGGTACTCAAAATGACATCAACACTTCTCAGCCTCACTAATAGTTATAGACATATAAATGAGTACTAAGTAATGGGATAAAACAGCAGGCGGAGTGTTCGCTTTTCCTTTCTGCTCATCCATTCTTTACCTTCCTTTCCAAGGGATGGTGTAAAGTCACGATGTCTAGAGCTGGATGGTTAATTGCAGATGAAGCTATACTATGAAAGTGGTAGAGAACAAGATAGAAAGGAACTAATTCTCTGATGTCATGATCCAAATCAGATCTGGACAGTATAAGTCCCTGGTTAAATAAACATACTTCTGGCTTAAATGAAAGTGTCATAAAATTTCATCCTAAGTAGGTCACTCTTTCTTTGCGTTTTTTGTCACTGATAGATAAAAGTATTCTAACACAACATCTTGCTAAGCTTATGTCATTTTCTAGTATATCTAAGTGTGAACAGAGAATCATGTAGCCACATAAAATTCTATTTCCTATTCCTTACCTCAAAGTCACTTAGAGTTACTATTCATCCTGTATAATCAATTTGTTTACATAAATGGATTTAAAATTCACTAAAGGAAAAACAGGGATACAAGAACATATATTTTCCATATCTTATTCCTGACAAAGGGCAGATGTTGCCTTCTTTCTACATACATACATATCAGTGGCACATCAGACCTAGAGAAGCTAAAACAATTACATGAGAAAGAAAATACTGGTTTTCTACCATTAATTTTGGTTATTTATTTTCTCAGTATTCGTAAATACAATCTAATTCCATCTGAAATATTTCATACCAGAAACTATTACATAATGAATATGCCAAAACATAATCATTTTAGTTGCTTGCACTTAATCCAGTTTAAATATATTTTCAACATAGAAAAAGAAATGCATAAAATGGTTCACTATCATTTGGCATCATGTCATCAAGACTCCTCACTCTGAGTTTTACAATTGAACATTTAAAAAAGATAAGAAAGAAATAACCTGGGAACCGGCTCTCATTTACTTCGAATGGATTTCAGACTCGAGAAAAGAGGAGTCTATTTTACGCTAGGCTAAGAAATCCAGGTTTGTAATTAACTTTGGTTACTTTTCAGTCACTGCTGAGAAATCTGCATTGACTATCTGCCCACAGTAATGACTGTATTTTTATTCAAAGAACTAATTTTTAGAGGTGCTTCAAGTTTTCCTTTTTAAGAATAGCATGATCAATAATTGCTCATTTCATCACTAATTCAGACAGCATCAAGAAAACTTATACACACACACATATAGTGTCTATTCATATAAGTCAGAAATAATATTCATTTCATTCTTTTGTATCATATCACTGCTTAGTTTATTTAAACATTACTGAAAAAATTCTGTTTAAAGATGGTATGTAAATATGCTTTTACTTCCTTCACCTCCAACAAAAACAAAAAGATTAAGAAAAGCGATTACATCTTTGTGGTAAATAAACTCACCAAAGACCACCTACCCTCCAAAGGATGGACTCTGATGCTTGAAGTTAGTGAAAAGGGAGCTTTTAATCACAACTTTGCAAAGGCAGGTGATCAGTGAGTAGGACTCAATTGGACCATCAATTGCTTTGCTCACAGTATTCAAAGAAATAATGAAATAGTTTCACATCTCCAAGAAACAGTAAAACAATTGGAAAAGCAAAAGAGATGAATTTCATCTTTATTTTTTTTTTTAATATTTTTTATTTGACAAATAGAGTTAGTGAGAATGAGAGAGACAGAGAGAAAGGTCTTCTTCCTGTTGGTTCACCCCCCAAATGGCTGCCACGGCCAGAGCTACGTGGACCCGAAGTCAGAAGCCAGGCGTTTCCTCTTGGTCTCCCATGTGGGTGCAGGGGCCCAAGCACATGGGCCATCTTCCACTGCCTTCCCGGGCCACAGCAGAGAGCTGGACTGGAAGAGGAGCAACTGGGATTAGAACCCAGTGCCCATATGGGATGCCAGTGCCACAGGCAGAGGATTAACCAAGTGTGCCACAGCACCGGCTCCATGAATTTCATCTTTAAAACAACGAAACATCTCCCGCCTGTCAAGCAAGAAATTTTTCTAGTATTTGTTTTGTAATTAATGGACAGTGAAATCTAGACCAAAATGATAACAGAAACCCCATCCTACTGTAACCCCTCATTGTTCAGAAAACATCCCTCTCTTAATATAAAGGCCCTCAATCTTTTAAGATTTATCTGTTAAAATATCTTGCTATAATCAGAGCGATGAGGTGTAAGAGTGTAAGCAGGCTATGATGAAGAGGAAATCACGCTATCAATTGTGTTCCATTCCATGAAATTTCTAGACAGGTCAAACTAAAGGAGAAAATGGTGTAAGTATTTGGGTTCCTGCTACCCAAGTGAGAGACCAGTATGAAATTCCTGGTTCCTGGTTTAAAGCTGCCCCAAATCTGGCTGCTGTGGCCATTTGGGGAATGAGCCAGTGGATGGAAGATTCTCTCTCATTCTTACTCTAAATTAAATGAATAGAAAATCGTTAAAAATAAAATAAAGTCCTTGTAGTAATTTCTGATGATTCTTTTGATTTCTGTGGTGTCTGTTGTTACCTTTCCTTTTTCATCTTTGATTTTACTGATTTGAGTCTTTTCTCTTCTTTTTAGTCTTTTTTTTTTATCCTAGTGGTTGAACTCTGTAAATAACAAACAATTATTCTTAGGTGTTTAAATTTTAACTGAAAACTGATCCCTGTGAAATATAAGAGTGGGAATAAGAGAGGGAGGAGATGTACAATTTGGGACGTGCTCAATCAGACCTGCCCCAAATGATGGAGTTAGAATCATGCCAGGGGATTCCAATACAATCCCATCAAGGTGGCATGTACCAAGGCCATCTCACTAGTCCAAGTGATCAATTTCAGTTCACAATTGATCACACTGATAGGTCTAAGAGTCAAAGGGATCACACAAATAAGACTAGTGTCTGCTAATACTAACTGATAGAATCAAAAAGGGAGAGAATGATCCAACATGGGAAGCGAGATACACAGCAGACTCATAGAATGGCAGATGTCCTAAATAGCACTCTGGCCTCAGAATCAGCCCTTGAGGCATCGGATCTGGCTCAAGAGCCCATGAGAATATTTTAGGCATGGAAAGCCAAGACACTCTGAAAAACAAAAAAAAGAAGACCTAAATGAAAGATCTCTGCGAGGGAGATCCCAGTGGAAAGAACGGGGCCATCAAAGAAGGAGGTACCTTTCTCTGAAGGGAGGAGAGAACCTCCACTTTGACTATGACCCTGTCGGAATAAGATCGAAGTCGGCAAACCCTAAAGGCTTCCATAGCCTCAGCAACTCATGACCAGAGCCTAGGGAGATTACTGACGCCATAAACAAGAGTGTCAAATTGTTAAATCAACAACAGGAGTCACTGTGTACTTACGTCTCATGAGGGATCTGTCCTTAATGTGTTATCCAATGTGAAGTAATGCTATAACTACTACTGAAACAGTATTTTTACACTTTGTGTTTCTGAGTGGGTGCAAACGGATGAAATCTTTACATAGTATATACTGAATTGATCTTCTGTATATAAAGATAATTGAAAATGATTAAAACGTCTTGGTATTAAATTGGAAATTGCATAGATAATTAATCAAATTTTTTTAAAAAAAAATCATGTAGGATCTCTGTCCTTAATGTGCTGTACATTGTGAATTAATACTATAACTAGTACTCCAACAGTATTTTCACTTTGTGTCTCTATGTGAGGGCAAACTGTTGAAATCTTTACGTAATATGTACTAAACTGATCTTCTGTGTATAAAGAGAATTGAAAATGAATCTTGATGTGAATGCAAGAGGAGAGAGGCAGCGGGAAAGGGGAGGGTAGCGGGTGGGAGGGAAGTTGTGTGTGGGGGGATCCATTGTAAATCCATAAGCTGTAATTTGGAAATTTATATTCTGTAAATAAAAGCTTTATATATATATATATATAAATAAAAACAAAAAAAATAAAGACAATCATTATGTTCTTAGTACTGTATCTACAAATCACACTGACCCTATTAAAATTCATTCAAATTAAATTATAAAAAATTAAAAATTTTTAAAAGTCCTTTTTTTATATTGGAAGTCTACAGGAACTATCCAAAATGTGAAGTTCCTAGAAAGCCAGCTGAGCATGTGTTATGAAAAGTTTTTTTTTTCTTTCTTCTTAAATATACTGCTTGTTACATATTCCTCCAAAAGAAACAGAGAAGCCATATACTCTCTTAATATACTTCAATTTTACAGCATTAAAAATAAATGTATATCTTAAATTTATATTCTACTTTTTATCTAGTCACTATGGAAAATAGAGGGTATCATTACTTAGGTAAATTTTTGTGTTCTCATATTATCTGAAATTTCATCAGGGTGACATCTCTGTCTTCCTTGATTGATGGTAAGTTGAAGCTTCACTGTCTTCTCGTTTCTGATTTTAACTAATGAGATTCTCTATGCTGGGAGGAGTGAAAGCTATGTAGAACCCTAGAGGAAACAGAACTGACAAACCAATGCCTTTCCAAATTCATGATCTGCAAATTATTGAGCAAAATAGGATACTTTAAGCTCCTTGGATTGGAGAGATATTTTACAAGGTAATAGAAAACAAAGAAGAGTGTTACCTCATTTTCTTTTTTTTATTTTTAGAAAGAGTTACACAGAGAAGGAGAGGCAGGAAGAGAGAGCAAGAGCGAGAGAAAGAGAAAGAGGAGAGAAAGAGAGGTTTTCCATTCCTGGTTCACTCCCCACATGGCCACAAAGGCCAGAGCTACACCAATCCAAAGCCAGGAACCAGGAGCTTCCTCTAGGTCTCCCACATGAGTGCAGGGGCCCAAGGACTTGGGCCATCTTCAGCTGCTTTCCCAGGCCATAGCAGAGAGCTGGATGGGAAGTGGAGCAGCAGGGACTTGAACAAGCGCCCACATGGGATATCAGTACTGCAGGTGGCAGCTTTACCCGCTACACCACAGCACCAGCCCCACCTCATTTTATTAAAGTTTGCTCAACTATAAAAATGTTGGTAATAATATAGTGCCTACAATTGTTTGATAATTTTGTTGCCAACATAAAAAAATCCAATGAAAATGGCTGAATTCCCTGGTGGTGACATAATTAATGCAATCTTAAGGTAAACCTATCCACATTGACATCCTACTGTAATAAACTGTATCTGAAGTGTTTCCAGACTGGTGAACATAGGTTTATGCTGTTGGCAAGATCATTTAAAATTTTTTATTTAAATATTTATATGATGAAAAAAATGAATTAAGTTTGGTTTTCTAATGAAATAAATTTTCACCATTGTCTTAATATTTTTAATTAAAAACTGTCTACATATTTTCATCTGTTTTATTTTTGTCAAGATTAAAGAACCATTGAGAAATCTTCCTAATTTCTTTGTTCTTTTGAGCCACTCAACCTTAACAACATTAGGGCATTCAAGACGTGAGAATTGCATGCAGATCAAACACCAATGATAAATTAAATTGTACAAGACTAAATATAAGCAAGACAGGAAAATAACTCATTATAAGAAAAAAAACTTTAAATGTTTTTATTAGAAATATATTTCTGGGGCCGGCACCATGGCACAGCAGGTTAATCCTCTGCCTGTGGCACCGGCATCCCATATGGGTGCCGCTTTCTAGTCTCGGTTGCTCCTCTTCCAGTCCAGCTCTCTGCTGCAGCCTGGGAAGGCAGTGGAGGATGGACCAAGTTTTTGGGCCCCTGGACCCGCATTGGAGACCAGGAAGAAGAACCTGGCTCCTGGCTTCGGATCGGTGCAGAACTGGCCGTGGCTGCCATTTGGGGAGTGAACCAATGGAGGGAAGACCTTTCTCTCTGTCTTTCACTGTCTGTAACTCTACCTGTCAAATAAATAAATAAAATCTTAAAAAAAAGAAATATATTTCTGTGAGTTCTTACTTCACTTTATAGAAATAGCAGCAGTAAAATATACTATATGTATATATATATATATATATATATATATATATATATGTTTTTTTAATAAGACATTTAAATGCACTGATTCAGTTTTTTTTTTCTTTGACATACAGATAAAAGAAAAATCATCCAGGGTAGCACAACTGTTACATTGCAGCTTGGAATGCCCGCATATCAGAATGCTGGTGTTTTGATCTCAGCTCTGCCCATCATTCAAGCTTCTGTTAATGCATTCTCTGAAAAGCAAGAGGTAATGGTCCATGTACTTGAGCCATTTGGGTTGAGTTCCAGACTCCCGGCTTTGGCCTTGCCCTTCTCTGGCTGTTGCAGGCATGTGTGGAGTGAAGGGCACTCTGTCCGTCTGTCTCTTACTGTCTCTCTTGAGTTTCAGATGAATAAAATAAATAAATGAGAATTTTAAAATGATAGAGAAAAAAAGATGAATAGTTCAGGCCTAAAAACAGAAGAAATTTTCTTTAAATGACAGAATTAGTTGGATCAGAGCAACAAACCAAGATCATTTTTGCAAGAGGAATATAGGCAAAGTTAAGAGGTGATAGCTGAAAATCAGGGGAGATTTAAGAAGGCATAGTGGGGTGATGCTGTGGCACAGTGGGTTAAGTCTTGGCCTGCAGTGCTGGCATCCCATATAGGCACAGTTCTAGTGTTGGCTGCTTCTCTTCCAAGCCAGCTCTCTGCTATGACCTAGAAAAGCAGCTGATGGCCCAGATGCTTGGGCCCCTGCACCTTTGTGGCAGACCCACAACAAACGTGTGGCTCCTGGCTTCAGAATGGCAAAGCTCCAGCCATTGTGGCCATTTAGGGAGTGAACCAGCGGATGGAAGACCATTCTTTCCATCTCCCCCTCTCATTATCTGTAACTCTATCTCTCAAATAAATAAATAAATCTTCAAAAAAGGCATAGCATATAACTTTATAATATGGAAGTTAGACCAGAGACTAACAACAAAACTCCAGATCATTATATTGTCTATGAATTAATGTTAAATCTAGCCAAGCATCAAATAATTAATCAAATAATTATTAATTCTAGAAGTTTTGATATATTCTAGCTATGTATTTGAAAAATTTGTTGACTAGTGACAGAATACCCCAATATGTTTAGGCTAGGCTATAAAATGAAGTTATGCTGTTGATAACATTCTATGTAATACCAAAACATTATATGTAGGGATGGCAAATCCCTCAGGAAACTGAACATAGTCTTAAGTCAGAGCCTGTGGAAAGTTGGTTCTCAGTGTGTGTGAATTAGTCTTTTCCCAGATGCTCAGTGTGCTCTTTTTCTTAACTTCCTTTGTTTCTCTGTCTCCATGTATCAGGATGGTTTAGGTTTTGCTATGATAAAAAATAAACAAACGCTCAAGGTGTACTATCTTTGTTGGACATGATACTTGACATGTTAATCACATCCCATCGAACTATAGTATGAATGGAAATGCCAGTTAGGCTTACTATACACTAGAAAAGTTTGCTATCTCCCTCATAAGACCAACCCTTACACAGTCACTCAGGACCACAGACTCAGAGAGGATTCACAAAACCATGGTCACAAACCATGGTACCTTTCTTCCTAAGCTGACACAGGTATGGAAACAATTTACTAAAAAATTGTGACTCGTACACTATCTTGATCTAAAAGCAATTTAATTTCTACTTACATCTATTAGAATGGTCTAATGGCCTCATTTAAGGGAAATATAAGGTAACAAATAAAATGTTTGCTTAACTTTGCTAATAAAAATTGCTAGAAACACGGAAAACAAAAGAGTAGTCTATGTCCTTTCAATGTGATATTTGTACACTATTATTTCAAAGGGAAACCTATAGATTATTTAGTGCTCTAGGGGAAATTTTTTCTGCTTCATTTTTTATTTGCTATTTGGTTGGAGTTATGTTACATTATTACTTTCAAAATTCTCTCAAGGAAATAATAGATAATCCTGAAAGCTGCATTTTATTTTGTCCCACATGATATTTTGAAATGTTTTTATATAGGAGGTTTTTCCCCAATTATATTTTTTTCACATATTCAAAGTATTTTTGGACTGAACTTTACAATTTTCTTGGTTCCCTCATGAATTAGCAAGTTGAATAAAGTCACCAGTATATGTTAATTATATTTTTGAGAGTTGTATTTTAAAATTTTTGTCAAAATATTTTGACAGCATCTACTGTCTCTGCTGAAATAGTATTTCATTGGAGAGTTCTCCTATCCATAACACAATAGATATTTTATCACTTTCATAAACTTTTCCTACTTGGTATATATTGGAACTTTATTTACTTGTAATCAATTAATCATTCTCTACTATTATAGACACATCATAAAAATAATGATTCTGTGTTCTAAAATTTATAATCTCTAGACTGGATGAGTATTTGCCAAACAAGATCACTCAATAAATATTTGTGCGATGATTTAAGAAAATCATTCTGTAACTCAGAAAATAGCCTATAACTTAAGCTTTGCTGAATAAATTTTAGCATAATACAGAAACTATATTCAGCAGACCTAAATTTCAATGACAAATCAAATATCTGAAAAAAATGAAAAAAGTATTATACATGTTTAAAATGTTCTGTGAACAATTACTCTATACCATTGACTCATAATACAATATACAGATATTCCAGAAATGCTCTGAAGTTTATTAATACAACTGAGCATTAACTTAACTAGTTGGTGGCTTTTTCTAATCTGTTCGGTATGCATTTTTGTATGTTCCAATGTAGATGTGTATTTATATGATTTAGATATTTAATTAAAGTTTATTGAGCTTTTAACTGAAAGAAGAGCACATATAATTTATTGTAAAGGCAAAGTGCCCATTATACAGTCAGCTTTGACATATTGTGCTTAATTTCTAACTCCATATCAGATATACAAAATGAATTCTGTAGAACGCTATTTTATTTACAGAAATACAGCAGTAACTCATTTCTCTAGGTGCCTGTACTTCTCCTCCTGACACAATAAATCTTTGTGTTCTATCAGTACTAATTCTTCTCTTGCTCTTCCTCATTTATGTCAATACACTTTCAAATTCATGTCCACCTGTTTAGAGGCTTGTTTAGGGTGATGACACATTTCTTGTTTTTGCTGAGAAGAGTATAAGGAAGATTAACAGAGTACTGCAATCAAGATTAATGTAGTCATATGCCAAAAATTGGCTAGAGGTGCAACTTGCCTTTTCAGTAACTGCCTATAATGAAAGTTGGACACCATAGTATTCACATAAATATTTCCAGGCAACATTTTATCCATGGTAACTCATGAATCTGAAATTTGCTCAGCTATTTCCTTTAAGGAACTGATATTTCATATTTATTTCTGTGACTTTCCTAATAAGCATATTTTTTGGTTGACATTATAACCACGGTATTCTATTAGCAAACTGATTTCACCTTACTCCTAAATAAATTCAAGTAAGTGTTTCAAATACTAAAAACTTTATTCTTTTTTTTTTTTTTTATTTGACAGGCAGAGTTAGACAGTGAGAGAGAGAGAGACAGAGAGAGAGAGAGAAAGGTCTTCCTTCTATTGGTTCACTCCCCAAATGGCTGCTACGGCTGGCACGCTGTGCTAATCTGATGCCAGGAGCCAGGTGCTTCCTCCTTGTCTCCGATGCGGGTGCAGGGGCCCAAGCACTTGGGCCATCCTCCATTTCCTTCCCGGGCCATGGCAGAGAGCTGGACTAGAAGAGGAGCAACCTGAACTAGAATGGGATGACGGCGCCTCAAGCGGAGGATTAACCAAGTGAGCCACGGCACCGGCCCCAAAACTATTGTTTTTAAAGATTTATTTATTTGTTTACTTGAGAGGCAAAGTTACAAAGAGAAGGAGAGGCAGAGAGAGAGGTCTTCCATCCTCTGGTTCACTCCCCAACTGGCCGCTACAGCCGGAGTCGCACTGATCCAAAGCCAGGAGCCAGCAGCTTGGGCTCTTCTACTGCTTTCCCAGGCCATAGCCAAAGAGTTGATTCAGAAGTAGAGCAGCTGGGTTCAAAGAGGCGCCCATATGGGATGCCAGCACTGCAGGCGGCAACTTTACCTGCTATGCCACAGCGCCAGCCCCCTTAACCCTTTTTTAATTGAAATACAGTCATATATTAATTTGACAGAAAAGCCTTCATCAGTTTTCAGGTAAATCATACTTTTCTTCCAATTAATCTAGTTTTAGCAACTCATTACATATGAGAGTTACTTGCAAAGTGTGAGTTTCAAGGAGTAAAAACATTTTCTTCATCCTATGAGGTATATGAAGAGAATCAGTGCAGATAGATCATGAGTCAATGATAAAATAATTAGTTTGGTGTTGTCAACATTCCCCTCAGCTTGACTAAATTTTAAACAGATTTCATCCTGATTTTCCTTTTCTTATAGTTGTAGATTCTCTCTCTGTTTAAGACACAAATCTTTTAGTCTCTTGTTGGTTTTATAGTCCAAAATGTCTTTCCCAAGAATCTGCTATCCATTCCTTAAAATGTAATCATCAACAAAGACTGTGTCCCTGTCTCCCAATCTCTGTGAGAGGGTAGGAGCCAATTAGCAAACACAGATGGCTTAACCACAATGAATAGTTCAGGTCCTCTAGGACATCCTATTAGTTCACACCAGTCTTTTAAAATCCTTCTCCCTTTTTATGGTGGAGTTGAATTCAATTCCTTTATTTATGCCAATTGTCCTGAATAAAATCTTCTTGCCTTTTTAATTAGTCTGGTACAAGTTTTCTTTGACAATGATGATATTTTGATGAAATATATGTCATCTATCTTTCAAGCAGTTTCTAAATGTTATAAAATAAAAGAATACCCTTTCTTGGACGCAAATTAAAATTACATTAATCATATTTTCTTAACATTCTGTTGATATACAAGTATGGGTCATTTCAATGGCATGCTAATTACAAAAATAAAAGTCTATTTTTTACTCACCATACTTACATTATAAGTCCAATGGAAAGGTATTCTGGAATAAGATCAATATTTATTCTAAGGAAACTAAAATTGCCAATTATCTGGACTCTGAGAAACTTCTCAGATATTTGAACAATTTACATATTACTTTTCCCAAAAAAACCTAGTCAGATTTTCTGTTGCAAATGAAGAACGAGATATGACCTCACAGCCAATTCCAAGACAAAATAGAGGTTGCATCAACCAAAATTCTCCATGCTTCTTTTGTAGTTGTTTAAACATATGAATTCTGTTTATCTTCATATTGGCTTTTCCAAAGCAATATCACATCACACCCCTGTCCACTGATTTTCTATTTCTCTTCTTCACCTTGACACAGCAATTATCTTATCTGACATCTATAATGAAGAGCATGGGGTTTAGGCAATAGGCGGCACAGAAACAGGGCCAGAAAATCTTAGGCGTTTAAAAATTAACAGAAAAGTGAGCTCTGTTAAACATAGGAGTGGGAATAAGAGAGGGAGGAGATATATAGATTGGCACAGACTCATTCATACTTACCTCCAATGATGGAACTAGACATGTGCCAGGGCATTTCAACTCAATCTTATCAAGGAGGCAGGTACCAATGTCAGCGCACTTGGTAAAGTGATAAGTATAAGTACACAACCGATCAAAAAAGATAGGGTAAGTGTCGAAGAGATTTTACAAACAAGAATAATGTAAGCAAATAGTGAAGGATAGAATTACACAGCAGACTCATAGAATGGCAAACGTCCAAAACAGCAATCCAGCCTCAGAGTCAACCCTTGGGGCATTCAGATCTGGCTAAAAGGCCCATGAGAGTCTCACAGGCATGGAAAGCCACGACACAGTAGCAAAAGCAATCTAAATGAAAGATCCTGGTGAACAAGACCCCAGCAGAAGGAACACGCCATCAAGGAGGGAGGCGCCTTTCTCTGAAGGGAGGAAGGAACCTCCACTGTGATATGGCCTTGACCAAACAAGTTCAGAGTTGGTGAACTCAAGGGGCTTCCATAGCCTAGACAGCTCACAGCAAGAGCCTCGGGTGATTGCTGACACCATAAATAAGAATGCCAATTGTTAAATCTACAACGGGAGTCACTGGGTACAGGCTCCCCACGTAGGATCTCTGTCCTTAATGTGTTTTACTATGAAACTTAAAAACACTACTAGTCAAACAATACCCTATACCTCGTGTGGTTGGGTGAGTGCAGCCTGTTGAAATCCTTGCTTAGTATATACTAAGTTGATCTTCTGTATATGAAGGTAATTGAAAATGAAACTTGATGAAGGGTGGGATGGGAGAGGGAGTGGGAGAGGGGAGGGCCGCGGGAAGGAGGGAGGTTGGTGGGGGGAAGCCAGAATACAAAAGTTGCACTGTAAATTCACATTTATTAAATAATAAAAAGAATAAAGAAGAAAAGAAAATCTAAAAGCTTACTTATCCGAACCTGTGCTTTAGAGGAAGTTCCAGAAAGATTTTGCTTCCAACATCTAGGAAGGGGCCAGATCATTCAACCAATGAAATTTTCAACAAATGAACCTGAGTCACAGTTTAAACAGACAAGGTATAAAGATGCATGCTGTTTTGCAGGAAGGTCCTACTGTACTCTCTTTTCCACATCCTGGACATTCTCCTAACTCCTATTATACAAACCCTAGAAAACCTTTTCTCATAGTTTCTTTAGGGAACTACATATTCTCATTGTTTCTTTAACCTGCTCATAGTAAATAAAGCCTTCCTTTGAGTAACCCCTCTTGAAGCTGTTTATTCCATGACTTTCCTAGGTGAATGGAACCCTTAGTGCTAAACACATTCATAAGTATTTAAATTGATGCATCTTTATTCATTGCTCTCAAACAGGTGCCCCGCTTTTCCTTCTGTTCATGACCAAACCTAGGTAAAAACATAAAAAAAATAAAATAAAAAAATAAAAGAGAAGCCAAAGCACTCACACCCTTGCTTAGTCCCATGGCTTTGTCCATTATATTTCTTCCTTCTCACCAACTCTAATTAAGACCTACTCATTTTTAAACCTGTACCACATTAATTCCTTCTAGGGACAATGAACTGTCAAATACAGTGCCTCATTCACTGACCATGTTCTACCTGGGGAAGCTTCACCTCCTTTGAAAAACATTTTAGTTTGTGATTTTCAAATTTTCATTTTAAGGCAATAACTTGGTATTATTTTCTACACCAGACATTTGCTTATTGACAACACTTCGGGAGCCCATTTATTCTACTTCTTACCCATTTCAATTACCCTAAATTTCATTGTCATACATTCCTTCCTCTGCCAGTGGTTTACAATACAGATTTATCTTATTGCATACATATTTGCCCTTCCTAATTTACAGAGATTCAGAATCTTTTCTTTGTATTTTTCTCCTTCACTGGAGTCATATTACATTGTTGCTTAATTATAGTCCTTACAGTAATTATGGCTCATATCAGGAACTTGAGTATTAATTTCATGATGGTAGATTTTATTGCACTTTTCTGAAATCACAACATGAGAAGTTCATTATTTCTCCAAATTCAGTTTCTTCAATTTAATATTTGTCATTAGATATAATTAGTGGGAAGGATTCATTTTTATTCCAAAATGTCAAACAATATTGTCTAGAAATTACTGCTAATATTCAGAAAATGATTATATAGGACACAGCTGATGAGTTATGTATACATATATGGTCATAGCATATTTGAGATTTCCAGTGTTTACAAGATGCATTGTCCAGTGAATTTACAGTATCCTCTTAACTCTGTTGGACAGATATTTCAGGTTTCCTGGTTCAATCACAACTTCAAGATTTTAACATGTAGAAGTAGGAAATGTGCATGTCCAGAATAATAAATTTTATTTTTGTATCTTCTTTAATTCTTCATATCATTTTTCTCTAATCTTTTATCACCTCTCAAGCTGTTGACATTTATAGGTGTTTAATTCTTTTTTTTTTTAAGATTTATTTATTTTATTTGAAAGTCAGATTTTTACAGAGAGAGGAGAGGCAGAGAGAGGTCTTCCATCTGCTGGTTCACTCCCCAATTGGCCGCAATGGCCAGTGCTGCACAGATTTTAAGCCAGGAGCCAAGAGCCTCTTCCAGGTCTGCAACACGTTGCAGGGGCCCAAGGACATGGGCCATCTTGTACTGCTTTCCCAGGCTGTAGCAGAGAGCTGGATCGGAAGTGGAGCAGCCGGGTCTCAAACTGGCACCCATACGGGATGCTGGCACTGCAGGTGGCTGCTTTACCCACTATGCTGGCCCCATCTAGGTGTTAAATTTTTAAGGCAGATTGGACAGGATCAGAGATGATTCTTCTAGCCATTACCTTGGAAAGGAACAAACTAACATTTATTAGGGCAGTTTCATGAGAATAAAAAAATAAGACAAAAGCATGTATTGACACAGAGGCTTTTCTTCAAAAAAGCAAGAAAGCATTCTTAGATTTTCATTGTATTGATGACAGGCTTTGAAAAGATTCCTCAGACTAGACATTCATCCTGACTGTGTAGCAGCACGTGAGAGACAGCAGAAGCCTAAAGAGAAAGTTGAGTTTGGCTTGCAAAAGAATCCTTGCATAGTGTGGCCCATTGGCACAGCTTGGGAAGCCCACATCCCATGTCGGAAGACTTAGTGAGAGTCCTGGCTCTCCTTTCAATCCAGCTTTCTGCTAATACAAACTCTGGAGGAAGAAAGTGATGTCTCAAATATTTGGGTCCCTGACTGTATTTTGGACCCCCAGACTGAATTCTGGAATCCTGGCATTGTCCTGTCCCAGACTTGGCTGTTGCAGGTATTTGGGGAGTGAAACAGCAGTGGAAAATGTCTCTTTTCTGTCCTTCTTTCTCTCTCTCTGCCTTTGAAATGCAAACAATAAATAAATGAATAAATAACCCTTATACAATAGTTATGTAGCATCAGAAAATTTCCGTTATGAAAACATCTGAAGATTGGGTCAATGCAGGCAGTTAACAGCAAAACTTGATATAAAGACACATATACTAATCCAGTAGCCAATTCCACTTTACACTCTTTTCCAAAACTTGACATGATCTAGACCTAGAAATTCTTTCATAAAGTAGAATTCATATTATATTTAAAGTAGATATGATGGAGACAGAAATTATTTAATTACAGACTGAAGAAATTGTTCCTATTTATGAGTAGAGACTTATATATACCACACAATTATTTCCTTAAGAACATATAAACAATAAGATTCTCTTTCCATAGACTACTTTACCTGCACTATTCAAAATGTAAGTAAATATCTTAATTATCTTTTTGGCAATGTGTACAAAATCAATAACAAACTCCTCACTCCATTTCACCTTCGTCTAAATTGTTGATATTTGTTGCATTGTTTTTGTGCATGTTTATATATGTGTGTATAAATGTATATAATCTCACTTTGCATTCAAATAGCCATGTATGTATGACCTTGTCTTGCACATAGTATAGTAAATTTCAAGGAGACTAATAGGCTATGCACATATTAATTTGAAGAAGCAGGATTCAACTCTGGCCCTATAACATACTTCAGATGTTTGGTAAATAAAAAATACTGGTATTCTATGGCATCACATATATTTGAAGCAACATAGGAATTTAATAAAATAAAGAAAAAACAAAGTAGATGAGGAGAAAGCAGGTATGACCACTGCCGGATCGCAGGAGCTCTTAAGAGATTGCTGCCCTTTCTTTAATGAGATGGCAGCTGACAGTCTGAGAGTTCTGAGTGAATGAGCACAACAGGGCGGCTGGTATTGCCATTGCTGTTTGCACCGCCCCAAGCAGCAGGTGCTCATGCTTAGACCCCTCCCTCCTCTCCTTGAAAGGCTACTCTTATCCATGCTCTAGAAGGAGCAGGAGGAAGAGGAGGAAAGAAGGAAGAATCTGGGATACAGGAGCTCCTCCTGGAGCATAATGTGGATAGCTCTTCATATTAAGAAAATAAAATGAGTTTACCCTGTTACAAACTGTCTGTGGGTTCCCACAACTAAAAGAAATAGAGACTAATGACTTTTGCTCAAGCTGTTTGTTTTACACTACTTATTTAGAATTTCTTCTGACAATTTTTCATTTCATACAGGATCATTTTTGACAGTTTTTTAAAATTTTCAACTAATTATGGTAGTAGGGGAAAATGCATCATTAATAAAAACTCAGGTCATAAATCCTGTCTGCTCTAGTATTTTAATTGTTAATATATTCTGGCTGAAAGATGTTAAGATATGACACTAATGACCAGAAAATACAGAGTGACAATAATTTAAATTCTTGGATGACTGGAATTCATAAACTCATACACACATAAACATTTTAATGCCATATATATACAAATCTAGCAAACTAAGATCTGAAAGACCAAAACTGTCCCTAAGCCAAAGTTATCTATTAAAGGTTTCTAGAGAGTGTATTTTTACATATTATATCAGATAATTCATTTTCATTATCATATGCTAATTAAAATGTGAAAAAAAGTTATAACCCCAAATCTTTTGCTGATTTGAAAAATTTGTTTATTTTAAAAGCAGAGTGACAGGGCTAGAGCTAGGGCTGGAGAGAGAGAAAGACAAAGAGAGAAATTCCCTGCTGCTCATTCACTCCCCAAATGTCCATGACAACTCAGGCCAGGTCAGGCCAAAACTAGGAGGTCAGAAATGCCATGCAAATCTCTTAACTGCCTGGAATAAACACAAGCACCCCGGCCATCATCTGCTGCCTCCTAGGTGCATTCACAGGAAGCTAGATTGGAAGCACCGAATAGTCTGGATGTGACACGAGCCGCCCACTCCAGTGTGGATCTGACCAATCCAAATGGTGGCTTAACCCATTGCACAATAATTCCTGTCCCTGTTTTAATAAACTTCTAATAATACAATAGCTATAAATTTACAAAAAATTTACAGACCATCCCTCTGTATTGGTTATATAGTTGACCCTATTTTATCAGATTACATTACCATCACTAGTGTCACTTTTCTTTTCCAGTACTCCTTTGGGATATCACACTGCATTGAGTCCACTGAGTCATCATAATTCCTTAGTGTCTTCTGTCTATGACAGTTTCACATTCTTTCCTTCTTGACAGTTTTGAGGAGGATTACTCAGGTATTTTGTCGAGTGTTTTTCAATTTTGTCCTGTATTATTCTCTCCTTATGACTATCCTGGGTGTTAGGGTTTTAGAGATACTGTCACAGAGACAGAGTGTCTTTCACCTGGCTCAGGTAGTGTTTTCGAGTGCCTCCACTATAAAGTTACCCCCAACCCCTTCAATATGCATCCTTTATGAACATTATTTGTTAAAGGAAAGTTGCTGAGCATGCTCAATGTTGACAAAGTGTAGGAGGGTTTGCACCACAGCCTGGAGGTGTGCTTACATGAATTATTTGAAATAGTTAAAAAAGAAGTTGTATCTCTTTTTGCCACATTGGCTTATTTCTTTAATTATTTCTGCCAATAAATTTATGCATATTTATTTCATACTTTGTGTTATATCTAGTTTATTGTAAAGGATATCAAAATAAATATGATTTACTTTGTTTTTAAATCAATTTCTGTTTTAGTCATTAGAGGCTTTCCAGTTCTATATTGTGTCCCTTTTACATATCCCTGCATCCTGATAGGATGCTCCAACTGTTTTCTCTGAAACTATAAATGTCAGGAGAAAAATTATTGTGAATTAGACATTTGAAGTGGAAAATAAAGTTAATTATTTTTTACAATAGTCTCAAAATTGATTAAATAATTTCACCTATAATTTTCATGAGGTATCCAAAAAATTGGATTCCAAATCTTAGTATGCAAATTCAAGTACAAGATCCATTGTTTTGAAAGGTGATCTTATTTGAGCAAGCAAAGAGTTACAAAGGAAATTAGTTTATCAATATGAATATTTATAGTATATAAAGCATTCAGTGTGGGTACAATAAGTTATATTAAAGTCCATTGCCATTGGCCAAGTTATTTTACAAATGTGACCAGATCTCTGGTTGTACATGTACTCAATTAGTTTACTATTCAAAAAGCAGTGAACTTAAACCCCTTTTCAACATAGCTAACTCTACTATCTATTTTTTAGAGTTTTTTTTAAATAAAAGACTGAATGAGGCCAGTGCTGTGGCACAGTCAGTTAACCCACAGCTTGCAGTATCCACATCCTAGATAGGCATCAGTTTGAGTCCCAGCTATTCCACTTCTGATCCAGCTCTCTGCTAATCTACCTAGGAACATGGTGGAGAAAAGCCAAAGGGCTTGGAACTGTGCACCCATATGGGAGACCCAGATGAAGTTCCTGGTTCCTGGCTTTTGTCTACCCTCCATGCCATTGCAGCCATCTGGGAAGTTAACTAGTGGATGGAAGATCTCTTTCTTTTTTTGTCCTTTTCTCTATAACTCTGCCTTTCAAATAAATAAATAAATAAATCTTTAAAAATTTAAAAATAGAAGATTGTATGAAAATTCATATCAATGTAATATTGAAGCAAAAGAAAATGAAAAACAGTTGTTAAATCCAAGGTGGATGCGATAATTAAAATATAAAGTGACAATTACCCCAGGGGTCTTGTGAACATCATTAAATCACTGAAGAACTCCCAAAATATGGTATGATTAATTTCATTCTACCAATACAGAAACTTAAAGACAAAGAGCTTAATTAACTTGTGCAAGGTTATTCAGCTAGTAAGCTCTATGTAAGCCAAAATAAACTAATTTCACCCCTTTCAACAAACTCCTATTCCTCATTACTACAAGATTCCCATCTTCCTTCTTTAGAAATGTGGTTTAGGAAGAACTGAATGGAAGTGGTCTTTTTTACTTCTCAATAGTAGGCATCACATATTGTTGTGTACTGTCATTGTTGATGAGCATATTTCCTCTCTGTCAATTGTGTTGTCCTCTCTTTTTTAAAAAAATATTTATTTATTTATTTATTTGAAATCCAGATTGAGAGACAGAGACAGAAGGTGATCTTCTTTCCCTTGGTTTACTCCCCAAATGGCTGCAATAGCCACAGGGGGTCCAGGATGAAGCCAGAAGCCAAACTCTAGCTGGGTCTCCCACATGGCAAGCAGGAGCCAAAGCACTGGGGTCATCCTCTGCTGCTTTCCCAGGGACATTAGTAGGGTGCTGGATTGAATGTGGAGCAGCCAGGACTGGAACCAGCAAGTGGTAGCTTTACCAGTTGTACCATGAGTCCCAATTGCTTGTTCCTTAAAGGCACACCTTTATTTCATACCTTCTTTATACATAATAAAATATAATGAAAAGATATGACAAAGCATTATTGAATGAATCAACAGTCTTCCCTAAGGTAACAAAAGACTGAATTAATAAATGAAATAAAGTACAATAAAATGAAGTCAACTTGAATTCTTTATTTATTTAGTGAATTGCTCATGAAAAGTAGAACATTTCTGATCCAGTGGATACTTTTGCAAAGAAGGTTTAGATCATTTAAATGCTAAACCAATTTTAAAATTAAACTCCAAGGTTATTACTATGCACACTCTTTAATTAGTTAGGATTTTATGGTTAAGAATAACTGAATACCAGATTAAGAGGCTGAAACAATTACAAAAAGAGAAAACCTTGAGCAAGGTTGCCTCCAAGCTCTTTGAACAACAGTCTTGCCTTCAAGCAACAGGGCCCTTGCTTGCTTCCTCTGTTCCAGTATTATCTTGGATTTTATGACAATATTTAGTACCTAATATAGAAAACTCCAATTTTTTATTTTCTCAAATTGCAATATTCTAAATAATAAAGTATAGGTAGTAAGAGAAAAAAAACTTTCTCCTTAAACAGACTTCTTTTTCATCAAGAAGACATTTCTTCTGGAAGCTTCTCATTAATCTTTCTCTAAAATCTTATTTGTGAAAACTGGGCTATACACTCACATATAAACCAATCATTTGTGCAATCATTCATGCAGACAATATGATTAGCATGACTGGGTTTGTTCCATCAAAATTCATTACATGGACAGTGCTGTGGTTGTGAGAAAGAAGGAACAAGTACTATGATGTAGAGAACCAACAACACTCCCAACAAAGTATAGCAAGGCTATAGAACCTGTCTATACAGCAAAAGGACACAAGGTAGGAATGAGAATCAAAGAGGCAAACTGGAGAAGCAGCAAGCAAGGAAATGCGTGTTCTCTGTTCCAGGATGCCAAGGCTATGGCCCAGTGCCCTGAAAGGTTTGTTGCTCTTCATCCTCAACAGGGTGGTGGCAACATACTGGTGCTGGAGTAAAACTCTGGTGACTGAGCAAGATGGTAGAACCTGTTTAATACAAGAATTTAGCCAGTAGGTCATGCCAAACAGTTAAACAACAGTATAATAGAAAAAGAAAAGATAACAAAGCCAGGATATCTTTCACAGCCCTACTCAAGAAGGCTGTACTCCATATTCTGGCCATTTCCTGCCAAATCTGAGAAAAATTCTTTGGCCCACTCTGGGTATGGAAATAAGATATTGCAACAAAACAGGTGGCAAATAGGTTACCAGGTCTGAAGCCAGAGACATTGTGTTTAAGGTAGATAACAGGAACAGGAATCAGTGTCCTACCTGACTATTAAGACAGAGAGAGAAAGAGAGCATTATCTCCATTCACCAATTAACTCTCCAAATGCCCACACCCGCCAGGGCTGGACCAGGCCTAAACTAGTAGCCTGGAACTCAATCCAGGTTTCCATGTGGTTGGCAGGGACCCAAGTAGGTACCATCTACTGCCTCCCAAGTCCTTTAAAAAATCTATACGTGGCCTAGATTTTCCAAGGCAATTATTATTTGAGATTGCACTGTTAACCAGAATGACTTCATTTTCCATATCAGTACAAATCCAATCCCAAAACAAAATATAATTACTTTTTGTTGGTGCTAATGCATAGCTAATACAATATGATTACACATTTATTTAATCTCTCCAAAAATTTTAAGTAACTTTTATAATTTCCATTCTTAAATTGGGTAAAATCTGTGACAGTACTTAAATATCCCCAAAGTTAAATTGTAAATAATAAGGCCAAGATTTGAGCCCTGTACTGCGAAATTCTAAGCTGTCTACTATAAGGTACAATCCATATGTCTTTTATGGTATTTCAAGCCTTTAATGGCACACACAAATTGCAGCTTCATTGATCCATTAGTCAATCTTGGGCTTGAAATCTGGGTAAGCCAAATGTGGAAGGCAGTGTAGACAGCTGCTGTATTATAATGGCCAAAAAGCAGCTGAATTCACCCTATTTAGATTCTTTCTCTTAGAAGATCATCTCAAAAATATGGAACTTCTGCAGTTTTGTGAGAGCATAAAAAGCATACTTGACCTGTCACTTTGAGTGGCATTCAGAACCGTTCATTGGAACCTGAAATGAAATTCAGGTATCTCCTTTAATGAACATTCTACAATGTCATATTTAGTCACGAATTTTAAGCAGACATGTACATCACTAGGCAGAAAAGTAAGTAATCTTAAAGTGTGGGTGTTTGTTAATGCAGAAAAATATGCCTAAACTGTTAAATTGGTTTTCTATATGAATTAAATGAATTTAAATAATCCCTGAGTACTAGTCTTGTTATATTCCAGATTTAAGACAGACGCCAGGGACAGAACAAAAAAAAATGAAAAATACTTCGAGAAAAGTGGATTTCAGCTAAAGGTAGGATAGAAAGTTTTGCAGAGCAGCATTTTAAGACGTGAATTTGTCAATGTGTCTGACAGAAATTCAAATCACCTGTCCAATTTGATGAAGCTATAGTCTTCACCTTTGTTTACAGAGAAGTATATGTCAAACTCTGAACCAGGTAATGAACTGAAGAAAACAGACCCACAGAAATGGATGATATATTATTAAATCCTATGTGAAATATTTTCATTAGAGTTTCAATTATCCACAAATTGTGATGTATAGGAAGAAAATTCAAAAGCAAAGAAGACCCAACTATCAAATATTCATTATTTTCAAAATTTTTATACTTTCTATCCATGTTCTAAAAAGAAAGATTATTTTTACAAATTGTTTATTGTCCCTGAAAATAAAAATGCACACGAAACAACAGATTATAAAAGATTTTTGTAATAATTTCACTTGCGATTTTTAGAAAGAAGTTACTTGTCTGGATTTGAAAAGGCAGCAACAATTAGAATGAGAACTACACTATGTGATCTGGGGCACTGGGGCAAATGTTTTCTGAAAAGACACAATAAGTGCTCTAAGTATGTGACAGCTGTATGGTAACATCAGAGAGGTTCTTAGTTACATATGACAACAAAATTTAAGCTTGGTGGTTGTTTTAGTTTTTTTTTTTTTTTTTTAGAATTTTTTGGGAGCTTTTAACTTTTTATTCATTTCCATTTTCACTTCAGAGGCAGGGAGAGAGAATGAGAGGTGGAGACAGATCCACTGGCTCACTACTTGAACTTTTGCAACAGCCAGAACAGGGACAGGGCAAAACCAGGAAAGAATCTCATCCAGGTCTCACACATGGTGGCAGGAATGAGAGCACTATAGCTGTCAACTGCTGCCTCTCAGAGTGTGCAATAGTATCAGGAAGCTGCAACTGGAAGCAGAGCTGGGGTTCGCAACCAGGCTCTAGGATACAGGTTGTAAATGTCACAAGTGGCATCTACCCACAGTACCAAATGCCCACCCTAATTGTTTTAAGAATTACAATTTCATAAACAGATTACCTCCACTAACTCTAATAATACTCCTATAAAATAAGTATCATTAGCCATCATTAACATCATTTTCAGATTAGGAAACTGACATTTAAAAAGGTTGAGTGACAGAGCAGTATAATTTGAAGTCCTCCAAAGATGTGGATTACATCATTAAACTTCATGGTTACTTCTATCACTTGATTTGAATATGAATCAAACTGTAGTGTTTGAAGGCTGTGAAGAAATCAATGTAAAAGCAGACTGAACCAGGGCATATTCATAGAGAATTAATTTTTTTAGAATAACCAGGTAATTTTAATCTTATTGAACCAAACAAAAATATACCCTGATATAAAATGCAGTATTTTTGTAAATACATAAATTAAGATTGAATATATAAAATATGTTTTAAATATTATACACCCTAGTAAAAGGTTAACTTTTTGCAATGGTTATAATACTTTAATTTGCAGAAAGCTCAAACACTGGTTAATAGAGTCTCACAGGTATTCTATAGGGCGTAAAATCTCCATGCCTAGTCATTTCCTTGTTTATTTAGCTAATTGTTGGTCACTATTAAAATTTCACTAAGATAACACTATATTTTACTTTGAATTGTGATTTAACATGTTGACGCAAAATACAGGAACTACTGAAGTGGGCATTTGGCACAGGAGTTAATTCATTACTTGGAATGTTTGCATCTCAGAGTATCAGGTTCCAGTCTTGCCACTCCACTTCCATCCAGTGTCCTGATAATGTACACACTGGGAGGCAGTTGATTATGGCACAGATACTTGTGTTTCTGTCATCTATGTAGAAGATATGGATTGAGATTCAGTATCCTGGCTTTGGCCGTATCCAGTCCTGGTTGTTACAGACATTTTGGGGAATGATTCTGCAGATAGAGTAAGTCTCAGTCTCTCTCTCTCTCTCTCTCTCTCTCTCTCTCTCTGCCTTTCAAAAATAATAAAAAAAGTAAATAAAATAAAATGAGAATTGCTATAGTAGAATTTCCAGTGCCTAATTCTGTTTGGAAGCCCACAGATAAAACAAAATAATTATGTACACAATTAGTTTCTTGATCTTTTCCTCTACCCCAACAATGTCCTTTCCCCCAGTGTTTTTGTGTTTTTCTATATTATCTTTAGAAAACACACTCAGTAGCTCAGACCAAAAACTGCGTATTGGATGGATTTCACTTTATGTCTCAGCAATTCTCTCCGCTTGTCCTATCTTCTGTTATCTATATAATAATCTCATGATTTTTCTCTTAACTCTCTTAAAATCTGTTTCTAACAGTGGCCAGATCCATTTTATCCAAGTAAAAATCAAATTTTTGCTGATATATTCAAATTCCTTCAATTGGTCTAACTTCACTAAACGTATCCAACATAATTTCAGATTGATGTTCTTATTACCTCCTCTACAGCTGTGGAGCCTGTAACCTCTGCAAGGAGTGCTGGTTTCTTTTCTTGGAAATCAGAATCTGGGTTGTGCATTGTTACTGAGTTCTTATTTATTCTAGGTTCTGTCAGCGGGCAACACTAGATAATCCATGTATGTATGTACAATAACCCACATATTGGGCAGGTATGCACAAGAATCTTAAGAGAACGACACTTAGAAAAATTAACCAAGGATGGACAATATAACCATGTAGAATACCCTATGTATGGGGTGGGTATACACATTCATCCTAGAGAATGACATTCAGAGAAATTAATTCAGCTACTGCAGCAGAAGAAATAAGAGGTTAATCTGTCTGGTTATTAGAGCCTTGGAAACCACAGGATGTTTAATGAGTTTCTCACACATGAAAGCAGAAAATGGTAATGAAACATGAAGAAGTCTATAACAACCAGAAGTGGAGCCACACGTTCAACAAATATTAATTTTAAGACAATTGGCTTAGTGTCCTAAGGTGGGGGTGTTATTTGTAAAACATACTCCTGTTAAATCTGGTAACTTTTCTTCATATTTGCCACACGAAATTGGTTTACTATTTGCATACTGTGCAAAATTATTTATAGGAACTATACCTTGTACGCACTGAATGTGAACACTCTTCTAAAAGTCTATTTGTCAATATTATCCTCACTGTGCTGGTATTTGAAACTGGCCTTTGGGAAATAGTTGGGGTGGAAAATATGTGGGTGGAATACTCATAATGGGAAAAGTGATGTTAAAAGAAGATGCAAAAGAGCTAGTTCATTCTCTTTTCTCTGCATGAGGATACAACCAGAAATCAGTACGCTGCAATGTGGAAGAGGGTCCTCACCCAAATCTAACATCTGGCACATGATCTCAGACTTCCAGCCTCTAGAAAAATGAGAATGAAAATCTCTGTTGCTTGTAAACAACAAAATGTATGGGATCATGGCACAACAGCCCAAGCTCACCAAGAGTGCATGACAAGAACAGGTGCACATTGCATATTTATTAATAAATACATAAGTGAATGACTGTTATTGATTTCCAGGTATCTGTTAAAATAACAGACTGAAAGTGAAAGGCTGGAAAAAGATATACCATGCCAACAGAAATAAAAAAGAGCAGGCATAGCCATCTTAATATCGGACTACATAAACTTTAACACAAAAACTGTTAAGAGAGACAAAGAGGGGCACTATATAATGATTAAGGGATCAATTCAACAGGAAGATATAACGATTATCAATGTATATGCTCCTAATTACAGGGCACCGGTTTATTTAAAAGATTTGTTAAGGGACTTAAAGGGAGACTTAGACCTCAATACAATAATACTGGGGGACTTCAATAATCCACTCTCAGAAACAAATCAACAGGACAGAAGATCAAAAAGGAGACAGTAGATTTAATCAACACTATAGACCAAATGGATCTAACAGATATCTACAGAACTCTTCATCCTACACATAAAGCATTTACATTCTTCTCAGCAGTATATAGAACCTACTCTAGGATTGACCACATACTAGGCCATAAAGCAAGTCTCAGCAAATTCAAAAGAATTAGAATCATATCATGCAGCTTCTCAGAACATAAAGGAATGAAGTTGGAAATTAGCAACTCAGGAATCCCTAGATCATATGCAAATACATGGAGATTGAACAACATACTCCTGAATGAAGAATGGGTCATAGAAGAAATCAAGAGAGAAATCAAAAATTTCCTGGAAGTAAATGAGGATAACAGCACAACATACCAAAACCTATGGGATACAGCAAAAGCAGTGTTAAGAGGAAAGTTTATATCAATAGGTGCCTACATCAAGAAACCGGAAAGGCACCAAATAGATGAGCTTTCAGTTCATCTCAAGTATCTAGAAAATCTGAAGCTATCCAGACCCAAATCTAGTAGGAGAAGAGAAATAATTAAAATCAGAGGCAGAGAGAGAGAGAAAGAGGTCTTCCATCTGCTGGTTCACTCCTCAATTTGCCACAGTGGCTGGAGCTGCGCTGATCTGAAGCCAGTAGCCACGAGCTTCTTCTGGGTCTCCCTCATGGTGCAGCGGCCCAAGCACTTAGGCCATCTTCTACTGCTTTCCCAGGCCATAGCAGAGAGCTGGGTTGAAAGAGTAGCAGCCAGGACTAGAACCAGCACCCATAGCGGGGTACCAGCACTGCAGGTGGTGGCTTTACCTGTGATGCCGTAGCACCAGCAACACTTCTCATTTTTGTAATTTTAGCTCGCCCATAAAAGGGAAAGCATGGGGCCAGCGCTGTGGAGCAGTAGGTTAATCCTCCGCCTGTGGCGCCAGCATCGCATATGTGTGGAGACAGGGAGGAAGCTCCTGGCTCTTGGCTTTTGGGGAGCGAACCAACAGAAGGAAGACCTTTCTCCCTGTCTCTCCTTCTCATTGTCTGTAACTCTACCTCTCAAATAATCTTTAAAAAAATAATAAAAAAAGGGAGAGCAGGTGTTATCTCTCTGTGTTCAGCTTATGTCACTCAACATTTGTAAGTGTAGCTTTGCTGAACCTTGTTTTATATCTTTGCCAAACAATGGTTAACAATAATATATTGCTATAATTTTATTTTTTAACTATTAGTAACAATTTCCAAAGTACAGCTTTGGATTACAGTGGCTTTTTCCCTCCATAACCTCCATCCCACCCGCAACCATCAATCTCCTGCTCCCTCTCTCATCCCATTCACATCAAGATTCATTTTCAATTACCTTTATATACAGAAGATCAATTTAGTATATACTAAGTAAAGATTTCAACAGTTTGCACCCACACAGAAACACAAAGTGTAAAGTACTGTTTGAGTACCAGTTATAGCATTAATTTGCATAGTACAAAACATTAAGGACAGAGATCCTACATGGGGAGTAAGTGCTCAGTGACTCCTGTTGTTGACTTAAAAAATTGATACTCTTATTTATGGTGTCAGTAATCACCCTAGGCTCTTGTCATGAGCTGCCAAGGCTATGGAAGCCTTTTGAGTTTGCCAATTCTGATCTTAATTAGACAATGTCATAGTCAAAGTGGAAGTTCTCTCCTCCTTTCAGAGAAAGGTACCTCCTTCTTTGATGGCCCGTTCTTTCCGCTGGAATCTTGGCTAAGTTTATTCCAAGGTATTTGATTGCTTTTGTGGCTATTGTGAATGGGATTAATCTTAAGCAGTTCTTTCTCAGCCATGGCATTGCCGGTGTATTCAAAGGCTGTTGATTTCTGTGCACTGATTTTATATCCTACTACTTTGCCAAACTCTTCTATGAGTTCCAATAGTCTCATAGTAGAGTTCTTTGGATCCCCTAAATAAAGAATCATATCATCTGCAAAAGGGATAGTTTGAATTCTTCCCTCCCAATTTGTATCTCTTTAATTTCTTTTTCTTTGCCTAATAGCTCTGGCTAAAACTTCCAGAAGTATATTGACTAGCAGTGGTGAGAGTGGGCATCCCTGTCTAGACAGATATCAGTGGAAATGCTTCCAACTCTTCCCCATTCAACTGATTATATTGAGGAATGTTTTTTCTGTACCCAATTTGCTTATAGTTTTCTCTGCATCTATTGAGATAATCATATGGCTTTTCTTCTGCAGTCTGTTCATGTGGTGCATCACATTGATTGTTTTGCGAACATTGAACCATCCCTGCATACCAGGGATAAAACCCACTTGGTCTGGGTGGATGATCTTTCTGATGTGTTGTTGCATTCTATTGGCTAGAATTTTATTGAGGATTTTTGCATCTATGTTCATCAGGGATATTGGTCTGTAATTCTCTTTCAATGCTGCATCTTTTTCCGGCTTAGGAATTAAGGTGATGCAGGCTTCATAGAAAGAATTTGGGAGGATTCCCTCTTTTTCGATTGTTCTGAATAGTTTGAGAAGAATTGGAGTTAGTTCTTCTTTAAATGTCTGGTAGAATTCAACAGTGAAGTCGTCCAGTCCTTGGCTTTTCTTTGTTGTAACTCTGTCAACCGGGTGGGAGATATTGCCATAATTTTAATGACCTGTGATTATTTTAAATTTTACTGAATATGAGTGAAATTGACATTATTTTATTTGATTACTCTATCACCCTTGATTATATTCCTGCTGAATTACAGTCTTTTAACCTTTTACTTGTTGTACTTTTTAATTAGTGGAGCATTAACCTTTTGAGTGTAATATAAATTAAAAATGTTATCTCAAAAGTTACCAAGAGTGGAAGGGAAGAAGGATGGAAGGAAGAAAGAAAGAAAAGAAGGAAGAAAAAGAACACTGGATGGAAGACAGTTCCCTTATACTTTTAGAATTTTATCTACAAATTAAATTGAATCTGTTTTCTTTATATTAATATCAAACTAACAAAATAATTAAAAATATATCTCTATTCCTTTTTAGATAAAAATATTTTAAACAATTCTCTTCATTTACTTCATTTTAACTTTATCCATATAAATATCTTAAATTCTTTAAGGAATACCCAAGCATAAGTATTAGCACTACTCAATAAATGAAAATGGAAATAGTATTTTAACCTCTACCGGAGACTTCAGTATGTGATGTAGGCATGGGCAGAAAATAAATGCATAGTGAGAAGTTTGCAATAATTTCCCTTGTATGATACTAAAAAAAAGAAAAATATATCTGTAATAAATTTAAATTTTGACCACCAGCAAAGCTATGCCTCACATTTTTTTTTTTATTTTTAAAAATTTATTTATTTACTTGAAAGAGTTACACAGCGAGAGGAGAGGCAGAGAGAGGTCTTTCATTAACTGGTTCAATCCCCAAGAGGCCGCATGAAGCCAGGAGCCAGCAGCTTCTCCCGGGTCCCCCACTTGGGTGCAGAGGAGAAGCACCTGGCTCCTGCCATCGGATCAGCGTGGTGCACACCAGCCGCGGCGGCCATTGGAGGTGAACCAATGGCAAAAAGAAGACCTTTCTCTCTGTCTCTCTCTCTCACTGTCCACTCTGTCAAAAAAAAAAAAAAAAAAAAAGGTTATGGTACTCATCTAGATTAAAAGAGATGAAAGAGATAGTGTTGATTAGAATAGTATTCTCTCTGGGGCAGGCATGTGGCAAGCAGTTAAGTCACCAATTTGGACGACAGCACCATATTTCAGAGTGCTATGTTAGAGTCCAGTCTATACCAACTCCCATTCATCATCTTAATGTGCACCATGGAAAGCAGCGGGTGATGGTGGCTCAAGTACTTGGGTCTCTAATACCCACATGGGAAACCTAAATTACATCCTACACTCCTACCTCCAGCCTGGTCCAACCTTGGTTGTTGTGGGAATTTGGTGAGTGAACCAGCAGATGGAAGACCTTTCTATTCCTTTGCCTTACAAATAAAATGAAAATAAATAAGCTTTTAAAACGTTTAAAATATTCTTATCTCTATTCTATGACATAACTATGTTTGTGTGAGATAGATTATTTGTCTCTTTGGTTTGATCAAGCAAATCATTACTCAAATAATTTGAATGGGACAGCAGGAATATCAAATATGATTTTAAAAAGAAAACAAATGGGAAAAATTATATGCTTCACTTTCAGAAAGAACTTTTTTCATAATGTTTATTATTAATTATTGAACAGAATATTGAAATATAACCAACATTTATATTTACTAGCCTTACTTATATGATAGTTGAGAATCATACCTTCTCTATTATAAATGCATTATAATTACTATAAAAACATCTGTTTTATCACATAAACAATTCAAAGAACAAAAAGGAGTAAATGATTTATAGATTACTATAGTTGTAAACAACTATATATATACAACAGTACACTGTTTATTACATTTTAATAATCATCATGTCATATATATTATATTTTCCTTTTTACAAATATTACTCACAAATGTTGTAAATGGTGGTGCCATTCCTAAAACAATAATTTTTCAAATATCTTACTCAAATTTTTTCCCCACCAGATGCTCACTGTTGTGTATAATTTGCCACCTGAAAATTCTCCCCCAAAGAGAAACATGCTTCTTTAATTGATACAGAAAAGATACTTATCATCCTCATATAGGCATATCAGAAAGTGTGTTTATGATGCTATTTGCATTTTTTTGGTGATTACTAAAAATTTATCCCGAAAGTTTTACTATATAATTGGAGAGATAACCTTTATTTTTTATAGCTGCATATATTTAACAATGGTAAGGGTAAAGTCAAGATTTTAATAGAGGTTTAAGTTCATAAAAGTTAATTTATTCCAGTTAAATAAACTTAAAATTAGTTTTAAGTCTGATTGTATATACAGATCCAATCTTTGAGTATGTGGCATAAAAATAAATTTTTCCCTCTTATGTAAATATCAGAATAAATATTTAAGTACTATATTCATATACACTGATGTGTTATATACATTTGTACATATACATATATATATATAGTATACAAGTATATGTGTATACATATATATAGAGAGAGAGTATAGAAAAAATTGAGAAAAGTGGTTGATTTCTAAATAGGCAAAACTGTGACAGCCAATGCCATGGCTGAGAAAGAACTTCTAAGATCAATCCCATTTACAATAGTTACAAAAAAATTAAATATCTTGGAATAAATCTAACCAAGGACAACAAAGATCTCTATAATGAGAATCATAAAACATTAAAGAAAGAAACAGAAGAATATATTAAAAATGGAAAAATCTTCCATGTTTATGGAATGGAAAGAATAGCATCAAAATGTCCACGCTACTGAAAGTAATTTATAGATTCAATGTGATAACCATCAAAATGCCAAGCACTTTCTTCTCAGATATACAAAACACAATGTTGAAATTCATATGGGAGCACAGGAGACAATACATAGGTGGCAGTTTAACCTGGTATGCCACAGTGCTGACCTTAAAATATTAAATTTGATGGAAATTATTTTCTTCTGCTCATTTACCTAAATGTAGTATTTATACTAAATCGTTTTAGAGGTTTACATAATTTTCTCAAGTATCTTCATTTCTTAAAGTAAATTGTTATGATTTTAAAGCATATTTTGATAAAATTGTTGACTAACAATGGAAGTTTATTATTGGATAAGGTTAAGTGCGATCATAATTAAAAGATTAATTATTGTGGTAAGCCTTTAAACATAAAATCTGGAGAACCATGTCAAACGTTTAAGGTGCAAATAACACGAAGCATCCTTTCACTGCCATGCTTAAATCATGTGCTTCCAACGACAGCAGGCAAATCATGCAATCTTCCCACTGTCCATACTAATTATGCCACCTATGATGGCAGCATCCTGTATGAATGCTACATCAAGTCTTGGCTGCCAAACTTTTGATCCAGATTCCTGTTAATGTGCTAGGAAAAGCAGTGTAAGATGGCCCAAGTACTTCAGCCTTTGCCGCACACTGGCACACACACATGCCACACACACCGAAGGTGTGGACAGAATTCCAGTCTCCTGACTTCAGACCGGTGCGTGTCTGGCAGTTGCAGCAATTGAGGGAGCAGACAAATGGATGGAAGGTCTCTCTCTCTGTCACTCCCTCTTACGCTGAGTAGCTCTTCCATTAAAATGAATCAATACATTTTTTATAAAAATTAATACTTTATCAAGATACTAAGCCTTTTGGTTTTCCTTTGAAAAAGGGCAATGAATGACAGTAATGTGCATTGTGAGTCTAGCTTTCTCAAATTTAAGTAATATTTATGATAAACTAAATTAAACTGGAGGATTGATTTTGTAGGTTTCTTGGATTCCTGAACGTTTTCCTTAAAGTCCTCCTTGCAGTGTGGATGGTATATCCATTGGCTAGTTTGATAAATGTGCTAAAAATTTTGCAAGGTTAAAAGGCAAAGCAATGTGCATACAAATCACTTGGTTGTGGCATATTATAGAGACATGGGGAATGACCTAATTACACCTTCTGTTATTACCACTCTATAATTATCAGTGCAGCTATAATGCACACCAGGTTGACTTATTACTTAAATTTTGTATTATCATAGATAACCCAAAGGTAAATTTAAGCAAAATAAAATTCTTGGTAAGATAAGTATTACTTCAGTATCTATCTAAACTGTCCCAAATCCTTAAGCTTGTTTAAGTGGACAGATTTGCCTATGTCTGCTTAGGGGAAAAATATTACTATGTTTTCTGTTTTTTAATTAAAGGACACATAAAAAGTATATATATATGGAGTATCATGCAATGCTTTGATACATGCATTTCACAAGTGTTTAAAAAGTTCAAGGAAAATGCATATTATGAAAAAACTGCATGAAATTCAAACTAAACCTATCTTAATTCCACTTTTTGAACTTTTTGAAGTCCCTTTAAATACAATGTAATGTTAAAATCAAGGTAAACATACCTATCTACTGAAACATTTATCATTTTAATGGGAAATATTAAATTTTTTCTTCCAGTGTTTTAAAATATACACTATACTAGCTATAGTCACATTATATATTTGTGCAATAGACTAATAGAAAAACTGGTTATCTGATTTTTTCTTTTTTATGTAAAAGTAGTTAAAAACCAGCATGTGAAATATATGCTAAATGACTGTCACCACTACTTTACTGAAAATGTTCTTGTTAAGGTTACTAATTGCCTGCTAATTACCATAGCTAGGGGCTAACATTATCTTTTAATTATCCTAAAGGACTCTGTAGCTTTAGAAATATTAACTAACCCAATTTCTAAAAGTCTCTTTCTACTCTTTTTTGATCTGTGTATAGCTTTTGTCTCTTCTACTTCTTCAATGTCTCCAACCATTTTACTCTGCTTTCCATTAGTGCTCTTTCAGTTCTGCTTGTCTTTTTAAAATTTTGAATACATTTAAGGTTTACAACATGATGTCTTGATACACGTAAGTTCTGAAATTTTTGCTATAGGCAGGAAAATTTATATATCCATTATTTCATAGTTACTCTGTGTGTAGGTTTGAGAACATGTGATAAAAACACCTAAAATCTATCTTCATAACACATCACAAGCATAGTATAATATTATTGACTATAATCTTTATTTTGTACATTAGAACTCTCCTGTCTTACTCATCCTACATGAGACTAACTTTTATCCTTTCATCTCCATTCACCAATTCTTCCTCCTAGCCTCTGCCTCTAACAATCACCATTCTAATTGGTTTTTGTTTTTGCTTGATTTTCAGTTTCCATACATAACTGTGATATTGTACGATTTTTCTTTCTGTATCTTGGCTTATTTCACCTAGCACAATGTCCTCTAGTTTCATCTGTGTTGGCACAAATGGCAACATCTCCCTTTTTAAAATGGATGATGTTTCATTCTACACACATAATCCCTTTATCAATGTATCTGTCAATAGGCATTCAGGTTGTTGTCAAACATTTTTCCCAAAGTTCATTTCCATAAAGTATCAACTACCTACTCTTATTTATAATAAATTCTGTATAGGATTCTTAAATTGCAATCTACAAGAAATTTTATTTTTTGCTCAAGAATTTTTCAGTTGTACAAATGAGCAATCTCTCCATTGTCTCCTTAACTCTAAAAAATTGGCCTCATTTTAGATTCTTCATCCACTCACTGCTATTTTCCATTATCCATGATCAAACCTGTGTAATCTACCTAAATAAGAGTGTTTGAGACTCTGAATCCTTTTTAATAAGGTCTTTTTTGGCCTCATTTGCACTTCTTGCATTATATTTACAGTTTTCTAGTAGTTGACAGCATCCTCAATTTTTCTTTTGCTACCAATACTTCCTCAATCAACTGATTTTTCATATAGTCACCCTAACGCTTAATGGATTACCTTATAATCATTCTCATTACATTGAAGTTAGTACCAAATCCCATTAACGTGGCAATGTCCAGAATCTGATTCAGCCTCTCTCTCATAAAGTTTTGCCCTACTATCCTTTACTTAATTTACCATTAACTTTCACCTACCACACTGAACTTCTTACCACTTCTACAAAAATCTCAATTACTTCCTGGTTTTTAACTTAACATGGCAGAACCTGGCCCAGTTTAAGTATTTACCTTCTAAAGGATAGATTTTATGACTCCACCAGAAATGTTAAAAAGATCTTTGAAAATGGTACATATTTTCTCTGAGGGTGGTAGAAATATGAACCCAAGGCAAGATCAAACAGAAAGATAAGAATTTGAGTTCACATGTAGACTCCAGCTTATAGTCATTTACCCTGCTTATTTTAGAATAAGCTTCCTGGCTGGCACCGTGGCTCAATAGGCTAATCCTCCACCTTGCGGCGCCGGCACACCGGGTTCTAGTCCCGGTCGGGGCGCCGGATTCTGTCCCGGTTGCCCCTCTTCCAGGCAAGCTCTCTGCTGTGGCCAGGGAGTGCAGTGGAGGATGGCCCAAGTGCTTGGGCCCTGCACCCCATGGGAGACCAGGAGAAGCACCTGGCTCCGGCCTTCAGATAGAGCAGTGTGCCAGCTGCTGCGGCCATTGGAGGGTGAACCAATGGCAAAGACCTTTCTCTCTATCTCTCTCACTGTCCTCTCTGCCTGTCAAAAAATTTTTTTAAAAATTAAAGAATAAAAAAGAATAAGCTTCCTCTATGGAGCTAAAATATTAAAAAGTCAGAACTTTCATCAGCACATGGATATATGCAATGAATTCATCAGACATTATTTGTGATAGAAATGGAGGCTTTTCATCATGTTTCCTGCTGATATGCATCACTGTACCCCATTGATCTTGAAAATACCATATCAGCTTCATGTATCTTTATATTGATATAGTGATTATCTCATTCCTTATTTGAAAAGAAAAAAAAGTTCACACTGAAAGTATATTATCACCAGATAACTTTGAATTAATTGTTTTAGCTAGTACTTACAATGAATAAATGTGCATGTAATTTTCTTACTAAAAGACAATTAGTTAAATTTTTGTTTCTGGTAAATATTCAGTTCAAAGCACAATATAGGTGAATTATAATTATAATATTCCTATAATATTAATTGGATATATTTTAATTATTCATAACCCAAGTATTATGACAGCATTATGCAGGATATATTCATAGTGGCATAAGATTTTCTAATGTGTATTTGGTTAGTTAAAGTATTAGCTGGTTACTGAGGATTCTGTTATAGGAGTCACAAATAAAATTACCATGACAAATATGCTTAATGGTTATTCTGCAGATGTTCCATTATAAAACTCTACTCATGCTATTAATCTTCTGAAACCTATTACCATTCTTACAGACAAGACCATCAACTATCTTAATGCTGTTAATTGTCTAATTCCAGTGTTCTTAAAACAGAAGTTAGAGGCAGCCTTAAGTAAAACCAAAAAAGCCTGACGATAGCCATACTGTAAATTTTAAAGCAATGAAACTCAAAACTTTATGCAGATCGTCTTTTTCCTGTCAATATTGGTCTATCACTAATGGTGGATCTGTTATTTAAAATGCTTCAGAAATCGTAGTTAATAGCTCCTGAATGTACAAAAGCATTAAGTTGTAATTTCTTATTTCTCAAAAATAATTAAAGTATCTCAAAAATAATTAAATTTGTTTCCTATAAATCCTTTCTGAATTACATATATATAAAATTCTGTATAGTTCTGTATCTGTACATACTTATATCTTTCTTAATATATGTAATACCTCTATACATAGACACTGAGACAGAGAAATATATGTATATATTTTTGTTTTTTAAATTTTTATTAATATAGAGAACAAATTTCATGCATTTCATAGGTGCAGTTCTAAGAAGATAACCATACTTCCTTCCCTCTCCCTTTCTCTCCCTAATTCCCCCTTCTTCCTTGCCTTTTTTCTTTAATTTTTGCAGACATAATTTTAATACACTCTATAATCACTGGCTTAATTCACCACTAACCAAAATAGTCAACAAGTAAAAATTAGGGAGATCACAGTTCCATTCCAAAGATGTATAAACAAGGGCTGCAAACAACAATCATATCACCAGATGTCCAAATAGCAGAGTCAACGTATATAATACAAGTCATGAGAAAAACTTTTCTGATTGTTTTTAATTTCCAGAGGAGGTCTAAGAGTCAAAGGGATCACACAAACAAGACTAGTGTCTGCTAATACTAACTAATAGAATCAAAAAGGGAGAGAATGATCCAACATGGGAAGCGTGATACACAGCATACTCATAGAATGGCAGATGTCCTACATAGCACTCTGGCCTCAGAACCAGCCCTTAGGGCATTCGGATCTGGCTCAAGAGCCAATGAGAATATTTTAGGCATGGAAAGCCAAGACACTCTGAAAAAAAAAGAAGACCTAAATGAAAGATCTCTGTGAGTGAGATCCCAGTGGAAAGAACGGGGGATGAAATCTTTACATAGTATATACTGAATCGATCTTCTGTATATAAAGATAATTGAAAATGATTAAAAAATCTTGGTGTTAAATTGGAAATTGCAGAGATAATTAATCAATTTTTTTAAAAAAATCATGTAGGATCTCTGTCCTTAATGTGCTGTACATTGTGAATTAATACTATAACTAGTACTCCAACAGTATTTTCACTTTGTGTCTCTATGTGAGGGCAAACTGTTGAAATCTTTACTTAATATATACTAAACTGATCCTCTATATAAAAAGAGAATTGAAAATGAATCTTGATGTGAATGGAAGGGGAGAGGGAGCGGAAAAGGGGAGGGTTGCGGGTGGGAGGGAAGTTATTGGGGGGGGGAGCCATTGTAATCCATAAGCTGTACTTTGGAAATTTATATTCTTTAAATAAAAGCTTTATAAAAAAAATTTCCAGAGGAAAATATCTTATTGAAATGCAAAGTAAAATCTTACTGATCTTGATATTACTATACCTAGCTTTATTCTAAGAGTTTTCTTCTCTTGCATTCATCTTTATAATTTCCACCTTTAACATAACTACTCATTACCACAGATAAACCTAGAGCCAAGGCCCTGAAGGGATTCCTTTTTCCACCTGGCAACACAGAATGATAGACATGTTTTCTCTCAATCCTAATCTGATATCCTAAATATTATATGTGGTACATATATTATAAACACTAAAGTTTCCATATTTGTATCAATCACCTGAGCAAAAGAACATACTTGCTTGAACTCCTGCATGTTTCATTACTCACTTTTGCCTTCCATTGCAGTTTATAAGCTTCTTTAATGTCGTCATGCCTTGAGTAACATTCCATATTTTAAGATATACTTATGACTCACCCTTTGTTTCTTACCTCTTGCTTCTTTGCGTTCTGTTTTGCCTACTCTTCCTACTTTTGGCAACCTATAAAACCTGCTCCGCCTTCAAATGGCAATCTAGCTGTCAACCTTTCTTGACCTCCAATAGCCATTTTGTCTATTGGTTCTATAGCATCAATGAATTTCAATGATCATATATCACACTGGAAAGCACTGTGTACTTTATTTACACTCCATTTTATGTCATAAACAATAAAAAAAATTTTGGCTGTCTAATTTATTGTGTTTCATCAGTGTTTGACACAATTGCTGACAAAGAATAAACATCAACAGGCACCAAATGCATTAAGAAACTGTAAATGAAGAACATACAAAGACCAACATAGGAAAAATTGTGTTTAGTTATTCATTATATTGAAAGTACCAAAAGCATATATTTAATTAGTTTACTCAAAAGTGGCATAAAATAATCACTGAGAAAAATTAGGGAAGCTTTCCAGATAACTTTTGTCATTTTTACATCTTTCATGTTTATTATCAGACTATATTAAATGCTTGAAGAACAGCAGAGCAGCCAAATTTTCAGAAAAATTTAAAGCAAAAGTTTTTATAGATTTTCTCTTGGATGCATTTATATTTAACATTTAAATCTGCCTGAATTTTGCTACATTAATATATTTGAAGTCATGGAACTTTTTATCTGCGTTTATTTTCATGAGTTGCCCAAAGATGAATACTTTCTATAGTTATGCATAGTACAATGTATTTAATTTTTTAAAAATCTGGCATTGGCTTATAGAAATATTCCTTTCATCCAACCTGGGTATGACCAATCATAATAGAGAGACACCAAATTATACCAAATAAAAGCTTGAATTGTTTCCACTGCATTCACAATATGATGTTTAATATATAATATATTGGTAACATCATTTTTCTAAAATTGGTTTCCCATGGAAGTTTATATTTAGCATTTACATAATATTCTTTTACTATAGCACATCCTTATAAAATGTTGAGTCTGAAATCACTGGTTTCATCATTAAAAAATTGAAAATGGAGGTAGGCTGTCCTAGGAAATATTTCTGTACCTCGTCTTTCTCTAAAGCAAATCGACCTCAAGAGACCTTTCCTAAAATACTAAGATACAGTTCCAATTTTAATGCTTGAAAATGAATGCCTTAATATTTTATATCAGTAGATGCAGGTTGGGTACTTCTTGATCTATTTTATCTCGGGAATATTGTCTCCATTCATAGAAATAAATGTCTTCTGTGTTGCACTTAGAACTTAATGTGTATCATCATCAAACCCCAAAGAAAGCACTCTAGAAAACTAAAGTTAGAAAACATATTTAAATGAATCTTTCTAAAATTCACTCAAACAACAATCTTATCAATAGATGTATGCACATGATAGGTAGAAAAAATATTCTAATGAAATAGTCAAAAGCTCAGTTTGTCCATTTCAATGGCATCTTGGAAGCCCACACCTTGACAGAGTAGTGCTTCCTCTGCAAATCCAAGCTCAAGAGGTCAGCAAAAGCACAGAGTTAAAATGGCTTTGGCTTTATTGGCCCACGGAGGCCTCACTCTAATTTATATCACTCTGGATCTTAAAACTCTTAAACCTCTTTTCCAGGAAGGACTCTGATATGGTTCTTGGATCAATGAGATACAAAGGGTCAAATGGTAAAAAGCCCAAGAGTGAGCTAGCTCAGAAGACAGTCAGTTCACTGCACATAAAGGAGTGTAATGGGCCTTGCCTCAGGAGGCTGTACAATAAATAAAGTCAATATTAGACGCTGGAGAAAGAAGGAATAGGCTTTTTTTTCTCAATTTATTGATAGTATTTGCTTGCAAATGAAGCTAAAATAACAGTAAAATTAGTTAATATGTTTTCTTCCTAAAACTTTCCAGATTCTGTTGTCTCATGTATAAACTATACAAAACTGTAAGATGTATTTATTTAGGGGGTATTTATTTCAGGGACAAAAAGAATCTCTAAGTTACTGAGTTAACAAGGGAAAGAGCCCAAGTATTGGGAATAAATCTCATTAGTTGTAATCAGGATGCATCATTTAACCTCCTCACATCCATGATTCTAAGTATTAGGTGGCTCTCAAAAATCTAAGGCTAGTGACCTGCTGATAGAGCAAACATGATCCACGATCTTATTACTTTTCTAGGAAACTTTTAGACATTTTTATTTAAGTCCTTATACTCTTTATCTTCTTTTTCTTTTTTTCTTTTCTTTTCTTTTTTTTGTCCCCAGCTCCTTCACTCTCCTATCTGACCTATCTCAGGACACTGTTAGATTCTTGACTCTTTTTGTATATTCCACAATATGATTGGTCTAACACTAGGACACACATGATTTCTGTCTCACTATTTTGACATAGGGTCAATGATATGCCAAGGTCCAGGAAGTAAGTGATGGCAATCCTTAGGAGGCTAAGGTCTGGGGGTGGCAGTGGGGGGATATAGGATGTAGAGGTATGAGCTTTCATCTGTAACAGAACTTAAAACAGTAATCATTTAAAAGATGTTCTGCTTTGTATTATCACCATTGTCTAATACATTAAGACAGTGTCAACAATAAAATAGACCTCATCCAGACGAATCACTGGTTGGATTAAATTCGAAAAAAATGCATGCTCTGCTATACTAGACCATTGCTTGGGATCAGGTTTCATTTGATTATTCCTCAAGAGAAAAGCTGAATATTAAGCTCCAAAGATGGCGGTGTCTCACATGAGAAAGCAATTAATCAGCTAGAAAACTGCAGGAACATTTACTTTGGATTTAAATTAATTAATATTATAATAAATATGAGCTGCTTATATTTAATAACATTAGATTTGATACCAGGGTACTTCAAGCAATTCTTTGAAAAATGGAATTAAATATTTACCTCATTGCAAAAAAATTGAAATCATACATAGTTTTTCATGATACAAATTTCCACAGACTATTTGAAGTCCATTATTACATAAATGCAATTAAATTGCCTGTTTTCTGTTACATATTGTTTATGAAAATGCAGCCAAAGCAAAAGGAGATGGTAATAAGATAATTTTTTTAAGTCATTCTTTTTTTACATCTTACCATTTGTTTTCTTTCAACAGAAAGAGCTATTTAGCTGTGTGAGTACTTAAATATTTCAGAGCCAATCATAAGCCTCATCCCAAATAATTTATAATGAAGCTTTACATTTTGAGATAATTGTAAATTCATACATAGTAAAATTAATATAGAGAGGCCAGCATTTGTGGCATAGTGGATTAAGCTGCTGTTTGCAATGTGAGCACACCATAAGGGAGGGCTGGTTGAGTCCCACACTGATTATAATTCAACTTCCTGCTAATGTGCCTAAAAAGGCAGCAGAAGATGACCGAGTACTTGGGCCCCTGCACAATGTGGGAAAGCAGGCCTGGTCAGGGTAGGCCTGACAGTTGCAGTCATTTGGAGAATGAACCAGTATATAGAAGAGCTCTCTCTTTCTGTGTCTCCCTCTCTCTCTGATGCTCTTTCTATCATATAAATTAAAAAAAAAAAACTTCAAAAATAATAGGGGCCAGTACTGTGGCATAGCAAGCAAGCTTTCCATATGGGCACTGGTTCAATTCTCTGCTGTTTCACATCCTATCCAGCTCCCTGGGAAGGAGTTTTTGGGCCCCTGCACTGAGTGGGAGACCCAGAAGACAATCCTGGCTTCAGAATGGGCCATCTCTGGCCAATCTGGCCACTTGGCAAGAAACCAGAGGATGGAAGCTCTCCTTCACTCTCTCTTTTTCTCTTTTTCTATAACTCTACCTTTCAGACAAATAATATTTTTTAAAAAAACATTAAAGTAATAATAATACAGAGGAACTCTCATGCTTGTTTCACACAGTGTCTGTTAAAGACAATGTTACATTAAACTTAGTAGAATACACAACCAAATATTTACATTGGTTCAAACTGCAAGTCTTGATTTTCCTAGGATTCTTTTTTAAATTTTTATTTAATATATATAAATTTACAAAGTACAACTTTTGAATTACAGTGGCTTCCCCCTCCCCATAAATTTCCTCCCACCCACAACCCTCCCATCTCCTGCACCTCTCCCATTCCATTCGCATCAAGATGCATTCTCAATTATCTTTATATACGGAAGATCAATTTAGTAAATACTAAGTAAATATTTCAACAGTTTTCACCGTCACAGAAACACAAAGTGTAAAGTTCTGTTTGAATACTAGTTATAGCGTTAATTCACATAGTACAACACATTAAGGGCAGAGATCCTACATGGGGAGTAAGTGCACAGTGACTCCTGTTGTTAACAACTGACACTCTTGTGTCAATTATGGTGGCAGTAATCACCCTAGGCTCTTGTCATGAGTTGCCAAGGCTATGGAAGCCTTTTGAGTTCGCCAACTTCAATCTTACTTAGACAAAGTCATAGTCAAAGTGGAAGTTCTCTCCTCCTTTCAGAGAAAGGTACCTCCTTCTTTGATAGCCCGTTCTTTCCACTGGGATCTCACTCACAGAGATCTTTCATTTAGGGTTTTCTTTTTTTGCCAGAGTGTCTTGGCTTTCCATGCCTAAAATATTCTCATGGGCTCTTGAGCCAGATCAAAATGCCTTAGGGGCTGATTCTGAGGCAGAGTGCTATTTAGGACATCAGCCATTCTATGAGTCTGCTGTGTATCCTGCTTCCCATATTGGATTGGTCTCTCCTTTTTAATTTTATCAGTTGGTATTAGCAGACAATAGTCTTGTTTATGTGATCCCTTTGACTCGAATTCCTATCATTATGATCAATTGTGAACCGAAACTGATCATTTTGACCAGTGAGATGGCATTAGTACATGCCACCTTGATGGGATTGAATTGGAATCCCCTGGCACGTTTCTAACTCTACCGTCTGGGCAAGTCTGACTGAGGATGTGCTGAACTGTACATCTCCTCCCTCTCTTTTTCCCGCTCTTATATTTAACAGCGATCACTTTTCAGTTAGATTTCAACACCTAAGAATAAATGTGTGTTAATTAAAGAGTTCAACCCATAGTATTATGTAGATAAAAAAAAATACTAAAAGGGATAAAGTATTATGTTGTTCATCAACATTCAGGACAAGAGGGCTGATCAAGTCACTGTTCCTCATTGTGTCCATTTCACTTCAACAGGTTTCCCCTTTGGTGCTCAGTTAGTTGTCGCCAAACAGGGAGAACATATGATATTTGTCCCTTTGGGATTGGCTTAATTCACTCAGCATGATGTTTTCCAGATTCCTCCATCTTTTTGCAAATGACCAGATTTCATTTTTTTTTTTTACTGCTGTTTAGTATTCTATAGAGTACATATCCCATAATTTCTTTATCCAGTCTATTTCTGATGGGCATTTAGGTTGATTTCTGGTCTTAGCTATTGTGAATTGAGCTGCAATAAACATTAAGGTGCAGCCAGCTCTTTTATTTGCCAATTTAATTTCCTTTGGTTAAATTCCAAGAACTTGTATGGCTGGGTTGTATGGTAGGGTTATATTCAGGTTTCTGAGGAATCTCTAAACTGACTTCCACAGTGGTTTTACTGGTTTGCATTCCCACTAACAGTGGGTTAGTGTCCCTTTTCTCCATATCCTCACCAGCATCTGTTCTTGGTAGATTTCTATATGTGAGCCATTCTAACCGGGGTGAGGCAAAACCTCATTATGGTTTTGATTTGCATTTCCCTGATTGCTAGTGATCCTGAATATTTTTTCATGTGTCTGTTGGTCATTTGGGTTTCCTCTTTTGAAAAATAAAAAGGTCCTTGGCCCATGTCTTAATTGGGTTGTTTGGTTTGTTGTTGTAGAGTTTCTTGATCTCTTTGTGGATTTTGGTTATTAATCCTTTATCAGTTGCATAGTTTGCAAATATTTTTTCCCAATCCGTTGGTTGCCTCTTTGCATG
This sequence comes from Sylvilagus floridanus, assembly GCA_949820135.1. Lineage (NCBI taxonomy): Eukaryota > Metazoa > Chordata > Mammalia > Lagomorpha > Leporidae > Sylvilagus > Sylvilagus floridanus. The sequence goes on from OX463230.1 coordinate 93,114,243, forward strand.
TTTTTCTTTTTTGTATTGACAAAAATACAGGACAGGTTTTTCCAAAACAGAAGAATAAAGTGACATATAAGCCAGCAATGAACAGATGTTTGTTGAACACTTCATTTACAAATTATAAAAGGATAGATGTAGACAGAGTCTTGCTTCACTAGGAGAACTGGCAGTCAAAACATTTCCTGAAGGAGATTAGACAGGTGTTCCTATTCGAAGTTTTGTTTAATTTCAGCTAAGTATTTCCCATAGAATCTCTCCATCTTTTTCTTGAATTTGAAATTCTCTTCATTAATCTGGTCAATATCTTCATGGACATTTTATGTATGTCACCAGCTATATCTGTCACATTTCTTTGATTTTTTTTTCAAGTTGTACTTGCTGCATGTAGGATGTGTGTGTGCATTTATTTCTGTGTATTTTATCATATGTAAGTCAAAGGATATGTATCTACCACCATACTCAAAGTCCAGTAACTTTCCATTATCAGGAGGATCCATTTTACAACCACTCATCCCCCACTTCCATCCCTAAAGTTGGCAATCACTGACATACTTTGTATTTCTGTTCTTTTATCATTGATGAATGTCATACAAATAGAATCATACCAAATTTAATACTAAGAGTTTTTCATTCAGTTTAATTTTCTGCAAATTCATCTGAGATGTTACATGACAAACAGCTTGTTCCTGATTGTTAGTAGTATTTTATGCTATCTTGATTAACATTAAAAGATCCTTTGTACCAAAACTTTCATGAATTTACATTTTAAAATGCATTCATTGATTTTTTTATTTAAGCATAAAAATACTCAGTGTGTTAAAACAAGGGGTTTTTAAATTATAATGTTAATAACAAAAAATACCTATAAAGCATACATTATTGCTAGGCATTATTCTAAACTCTTTACATGTATTAAATTATTTAATCATAATTACAATCCAAAAGATAAGAATTAATGGCAGGGGGCCAGTGCTGTGACGTAGCGAGTAAAGCCACTGTCTGCAGTGCTGGCATCCCATTTCAGCGCCAGTTCGAGACACGGATACTCCACTTCTGATCCAGCTCTCTAGTATGGCCTGGCAAAGCCGTAGAAGGTAGCCCAAGTGCTTAGGCCTCTGAAACCATGTGGGAGACCTGGAAGAAGCTCCTGGCTCCTGCTCCTGGCTTTGGACTAGCACAGCTCTGGCCATTGCGGCCAACTGGGGAATGCTAGTGGATGGAAAAGCTCCCTCTCTCTGCCTCTCCTCTCTCTGTATAACTCTTTCAAATAAATAAATAAATCTTTAAAAAAGAGAATCAGGGGTTGGCGCTGTGGCACAGTGAGTTAATGCCCTGCCCTGAAGCACTGGCATCCCATATGGGCACTGGTTCGAGATCTGGCTGCTCCACTTGCGATCCAGCTCTCCGCTATGGCCTGGGAAGGCAGTAGAAGATGGCCCAAGTCCTTGGGCCCCTGCACCTGCGTGGGAGACCCAGAAGAAGTTCCTGGCTCCTGGCTTTGGATCAGCACAGCTCCGGCCCTTGCGGCCAACTGGAGAGTGAACCAGCAAATGGAAAACCTCTCTCTCTCTCTGTGCCTCTCCTCTCTTGTGTAACTCTGACTTTCAAATAAATAAATAAATCTTAAAGAAAAAAAAGAGAGAATCAATGGCTATCCTCATCTTGTCAATGAAGAAACTATACAGAAAAATATCTTTGAATATAGTTAGAAGGCAATTACTAGTTATACCCAGTCTATATAATCTGTACATTTAATATCAGCAGAAAACAAGAGAACTTAGATTTAACCTCTTATCCTGTTTTCCCTTGAATTTGATATTAAAATTATTGTACCTTGATCCTTTGCTAGACTACAAATAAATTCATGTGCCATGTATTATGTTCAGTGCAAGGATTTGCAGTGTAGAATGTAAAATGAACATTAAAATGAGTAAGTACATTGCAAAGATCTATATAATTAAAATTAGAATGGAGTAATATGAACACACAGATGAGAAAACTAGCAGTATTTGGAAGTGAAGCATCAACTACTTTTCAGAACACTTAAACTGGATTCTGATGGATTGGTAGAAGTTTAGAAGTGTTCCTGATTCCAAGAATAAGAACAGAAAGTACTTGGAGGTATGATTATATCTGACACGCCTGCGGATTACTTAGCAGTTTTCTGTGACTAGTGCTCAGAATATAAAAGGAAGTAACTCCTGAAAATTTAAAAAGATAAACTAACAGATAAAAATATCCTGTCATTCAAAATTGGTTGGAATATATTATATGCAGTTAAAAAAAAGTTGTTTTTCTGAACAAGATAGCTTATGTACTGCTATAGTGTCTGAAATTTTCAATTATACTTGTGCCTGTAGAAGGCCAAACACAATCTATTCCAGAAAACTACAGCTTAGATCTATGCATGTTACATGAAATAAGAAGAAATGATAGCAGTCTAAAGAGAGTCAAAGAATTCCTGAAGGCTTATAGAAGTATTTTTGTAATACCTGAATTTTCTACCAACAACTTATAAACTATTTTTTAAACTATATGATTGGAAATGTATGTAAGTAAAAATTTTTCTTGGAAGAGGCAAATTTAAAATGTGATATCATGCAATGTAAGTTTTTAATAGGAGTCACAGAATCTGTTCCTACAGTAGTCTTGGGAGATAACGTGATATTAACTAGTGCATACAAATATTGTTCAGTAACAAAAATTAATAAGGTTTCTCTCATTTTTATTAGTAATGGTTTCTTTCATGATCTACATTTATTTTCCATTTTTCTTAGAAAAATGAATATTGGGGCCAATGCTGTGGTGTAGCAGGTAAAAGCTACTTTTGGGTGGCAGTTCGAGTCCTGGCTGCTCCACTTCCGATCCAGCACTCTGCTATGGCCTGGGAAAGCAGTAGAAGATGGCCCAAGTCCTTGGGCCCTTGCACCCATGTGGGAGACCCAGAGGAAGCTCCTGGCTACTGGCTTCGGATCAGTGCAGCTCCGACCATTGTGGCCAACTGGGGAGTGAACCAGTGAATGGAAGACCCCTCTCTCTGCCTCTCCTATTCTCTCTGTGTAACTCTTTCAAATAAATAAATAAATCCTTCTTTTTTTAAAAAAAAAGAAACATGAATATTGAGAAAGAATTCACAGGTTTTAGAAAAAGCGGTAATAATGATAGTAAATAATAATTGACATGCAGAATCATTTTTATGAATTCAAAAGAAAATTGCAAGAACTTTGAGGAGCAGGACCCAGACTCCCAGCAGCATATCTGACTGCTCCCAGTTTTGCAAAGTTGATGTTCTTCTAAATGTGTTTCTTTAGATTGAAAAAAAAAAGACAAATGAGGACTATTACATTCAAAAAAAAAGTTAGCATCTCTAATCTTTAATTTAATGTAAATCAAAACTACAGTGAGGTCTTGGCATTGTTTTGCTGCTGCTGGAAACCCTGGTGCCCAGCTGAGCACCAGTTCTGGGACTCCCATATGAGATACAGGCATCCCAAGCTCTGGATTATCTGCTGCCCCAAACAGCTACCATAAAATATAACCTATTTTTTTTACTGCCATTTGCCACACAATTTTAAAGTGACCACTGCCTGAAGTGAATGGGATTGTAATATACTTTTTCATAAAAAGAAAAAAAATTAAAACCATTTTAAAAAATTGAAATATGCTATTTTATGAAAATATTTAATGTACAAAAAAAGAGGCAGAAAATGATTTACTCTAGAATACATTTGACAGGCCCTAATTTAAAAAAAAAAATAAACTCTACGGTATGTTTCATTTTATTCCTCAGGATACTATCAGTAATCACATGAAAGATTTCACTGGCAAATGACAAAAATCCCTCCCCAAAAGCTCAGATTAAACTATGCAAGTTGTTTAAACAGTTGAATTTTTCTATGGAAACATATATAAATGATACAAATTGAAGATACAGCGAATGGTTTATGAAATTATAGGTCTTGCATCAAAGTGTGAAAAATTTTGAAAAGAAGTGAAAAGTTAGAGATCATGAAATTCCTATGTAGTCTTTCAGTGACATCCCTGGGAAACTTGTCTCTGAATGTTGCTCTGGTTTCCCTCAAATATCTTCCCTGGAGCCCTAAAAACGTCACATTTGCATGATATGTCTACTATGAAAATGTTACTAAACTACATATTTTGCAAGTTACAATCAAATATTGTGAGTTGACAAATACTAAATTACTAATGAACATTAAAATCATCCCAGGCTTATTTTGTATACGCTAAAGTGGCTTCCACATATTGAACAGTTTCACTCCCTTTTTGAAAGATTTATTTATTTTATTTGAAAGGCAGAGTTAGAGAGAGAGAAGGAGAAGCAGAGACAGATCTTCTACCTGCTGTTTCTCTCCCCAAATAGCCACAAGACCAGGGCTAGACCAGGATGAAGCCAGGAGCCAGGACATTATCTGGGTCTCCCATGAGGGTAATAGGGGCCCAAACACTTGGGCCATCTTCCAGTGCCTTCCCAGGTACATTATGTGGAAGCTGGATCAAAAGTGGAGCAGCTGCGACTCGAACTGGTACCCATACTGGTTGCCAGCCACAACTCTGGCCCCTACTTCATTCTCTTTACAAATAATTGTGTTACAGACAATTTACACCAAAAGAATATGCATGGTATATAGAAACACACGGTACATTTTTCTACAGATCTTTGAGAATATAAAATCTAACAAATGATTTCTTATTTTTAAAATGTCTTTCCTAACTACTCAACCTTTTAAAATTCATTTATTTATTGGAATTCCCTGGCACGATTCTAACTCCATCATTTGGGGCATGACTGATTGAGCATGTCCCAAATTGTACATCTCCTCCCTCTCTTATTGCCACTCTTATATTTCACAGGGATCACTTTTCAGTTAAAATTTAAACACCTAAGAATAACTGTTTGTTAATTACAGAGTTCAACCAATAGTACTAAAATAAAAAAATACTAAAATGCATAAAGTATTACATTGTACAACAACAGTCAGCACAAGAGCTGATCAAGTTACTGTTTCTCATAGCGTCCATTTCACTTCAACAGGTTTCCCCTTTGGTGCTCAATTAGTTGTCACCGATTAGGGAGAACATATGATATTTGTCCCTTTGGGACTGGTTTAATTCATTCAGAATGATGTTTTCCAGATTCCTCCACCTTGTTGCAAATGACCAGATTTCATTGTTTTTGACTGCTGTATAGTATTCTATAGAGTACATGTCCCATAATTTCTTTATCCAGAGGTATGCTTTGAATTCCCTGTGATCTTTTGCTATGAGGTTCAATACAATCCCATCAAGGTGGCATGTACCAAGGCCATCTCACTAATCCAAGTGATCAATTTCAGTTCACAATTGATCACACTGATAGGTCTAAGAGTCAAAGAGATCACACAAACAAGACTAGTGTCTGCTAATACTAACTGATAGAATCAAAAAGCGAGAGAATGATCCAACATGGGAAGTGAGATACACAGAAGACTCATAGAATGGCAGATGTCCTACATAGCACTCTGGCCTCAGAATCAGCCCTTAAGGCATTCGGATCTGGCTCAAGAGCCCATGAGAATATTTTAGGCATGGAAAGCCAAGACACTCTGGAAAACAACAAAAAAAAAGAAGACCTAAATGAAAGATCTCTGCAAGTGAGATCCCACTGGAAAGAACGGGGCCATCAAAGAAGGAGGTACCTTTCTCTGAAGGGAGGAGAGAACCTCCACTTTGACTATGACCCTGTTGGAATGAGATTGAAGTCAGCAAACCCTAAAGGCTTCCATAGCATCGGCAACTCATGACTAGAGCCTAGGGAGATTACTGATGCCATAAACAAGAGTGTCAAATTGTTAAATCAACTTCAGGAGTCACTGTGCACTTACGTCTCATCTGGGATCTGTCCTTAATGTGTTGTCCAATGTGAAGTAATGCTATAACTAGTACTGAAACAGTATTTTACACTTTGTGTTTCTGTGTGGGTGCAAACTGATGAAATCTTTACTTAGTACATACTGAATCAATCTTCTGTATATAAAGATAATTAAAAATGAAAAAAAATCTTGGTGTTAAATTGGAAATTGCATAGAAAATTAATCAATTTAAAAATATATATATCATGTAGGATCTCTGTCCTTAATGTGCTATACATTGTGAATTAATACTATAACTAGTACTCCAACAGTATTTTTCACTTTGTGTTGCTATGTGAGGGCAAACTGTTGAAATCTTTACTTAATATATAGTAAACTGATCTTCTGTATATAAAGAGAATTGAAAATGAATCTTGATGTGAAGCAAGGGGAGAGGGAGTGGGAAAGGGGAGGGTTGCGGGTGGGAGGGAAGTTATGGGGGGGGAAGCCATTGTAATCTATAAACTGTATTTTGGAAATTCATATTCTTTAAATAAAAGCATTATTTAAAGAATTCATTTATTTAATTTATATTGCTTAGTATTATTCTGCAATAACCTCAATAACTAATAGACTTAGGATTATGTTTATAAAAAGATTACAGGATTAGGAAGTTGTTTATAACATTTGGACAAGAAAAAAAGGCCCTAAAGGAGAAAAAGAATGCCAGGTATAAGTACAAACATTGGTTAGTATTAGTTAATCTTCTACCACCATCTGGTGGTTAAATGTGGTATGACTCAAATAAGGTAATTGTGCTAAATTACAATTTCAATTTACAAGCTTATTTTAAATGGATTTTTAAATTTAATTATCATGGAAAGGGTAAAGTTTCTCCCTCAAATGATTTTTCTTATTTTCATGTTACATAAAATAAATAAAAACATAAAATAAAACAAAAGATTTACTTAAGAAATTTCTCTTTGGTTAAGTTATTCTAAATTAGGTAAACCAATAACATTTACATTGTCCAAACATTGATTAACTGTGTCTTCAATTTATGTAATACACATGTAACTTTAAAAATACTTGCATGAATGATATACTCTTAAAGGAAGAAATCTTTGATTTGTTTTGAGAGTTTTGAAAGTTAATACATTAGGTTATTTGCTAAAGAGAAACATAGTTACATTTAACTAAAAGATAATATTACTTTCACTTGGTTAATCCTCTGTCTGTTTTCTGGCATCCCATATGGGTGTGGGTTCTAGTCCCAGTTGCTCCTCTTCCAGTCTAGCCTCTGCTGTGGCCCAGGAAGGCAGTGGAGGATGGCCCAAGTGCTTGGGCCCTGCACCCACATGGGAGACCAGGAAGAAGCTCCTGGTTCCTGGCTTCGGATCCGCATAGCTCTGGCCGTAGCAACCAATTGGGGGATGAACCAACAGAAGGAAGACCTTCTCTCTCTCTCTCTCTCTCTCTCTCTCTCTCTCTTACTGTCTAACTCTATCTGTCAAATAAATAAATAAAAACGGAACAAGTTTTTTAAAAATTTCTTATTGCCATTTTTTGTGGATTAGCATTTATTACAAGTGTATAAGAAATATTACTTACAATACATGATATTATTAGCATGTTACCTGAGTCCATGTAATTTTAGAGAAATAGAATCCAACCAGGATTGTGAGGAAATCAATACAAATGCTAAACTTACCTGTTTTATTTTTATGCCCTTGAAATATCTTTTCAACTCTCCATCACTCAGCCTCCCAAGGTAATATATAAATTCATGAGAAAATTTATGTATTTTGTAGAATGAAGTGGGAGCATAAATAACCTTTCTCTTTTCTGTTTGCTGCTCTTCACTGCTGTCTGCTAAGGTATGCTTTACACATTCCTGTTAATATGGGTCCTGTGCCAATATACAGCAATGAGTGCCAGGTACAGCCTAACGGGGGGTGGGGGGTGGGGGACAGTAGTCTACATTCATGATTTTCTGCAAAATTCTTCATTTTTATCTCAAATTCAAGCCCATTCCAATGAAGATTCTCTCTGTGCTTCTGAGTTTCCTCTTTTGGGGTTGTTACAGGTCTCCCAAAACTCATGCAGATCTTTAACCTTGATATCTTAATGTTAATGGCTGTTGACTGACAGAGGACACTTGACCTGATGATAATGCCTGAGAGGTGGGGCCAGTGATATGTCCCATCACTGAGGGGCACGCTCTCAGTTTTCAAGAGAGGTTTGATTATTTGGATTCAAGTATGGCTTAGTGTCTCTCTCTTTCTGTTATCTGGCTTACCATGTGATTGTTCTTCCACAGTGTTTTGACCAGTCTCCATAGAAAGAAGACATAGAGCCAAATGCTCATGAACTGAAACCTTTAAACTGTACAGTAAAATAAACTTTTCCCTTCCCAATAATCTATTACCAGATATTTTAGTTAAATAACAAAAAGCAGAAAAATTGGTACCAAGAAGTAAGGTTCCTACCATTAACTATATCAGAAAATATGCAGGAACCTTTGGAACTAGTTTACTATGAAGTGCTAGAAGAGAATAGTGGATGGAGCAGACTAGATCATGCCTAGGATGTTGTAATCTGAGTGCTTTGGGAAATTCTGATGAGAGCTCAGAAGACCAGACTGCTGGTAGAAATGAGATGATAAAAGGACATGCTGATAACATTTGAGATGGAAATGTGGAATATATGGGAATTTGAATAAATACCAAGGGGCCTGGCTGTATTGTTTCCCTGTCCAGAGTTTGTTGGAGACTAAACTTAAAGATGGTAGGATGGGGTAGACTGGGAGATTTCAAGCCAGCCAAGAGTTCGGGCTATAGCATGTATGTTAATGACTACTAAGATTCCCTGTAAGAATCAGGAGCAAAAGAGAACAGACTAGAAAGATTTGCAAAATTTGCAGCTTGGCTAGGAAAGGAATAAAAACAAAGTAGAGTATTTGGGTCAGGAAAACACCATAAAGACATGGCTTGTTAAAGAATGAGTTCAAACTACAGGATACCAGGTGTTAACGGAGCAAAATAATGTGAGGACTCTAAATGCAATTCAAAGATCTTTGAGGATACCATTTCCAAAAGAGGCACACCCAGGAAATAAGGTGCAAATTGGTTTGGTTTCAAAGATCTCCTAGGTTGGAATCCTCTCATGAATGAATTCCAGGGGACCCTGCTCACTCTAGGCCAGCTCTAGACTGTGACTTGCAGACTTTGGCATAGTCCATGCAGGCATGCAGAAGCCAGGAGTTAGGGGTCATAATGGCTTCCATTGAGATTCAAAGGAAAGCTTGCAAGACCATGCAGAGATGTTACACAGCTGGAGCCCTTTTGTTGAACAATGCATTGTGACCCTATGAGAGCAGAGCTGCAGAGGAAACCCTCAAAGAGTCCATGTGCCAGCAACATGAGATATTGACTAAGAAAAGCTGCAAGCAGGGTGGAAGGCTAGTCTGGAAAGGCCACAGACCTCTGCAAGCAGCCACAAAGAGAAGTTACATGGGCAAAGACCAACAGGACCATGTGAGTATGGTCCAGAGGAGGAAAATACAGAGAGGAGAATTCCATTTGTGAGAACTGAAACATAGACTGTGACCAGAAAATGAGCAGCAATGGGGCTATCCAAGATGTTGGGAACCCAGCCCTCAATAGCCTGTGAGATGTTGGACATGGGATTTGGGGTATTAATATTTGCCCTGTGAGATCTCAGTCTTACTTTGGACCAAAGAACCCTTCCCATTTCCTTGTCTCTGTGGTCTGGAACCTTTCCTGCCTTAGAATTGTACTTTGAAAGAACATATCTTGTCTTTGATTTTACAGGTTTATAGCAAGAGGTTTGATTATTTGAGTTTAAGCCCAGCTTTCTTGTCTCTCTGCTTCCTGACTCCCCATGTTATTGTTCCTCAGTCTCCACAGAAACCAGACTATGTAGCCACTTGATCTTGAACATTAACTGACAAACTGTATCCTCAAATAAGTATGTTCTCTCCCAAAAAGCTCTTCTCAAACACTTTAGTTAAATTAACAAAAATCAGGCTAATACAGAATCAGATTCTAATAGAAAATAAATTGAATTGCTAATCAAAACACCATCACAACAACTAAAAGAGAGATCAGTAACACTGTATATTCTATTTTAAAAAGTTACTTGACATGCATATAGTGAGACAGAGACAGAGAGATTTCCCAACCCCTAGTTCATTCCTGAAATGCCCACAAAAGTCAGAGCTGTGTAGGGCTGAAGCTAGAAGCTAGGAAGTGAATCTAGGCCCCCTACAACAACTTGAGAACTTCAGCCATCAATTGCTACCTCCCAGGGTACCCATAAGCAGAAATCTGGAATCAGAATGGAGTGGAGGCTTAACTTGTGGCATTCCTTTATGTGATGTGGGTGTCCCAAGCGGGTCTCAACTGCCCTACCAAACATCCACTCCTGCTTGTCTGTTTTCATATAGACAAATAAGCAAAGTTGACTTGAGCTATGAACCTAAAAGGAAAGGATAAATCATTGCTCTATGGTAGCAGTTGTGAATAGATAACAAGGTTGCCAGCGATGAAGTCTTCAGTAGCCTTCATACCAGCACCTGTGATCATCTGCTTGGACATCATGATGCCTGAAATGACTATTGGAGGAACCCTAGCTATACTGCAAAGTCAGCAATGTTGTTTTTGATTTTCTGACAGGCATTCACTTTCTCAGTCCTTCCAATGGCTGTGTATAGTCATGTTTCAAATACAAGAGTACCTCAGGAAGTTTTTTGGAAAAATAGAATTTAAAGATAAGTATATTTTGGCATAGATTTTTTTTTTATTTGACAGATAGAGTTAGACAGTGAGAGAGAGAGAGAGACAGAGAGAAAGGTCTTCCTTCCGTTGGCTCACTCCCCAAATGGCCACTGCCATCAGAGCTACGCCGATCCGAAGCCAGGAGCCAGGTGCTTCCCCCTGGTCTCCCATGCGGGTGCAGGGGCCCAAGCACTTGGGCCATCCTCCATTGCCTTCCTGGGCCACAGCAGAGAGCTGGACTGGAAGAGGAGCAACCAGGACTAGAACCCGGCACTCATATGGGATGCCAGCGCCACAGGTGGAGGATTAACCAAGTGAGCCATGGTGCTGGTCCCCTGGCACAGAATTTTTAAAATTTATCTACCATAATACACATTTTCCAAGAATTTTTAAAGACCTCTCATATACATTAGATCTGTTACACCCAGGTCCCACAACTTCTCCGGCCTGTGGTCGTAGACAAAAGTATAGTCTCTTTTTCTTACGTTTACTCACTTCTAATAAAGTAATATAATTTTAATCATATCACAGGAATATTTTGAAGACAGAATATTTGGCACATAAGAAATCAAATAGCAATTCTTATTACAAGAAAAACAACTTATTTCTGACACAAATAAAATCTTTTAAATTTTGTACTGAAAAGCAGTTTGCATGTCTAAGAACAGTATTTATTAAGAATCTATTTTGAAACAAATAGAGGTCTTACTGTAACAGACTTGCTGCAAATCTAGTAGTCTAAATCATAAGAATTACCTAACAGCTAAATTATTTTGCTACATAGGCATATTATTACATAATGAAATAACATTAAGCATTTATAGTAGGGATGATAGGAATGCATTAAAATTTTAACAGTGGATGATTTAAGTTCTAGAGAAAAAGGCTGATTAATTTTTCAATCTTTTTCTGTTTTATGACTTTTCCATATATTTTTATGCTGAACATCTGCTACCTATAAAATTGGGAGAAATTTTTGGAGAACAAATGGGAGATAATACCATATGTAAGGTTTTTTAGATGCACTATCAATCCTCACACATTCATCTAAAGACAGTGGACTTAAGATTCTAGTTTTATAATAGAGAAATTGAGTGTCATAAAGGGTAAATCCTTTTTCAAAGGGCATGTACAAACTAAGGGTCAGGAACTGTGAGTAAGACACTTTTAACAGTGCTCTATTGAGGTACTCCTACCTACCAGTTTAATCTTGGATGGACTGAATAAAAAACCTGACCAAAATATTTCCAAGAAGGAGGAAAAAATGTCCTTTTCTCTATTATTCCTTCTATGTACAACCAAGCATCCTAGAGATTATATACAAGACAAATATTCACAAACTTTGAAAGGTGCAGAGAAGAATCCAAACCCTCCCTGGATCTTGGTAATTGATGAATGGTATGACAGCTTACTCTATGGGTTTTCTTACTATTCCTTATATCCCACACTTGGAACTGAATAAACCTGCATATTGGAAATGCCAAAAATTGTCAACAGCAAAAAATCTTAACAAAAGTGTCCTCTTTCTAGCATAAGGATAAGGAAAGAGATAAAATTCTTCTGAAAAATAACCACATTATATAGTCAAAAACCATAGCAAATACTAAAGAGCTATCATTACAAATCTTGCCAATAACAAAATCATCAGAGGATTAAATAAATTTAATCTTCACAGATAAATTTAAACTACTTAAATGGAACAATTCCTTGGAAACAAAAAATTTGATAACTTATGGACTATGGCATAGATCATATGAATAGTCTGATAACTATTAAGGAGAGTAAATTCATAATCTATCTCCCCTCCCAAGAAAGAAACCCTCTGGGCCAAAACATGTAGTGATAAAGAAGTACAGGCACACATACACACAACCTCAAAGGAAAATAGTAGAGAACTTCCTTGACTTAATAAAGTGCAGCTACAAAAATATGTATACCTTTCATTTAGCTTAATTGCAAAAAGATTGCATTATTTCCCCCTAAAATTATTAACAAGGCAAAATGGTTGAACCTTACTATACTTAATGTAATGTTGTAAGTTATAGCTCGTGCAATGAGAAAAGAAAAGGAAATAAGACAGTCCTATATGTAATTGTCCTATATGCAGTGATTGCCTGTATAGAAAAAAAAATGATTATTGTAAAAGACACATATGCACACACACAAACAAAAACCTGCTAGAATTAATAAGAGAGATAAGAGTATCATGATGCTCACCAGAGGCTGGGAAATAAAAGGGATTGGAAGGAAAGGCAAAAGGTCAATGAATGGATATTAATGTAAAGTTAGATAGGAGTAAAAAGTTCTGGGGTTCTATTACACAGTAGGGTGATTATAGAGAATCATAATGTGCTATGTGTATTTCTCTAAAACATCCAAAAAGGATGTTGGTCTCATAGAAAGAGTTTAGCAGAGTTCCATCCAAAACTAAAGAGATATGACTTGAAAAGAAAACCAGAAACTTGTATCCTTAACAAAAACAGATTCAGATATTATCCACAAAATAATAAAAAAATAGAATCCAAAACCATATAATAAAGATCACACATAGTAACCACGTGTGATTTATCCCAGAAATGCAAGTATGGTTCAACATTTGCAAATCAATAAATGTCATACCACTTCATTAGAATGACGAACAAAAATCATATGGTCATGTGAATAGATGCAGAGAAAGCATTTGATAAGACTTAACATCACTTTATGAAAAAAACCCTCCACAAATTATGTATAGGGGAACATTCCTCAAAATTATAAAGGCTATATATCACAAAACTTCTGCTAAGATCATTCTGGATGGGAGGAAGCTGAAAGCATTTCCCCTCAGATCTGGAATAGGAAAAGGATTTCTATTTTGCCACTATTATACAATATAGTACTGAAAGTTTCAGCAAGATAAACTAGGGAGGAGAAAGAAATAAATGGTATCAAAATTAGAAAAGTCAAAGTATCCATGTTTGAGGATGACATGATATTGTATATGGAAAAATCTAAACACTCCACCAAAAAGCTGTTAGAATTGATAAACCAATTCAGTAAATTTGCCAGTTAAAAAATAAACATACAAATAAGACACATGACTTGTATACTGAATACTCTATAGTGATGAAAGCATCAAAAATGATCTAAATAATGGAGCGTCATGTAGGGTGCATGGATTAGAAGAGTCAAATAAGGATATCAATTTTCCTCAAATTATATACAGATTTAATGTAATTTCCATCAAAAACCCAATAATTTTTGTAACTATATACAAGATTACTCTAAAACTTACACAGAAAGGCAAACAGAATAGAAAAAGTAAATCACATTTTAAAAAAGAATAAAATGGCATAAATCATGCTAGCTCAACTGACTCTTTTTTGCTATAGGAAGAAATCTACATAGACCAGTTGAACACAATCCAGGTATTAGACCTACACAAATCCAACTTATGTTTGACAAGATACCAACAGTGACCAAAGAGAGGAGAGATGCCCATTTAGCAAAAGTTATTGAATAAATTGGAGATTCACAGCCACCCTTTTTGAAGTCAGATATTCCATCTATGTTTCAAGTAAAAATTGACTTAAATGAGTCATGTCCAATAGATGAGAAAAATAAAATTATATTCTTTCAGTAAAAATTATGAAAGAAAATACTTGGAATCTAATTCTAAGAAAAAACAGTTCTTAGACTTGACACTAAACAATTTATTAAAAAATTAAGAGAAACATTTGTTATATTTGATTATCAAAATTAAATAAATAGCTTAAAATATTTTATTTATTTATTTATTTAGAAAGAGTGATAGAGAAGTAGAGACATAAAGATCCTCCAACTACTGGTTCACTTCCCCAAATGGCTACAACGGCTGGGGTTGATCCACACCAATGCCAGTAGCCTGGAACTCTACCCAGGCCCCCATTTGCACAGCAAGGGCCCAAGCTGCTGGATCATCTTCCACGACCTTTCCAGTTACATCAGCAGGGACTTAGATAGGAAGCATAGCTACCAGGACTCAAAGCAGCCCTCCAAAATGGGATGCCAGTGTTGTAAGTGGTGGCTTACATGTCTGTATCACACCACCCAGGACTTCCTCTTAATACTAGTAATATTTTCATTTTAATAAAACAATAATTTTGTTAGTGCCTTTAGCTTCTAGAATACTTTAATAAAAATCAAGATTACTGCTACCAATAATATAGGAAATATAAAGTACCCTTATAAAAGATTCTAGAAAAATACCAATAAGCTTTATTAAGTGTAAAACACCACTTCTTTCCTTAACACTACTTCAAATTGTAATAAAATAACAAGAATTTGATTTTAGAATTCCCCATTTATGAGAAAGAAAGTAATTGATAGGCTTTAAATCAATAGCTTGCATTACTATTTTTTCTTAATTTAAACATGAATATGTTATGGGCTAAAATTAGAAACCAAGTTAATTCAGAAAATGTTCATCCTTTCACACCTAAAAATTAGATTTATGGTCAAAAGTTGATCAAACCTATTCAGTGGAATTGTGTATAGACCCTTAATTTTTTAAATTATTGGTATTTATTTAAGTAATACACACCTTGATATACAATTGAGCACACTGGTAAATAACGTTATTTTATAGTCTCAATTTATTGGAAATTCTATAGAATCTTACAGAAATTCATTTATAATTGAAACATAACTTCAGTAAAAGGTTAGAATTAAAGTTCCATGTGAGTTTTTTGTTCTTTCTGCCCTCCCTCTTTTTCCCCTTCACTCTTCCTTCTTGATTCCTTAATTCCGCCCTTCCTTTTCAGAAACATTTAAATACATACTATTTTATTCAAATATTTTGTTTCTTATTTTAAAGTAGTCTCACAATTACTTTTACTTTTATACAGTTAAGAAAATGTAATAATAAAATACTTTCCAATGAATAAATCAAGTTTATATGGTAATTGATTTTTCTAGATTCAGTATTTACTTACTTTTGACAGTGGCTGTTTTTGTATTTTCATTTGGTTCCTCATTTTCATATTATCAATTAAGATTACTAGAAAAATTGGAATTATTGTGGTCATTGTTTATGGGATTAATTAACTTGATTTATACATGGATTACACTTTGAGTAATGGCATTATGACAAAGTAACATTAATGCAAATAAATCACTTTTTTGAATACAGTACTATTGGTGTTTATATTAAGCAAACCTCTAATTCCATAAACAATCTTTGTGATTAGAACAAACTCAATAAATAATTTTTCACTCATTCCTACACACCAAAAGACATTGTATTCTTTTTTTTTAAATCCAGCGTGAATGACCCTACACATCATATTTAACAATTTTCTCAGGAATATCATAACAAAATGAGCATTTCCCTTAGTGGAAGATGACTTTCATGATGACAGATCATGAGAAGGGCTTCTCCAGAGGTTTTTTTTAATACATGTGAAATGGTAATAAGAAGGAGTACAAACTAATATTGTACTTTAGAATTTTTCCTGAAAATTTAATTTTTCCTACATTACACTGCATTATCAAAGAATGTGTCACAATGTCTTTGTGTAGAATACATTAAAAAAGAGGTAAATGTTCCATTTCTGGTAATAGCGATTTCTGCAATTGAAGTGAACCACCTTGAGATAATGGAGGAAGTGGAACAGGACACTACACACACACACACACACACACACACACACACACAAACACATATTTTCTCTTACTGCAACTGTCAGGAACATTCAAGAGTCACAAGGTTCATGTTATGTTCTTAATAGAGAACAGTGTGGAGCACAATGGAATGGGTACTATGAGTGAAATATTTTGAATTAAGTACAGAGACAAGGATTTTTTTTTTCACTGAATAAGCTGACTAATGAACTTAATCTACTAAAGTTAGTATATACTGACTGTTACAGTTCTCAACTGAAACAAATTGAAATAACAATGATATATTTAACTGATTAAACAGAAAGACTGTCAACCAAGATTACTATACCTAGAAAATACATCTTTGAAAAAAAAGACAAAATGATATTTTTTGAAAAAAATCTTGACAGAATTCAACATTTGTAGCTCTATTACTCAGGCAAACAAAAGCAGATATTCTTGGAAACTAATTATAAAATGTATGCTAGAAATGCAAATAATCAAGAGTAACCAAGATATTTAGTAAAGAGTAAAAAGTAGGAGCAGGTACTCTAGTAAATATAAAGAATTACAATAAAATAATGGCAAGAAGAAAAATAAGTAAATGTGTTAAAATTAAAAAAAAAACACAGAAATATCAAAATACTTCCAGACCAGACAATAATGCAAAGTATCTTTTTTTCCTCTTTTCTTCCACTTTCCTCATTTCTTCTTTTTCTCTTTTTCATCTTCTTAGCTCTCTTCTCCAGAATAAGTATGCCCAAGAGCCATCAGATTGGACCAAAGATGGCATCTGCATGAGTGTGTGTTTTTGTTGTGTATTGTACATTTTGGGTCATATGTTGCTGCACTAAAGCAGATTACAGAAACCCAACAGAGGCAAAAAGGGTATCAGTATCATGGAGAGAAGGGAAATAACAGAGTGCTGCATCACATGTGAGTATACACTCCTTTAACAAAGCAATCCATCATAGAATGTCAAAACTCAGAGACTCTCAGATAGCAGAATAGGGAAGGGGATTCTGCTCTAGGATAGAGATAAATAATAAAAATTTAAAAAGTGGAGGAAGTACATTCACAGGGGAGAGTTACAGAGAAAACCACAGTGAAAATTTTACAGTAGGAATAGGAACACTGTGGATCAGTGTGGAAGGTAGGGACATGCAGCACAAACACAGACACAACACACAACCCCAGCAGCTGAGAGCTGAAGGAAGGACCATCTTTGGAGAGTGAGGTGAAATCAAATTGAAGCAGCCCGTGCCACCGGTTTTATAGCTAGAGGGAGAGCTTAGAGCGGGTCCAGCCTGAAGCAGTAAGGGGGATGGGTTACATGCTGAGCTAGTGAATAAAAAGGGGGGGGGGCATGCTTCTCTCTCCCCACCCCCCCAACAGCACCCAGCAACTGGCTGAGAGAGCAGGTGTCATTTTGAGCATAAGCAACAGCTCTGGAAGCTCTTTTGTGTCCACCCAACAACTGACTTGGACAAGACAATCTTCTCAGCAATACCAGAGGCAGCAGCTTGGGAGCAAATACCCAGCAACCAGTGGGGAGGGGCAATGTTGTAAAATCAATAGGGGTTATGGCCAGTGGCTCTTGTGCATGTGTGTGATCCAGAGATTCTACCAGAGGGAAAAATCCATGTTCCCCGCTGACTTCGAGTCTGTCTGGGAAGACCGACAGGTGGATGGGCACCCTGTAGGACTGTGAGGTGTGAGGGACTGTGAGTCCCTTTAGGACTGTGATGTACCCCCCCAGCCTCTCAATATATTAGACTCTGGGGCTCAACCTACCAAGGCAGAGCACCTATAGGTACAGCTGGCTCTAGAAACTTCTCTGCCTCTCTGGACAGGACAATGAGCAGGGTGTAGATCCTCTGCAACCTCTAACTGTGGGAGACTTGTGTGCTGGGACTGTGGGAATTCTGTGACTACATGAGAGGGTGCAGGATGTAGCTGGGTCTCTGGGCAATCAATGTGAGCAGCTCGACAAGTTCAGAGCTCCCTAATTGCCTTAAGTGGGTCATTGCAATGTGACCCATGCTCACACTGAGGACTGCACAGATCTTTTCTGTAGTTCATATAGCAGCACAGATGAGTCATTCAAACAATGTGGGCTAACAACTGGGCATTGATCACTTGGGAAGAGAGAAGGTGGGGTTGTGATTACCCAAACTGTGGTGGAATGAGAAGACCGTGCTAAGATGGTGCTGGCTAGTGAGCAAGACATGCATTCAATTTCTCAGGAAATGGCTGTGGAACCCATCTGGCAAAGGAGCCTGCCTAGCAACAGGCAGAGATTGGTTACAGCATAAACCACACCTTGACCTAATTGGCTGCCTTCACTATATAAGCTGCTTCACCAACTGAAATAAATGAGTCTATGAGTTGTTTGCCTCTAGTCCACTTTCACCCGACTCCTGGTGTCTGTGTCATGACTCCATGCCTGTTGCCCCCATCATGCTTCTCCTCTGAGAATGAATCCACAGCAACAACCAACAGAGATGATCATACTCTCTTTTCTGCTAAAAAGAAGAGATCTAACATGCCCAACTTGGATGTCACCCTGGATATTCACTCCACCCACCAGCAGTGAACAGAGCTCCCTGGCCACACACAGCACACACCTATACGTATTCAATGAAAGGGAGGACATTCCATAAAGTTACATTGTTCAAAGATATAAATCATCAGATGAAAAAATGAAAAAGTATCTCCAGAAATGCCTAAAAATAAATGCAGAAATTCAAGAAACAAGAATAAGGAAGAATAAGGAAGACAACAGGACCCCCACCCAAAAGGAACAAAACAACATTTCAAAATTAGAATGTTAAGATGAAGAGATTGATGAAATGCCTGAAATATAATTCAAATGATTAATCATGGGATTACTCAGAAACAATGAGAAACAAATTCATGAATTAAAGAAATACAAATGTGACGTGAATGAAAACTTTTCCACAAAATTAATATTTTAAAAATAAATCAAAATGAAATATTAGAAATGAAGAATTCTAGATGTCAAATAAAAAATACCTTTGAAAGCCTTAAAAATACATTTGTTGAAGCAAAAAAAAGAATATCCAAGCTGGAATACAAACCTTTGAAAATTCTTCAGACCAAAACAAAAAAGAGAAAGAAAGGAAAAAAATTAGAAAAAGTAAAACAGTGTGGGAGATTTATGGGATACTGAAAAAAAATAACCCAGCATATGGGTCTTAGGAGTTCCTGAGGGTGTAGAAAGAGAGAATGGATTAGAACAACTATTTAGTGAAATAATAACAGAAAACGTGCACAATTTGGAGAAACTAAAGGACACCCAAGTACAGGAAGCACATAGAAATCCTAAAAGATATGACCAGAAAAGATTTTCACCAGGATATATTGTAGTCAAAGTTTGAACAGTAAACAAAAGATTCTAAAAAGTGCATGAGAGAAATGCCAGATTACTTTCAGAGCATCTCCAATTAGACTCACAGCTAATTTCTCATCAGAAACCCTATAGGCTAGCAGAGAATGGAGGCACATTCCAATTCTTAAGGGAAGAAAACTGTTAACAAACTGTTAACCCAGAATATTGTACCCTGCAAAGCTCTCATTTACAAATGAATATGAAATAAAGACCTACCACAACAACAGAAATTGAAAGCATTTGTCACCACTCTTGAAGCCTAACAAATGATGCTTAAGGATGTGCTGTACACAGAAAGACAGAAAGACAGTCATCATTATGAAAGAATATAAAGGCAGAAAACTTCCCAGTAAAAGTACAAAGGAAATACAAAGCAACAATAAAGAAATTTATGGAAAAATGGCAGGCCAAGTTATTACTTATCAAGAGTAACCTTGAATGTAAATATCCTAAGCTCCCCAAATAAAAGATAAAGAAAGGGTAGCCAAATGAATTGCAAAACACTCTGACCACAGAATCCACCATAAGGCATTTGGATCTGGCTGAAAAACCCATAAGAGCATTTCAGGCAGGGGAAGCCAAGACACTGTGGCAAAAAATGACCTACATGAAAGATCTCTGTGAGTGAGATCGCAGTGGAAAGAAGGGACCATCAAAGAAGAATGTAGTTTTCTACAAAGGGAAGAGAAAACTACTTGGCTTATGGCCCTAAATATGGACGGAGTTTGTAGACTTAAAAGGCTTCCACAGCCTTGGTAGCTCATGACAAGAGCCTCTGGTGATCATTGACACACAAATAAGACCGTCATTTGTTGAATTAACAACAGGAATTACTGTGAACTTGCTCCACATTTAAGACCTCTGTCCTTAATGAGTTGTATTTTGAGAATTAACAGTAAAACTTGTCTTCAAACAGTACTTTATACTTTGAGTGTCTGTGTGGGTGCAAGCTGTTGAAATCTTTACTTAGTATAGAGTTGGTTTTCTGTATATAAAGATAATTAAAAATGAACCTTAATGAAGAATGGGATGGGAGAGGCAGTAGGAGGTGGGAAGAAAGTCAGGGTGGGAAGAACTGATATATTCCTAAAGCTGTACCTATGAAATTTGTATTCATTAAATAAAAGCTTTCTTTAAAAAAAAGGAGGGTAGGGTGAGAAGTATCACTATGCTTCTACATCAATACATATGAAATACATATGAAATTTGAAATAACTTAAATAACATTTTTAAAAATGTTTATTTTGGTGCAAAAGAAGAATTTAAAGTCCTTACATTGTTTTTGACATAATCACATTTCCCATGAACTTTTGAAGACTCTTCAAATGCATGAATCTCAAAATGTTTTCACCAAATAAACCAATTTTTAATTCCATTTTCATCAACTTTTATAAAATTTATTTATTTATTTATTTAAGACGTAAAGAAAGAGAGACAAGCAGAAAAAAAAAAGCTCTCATCCACTGGTTTACTTTCTTAAAGCCCAGAGCAAAAGAGGCTAAAGACCCAAAATAAAAACCAGAGTCACAGTAAAAGTCTCCCATGCAGGTCACAGGAATCTAATTACTTGAGGTGCTGCTGCTAAGTCTCAGAGTTTGCACTGGCTAGAAGCTGGGTTCAAGAGCCATAGTGGATACTGAACCCAGGCACTCCAATACAGGCTATGGTTACCTTGAACTGTGAATTACAACCATTTTGCCAAATGTCAATCACCCCTATAAAACTTTTGAAGTGCCTTTGTACATTCTGTTGTTTATTTGCTAAGCAAACCTGGAAGAAGTGACACCACTAACACAATGAGTTCACCTAGCACCCAAATATTGATTTTTAAGCTCACGTTGGCCCACTAACAGGAAATAGTGCTTCTGAGAGAAATGATTGATTCTGGGGTTGTGGCAACAACAGAATGAGATGAGTCTGGAAGACTTGCACCAGAAAATAAAGTGCCCAGTGAAAAGATGGAACCATGTCTAAATGACACAGAGCTAGATTGAAAGGACCTCTATGATTTATAATTTGCATCGCCCTCCTTGATATCAGATAGCCCAGGTACCACATCTCCTACCATCAGTTACAACCTGTATAGCATATCCATCACCGATTTTCTTGGTGATATTGCTACTCCTCTTAATAAACAGTATCTTATTGATTTTATAGATGCAGTCTTCTTTTAGTTCTTTCAGAAATGATTAAATAATGAGTTTACATAGTATATAGTTTACATAGTGTATATATATATATATATACTTTATATACATATACAACTTTACATAGTGTGTATTTGCACTATCATATCAAATAATCTAGCCTTTAATTCCTTCTTCCATCATCTACTATCATCGTTCTGGAATTTTCCCCTAGTTAACATGTACGGCTATTTCTTCGTACTTCTGATAGCCATCCTAAGACCATGCTGGTGCCATTGTAGAAAGCTAAATTATATATAATAGGAAAATGTTTCCATATTGATAAATTTCTTCAACCACCTTTGTTTTCCACATCTCTTCTCTTGATTCATCACACTCAGAGTCCAGTTCCATTTATATTCTACTGGTTCCTATGATTATATACTGATGAGATATTGTAGCTTCTCTAAAAATAGTTTCTAGTACTATGTTGAATAAATTACGTTTGATTTAAAACTATCCATTTGTCTAGATATTACGGGTGGCTCCTGGGAATAGAACTATTCATCTTGCAAGAATGAGCACTTTTATTGTCTTTCAAAAACTCTAGTTTATACTCCTTTGGAGCTGTGGTCTATCTTTTTACTTATTGAAAATTATGGTTAGTGGCATAATAATCCTGTGATTATAGAGTGGACTGAAATTATTTTTCGCAGAAATTAAGAAAAAGAAATGAAGAAGGGGGACTGAGGGAGAGAAAGGAGAAGGGGATTATAGTTATCTTCTTAGAATTGTGGCTATGAAATCTGTTCTCTTTATATTAATAAACATTTTTAAAAGACAGATGTGGACCATGACTTCCAAGAAATTTAATTTTCCAGGAAATGTGGAAATTGAATATCTTCAACCAAGAATTTCCCTTGCCATATCTTATTCTTCTAATCCTCAACCAGGACCATAACATAAATGTAGTACTTGTATGGAGATTCCTCAAAACCTGAATATAACCCTACCATACAACCCAACCATCCCACACTTTGGAATTTACTCAAAGGAAATTAAATTGGCAAATAAAAGAGCTGTCTGCACATTAATGTTTATTGCAGCTCAATTCACAATAGCTGACACCTGGACTCAGCCTAAATGCCCATCAAAAGTAGCCTGGATAAAGAAATTAAGGTATATGCACTCTATAGAATACTATACAGCAGTAAAAAAAAAAAGAAATCTGGTGATTTGCAACAAAATGGAGGAATCTGAAAAATATTATGCTGAGTGAAATAAGCCAATCCCAAAGGGACAAATATCATATGTTCTCCCTGATCAGTGACAACTAACCGAGCAACAAAAAGGAAACATATCTAACCGAGCATCAAAAAGGAAACATATTGAAGTGAAATGGACACTATGAGAAACAGTGACTTGATCAGCCCTTGTCCTGAATGTTAATGAACAACTTAATACTTTATCCCTTTTAGTATTTTTTTTATCTACTTAATACTATGGGTTGAACTCTTTAATTAACACACAATTATTCTTAGTTGTTGAAATTTAACTGAAAAGTGATCCCTGTTAAATATAAGAGTGGGAATAAGAGAGCGAGGAGATGTACAGTTCAGCACATGCTCAATCGAACTTGCCCCAGACAGTAGATTAGAAACATGCCAGGGGATTACAATTCAATCCCATCAAGGTGCCATCTCACTAGTCAAAGTGATCAGTTTCATTTCATAATTGATCATAATGATAGGAATTTGAGTTAAAGGGATCACATAAACCAGACTAGTGTCTGCTAATACTAACTGATAGAATTAAAAAGGAGAGAATGATCCAATATGGGAAGCGGGATACACAGCATACTCATAGAATGGCAGATGTCCTAAACAGCACTCTGGTCTCAGAATCAGCCCGTAAGGCATTTTGATCTGGCTGAAGAGTCCATGAGAGTATTTCAGGCATGAAAAGTCAAGGCACTCTGGCAAAATAAAAATGAATGACCTAAACAAAAGATCTGTGCGAGTGAGATCCCAGAGGAAAGAACAGGCCATCAAAGAATAAGGTACCTTTCTCTGAAGGGAGGAGAGAACTTCCACTTTGACTATGACCTTGTCTAAATAAGATCAGAGTTGTACTATGGAAATTTATATTTATTAAATAACAGTTAAAGAATAAAAAAAGAAATAATTTTTAAAAGAGTAATAACTCATAAGATTTATAAAAAAGTTTTATATAGCTATAAATATATGTGAGATTATTATTTTATTTATGGGCTCTAAACATCATTTGGAGTATGTGATAATTTTTTCATTTGGTTTGGTCATTTCATTTTGGGGGGGAAAAGCCACTGTAATCTTAAAGCTGTACTTTGGAAAATAATTTATTAAATAAAAGTTTAAAAATTTGGATAAATTTAGATAAATTCATTGATTCTATAGGATTATTACTGCCAATTTCAGATTAGTGTAGCCCCAAACTTCCACATATTAAAATAATGTATTAAAATTAATCTTTTCCTTTATAATGCTTCCTTGTGTCACTGTGATCAACACTTTTAGATGATATTGGCAATCCATCTAGAAATGCAAGTTAATCAATTGAAGGTTATTTTACCTAGGAGGGCTCAAGAAGACATAAATACTACATCATGATGCTTAAATCATTTGTCTTAAGTGTTTATTTTATCTACCTACATTTTACATAATAAAACCCAAACTCTCAGCAACTGAAAGATATTATGTTCCATGACAAATTAAGTCTATTTGTTTCAACTCATTCCAATTCTCATCATACAGTGCCTCAAAAGGATCCCACATTTCATTGACTAATCCACAATTTTAAATTGCTTGGAACAAGTTAGACTGACAAATTGTGTGGGAATTTACTCTCATTGCCTTGGGAAAAATAAAATCCTTATTATAAATTGGTGCTAATAGTGGTCACCGTGTAGTGTAGTTCAAAATCATTAGGTTGCTGTTATATGACTCTATAGAGTACAGTATATTTTTAAACGTTGAACCTGCTGTCTTAATATTTTATGAATATTTTATTTTGTAAGTAGTAACTTATGAGATTTTATAACCAAAGAAAGACCTTAGAGATCATAATATTGAATGGTTGTTCATGAAAAGTTGCAAAGTTGTGTATTCATCAGCAGAGGAAATAAAGGAGAAAAATAACTGTGAATGTTCAAGATTGACAATTGAGAAATAACAATGGCACTAAAACTTCTATTTATTAACTATGTTCCTTAGGTAAGTCATCTATCAATTAAATGACTCAAACTGAAAATATCTGAAAATCCTCAAATTCTGAAACCCTATATTCTATTGTAGTGTTAATTCCAACACATTTGCAAGGCGTACTTTGTTGCCCACCTTCTATGCTACTAAAAATATTCTAACCTACAAATTACATTTTCACATATTCTATACAGCACATCTTTCCTAACCAACTAGACAAAATTAAATTATTACTTCTTCTAGTTTCACAGAATTTATCATGACATATGGTCTGCATGTGTGAATTTTGGTCTTTGTGCCACACTAGAAGTCATAGGCTATTTATTATTTCTTTCATCAAATATCATTTTAATGCAACATGCCTAGCACAAGGTTCTAATAGTTTACATGTACATTGAAGATATAGTAAATATTCAATGAAAGGGCATTTGGATAAACCTAGAGTACTAGATTTTTTGTGTCATATTTGAAACTTATTGCGCCAGAGATATATAGATTTCCTTCTAAGAGAAATATGTGCTCTTTGCAAAAATTCCTTCAACATTCCTACAAATCTCAACACTAAAAAAATCACACCTAATCTTGAATTTACTAATGAATCTATCCTCCCATTTTCAAATATACTATATAAATCATAACTCATAATTGTCCATGTCTTTCAAGAACCTGTTTTCCATGTTTTTCACTGACCTTTATGAGAAATTTTCAGATAACAACCCCTTTCAGTACTTTTTCCATTTAGAAAACATTTTTTAATCAAGTGGAAGAAAAAAATTTGTTTGTATATAGGGGAATGGCTCTTTTCGTCTTATCACTGTATGGTACTTTTACGACAGCACTGACTAGACTTCTTTTAATTTCATGTTGATTTTTCTAATTCCAGCTAGCCTCTGTTTCTAAGGGCAGAAGTTTTTGTACTTACCTGTGTTTCCTCAATGTTTAGTAAAAAAAAAAATCTGTCAAATACACCCACAGAGCAGGAAGTAACCAACTAAACAACAAGTCTACGCCAAGGTCTTGATGTAGTACGTGAGAACTTTGAGTCACTGCTGGTGCCTTAGAATAAGATCACAATCTGTTCACAATGACAATCTGAGATACATGAAACATGGCAACAGAAAATCAGAGTATTTCTTGGATCTAATTATCTTTAAAGAAATTAAATTCTTCCTACTAGGCCAAATATAAATATTCACAAGCAAGAACAGAAACCTGTTAGAAGGGGATGGCACTGTGATATAGTGGGTATTATTGCTGCCTGTGAAGCCGCATTCCATATGGGCACCAGTTCAAGTCTCAGCTGCTCCATTTCCAATCCAACTCCTTGGTTAATGAACAGGCAGAGGCAGCAGAAAACAGTCCAAATGCTTGGGACCCTATCCCCTATGTCAGAAACTTGGATAAAGCTCCTGGCTCCTGGCTTCAGCCTGGCCCAGCCTCAGCTGCTGTTGTCATCTAGGGGAGTGAACCAGCAGATGCAAGATCTCTCTTTCTTTCTCTCTCCACCCTCATCTCTCTCTTTGTAACTCTCTCAAATAAATAAATTAAAAAGAAATCTGAAAGAAGCTTATAAGTATGTTAAAAGGAGTTAATTGACCTTACAATATCATTTATGTGCATTTCACACTATTCCAGAGTTTTTGAAAATATTCAATCAAATGCAAAAAAATAAACAAAATAAAATAAATTAGTATAATTCAAAGTGACAGCACAGAAACCTGTAGGTAGAGGCACGGAAAGAAACAAATCAAAACTAATGGCAATCCTATGAGCCAATATTGATGCCAACATAATACCAACATAATCTCTATTAAATTCATGAAGTGTTAATGAAAATTTCACCCTGCAGAGTATTACATTCTATATGTGTATAAATGTTAGCACTAACACATTTTAATGCTCCTGATTTATCATCTTCAAAATCAAACATGATTTTTTTGTGCTGTACAACACAAGAAATGCAATAGACAGATTGGTTCTTCCTAAAAAATATTCTCCCTATTGAGAGATTTATGCCTTTCCAGAGATAATTATTTTGGGGATATCTATGAGCCTACTTCAAAAGTGCATGGAGGGGGCCGGTGCTGTGGCTCACTTCACTAATCCTCCGCCTGCGGCGCCAGCATCCCATATGGGCACCAGGTTCCAGTCCCAGTTGCTCCCCTTCCAGTCCAGCTCTCTGCTGTGGCCTGGGAAGGCAGTAGAGGATGGCCCAAGTGCTGGGGCCCCTGCACCTGCATGGGAGACCAGGAAGAAGCTCCTGGCTCCTGGCTTTGGCTCTGTGCAGCTCCAGCCATAGCAGCTATTTGGGGGGTGAACCCATGGAAGGAAGACCTTTCTCTCTGTCTCTCTCTCTCTCTCTATGTATAACTCTACCTGTCAAATAATTTTTTTAAAAGTGCATGGAAAATAGATTAAGGGATAAGTTTATTTTGGTGCAAAATTTTTGAATTTCTTGCACTTTTTCATAATACACATTTTCCATGAACACTTTGAAAAATCCTTTTATATATTTTCTATATATAAAAGACTGCTACTATCCTGTTTTTTTAAATTCTGATCTATACAAGTGTCATGTCAAACATGAAAGGGAGCTTTACAGTCTCAAATTAGAAGACTTTAATACATCCAATATTGACAAAATTAATATTTTACTACCTCAAACTAATTCCATCAATGATTTCATTTGTATTTGTATTCATTTGCTTTGTAGAATGATATTCCATTAATTTTTGCTCTATTAAAAAGATTTAGTTACTTGAAAGCTGCAGAGAGGGAGGGAAAAGAGGAGGAGGAGGGAGGGAGGGAAAGAGGGAAAAAGGGAGGGAGTAAGGGGAAGGAAGAAAAGGACTGAGGAGGGAAGGAGGAAGGAAGAGAGGGAGAGAATCTTCTGTCTATTGGTTTAGTCCCCAAATGGCTGGCTGGACCAGACTGAGGCCAGGAGCCTGGAACTCCATCCACTTCTCCCACATGGGAGACTGCAGAAATCCAGGCAGTCAGACTATCTTGCATTTCTTTCCCAGGTATATAAGCAGGAAGTTGGATTGGAAGTGGAGCAGCTGGGACTCAATTCAGTGCTCTTATAGGATACCAGCATCACAGAAAGCAGATTAACCTGTTGCACCACAACACTGGCCCTTTATTTTTGCTTTTATTTTTAAGAGAATGGAATAAGTAATTTATAAGGTTTTTACCATACAAGAAAAAACTTGAAACAGCAATATTAATAAGATGAGTGTTTGTGGGTTTGGAAATACATTTTTTTTTCCTGAATACTAGCAATTACAGAAAATTACTTTTGCTCTCCATTTCAGCATTCTAACATCCAAGTTTTAGGGCAATCTTCCAACATATCCTCAAATTTATTCTGGCCATCTGAAGTTGCACATTGAAAGTGGATGGAAATAGTAATGGGTGAATAAATATAGAAAGTTGTATACCAACAAGATTAATATTCTTACTATGGTCAACTTCTTCTTATAATATTCTTATTATGGTTAATTTATTGAACATTGAAAATTTCCAGAGACTCTGCAGAATACATTACAATCAATTTGCTGCCAGTTTAAATTTTATTTTTACATAGTGCAAAATAGTGCAAGTCTTTAGACCATGTCAAAAAGATTGTGTACCTTAGCCAGTTGACAGAGCAGAATAATAAAGAAATCTCAATCTCTCTCTCTCTCTCTCTCTCTCTCTCTCTCTCTCTCTCACACACACACACACACACACACACACACACACATACACACTGAGCTCTCATCTGCTGGATCACAACCCAGGTGGTGATAACAGCCAGGACTGGGAGCTAGGAACTAAATTCAGGTCTCCCATGTTAAGAAGCAGGTACCTAACTGAGTCATAAGCACTGCCTCCTAGGGTCTGCTTTACAGGAAGATGGAGTAAGAAGCAGAGCAGGACTCAAAATCAAGTACCCTGGAATGGAGCACAAGTGTCTTAAGCAAGATCTTAGCCAGATTCCAGAAATGTAGTATATCATCATCCATAAATGATTGCTTCATGAACTGAATTATTACAACAGGCAATAGTATATCATCATCCATAAATGATTGCTTCATGAACTGAATTATTACAACAGGCAATAGTGTTTTAAAAATCAGATGACTTTACTTAACACATACTAAACTGATCTCCTGTATACAAAGAGAATTGAAAATGAAGCTGGATGCGAATGAAAGGGGAGAGGGAGCGGGTAAGGGGGGAGGGTTGCGGGGGGAGAGGGAAAGTATGGGGGGGAAGCCATTGTAATCCGTAAGTTGTACCTTGGAAATTTATATTCTAAATAAAAGTTAAAAAAAAATCAGACGACTGTTTCTTACTTTATTATTGAATCTAAGCAAGCAGGTTTAAGCTTTTTTCACCAAGTCACTGTGAAGTCTGAAGAAATCGTCCTCTTATCTCCAGAATTTGGTAGATAAGAGTGTGATCTCTGTAGTCAAATCCTAACATAAAATGTTGCTAGAGAACATTCAAATAACAACAAATGAACCAAGCATGTTGAAGATAAATTTTTTTGCCTATAGTCATAGAAAAACTAATGAAAAACCAAAATTGTTATTTTCTGTATAAAACCAAAATTCTTCTTTTGCACTATTTATTTGCTTTTAATTTAAGCATTTAAAATATAATTTAAGGCATTGATTCTTTTTGCAGTGCTATGCCAGGATGAAACCAAGAACCAGGAACTTCATTCAGATCTTCCGTGTGGGTGACAGGGATTCAAGCACTTGGACCATACCAACTTACTTCCCAGGTGCACTGACAGAAAGATGAATTCAAAACAGAGGACCCGGGACTCGAACTGACTCTCTAACATGAGATGCAGACTTCCCAAGTGGCAGATTAACCTGCTGTACCACAGCATTCAATCTTTACAAGTTTTCGGCATAGCAGAATAATAGATGCTGAAAGAATAAACCTAAGTTTTTGCCCAACCTGTTGCACATTATTAATCATTAATGGCCATCTATGAAAAGCCAATGCCTTCTTCTATGAAGACCAATATAAATACAACTGAAATCGATTTTACTAAATAAAAGCTATAGCTTTATTTAATAATAAGCATTGGCAGCAGTATGGATAATCAGGAAAGGATTATAATTTTAAATTTACAGTGCTGCTGCAAACATACCATAGGTCTATTCGGTCTAAACAGAAGAAGGCATTGGATTTTCACAGATGATTATAATAATTAATAATGTGAAATAAGTTGAGCAAAAACTTAGGTTTATTCTTTTAGCATCTGTTAATCTGCTATGCTAAAAACATGTAAAGAGTGAATGTTGTAAAAAGGTAAAATGTCATAAATTTGTATTCTTATTTCCAAAGAATCTTTCCTGTGTGTCTTTCAACAAATTGATAGAATGCTCAATAATACTAGAAGTCATGAGAATGCAAATATTTACTTAAGAAAACTCAGATACTTATAATGCATATTAAAAATATATATATATTATATATACATATAAATTATGGACAGATCTGCATAGTAACAAGACTGGTGGTCTTCAAAGTTTTGGCCTAAAATCAGGGCTGAAATTTATCTCTTACTTGATTAACTAAAAGCATAACATCTTAACAAATTTCTAGACTGAAAATTTTAAATACAAGACATAGACTACATGGTTTTTATCTCCATGCCTAGCAAAGATCCTTTCATATAGTATACACTTAAAAATATCAAATTGAATTTTTAAATGTACATTTGGAACTCCCAATTTCCTGATAGAAAAATATTCATGTGACCTATGAAGAAGTAAGATGATGAGAGGATCACTTAGGTTTCATTTTCAGAGCACATGGGCTTTTTATATGCCAGCATAATTAATACACTAGTGCATTAAAGCTGGGGAATTTTTCTCATAGGCCTGGTCCATATTTATCATCCATGTTGTCACTGGGTACACAAGGTCTATACACTTTTTAACAGGATCTCTGCCTAGAGAGCTGTATTTTATTTTTCTGTTAAAATTAGCAGTATAAAAATGACAAATTGTTTGTAACCAGAGTTAAAAGTAGTTTCTGAAACTATATCATGTTTTCTTGGTCTTACTGGAGTTAACAGTGAAGCTGATTGTTGAATGCTTATTTTAGTTCTATAGAGATTAACATTTAAAGACTCTCTTTTTATAAAATTGATTCACTGAGCATAGTAAAGAGCATATTGCTGTCTATGAGTGTCAAAAGGATACATGAATAAGCTACTGCCCAATCTACAATTCTAGTTAAATAAACTGCTGTCAATGTGTCTCCTCCAGATTTTTTCAATTAGCTCAATTATAAAGATCATTGTGAAGTATCTTGATACTTGACAAAAGTTTGCAGATGTACTATAAATCATGAACCCATTCATGAAACATTTTAACCAAGCATTTGCAGGTGTTCACCTATTCATTTCAGTATCAGGGTTTCAAACTAGTTTGATTTACAGATTTTCTGGAAAAATATATACAATATAATGCCAATATCGTTTAATTTCCCAGTTTATTTTGAAAACAATAATTTTTGACATACATCCATATTTATTTGGCAATAGATATGTTATAGGAAGTCCTTGCAGGAGGTGACACACTGTTCCTACACTATCTCAAAGAATAATAGGAGATACACTATTTCTGTGCATCACAGTTCCCAAGTAGTTAAGTTTCAGATTTGCAGTTTCTAACTTGATTCATTTTCTACTCAAATCTCTTCAATTATTGTTATCTATCCATGATGCATATTGAAATGTGGCAAAGTTTTCTTTGGTAACCTCTTAGGTCACGTGGTTCCTGGCACAACATGCCTGCTGTCAATAGTCAGGAGGTTTCCTATCTCTTAAGTGATAACAGCCATACTGTATAGAATATATTAACTGGTTACAAGCTTTGTGAAAACAGCTTCTGCAACAACATTTTACTATATACACAAACAGCACAGATTTGAGAATCTTCTTGGCCATCTTCCCACATGCACAGACAAAATCACAATATTTTAAATGACTTCTTCACATCCATGTAGAAAAGATTTGATCAATTATGAAATAAAAATGAGAGAAAATACAGATTTTATTGAACTACAATTGACTAGCTGGTGTTAACCTCCATTGACTATATTATTATTTTTTTAGAGAACATGCATTAAGTGATCTTTATTGATGTTTTACATTCAGTTATTTCTTCAGTATTAATTCTTCAGACGATCATACAAATATGATAAGTTATTTTCTATTTGCTGTGGGGACTCAAATGTACAATAAATACAAAATACATTTGTGGTTCAACAAACACTTAATGAAGCATTTTTTTTTCTGAGGTATTCCTTTCAGTCTGGTATTTCAGATCTTTTTACTCCCCCCCCAGAATTGTCTATTAAACCACATAATCGATCTGTGAGCAGGTGATCCAAGTCCCATGTGAATCAATGAACTTGATTTTCGACTGCATTAGACATATTTTTTGATCTCATCATACAACATCAATACAAAAGCGCCACCCATGCCTCTCAACACATTGGACCAGGCACCTTTGAAGAAAGCCTTGGCTCCTTCATCTTTTGCAATCTTCCTCCAGCAGTCAACTGTCCTCATGTACATAATGTCAGCCCCTTTCCAGCCAGACTGCATCATCATCCTACGACTAACAGTGTCAAAGGGGTAGGACACCAGCACGACCACCACCATCACGCTCTGGGCAATCATCCAGCTCACGATAATGTGCACGTTCTTGGGGTCAGGCAACATCCCCTTGGCAGTATCATAGACTCTGAAGTAGGCAGCTCTGTAGATAATGATGCCTTGCACGGAGACATTGAAACCCTGGTAGAGACCCCTCAGGCCATCAGACTTGAAGATCTTGGTGAGACAGTTGCTCAGAGCACTGAACTCATGCTGGGCGGCATCCCTGCCCACATCAGCAACCAACCTGGTCCTGGCAAAGTCCAGGAAGTAGACAAAGCAGAGGGAGGTGGCCCCAGCTGCCCCACTGGAGGCCAGGTTACAGGTGAAATAGCCCCAGAACTGCTTATGCTGATCCACGCTCCCCAAGAAGATCTGCTTGTACTTATCCTTGAAGGCGAAGTTGAGAGCTTGGGTGGGGAAGTACTGGGTCAGGTTACCCCTGGTTGGCCAGGTTACCCCTCCAGAAGGAGAGAAAGCCCTGCTCCTTGGTAATTCTCACCACACAATCAATGATCCTTTTGTACTGCTTCTCAGCGCTGGTCTGTTTGCTGGCATGCTGGACCTGCAGTAGCAGATTGACCCTCTCGATGGGGGCGACCACAATCTTGGAGACAGGTTAAATTTTATATTTTTAAATTGCTGCATCTATTTTATGTTTCTTATATTAAAGAAAGGCATGGAACAAACAAAAGATGAAAATAAAATAGACTGGGAGGTAAAGTTAGAAGACCAAGCACTAAATTTCATTTCTGATAGTTCTTTTGAAAGAAGAACTATCTAAGGACCGAGTTTTATATTTTTTATTGTACAAGTTGTCTGTCAGTTCCATGGGAGATTGATTCCAAGAACTTCACAGATAGAAAAATCCATTAAACTTAGGACTATCATATAAATTGCATAGGATGAGAAAAGTTAGTAAAAGTAGTCATGTAATCTTCCTATGTTTTATATTTTTAATTTGAAACTTTTTATCAAACTAAACTCAAGCCTCATCCCTTTTTAAAAGACATATTAAGTTCCCATCGCAAAATAAAATGGAATGTAAAATTGCTAAGCAGGGTCACACGTGGTCTGATTTCTGTCCACTTCTTCAAATTCATCTCATACTGCCCCTCCATCTGTTGCGCTCTACATATTTTTACCTTATTTCTTCCTTGACTATAACAACTTCATTTATGTTCTGGTCCTTTCAACATTCTGTTCTCTCACCTTGAAAGGCATTTCCTCTGGATTTACCATGGCTGCTTATACTTTTTTTTTGTCTCAGGCTAAAATTTTACCTAAATTTTTATTATTTGTTTAAAGAATCATTTTTCTTTCCTAAGGCAGAGCTAGAGAAAGAAATAGAGGGAGAGCCCAATTTCCATCCACTGGTTCACTCCCCAAATGAGACCTAGGGTTACGTCAGACAGGATCCAGCAGTTTCTGTCTCTGCAAGACTGGCAAGGTCCCAAGTACTTGGGCTATCTTCCGCTGCTTTTCCAGGCACATGATCAGGGAGCTGGAATACAAGTGTAGTCGGTAGGACGTGATCTGATGCCCATATGAGATGTCGGGGACTCAGTGGCAGCTTAAGCCACCATGCCACACTCCAGCTCCTTAAGGATTTTGTTTAATCATCCTTGCTAATGCAGCCATCAAGTACCTTCCACACAGATAATTCCATTTCCACTTTATCTCATGGCTCTTTCAAATCTCACTCATACAACTAGTCACACTTTGGAATTATCTTATATACTTATTTGAGACAATTTCCATTCTACCACACAAATATTTTAAAAACAAAAAGGATTCAAATTATTTTTTCTTTATTCACTACTGGTATTAGAAGAGATTAAATGGCGTCTAAATGTGATTTATTT
The DNA here is from genome assembly GCA_949820135.1 of Sylvilagus floridanus. Classification (NCBI taxonomy): domain Eukaryota; kingdom Metazoa; phylum Chordata; class Mammalia; order Lagomorpha; family Leporidae; genus Sylvilagus; species Sylvilagus floridanus. Next base: position 93,148,821 of record OX463230.1, read on the forward strand.
TCAATGAATAGTCACTGTAGAGAAACAGAATAAAATACTGCAGTGTTCTAGATTTTCAAAGAGCTCCATTTTTAATAGCTGTCTGTATTAGAGATGGACTCCAAAATCACTCAAATCCATTAATGCTTTTGTTCTCAAAATGTTTTCAAGGACTTTTCATTAATTATTTTGTATCTTTATGAAACATGCCCAGCATTAAGGAAAATAGTGTTGCTTTACACACTTAATGTTTTTTCAACTTTATATTCTAAAACTGTTGCTCTGTGTTTTTCTCTTTTAGCTTTTAACGATGTCAGACTTGTGACATTACTCCAGGGATGTGCAAAGTCAAATGCCATTATTATCTGTTCTAATTTTTCCTCCTCTAAATTTTGTATGTCCAACTTTTATAAGTTTTATAAATAATACAAAAATCCTAATGTTTAAAGGCCTTAAATCTTATGTTAATTTTTAAATGAATAAAATGTATTTTTTCTAATATTAAATGTTTACTTCCACATTTTAAGAAATATAATAGGGGGCAGCATTTTGGAGTTGCAGATAAAGCCATTGCCTTATGCACACAAGTTCAAATATCAGGGGATCCACTTCTGATACAGTTCCCTGCAAAGACACCTGGGAAAGCAGTAGAGGACAAAGTGTTTGGGCCCCTACACCCACATGGAAGATCCAGAAGAAGCTCCTGGCTCTTGGCTTCAGCTGTTACACCCATTTAGAGAGTGAAACAGAGGATGGAAGATTCTCTCTCTGTCACTCCGACTCTCTCTAACTCTGCCTTTCAAATAAATCTTTTCTTTTAAGAAATATATAACATTTTGCAGCCATCTCAATAACCTTGTCACCTTTAAAATCTGATAAGTGTTTCCACATACTTTTTAAGTCTAACATTCACTCTGAGATAGACATATTGTCTATTTCACTTATCAGAAAGCTGGGAAAATTAAATAAACTAAAAGTTCCTTGGACAAATAATTTCATGAGTGGTAAAAATTTATTGAGCCTTTTGCTTATATGTCCATTTTTGGTTTATTCAACCACTCCCTTGAGCAATTACTAAGGTATCAAGGTATGCACTCTATTAAAGATCACTGACAACCATAGGAGGTCTGTTCAGTTTCTCAGGTTGAAAATATTGATATTAGCAAGTCACCAAATCAAGAACAACTTATTTAAGTTCTCTCCTCCCTTTAGAGAAAGGTACCTCCTTCTTTGATGGCCCCGTTCTTTCCACTGGGATCTCACTTGCAGAGATCTTTCATTTAGGTCTTCTTTATTTTTTTTTTCCAGAGTGTCTTGGCTTTCCATCAGCTCTCATGGGCTCTTGAGCCAGATCCGAATGCCTTAAGGGCTGATTCTGAGGCCAGAGTGCTATTTAGGACATCTGCCATTCTATGAGTATGCTGTGTATCCCGCTTCCCATGATGGATTATTCTCTCCCTTTTTGATTCTATCAGTTAGTATTAGCAGACACTAGTCTTGTTTGTGTGATCCCTTTGCCTCTTAGACCTATCAGTGTGATCAATTGTGAACTGAAATTGATCACTTGGACTAGTGAGATGGCCTTGGTACATGCCACCTTGATGGGATTGTAATGGAATCCCCAGGCACGTTTCTAACTCCACCATTTGAGGCAAGTCCGATTGAGCATGTCCCAAATTATACATCTCCTCCCTCTCTTATTCCCACTCTTATAGTTAATAGGGATTGCTTTTCAGTTAAAATTTAAACACCTAAGAATAATTGTGTGTTAATTACAGAGTTCAAACAATAGTACTAGAACAAAAAAAATACTAAAAGGGATAAAGTATTAAGTTGTTCATCAACATTCAGGACAAGGGCTGATCAAGTCACTGTTTCTTATAGTGTCCATTTTACTTCAACAGGTTTCCCCTTTGGTGCTCAGTTAGTTTTCGCTGATCAGGGAGAACATATGATATTTGTCCCTTTGGAACTGGCTTAATTCACTCAGCATGATGTTTTCCAGATTCCTCCATCTTGTTGCAAATGACCGTGTTTCATTGTTTTTGACTGCTGTATAGTATTCTATAGAGTACATGTCCCATAATTTCTTTATGCAGTCTACTGTTGATGGGCATTTGGGTTGGTTCCAGGTCTTAGCTATTGTGAATTGAGCTGCAATAAACATTAAGCTGCGACAGCTTTTTTGTTTGCCAATTTAATTTCCTTTGGGTAAATTCCAAGGAGTGGGATGGCTGGGTTGTATGGTAGGGTTATAATCAGGTTTCTCAGAAATCTCCAAACTGACTTCCATAGTGGCTTAACCAGTTTGCATTCCTACCAACAGTGGGTTAGTGTCCCTTTTTTCCCACATCATCTCCAGCATCTATTGTTGATAGATTCCTATATGTGAGCCATTCTATCTGGGGTGAGGTAAAACCTCATTGTGGTTTTGATTTGCATTTTCCTGATTGCTAGTGATCTTGAACATTTTTTCATGTGTGTGTTGGTCATTTGGATTTCCTCTTTGGAAAAATGTCTATTGAGGTCCTTGGCCCATCTCTTAAGTGCGTTGTTTGTTATTTGAAAGACAGAGTGGACAATGAGAGAGGGAGAGACAGAGATTTTCTTTTTTTTAAGATTTTCTTTATTTATTTGAAATATAGAGTTTCAGAGAAAAGTAAAAAGAGAGAGAGAGGTCTTCCATCTGCTGGTTCACACCCCAAATGGCTGCAATGGCCAAAACTGAACTGATCTGAAGCCAGGAGCCAGGAGCTTCTTCCAGGTCTTCCACGAGGGTACAAGTGTCCAAGGACTTGGGCCAACTTCCACTGCTATCCCAGGCCATAGCAGAGAACTGGATCAGAATTGGAGCAGCAGGGACTAGAATGGGCACCCATATGGGATTCTGGCACTTCAGGCTGGGTCTTTAACCGGCTGCACCACAGCACCAGCCTCAGACAGATTTTACATCCTCTAGTTTACTCTGTAAACTTCTGCAAAATCCTTGTATGGGCCAGGCCAAATCCAGGAGCCAGAACTCCATTTCATTCTCCCACATGGGTGGCACGTGCCAAAACATGAGTCATAATTTCCCAGTGACATTATCATGAAGCTGGATCAGAACTGCAGAATAGCTGCGATTGAAACTAGGCACTTTATGTCTCAAGTTCAAGCATTCAGCTCTTTAGGAAGAAGTTTGTCTCTTCCATCTTAAATTAATAGTGTAAATGCCAATAGTATGACAAGGAGTCTAATAAGGGGTAGGAGGACGTTCAGAGAAATCAAACCATACTGAAAATTTCAATACTGAAATTCCTAAAACTTTCAATTATAAAAAAGAAAGAGGGATCTTAGGATATGTCTTTAAATATGTATTACTAGTTTAATCTAAAATTCAACTTCCCTAATTACAGATTTATACTTTTATTAGCATTAAATGGTTTGAAAGTCTCTATCCCTCCAGAGAATGAATATTCATTGATATCATGAGATAAAAAGAAAATGCATACTCAAACTTTTACTATTTAATCTCAATGCCTTGACTCAAATGGTCTAGCTGAAAGAATGTACAAACTACTGAAGATGCCCTCGAGAACTTTGTTGGAAACTATCAATTAAAATGAACTGGCAGATTTTTATTGCTAGATAGATCACTACTTTCACACACAATTCTATTGAACTATTAATAGTACAGTGCCTCACAATTTACATTAATTTTAATTTCTACCTATACTTGAAGAACTCTTGAGATGAACAAACAGATATTCTACATGCTATATTTTCTGTAGCTGGAATTTTGGTATTTATTTCTAGATCTTTTATCCAGTTAGGCAAATTTTGAAGTGATATCTAGATTATGTATTGATCTGGTATTAGAGATGATGGTGCAATGGGACAGTGTGATTTTGCCATGTGACCAACTAAAATAGTATCTTTTGCAGAGTAGGTAGTTCAGAATAAAACTTTCAAAAATACCTCTTGAGATCTTTATTTTTTTTGAAAGTCAGAGTTAGGGACAGAGACAGAGAAACAAAGAGAGGGATCTCCCATCTGCTGAATGACTCCCCAGAAGTCAACAATGGCCGGAGCTGTTGCAGACTGAAGCCAGAAGCTTTATCTAAGTCTTCCATGTGGGTGGCAGGGACCCAAACACTTGGGCCATCTTCCCACTACTTTTCCCAGGCCATTAGCAAGGAGTTGGACCTGAAGTGGAGAGCCAGGACACTACCTGGCACCCAATCGGGTTGCCACATCGAAGGTGGCTGCTTAACCCTCTACACCATAGCATCAGCTACCAAAAATCTAGCTCTTTAAAATCATGAACCATGTGGCCAGTCTTGTGCTGTAGCAGGTAAAACAGCTGCCTGTGATGCCAGCATCCCATATGGGTGCTGGTCATGTCCCAGATGCTCCACTTCTGATCCAGCTCCCTGGTAATGCACCTGGGAAAGCAGCAGCAGACGGCCCAAGTGATTGGGCCCCACACCCATGTGGGAGACACGGATGAATCTCCTCAGTCCTGGAAGTTGAGGCCATTTGGGGAATGAACTAGCGGATGGAAGACCTCCCTCTCTATAACTCTGCCTGTCAAGTAAATAAAAATAAATCTTTTTAAAAAATCACTAACTTGTACATACACCTGGAAGAAGTCAACTTCTTAGAGTTCCAAAAGAAGCATCACTTCATTCCCTGCTGTGGGAAGCAAGGAAGAGATGAATTCTAATATAACAAAAACAAATCAGTGTATTAGAGTGATTAGAACTACCACAGTTCTGAGTAAAGCACTGTGTTTTCCAAGGAGCAAAGAGCATTGTGGTGAGCACATAGTACCTATAGTTGTTAACACTGATTATATTTTGTAAAAATAAACTGATTTACGGTGGGATGAAAGCAAAGAAAGAGAATTTTTGAATACTCAACTCACATATGTGCTATCTAAATAGAACTCCATGTATTAACTTTTGTCATCATTTCTTCATACTTGTTTTGGCAATTTTAACAATATGATAAAAGAGTATGATTCTAATATCCAATAATAATAATTTTAGCAATAATATTTTCAATTTATTATAAAATGATTTAGTTGCACTGAGTAAACTCTGGTCCTGAAAATGTCAGGTTTATGTACTTAATTGGAAAAAAAAATTTTTGAGACATACTCATGATAAGCACAGCAGTCATATGTCGCCAAGCTTTAGAAGATTTTGTCCTTTCTTTCTCAGATGGTCATTTTAAAGAAGTGATGAGGTATCACTGCAGAAGCTACTGAAGTAAGGTCACCCAGTGTAGAAGGAAAACTTGACCATCTCTAATATCATATGTTTAGAATTACTAACTTAAAAAAAATTAGAATTTGATCAGCGAGGGGCTGGCGCTGTGGCATAGTGAGTTAAAGGTCTGGCTGAAGCGCCTGCAACCCAGATGGACACCAGTTCTAGTCCCAGCTGCTCCTCTTATGATCCAGCTCTCTGCTATGGCCTAGGATAGCAGTGGAAGATGGTCCAAGTCCATGGGCCCCTGCACCAGCGTGGTAGACCTGGAGGAAGCTCCTGGCTCCTGGCTTCGGATCGGCACAGCTCTGGCTGTTGCAGCCATCTGGGGAGTGAACCAGTGGATGGGAGACCTCTCTCTCTGTCTCTACCTCTCTCTGTAACTCTTTCAAATAAATAAAATAAATCTTAAAAAAAAGAATTTGATTAGTGAAAAAAATTAAGAAAATGAGAGAGAGAATGAATACAAGAGCAAGACAATAAAGCCAGGGTAACAGCATGGATGATATTTACATAATAATGCACTATATTACCCAGGGCTTTCCAGAAAGACAGAACCAATAGGCTATGCATAGAGATATATGAGGAATTTATTGAGGGGGTTGGTTCACATGATTATGGAGGCTCAAAAGTCCCCCTATAAGTCACCTGCAAGAGATCTCAGGAAACCAATAGTATGATATAGTCCAAATATGAAGGCTTTAGAATCAGAAATGCTCAGGTCTAACTCGAGGTCTGAGACCCAAAATCTAAGCACCCAGAGACCAATGGCATTAATCCTGGAGTCCAAATACCAGAAAGCCTGGAATTTTCATGTCCAAGGCAGTGTAAAGGTAACCTATCCCAGGCCTCAGAGGAGACAGACCAATTGCCTTCGGTGTTTGCTTCATCCAGACCCCAGCTGATTAAACAGTGCCCATTCACACTAGGACACTTTCCAACTTGTTCCACTCAGACTCACACACTTATCTCTTATAGAAACATCCTCACTCCAGGTATTCTCCAATTCCATCAATTTCACACTTAAACTCTTCAATGATACCCAGCTGTGAGCAGCCAAAAACATAAAATGCATTTTCTTCTTCTTAAATTCAGTTATTTTGACAAGTAAGTGATCCTTCAGAATTTACTAAACGACTGAGCAATGTGGTATAACAGGTAAAGCCATTCCCTGGGATGCTGTCATCCCATAGGGACTGGTTGGAGTCCCAGCTGCTCTACTTCCAATCCAGCTCCCTGCTAATGTGCCTGGGAAATCAGTGGAAGATGGACCATGTCCTTGGCCTCTGCACCCATGTGGGAGACCGGATGAAGCATCCTGGCCCTGCTCTGGTCACTGTAGCCATTTGGGGGTGAATCAGTGGATGGAGGATATCTGTCTCTACCTCTCCCTTCAACACTGCCTTTCAAATAAATAACATAAATCTTAAGAAAAGACATAAAGTTAATATCAAACAGCAATGATGACTAGAATATTTTCTGATTGAAAATGAATAAATTTGTATAAATCATTACAAAATAAATCATGGTTTTACAGAAATGTAAAGAAGTAAATGACTCATCTAAATTTGTTTAATGAGAAAAAGAAACTGCCTTACAAAGTTTTCTATGTATTTGTTTGACCCTTCTCCTACCTAGATTCTATGTTTCTTGGTGACCTGCTGAAGACGTGAAAAGAAAGCACATCAGGTAATTTACACCACTCAGCATGAGACCACATGCAGAGTAGCTGTTCAAAACTGTTTGATGATGAACAACAAAAAGTAAGCTGGTGATTAGGAAACGATGCTTAAGATACCCCTCCTGTACTTTGTTTATGCAGTGGCACACTTCTTTCCAATGAAAGCTTTCAAGTAAGAATTGAGAAGGCTGTGTGAGAATGAAAAACTACAAACCGAACTACACTTACTGAGCCAGGGCTTCAACTATTGTTCCTCTTTATATGTTTATTTTATACTAAATTTGATTATGCAAAATTATGTAAGTGTGTTGACCTGGAAGCTAATTTATGGCTAGTCACAAAAATGGCCCAGAAGGATTTCTGAGATACAATATGCCTGTTGGGCAATACATGACAAGTAATCTCTCTAGACTTAGCTGATGTGGGATTTGTAGTTCTGTAATTCTGTAGGGAAAGTAATCTAACAGCTGTGAAATAACATGATTCTTAAATGCACTTTTTTACAAGTAGTAAGGATTTTTAATTGATGTATTTAGCAGGTATTAAACAGCTCTCTACCTTCTTGTCCAGTGGGAAGTAGTTGTCATGTGCCCCATGCTGTTATCCCATATGGCAGAACTGCCCACATTCAAAATTCCTTCTATTTGCATTTGATCAAAATCCCCAATTTAGACCTGCAATTGGAGTCTTGGAAAGAAATGTGAACAAAATGCCATACCCTTACGACTAAGTTCCCTACTGCATTTTCCTCTTGCTTAGATACGCATGTGCAGCTATGTTTTGTTCAAGAATTAAGGCTATTTTAATTTTCTTTTGTGTGATTAGATCAGATAAATTATGTTTAAAATTTTAAAGACTTTATTTTTGAAATTGACATACAAAAAGGCTATATTTACCATGTATAACAACATTACCTGAGTTAACATATTAGATCAGAAACTTACTATGTTGCACTTACCCTCTCTGAACCCTCTCTGAAAGTCAGCATTTTCTTTCAAAAAGAATAATAGTGTTAATGAAATAAGCATTGATGTTCAGATAAAATCCAATGAAGCATTCGAGTAAACATCACCTAAAATCTAACAGTTTTTGGTATACATTTTTAAAAATATTTATTTATTTGATAGACTGTCTGAGAGAAAGAGGGAAAGACAGAGAAAAATACATAGATCTTCCAACCACTGGTTCACAGCCCAAATGGCTGCAACTTCCAGGGATGGGTCTGGCTAGAGCCAAGAGCCAGGAGTTCCATCCAGGCGGCCCACAAGTGTGGCAGGGGCCCAAGCAATTGGAATACCCTTCACTGCCTCCCTAGGTGCATTAGCAGGGAGCTGGATTATAACCCAAGTAACTGGACTCCAATCAGCACTCTTAAATGAAGTTTTAAAAGCAGTGGCTTAAACTGCTGTGTCACAACACTAGCCCCAGTTCCTGCTGCGTTTTTAACACTTAAAATATATTATATGAATAAACAGGTATAACATTCTACATGGAGGTACAAAATAGTTGCTATTATGATGAAGCAGCTAGTTTATAATAGTCTTAAAATAAATGGGCAGCAATAAAAATAAATAAAACCATTTTTGTCCAAAGTTATGAAAAATAAAGCCTTCTTTGAACTGGCTTCACAAGTTTATCAAGTTATAGTTGAACATTACCACTGTACTTAACTAAAAATGTTAAAACATATTTTTGTCAGAATTAGAGAAAAGAAGCATTTTTCCTGTTTAAATATTTCGCCCATTTATGTGAAGGAAGCAGATGGTAGAGCAGAGGTAAGAGATGCTGCACATATATTATCAAGTGTTCACACATGAATCAATAGTTTTTGAAAATCCAAGTTTAACCCAGGGATACAGTATAAATGCTGTCATCTGAAACATAAAATAATCTTGCTGATGTTGTTTTGTAAAAACTATTATAGATAAACTATAAATTATGGATATGGTTAAATATGGTTAAAATTGTGTGGAAGTTAATGAGATTTTGATTTAGAAGAATGCTTATTTCCACAAATTAATCTTCATTTTGATGACTGGAAAATGTTTACCTAATGTATGAAGGGAGATGATCACTGCAGAATTGCACCCACGCTTGACATTATAACATCTTGCCACTAGAGCTCATTGTTGCTCTTCCCATAGACTGTGAGGTTAAGTTTCTTTTTCTTTCTTCTTTTCTTTCTCACTTTCCTGCTTTCTTTAATCTGTTAGCTGGATATAGTCCTCTCTGAAAAATGGCATTCTTAAAATATATTTTATTTAACAAAAAGTATACTCCAAAAATATAATCTCCTTTAAAACGTGTGGTAAGATACGTAAACTATGTGAATCTCTGATAAAATAATTCCTTAAAAATAATCTGTGCATGGGTCAGCATGGTGAGCAAATGTTTCTTAATCAAACATGTTATTCCATGCTCAAACATGTTAAATTGTTCATTTTCTAATAGTTTCCAAGATTGAACAATTTATTGAAAAATAGATAAGTATTCTTTCATGTATAATTCAAGCCCATACAATTTTTTTTCTATTTGTAACTTCTAAAAATAATGAATCCTTTCAATAATAATCAAATATAATTTGTCTAGTTTCTAAAACCATTTCCTAGACCAATGGTTCTTTAAGACATTTGTAATCCTCATTCTGCCAAGGAAGAAACTGAAATACCCATTTGGAAATGAATAAATTTTTATGAACTATACAAGGAAAAGATTAACTAAAGAAATTACCACAAATTTCTTCCACATTCTGTTTTATCCTTTCTTCCTCATACAAGGTAATTTGGTGCCTAATCTTGTTGTTCCAATCTTGTGGAACTGTCTGGAACCTAATTCCAGTATCCAATCCACTTAAAAGAAACCTTCTTTATTGTTGCCAAAATTCATACTGCGTATGTGACATGACTTTTACAACTTCATTAGATAACAGAAGTCCCAAAGAAAATATACAAAATAGTTTGTTTCTGTTTTTAGTAAGTCAGTTATTGTTAAGTTATCCTGGTCACATATTAAAATCTAGAGCTGTTTCACAAGGACGATTTCCACTTTTTTCCCCAAGGAACTCCATAGCCCAAAGGAACTTAAACTCCTATATAAAACGTCTCTAACTAGCTGTGAGATGAATTTGCCACTCATGGATCCCTTCTTCCATTTCCTCAATAAAATTTTTTATTAAAAATATTTTAATGTGCATACATGTGGTACACTTGAAAACACATACACAGACATCACAAACAACTTGAAGAGAGAGTAGAACACTAACCTGGCTCTTCCAAGATTTTATTCCTCCGTTAGTATAAACATACGCCTTATATTCTCAGACCTCCAATCTTTACCTCTGAGACTCTGCAAAAGCTTTCCTTTTACTCTATCCTCTTTTTCCCTGCGATAAAAATCTGGGACTTTCTACTAGATAAGCTTTTCTCTCATAAATCTCAACTGCCTGGATATCAAACAATGGCTAAATTGCTTCGGTACTCATAAAATACTAAATTATGAAAAGGAATTAGACTAAGAGTTTAGGATTAAGATTATATTTTAGTAACTAGTTTGGTAACTACTTTCCTTTTTTCTTCTTCTTCTTCTTTTTTTTTGATGTAGTTAATTTTATATGCTGAAAGAGTTCCTAAAGATACAGGCAGGGTACAGGCTCAGAGAAAGAAGACGGACAATGTAATTTGAATGAGAAAGATGTACAGTGATACTTTTCCTTTCAAATTACCTGACAATTCAAGAGACATGGGTTATATATTAAGGAAAGAATGTAGTTTGAGACAGCATATGCCTGACTGCCTGGGACTGTCTTAGATAAATGGACAGCTTTCTGTACTGTGGGAGTTAGATGTTACATTTGAGATAAAGGATTTGACTGACAGATCAGTATTCAAGAAATACCTGGCATATCAATATCTACATGCAAATTAGGACAGCCATTCTAAAGTCATTAGCTAAACTTATGGGTGGGGGTGGGCTTGTGTAACTAAATTCAGGAATGCTGAAAAGCTTAACATTTCTACAAAACTTCACAGATTTGAGAAGTTACACATTGAAAACCATATAAAATGTAAACTGAAGGAAGTTAATGAAAATTGCGTATGAATCTATTTTCCTGAATTGTTATATGAAACATAAAATTTTCAATTAAATATATACATATGTATATAAAATATAAACACAAGAGTTAGTGCACTGTAAATAGAGCGATATTATATGGCAAATTTTAAAAAGGAAATGCTTTGCAAATGTAAATGAGAGTGACTAATGGGTAAGAGTACTAGAATCTTTCCTTTTTTTCTTTAATTTCTGTTTTTATAATCTTACTCTGCTTAGCATATTTTAATTATCATTACATTATTTGCACAATAAATATTTTCCAATATTCTAAAACTAAAGAGCAGGCCCAAACTAGTCCCTCCAATAAAAAACACTTTAGTACTTAAAGCCCAATTATATTTCATTGTTCTTTTCTTATTAATATACAGAGAACAGATTTTATGCATTCTTTAGGGACAGCTCCAATAAGACAGTCATACTTCCCTCACTTCCCACCAAACCCCTTTCTTTTAAAATCCAATCCACCACCACCACGCAGATTTCAACCAAAGCTCTGTGGATTTAAATCTTCCAAATTTTTTCTGTTTCATTAATTTCGTGTTCAAAACGTTGAGCACATAAAGAACTTAATGTTGAGCACATTAAGTAAATAGTTACTAAGGTCAAAGAGGATGATCTGATTTGAACATTCTTTGTGATATTCTGCCCTTCATCATACCTTAGGACTAAGTTTGCAGCCTGGTAACTAGAAATTACTAGTCTCATTGGAACTATTCCTTATAAAGGGAATGATGTCTGTGAAAATGCAATGCAGGAAGTTATTCAAGCAGCCATTAACCTTTATATCTCACTCAGCTCCTCCTGAGTACAATCATTTACTCAGTGTCATCAATTGAAACATTCTCATCTTGCGGTTTTAGTGGAAAGTTTTACCTATGAAAATATTCATTTGTTTTTTTTTACAATCTTTGATCTTTACCCCAGCAGCTTGTTTCTGTGTACTTTAAGAACCCCAAATTACATGCTCTTATATATGAAAAGGAAAATTTAACAACAACACAGAAAAGCTGGCTGAAGTTCCAATTTTCTTGCATAGAAGACAATATTTTCCACAGGTGTAGCATAAAATCATTTCAAATTTCTAGATTATGTAGCCCTCAATATTTATTTTAAAAATCCATATGAAATTCTAAGGAAATATTTTACATTCTCTGTTATTTTACATCTAGAACATGATTCAGGTTTTTGTGCATGTGTTTATGTTTGGGGAGTTATACAATTGTATAGTAATCCATGAAATAAACATAGAGTCTGTATTGATCAACTGATTAACTCTTATTCAACTCTGTAAGAGATCAAAGAATTTATCTTCTATGTATGACATATTTTCAAATGTTCCCACATGCATTATCTGTTTTTCTGCTTCACTTTTAGTAATTTGTTTTTCTACTTCAAAGCCCCTTTACAGAAAAACTCAACCAATCATGGTTTAATGATAAAATGAAATGACCAAACCAAATAAAAAAATTGTCACCTATTCCAAATGATGTTTAGAGCCCTTAAATAAAATAATAATCTCACATATATTTATAGCTATCTAAAATTTTTTCAATAAATCTTGTTACTAGTTTTTAAAAATTATTTTTATTTTTTAACTGTTATTTAATATAAATTTCCAAAGTACAACTTCTGGACTATAGTGGCTTCCCCCCCCCTTAACCTCCCTCCCACCTGCAACCATCCTATTCACATCAAGATTCATTTTCAATTATTTTTATATACAGAAGATCAATTTAGTATATACTAAGTAAAGATTTCAACAGTTTGCACCCTCACAGAAACACAAAGTGTAAAGTACTGTTTGAGTACTAGTTATAGCATTAATTTGCATAGTACAACACATTAAGAACAGAGATCCTACATGAGGAGTAAGTACACAGTGACTCCTGTTGTTGACTTAACAATTGACACTCTTGTTTATGGTGTCAGTAATTACCCTAGATTCTTGTCATGAGTTGCCAAGGCCATGGAAGCCTTTTGAGTTTGCCAACTCTGATCATATTTAGACAAGGTCATAGTCAAAGTGGAAGTTCTCTCCTCCCTTCAGAGAAATGTACCTCCTTCTTTGATGGCCTGTTCTTTCCTCTGGGATCTCACTCACAGAGATCTTTCATTTAGGTCATTCATTTTTATTTTGCCAGAGTGTCATGGCTTTCCATGCCTGAAACACTCTCATGGGCTTTTTAGCCGGATCTGAATGCCTTAAGGGCTGATTCTGAGGCCAGAGTGCTATTTAGGACATCTGCCATTCTATGAGTCTGCTGTGTATCCTGCTTCCCATATTGGATCATTTTCTTTTTATTTATTCTATCAGTTAGTATTAGCAGACACTAGTCTTGTTTGTGTGATCCCTTTGACTCTTATTCCTATCATCATGATCAATTATGAACCAAAACTGATCACTTTGACTAGTGAGATGGCATTGGTATATGCCACCTTGATAGGATTGGATTGGAATCCCCTGGCATGTTTCTAACTCTACCCTTAGAATCTACTGTCTGATTGAGCATGTTCTGAATTGTATGCTTAGACTTTCATCTCAACCAGTTGAATTGGCCACTCAGTTTATGAGCTGGAGAGAGATCCATGTGTCATTTAGTATTTACTCGTCTTTACATCCTCTCCTCACCTCCAAATAATCAATCTTTAGAGATCACTCGAAATTAATTCTCTTGTTTCATCCACCTAATCCTTCTCTAGTATGAGCCCACATCCTCTTTCATTTATTGTAATAATCTAACTTGCCTATAGACTCAAAAACTTATAAATGAATGAACATTTTTAACTGGATGGTCTGTTACCTCTTCAGGTAAATGTCAGCAAATCATCCAGTTAAAATATTTGGAATTTACCAGCATTAGGGAAATGTGTAAAACACAACAAAATATCACCAATCTCCAATCAAAATGGCTAAATAAGTCATGAGAACAATAGATGCGGACAAGGATGCAAATAATTTCAATAATTTATGAATTATTTGTGAGTACGTTGATTGGTTGAGCCACCTTAGAAAACATTTTGGCAATTTGTTAAAAAAAAATCTAAACAAACCTTGTGATTAACATAAAATCTAACATTTGTAATCCTGATTCTTTACCTCAAAGAAATGAAGACTTATATCTGCACACAAATATCTGTACATAAATGTTGATAGCAACTTCATAATAACTAAAACCTGGATGTCTTTCAGTGAGTATGTGGTTAAATAAGCTGTGGCATATCCATACCATTGAATACTATTCCACATTAAGAAGAAATATATTACTGGATGAGTCACTGGAGAATCATGCTAAGCAGGAACTGCCAATCCAAAAAGGCTCAATACTCTGTGAATCAATTTATATAACCCCTCAAAATGACATAATAATAGAGTTCAGTGGATGCCAAAGGTGCAGGATCTGGCAGGAAGGAGTAAGAAGCTATACATATAGATGGTATGAGTATAAAAAGACAACATAAGGGACCCTTGGGGTTATGGAACTATTGTATCTCAATATGGTGTGATGGATGACCTCATATATATATTTGATAAAATTGTTCAGAACTGATAATTGCACACATATTCTAACACAAATGAGTATAAGTAAACCTGGGAAAAGTTAAACACTACTGGAATAAAAAAGAGAGTGTTGCAAATAAGGGAAAGTGATTGAAGTCTGCTGAAATAATGTTGAATTTATTGATTAAAATGGGTAAGACAGCTCCAGATATATATATCATAGAAAGGAATATTCAATTTCAAGAAAGATTTTTGAAGATGAAAACATTTTAGTTGAAATGTTTCCTATTAGATACCAGATGGTATCTAATAAATTATTTTTATTATTACATAATTTTTCTGTTTATGTGCTAATTTTTTTCATAGTTCAATGATGGATAATCTTTGATCATGATCTCCAGACACTGGGAGGAGGGGAATTTGTACTTTTTATTACAAGTTTTCATTTTTGATCAAATTTTTCTTTCAGAATTAGAGTTTTCACATTTTGTCATATATAATGCATTTAAATATATATTTGCACAAACATGTTATTTTTCTTGAAGTCAGGGCTAAATATATTGATATCACATAACATAGGATTGATGAGAATATCATAAAGTGAAGAAGGATGTATTACTACATAAGCAGAATTCAGTGAAGACAGTATTGTCAAATATATACATGTCGAATAATATCCACACTTTTTTGTATTTATATATAGGTATATACAGATATAGGTATAGATATAGACATACATTTCCACACATGAGAGAAAATATGTGGAATTTGTCTTTTTATGTCTGCCTTATTTCACTTAGCATAGCGATCTCCAGTTCAATTCATCTTGTTGTAAATGTCAGCATTTCATTATTTTTTATTGCTGACATGCTACTTTTGACATTTTTAGTAAAGATTTCTTATATATTTCATAAATATAAATCATAATGAATGGATAAGAATAATTAATATTTGCTATATATTTTAAGGGAAACCTAATAGTTCCGGACATGACCAAGGCCCAAAAAACCGGCAAGGGTCTCTAAGTGCATTATCTAGCAGAGCCGGAGGTGGCACTAAATGCCCATATTAGGAAAAGATGGGTGCTTTACCTCTACCCTGATTCTATTTGGTTCATTCCTTTCTTATTCCCCAAATTCTTGCCTTTGCAAAAATATTTCTCCTGCCTCGGTAGTCTCTGTAAAAATCAAATGCCCTTTTCTAGACTCAGCTGAGACCTCTGTCATCTGTTAAGTCATTCTTTGTATTCTAGCTAGAATTCAGCCTTATTGTTATTCACAGCAACATTTGTTATGCCTTCTTAACTAGGATATGATAGAACTTACAGTAGCCAATCCTCACTGTATATCACCAAGTTATAATTTTTGTACTGATTTTACCCTCCCCTAAACTGATCTTGCCCATGCATGGAAGCATATACTTTTTGTCTCCGGACTACACTGCAAACTCCAAGAGGGCAGAGACCTTGCCATTCTTGATCCCAGTAGTTTCTCAGTTCCTGGAGCATTTCTTGTGTCAGACTAGGCCCTCAAATATTTGTTGAAAGAATGGTTAAGCAGAGTTCTAATTTTATAGAAGCTGCTTTTATGTAATGATGAACTTAAGGAAGACCTGAGGAACAAGAGTTTTGAATGTACAGGCTCTGCAGTGCACTGGAGGAAAATCCCAGAATGGAATCTATAAGATTTGAGTTCAAATAACGAACACATCATTGACAGTATCTATCTCATTTTCCTCTTTTATAATACATGACTGATAAATATCACTCTATTTCTCCACTCATAATCTTGAACAATAGGTATGTGAAAAGTTTTAAAGTTTATGTATACAGAGCATAAAAATATAATGTATATAAGTAAAATTGACATTTTGAGATTTGATTATTTTTTACAGCACTTGTCTATACTCTTGAGGAATAGTGGTATTTCTACTTACTACTTGTGGAATTATTTATTTGGTGGAGAACAAAGCTTGTGATTATAAAACTGAAAGTATTTTATTGTAAAAAGCAAAAGAAAATAAGAAAAGAAAGAGGATGGAGGGCAGGAGCATCGGCGAGATGCTCAGTGGGAAATATCATTTTGGCATTAAATCTGCATACAAGAAATACGTGAAAGTTGTTCACATTAGATAAATAAAAATTTTTAAAGTTTATATAATCAACTATGAAGTCTTAAAATTCTATGACTTTATGACAGAACTTAAGTTCACTGACTCTGTCTCTCTCAGATTGTTTTCGGTGCTTTAATAGATATTGACAAGTATATAAATAAATACATGATTATTCTTTAGCAGTTTAATACAAGGTACATATATGCAAAAATGTGTCACACATTTAGCATTAAAAAATCAGTATTCATTTCTGTCCATAGATGGCAGCAAGGTACCAAATCTTAGATAACTTCTTAAGAGACTGAAAAAGTTTTCTGTATACTAAATACTACGTTCCCTTAATAGTACATGAAAATTATTTAAGAGGAACTATAGCATCAATAGAATATGAACAAAACTACTTTATGAAAGTCCTCTGCTGCCAGTCTCAGCCCTTCATTCAGTGAACCAAAGGATTTTTTTCATTATGCCCAGCATGGGAGTCTTTGTCATTTTAACTGGATGTCACAATAGATATTGATAAAAATAAAACTCTTTTAAGATAATAGCAATTCAAAACAATACCAAGAAATGCCCTGTCTTTCAGTGGTGGCTATTAAAAATGGATTAATACATGCATGCCGCTCTCTTTTATTTGTTTAAAAAATTAAAATGACTGGAAAGCCCTGACATACAGAAACCTTTTATAAAGAAATAATAGGGAAAAGTAAAGAAAGGAGATTTCCAGATTTAGACACGGAAGACAAAGCAAACCAAGTGAAATGGACCCATGGGAGACAAGAAAAGCTACAAGATGAGATTGAGCTGGAGAGAAATATAATAAATCTAAACAATGCCTCAGACTGCTTATCAGAGTAAAAAACATATCTTGGTCAGCTATTGAATTTTCTAGCTATAAAATTCTTCATCATATGTTGACTCACATTAGTTCATTTTCCCCCAAATTAACAATTCATTATGAGCATTTTTGAAAATTAAACCTTTGAGAATGCAAATATATAAAAAAATTATTTCCATTTTAAATACTAAGAAATAAAAGGCCAGTATAAAATCCTCTATTACACTACTTTTAAACTTGAATATAATATCTTGGTATAAGAAATAATATAGCATTAAATTCAGATGATTAGGAAAGAAGCGTGCATACAACTTAAAAAAATGCTGCTTTTCAATGGAAAGAGAGGGACAGAAGACACAACTGTCCCATACGACTAAACACGGAGGAAACCTTGGAAGGGAAAAGGCTGTTGTTTAACAGAGCACCTCAAAAGGTTCAAAGCCAAATTCCAAAACAGCTTACAGATGTGGGATTGATTCATATCATGGGCAGGTCTTTTAGTACTGACTTATTTAGCTCTTTGACTCTAAAAAGTTTTAAATCCTGTAAATCCTCCAGGGCCTACTATCTAATTATACTGGATATCCTGTATTTCTACTCAATAAAAACTACCTTATTATTTAATGACTTGACTTTGGAGTATTTGAAGACTAAGTTCTGCTCTGCTTGAAACAGATTTTTTAAATGTTGCATGCTTTCCTTTTGTCACAGTTCCTAATTTAGATCTTTTGTCCATCTCCTCATTGTATAGTTTACAATAGTCATGTTTTCTTTTTCCTCGATGAAGATATTTATGTAGCAGTACAAATTGAGGAATTACCTAAGCCAGTTTTTTTCATGTTGTTTTGCTCCTTATTGGTAAAACTCTTCTAATATATAAAATCATTTCATTTTATGAGTCCCATATGTCTATATTTATATTAACTCATAGAGAATAAAATTGACAATGAAGATTAATGTATTAGCATTGTCTTTGAAGAGGAAATTAAACTAACAATTTCAGGAAAATACACAGAGCTTTTGAAATCACACAAATTTCAAATTTTCTATTGGTCATAAATTTTGCTTTTTGATTCATATTTTTTTGAAATCTCCAAACAAAAATATACCCCAAATGTTTCCATTACTACTGTGTTTCCATTACATTACTGTGGTAATGACTGAATGTAATATTCCCAAATGTTTCCATTATATTACTGTGGTAATGACTGGAATCTTTTTGGAAATTGTATTTTTGAAAATTATTCTTCAGAATAGCAAAACATTCAAAATTCTTACATCTTCTTCTTGAATACATAGTAATTTGGCTGAATAAATATTTAAATTGACACTGAATTATACTGAGTATGTAATGTATAGTTTGTCTTCTAACACTCTCCCCAAGAGACTTCAGGGTCGGGAGAGTTGTACCCATTGAGATATTGCCTATAGAAGTATGGCAAATTCTTTTTAGAAAAATATTTTATTAGGGGCATTTACTGTTCTTTGGGTCTTATTACTATTGAGTTAGAAAATATCAAGGGGCCAGCGCCACATCACACTAGGCTAATCCTCTGCCTGCGGCACCAGAACTCCAGGTTCTAGTCCCGGTCAGGGCACCGGATTTTGGCGGTTGCTCCTCTTCCAATCCAGCTCTCTGCTGTGGCCCGGGAAGGTAGTGGAGGATGGCCCAAGTCCTTGGGCCCTGCACTCGCATGGGAGACCAGGAGGAAGCACCTGGTTCCTGGCTTCAGATTGGCACAGCGCAAAGGCCTTGACGGCCATTTGGAGGGGTCAACCAACAGAAAGGAAGACCTTTCTCTCTGTCTCTCTCACTGCCTAACTCTGCCTGTCAAAATAAAAAAGAAAGAAAGAAAATAACCAAGGGATGAGCACTTTGGCATAGCAGTTTCAGCCACTGTCTGCAATGCTGGCATCCTATATGGGCACTGTTTCAATTCCCAGCTGCTCCACTTCCAATCCAGCTCCCTATTCATGCACCTGGGAAATCAGTAGACGATACCCCGAGTGCTTAGGCTCCTACACACAAAGACCATAAGAAGCTCCTGGCTCCTGGCTTCATTCTATTCCATCCCTGGCTGTTGTTGCAATTTGAGGAATGAACCAGTAGATAAAAGCCCTCTCTCTGTCCTTCCCTTTCTCCTTTCTGTAACTCTGTCTTTCAAATAGATAAATCGAATCTTTAAAAATTATAAAAAGTTAAAAAAAATCAAAATTCTTCCTGAAATGACAAACTAAAAATAAAGCAGAATTTTGTGATTCTCTGTTACTATGAAAACATTTGGAAGGGTGAAATTTTAATGTTATTTTGAAAGTGTAAGATTTCTTCAAGACAGTTCTTCAGACTAGCTTATAACCTTAAATTGTTGATTTCTGGTAAAAGTAAAATCACCAACCTAATGACAAAATGTATATTCTGAATGAATGATGAATCGTTAAGACACTAGATAGCAGACCTATTTAATGGAAATTATTTCTGAAGGAAGTGTGTGCAGGTAACACAAACTCCAAATATAAATGCTATATGTTATCAACATTTTAGTTGGAAAAAACCTCTTTCCTTTTTGGCAAATAGCAAAACATATACTGAAATGAAGGTATCATCATACATATGACCCAATATCGTTATACTAGAGATAATGTATGATGAATATACAATGTTTTACCCTCTTTTCTCCATGAATAGCAATGATGATGTCCCCTGAAAGTTAAAATATCAAAATGGGGTGGTAGAGGTGAAGAGGATACTTTCTAATATAAAATACTTCGTGTGTACTACTGCATAGTTCTTTTTTTTTTTTTTTTTTTTTTTTTTAACAGAGTGGACAGTGAGAGAGAGAGACAGAGAGAAAGGTCTTCCTTTGCCGTTGGTTCACCCTCCAATGGCCACCGCGGCCGGCGCACCACGCTCGTCCGATGGCAGGAGCCAGGAGCCAGGTGCTTTTCCTGGTCTCCCCATGGGGTGCAGGGCCCAAGCACCTGGGCCATCCTCCACTGCACTCCTGGGCCACAGCAGAGGGCTGGCCTGGAAGAGGGGCAACCGGGACAGAATCTGGTGCCCCGACCGGGACTAGAACCCGGTGTGCCGGCGCCGCAAGGCGGAGGATTAGCCTGTTGAGCCACGGCGCCGGCCTGCATAGTTCAAAAATATATTATGGTGATGGAAAACAGAAACAGAGTGCTACCTAGTACTTTTCAAAAGCTACAGTGGTTGAAATTAAAATACCAAGAATTGGACATATGATATGTGATGCACTTTCTCAGGAGGCAGAAATTGAGGAGGTATTCTAATATAAAAGAGTCATCACTGCAGTATGAGGTATTAAAAATTGCTAATTAAAATCATATAAAATGATAGTTCATATGGTTCTGTCCTTGAGAATTTAGACATGAGCTATGCTACTTTTGAAATACCTAATGGTTACCAATAGAATCCATGAATATTCTGACCCTGACATTAAGATCTATTTTTGCATTTTCAATTGCATATGTTATAGTCCCATGGTGAAAAATGTGCTTACACAAAATACCTGTAAAGTCATAAGATCATATTGGTTGAATTTATACTAATATATATGTTTTAACATTGTCTATAAGCAATCATTGTGTATTACAAATGTCTTTGCTGCTCCATATTCATTTAATACCTATTTACTAAATTTACTGGTAATTAATATTTGTAATTGAATTACATTATCTCATTCTAAAAATGAAACCTTCCCTTTCCAGGACTTATAGTCAATGGGTATATAACCAAGAGTTTTCTAATTTCAGTATCTAAATTTCCTCCTACAATTATAAGCCAATTAAATCTGTTACTGGGTTTACAACCAAAACCCATCAACATATTGGGAGTTTTATTGTCATCATAAATCCTTAAGACACAAATTGTGGGTAACCCAAAATTGCGGGCCTGTTTCCTGGTCTTGTATAAAATGCATCAGAAAGAACTGCCATGCAAAGTAGTTTATTTGCAGTAAATAATGAGACCATGAGGAGTAATTCACAAACTTGTGACTCCACAAGCAGGGGACAAAGGAATCTTTCACTATAAGGGGGAAATTAATATGTAAGAGGGGATGGTCTTGGGGCCGGCGCCATGGCTCACTTGGTTAATCCTCCACCTGCGGTGCGCTAGCATCCCATATGGACACCAGGTTCTAGTCCCGGTTGCTCCTCTTCCAGGCCAGCTCTCTGCTGTGGCCCAGGAGGGCAGTGGAGGATGGCCCAGGTGCTTGGGCTCCCACACCCGAATGGGAGACCAGCAAAAGGCACTTGGCTCCTGGCTTTGGATTGGCACAGCGCTGGCCGTAGCGGCAGCCATTTGGGGAGTGAACCAATGAAAGGAAGATCTCTCTCTCTCTCTCTCTCTCCCTTCTCTCTCTCTCTCTGTCTATAACTTAATCTGTCAAATAAAAACAAGAGAAGATGGTCTTGTAAACACTTGTAGAGGTGGGTACAAGTCCATACAGTAACAGTTCACAAAATGTGTTGGACATTATGGTAATTAGTCTTTAATTCTTTGGGGGGCAAAGATCTTAGTACTAAAATGAAGCAAAGGATTCTTTGGATTCTTTTTGACCCATCTGGCAAAGGCTTTGCCTTTCCAGTAGGGTTTGTACCTGTTCAAGGTGGTCAGTGATTGCATCAGTCTCCCTGGAATGTGAATGAAAACCTATGACAACTTTGGAGAACCTCAGGTGCTTTTGGTGTCTTAAATGGAGAAGAGGCACAATGAAAGATGTCTGAGTGAGTGACCCTGGACATTAGCCTGCAACAGGTTGTTTCCAAGATGCCACTGTCAACTACTTGATGTTTCAAGACTTGTTTGGACAACTAATTTCAATCAGGATCTCAAGCCTTCACTCATTTCCTCACCATTTTCTTAAATTCTAATTCCAAAATGGAACATCAATGCAACAGGTTACTTCATGATTTTTTCAGTGAATGGGTATTTACTATTCTGGATTCCTTACAACTGGAAGTTATTCCTGGTAATTGCATGAGTTGCTTTGTCATCACAACTGTGTATTCTGTCTAACGACTCAATTCTATAGACCCAGGAAACATCATGGCAATCTAAAGACTTTCACTTTGGAGCAGCAAATGCCATAGTGATCCATCACAGCCCAGGAGTTGGAAGAGAGAGAGAATGAAGTACCAAGGTAGTTAACCTGTGCTCTGAGACCTTCATAAACTAAGTGATAAGTGTTTCGAGAGATTACAATTACAATGTTTCTGCAAGGATAGAGTGTGACATTAGAACTCTAGTTATTCTGAAGGGAGGAAAACATAAAAGTATACAAGATAGGCCGGCGCCTTGGCTCAACAGGCTAATCCTCTGCCTTGCGGTGCAGGCACACCGGGTTCTAGTCCCGGTTGGGGCGCCGGATTCTGTCCCAGTTGCCCCTCCTCCAGGCCAGCTCTCTGCTGTGGCCTGGGAGTGCAGTGGAGGATGGCCCAGGTGCTTGGGCCCTGCACCCCATGGGAGACCAGGAAAAGCACCTGTCACCTGGCTCCTGCCATCAGATGAGCGTGGTGCGCCGGCCGCAGCGTGCCGGCTGCGGCGGCCATTGGAGGGTGAACCAACGGCAAAAGGAAGACCTTTCTCTCTGTCTCTCTCTCTCACTGTCCACTCTGCCTGTCAAAAATAATAGTAAAAAAAAAAAAAGTATACAAGATAATGCCGCTTGCCCAATTAACATATCCTGAATAAACAGGAACAGAACCTGGGCTCTAACTAGATGATAGAAAAATAGTGTGTTTTGTATGTAGAATAAAAAAAAAAACAATAAAAAAGCTGATTGGTTAAGATTGTGATATATCAGGCTACATTTTTTAAGGATTAAAGAAGAAGGGACTTCCTAATTAGGTTGATTCATAGATACTGCGATCTCCTGTTTTTTAGGGTGAAAAAAATCTGTATTCTCATCTAACTGCTACCTGAAAGTTTCAGTTTGATCATAAGATATTTAGCAATAATGACTCCATCTTGATTAAATTTAGCCCACTGGCACCTACCAAAGGCATTTTATCCAAAACAATGTCCTCTCATAGTTTTTTAACAATGCATAAGAAACGCAGCTCCTAAAATTTGTCTAAAGCAAACATGTCAAGGCTGGTTAATAGTGGGAAAAGAAATTGAGTTGTGTGAGGAAGTAGAAGACTTTTGTCAGGCAAATAAGATGATCAGAGAATTCCAACGCAGGAAAAAGAAAAAGCACTGGCATGTGAGATAATCATGAAATAATCAGGATGAATAGATCACAGAGACTAGGAAAAGAATGTAGGAGAGATGAAGCTATAGAAATAGATTGAAACTAGAATTCTAAGAGCTTTCTGTTAAAGAATGGAGGACCAAACCAGTAGAATCAAAGAAAATTCCTAAACTACAGAAAGTTGTCAACAGACACATGGTAAACTATTTTCTGACCATCAGTTTTCTGGAATGGTACATTGAAATTTTATATACATGGCATTGTAAACTCTAAGAAAAACTAAGCCTTCTTAATGAATCCTGAGTTGCAAAATGAGCCCAAAATTCAAAATGGAACGATGCAGCTATTTGTTGATTAGATTTCACATTTGTCTGGGAAGAAATACTTTGTGGGTCACTGCCGGTACATGTTTCTGTTTCAACTGCTAAGAAAAATAGCCTCAACAAAAGTCCCATATAAGACTCCTTTTGGAATAAGACTTTCTTTGTTTTAGTCTGATGGTGATTATTTTGGTCAAGATTATCTCACAGTTAAAGTTCAACATGCTCAATTTACTACTCAGAATATTCAGAAATTCATACAGCTAATGGATTCTCCCAAGGTCTTGAAGTTACTTTGGAAAGAACTTGCACTTGAATGCAGATCTTACAACTTCACAACTTCTCTATCTTATAAGAAATTCTGCGTATATTTCTAACATAGGCGTAAATACAAATATTCTCATTTAAGTATAGTCTTTGATATACTATATCCAAATTTAGACTAAAATAACTAAATATGGTCTTTCCATTACTCCAGAATGCAAATGTTAGTTATATTACATTTATTTATAGTTATAAATGTTAGTTATATAACTCAAATATTAAGTTATACTAATGCCAGAATCATCTCCTTGTCTGAACTTTATTGGAATATTCTCCCAGAGAAACTCAAAGGTATACTAGGATAGTTGACGTGCTTACAAAGCAGAAACCAAAAGAGAGTGAATGCCTAACATTTAATTCACTTATTTGGGCTTCTGTGTGTCCAGCTATAGTTTCTCTATATTTTAATGTTTATGTTATGGACCTCAGTGGGTCGCTTACTAGAAAAAAAGCTATAACATGATCTTTGGTTAATTTGTGTGTTTGTCCTAGCAGATGGGAAATACTTACAAGAGAAGATGAGCTTAGATTGTATTTCTTTCCTTCCCCTGCATGCTGCAGAGCAAGCAGACAGTAACAGAATCTAAGTAATGGGTACAGAGTCATGAACAAGACAAATATTGCCAAAGAAAAACGGTGCCTGGTGTTAATAGGCAGATAAGGATGTTATTCAAGACTAGTTAAGAAGTAGAGACAAAGCTCAACCATGTAGAGGTGAGGGAAGGTAGAAAAATGTGGGAGTTTTAACCATTGGGATGAGACAGTGGGAAAGTTACTAGAATACACCCTAATCTTTTTTTTTAGTAATTGGTGATTATCAGTTAAGTACTCACCCTCCCAACAGAAACAAACACATTCTTGGTGATTACATTTTTAAGATTTATTTATTTATTTGAAAGAGTTACACAGAAAGAGGAGAGGCAGAGAGAGAGAGAGAGAAAGAGAGAGAGAGAGAGAGAGACAGGTCCTCCATCCAATGTTCGCTCCCCAATTGGCTGCAACAGCCAAGCTGCACCAATCCAAAGCCAGGAGCCAGGAGCATCTTCTGGGTCTCCCACGTGGGTGCAGGGGCCCAAGGACTTGGGCCACCTTCTATTTCTTTTCCAGGCCATAGTAGAGAGCTGGATTGGAAGAGGAGCAGCCGGGACTAGAACCGGCACCCATATGGGATGCCGGCGCTTCAGACCAGGACTTTAACCCGTATATGCCAGAGCGCCGGCCCCAGTGATTATATTTCAAAGCGAGGTCTTCCAAGTCCTAGTGAAAATCATTAGTAGACTGGGAAAAATTTACATCTCAAAGGTGGTTTAAAATGAATTTAGGATTATAAGATTCTAAAGTAACTGCTGGGGGAAAAAATGAAAGTCAAAGGCCCATGGCAATCAGGAAGAAATCTATAGGCTATCAGTCAAGCTGAAGGGAATGATCACCTGTTGGTCAATATGGTTTGGGACTGAAACCTAACCCCCTATAATGTAAAAGCTGGACCCAGCAGCCTCTTGTTTGTCTTTCTTAGTCCAAGGTGTCCTTGCCTGTGCTTTATCAAAAAGAATTCACTGACTTAAGGGAGTGATCTAGCTGGCCTTACAAGATTCTAATCACAAGACTCAAGGAGTCATTTGCTTGTCCAATAGTTAAGAACCTTGATGACCCATGTTGTCCTGGGAAATTTCAGTTCTGAGCAGAATGAATTGCCACTTTCATCTAACCCCCAGACCAACTGGAGCCTACTTGGCCACCATGAATTCCCCAAAGTGCACAGATCACTAACCAATCAAAAGAAGGTCACAAGCTCAACTGACCAATCAGACTTGGACATGGGCTCAATCTCAACTTCAATGAGTAAGAACCTTCACTCCGGGGAGGCAGGAATTAAGCAAAAGCTACTGAGTTCCTTGTTCCCCACTTTGCAATGAATATCTAATTTCTTCTATCACCTTGATGTCAGTGATTGGCTTTCTGTGAGTCAGAGGAGCAGATCCAGTTTGTGGGTTCTACAGCAATGATTCAAACCAATTTGCGGTGTTGTTCAACAACAGTAATAATTTGTATTGGACTTAAAGTACACTGGATAGAATCACTTAATACTAAATTAAAAAAATTATCTAGTGACAATTAAGTATAATGAATAAACTTATTTAACCCTTCCAGAAATATCTCTAGAACCATCTAATAAAATATTGAATTCTTACTACCTAGATGGGATGTGGGTTTAAAGGGTATATGGCTTAAAGAACTGGTGATTTCTGGGATGCATGTTTTCCAAAACAATATATAGAATACCTGTTGAATTACATAAGAGTTGTATGGCTACAAATAATTACATAGAACTATATAATGTATTAAACTAAAAACTATTTTTCTAATTATTCTTGTTGTATACTTCACAAGCTGGGAACGAGGGAGAAGATCAAGTTAAAAGAATTTGATCATTTAGTTTGTATCTTATAATTTAAACTTCACCTAGATTTTCAGGTGTTTGGTCTTTCAGAATTTCATCTTCTCTTTGTTTCTAACCAACATAATATCTGGGTACAAATTTTAAAAGACAGCTGGTAAGGATAAGTGTGGGTTATGAGATTTACTTTGAATTGCTCCTCTAAACCACTAGTTGACCATGGGTGACCATTAGGAAACATGACTGTACTTATTACCTTTGACCCAGACACTAATCATTTCAGTATGTTGTTGAAGATCTTCAATAAGACATTTCACTGCAACTCCAACCTAGGTATTCCAATGTAAGACATAGGTATAAGCTGAACTCTCAGATACTAGACTAAATGTCCACCTCTGTTTCTCTTTAACAAAAATAGCAAACATAAAATTTATATTCAGCACATACTATATTCTTAAGGTTATGACATATTTACACAGATACATCTATTACAATAAGCATGCATATAAGTATTACAGTAAGCAGTTTCCAAAAATTACATAATTATTAACAGTAATCTACAAGATATCTATCCTTGTAACCTTCATTTTATGGATGAAAAAATACCTACATCAGAAAATGAATTACAAAGAACTCAGAGGAAAGAAATGATACCAGTAATATGAGACTATTCATCTTAATTGTAGAAGATTGTATTTGAAAAATACAGTGATTAGCAGCTGGCACACAGAATTTTATTGGTCTATGCTCCTATGAAGTACTAGCTACATGTAATTACCTCTTCATGTTTCATATATTTTTCTCAACAAAATTTCATTCAGACAACAACTGGCAGTGCAAAATCTAAGGTAAATAAAAAACAGGGATCATGGCCACCTAACAAGTGAAATGTAGAATGTAAGTTAGAAAAAGAGAAAAATAACTCTATAACCATCTCAGAGTAGTAAATACATAGTAATCCAAAAGACTCTTTTGGGCAAGACAGTGTTAACATATTACTCAAAAAATTTTTCACATTATAGTACTTTCCTGCAGTTTTCAAAAACTAAAGCTATTTAAATCATTTTGTTTCTGGAAAAATAATTTATTTTAGGGCTGGTAAAATTATAGTTGTCTGAATATATTGGAGCTGTATCATGTTAAAGTAAGAAAGGTGTGCATGTTGGTTTAAGGTAACTTATTTTGTTGCCTAGTCTATCAACAATGGATAACATGCAGTGTTCTCTTTAACTTTGTACTAAGAAACTGGCAAAAGAAAGACCTGGTTTCTCCCAAGCACAGATTTTTTTTTAAATAACTGAAGAGGGAAAATTGTGGCCAAGAAATGACAATGGAATCCATCCAATTATGATTCTAATGACACATATACTGTTGAATTAGCTTACTGTATATAACTCATAAATCTAAGGACCTAAAAAAACGTCATGGCCTCTTGGCAGGCTGACATTTCTTCCTTCATTTTGAAAATTTCTCTGAACATGAAAACTGCATCTAAGAACTAAGCTTCAAAAAATAATAATAATAATAAAACCAAACCTAGAAAAGTATATTATGCTCAAATTTTAAAAATATTATTTCTTTGGACATCTGCTAAATGTTTTATTGTTTGAAAGAGCATTTCATTTAGCTACTGAAAATGGGAGTAAGTCTTTCAATATGTAGAAAATACTCTAAAATATGGAACAGTATAATAACGATAACAGTTTATTGCATCCATTTAATTAAGAGTAACAGCTTTTTCAAACTCTAGAATCCAATCCAAACATAAATGCATGGGATTTGATAACTAGAGAATTGTCTTTGAAAGGAAGGATGACATGATAGCTAATGCATGCACATGGAAACTAATTAGATTTTTTAGCTAATGAATCCCCATTTAAATAAATGTGATTCGATAAATAATGGATCCCCATGGAAATGAATAGAATTGGATGACTAACACACCCCACTGAAATGAATGTGATTCGATAGTTATCGCATCCTCATAAATGTGTTA
The DNA here is from genome assembly GCA_949820135.1 of Sylvilagus floridanus. NCBI lineage: Eukaryota > Metazoa > Chordata > Mammalia > Lagomorpha > Leporidae > Sylvilagus > Sylvilagus floridanus. The sequence continues at coordinate 93,177,551 of OX463230.1, forward strand.
GATTGAATCCCATTCATTTTAATTGCAATAAATTAAAATAGCTTTTGTTCATGGCCTTTTGGCTAAGATCAAATGCTTTGTCCTCTATTTGGGGAATATATTCTACCCAAGCAGGCAACCCAGAATTACTCATCTACTAGGCCCCTTCCTTCACTAACTACATGATCTAAAAGCTATGCATGCTATTCATTCCAGTTAGGATGAATCACTGTTAAACCCATTAATTTATTTATTTCAATGTAGTATTTGTTGTTGATCAGACTACATTTATTTCAATGAGGAATTTTTAGCCTTTGAAGATAGAACCACTCAAACACTGTATTTAAACTCCATAAGGTTCAAGAAAACATTTTAAAACATTATTTCATACTCAAAAATCAAATTTATAGTAGGAACTATTTTTAATAAAAATAAAACAGTGAAGAGTGTACTTTGCTAATAAAAGTGTAACTTATGTATGGACTTGTGACAACAATTGGAAAAGCAGAATTTTGAGGAGACATTATTATTTAAAATAATATAAAACCACTCTGAAAAATAATTTGAAACATTACATTTTCTTAATTATATTTATATACCATCATATCTCCCATTCAACTGTTTTGTAAGAATAAAGACTATAATATTTATCTGTATTTGCAAATTACACAATCTGAGAATATGACAATCTCTATAAAAGTATAACTTAAGTCATTCACTTCAAATAATTTAATACTTGTGCAATATTTCTTACAGCACAAATTTTTATATAAACTCATACTTATTTTATTATAACTTAATCAGGAAATCAAATAGGAAAACAATAGCTCTTACCAGAAATGAAATCTCAGAAGTGTTATAATGAGCCAGATATTATAAATATTGTTAGTATATTCACTGCTACTGGTTTCACAGTGCTTTTAAAGACAAATATCAAATGGTAGTTTTGCATTTTATATGAGTAGGTAATCTTTAATTATATTATATACTAAGATTTACAATAATAATAAACAGATTGTTTTGCATTCTTATTATTAAAAAAGACCTGAGACTCTTAATTCCCCCTAAATATTATATGACTTTTCAAACATGACATTCAAGGACTTTCAATAGTGCATTAAGCCACAAGAAAAAAGAATACACTGCATATTTAGAGACAAGAAACAGTAAGGCAATGAGAATTCCTTTAGAAGTAAAGGAAAGAAATTTAGCACACAGTACTTCACTGACATAAGTTCCTCTCCTCAATCAGAAGTGAGATTATCAGTCACTAATAACAATTTTTTCCAAAGATTTATTTTATTTATTGGAAAGAGATACAGAGAGACGTAGAGACAGAGTTCTTCCATCCTCTGGTTCACTCCCAAGATGGCTGCAATGGCCGGAGCTGGGCCGATCCAAAACCAGGAGCCAGGAGCTTCTTCCAGGTCTCCCACATGGGTGCAGGGGCCCAAGGACTTGAGCCATCTTCTACTGCTTTCCCAGGCCATAGCAGAGAGCTGGATACAAAGAGGAATAGCCGGGACTCAAACTGGCACCCATATGGGATATCGGCACTTCAGGCCATTGCTTTAACCCATTGTGCCACAGCACCGGCCCCCTACTAACAATTTTTAAAAGTAATATAACTAGGTTATTATGAATGTTACACTGAGATAAGCCATGGCCATATTTAATTAGAACTTCTTAAAAGCAAGACAGCATGACTAATTTTGTATACAACAAATTGTGTAGCAGCAGTTAGTACTTGAATTCTCTGATAATATTTGTAGTAAAACCTGTGGCTGAAAAGAAATCAAATGGAAAGTACTGGAGGCTTTTTTTTTTTTTTTCAAAAAATAGGTAGCACAGCATGAGAAATAGAAACATGAACTTAAATCTACACTAATGAGAGATTCCAAGATGGTGGAATAGGGAGAGAGCTTACTGTTCTAATCTATGAGGAAACAGTTTTTTAAAAAAGTAGAAATTGTCCAAATGGCCAACAGGCACATGAAAAAATGTTCAAGATCGCTAGCAATCAGGGAAATGCAAATCAAAACCACAATGAGGTTTCACCTCACCCCGGTTAGAATGGCTCACATTCAGAAAACTACCAACAATAGATGCTGGAGAGGATGTGGGGAAAAAGGGACACTAATCCACTGTTGGTGGGAATGCAAGCTGGTTAGGCCACTATGGAAGTCAGTCTGGAGATTCCTCAGAAACATGAATATAACCCTACCATACAACCCAGCCACCCCACTCTTTGGAATTTACCCAAAGGAAGTCAAATTGACAAACCAAAAAGCTGTCTGCACACTAATGTTTATTGCAGCTCAATTCATCATAGCTAAGACCTGGAACCAACCCAAATGCCCATCAACAGTAGACTGGATAAAGAAATTATGGGACATGTACTCTACAGAATACTATACAGCAGTTAAAAACAATGAAATCCAGTCATTTGCAACAAGATGGGGGAATCTGGAAAACATCATGCTGAGTGAACTAAGCCAGTCCCAAAAAGACAAATATCATTTGTTTTCCCTGATTGGCAACGACTAACTGAACACCAAAGGGGAAACCTGTTGAAGTGAAATGAACTCTATGAGAAACTATGACTGGATCAAATCTTGTCTGGACGGTTGATATACAATGTAAATCTTTTCCCATTTTAGTATTTCTTGACGTTATTTGTTATTGATCTAGTACTATTGGTTGAACTCTGCAATTAACACACAATTATTCCTAGATGTTTAAATTTCAACTGAAAAGTAATCCCTGTTAATTTAGGAGAGAGGGAAAAAGAAAGAGAGGATATGTACAATTTGGGCAAACTCAATCGGACTTGCCCCAAACGATGGAGTTAGAAATGTGCCAGGGGAACCTAATACAACCCCAGCAAGGTGGCATGTACCAAGCCATCTCACTGGCCCAAGTGATCAATTTCAGTTCACAATTGATCACACTGATAGGTCTAGGAGTCAAAGGGATCACACAAGCAAGACTAGTAACTGCTAATACCAACAGAACTAAAAAAGGGAGAGACTGATCCAACATGGGAAGTAGGATACACAGCAGACTCATAGAATAGCAGATATCTTAATAAATCACTCTGGCCTCAGAATCAGCCCTAAGGCATCACGATCTGGCTCAAGAACCCATGAGAGTATTTTTGGCATGGAAAGCCAAGACACTCTGGGAAAAAAATAAAAAAGACATAAATGAAAGACCTCTGCGAGTAAGATCCCAACGGAAGGAACAGGGCCACCAGAGAAGGAGGTGCCTTTCTCCAAAGGGAGGAGAGAACCTCCACTTTGACTATGACCCTGTCAGAACAAGATCCAAGTCGGCGAACACTGAAGGCTTCCATAGCCTCAGCAACTCTTGACTATAGCCTAGGGAGATTGCTGACGCCATAAACAAGAATGGCAAATTGTTAAATCAACAACAGTAGTCACTGTGTACTTACGGCCCATGTATGATCTGTCCTTAATGTGTTGTCCAAGGTGAAGTAATGCAATAACTAGGACTGAAACAGTTTTTCTGCATTTTGTGTCTCTACACGGATGCAAACTGACAAAATCTTTGCTTAATATATACTGAATCGATCTTCCGTATGGAAAGACAATTGGAAATGATAAAAAAAAATTGGAAGTTACATAAAAATCAATCAATTAAAAAAAAATAATATCATGTAGGATCTCTGTCCCTAATGTGCTGTACAACGTGATTTAAAGCTACAACTAGTACTCAAAGAGTATATTTCACTCTAGGATGCTATGTGAGGGCAAATGGTTTAAAATCTTTTCTTAACACATACTAAACTGAACTCCTGTATACAAAGAGAATTGAAAATGAATCTGAATGGGAATGAAAGGGGAGACGGAGTGGGGAAGGGGGAAGGGTAGCGGGGGGGAGGGGAGGTATGGGTGGGGAAGTCATTGCAATCCACAAGTTGTACCTTGGAAATTTATATTCTAAATAAGAAAAAAAATTAAAAAAATAATAATAAAAAATATTAAAAAAATAAAGAAGGAAGAAAAAGGTAAAAAAAAAAAAGTAGAAATTGTGCAATCTCATGGAAGAGTTAGGGGAGAAAACTGCAAAGGAAAGTCCATACAGTGGACCTATGTGTAGGGTGTTGACGTACACAACTCAGGACTCTAGCAACTGACAGGTTCAGCACCAGCTTTGGAGAGTGAAGTGAGACCAGAGTGCAGCAGCCCAAGCCAGTGGCAATAAAGCTGTGGGAAGAGCCTGGCCCTGAGTCCAACCTGGAGACCAGTAGCAGACAGTGTACCTGCTAACCCAGAGGGATAAAACAGGAGGGGGGACATAATTCTCTCTCTCTGATGACCCCACAGCTGCCTTCTGTAACTAGAACAGAGAGGGTGGGCACCATTTTGGACCTATCTAGCAGCTGAGCCAGCTTCTGTCTGCATGCCCCTCAACCAGCTGAGAGGAGATGCCTGAGTCTGGTTGGGGGAATTAACAGGAGGCTGGACTCTTCATGACTGAGAGAGCCGTGTGTGCTGGAACAGACTGTGAAACTGTGACTGGTAGGAGGGCACATAGGGTGTGGTTGGTCTCTGCGCAGTCACTGAGCTCCACATACAGGGGCTCTCTGATTCCTTGGTTAGAGTCATTGTTGCAGGATCTGTGTTCACACTGAGGAATACAAGGATCTTTAGTGTGGTTCTTACGGCAACAATGATGAATACTGTACCCACTGTGGCTAGTGCCTGGGCACTGGTCTCCTAAGAGGAGAGAAGGTAAGCATGAGACTAAGCCAACAGAGCTGATAAAACCCTCCCCTATGATGAAAATAAATTAACTTAATTTGATTTAATTAAAATTTAAAAATAGGAGATTCACCAAGCCCAAGTTGGGGGCTACACTGGATACTCCTCTCACCCTGGATCACAGAACAGAGCTCAGGGGCCACACCCAACATATGCCTCTGGGTAGTCATTGAAAGAGCAGACACTCTGCTAAGGCACAGAGTCCAAAAAAAAAAAAAAAAAGCCATCAAAGGTGAAGAGAAAAAACACACATACAAACAAAAAGGATTTCTACAACTGCCTAAAAATAAACACAGAAATTCAGAAAACAAGAATAAGGAAGACAACATGATGCCCCCAACAGAACACAACACTTTAGTACTGGAATGTGAAGACTGATGAGACTGAAGAAATGCCAGAAACATAATTCAAAAATTGACTGTAGGATTACTTAGAAGTAAACATAAGCAAATCCACAAATTAAAGAAATCCATACATGACATAAATGAAAATTTTTCCATGAAACATCTTAAAGAGAAATCAGAATCAAATAGTAGAAATGAAGAATTCAACAGAATAAAAACTGTGCTATAAAGCCTTAACAAACTCAGTGAGGAAGAAGAAAGAATATCCAAGTTAGAAGACAAATCTCTGGAAATTATACAGTTAGACCAAAAAATAAAAATAAAAAAGAAGAAATTAGACAACCAAAAAACAGTGTTGGAGATTATTTAGGGATACTATCATCAAACAACCCAACACATGGGTCCCAGGAGTTCCTAAAGTAGAAAGAGAAAATGCACTAAAAGGCCATTTACTGAAATAATTAGAGAAAATTTCCCTAATTTGGAGAAAGAAAGGAATGTCCAAGTACAGGAAACACATAGAACTCCTAACATACATGACCAGAAAAGATCTTGACCATGACACACTTCAAACTCTCTTCAGTGAAACAAAGAAAGAATTTTAGAATGTTCACAAGAAAAGTCATAATACTTTCAGAGGATATCAATTTTGACTACAGCAGACTTCTCATCAGAAACTCCACCGACTAGGAAAGAATGGAAAGATACATTCCAAGTCTTAAGAGAAAAAAATTGTCAACCCAGAATACTGTACCCTGCAAAGTTCTCATTTATGAATGAAGGGGAAATAAAGATCTTACAAAACAAACAGAAATTGAAAGAATTTGCCACTACTCATCCAGCCTTACAAAAGATGCTTAATTAAGGATGTGCTACACACAGAAACACAGAAACATGGTCATCACTACGCAAGAAGGTGAAGGCAGAAAATCTCCTAGTAAAAGTATAAAGGAAATCCAAAATAAACAATAGGAATATTTATTGGAAAATGGCAGGGCCAAGTTGTTAACTTATTGATAATGATCTTGAATGCAAATGGCCTCAGCTTTCCAGTTAAAGGATACAAACTGGTTGAAAGAATTAAAAAACAAGACCAATCCACTTGATGCCCAAAATATATCCATCTAAATAACCTAAACAGAAACAGGATCAGTAATAAAGACCCTTCCAACAAAGAAAAGTTCAGGTCCCAATGGCTTCACTGCTAAATTATACCAGTCATTTAAAGAAGAAATAATTTCAATTTTTTTCAAGCTATTCAAAACAACTGAAAGGAAGGGAATTCTGCTAGACTCATCCTATGAAGCCAGCATCACCTTAATTCCTAATCCTGAAAAAGAAACAACAGAGAAAGAGAATTATAGACTAATCTCCCTGATGATCACAGATGCAAAAAGTCTCACAAAAATACTAGCCAATCAAATTCAACAACACATCAGAAAGATTATTCACACAGACCAAATGAGATTTATCTCTGGTATGCAGGATGGTTTAACATTTGCAAATAAATCAATGTGATACATCATATTAATAAACTGAAGAATAAAACATATGATTCTCTCAATAAATGCAGAGAGAGCATCTGATAAAATACAACATAATTTATGATGAAAACTTTAAGCAAGTTGGATATAGAAGGAATATTCCTCAACACTATCAAGATAATTTATGGCAAACCCATGGCCAGCATCCTGCTGAATGGGGAAAAGTTGGAAGCATTCCCACTAAGATCTGGATCAAGACAAAGATGCCCACTCTCAATACTGCTATTTATTATAGTCCTGGAAGTTTTAGCTAGAGCCATTAGCAAGGAAAAGAAATCAAAGAGATACAAATTGGGAAAGAGGATGTAAAACTATCCCTAACTGCAGATGACATGATTCTATCTATATCTATATCTTTATCTATAGCTATATCTATGATCTAAAAGACTACACTAAGAGGCTACTGGAACTCATTAAATAGTTTGGTAAAGTTTTAGGATATAGAATCAACACCTAAAAATCAGCAACCTTTGTATACACAAATAAAGTTATAGCTGAATAAGAAATTCTAAGATCAATTCTATTTACAATAGCTGCAAAAAAAATAAATAGCTTTGGATAAATTTAACTAAGGAAATCAAAGATCTCTATGATGAGAATTATAAGACAATAAAAATAGAAAATTCTTCCATGTTCATGGATTGAAGAATCAATAGCATCGAAATGTCCATATTACCTAAAGCAATTTACAGATTCAATGTAATACCAATCAAAATACCAAGGACATTCTTCTCAGATATAGGAAAATGATGCTGAAATTTATATGGAAATACAAAAGAACCTAAATAGCTAAAGCAATCTTATACAATAAAAACAAACCCAGAGGCATCGTAATACCATATTTCAAGACATACTCTAGGGCAGTTATAATCAAAATAGCATGGTACTGGTACAAAAACCAATGTGTAGACAAATGGAACAGAATATAAACCCCAGAAATCCACCAAAGCATCTACAACCAGCTTATATTTGACAGAGAAGCTAAAATCAATCCTTGGAGCAAGGACAGTCTGCTCAACAAATGGTGCTGGGAAAAGTGGATCTCTGCATGTGGAAGTATGAAACAAAACTCCTACCTTACACCTTACCCACAAATCCACTCAAAATGGATCACAGGCCTAAACCTATGACCCATTACCATCAAATTTTTTTATTTGACAGACAAAGTTAGACAGTGAAAGAGAGAGAGAGACACAGAGAGAGAGAGAGAGAGAGAGATGGACAAAGGTCTTCCTTCCGTTGGTTCACCCCCCAAATGGCTGCTACGGCCGGAGCTACGCCAATATGAAGCCAGGAGCCTGGTGCTTCTTCCTGGTATCCCATGTGGGTGCAGCACCATCAAATTACTAGAAAACCCTGGGAAACCATGCAAGACATTGGCATATGGAAAGAGTTCTTGGGAAAGACTCAATAGACACAGGTAATCAAAGTCAAAATTGACAAGTGAGATGATATCAAATTGAGAAGCTTCTGCACTGCAAAAGAAAACACTCAGCAAAGTGAAAAGGGAAAAATTGGGAATGGGAGAAATTATTTGCAAACTGTGAAACTGATAAAGGACTTATAATCAGAATATATAACAAGTTTAAGAAACTCAATAGCAGTAAAACAACCAACCATGTTAAGATATCGGGAAGGACTTAAATAGGTTTTTATCAAAAGAAGAAATGCAAATGGCCAAGAGACACATGAAAAATGCTCAGGATCACTAGCCATTAAGGAAATGCAAATCAAAGCCACAATGAGGTTTCACCTCACCCCTGTTAGAATGGCTCTCATAAAGAAATCAAAAAACAAATGCTGGTGAGGATGAGGGGAGAAAGGTACCCTGATCTGTTGGTGAGAATGTAAACTAGTATAGCCACTGTAGAAGACAGTATGGAGATACGTCAGATTCTGAATATAGACCTATTACATGACCCAGATATCCCAGTCCTGGGAAATTACACAAGGGAAATGAAATCAGCATATATCAAGAATTATTGGGGGCTGATGCTGTGGCGTAGTGGGCTGAGCCTCTGCCTATGGTGCCACTAACCCATATGGGCACCAGTTTGTGGTCCAGCTGCTCCTCTCTTATCCAGCTTTCTGTTATGGCTTGAGAAAGCAGAATGGACCATGTGTTTAGGCCCCTGCACCCATGTGGGAGACCCCAAAAAAGCCCCTGGCTTTGGATAAGTAAATCTCTAGCTACTGAGGCCACTTGGGGAGTGAACCAGTGGATGGATGACCTCTATATATATATATACATAACTCTACCTCTCAAATAAATAAATAAATATATAAAAAAATCTGTATCCCCCCCATGTTTATTGTAGCTCAATTCACAATAGCCTAGGTATGGAATCAACCCAAATGTCAGTCAACTGAAGACTGCATAAGGAAATCATGGGATATGTACACCATGGAATACTATGAAGCAGTAAAAATAAATAAAATCCTTTCATTTGAAACAACATGAATGCAATTGAAAAACATTATACTTAGTGAAATAAGTCAGTCCCAAAAGGACTGTGGCTACTAATAGAGCACCTAAAAGGTAATCTATAGAAGTAAAATTGACACTTTGAGATTCACTGACTGGGAACAACCCTTGTATCGACTGTTGAAGAACAGATTTTTTTTCTTATTCATATTATTCATATTATTCATGTAACTATTTACTTAGTATAGCGTTAATCTTATGTGTATAAAGTTAACAGAAAATAGACCTTGGTCAAAATAAGAATGGGAATAGGAGAGGGAGAAGGTAGAATGGTGTGAGTATGGGTTGGGTGTGAAGAATCACTATGTTCCTAAAGCTGTATTTATGAAATGTGTGAAGCTTGTATACCTTGAATAAAAGGTTGCTGGGGAAAAGAACATGGGCTATTTCTCTCTCCTGCTGATCCTTTTGTTCATAAACATGGCAAGAGAGTCTTAGAAGCCTAAATTATCCAGCATTTATTTTGGTTAAATGCAGTGACTCATTAGCAACCTGGACAGAAATTATATAATATTGATTCACTATTCTGGTAAGAAACCATCTCAAGGAAAGCTAGAAGATACATTCTAGTAGAAAAGTTTATTCCATCTAGAAAACAGATTTCTCTATTATTTTACCATTTTAATGCCATTGCAACAATTCTTTACATTTTAAAAATTGTGGCCAGTTATACTCAAAAAGCAGTGAAGTTCTTTATATTGAGACTATATTTTTCTGTCCAACAATGGCTTACAAATAACCATGTTCACTATGTTCATGACTGAAATCTAGTGAGTTATGTGGCTAGAATTACCAATGATATACATACGGTGCTGTAATTTTTGAAAATGATGGACACTGAAAACAGTGGCCAATAAATGGAAACACACCGGTTGGTACTTTAGTTCTGATAACCTCATTTAGCTTAAAGTGGAAAATTGTTATTTCACACTAGAGGGGATTTCTGATTTTAATTTGGCCTTCCCAAAAAGGTGAGAAGCTTCATTAAAGATATTCCTCTGTTCATTAATTAATTGATACGCAGTTGTAATAAAGTGCTCAGAGGATTGGTTGTCATTAGGAATTTCTCTAGAGGCAGTACTTTAGGAAAAACAAACTACCAACTAAGGAATAGTCTAAACCCGTGTTTAATATGCACAAATAGTAAGGGCAGAGAAAGTTTATATTTCTCAGAAGCTATGGGAAATACATTTTAAAACTCAAGATGATTTGATATTTAAAGTATGATTCCCTTGAATTTTATAAATAGTTTAAGAGTGCACAAGTGATACTGGTAACTGTTTTAACAGATTTTTATTAAATATTTATGAGAAAGGTTATTGATAATTCTAATAATATAATTGAAAATCTCATTTACAAAATACTATTTATTCATTTAATATGCAGCTAGACAAAGACAGAGAAAGACAGAAACAGAAAGAGCTGTACTCCCCAGGTGCCTACAACAATTGATGCTAGACCAACTTGCATCCTGGAGTTTAGTCTGGATCCACCATGTGGTGGCAGTGACCCAAGCATCTGAGCCATCGACTTCTGCCTCCCAGGATGTGCATCAGCAGGAACTGAAATTGGAAGTGGAGCTTGGACCTGATGCCCAGCCTTCTGGTATGGAATGTAAATATCTTAACTGTTCATCAAACATGTTCCCTGAAATACTATTTCCTTCACATTCATTTTTGTGTGGTTTTTTTTTTTTTTGCTTTTTATTTTTTCCAACAGATTTTATTTTTTTAAAGATTTATTTATTTGAAAGTCAAAGTTACAGAGAGGGAGAGACAGAGAAAGAGAGATCTTCCATCCACTGGTTCACTCACCAGATGGCCACAATGGCCAGGGCCAGCCAGAGTGAAGCCAGGAGCAAGCAGATTCTTCCATATCTTCCCCATTGGTGCAGGCGTCCAAGCACTTGGGCCATCTTTTGCTGCTTTCCCAGGCCATAATAAGGGAGTAGGATTAGAAGTGGAGCAGCTGGGGGTGGGGGGTGCAGCTCTGTGGAGCAGTGGGTAAATCCTTCACCTGTGGCACTGGCATCCCATAAGGACACTGGTTCTAGTTCCTTCTGCTTCTCTTCCAATTCAGCACTCCGTTATGGCCTGGGAAAGCAGAAGATGGCCCAAGACCTTGCACCCACATGGGAGACCTGGAAGAAGCTCCAGGCACCTGGCTTCAGATCAGGGCAGCTCCAGCAGTTGCGGTAATTTGGGGAGTGAACCAGCAGGAGGAATACCTTTCTCTGTCTCTTCTCCTTCTCTATATAACTCTACTTCTCAAATAAATAAATAAAATCTTAAAAAAAAAAAAAAGAAGTGGAGCAGCTGGGACTTGAACCAGCGCGCATGCAGGATGCTGGTAGCACAGGCTGTAGTTTTATCTGCTACGCCACGATGCTGGCCCCTTAACATATTTTACATTGCTCTCCTGCATACGTATTTCTGTCACTTCTCCACTCATCTCCAACCCTTTCCAACAACTGAGATTTCTGGGACTGCCGCCTTCTACACCGTTTCTGCTTGCTGGGCCCAAGTTTTATTCTAGGTACAGTAGGACAGGAATGCAGGGCTACATGAATAGCCACACTCCACCTGGCCTATATGGTATACTTCCCAGGCAGGAGGGGCAAACTATGAGGACAAGGATCCACCCCACGAGGGCTCCATCACATAGTACCTTTGCTACTCCAGGGGAAGGGAGCTTCAATTCCACTCCAAGTTCCAGTTAAATGTTACAGATGTTCTATTAATGCAGAGGTAAACTGTAAGGACCAAGAAGTACTAGTTGAGGGTATTGGTTTCATTTGGAACACAGCATGAAGCATTCTGTGCCTAAAGGCAATGCTCAAAATTGTGGAGAGAAATAAGAAGATGCTTTCAGATTGTTGAGTTTTACAGAGATAAGGAAAAGAAATAGCCAAGAAGAGACATCCTGAAATCACAGTCCTTCTGTGATAGGGAACAACTGAAAACATTCAACACACTGCATGCAGGTAGACAAATGGAAAGTGGAATCCTTGTTGGAACTAGGGGATTAGGCACAATCTGAACAAACTTCCTGAAATGAAATTACTCTAATCCAGGAGAAATAATTTGGAAGCCAGACTTAAAAATAAAACAACATAAATCCTTGAATGTCTAGAGGGCTCACATGCCTACCACAAGATGAAACCTCTTAGAAATTATTAATTTGGGCCGGCGCCGTGGCTCAACAGGCTAATCCTCCGCCTTGCGGCGCCGGCACACCGGGTTCTAGTCCCGGTCGGGGCACCGGATTCTGTCCCGGTTGCCCCTCTTCCAGGCCAGCCCTCTGCTGTGGCCCAGGAGTGCAGTGGAGGATGGCCCAAGTGCTTGGGCCCTGCACCCCATGGGGAGACCAGGAAAAGCACCTGGCTCCTGGCTCCTGCCATCGGACGAGCGCGGTGCGCCGGCCGCAGTGCGCCGACTGCGGCGGCCATTGGAGGGTGAACCAACGGCAAAGGAAGACCTTTCTCTCTCTCTCTCTCACTGTCCACTCTGCCTGTAAAAAAAAAAAAAAAAAAGAAATTATTAATTTGAAAAAATCCAACCTACTTATCTCTGGATAAAACAGGGACGAAAAACATAAACTTGATGAACTATGATGGAAGCTTCTAAGTCGCAAACCCATGCACACAAACACATATACACAAACATGCACACATCCAGGGGTAAAGGACAATGATGAGGCTTATGAATAAGCACAACCTTTCTCCAATTTGTGTCTTATGCTCACGCAGAGGTGATACCCAAGTAACCAGTTGTTAAGATGTAAATAAAAACAATTAGGGCTGGCATTGTTGCACAGTGGGATAAGCCACCACCTGCAGTAATAGTATCCCGTATTAGAATGCTGGCTGTGTTTTAGTCCCAGCTGCTTCACTTCTGATCCAGTTCCTTACTAATGTATCTTGAAAAGCAAAAGAAGATGGCTCAAGAACTTGGATCCTGATGCCCAGGTGGGAGATTCAGATGAACTTCTTGCTTCTGGTTTGGACCTAACCCAACCCCACTACTGTGGCCATTTGAGGTGTGAAACAGCAAATGGACAATTATCTCTCTATATATCTCTCTCCGTTTCTCACTCTCTCTCCATCTCTCAATCATTCTGCATTTCATGTAAACAAAAATAAATGTCATTTTGCATTTCTTGCATTTTATATATACAGTTTTAAGAGCATAATGATACTTCACATTATACCCTTTCTCCATCTCTCACTCTTAACTTCCTTCAAATTATTTTCTCATTTTTTTCTTTTAATTATTACAATGACATACTTTCACTTTTATTTATAATCACAAGCTTACCCTTCCACTAAAGAATTCAACAAGTAATAAGCAGGAAATTCACTGTTCCTCAAAAGTATAGGCAAGGACTATAAATAACAATAAAATCTCAAAATGTCCATTTTGCGCATATACATTTTCAAAAATAAATCTTTAAAAAGTGATCTGAGCAGAGACTTCAAAGGTTTCACACTTCAGAGAAAACAAACTTCTTAAACGTTACTTCAGACAAGTTACTAAATAAATAAATCATTAAGTACCCAATAACATCAACATACAAGTTTAGGTGTCAGCATCCAGAGCTGGTTCAAATCTAAAATATCCAATTTTGAAGAAAAGTTGTAAGACATGCAAAACAGAATAAGAACAAGAATGTTCAAAAGAAATAAAAAGTGTGAGTCATAAACAGGACAGACAATGTGTTATATTTTGTGTTGCCTGTGTACCCTATAAGAAATGCTAAAAGAAACTACATAGGCTAAAAGTACAAACAGATAACAATTCAAATATACAGAAAAATAAATAGGTTAAAAAGACAAAGAATACTAGTACATGTAATTATGTAGCTAGCTATGTTATCATAAAATAAAACATAATTGCATATATATATGTAGTTGGGACTGTGATATATATATATATATATATATATATATATATAGTATACTTATAATTACTAAAAGATTGGTTTCATCAAGACTGTAAGAAAGTGACACCACAATTTGGCTTGAATACGCTAGAGGAAACAAAAGAGAATCAGAAATTCTAATTGAAATGGTTGGTATAACTAACTCTATAAATACATACTCACTCATCTTTTCAACATTTTTGATAGACATTACATTTTAATTCTTTTTATTTTAGTTTACTTCATATTAATTTAATTCTTTTTATTTTGCTTTACTTCAAATGCAGAGAGACAGAATAGTGACAGAGATCATATGTACAGTGCGGTTCATTCCCTAAATGCCCCAACAACTGTGTTGGTCCAGGCCATATGGAGTCCAAAACTCCATTCAGGTCTCCCATGTAGGTGACAGTGTCAACACCTGCGACAGTGCCAACATCTGCTGTCTCCCAGGATTTGCATTAGCAGGAACTGGGACTTGAACCAGGAACTCCTAAATGGACTATGGGAATCCAAAACTGCATCTTAAAAACCGAACCAGATTTTCACCCGTAAAGTAATAATTTTATAAATGCATAGATACAACTAGTGTAATGATAATAGTATGGTATAGAGAGAATGGAGTTATATAGTAGCAAAATTTCTGTATTTCACTGGAATTAAATTTGTATAAATCTGTAACAGTTACTGACAAGTTATTGAAGCCCCCAAAACAATTCAAATAGCTAAGAAATACTTAAAAATTACAATCATATGTTTGAATAAAATGCTTCTTTAGAAGGCATTCAATTAACACAAAAAAAGACAATAAAACACAAAATGTAGTACAGAAAACTTCTAAAACATATAGAAAAGAAAATGGGAACGGCAGATTTGAATCAAATCATATTGGTAATATTATTAATGTGAACTGATTGAACAATCAACCACAATACAGAGATAACATTGAGCAAAAAGATATGTTCAAATATATATGGACAGAAGAAATATCTTAGTTTCAAAAATAGAAATAAGTTCAGATGTCCATAGCTAACATCATATATAATGTTGAAATACTGACCACTATACTCCAAATGTCAGGAAGGAGACAAAGTTGTCCTCTCTTGCCATATCTACCCAAGAAGATTTAGCCAAGGCAACCAGAAGGAAAAACAAATAAAAGACATCAAGGTTGGAAGAGAAATAAAACTATCTCTTTCTCTGATGGCAGAGTAATCCATACAGAAAATCCTAAGGGATTCTAGCAAATAAAATTGTTATACCTAATAAAAAATTTCAGCATGGTTATGGGATGCTGAAAAATCAATTGTAGTTCTATCAATCATTTTGGATAATAGCCATTCTGATAGGGAAGAGGTGATGTCTCATGGTGGCTTTTTTTTTGCATTTCCCTGACATTACTAATGATATTGAGCATTTTTTTCATATACTGTTGGCCATTTGCTTTTTTCATATAATGTTGGCCATTTTCTTGTGAAAACTGACTTTTCAGGTACTTTGCACATTTTCTAACTGGACTAGCTAGGATTTTTTTAAAATTGTAACTGTAGAGTTTTTAGAGTTGCTGATACATTCTGGATATTAACCCTTTGTCAGATAATTAGCTGGCAAACATTTGGTGCCATTCTTTTGGGTATCTCTTCACTCTACTGATTATTTTCAGAATTGTGTGTATAAACTACTGAATCTGATATAATCTGATTATTCTGGTTTCACTTTTGGTGTCTTATCCAAGAAAAACTTTCACTTCCACCAATATTTTGAAATGTTTTCCCTATGTTTCTTTCTAGCAATTTCATACTTTCAGGTCTTTTTTTATAAAGATGTATTTATTTATATAAAATGCAGTTAGAGAAAGAGAGGCAGAGATCTTCATCTTTTATTTTTCATAATCTGGGAACTCCACCCCTATAATTCTAGCCTATACTTCCTATGTTCATTCAATACAAAGTAAAATACTACCAGCTTACCTTGATTTTTACTGTTGTGCAATTATCTTCATCTCCTGTTAGTTGCTGTAGAAACTATTATGCTATTAGCAAGACAATAAATGATGATTCATTTAATTATTATTTTCCTATGATTTATGTTGTATTTTTCCTCACTGAGTCTATATATGAGGAACCCTCAAATGGTTCAAAGAAAATGCATATTTTTAAAACATTATGGACAGAACTCAAAAAATTATGATTTGATGGGCCAGTGCTGTGGTGCAGCAGGTTAAGCCCTGGCCTGAAGCGCCAGCATCAAATATGGGTGCTGGTTTGAGTCCCAGCTGCTCCACTTCTGATCTGACTCTCTGCTGTGGCCAGGGAAAGCAGCAGAAGATGGCCCAAGTCTTTGGGCCTCTGCACTCACATGGGCGACCTGGAGGAGGCACCTGGTTCCTGGCTCCTGGCTTCAGATTGGCATAGCTCCAGCCGTTGTGGCTATCTGGGGTGTGAAACAGTGGATGGAAGACCTCTCTCTCTGTCTATACCTCTCTCTGTAACTCTTTCAAATAAATAATATATCTTTAAAAAATTCTAATTTGAAATATTATTTTAAATGAGTATACATTGATTTAATGATTTTAAACTTTTTTCAGATTTGCTTTTCATGTAAACATTATATATACAGACATATGAACTATTTTTATTTGAAAGCAGGTATGGATGGATATATTAATATGACATTATCTGGGGTTTGAAGAATATAATAAATAAGTGTATATTATAATTCAATGGGTATAATTCAAAGAAAGCAACATTTATAAGTATCTATACATAAAAACCCAAATAGCCAAAATAATCTTGAACAATAAGAACAAAGCCAGAGGCATCACAATAATAGATTTCAAGACATGAACAATGCTACTGTAATTAAAACAGCATGGTACTAATCAGAGACACACAGAACAACTCAACACAACAGAAAATCCAGAGATATATTCACCCATCTACAAACAACATATCTTTGACAAAGTTACTAAATTATAAAGGGTAGTCTTTAATATATGGTGTTGGGAAAACTGGATTTGCACATGCAGAACTTAGAAACAAGATCTCTACTTTACACTCTATACAAAAATCAACTCACAATGGATCAAGGCCCTAAACATAAGACCTGAAACGATAAAGTGTACAAAGGAAAATATAGAGAAATACACCAAGACATTGATTTAGGCAACAATTTTTTATTCAGACACCATAATCATAAGCAACAAAAGCAAAAATAGACAAAAGGATTATATCAAATTAAGGGATGCTTACCAAACAAAGAAAATAATCAGCAGAATGAAAAGAGAACCTACAGTATGGGAGAAAATATTTTCAAACTATACATCCAATAAGGGATTAATATCCAGCATCTATAAGGAGCTCAAAAAATACTACAAGAAAAAAACAACAAATAAGAAATGAGCAAAGGATGTGAATAGATTTTTTCAAAAGAATAAATTTCAATGTCCAAGAAATATTCAGTATCATGAGTCATTATATAATTGAATATTATGAGTCATTATATAAATGAGAATGGCCCAAGTGCTGCACCCACATGGGAGACCAGGAAGAAGCAGCTGGCTCCTGCCCTTTTATCAGCGTAGCGCCGGCCATAGCGGACCAATGGAAGGAAGACCTTTCTCTCTGTCTCTCTCTCTCTCACTGTCTGTAACTCTACATGTCAAATAAAAATTTTTTTTTTCATTTTTAATTATCTTTATATACAGAAGATCGACTCAATATATACTATGTAAAGATTTCATCAGTTTGCACCCATACAGAAACACAAAGTGTAAAATACTGTTTCAGTACTAGTTACAGCATTACTTCACATTGGACAACACATTAAGGACAGATCCCACATGAGACATAAGTACACAGTGACTCCTGATGTTGACTTAACAATTTGACACTCTTGTTTATGGCGTCAGTAATCTCCCTAGGCTCTAGTCATGAGTTGCCGAGGCTATGGAAGCCTTTAGCGTTTGCCGACTTCAATCTTATTCCGACAGGGTCATAGTCAAAGTGGAAGTTCTCTCCTCCCTTCTTTGATGGCCCCATTCGTTCCACTGGGATCTCACTCACAGAGATCTTTCATTTAGGTCTTATTTTTTCCCCAGAGTGTGTTGGCTTTCCATGCCTAAAATATTCTCATGGGCTCTTGAGCCAGATCCAAGTGCCTTAAGGGCTGATTCTGAGGCCAGAGTGCTATTTAGGACATCTGCCATTCTATGAGTATGCTGTGTATCCCGCTTCCCATGTTGGATCACTCTCTCCCTTTTTGATTCTATCAGTTAGTATTAGCAGACACTAGTCTTGTTTGTGTGATCCCTTTGACTCTTAGACCTATCAGTGTGATCAATTGTGAACTGAAATTGATCACTTGGACTAGTGAGATGGCCTTGGTACATGCCACCTTGATGGGATTGTATTGGAATCCCCTGGCACGATTCTAACTCCATCATTTGAGGCACGTCCGATTGAGCATGTCCCAAATTGTACATCTCCTCCCTCTCTTATTCCCACTCATATTTCACAGGGATCAATTTTCAGTTAAAATTTAAACACCGAAGAATAATTGTGTGTTAATTACTGAGTTCAACCACTAGTACTAGAATAAAAAAATACTAAAATGGATAAAGTATTACATTGTACAACAACAGTCAGCACAAGAGCTGATCAAGTCACTGTTTCTCATAGTGTCCATTTCACTTCAACAGGTTTCCCCTTTGGTGCTCAGTTAGTTGTCCCCTATCAGGGAGAACATATGTCATTTGTCCCTTTGGGACTGGCTTAATTCACTCAGCATGATGTTTTCCAGATTCCTCAAAGAAAAAACAGAAAGGAAGAGGAGGGAATTAAGTTATATTATTATACTCTAAGAACCATATCTATGAACTATATGAAGTTTGTTCTTATATTAATACAAATAAATTTTAAAATAACAGAGTTTTAGGGGGAAGCACTGTAGCGTATTAGGCTAAGCCTCCACCTGTGACACCAGTGTCCTATATGGGCACTGGTTTGTGTCCTGGCTGCTCCTCTTCTTATCCAGCTCTCTACTTATGGCTTGGGAAAGCAATGGAAGATGGCACAGTCCTTGGGCCCTGCAGCCATATGGGAGGCCCAGAAGAAGCTCCTGGCTCCTGACTTATGATCACCTCAGTTCCAGGAGTTGCAGCCACTTGGGGAATGAATCAGAGGATAGGAGACCTTTTTGTCTCTTCCTGTCCACAGCTCTCTCTCTCAAATAAACAAATAAAACATCTATAAAACCAATAGAGTTTACATGCTCACTGTATAAATATAATTTCCAAGAGTCACTCACACACACACTTATACTCTGTGTACAATTTGCTAAATTAATGATGAAAAAATCACCTATCTTGTATATAGCAATTTATCTGTCCCTAAGTACTTTAAATATCCTTTCTTCATACAGTTTCTGATGTGTAGTAGAAAACAGACAGACATTTGGTGAATAAAAGGCAACAAAGTTCTGCCTATAGGGGCTATCTGTAATATTTTTCTATCTCCTGGCAATGTGTATTTTCATTTACTGTAAGCATACAAGCTCTAACAAGTCCACTCTTGCAGTCAGCATTAATAAGCTTAATTGGCTTTTTGACTTATGATAGCAGAAATAATGGAGGTGTAGAAAGGGTCAGATGAGGAACTGTTTTCACTGAAATTAAGGAAGATCCAGTCCTCCTCTAAGTATTCCACTCCACTACTTCAAAGGAAGTTAGTAATTCTGAGATTATAGCACTCATTGGGCCTTTTAAAGTTATGAAACATTTCCAAGGTTGAACAATGTTATAAAATGGCTCTAGCAGTTCATAAATTAGTCACCATAGATTTTTCTAACAAAGGCACTTTAAATAAAAGAGAATGATTTGAAATTGTATTGATTTATTCAGTTAAAAGTGCCAATAGATACTCTCATTTTACTTTTCTATTAGAAATATAATCAAGGAAAATGTTAGTCTTACTGATTGTAATTTTTGATGATAATTTAGAGTATTTAAGTATATCCTAATTGATTTTTTTTCCTGCAGAGCAGAAGAGTCACTAAAAATAAGTTTTAATAGGAAATATCTTTGTCCTAATAGACCTAAGATAGAATGATTTGGAGAAAATAGCTCTTGACGAAATGTGTAAAAATATCAGTGGGTAGTAAAGTGAATAACATTTCATGAATGATTCTTGAGCTTTCAGGCATTAAAATAAAATGTATCTTTTATTCTGATTTATGAATTTAAAAGAAATTCCAAGAAATGATCTGGTAGTAAACTGTATCAAGGAATAGTGAAAGTTCTATAAAATAGCATATATTATGATAAAACATTTCTAAGGATTTCAAGTTTTCAGAGCCATCTTTAAGGAGGTGGGAATACAAAGGGTGGACAGTCTCACTGGAAAAAGACAGAAGAGGTGTTGTTACTTGTTCATTCTATTTATTTCAAGAATCAAATTGTATTTGAGTCAATTGTACAGCATGTCAAAATCTGAAGACCGAAATGAGAAAAATAAAGAAATATGGCAAAATAAGATAGAAGTCTTACTTCTATAATCCTCTTTATTTTGTGACTGAATCACAGATCTGTGTCACAGAGTGATTCTTTCATCTAATATCCAGTGTGTGTGTGTATTCCATAGGATTAAGTTGGGTATGGGTAATATTGCATCACTAACAGGTCAAGGACTGACCGGTATAGGGACATAGCTAGCATATAAAATGCAGTATTTGTTATTGTGTTAAGTTCAAACACACAGGCAACAATATACTAAACCCATCAAACACTGACCTGCACAGATGTACTTGGCTTTCTGCTCCATCAATTATCTCTTTTGAAGGGAGGGCCATTTACATTGCATCTGTAGGCTGAATGTGACTGTTGGTGTGCTTTCCCATTAGTCCTTAGATAGGAAGAGCCTGTCTTTGAGTCTGAGGCCACTCAAATCCTGATTTAGTATTTGCTAAGTCTTGCTTTTTAGTGTATGGCAATCAGTGTAACCAAGTTCTAGATTCACTTCCTATGGCAAGTCTACTCTTAGAGCTTTGCTTTACACTTAACTACTTACAGTGTTTTGTAATCTGTGTAATCTACCAGGTTTAATCAGACAGTCATCCCCTCCTTATGGTACAAGTGTTTTCTATTTACACAGAACAGCATTATTCTCTTCATGAGATATTGGTTACATTGGAAAATGTTATTTGAACAAAAAATTTTTTAAAATGTAAGAAGATAGAGAAAAATGAACATATGCTTTGCCAGTTGTTATAGGTATGATAAAGGAGAAAATGTGAAATGCTCAGTGGCTTGAGCAAGGGACACCTGTGGTAAATGAGTGACATGACCCTCTCTTTTCTTAATATACAGTGGCATGGAATGAGAAACATTTTTTAAGCAAAATGTTACACCCTAAGATAAGCTTACATTTCTTGTTATATTGTACACAGCTTTCCTTCCATCAACAGTATCCTTTAAAATTTTTATTTCAGAAATGCTATGTGTTTATGAATTCATTTTGACTGGAAGTAGACATTATTTCAACATAATTTCTCCGTTGACCCTTAACCTTTATTTTTGTAGTTTCATGTGCTCAGATGCCAAAAAATCACTATATTTGACCTGATAATCAAATGATGCTAACAAGGAACTTAGATTTTGATAAAAGAAAGTGACAATATAAAAGTTTATATTAAACCCACTAATAAATATCCCTAAAACCAACTGAACTGCTAATGAGACAGAATGTGTTCCACATTAAAGACAGTTAAAAAATCTTTTCTAAAGGCTCATATGACTACTCATTATGCAAAATGTGTCCACCAACATGTTATCTGTGCACAGACTTATATGACTGTGCATATACATTGTTTTAACATATAAATCTCTGTTTTTCTGTTTTTCTCCCTGGAGCCCTGACCATCTCTTCTTTTTCCTATTCAAATTAAAATACTATTAAAAGCAGGCATGATTCTCCATCATTTTTTTATTATGGTAACATTTACCTTCATTTGAACACTCATTGGCCAGAAATCATCAGATGTTATGGTACAGGGCCTACTTTCTGATGTGTAACAACATATACAATTACCAACAGAACACATATATTTCATAATTATGTAATTGAATCACCATTAAACTGGAAAAGGTTTACTTAAAAGAAATCAAAGAATAATCAAATCTTAGCTTGTTCTGACCAAACTTAAATCTGTTTTGATGACCGATAACCCAAAGCAAAATGCAATGATTTTAATTATTTAGTAATATTATAGCACATCTATCAGAACAAATGACTGAATTTACATCAGCTATTTGATGGAATAAAATAAAGTTGTTTTAATAAGACATACACAGTAGATCAATGTTTCCTGCCTTGAAAATGAACACCTTAGTTTTCCCTAGGCATTTAAGCAAGAACAAGAGATCATTATTCTATGACACTGTTTCATGCCATTGACATTTCTAAACAGAATGCTTCCTCCTTTGTGGGTCTATGATTTTGCACACAAAAGAGGAGCATTCATACTTTTGAAAAATGTTCATTTAAATAATATTAACTCAAATTTGTCATGTGCTTTACTTATTTATTTTTATAAGTACCATTGAAAAGGTATATCTACTCTTAGGAAGCAAGAATACTCTTATTGACTAAATGACTGAATTGATTCATTAAATAGTGCCTTAATAGCCTAAAAGAGAAAATGGAACTTCAAAAGGTGCCAAACCCACAACCATGCAACATCACTGGCATGAAAATAATCAATATAACTAGTCCATTTTCCATTTACTGAAGGATTTTATGGCTATTTAGTAAAGTTCCTTGGCATTGTTTTAATTTTTTCTTTTTTTCTTTTCTTTCTTTAAAGGATACTCCATGGAACTCAATGATACAACCTACAAAGGTAAAAACCAACTGCTATATTTAGAGTTCAGGTTAAGAAAAACAGAGAAGCCTGTTATAAGACATCTTTTTTAAAACACAGTAACTCACTACTATGTAGAAACTATGGATGTCTGAGGTAATTTTTCTTTTTTTTTTTTTTTTTGCAGTACTGGCTTACTGTGCAACTTACAACAAAATAAGAGACTCTATGACTCTATTTGAACAATTTTCTCACTTTTTTCTGGAATTTCAGGGACAACGTGCTATAAGCATTTTAGTAGATATTATACAGAAACCTACAATAAACAGAATATTATCTTTAGGCATAATAGAAAGTCAAAAATGTGATTATCATACATCTTTAATGATGAACAGCATTGACTCAGCAAAATTTCTAACAACAAGAACTATATCAAATGCTACTAGTAAGGGAGGCCAGTGCTGTGGCGTAGCGGGTAGAGCTGTCATCTGCAGTGCCAGCATCCCATGTGGGTGCTGGCTCAAATCTTGGCTGCTCCACTCCATCTAGCTTTCTGCTATGGTGTGGGAAAGCAGAAGTTGGCCCATGTTTTTGTGCCCCTGCACCCACATGGGAGACTCAGAAGAAGCTCCTAGCTCCTGGCTTCGGATTGCTCAGCTCTAGCCACTGTGGCTATCTGGGGAGTGAACTAGAGGATGGAAGATCTTTCTTGCTTATCCTCTGCCTCTCTGTAACTCTGCTTTTCACATAAATAAAATATATCTTTAAAAAATGCTAGGAATGAAGATGTTTAGGTCTCTAGTTTAAACCCCATTTTCTCTATATGTACAAAGAGCTAACACACTGCTCTACTTATAATTGTAAACTTATTTTCAAGAAAAATGAAAGAATGATATGTAAATTATCTCATTATCCCACGACCAAAATGACCAACCTATCTACTTTGTTACCTACATATCCTATTTATCTTTATCACATTCTGTTATGATAGCTCAAGATTCCTTCTTTTTTATAGACAAATCATGTTTGAAGTATCTTGTCTCCTCTTTCAATGCAGAACATTTGGACTACTTTCACTAAAATATGATAAAATAGAGTTGTATTCTTTAAATCCATTATTATTTAAACTCTCTGTTAAAAGTAGCTGGTCTCCCTATTTGCTAATACTCTGTGTTTCCTGAATCTCCATGTCTAGAATTGCTCTATTAATCTTGTTATTTTGTGAACACTGGTATAAACAGCACTTCTGTGGGGACAAACCTCCATCAGGATTGTGAGACTCTCTTTTACAATAGCACTAGAAAATTATTTTAAAATGGAGGTGCTACAAAGAGGCCACAAAGTCCCTCTACATACTAATGATTAGTAATCTCCAAATTCTTTGTCTTCTCATGAATGTGAATACAAGTAATTAGGCTTTCTTTCCTCATCTTGTTACTATATCTAACATAATAAAAACTCATACATAAGATGAATAAAGAAATAAGTAACAAAAGAAACAACTCACATGTAGAAATTTTATAGACACTTTGTTGACTTCTGATTCCATCTTTTCCTTTAATGCAAAAGATAAAGACCTTACATTTATCATTGTGTTATACACCAACTGTAGTTGTAATTCTGGTCAAGTTACTCATTTCTGTAATGAGTAAACTATACTACATAATCTACCCATAAAATTAATTTCAGCTCCCAAATTCCAAGATATTTAAAAATCTGTAGAAATATGAGTAATGGAAATCTTATAAAGTTCATTTTATGTAATTAAAAATTCAAATTTAAACATTTAAGTATTTCCAATTCAATAATCATAAAGAAACCAGGTAGTTTTGGTCAATAATTTTTATCAATTACAAAACTATATTCAATTAGTGCTTCAAAATAAAGACTACATTTATTTTGGCAACACATTTCCATTTGGTAATTACTAAAATATGGTAAAATGATCCAATTTTGAATTTTTGCTATTATTTTACTTTTTCACTAGTATAATACTAAGCAGGACATTTATGCTGTAAACATAACTGAAAGTGCACAATACAGTATTGCTAAGTCTAACACTGTTGGACAGCAATTCTAGAACACTTCCAAACACTCTTGAACCTTCTATAACTAGAACTTTATAACCATTGAGCAGCAGTTCCCCACATTCTCCTCCACAAAGCTTTGGCAATCACCATTCTTCTGTTTCTATTAGTTGATTATTTTAAAGACTTCATATAACAATAATCATGTAGTATTTGTGCTTCTGTGCCTGGCTTAATTCTTTATAGAGTTACTGTGCAGCATTGTACCTCATTATTTTACTGGCTGGGAGCAAAGCACTTGGGCCATTATCTGCTGTCTTCCAGGCACTGTGGCATAGCAGGTAAAGCCACAACTTGCGACTTTTGTGTTCCAGCTGTTCCACTTCCAACCCAGCTCCCTGCTAATGTGCCTGGGAAAGCAATGGAATACGGTCTATGTGCTTGGGCCCTTCCATCCATGTGGGAAATTAGGGAGACTAGGAAGAAGCTCCTGGCTCCTGGATTCAGCCTGGCCCAGTGCTGGCCATTGGGGCCATCTGAGGAGTGAACTAGCAGTTGGAAGATTTCTCTCTTTTTCTCTACCCCTCTCTCACTGTATCTCTTTCAAATAAATTATCTTTTTCTTAAAAAAAAAGAAAAGAATACATTTCAAGTATACTTTTTGAGATCTAGGTGAAATGCAATGATGTAACAAGAAAATGCAACCACATTTTAGGAAAGACAGCTTAATTTGAGTAGAGAATAAGTTGGTGATGGGATGGCCTGTTGGAATGACACCCAAATCTTATTTAGTTGTTTATGCAACAGTTGAGTCATTGCTGAGAGTAAAAGATAGGAAAAACATTTGCACTGATATTGCAAAACTACTTTCTTTCCTGCTAGGACAATTACCAAATGCTTAAAAACCATAAAATCTGTAAGAGCTTACATTTCCTTTAGCACATACCTTTTTTTCCTCCATGCAGTTAAATTCCCATGTATTAGTCACACTGATGAGAAAATAAAAGTATTCTAGAATGTATCTGAGGTAGTACTGATCTTTTGTGATCAGAAGTTTCTAGAGATTAAAAACTCTTTGGGATAGGTAACAAGGTATCTTCCTGTCTTTCCTTTCCCCATTCTATTCTAAATATAATTTTATTAACATTATAGAAAGAATAGATCACTTTGTGTTTTAGATCCTCTTTTTAAAAAGCACATGTTCTTGCCAAAGTTAAACATGCCTTTCTCCATATTAAGTATACTTGTACTAATAAGTATCTTGCAATATTGTTTACTTTTAAATGTTATGAAAAAATTAATTTCAATCTCTACCATCATTAATGACATTTAGGTATATCTTCACTCAGAATTTCTTCCTTTGATGTGGAACTACATGATGAAATTAGCCTCTAATTTAAAATGTACCTCAGACTGCCAAATTGGGGAAGCCTTTTCACCAGACTTACTATTTGGGCCTGGGTGGTAGTTACAATGGTAAGGTACTACTGTCATCTCTGCCTTATGTTGTCATTTTGTCAAATTTCCCTCCAGTTGGAGTAACACTTATAAAGCTTTAACTATATCTTTCTTCTGCTGTTAGTCAACACCTTTATACTCAGTATTACAAGTAGTAGGTTATATAAAGCAAGTCAGTAGACAAAACCCTCCCGCCCTTAGCAGCTAGAATATCCAAGTGGCTTGTGAAAATTTAAACTCCTTGGATTCAGAACTCTTTTCAAAATTCTGTAGGTCACTTTTCCTCTATACTACACAGAATTTCCTTGAACTTGTGTATAAGAAGGAATGCAAGTCAGATCTCCAATGTCAGTAGCAGGAACACAGTTATTTGAGCTATCGTAGTTGCCTCCGAGGCTGTCCTTTAGTGGGAATTTAGAGTCAGGAGACAGAGCCAGGAATTTAGGCCTTATAACTATTAAGCTAGACAACCACCCCCACCCAGACATCAACCTTTGTGTGTGTGCCTTACTATGGTCACTACTGATATTATTCTCTTTATCTTCTAGTAATTTGAACGAATTATTCTTGAAAACAGCATACAATATAAAATTTGGTTAAAGTAAAGCTAAAAGCAATAGTGATCACTATAAATTACAGAGGACAATGAGTATTCAAAATACTGTGTTGAATCGCAATGCTGGTCATTTTGTTTGATTTCATGATGGGACGTAGGTTTGTGGACAGTGTATTCATGTCTGGGAGGCCACGCTCTGTTGCTTTGTCTTTTTGGCTGTTTGTTAACTTTGATTTAGCATTAATTGTCAGAATTACCTCTCTTCACAATACTGTCATACTAAATATGGTCAGTACTTAATCTTCAAGATAGTAAAATCATCATTTAAATCTTGGACCGGGGCCATGGACTAGATCTGAAGGTAGCTTCAGGTATCAAATAGAACTCTGTGTGTCAGATAATTCCAAAATTTTTCCATGAGTTTTGAGTAAAACATAGTTGAATAAATCATATCACTAACTTGCTCCTGTCTTGAAGACACACACAGAGTACATTCCTAGATTTTGATTTGTACCTCAAAGTGGATACAAACTCCAGAAGAGTTCAATACAGATACCATTAATTATCATGCTTTTAATTAGTTAAGAAATTTTTCACTTTAAAGTTGTCATTAAGCCATCACTTTTACTGTATATCTTTCCAAATTCTATGGTACTTAGTGTCATGGTTAGTATTGCCTTGGAAGATAAATGGTTGCCAGTACAAATTCTTCTAAGAATAACACATGCTGTTCACTTTATGAACTTCAAGGTAAAAATCTGGGTCCACTAAATGGAATATACAGTTCTCAAATTTTATTTCAAAACATTTAGTTTACATTATTACTATTTATTTTATACTTATGAAGTATCAATTATGTGTATGGAACACATAATGTGTGTGTGTATATATATATATATATATATATATATATATTATTGAAACACCATGTAGTACCCCATAAATATGTAGAATGTTAATGTCGATTAAAGTTAAAATTTTTACAAATTATGACACTTTCATGTTTTACACCTAAAACTAGTCTGAAAATCTTCTAAGTATTTTTGAATAACAGATTAATTTTTGAAAAAATATACATTCTGCTTTCATTTGTATTTGCATTCAGTTTTAACACAGTAGCTCCACCTGCAAAGTGCACCACTTATATTCACTTGAATCATATTCTACAATAGCCAATATCTTGTGTTGTAATAAATTATATTTCTATTTTACAACAGGTGTCATTGAATCAAGTTTTTAATTCCTGACAAACATAAAGCAAGCTATTAAAACTTCTGGGTCTTAAACCCTCCTCTAAAAAATCACAAGAAAAAAAACCTATGTCTTCCTTACAATTATTTTAAATATAAATTTAAAATTGCATACTATTTACTAATAATTTTTTTGCTCATTCATAAATGAGTACCTGGCAAATTGTCAAAATCAGAAATGACCCCACTATCTTTCTTGGCCTTTATTCAGTAATTCTTCACTATCATTTTTGTAAATATTCCTTGTTTTATGGTTTATGTCCTGCAGTCAAAACTTTAACTATGCAAAATTAAAGAAACTACAGTGATTTTTACATTACTCCATTTTTTCTTTGATTTAAATGACATAATATAGAAGCAGACTGTGATAAGAAGTGTCAACAAACTGGAACACAGATAAAATTCTGGGAGAAAATCTAGCAATCTACAAAAATGTACATTAATAATACAATAATATACTTGTTCATGAAACCTGTTGCAGATATTACTAAACTTGGGGCATGTCAGATGCAGCCAAAATTTAAATTAGTTGAAGGGTAAAGTGGATAGGTGACATTTTAAGAAACAAAGCATATTCAATTACATTTATTTATAGTCACACAAATTTGTGTCAATAATTCTAAGAATCTCTCCTGTACTAGATTTTCCACCAGAAATGAGCTATTTACAGAATTCACATAATTTTCATATTTTTAATTATTTTTGAAATATCAGTTTGCAAAATTATCTAAGAATACCTTTCTTGAAGTTCCATCACACAAAAAAAAGAACCTACTTAAGAAGAAGATAAATTAAAGGAACACTGTTGAAAATGCCTTGATAAACCTTCTTAATGTGAAAATCATACATGCTTATGGTATCATATATACTTGATTAGATTACTATATAGACAAGATAAGGAGATGGAAATCTAGTTGCCTAGTTTGGTTGATGTTATGTATAAGTGTTGACATACTGTACTGTACTCCACAAGGAAGTACAAGTATTACATGTGAACAATAATTTTTAGAGTTAAAATGAACAAATAAACAGTGGCATGGAATTTTGTGTTCTACCTACCTGTACGTTCTCCACTTCAAATATCAACTGAAAGTAATGAAAATCCTTACAGTTCCTTTCTTTATGCTAACATTATTATTTTCCTGAATCAATGCCATAAATATTTCTAGATATGAGGTAAAATGAAGCTCTGAAGATAAATACCTCTAAGAATGGCATTTTGGTAGGTGGATGCAAGGACAATTATAACAGCCGTTGTAGATTTATTACATGTTGTTTCTACTCCTCAGTTAATGTGAAAGGAAGTCATCACAAAAATTAAAATAAAAAATAAGAAACGAAGAAGAAAGAGGGTAAGAGAAGGGAAGAGTGGAAAGTATCATTATGTTCTTAAAACTGTACATATGAAATGCATGAAATATGATCCCTTTGTATAAATAAATAAAAATAATTAAAAATGGAAAAGAAACACTGCAAATCTAACCACCCTATATTTAAAAAAATATATTCCCATGTTTCCTTTTTATAGCATGTGTCATATAAATTTTTATGCATTTCTATCTATTTTTAATATTATACCAGGAGATTCCTTAATCAAATAGTGTCATGGTTACAAGTGTACACATATTATTTTCTATTATATTTTGAGATTGGCATCACAGAAGCAGAATTGTGAGGCCAATAGTTACAAATGAGTCTTAGTTTGTTTAGGTATACATGGGAGTCCTCAAAAAATTAGTGGGAAGTGTATTTTTTATTCCATTTCCCAAAAATAACTTTCTGAAGCATGCTTATATATTTTACAAAAGAAATATACATTGCTTCTCAGCCTTTTGGCTAAGATCAACTGAAAAGAAATATACAAATTTATATCTACCGAACCAACCATAGCAAGTTATAATGTTACTAACTTTATACAAGAGCATTCCATTTACTATTTCTACTTTTTTTTTTTTTTTTTGACAGGCAGAGTGGACTGTGAGAGAGAGAGAGAGACAGAGAAAGGTCTTCCTTTTGCCATTGGTTCACCCTCCAATGGCCGCTGGGGCCGGCGCACTGCATATTTCTACTTTTAATACTAAAGGTGAAACAAGTTCAAGAAAATATTCTATAACCATATGGACAACTCAAATCATATCTCTAATTGAAATACCTAGCTCACAGAAGGAAAGAAATACACTTCACTAAAACTGTTATATTACTAAGTAATTTCTTTTGTCTTTATTTTTTCAAAGCATACCTTGATCATTGTCATGAACAGGCATTTTGTGGAATGCAAGGAAATCAAGCTGAGTTAGATAGGACTGACCAAGTTGTAATACCTCTCTTGTGTCTTCTGTATACATTTCATCATTTCATTCTAACCACATTTTATTGTGCTTTATGCTTCCAATGAGAAAACTGATTAAAAAAAAAAAGAAAGAAAAAATGACAAGGAGCTTGCATTGCAGTGTAGTGAATAAAACCTCTGCCTGCAACATCAGCATACCATAAGGAGGCAGGTTCAAATCCTGGCTGCTCCACTTCCAATTTAGTTTCCTGTTAATTATCCTGGGAAATTGGCAGAAGATAGCCCAAGTACTCAGGCTCCTGCAACCCAAGTCAGAGACCCAGATGAGTTCAGGCTCCTGGCTAGACTAACCCAGTCCCAGCCAATGAGACCTTCTGGGGAGTAACCAGGAGATGGTAGATTCATTCTCTCATTCTCTCTCTCTCTCTCTCCTCTTTCAAACAAAAAATAAATCTTAAAAAAAAAAAAACATAGTGAGTAAATAAAATATTTAGATCCCAAGCTGGAGAGCATGCAATTCATATTTTTGTAGCACTGATTTGGATTATATCAGGATAGGTATGAAAAAAGTATGACTTTTATATTTTAATATATTTACTTAGACTATATTTTGGGGGCACATAATTATGAACTTATTAACAAAATCAGCAAATTATTAAACTTAAGGAATTTCACTTTTTCTTAATATTAATGAATTTAATATAAATAGTTATGAATATTTATTAGCATTTCCATTTGCCATAGAGTGCTTTCATTATGTTTCCTTAGATTTTGTCTAAATAATGAAAAAAAAATACCTTGGCAACAATATTTTGAAGATGTTGCTATCTATTTTCATTTCTTAAGTTTAATAATATTGTATTTCTATGTAACTATTAGTCTAAGATACCAAACCAAAGATATTAATAGTAAGTGTGTCTATTTGTGGTTTCAAACACTACTTCCTTTGAGTTTCTGTTATAGAATGTTGAAAATACAAACCACAAGCCCTTGTTAAAACTGTGCACTGACACACAACTTTTTCATTCACCTTTGAAAATATTGCAACTAATATATAAAAGAAAAAATAGGTATTTAAACAGAATTTTACTTTTGTAAGTGCTTGATAAGAATGTGGTTTTCAACTACCTTGTGAAACTATAATACAGTTAGGAAGAGTTTTTTTAAGACTAACCCACATACCATATATTTTATTCTTTCATTACTGCATAATGCAAAGACCCAAATCCTCCTCCCTCTGCTATCAGTTAATAAAACATTTCCTGAATTATTTAACTTCCTTACAAATTCAAACCATTTTTATGTTTTTATCATTTTTCTGTCAACAGTCAAATTCCAAAGGGAAACACTATTTATGTCCATGTTTGCTTTTATTTAAAATTGTTTGATTTTAAAAGGTGTAGCATGAGCAGTGCTCTGTTTGTTCGACTCTGGCTGATATGTGTTATTATGGGTTGACTTTGAGTAAATTGCCATCTTGTTTACTTAGAAAAAGAAAGATAGAGCTAATTGAATGAAAACACTATACAAAGGATTACAACAATCCATTTTCTTTATTTGAAATATGTCAACACTGAAATATGAATTTGAAAATATTATAAGTAAAATATAGCAGAAATTAAAATGGTTCTTGAAGATATCTTTTGTTTCAAATATGGTAATTTACATACAAGAAATCATTAATTTTCTGTACCAGGTATATTTTACATTTCAGAAGAAAACTATTGACAATATTTACAGAGGCATTTTTTGGTTTAAAAAATTGCATTTTTACAGCTGCTTTAGCTTAATATTTCCTTCATAATAACCAGAAGCTTAGATAGAACATACATCATTAAATGTCCTTACAATTAAAAAGTATCTTATATTTTCCTACAGTTTGTTAGGCACACTGTCAAAACTATTAATGTTAAAATAGAACATTTTCAATGTTTTCCATAAAATTTCACAACCAAAATAAGAGATAAATGGATCAAAATGATGGCTGGACTTTCAAAAAATATATAATATTGGAAGAAAATAAGCAGCACTTGTAATAATTCCTAAAGCCTTCATCCATTTTCATTTGGTGACAAAATCCACTCAATTTAAATAATATTACACAATAGTTGCTTTTA
Source organism: Sylvilagus floridanus (assembly GCA_949820135.1). Classification (NCBI taxonomy): domain Eukaryota; kingdom Metazoa; phylum Chordata; class Mammalia; order Lagomorpha; family Leporidae; genus Sylvilagus; species Sylvilagus floridanus. The sequence continues at coordinate 93,210,164 of OX463230.1, forward strand.
ACATTCATTTAAAATTTTCTACCTTGTTTTTAATGAAATTATACATTAAAGTGTTACTGCAGTAAATTTAAAAGGCTAAAACTGAAAAATCAATTAATTAGTAATTTGTACTGAAAAATATTCCAAACTTATAAGATCAATTTTTTCCTATAGTTACCTTCTTTAAATAACCAAATGCATAGTAAATGGTATTTAATATGTATCAGTGGTTTCAAAACTCAACCCAGGTGTTTTCTGCTCAGTTTGTAGATGCAGACTGAGAATAAAGGTTACCAGACCAAGATAAAGATACTTTCTTGAATAAATCCTTTCTTCTTACCATTGTCTTCAGTGCCTTTATGGCTTTAATATCATGCCTTTTCCAGGCTAGTGCTTCTGAAAGAGGCAGTTTTCTTTTTTTTTTTTTTCTTTAAAGATTTTATTTATTTATTTGAGAGCTAGAGTTAGAGACAGTCAGAGAGAGAGACAGAGACAAAGGTCTTCCATATGTTGGTTCACTCCCCAAATGGCCTCAAGAGCCAGAGCTGAGCAGATCCAAAGCCAGTAGCCAGTAGCTTCATGCTTTCCCAGACCACAGCAGGGAGTTGGATAAGAAGAGGAGTAGCGGAGAGTAGAACTGGTACCCATATGGGATGCCAGCAGTACAGGCAGATTAACCTACCGGGCCACAGCATCAGCCTTGAGTTTGTTTTCTCTTACACTGACTTTTTCCTAATCTTGAATTAATATAAAGTTATCTTGGAATTAACTTTATATGGAATTTGCTTTATTAATCTGAAAAACTTGATTGTTTTCCAAAAGCTAATGCTTATAATGGATTAATACAGCATTTCAAATAGTAATATACCTGCCTTTTAACTTGTCCTTAGCTCTTGGACAAGTTAATATTAGCTCTAAATACAGGTGTTCAGAGCCTGATGAGTCAGTCCTTTCAGGTTCTACTCCATTGTCGGGTGCTTAGAGGTATCGGTACTGCTGTTGAGTTTCCCTGAGTGTCAAGATGCTTCTAAATAGAAATAGAAATGCACGGCCAAAGGTCTTCCAGATACAAACTTTGCTATGATGAAGAATTTCCCACAGTGTGTCTTAGCTGCTCACTCCTCTCACACCCAGTTCTACTTTAGATAACTTTTCTTATGTACAGACAGACCCCTGCACACAGAATAAAAGATCTCACTCTTTAGAGCTTACAGTAGTAGATAAAAGAGACACTGGTGTTTCTGTAAAATGTATCCTGCTAAACAGACACACTTGGGCACTCTTGAACAAATTCCCCCCCTAGAAGTATAGAATTTTCTAACACTCACCATACAACTGGGAACAAATGAGATTAATCAAGACATCATGTTGAGAACCCTCATCAGCGAAGGTCCAACCCACGGAGTCATGACACGACACGACCGCTGTTGATCGGTTCTCGAGGAACTTTTATTCTTAGTGATAGAAGAAGGAAAGGAGAGAAAGAGCGGGAAGCAGCGGAGAGAAAGGAGGAGAAAGAGTGAAGAGGCTGCTCCGCATTCCTGCCCCTAACATGGTCTTTTATCCATTCCCAGTCCCCCAGGGCTAGGGCGAGTAGTCCATCAATCAGATCAAAGGGCAAGCATAGTCTCAGGTCAAGGTGTATCTCATCCTATGAGGTCGTTTGCAAGTCTTTTGTTCAGGTTGTTTGCAAGTGTTTTGTTCAGCACTTCCTTGACCTTCTTCTGCTCTGCAGGATGAGGCAGTACAATGAGGAGGTCCCCACAGGTGGCCAGCCTGTGGTTCCCCACACATCATACAAGGATCTGTATACAAGGCAAATTTCACATACTTCTATTGCAAGAAACTAAAACACTTTAAAATTTCCTAAGAAAAACTTCTCTGCTTACTTAAGAAAGTGAGACCAGTTGCTCCTCTCCACAGTACCTCATGTCATAAAATGGTGTTATGAACAAAAGTTGTCATGATCACCACTTCTGCCCTATATCATGCAATGGAGAGAGACAGAATGCTTCCTCCTGCCTGGGAAGCAATTACCAGTGCAGTGGAAAAGGAATTTTAATGAATGTTCAAAACTTCCCAGATTCCCAGAAAAGAGAATTATGGCAAGCAAAGGGTTGAACCTAGAATGGTTAATAAGAGTACTTTCTCCCATTTTGTAGATGAGGAAACTGAGACAGAAAATGTAGAGGAGCTTTGCCAGACTCATACAGATAATAAATGTCTCAAAAGAAATCTGAACCCAACAAACTAATCTGGTTCCAAATTGGAAACGTAATATTAACCTGCCTAAATAAGAATATAACTGGAAAGAAAAGTTACTACAATTGCTAACCATTTGCTAAATACAAATTAAGTATTTAATCAAGTACTTACTTTTCATGTACTTTTTGGATTTAAACCTCATAAAATGCACTGAAATAATATGGTTTCTATTTCTCTAACAGATAAACTGCAGAACAGAAATTTTTACTGTTTTATTTAAAGTCATATAGCTCAAAGGAGTTGAAGCAGAATTTGAACTCACATCTATTTAAAGATTTAAAGTCTTAACTAAATGTTAAAATAATTGGATAAATCAGTGAATGAATTAACATTAATACTTATATGTATTTTTTTTTTTTTGGACAGGCAGAGTGGACAGTGAGAGAGACAGAGAGAAAGGTCTTCCTTTTTCCGTTGGTTCACCCCCCAATGGCCGCTGGGGCCAGCGCGCTGTGCTGATCTGAAGCCAGGAGCCAGGTGCTTCTCCTGGTCTCCCATGCAGGTGCAGGGCCCAATGACTTGGGCCATCCTCCTCTGTACTCCCGGGCCACAGCAGAGAGCTGGACTTGAAGAGGAGCAACCAGGACAGAATCCGGCACCCCGATCAGGACTAGAACCCGGGGTGCCGGCGCCTTATATGTATTAATATATCTATACATATATGTACACTCTACAATATATGCATATAAAAATTGGCTTATGAACAAAATGATGTTCATTTATTATTTATTGTTTGAATAAAGTAAAATGAATAATAAAAACATATGCAGAGTAATAGTCTTTAAAAATATTTTGAAGCCTGATTTTTATTTTAAATTCAGTTTCCTAAGTTTATGAGAGAGTATGTGAACCAAATAATTTCAAGGCACTCTTTTAGTAACTGCATTTTTGGTCTCTCTAAAGGCAGAATGAAGTCAGTAATATTTATATTTCTAATGCTTGGTGCAGTAAATAGCACATAACAAGGAATTAAGGGTTATTTGAACTGCATGGATTGTTGATTATGCTATATACTGAGGCATTTTGAAAAAAAAATTCTTCTGGACAACAGATAATTTTGATCTGAATTTTTTGAAAGGACATTAGTATTCTCCTTTTATAAGTTATATGGAAATATGAATAGAAAATAAATTAACAGGAAAAATAAATTAACAGAAACCTCTCTTGTCCCAGGATGTTAATGATTACAGGAACATTTGTGTTAGCATGGTCAGAATTTTTACTTGATGCCATTCTTTCCTGACTTATTTATTCATATTCTTAATAGCTCTTGTTTAATTCAAGTATTTAGTGGTACAAGAAAACTAAGTTTTAACAGCTGAAACTAATTACACAATCTTATAATCTTAATGGTAAGCAGGAAACACCACAATCTATATTATATATTAATTTGAAATCAAAAGGTATTTTATTTCTAGGAATTGTTCTCAGATAACTGCTATAGTCAATTACACATTCATAATTACACAGAAGACTATTCAACTATAGGATGGTGTGATTATATATGGTAGCATAGTCTTTTGCTATAAGATGGTAAGGAATCCATGCATTTTATAATCATCAAAAAGCCACATGTTATTTTGGAATGCAGAATTTCTTTTCAAGACAAGATTTGTATATGTTTGCATTGATAATAAATTCTGGTCACTGAGAAGGATCATAGCCACATTTTGAAAACAAAACAAAACAAAAAATAAACCTAAACAAATCCCTAGAATAGAGAAAAAGACAATGTACTATTCTACAAAAAGAATTTCAGGGTAGTCTGTCATATATCAATGATTCTAGGAATCACTTCAAATATCTGACATGTTTGGGTTAAAACAAACATTTTGAGCATTACCACAGTTACACATGACAGTTAAGTGTGTCTAAGTTAAAGCACACCTTTAATGTTCACTATTGGTATAATTATATTTGGATTTCTTTGATGCTATCAAAGTAGGAAATATTTCACTTTAAGTTACAACAAAAAATCATTGTAGATGCTATTTATTCAAGTTATGAGATTACTTTGAAATTGCCTACAATAACGCAGATTATTTTTAGATTAATTTCATAAAATACATTTATTTATTAGGCATTTTCATGATAAAATATGCTTTAATTTGAATACTGTATAAACAAAAATGTTCTTCTTCGAATAGCATGTGCATGGACAAATGCAAAAGCTAGATTAGCAGCACTGGTAAAATTCTACAATGTCAGCACATAAAAAAGTTACTGATACCAAGTACACATGAGAATCCTACAGATTTCTGTTGCTTTGAATATTGAACTTCTTTGAGGGAAGCAGCAAAAGCCTTTCGGTGTCTGTGAGGGGATTTGAGATCATTTTTAAAAGATCTCTTTTAAAAAGAGTGAGAGATTGTTTAAGACTATAAATGTCTTTATTGGAATTATGCTTTTACTCTCATTTATTTTAACAAGATTTGTAATGCATTCTGGCCTTTGATCTCTTAGTTTGAAACACTGCCTGTTGTTCCATTATTCAGCCATCCATTTGCAGATAACAATACATCAGAACCTTTTTCTTGCTACAGAAACAATGCCCTTTATTTGAGAAAGGACATTGTTTTGACAGATAAAGTAGGCATTTGATAAATTGAAACAGGTTCTGAATTATTTTGAGGGGAATGTGTGCTACATCTGTCTGCTGATTTTCCACTGAAGTAGTGCTTAACTTTCTTGTCTGTTTGTGATTTATTGAGCTACAGAAAAGGTTAGGAAAATTTCATGGCTCTTCCCATGTAATTTTGTAAGTGAATCAAACAGCATTTGTTAATGTTTATGATACTTAAAAGGCGAAATTACTCCTGAACATTTATTCACAATAGATATTATAGTGACAACTAAAACCAGAGGAAATACTAAGTAGAACTATTATCTCTTCCATTAGTAAATTCCATACTGGAAAAAAAATGAACATAAAACTATCATCTTAAACCAGTAATTTTAGGTAGTGTGGGATTCTAAACTAGGTCTTATGTTGAGAATTTACTTTTAGAATAATGCAGATGCAGTGAAGTATAAGAAAAGCAGCAAACACCATTAGGAATGACCTCAGATAAATTCTGTGTTTTGAATAAAAATTATACTAATATACCATATTCTGTTTTTGTTAAATGAGTTTTTAACTTACAGAATTTCTTCTTTAGGAATATTAAAGACTTCCCTTAAATGGGAACTTAGAAAGCCAAGCTTCAAAATTTAAAAAAAAAAATCATTTAAATTGATTAGCAAAATTTCAGATTATTCTCTCCTAATTACACTAGGAACAAATTCTGGTATAGAAAGATGGCTTATTTTGATACTTAGTATAACTGTGCTCTCTTAAACTTCAATATAAAGTATTCCAAATTTAAAAATCTACTTTTACAAATGATTTTTAAATATTTTGCATCATTCCTTTTTTATTTATTTTTCATTTTTTCCACTTTTATTTAATAAATATAAATTTCCAAAGTACAACTTCTGGATTATAGCGGCTTTTCCCCCCATAACTTCCCTCCCACTTGCAACCATCCCATCTCCCACTCCCTCTCCCATCCCATTCTTCATCAAGATTCATTTTCAATTTTTTCCCACAGGAATCATGAGATTTTCAGGTTAGTTGAGGTGGAATTCCCATACCCATTCCAATAAACAAGTAGAGAAAAGGAGAAAGGAATAAAAAAGTTCCAGAGTCACGGTTATGGAGCTTTGCTGAAAGACATTTCATTGGGCCACCCTGCCAAGAGCTGTATAAACTTCAAAATTACAAAAATGAGGTCAGTATTTAGCCTAGTGGTTGAGATCCGAATCCTTAGATGAGAGTAGCTGGGTACAGTTCTTGACTCTAGTTCCTGATTCTAGTTTCCTGACAATTTGGACTCTGCAGGGCAATGGATGCCTCAAGTAACTGGATACCTCCACTCATGTGGGAGATCTGAATCAATTTCCCAACCCAATTCCTATCCCACATTGGTGCCTTGCAAAAACCAGGACATAGGCTCTCTCATTTCTCTCTCTACATACTCTCTCTCTTTCTCATACACACCCACACCCACACCCACACACAAAACCTTAATGCTAAAAAAAGTCTGTGGATTAGCAAAGGATAATCTATTCCTAAAGATTAGAGCACTACTAAATTTTTATTAATATTTTGAGCCCCTTCTAAACAATGTATGTATTTAATATTTCTGTTGTTCAAATATGGAGCAATCTGTGATATAATTATTCACCATCATGTTTTAGTTCCTAACTCCAACAGAATTTTCAAATGCCCATTGAAAAGGAGGAAGTTGAGTGCCAGGATATTTATAACACATATCTACTGACTATTAATGTGTGTCAAACATACTTTCAGTTACTGGGAATTCAATAATGATCAAACCACTCAAAAATCCTTGCCCTCATTGAGCTTAATTCTGGATTTTAACAGGTGTAATGCCTTTCTGCCTCCAATTTTTCCTTACTATCCCTTTTATCCCCACTACCTTCCCATTCTCTTTGACATACCTTAATGCCCTCCCCTCTTAGTCACTTTCCTTCCTTTTATTTATTCATACTAACCAACACTTTTGTCATTTTGATATTTACCATGCACTGTGGGGGCACTGATTCAAGAAACATTGGCAATGCCAACAAATAATACTCTTTTAAGTACATATACTTCCTGTAGAATCTTCTTTGTTTTCATTTATAGGTGATTTATTATATTACACAACTGCCACCTAGCTGGGAGTCTAAGTCAGCTCATCTGATCAACACTATCTATGGGCAGCATATTGTAAAGTGGGAGATGTTATTCATGTGACAGTCCATACTACACTTCTGATAAAACAAAATTTATACACCTGCACACATATACATACCCCTCTATTGATTTTTTATCAACAATTAATATAACACATGTTAACTCTTCTCAATTACTTTCCACTTTAGACTTTGGACCACTTCACTGAATTGCCTACATTTGTTTGTTTTTATCTTTAAATAAAGTAGAATTAAAGATTCATTCTTATTTTAATTTTCTACTACTTAGAAGAAAATTCCATCCTCTACAGAAAGAAAGACGTGTCTTTAGTTAAACTCTTTCACTACAGAATAAAAGTTTTCACGCCTTTTCTGTGATTGGCGGGCACTCTGGGTTCTCTTGTCATTTCCTGTATGCTCACACAGCAATTTATGTTTGCAAGCTTGTTGAATGTTTCCCTCTTTGTGTTGCTTTGGCTTATCATATCTGTATCTCAAAGTTTCTCAATCTTGGCACTACAGTAATTTTGTGTCAGATAAGTCATTTGGGATAAACGGACTTGTTCTGACTGTTCTAGGATTTTTAACTGCATTCCTGCACTCTACCCACTAGATGTCAGTAGTACCCCCACTGACTTATCCACATTTTACCATCAAAAATGTCCCCAGACATTGCCAAATTTCTTCCCAAGTACCAGACTGCACTGGTTAAGAAGCACTACTCTGGCCGGCACCACGGCTCAATAGGCTAATCCTCCGCCTTGCGGCGCCGGCACACAGGGTTCTAGTCCCGGTCGGGGCGATGATTCTGTCCAGGTTGCCCCTCTTCCAGGCCAGCTCTCTGCTGTGGCCAGGGAGTGCATTGGAGGATGGCCCAGTGCTTGGACCCTGCACCCCATGGGAGAACAGGAGAAGCACCTGGCTCCTGCCTTCGGATCAGCGCGGTGCACCGGCCACAGCGCGACGGCTTTGGCAGCCATTGGAGGGTGAACCAATGGCAAAAGGAAGACCTTTCTCTCTGTCTCTCTCTCACTGTCCACCACTCTGCCTGTCAAAAAAAAAAAAAAAAAGAAGCAGCAGCAGCACTACTCTCATTCCACATCCCTTCATCTGGCAACACTTATTCATTCTTTAAAATGCACCGTCACTAATAATATCAGTTTTGTGAAGCCATTTTGGCCCTCAAATTACATTTGAAGATTGAAGATTTTGTGCTTCCAATGTATACTTTATGCTACATTTTATTTCTCTTATTTAACTTTATTTTTTAACTGTATTGTTCCTCAAGAGAGGGCGGGTACTGTGGCATAGTACGTTAAGCTTCTGCCAGTGGTGCCGGCATAACATCAGTGCTGGTTTGTGTCCCGGCTGCTCCTCTTCCAATCCAGCTCTCTGATTATGGCCTGGGAAAGCAGCGGAAGATGACCCAAGAGTGTATGTGTATTTTCTAGCTTAACTACCGTCCATGTTGACTATTGATAAAACTTGTTTAGGTTATACCAGTTAAAGAAATAATATGAGGCTTGTACCCCTACTACACCCATGGAAGACCCAGATGGAGTTCCTGGCTCCTGGCTTCAGCCTGGCTTAGCTGCAGTGGAGTGAACCAGCAGACAGATGATCGATCTCTTCCTCTCTCCATCTGTGATGGCCTGCCATTCAAGTAAATAAAATTGTATAAAAAATTTAATTTTCTGGGTTCTGTACCAGTAGAGAATGAGAATTTGTAATTCTAATATGTTCTCAGGTGATGCCCATGTTTCTAGCATAGGAATCACAATTTAAGAGGCATGTCTTAATTATTCTCTTTTTGACTGATTTAATGGGCCTTTACAATGCTTTAGTTTCCTACTCTTGACACCAATTGATATTTTGAGGCACACTTTTCATTTTTCTTCTACTCCCATTCCTCTATACCAGTGTTTCTCAATTAGGGTGATGCTGAGACACATCACTCTCCTATTACCTATTGTTTCCCAACATTCTTTTCATTTTCAAAAGCAAATTATTTTTCAAAGTTTTTTATTTCTGAAATAGATATGATTATATTTACTGATATTAAGTATTAATATTCACTTTTATTATTCTGTTAAACTTTAAAATTTATGTTTTTACATCAGTCTTTTAAGAAAAGCTTATATAATTGGCTTACTTCAAGGGCTATGAAAATGTATTCATTAAGATGTTGATTAAATTCCAGAAATGATTTTAAACATGTAAAACACAGCAAGAATTTTGAAAACTGCTATTATAATCAAAATTCCAAGTTGCTACTGAATGAAATGTTAAGCTAAATTCCCTAAAATAGCAAGTGATTTCAATATTAAATTATGTAACACTGTAGGAAATAAATATGTACTTACAATTAATAAACCTTTTCAGAATGTAAACTTCTTTCAAGGAAAGATTATAAATTAATCTAGAATTTTACCTAATGTTCATCTTACGGAAATCATCAGTGAATGTGCTTTATGCTTTGTTTCCAACAATATCCCTCAAAGTCAAAAATAAATAAAACCATGTTTTAAAAACTTTAGGAAGCTCAATATTATTAAAAGACCTTCATTAATATAATTTTCATTTTAGCTAAAGAAAGAGTTACTATTTAATAGTCATCACTGTAACATTTTCATTCATTGAACACCCAGAAGTTCATTTTGCCAACTAAAACATTTTGTTTCATTTGTTCGGGCAATTGCTATTTTTTTGGAACTAGCTTTCAGCACAGAAAGGTGTTTTTGGTGTCCTTAACACTGGATAGCAAATTGTTCAATGTTATCAAAGTATGCCTTCTTTTTTGAAAAGAACAACATATACCTACACTCTCAGATAATCTGAAATCATTGAAACACATTGAGAAATTTAATGCTATATCCCTTTTGTGTAAAATTTCAACCATCTTAAATCCAGAGATAGTAATACAATTGTTTATGTTGATAGAAAAATATAAATATTAGAGATAGCATCTTATTTTAAAAACATGGCTTTCTTTGTCTTCTATTCACTGATCTTACATATCTCTTGTAGAATACTGTAAAATTATTATATTATTCCTAATATCAAGTAAGTTATCAATGCTTTTTGGTTGAATTGATTTCTTTTCCTGAATAGATTTATTATTTTTATATTATTGTAGGTGAAACACATTGCTATGCATTTCAGCAAAATCAGAAGACTACTAACTAGTATAATCATCATGGTTCTCACTAAATTTCACACAAACTTGTCACCAAAATCACGACCTTTAACTGTTGGGTACGTAAGATTAATCTTGCCAGTTTTCAAACTAAAATAACATTGATGATTTCACATTAACTCCAAGTTACTTCCTATTACATCTGAGTCCATTATGATTCCTATGGTTAAAATGTTGAGTTTTTTTTAACTTTTTATAATTTTTAACTTCATATAGTTTGAAATTTTAAGTTAATGGCATCAAGACCCTTATTAACTCTGATTTGCATGTCACTTATCTAGAATGAGATTTTCCTCCACTTTTTCTCAGAAAAGACTAGCAGTTGACCCATGGTTTTACGGCCTTGCAAGATAACTATTTTGGTGGATGCAGTCTCTTGGGTTTATGTTAACCATACTAGCTTTTATTAAATCATCAGATTTCTCCAAGTTTTAGTTTCATTAACTATGAAATTAAAACTTGAGTGGAAACAGATTAATATAGCTCCTGGTCCAAGTAACATGCAATTTATTATATTTTATTTATTATTATATTTTTAAAATAAGTACATGTTGAAAAAAACATGTGAGAGTGTAAACTACATTTTTCTTAATGCTTCTACCCATTACTTTACAATTGACCTTCTCCAACTAGTTTCCAGTATCCCTCTACCATGGCTTGGAAAACACTGTGGCCATGCACATCTTCATTGGTCACCCAAGTGACACTGTTATATTTCTTTCAAATGATGAGTCCCTTGACCCTTTGTCATCCCAAAGATACAGTCGGATGCCAAGAATAAAATGGTGAGATTAGGATAAAATTCATCCAGAGTTAATACATTTCTTGTACTCTTTTTTTTTTTAGATTTATTTATTTATTTGAAAGTCAGAGTTACACAGAAATGAGAGGCAGAGAGAGAGAAAGGTCTTCCATCCATTGGTTCACTCTCCAATTGGCCACAATGGCCGGAGGTGTGCTGATCCAAAGCCAGGAGCCTCCTCCAGGACTCTCAGGCAGATGCAGGGGCCCGAGGACTTTGGCCACCTTCTGCTGCTTTCCCAGGCCATAGCAGAGACCTGGATGGGAAGCGGAGCAGCCGGGTCTCAAACCAGTGCCCATTTGGGATGCCAGCACTTCAAGCCAGGGCGTTAATCCACTGTGGTACAGTGCCAACCCCTCTTTTATGTTCTAAGCAGACCCCTACCCTTATTTCTAGATCTATGGATGCTTGAGCATCATCATCTTCTGTTAGCAATATTGATGGTCAAAATATATAAAAATACACAGCTGTATTAATTTTCCATTCTGATGAGTGCTCAAAGAGCTGTACTGTATACTTCCTTGATTTGCAACAGAAATACAGCCATTGAAGCAATTAAATACAGAAAAGGCACAAATAACCACAAAGAGGGCTTTTTCAACTTCATCTGCAGAACATTCTGCATTTTTCTCTGTCTCTAGTAATTTCCAGTGTGTTTACTTCCATGTGTACATCATCTACTTTTCCTAGTGCTATAATGCTTATTTCCTAAAAAATCCTAAATTGATGATTGGTGTGAAGAATAAAATTCTCAAGGGAACATCATAGTATTGTGCCTACTTTATGGTATGGGATAGAGAAGTAACCTAAACTTCTGTATGGGGCTGGTGTAGCGGATAATCCGGCACCTGCAGAGCCAGCATCCCATATGGGTGCCGGTTTGGGTCCTGGCTGCTCCACTTCTGATCCAGCTTTCTGTTGTGGCCTGGGAAAACAGTAGAAGATAATCCAAGTCCTTGGGCCCCCGCACCTGCTTGAGAGACCTGGAAGAAGCTCTTGGCTCCTGGCTCCTTGCGGCCAATTGGGGAGTGAACCAGAGGGTGGAAGATCTCTCTCTCCCTCTCTATCTCTCAGCATCTCTTTCTAACTCTCACTTTCAAATAAATAAATAAAGCTTAAAAAAAAAACCTGTGTGAGACTACACCTTAGGTTAAACCATCATAACCTCAAGCAGACTTTGATGTCTTGCTCTAGAAACAATGACATTTTCTTAAGAACATTTTATAAAGGAAGCTCTTTAGTTCAACTTCCTTGGGAAGCAGAATTAAAGGGAAAAAAAAGTAATTTAATAGCAGCAACTAAAGTGAATGTATTGATTTATTAATGTAACTGAGATGCTCAAAAGAAAGATGTGGCTTGAAAAAACACCCAAAATAACAAAATATGCCTTCAAGGATCTGTGATATTCCCTCCCTTTCCCTCTTCCTCTCCCCCCCCCCCCCCCACCTTGCTCCCTTCTTCCATATTTCCTAGCTCTGTTCTCTATGGTGGCTACATTTTTAGGTAGCTCCCTATATGAAGTGACCAATATGACCATATGCAAATTAGCCTTCTGGTTTGTTTTTTTTTTCAGGGCCCCCAGATCAAGTAATATATCTTTTTCTCATAGTTTGAGGAAAGACCTGAGGATGTAATTCTTCAGCTCAACTTGAATTATGTGCCCATGGACAATATTCTATGCTTCTGCGCTAGGTGCACTACCTGCACTAGGTATTACAGATGATCTTGATCTAAACAGGCACTAAAAATAGTAAATATTATCTGTGCATGTTTTCATGCTTAGAGACTATTGGTAACTTATTAAAACACAATATATAATAAAAATAGTTTATGTATATTAAAGTAACAGTACCAGAATGTAGGCTAAAGATTGTATCTCCTTCAACATTAAAGAAACTTTAAATGAGAAAAGTTGTGCATCCTGTCTCTGGTCACATAATTAATTCATGCAACAATCAGGCTTGAAATAACAGTCTCTTAATACTCATCTTACCTGAGAAGAGAACTTAATTTAGTGCAGGACTCGGGATTTTGGAAGTTGTTAGAATATGTAGTCAATCGCATTTTTAAAAAAGTATATTTACTTACTTCTATTTATTTAGAAAATAGAGTAAAAGATAAAGAGAGATCTTTCAATCCACTGATTCACTCCCTAAATGCCTGCAACAGCCGGGGCTGGATCAGGTTGATGCCAGGGATCAGGAAATAATTCTGGGTCTCCTACAGGAGTGGCAGGAGCCCAAGTACTCAAGCTACTACTACATTCTCCAAGAATGTACATTTACAGGCATCTGGGTGGGAAGTAGAGGTAGGACTCAAATCCAGGCAGTGCAGTATGAGATACGGGCATCGCAAGAGGTAGTTTAAGCTGCTAGATTGCAAGGCTCATCCTTAATAGTACCATTTTAAATTCATATGTAAACCTGATTTCTCTTACTAAGTAAGAAATTTGGGAATTTAATACTGTATGGATTAGAGGACCCTGAGCAAATAGATTGATGCTACCTGTTCAAGGTCAGCATCCACTAATCTAAGTGTGGTTGTTAGTTTTATATTTACAGAATGTGTGTGAAGTAAGGAGTATTTGAATACTTTATTTGTTTGTTGTTTATTCATTTGTATCTCCTGTTATACAGCATAGGATGGACATTTTCAGATAGCCAGGTATAATTCAGAGACTCACTGGGAGCAAGGAGTGTTTATGGATGTGAAAACTGGGTAGATGCTGCTGTACACGGATTATTTAATCCATTTCTGATGACTTAAATGAACAGGAAATTTGATTTCTAAATGCCTGTGCTTCTTGGAATTGTTAATATGAAATGCACTGTTAATATGGAATGATGGAATGCATGTTCCCTTCATATTATTAATTTTTCTAAACAAAGATGAAAAGGTTAAAATCACCTCTTGAACATATGGGTACATCTTTTCTCAAACTCCTCTTCTGGATATATTCCACCCAGTTTGTAGAATTAAAAATATCTTGGAACCACAGGAGATGTTAAAGATAGTCAATTCCATGTGGCTTAAGAGCAAGGTGCCTAGTCAGCAACAGTTGAAGCAGAGCTCTAAGTTAAGGAACAGGTCAATGTTAATTCATTGGTTTTTGAATACCATCAAACTATTCAAATGATCATTGATACCTGTTTCCAATTTGCAAACCTGGATGGGGACAATGTAACATAAGGAAGATTTCAGGACTTGTAATCTTTTTTTTTTTTTTTTTTTTTGGCAGGTAGAGTGGACAGTGAGAGAGACAGAGAGAAAGGTCTTTCTTTTGCTATTGGTTCACCGCCACCGTGGCCAGTGCACTGCGCCCAGCACACCGCGTTGATCCGAAGCCAGGAGCCAGGTGCTTCTCCTGGTCTCCCATGCGGGTGCAGGGCCCAAGAACTTGGGCCATGCTCCAATGCACTCCTGGTCCACAGCAGAGAGCTGGCCTGGAAGAGGAGTAATCGGGACAGAATCCGGTGCCCTGACCAGGACTAGAACCCGGTGTGCTGGCGCAGTGCTGCAGGTGGAGGATTAGCCTATTGAGCCGAGGCACCGGCCAGGACTTGTAATCTTTACATAACAGGACTTTGAAGGAATTCGATTCAAGCTTTAGAACTAGCCCATAATTCTCAAAGACACTAGGAAAATTATGAAATTCCAAGATTTAGCAAAATGGGAAATACCTGCCTCTCTTTAATGTCTTCATTTTGATTCTAAGTTGGTAATTTATAGTAAATTGAAAACTGCAAACTTCTAGGATTAGTATATGTGCAATGTTTGGCTCTATAATAAGCACCTGGGTAATAATTGTGATGAAGACAGACACTCTAACTCATTATGTTCCGTGATATTTTTTCTGTGGTCAAAACACCTCAATAATGGAATGGCTATAAAACTGCATTTGAAGAGAACCCAGATACAACTGAAGAGAGAAAATTATTTTGAGATTAGATTTCTATTAAAAGATAATTTTCAAAGTTTTATTTATTTACTTGAGAGAGAGAGAGAGAGTAGTGGAATGAGAAGGCCATGCCAAGATGGACGCTGGCAAGTGAGTGTCAGTTACTCAGGAATGGCTTAGAAACCCACCTGGCAACAGAGCCTGTCTGGCAACAGGCTGTGATTGAATGGATACTGCCTGGCAACAGGCTGTGATTGGTTGGGACAAAAACTGCCCCTTGACCGGAAAGGCTGCCTTTGCTATTTAAGCTGCTTTACCAACTGAAATAAATGAGTCTGCAGGCTGCTCACCTCTCGCCTGCTTTCAGCCAACTCCCCAGCTCTATGTGGTAACTACGCATCTCTTGCCCCCACCATGCTCCTCCTCTCAGAATGAATCCACAGCAACATCAGAGAGAGAGAATGAGTAAACTAGAGCAAGAGAGACAGAAGTAGATCCATCTACTGGGTCACTTCCCAAACATTTGCAACAGCCCAGGCTGAGCCAGGCCAAAGCTGGGAGCCAGAAAATCAATCTGGGTTTCCTACATGGGTGGCAGATACACAAATAACTTGAGTCATTCCAGGGTGTGCACTGGCAGAAATCTGGAATCGGGTGTCAAGCTAGGACTTACACCTAGGGACTCTGATATGGGATTCAGATGTCCCAAGTGACATATTAACCACTAGACCAAACATCCATCCCTATAAAGTACCTATGAAAATATTTTATTTGGCAAGAATAAACACTATATGACACTTCTTTGTTTAAAATAAATTGAACTACCAAAATCCAACATTATTAAATGTGTTGAGAACTGTAAAACTCAATTTAAATGCACTGAGTTTGATTTAAATATGTACAGTGACATACAGTTGAAGGACACTACTAAACTTTTTTCTTGTCATTTGACATTCAAGAGGTTGTCCAGGCCGGCGCCGTGGCTCAACAGGCTAATCCTCCACCTTGCAGAGCCGGCACACCAGGTTCTAGTCCCGGTCAGGGTGCCAGATTCTGTCCCAGTTGCCCCTCTTCCAGGCCAGCCCTCTGCTGTGGCCCGGGAGTGCAGTGGAGGATGGCCCAAGTGCTTGGGCCCTGCACCCCATGGGAGACCAGGAAAAAGCACCTAGCACCTGGCTCCTGCCATTGGATGAGCGCGGTGCGCTGGCCGCAGCGCGCCATCCATGGCAGCCATTGGAGGGTGAACCAACAGAAAAGGAAGACCTTTCTCTCTGTCTCTCTCTCACTGTCCACTCTGCCTGTCAAAAAAAAAAAATTAAAACAAAAATTAAAAAAAAAAGGTTGTCCAAGTTTAATGTAATGTGTTTAGTGGGTAGTATTTAAGGGAAGCAAGATATACTATCTGCATCAAGGTAAAAAGATGATATCATGGCCAGCAAATATTAGTTTAATGATTGAATACCATCTTAATTATTTTCTTTTGTTAAAAAAACAGAACACCTGTTGTGTCAATAGTCAAGTATACACATTTTCAAATTATTATTTTAAGTTTAATTATTTCATAGGCAGAGCATCTGCAAGAGACAGGAGGGAGAAAGAGATCAATTCTCCACCCAGTGATTCACTCCCTAAATGCCTTCAAAGGTCAGGGTTGAAACAGGCTGCAAACTAGAGCCCAGAATTCCATCCAGGTCTTCTGCTGGTGGAAGGGACTCAACCACTTGAACTGTCACCTGCTTCCCAGGATCACATTTGCAGGAAACTAGATCTGAAGCAGAAGGGCTGTGACTAGAATCAGCCATTGCAATATAGGATGTGGTTGTCCCAAGTTGAGGGTTAATCCATTGCCCCACAACTACCACACCCTCTGAATGACTAGTTTTTAATTTGAAGCCAAATTTTACCAAAATATAATTCACCTAGTATCAATATTTTAACACTGAACATATCTATCATTGTGGAATGTTCTTGCAATTTAAAATAATTTAAGTCAATCTGATAAATGGACCTAAGACAATGGTTATCCTCATGAAAAAATAGAGTTCGATCACTCCTAAAAAATATGTTCAAGATGATCTGTAAACCAAAATTCAATAAGTAAACTTGGAAATTTCCAGAAGAAATTATGTTTGCATTATTTTGGCCTCAAGATAAAGATTTCATAAACAAAATTTTAAAACATGTGATCCCTTGTGTCTGAACTGTCAATACCAGTTGCTTTCATACTGTGTATTTTCCATTGCACTGAACTCCCTCTTGTATTCTACACAATTTGCTTGTTATCTTTGTTTTTTTTTCTTTCTGCCAGAATACCAATTCCATGACTAAAAAAAAAAAAAAAGGTGCTGTCTCTTTTATATTATGATGTATTCCAAGTACCAAACACACTAGGTATTTGCAATTTTATGTCTCTTATAAAGTAACATTAACACCACTCATGACTGAAGACCCAAGACTCCAGACCAGAAGGAAAGGATTTTATGTTAATGGCATAACAAGCACCAAGTGAATCAGCACGTTTATGAAACATTTCCCTTACCTCCACGTTTCATGGGGATGATGTAACATGATTCCAGGTAGATATTACAAACTGTGGATTTGTTTTGAAGCTGAAGAATATTGAGCTTCATGAATTTTCCTATTGTATAACATGTGATAATCCAGCCTCTGTTCTATCTAAAGGGAAACATTAAGATGTCCCTTTACATTTGATCATAGTAAAATAAGTAGAAGGACTGGCTTATTTTTTTAAAAAAATCCAGAACTTGTGTTCTAAACATACACATAAAGAAAATGGCCCAGGGCTGGCGCTGTGGCTCACTTGGCTGATCCTCGCCTGCAGCGCCAGCACCTCAGGTTCTAGTCCCAGTTGCTCCTCTTCCAGTCCAGCTCTCTGCTGTGGCCCAGGAGGGCAGCAGAGGATGGCTCAAGTGCTTGGGTCCCTGCACCCACATGGGAGACTGGGAGGAAGTACCTGGCTCCTGGCTTCGGATCAGCGCAGTGCCAGCTATGCTGGCCACTGGGGAGTGAACCAACAGAAGGAAGACCTTTCTCTCTGTCTCTCTAACTGTCTAACTCTGCCTAGAAATCAATCAATCAATCAATAAATGAATAAATGAATGAATGAATGAACAAACAGAACATGGCCCAGTGCACAGGGCCTTGGAGGACTGCCTTGATCAACAGATCTGTGTATGTAATACAGCAGAAGCTAACTAGACAGATTTTGAAAAATAAATCATGAATGTACTGTTAAATCTGAATTATTAAACTTTTAAAAAACCTACATAATCAAAACGCAAAATATGAACAGTGTATATTTATAAAAGATTTCCAACCAGAGTAAATACTTTCTAAAACATAATAAGACAATTGCAAACAATCAGTAGCCCAAAAAATGGACAAAGAGTAGAAAAAGTAAACTCATTAAAAGAATGAAAAGTTTCCTAACCTCAGTGGTAATTTAGGAATTGAAAGTTTTGAAAATACTAGTTCATATTCTTCAATCTGCGAATTTTAAAAAGTGTGAAAATATCTATGATCCTGAGCATGTGGGACAATTCTCACCAATTGTCAATATAACAGTATTAAGATGTGGGGCCTTTGGGAAACAAGTCCTGAGAGGTTCCAGGGGACGCCTTTACCCCCTCTACTAAAAAAGATCACAGAGAAAGTGCCAGCTGTAACAAAGTATAATTCATCAAGCAATGATTTTGCCTGAGCCTTGATCTGGGATTTCCCAGTTCCAGAATTGTAAGAAATATATTTTTATTGCTTATATTGTAATAGCACTTGGAAAGGCTTAAGATAAATGTTGACCCAGGGAAACAGTCAAGCCTAGAGATGGAGAGAGATGAATGAGATTGATTTGAGATAGTTAAACGTTGTTATTAATATTGTAATGCTTCACTATTTAAGGAAATATAGGAGACAAACTTAAAACAAAAGTTAAAATGACAATGCTAGGTATCATATATTTTTTCTTATGAAATACCACATTGTAAAGGAAAAGCCAGGAATCAAATGGCAAGTGAGGATTTGAGTTTGTCATACTCTAACAGCATAGGGCATAAAGCTGATTTAATCATTTTATTGTGTCATGATATGATGATCACAGCAGATCCAACATGTTGCTCTGTACTCAAACTATTCTGCCCATCTTTGGAAGCAAAGATTTCTTTGCCTCTGGCTACTAGAGACTTGGTAAGCAGAGTTGTCCTAGGACATATCCTGACCTAATGGCTATTGTCTAACAACAATAGTGATGACAAGTTCTGAAACCAGATCACTTTGATTTAAAATTCAAGATTTCCTTCATATAGATATCTGACCTTGTGCATATTACTTGATTTTTATATGGCCCAGTTTACTTAATTATAATATAACATTTGTAATAAAATATTTTTCCATCAAATCCTAGTCATCCTCCATTCACAATTTACTCACCTCATTTGTATCAATTTTGTTCCAGAATCTACAAACTAAAAAAAAAAATTGCTCAGAAAACCACATCCTTGGTTATTTTAACCTAGCCCCTGCCAGTCATTCATGAGTAGGCATGTAACCTACAGACAGCAAGTCACAACAAAAGAAACAGTCTTATTTAATATTCTTAATTGTTTCCATTCCCTTTTAAGTGGCACTAAAGAAGGAGTCATTTGACTTTACTATCCATTGGTAACGATCCATACCATTGACTGGACTATGAAGATTGAAGTTAGATGAAGGGTTAACTAAACAGAACAAAGGCACAAAAATATCATGAGTTTTGATGACATGAGTGAGTCACAGAAAGAACCATACTGAAAGCCTGCCTTATCTCTGAAATTTCAATTATTGTGAGATATTAAATTTCTTTAATATTTAAACCAATTTGACTCTGTTTTCTGTTACTTGCAGAAGAACACAATAACTGATACACTATCTCATATATTAAACAGTAAAAATAAATGAGAAAAAATTTGTAATGCACCTTACACAGTGCTCAGTACATGAATATTTTCAGTTAGAATTGAATGTTCCTTATGTCTTTTTTGTAAATACATTGCTTTAGCCTTCAGCATTCAGGTAAGTTGCTTCTGTCAATTTGCGTAATATTCAAACATACTTGCCTTCTTTCTCAGCTCTTCATATTTACTTTGGTCCTTAAATACAACTGATATTCAATTAGTTTATATTTTACAACGCTATCACTAAAACAGGATCTAGAATATAAAATTCATTCAACATATATTT
Source organism: Sylvilagus floridanus (assembly GCA_949820135.1). Taxonomy (NCBI): domain Eukaryota; kingdom Metazoa; phylum Chordata; class Mammalia; order Lagomorpha; family Leporidae; genus Sylvilagus; species Sylvilagus floridanus. The sequence continues at coordinate 93,230,279 of OX463230.1, forward strand.
TTAAAAGAAGGAACTTATTGGCATGACTCCTACAACACATAATAATGATTCTTACGTTACTTATGCATCTAGTTTGTTAAGCTGCCGCTGCTGACAAACACATATTTCACTTATGCACATTAGAAAGCACATTTTTAAAAATTAATAATATATTGAAAGAGAGGGAAGTCTTCCCATGTTAACATTTTATCTACCTACAAACTTTGAAACTTTGTAAGAGTTGATTTCTAGGTCCCCATAAAGTCAGGCACTAAAACTCAACCTTCAAAGCCAGAACTTAATGGGGGCTTTTTCTCACATTTGTTTCTTAACACACACACAAAAATTGAGATTAAAGGTAAACAGGACAATTGCAGACTTAGAAATGTCTAAGAAAGAAGGAAATTCTGAGGAAAATTTTGATCTAAATATGCGTAAATCAATATATGGGAGAGTAAATTATAAAACAGTCACTCTTCAAGCCCTTAGCAGTACCTCCTAGATAAAATTTCAGGGCATCATTTTAGAAAGAAAAAAATGTATATGGTATATGCATTCAAAATAAAGCACTGAAAATACTATTTTAATGATAGTAAGCACAAAAACACTTTGCATGTTCACTCAAACACGAATGTTTAATCCCCCTGAATTCTTTAAATCTCTGATCTCCTTTGGGAATGAAATAACTTCAGGGCTCAATTTGTACTGGTAGCTTAATGATTAAAGATGAAAAAGTCTTTGCCTATGCATCTGATTTTTATATGCCTTGTTTTACTGCAAATCCTATTAAAATAAACTCTGCTTTTAGTTGCTGTGAGTAATTGGATCCAGTACTTCACAGTTGAAAAATGTTAGCTTCAAATTTTAATCTTTGTTACTAAAAGGATGACACAAGAAAACAAGAAGGCTGTAAGTACTGTATAAGAAGCAATTGTTGAGATAAAACATAACAAATAGGTGAATAAATTTGTAAGTTAAATATGCTTCTGTGTTAGAGACACTTCAAGACCATTTACAGTAGTCATTTAAATTTTATATTTTTAATCAATAAATTGAATGCTGTACCTTCCCTATTTAATTTATAGTCAATAAAGTAATGTGATATTCCTAAGTCAAAAATAAGGAATGTTTTGTTGACCCATATGATGCATGTTGATACCCAATGAATTACACTAATTTAAACAATTCTGTAAGGCTTGTGCATGTAAGTTCCTGTGGAAGAAGAATACGGACATGATAGAAAGAAACTTACATAGATTTATTCACTGAGGACACCAGAATTTGACATTTAGAATGGTTTTTTCACCAGAATTCTTGTTAATATGAAAAATTTGTTGAAGATGACTGATTCTATAAGCTTTAAGAAATATCTACAAAATAGCATGAACAATAAGTGATATATAGTCTGACACTTCTTCCTTTTCAATAAGAGTTTAGCATCCTAGTGTCTATAAATGAATCCTTTAAGTTTTCTCTGCTTTGATATCTCTTATGTAGCTCTTATTTAGTCTTAATTATCTTATTTAGTCTTATTTAGAATAAAATATTCTTGATTCCTCACTTTTAACATTTCTTTGTTTTTATTCATTCAAAAATGATTTTAGGTAATGAATCTCTCATGGTTTCTCTATTTTTATTTTTTTTAACTTTTATTTAGTAAATATAAATTTCCAAAGTACAGTTTATGGATTACAAGGGCTTTCCCACCTCATAACTTCCCTCCCACTCGCATTCCTCCCATCTCCTGCTCCCTCTCCCAAAAATTTATTTATTTATTTGAAAGGCTGAGTTAGACAAAGAGAGGGAAACACAGATCTTCCATACACTTGTTCCCTCCCCAAATAGTCCCAGGAGATGGAGCTGGGCCAATGGAAAGCCAGATTCAGGAGCTTCTTCTATGTCTCCCACATGAGTACAGAGGCCCAATCACTTGGGTCATCTTCCACTACCTTTCCCAGGCCATTAGCAGGGAGCTGGATGGGAAGTGAAGCAGCTGGGACTCAAACCCACACCCATATGGGATGTGGGCACTGTAGGCGGAGGTTTAACCTACTACACCACAGTGCCAGCCCAGTTTCTCTTTGTTTTAGGAAAATGGCATCACTGTTTTATTAAACTGTTAACTTACTGGGGAAGGCATTGAGGTGTACCATGTCAAGCTGATGCTTGGAATGTCCACATCCCATACCAGATTGCCTACTATTAGGGATTCCCTCAACTTCCAATTCAGCTTCCTACTAATGTGCTCGGCAGCAGCAGACGATGACTCAAAAAAATATTTACATTCCTGCCAAACATGTGGGAGACTCTGAATGAATTCCTGGCTCAGGCCTGGCTCCAACCCTGGATGTTGTAATCATTTTGGGAATAAACCAATAGATGGGATTGATTACCACCCTCACTCCCTCTCTCCCTCCCTCTCTCTCTAATAAATATATCTTCTAAACATATTATTTATTATGTATTACTGAAGCATTATAGCAAAGTACAAAGAAAATAAAGGATATCTCAGTTCTTATAAACAAGAAATTACCAATATTAAATTAAGAAGAAGAATGCCCTTTCAGATATAACATCTAGCAGTTCTCAAATTCTATAATGCACTGAGAGTCCTTGAGATTCTTTCAAGGAATGGGCAAAGTCAAAATTACTTTCATTAGAATACTAAGACAATATTCATGTTCTTTTTTTTTTTTTTTTTTGACAGGCAGAGTGGACAGTGAGAGAAAGAGACAGAGAGAAAGGTCTTCCTTTGCCATTGGTTCACCCTCCAATGGCCGCCACAGCCAGCGCATTGTGCTGATCTGAAGCCAGGAGCCAGGTGCTTCTCCTGGTCTCCCATAGGGTGCAGGGCCCAGCACTTGGGCCATCCTCCACTGCACTCCTGGGCCACAGAGAGAGCTGGCCTGGAAGAGGGGCAACCAGAACAGAATCCGGCGCCCCGACCGGGACTAGAACCCAGTGTGCCAGCACTGCAAGGCGGAGGATTAGCCTACTAAGCCATGGCACCGGCCTCATGTTCTTAACTATATATAATTTGCATTGATAATCCTGAGATAAGGATCAGGGAAACTATTTCTTCTTTTGCACTTATTAGGGCTGTGTCACTTAATAGTATTTTAAAGGTTGTTCATGTAGTTAATTTCAGTTGAAAAAAAAGTTTCCTTTAAAAAAAGAAGGAAAATTGAAAAAAATGTGTTATTAAAAGTCTATCCTTGATGATACCTCATTGTAATATTCTAAGGAACAAAATAAGACATATACATAATGCATTTCTGCTACATATCAAATATATTGGATTTTTTGAAGAAAAGTCTTAATATGCTTGACTGAGTTGTATACTAACCTTGCAACAATTTACCTTTTTATCCAAAGACTACTTCACAAAGTGGTTATTTGCTTGGTATTTGGAAGACTTTTTCTCAAAATTGATCAATGAGAATTTTCCTCTAATGTAAAATGATAAACATTTATTAGCAATGATGAAATTCTAGCTTTCAAGTAAAATCTAAAGTTATAGAAACCTTGTGTCTGCTCCTGAAAACTGACAATATTTTACTACATAAAGATGCCTCCATAAGAACAAAGGCAAAATTACTTATTAGATATTTGTAAAAACCACACTACTCTATGAAACAAATATTTTCCAAATGATCACTGAGGTAGGCTGTTAGAAACCAGGCTTGACTAAAGTTCTACGCAGACCAACATACTTTAACAGAACAGAATATGAAAAGTTCATTGATATAATTTCACACTTCATCTAAAAATCAAGAAATTTACTTTCCTTGAGCTTTGATTTACTAAAGTGTTCTCTCCCCCTTTCCAACTGCAAATCTGTAGGAACCTAGACTTTCATCATCTATTTCAGATGCTGACACAGACTGCAATAGATCAAGTGCAGAAGCTAGTTCAGTTAAATCATAATTCCAGAGAACTGCAAAAATCCCACTGTTCTCACTACATATGCTGCCTTAGAAAATACAGTCACTTCATAAAATGATTTGGTAACATATACTACTTTTAAGTTATTATTTTAATTTTTAAATTTATTTTTATATAAAGACAATATATTCCATACACTTCATTTATACAGCTTTAAGAACATAATGATACTTCTTCACATATACTCCCTCCCTCAATCTCACATCCCTCTGCCTCAATTTCTTATTTGTATAGTTTGCAATGACATAATTTCAATGTACTTTAAAATAATAAGCTTTATCCTCTACTAAGTAAAGAATTCAGTAAGAAGCAGGTAGAATAAGCATCATTCCTCAGGATTATAGACAAGGAATATAAACAATAACCTAATCTCAAAATGTCAATTTCACTCATATATATTACATTTTTTGTACTCTATATATTAGTTACCATGATTCAGGGAAAATATATTTGTCTCGAGACTGGCTTATTTAGACTACATAAATTAAAAACCTATTTTAGAAACTCTCAAGTTTAATGTCTAATTGAAAAATGTCCCTAGATATACACCGTTTACCAAAAATTCTTTAAATTCCTCAATAATTTTAAGGCAGGAAAGAGATCCTGAAACCAATAAATATGAGAACAATTGGGATAGATAAATAAGCAGGCTAATATGTAAAACAATACCAGTAAAAACAAAAAGAATGTAAAATTTTATATGGCATAATTTAGTATAATTTTAAAGTTTTTAATATTTGTTCAATTTCATCAAGGCTAAAAATGCTATTAAAGGAATTATAAAAATTTATATTTTTTAAATAAAAGCTTTATAAAAAAATTTAAAAGATTCTATATCTAAGCAATAATATTTCCATACATTTCCACTTATGGACAGAAAATTAATTTGCAAAAATATTTAAAAATGCTTAGAAGGAGTCTGTTTTTAACTATGGTTGATTTCTGTTAGGAAAGAAGGGGACATTGTTTTTTTCCATGTACTCCCATCTGCTAACCAGCCATTTTTCTACTGTTCAATATTATCTTATTGCTTGATCATTGTAAGGGAAGAATTACCATACTTTTCACATGCTCCTAATATGGTTGCGTTCATGAACAGCTGAGAGTAAATCCCAGTTCCAGAGGTTGCCACAGGGACTGAAATGCTCTAAAATTTGCTTTCCTTATTTGTAAAACAGAACTAGTAACAACCTGAGAAGTCTGTAGTATGAATTAAATGAGATCATGTATGCAAAAGGCTTAGGATCACCATTGTCTTGAATAAATCCTCAAGCATTGATAATAATTATTATTGACTTTTTTCTTCATTAGATGATATGATGCTGTTAACCATTATCCATTTACCTCAGAGCACTAACATGTTATCAAATAGTGTGCATTGAATGAATTTAAGAAATAACATAGGAAGTGATTGAAGAATACTTTAAGGTAATAAATTTCTGCTAAGTTGGGTTGAATTTTTCTGCAATTCTAGGACTTCTATATCATCTACTCTGTTACTTTTGTACACTATAAGGTAATATTTTAAAAATATATGAAAAGGATTAACATGAACTCTACCCTTTAAGCAAAATTATAATATTTCATTCTGTTATGATGTTATGATTCTATTACCTTAATAGAGTTTTCTCAGTTTAATTATCCTTGCTTCCCAGGGATCTATGTTAGATGGCAATATTGTATGATGCTTTTAACCCACTGGTGGATTTGATCTGTTAATATTTTGTTGAGGATTGTTGCAACTCCATTGACAATGGGTTTTATAATGCAGTTTTCTGTTTTGTCTTTCTCAGGCTTTGATATCACAATAAACTGAGGCCTCATAAAATGAGTTTGGAAGCGTTCCATCTTATTTAATTCTTTTGGAATAATTTTCAAATGAAAGGCATTTGTTCTTCTGGGAGAGTTTTGATTACTGATATATTACTAGTACATAGTTCTGGTCAAACTTTCCACTTCTTCATCATTTATTCTGAGCATATTTTATGATTCTTCAATATATTCCTACCTTCTATGTTATCCAATTTGTCCTTATATCATTATTCATAGTATTCCTTTATAATCCTTTTATTTCTGTAGCATCAATTGTCATCTTTAGCCTCTCATTTTTCATTTTGATTTTTCTTTAGTAAGTCTACCTAATAGTTTTCCACCTTTTAATAATGTCTCTTCATTGTGTTGATTCTTTCATACTGTTTTACTATATTCCATTTTCTTTGTATCTTCTGTAATACTTATTTCCTTCCTTCTGCTTTTAGTATTTCTTTTCTCTGGTTCATGGACATGTAACAGTGGTTGGTTTGAGAACTTCTAATTTTTTAAAAGATTTATTTATTTATTTGAAAATTGCAGTTACTGAGAGGGAAAGTGGGAGGGAGAGTCAGAGAGAAAGAGAGAGAACCTTCCATCTGCTGGTTTATGACCAGAATAGCCAGAGTTGGGCCAAGATGAAACCAGGAACTAGGAGTTTTATCTGAGTCTCCCATGTGGCACAGGCCCAAGAATGTGGGCCATCTTCCACTGCTATCCTCAGACCATTAGCAGGCAGATGGATCAGAAGTAAAGAATACAGGACACAAATCACTGCCCATATGGTATGCCAGCATCACTGGCAGCAGCTTATTCACTATGCTACAATACCAGTGCCTTGAGAGATTTCTTCTTTTCAATACAGACATTCACAACTCTACACTTTGTTATTATGCTTTTACTGTATCCCATAAATCTAGATGTACTGCATTTTTATTCTCAGTTGTCTTGAGACATTTTGTAATTTACCTTGTTTTCTTCTTGCTATTGGTTTTGCAGGAATATGTCAAATTCTCACATATTTGTGAAATGCTCAGTCTTTCTGCTACTGATTTCCAGTTTCATTTGATTTTGATAAGAAAACATACTTCATGAGTATTTTTAAAATCATTAAGACTTAGAGACTTAACAATTGACCTACAGTAGAGAATATTCTATGTGTACTTGAGAAAATGCATATTCTAATGCTTTTGAGTAGAATGTTCCATATCTGTAAGGTCTATTTGATCTGCAATATTTAACTCCTCTGTTCCTTATAGATCTTCCATACATGTTCTCTTCATTATCAAAAGTGGAGTATTGGTGTCTCCTAATATTAATGTAGTGCTGTTTATATCTTACTTCAGTTCTGTATATGTATCCTTTATATAATTAAGTGCTTTGGTGTTGAGTACATATATATTTATAGTTGTTATATCTGTATAATTGAAAGTTTATCATTATATAATGTACTACTTTGTCTTGTGGAACAGTTTTTTACTCAAAGTCAGTCTTGCATAATGTAAGTATAACCATTCTTGTTCTATTGGTTACTATTTCCATACAGTATCTCTTTCCATTACTTCACTTCTATCCTCCCTATGCACTTAAATCCTAAAATGACTTTCTTATGGAGAGTATATACTTGAGTCATTTTTTAATCCATTCTGCCACTCTATATATTATGATTGAGATTAGCCAGTTTTCTGGAAAATATTTTATCTCTCCTTAATTTTTGAAGAATTTTCCTTTAGTATTCCTAGTTGATAAGTTTTTTTCTTAAGCGGTTTGAATATGTCAGCCTATACTTTTACAGCCTGCAAAGCCTCTGAGAAATGTTCATACAGTCTTACAGATTTCTGATATATGACAAGTTTCCTTTGTCATGCTGTTTTCAAAATTCGCAATGAGTTTTGAGGATTTTTATACTAGGTATGTGTATTTTTATTTATATAAACAGATTTCATGTATTTAAATATACACAATTTTAAGTCCTTAATAATACCTTCCTACTTTGCCTTCCTCTCTCCTCCTGTTTTTCCTTTTAGTTTTTGCAATAACATACTTTGAACACAGACTCAATCCTCTACTAAATAAACAAGTAGAAAGACCACATTTCATAGGTGTATAGACAAGACTATAACCAATAATCAAATCTCAAGATATCAATTATATTCATATACATTACTTTTGTTTGTTTTACTGTGTATTTGAGTTGAAATTATTTGGGATTTTTGGACTTCTTGTTTCCAAATGTTCATTTATTTCCCCAGATTTCAGAAGTTTCTAGTCAGTTTTTCAAAATTATATTTGAAATGAAGAAAAGAGAGAGGGAGAGAGGAAGAAGAAGAGGAGAAGGGAGGAGATGGGAGGGGAGAGAAGGAGGGAAGGAGGGAGATGGAGTGAGAGCGAGAGCAAGAGCAAGAGCGAGAGAGAATGAATGAATGAATGTATGAATGGGAGTATCTCCTATGAACTGGTCACTCCCTAAATGCCTGCAATTGCTGAGACCAGTCCAGGCTGAAGCCAGGAGCCCAAATCAGAATCTAGTTCAGGTCTCAATTATTTGAGCTATCAACAATGCCACCCCGGTTCTACATTATCAGGAAGCTGGAACTGGAAGCCAGAGCTGTGTATCAAACTCAGAAACTCTGATATGGGATGCATTCACAGTCATTAATTTTTGAATCAGTTATAAATGTTTCATTTTATCTTCGTCTTAGATTCCCATATTACATATATTGGTCAATTAGGTTATGCTCATAAGTTTTCTTCAGTCATTTTTTGAGTATTGGGGAACTCCTTTGACTGAATGATCCTGAGTGACTTTCAGATTTGCTGATCCATTCTTCTGCTTGGTGGAGTCCACTGCTGAATCCCTCTTATAAATGTTTTACTTCAGTTATTGTTTTCTTAAGAATGAAGAACCACAGGCCTTCAATTAAAGTTCCACTCAGGCTGTGACAAAACAGACCAGACACATAGCAAATCTTTCAGTTTGTTTCTGAATTTCTCACAAAGGAAATTTTTCTATGAATTCTGCCTTCAACAGTGTCTTTGGGGCAGGAAGAGGGGTCCAAAGCTTCCTTTTCTGACATCTTGCTGATGTTCCTCTACATGGAATATATTTTTCTTCCATTTCTCCCTTTTTTTTCTTTCTCCCTCTTCCTTTTCTTTGCCTATTTTCTTCCTTTAGGGACAAAAAAAAATACTTTCTTGTTCTTTTTACTTTTGCATTGTCTTTTTTTTTTTTTTGCTTTATTAAGATGTTGTTACATTATGTCTTGCAAACTACTTGAGCTGAAACTGAGAAGATATATTCATTATTATCTATATGGTTCCCCTTAGGTCTTTGTTAAACCCATTTCTCTACCCAAACCCACTTTCATTTTAATATCTAAGAAGTGCTTTTTTTGAGACATGGATTCTTCTTTTGTTTCTGATATTATATATTTGATTCGATTCATTTTACTAATATAGCTTGTATTTATTGCAGAGGTAGAAGCTTAGAATCATGACTTGTTATTTTTATTCACTTCACTGTGATGTTCTATATCCTATACTTCCTTCCATCAGTGAATGTGTGGTTAGGTTGGGAACATCACCTGTTCTATCATTCTCTTCTCCCATCTGGTCCTTGCCTTTTCCCTTGGCAAAAAGCAGTGACTTTAGTGATTCACTTCTTTGTTTTTTAAAAAAAATAGGGCATTATTGAAATTGCTTATGATTTTGTTGAATTTTTAATACCTATTCTGGAGAGCAGGACTTAGTTTGAGAACAGTCTTGTGTCTTACAACAAGAGTCTTCTCTTTCTTCTGCTGCTGCCTTGCAAGTTTTATAATGTAAGGTTTTAACCATTCCTCATTTGGATGATCTTGGTGTTTTTCTTTTTCCACCAAGTATTTTCAAAATATGACTATTTAAAATTTAATCTGTTAGACAATGGAGCAAAATATTTATGATCTAATTTATCCCTCAAGTTTTCTCAGGAAGTTTCCTTTCAAATTACAGATTAATAATTGTTTTTGAAAGTTTAGTTTCAATTTGATTTAAAATAGAAATTATGGGCCAGCGCCACGGCTCAATAGGCTAATCTTCTGCCTTGCGGCACCGGCACACCAGGTTCTAGTCCCGGTCGGGGCGCCAGATTCTGTCCCGGTTGCCCTTCTTCCAGGCCAGCTCTCTGCTGTGGCTGGGAGTGCAGTGGAGGATGGCCCAAGTGCTTGGGCCCTGCACCCCATGGGAGACCAGGATAAGCACCTGCCTCCTGGCTTCAGATCAGTGCAGTGCGCCAGCTGCAGTGCGCTGGCCGCGGCAGCCATTGGAGGGTGAACCAACAGAAAAGGAAGACCTTTCTCTCTGTCTCTCTCTCTCACTGTCCACTCTGCCTAAAACTAAAAAAAAAAAAAAAGGGAAAAAAAAGAAATTATGGTCTATTTAAAAAAAATTAGAAATGACTTTGATATTGGATCTCCAACTGTAATGTTTCATGACTCGGGTATTATGAAATTTTGGGGCATGTGTTCTATTGACATCAATTTCATCTTATAGGTTAATGTTTTTGGATACTGGAGGAGGTCTAACTTCCAAACTTCTTGGGAAAACAGCTACTCCTCTTTGCTGACTTAGAATATGAACAACAAAAACGTATTTTAATTGTTCCAGCACTATGAGATAATACTGTTTAATATTAAGCTTCTCCCATACAATAATCACACAAGATACAACCCATTTATGCAAAATGACTGAGTTTCACATGTAAGTATATATACACTCACTGAAATGAACAATTAGGCAATTCTCTCCTTATATATTTGCCTTTGGACCCACAATGCTCAGATTTAATTAGCAATAACAACTGACTTTATGGATTATTTTATATATTCAGAATTCATTTTGTTAGATGTTAACAAAGTTTGAAGGTCTAAAAATGCTAGAGTAGAAAATGATGTGAGTTATACTTCTGAAGTTGAATGTTAAAATCTTATTTGGTATTTTAAATACAAACTGGCTTCTGAAGTAATGAAATTACTCTGAACAGATTTAGTACAGTACTTTTTAGTGCGATAAGGGCATTATATATTTTGTGGAATAAATGCAGAATAAGTTTAAAAATATATATACATGGTCCATTTACAACACTCCAGTGAAATACATGGGTGTTTCACTACATGTTTCACTGACAAAGAATAATCACATAAATCTTCCACACACAGCTGCAATTTAGTGAAATATGCAGTTTTCTGTTTTCTATTACTGTATACAGTATAAATTCTTCTGCTGGGAGACAGATTGTGACAAATTTGCAAACAGCATCTGTATTCATACATTTGAAACATTAATTTATCCAGCAATAAAAACTTTGATTTCCCAAAAGGAGAGTTATGTCTGAGAACTAATGCCTATTTTTGAGACTTAACTGAGTTTTCAATGTTAGTCATTTTCTCATGAGTTACGTGCTCCCATAGAAAAATATACAACTTAACAGCAAGTACAGAGAGTTAAAAGGGTCATACAAAACATAAATCTGTATGCCTAGTTTATGTATGTATATAATTCATATAAATAAATTTTTGACTTACCTACACTTTCCATTGTGGAAAATGCTTTTGTTAGCAACACTATCAATGGTATAACAAGGAAAGCTCTATAATATATAAGCTAAATTCAATGCTTATGCACTGCATTTTTTTAATGATAAATATTTCTCTGGGCATAATGAAACTTCTTAAAACAGAAAAATAAAGCCTATGTTTAATGGGCAGTTTGTGTGGTTTATTTCTAGAAATGGTACAGTATTTTAAAATGAACTATATGAACTAAAGCACAGAATTATGAAAGTACAATTCTAAATATTTAAGGTATTTCTTATATTTTAGGCTCCTTAGGAGCTTATCTATCATTTAAGGAGAGCCACTTTCACTCAGCATTATAAATAATGCCAAAGAATTAAATCTCTTCAATAGAGAAAACTCTTTAATTAATCAACTTTTATTTATTTTACACTGTTTACTGCTTTTGTTTTCCTGTCCTGTGAGTTATTTATGTAATTAATTCTTAAGATCTCCTCGATACTATAAAATTTCTTATCATTTATCATTTTTCATTTGATAACTGCTTTTCAGACAAATAAGACATTTGAATAGGTTCTATGAAAGCAATTTTAGAATTACTTAATTGTCATTATAATTTTCTCTGGAACCACTCCTACCAAACCAAGGGGACCAAACCTCTAACAGCTCCCCATGGTATATCACACAAAGATTAACTTTATCCTGGTTTTCTGTTGTTCTGCTGTGGTCTTACAAATTTTGATCAAATCACACTGATATACATGCAAAATATATTTTCAAATTGTATACTGTAAGGTTTTAACATTCACTTAGCTTTCTCAGCTATTTGAATAGTGACGATCTGAAATCTGCATCCATGCTGCTTTTTTAATTAAAATTTTACCCAAAGGAAAACAGTATTTAACAATTTGTGAGCTTACTCTCTCTAGAAATTGTGTAGTGAATTGTTTGCTCAAACCATAAGGTGCTCTAGTGTCTTGGGCTTTCACTTAACTGTCTAATCTTTTCATTTTTTTCACTGCCGTTACACTTTTGACCTAATTTAATTGACAGAGGCAATTGCATTCACATTGTTCACTGACTGATTACCTGAACAGGTAGTGAAAAAACATTTAAGCCACAAAGCTGCCTGGGACAATCATTTCAGTCACACTAAGTTGGAAAGGAGAGAGTATCATTCAGAGAAAGAACCCAAAGAAACTTTACTTGGCAAGAATGCAGTGACCCCAGAGAATTCTTCAGCCTCCACATTTATGCATTTCCCATTTTTAATTAATTTCTTTTTTCGAGTCAATACATTTTCATATATCTTTGTCTCAGAACTGCTGTAGGGATAGAAAACTGAATTGTGTTAAGTTTGCCTGGCTCTCACCTTCTGTATATGAGGAGACTGTAATGTTAGCATATTTTTAAAGAACTTATCATTCACCTGTCTTCATTGATTTCAACTGTATGAATCAAGGAATGAGACTTTTGTTTACACTGGTTTAGATTGGATTTTTTTTTTCTTAATATTCTTTATCCAGTAATAAAGAATTAGAAAATAAACCAAGATCTAATAGTTCTTCATAAAATTCCAGCTGATCACTAAAGGATGCCCCAATTCAGTGCATTGTTTAACTTCAAATGTCCTTCATTACAGTAGTGCATTTCCACAATTTACATTTCACTGTTCTTTCAAAAAAATACAAGATTAGAAAAATACATTAAGCCTAGAGTATCTAATTACTCAGTGGTGTAGAAAATCTTCATTAATCTTTACTAAGCTTTGCCTAATGAGCAGGCCTATGAATGGATTGAGTTAAATGACTTTAGGGGTCCTTATAACAGTGGAATTCTTCCTAAAACTCTGTTCAAAATTGTCTATTTTGGCCTGAGAACTGAGCAAGACCTAGTATTCTTTGGATTCCATGCATTAGAAGACCTTGCCAGAGCCTCTGTCTAGCTCTGCAGTTCTTCATGGGAAGAGGAGTTTATAGCAACTAAATGCTTATATCATTTCAGCTGAAACACAACCCATTCTGTACTGCTCCAGGCACCCAGGGCTCTAAAATTTTCCCTCAAACATCTCCAAGTCCACATTCAAGAGGTATTTAGGCATTTCCCTCATGTCTGATGCTAAGAACTGTAGACCTCCAAAAGGTTCAAAGGAACATTGCTTGTGATAAGGGAAGGACAGAGATCAAACCAAAATCAGGGAGTCTTTGTACATCTACCTGAGGCTACTCATGGTGGGGAGTTATTCATGTGGAAGGGAAAGAAGGTTGAGCTGTTTAAGTTATCTTCATTTATAATGTTAAACTTAATTTATAACTTCAAAATACTTTCACCTGGTCTTTGGGCTTACTTTTACACTTCTTGCCTGAGCAAACCTTAAGGGATGTCTACCTGAAGGTTTACATTTTTGTATATTAAATCAATTGCTTTGATTGAGTCAGGATAATATAATGGTAAAAAATGAGCTGTCCTAGCACAAAATGGATTTGAATTCAGATGTTGCCTTATATATTCTAAGTTCTGTATTAGTACTCAAAATAATCAACTTCTCTGAAGTTCCTTTTTGCATTTATTAAGTATGAGTTTTGTGAAGAATAATATATATACTTTCCCAGAATATTTCAATCCTAAAATGATAGGTATTATTATTAATCATGCTAATATTACAGGAGGATGGCTATTTTTTTTTAAATTCTACTTTACCAAGAATGAAGAGTCTGAGAACAGAATTAATCAGGGGTTCAGGAAGAAATGACATTCTGTTTGTATTTAAATGAGAGGAAAGCATGTGCCATGATACACAGCATAGGGCTGACAAATATTGTTGACCATATTATGATGTTTGCAAATACTGTATCTTGAATGAGAGTATCTTGATAGAGGCCAGTTAATTCTTCAGAAACAGTGCTTCCAACAATGTTAATGAAAAGTGATTTGTACATCATAGTCAACAAAATGTAAAGAGATGAAGCTAAATGATTTCATATGAATATATTTTTTTTTTGACAGGCAGAGTGGACAGTGAGAGAGAAGGACAGAGAGAAAGGTCTTCCTTTGCCGTTGGTTCACCCTCCAATGGCTGCCGCGGATGGCACGCTGCGGCCGGCGCACCACGCTCATCTGATGGCAGGAGCCAGGTGCTAGGTGCTTATCCTGGTCTCCCATGGGGTGCAGGGCCCAAGTACCTGGGCCATCCTCCACTGCACTCCTGGGCCACAGCAGAGGGCTGGCCTGGAAGAGGGGCAACCGGGACAGAATCCGGAGCCCCGACCGGGACTAGAACCCGGTGTGCCGGCGCTGCAGGCAAAGGATTAGCCTTTGAGCCACGGCGCTGGCCTTCATATGAATATTTTTAATAATGATTTATGTGGAAAAAATGTGTTCTATTTGAAACATATGTTATCATGAATAAAAGGAAAACTGGCCTTATAGGGTGCATAGGGTTCTTATGTTCTCACCAAACATCCCTTCAGAAATAAAGACATTAGTCCGCAGCTAGTATGACTTTGGAAGAAGATGACTCACAGGTATCAGCCTGCTTTTTTCCAGCGCCCTGACAGGGATTAGAACCCGGTGTGCTGGCGCCGCAGGCGGAGGATTTGCCTGTTGAGCCGCGGCGCTGGCCTGTAGTATAAATTTTTAATATTAGCATAATTGAAGCCTGATTGTATATTTGATGATTCTATATTGAGTTTAATTTTTTGAGAAAGGAATTTACTGAATAAGAAGATAATTCCTGTTTATTAGAAAAAGACAGCTTCTCTGATGAATTTATGAATGTTAGCTCTTTCAGGAACAAGGCTTTAAGCCCCAAGGGGGAAAGTACACCAGCCTAACTACAGGAGAGAAAAAAAATAAAAGGGACCAGTACAGATATAATTCTGTCTTTCCACACACCTTACAAAGGTGAGCGAGACAATAGAGCAGGCACTATTTTGGACATACCTAACAGCTGCGCCAGCTCAAGGCTATGCCCACCCTCAGCCAAGCAGAAAAACCTGACTCTGGTGGAGAGAAATAACAGGAGACTAAGAACTAGTGAATGTGTGGCGCTTATGAACTGGAACTATGGAAAAAAAAAAAAACTGAGGGTGTGTGGGAGAACTCACGGTGTAGCTGAGACGTGAGTAGCCTTGGTGGGAGATGCCACAAATTCAGGCGGCTTTGGTTACCCGGCTTTAGACATTACAGGAGAATCTGAGCTTACACTGAGGACTGCATAGATCCTTTGTGTGGTCCTTGGGACAGAGCAAATATTATACACAGGGGCTAGCGCTCAGGCACTGACTGCCATCAAGTAGAAGAACTCAGCTGAGCAGAATTACTTCCCTTCTGAATAAAAGAGAGAGAGAGAGAGAGAGAGAGAGAGAGAGAGAGAGAGAGAGAGATATTTACCACACAAACCTGGGTGTTAACCCTGAAGAACTGAACAGAGCTCTCTGGCCACACCCACCACAAGCCTCTAGAGATTCACCAAAAGAGATAGTCCACTTCATCTAGAGTAATAGTGTAATGAGAAAAGCCACCCCACAGCAGGGGGAAAAAAAAAAGAAGAAGAAACCAAATAATATCTCCACAATGCCAAGCAACAAATGCAAAAACTGAGGAAACAAGAACAAAGAAGACACTATGACATCCCCAAATGAACATGACACTCCAATACAAGATTATGAAGATAATGAGATAGAAGAAATGGAAGATATCGAGCTCAAAAAATTTATGCTAAGAAATTTAAAGCAATCAAAAACAAATGCATGAACTACAGAAATCCATATAAGACAGGATGGAAAATCTCTCTCATGAAAATTAAATCTTAAGGAAGAATCGAAATGAGAAATGTAGTAGAACATGCAATTAAGATACTGAAGAAAAATCAAAATGAAATGAAGAATTCAATAGAATAAAAAAAAACACATTTGACAGTCTTAAAAACAAAATCAGTGAAGCAGAAGAGAGAATATCGGACTTAGAAGACACAGCACAGGAAAGTATACAGTCAAACCAAAGAAAAGAGGAAATTAGAAATCTAAAAATTATTGATGGGAATCTACAAGATACTATTAAAAAATCAACATTTGGGTTCTAGGAATTCCTGAAGGCATGGAGAGAGAGAAAGGATTAGAAGGCCTTTTTTAGTGAGATACTAGCAGAAAATTTCCTAGGATTGGAGAAAGAAAGAGACATCCAAGTACAGGAAGCACATAGAATCCCCAATAAATATGACCAAAAGAGATCTTCACCACAACACATTGTAATCAAACTCATCACAGTAAAACATAAAGAAATGATTTAAAACGTGCAAGAGAGAAATATCAGATTACTCTCAGATGATCTCCAATTAGACTCACAGCAGACTTCTCATCAGAAACCATACAGGCTAGGAAGGAATGGCGAGATATAGCCCAAGTACTAAGAGAAAATAATTGCAAGCCCAGAATATTATATCCTGCAAAGCTCTCATTTGTGAATGAAGACCTCTGTGAAATAAAGACCTTTCACAGCAAACAGAAATTGAAAGAATTTGTCACCACTCGCCTAGCCCTGCAAAAGATGCTGAAGGATATGTTACAGACAGAAACATGGCAATCAATACAAAAGAAGGTAAAGGAAGAAAATCTCAGTAAAAGATCTCAGGAAGTTCAAAGCATGTATCAGAAATATCTTTGGGAAAATGGCAGGGCAAAGTCACTACATATCAATAGTCACATTGAATATAAATGGCCTCAACTCTCCAGTTAAAAGACACAGACTGGTTGAATGGATTAAAAAACACAACCCATCTATTTGCTGCTTACAAGAAACACTTCTTTCCAACAAAGATGAATGCAGATGGAACGTGAAAGGTTGGAAAAAGATATTCCATGCCAACTGAAACCAAAAAAGAGCTGGCGTAGCCATCTTATTATCTGACAAAATAAACTTTAACACAAAAACTGTTAAGAGAGACAAAGAGGGACACTATATAATGATTAAGGGATCAATTCAACAAGAAGATGTAACTATCATAAACGTATATGCACTTAATTACAGGGTACTAGCTTATTCATAAGATATTTTAAGGGACTTAATAGGAGACTAAGATTCCAATATAAGTGTACTAGGGGACTTCAATACTCCACTCTCAGAAATAGGCAGATCAACCAGACAGAAGATCAACAAGGAAATGGCAGATTTAATGGACACTAAAGCCCAAATGGATCTAACAGATATCTACAGAACTTTTCATCCTACACTTAAGAATAAACATTCTACTCAGCAGTACATGGAACCTACTCTAGGATTGACCACATATTAGCCATAAAGCAAGTCTCAGAAAATTCAAAAGAATTAGAATCATACCATTCATCTTCTCAGACCACAGTGGAATGAAGCTGGAAATGAGCAACTCAGGTATCCCTAGAGCATATGCAAACACATGGAGACTGAACAACATGCTCCTGAATGAACCCTGGGTCATAGAAGAAACCAAAAGAGAAATCAAAACTTCTGGAAGTAAATGAGGATAACAGCACAACATATCAAAACTTATGGGATACGTGGCTGGCGCCGCAGCTCACTAGGCTAATCCTCCACCTTGCGGCACCCACACACCGGGTTCTAGTCCCGGTTGGGGCGCCAGATTCTGTCCCGGTTGCCCCTCTTCCAGGCTAGCTCTCTGCTGTGGCCCGGGAGTGCAGTGGAGGATGGCCTGACTTGGGCCTTGCGCCCCATGGGAGACCAGAAGAAGCACCTGGCTCCTGCCATCGGATCAGTGTGGTGCGCCGGCCTCAGCGCGCCAGCCACCGTGGCCATTGGAGGGTGAACCACGGCAAGGGAAGACCTATCTCTCTGTCTGCCTCTCTCTCACTGTCCACTCTGCCTGTCAGAAAAAAAAAAAACCTTATGGGATGCAGCAAAAGCAATGTTAAGAGGAAAGTTTCTAGCAATAGGTACCTACATCAAGAAATTGGAAAGGCACCAAATAATAATGAGCATTCAATGCATCTCAAGGACCTAGAAAAACTTCAGCAAACCAATCCCAAAACTGGTAATAGAGAAATAATTAAATTAAAGAAGAAATCAGCAGAATTGAATAAAAAAAAATTACAAAAGATCAGCAAAATGAAGAGCTGGTTTTTTGAAAAAATAAACAAAACTGAAATACCACTGGACCAACTAACTACAAAAAGAAGGGAAAAGGCCCAAATCAATAAATTCAGAGATGATAAAGGGAATGTAACAACAGACACCACAGAAATAAAAAGAGTAATCAGAAATTACTACAAAAAGTTGTTTTTGTCAGCAAACAGGGAAATCTATCAGAAATGGACAGACTCCTAGACACATACAACCTACCTAAATTGAACCATGATGACATAGAAAACCTAAACAGACGCAAAACTGGGAGAGAAATTGAATTAGTAATAAAGGCTCTCCCAAGAAAAAAGGCCAAGGACCAGATGGATTCACTGCTGAGTCCTACCAAACATTTAAAGAAGAACTAACTCCAACTCTTCTCAAACTATTCAGAACAATCGAAAACAGGGAATCTTCCAAAATTCTTTCTATGAAGCCTGCATCACCTTAATTCCTAAACCTGAAAAAGATGCAGCAGAGACAGAAAATTACAGACCAATTTCCCTGAAAAACATAGACACAAAAATATTCAACAAAATTCTGGGCAATAATGCAACAACACACCAGAAAGATCATCCACCCAGACCAAGTGGGATTTATCTCTGTATTCATGGGTGGTTCAACGTTCACAAATCAATGTGATACACCACACTAACAAACTGCAGAAGAAAAAGCATATGATTGGCTGACACCATACTCAATAGGCTAATTCTCTGCCTAGGGCACTGGCACCCCGGCTTCTAGTCCCTGTTGGGGCACCGGATTCTGTCCCGGTCACTTCTCTTCCAGTCCAGCTCTCTGCTGTGGCCCGGGAGTGCAGAGAAGGATGGCCCAAGTCCTTGGGCCCTGCACCCGCATGGGAAACAAGGAGAAGCACCTGGCTCCTGGCTTCAGAACAGCGCGGTGCGCTGGTTGCAGAGCGCCAGCCCCAGGGCGCCAGCCATAGCAGCCACTGGAGGGTGAACCAATGGAAAAAAGTAGACCTTTCTCTCAACATTCTGATCAACAATGACTTGATCAGCCCTTGTCCTGACTGCAGATGAACAACTTACTCTTTTCTTTCTTTCAATATTTTTTGTTCTACTTAATACCATTGGTTGAACTCTTTAAACACATAATTTTTGTTAGGTGTTTAAATTTAACTGAAAATTCATCCCTGTTAAATATAAAAGTGGGAATAAGAGAGGGAGAAGATGTACAGCTTTAGAGTATTGAGATAATCATACTCTTCAGTCACAGTTAACTCAGTAACTATGAGTTAATCATAGTCTTCAGTACATCAAAATGGTGTATCAGTTAGAACACAGTTGAGAAAAATAAACCATTCTAGATTTTCAAACATGAAGTTTAATAGAAAGGCTTGATTTTAAAACTGTTGGAAGAACTGAAAATCTCAAAGAAGTGGGATTATGAGAATAGTATAAACTGTAAATATCCCTGGAGTGATTTCCAGGATCCTGTTCCTTAACTAGTTCTGTAGGAAATACTGTTACAGTTGGCTCTGATAATCATGCCAATTCCTCTCTCCCAAATAAATAACCACTACAACATGGTTGATCGACATTCTTGAATACATATGTATCCTTTTAAAATATGTACTGTTGTGTTGTTAATTTGCATGCACTAGTACTGTTTTTCAGTTGTTCTTTACATCGTTCAGCATTCATTTCCATAATCTCTCTAGTTTGCTTAATTTAAATATAACTCATGATTTCTAACTAATTCATAGATTTCCATATTGTGTAACTCATATTTATCTACTTCCTTAGTCATGTATAACTAGGTTAATTCCACTCCCCTGCTGTCTCAAAATATACTGTGATAAATATTTTCACATACACCTCCTCTGGGATGAATATCAACTCAGAGGATCACTTAGCCATGGGTGATAAACTTAATTAACAATCAAAAAAACCTGCCAGGGTATGTTCCAAAATGGCTATACCAGTTTATATCCATTAATACTGCATGAGAAGGGTTATACACTCTCTACATCATCAAAATATGGTATTACCCAATGTTCCGATTTTGTCAATCTGTTTCATGGAAGCTTTCATAATACCTTTAATTTAAATTGTGCTAATGAACCTGAACTTGTTAATATATACTATTTAATTTTACTCTCCATAAAAAGTGTGTTCATACCCATGCCCCCCTCCATTTTTTTTTTCCTACTGGGTTTAATGTCTTTTTTGTTGTAGATTTTCAGGTCTATACTTATACTATAATTTCATTGTAATTTAACCATCCATTCCTTCACTAGCTGGCTTTATACTAAGAACTTACCCTGTTGTAGGCAGTCTTTTATGAACTTAGAATATATAATGAGCAACAGAGATGAATGAACTTAACTTGAAGCTTTAATTCTGGCTGGTGGGGCAGGAGATGGAATGGGAAAGATGATTTGTAGAAAACAATAAATATTTGAGTTTATAAGCAAGGGAATTGTGTGTTAAAAAGTGATAAGTAGGCAGGGACTAAGAGAAAGAAAACAGAAGACAATATGGAAATTGTGAAAGGTTAGGACACAGGAATAAATAGCATGAGACACAAGTGGCAATTAATAACTAACAGAATGACACACAAAAAATTTCTGGTTGCTGTGGTAGATGGGGAAGTGTGCAAGCAAGGGAGCCATTCAGAAAGCTATGGCATCCAGGCATAGGATGAAACTGACTTGAACACTGTATTGGAAGTGGAGATGGTGAGCAATGGTGGGATTTTGCATATATTTTGAAGGTAAACCTAAAGGGTATCAATTCCTTGAGAGTTTTTAATACTGTGCATACCATCCACCTGTTTGCTACTTAATTCCTATGCTTATTCATGGTATTATTTGTTCAACAGAAATATTTAACTACAGTATGATAAAAATCCACCTCACTTTCAGAGTACACCCTGCTATTCATGCAAAGTTTTAAGAAATTCCTTCCAGCAGCAATCGCTTGTATTTCTTTGTATTACTAAAGCTTGACATTCCATAATTTAGTCATTAATCTTTTTAATCATTTATCTTTGTTAAATGTAAGGTAGGAATTCAGTGTTTTTCTCCTCAGATAGTAAATCAGTTTACCCAACAATTTTACAAAGCAGCCCTTAATTCTCGATTGATTTGTAGTACCACCTATATCATAAGTCATACCCCACAAATATATGGATCTTAATAAGCTACAACTATCCTGTTTTGCATAATTCCTTATAACAACCGTGATCAGTAATATTTTAACTAAAAATTTATAACTTTGTACAAGTGTATACTACATAGCTAATTTAAATTTCTAGCATTATTAAGACCAAGAAACCTCACTAAATATTTTACATAAAGATCAAATGTTTAGATTAAGGAAGATATTTGATGGAACAGCTATAAAATCACTTGGGACATTCACATCTCATAATGGAGTCCCTGGATTCAAGTCCCAGCTCCTCTGATTCCCATTCAGCTTCTTATTAATGGAAAGCAGCAGGTGATAACTAGCTGCATCCCTGCCACCCATGAGGGAGACGTGGATTGAGTTTTGGCTCCTGGCTTTCAGCCTGACCCACCCACAGCAGTTGCAAGCACCTGGGGAATGAACCAGTGGATTGAAGTTCTCTATCTGTCTCTGTCTTTCTATAGTTCTCTGCCCTTCAAATAAGAAAAAAAAATGAGTTTATCGTGTATCATTTCAATGCTCTGATAAACAAACAGCGCGAGAAGTCTGAGTTTAAGAACACTTGAATAAAACAATTTACCATATTCAGTTTTTACAATAATACGCTTTATTCACTTAATAAAGAGAACTTAATAGAAACAAAGTTTAAAATCGTTTTAGTAATTTTATATTAGTCAACTGACATAAGTTTAATTCTGACTTTACCTTTTATAACCTGAGTGAATTTATAAAGTCATAATCCTTAGTTGCCTTCTCTGTAAAAAGGGTTAAAAATAAATATTGCTCAATTTTGTTATGACTATAATAATAAATAATATATATAATTGATTAATTTCTCAAAATAGCAAATAGTGATTCAAAGGTAACCAAGTCCAGGGTATAAGAGGTTTTCTCATGCCTCAGTTAGCTATTATCACTAAAGGGCTCCACTGTGAAAAAATTCTCAGTGGTAAATGGTTTGTGTATGTCAAAGGCAGACATATCCCTAGTAGCTCTTCCTCTTTAAGAACAGAATACACAGCTCCTGCCAAGCCTTTGGAAAGAAATTTATTTGACTAACTTCCTGTTTTTGGCAGTCTCACAGAACTATATTTTCATATGAAAAAACACTATAAGTATTTTCAATAAGGTGCTGGGTAAAATATGGTGTTAAGCATCACAAATGTCTAAAAGTATATTTACAAATAATCCTATTAGAGTGCCTTTTTGGGGTGGAGGTTAAGAGAACTCATGATGGAGAAAGATAAAGAATGATTCATTATCTTTTCTTCTTGCTAGAATTTTTTTCTCAGCAGATGATCAAGAATTTTTATTTAACAAAGAGTTTCTGTGTATTTGAGGATATTATAATTCAAACATTTTTCCAAATATAATTTTTGAAAAGCACAATTTTGCTTGATACAAGAACAAGTATATTCTAATTTTTGGTTTCCATGCATAACTTCATTGTTTTCTTATTGTGGACTTCTAGGGGTCGGTTTAATGCTAACCCTGAGCAGATGTTTGGAGTGTAGGTTGATGGTTTAACAGCTCCTGGCATAAGCATGACCTTCATAAAATTAAAGCCTGCGTTGTCTAATATGGTATAAGTGGCCTTTTATTTAAATCTAAGTTGGAGTTGCAGAGTCAATAATCACTGAATATGAACCAAGTGTAATAACCCAAAGATGATGAGACTGTATTTGCCCTTTATCAGAATAAGGTTAAAGTGGCTGTCAAGGTGACAGACGCTAATCAGTGAAACCTGAACAATTATGCCCAATAATCATTAAATGAAGGAAGGGAACTAGACTCCTGGGAAAGCACTAGCATTTGGCAAAACATGATGTGCTTTTTATTAAGAGAATAACAGAATTTAAGTTGAGGGTGATATCAAACTCAAAATAATGTCAAATTTCTGACATCATCCTTCAGCATAATAAGTAGGCATGATATTTCCACAAAACTTGCTACAGTAAAGTCTGGATGGTAGGAAAGCTAATAACTTCATAGTCCTGTGAGGAATGAATGCACATTATCTTTTAAAATCCTTTCAGAATACTAACTCTGGATTTTATAGCAAACATATTTTTCATGTGTTGATCTTAATGAAAAAAGATCTAACTAGAGAAAACTATTGTTGTTCTTTTCTGCTTGAGATAAAGAATAAGAAGTCAAGTGCCACAGCAAAGTATAATACTTTAATTTTCTTCTAAGATAAAAATTACTGTTATATCATCTCATTATCAAAGAAAAAGTCTAAAATAATTTTATCTGATGATAATATAACAAAATAAACTGAAACATTCTAAAATATGAAGGCTTTTTTGTACAAAGTTAGGTTGAAAAGAATGTTTTCTTTCATTATTGAGGCTATGTTACCTCTGTTTCTATGGGACTGAATTAGAAAATGATTATTCCTTCTACTCTCTATTGACATAATTCACTTTTTAGTATGTCTGGTATTGCATTATCTCATATTGATTTCTTGAAATTTTATCCTTCTTGGAGAAAATGTTGGAAATGAAAACAATAACTCTACTTTTATATACTATATCCTCACCTCTTTCTCATAAGGATTTAAAAAAGCATTTTAATATGTGAAAAAGCATTTCAATGTGTCCATTTTTGTAGACATTACAGGAGGAAAAGCAGTTGAAAATGATGAATATAGAAATATGTTACTAGGGGAATTTTTAGGCAGAAATCAATTCCCTCAAATTCATGATCTTGACAAATGCATTATTTTCTCTTTGATGCATTTATCTGTGTATAAATACATATAACTCATTCATTAAATAGTTCTGATTGAATAAACATTCACATTTAGAAAATATTTTATATGTAAAATTAAGATGCTTTATAAATTTCGAGTATTGTAGGCACATCTGATTATATTCTGTAGAGAATCTGATTATCTCATCAGTCTCTATCACCATAATAACCTCCTATAATGAAACCACCACTATCTTTCAGTTCCTATCTGGTCATCAAGCATCCATGCCTTCATTGCAAAATAATAAGAGTATCCTACAAGACATCAAATATGATCATATAGTACTCTTGAATCTTTTTCCTTTTAGAAAAAAAAAATCTCAAACATTTAATGTTATTAAGTTTTCAACATCGCAAAGCCTTTCTATCATATTATTTGAGAGCCAGAGAGAGAGAAAGAGAGCTTTTGTTCCCTGGTTTACTTTGCAAATACAACAGTGGAGGCTGGGATGAAGCTGGAGACAGGAACTGGGGAACCCAATCCAGGTCTCCCAGCTGTTTGGCAGGGACCCAACTACCTAAGTTATTACTGCCTCCAAGAGCCCAAAATGTCAGGAAGCTGGAGTCAGGAGCCATAACTGAGAACCAAAACCAGGCATTTCAATGTGGGACATGGGCATCCCATACTTCAGGCTAAATACTTGCTGCCCAATGTGTCAAAGTGTTTGTCATACTGATTTGTTGGTACAGAGCCTTTGTACCTGTTTGTTTCCACTCTTTAGGAATTTTCCATTTGAAACACCATTCTTACCCTCCTATCTGCATTTTTCATAGAATATAAATTCTTGAGTAAAATCACTGCATATCCCTTACTCTGAGAACCTTTATTTTACACACTTCCTGGACACTGCACATTTTCCTCATTGATGTAGTGTAACAAATAATTATTGGTGTAATTATTGTCAAATGTTTATTAGCAGACCACAAAGTCAACAACTGCATGCCTTTGTCTATTCTTTCCATATTAATGCAACTATTGTCTAGCATAAGAAATCTCCTAAAATTGCTGTTTTCAATTAGGAAATTCTTCCACTAAGCTCTGCTTAATTAATCATTGCTACATAACAAATTTTCTCAAAGCATAGATGCTTTGGACAACATATATTTTTTATCTCCTGGTTTCTGTGGGTGTCAGGAATTGAAGCATCCCTCCTTGTCCCTGGTTCATTCTTATATGGTTGCAATCAGAGTACCAACAAGGATTGTGTTTATCCTAACTCTTAATTGTGAAAGGATCCATTTCCCAAGTTAATTCACATGGCTGTTGGCATCCAGTTCTTCACTGGCTATTGGGCAGAAGCAGACCTCTGTTCTTTGCAACATGGGCCTCTTTATAGTGTGCCCTATGATACTACTTTTTGGTGTATCAGTTTGGAGAAAACCCTGAGAGAGCACTCAAGCAGTATGGAGGTCAACCTTATCTCAAATATGAAATCCTCTTATTCTTGCTGTTTCTTTGAATCAAATAAATCCAGATATCCACACTTAAGGGGATAAAATCACACTATGGTGAGAATTCTAGGAGTAAAATATTTTAGAAGCCAGCTTCCCCAGATCACTCCGTCTTATGAGAATTATCTAATGAACACACTTTACTCCTGAGTCAGCATTTTTAAGTTCTTATTATTGACCATTATATATTTAGAATTACTTTCCATACAAATATACTTCAAAGGGTTTATGGAAAACAGCATTAAAATGTGCTTATTTTCATATAAACATTCAAAATCCATGCAAAGTTTTTCCATAATACACATTTTTCATGATCTTTTGTGAAGAACTCTCACATACTCTGTCATATTAAGGTCTAAATTCCCTGAAGACAACACTTGTTCCTCACAGCAACTTGAACAATTCCTTGAACTTAGAAGGAACTCAGCAATTTTTGTTATGAAGTAAAATAATATTATTTTCCATATTTTTCAGAAAGGGAACATAAAAAATCACTTTCTCACCCTTTTTATGTTTAAATGACTTTAATTTCTAAACAGGTAAATTATTGTGCTATTACGATCTCTTACGTGTAATCACACATACTCATTGTATATATACCACTTTTAGAGAGAGGGCTATGCATTTCATCCTAGAATAAGATTTGGATTTCATTAGATTTATAAAAGAATGCATACTGCCTTTTTCAAATTGCTTATCCAGATTCCTCACAGAATCAGATTTCTTGGAATGGAAGTTTGTTTACAAGGCTGAGAATTATGCCAGTAAATGGCATTCCCAGGTTGAACAACAGAGAACAATAACTTTGAGGCCATGAGACTGACTCTGTAACTATTTTTTAAAAATTTAATTAGTCCTACAAATTCTCAGATCTATTCCTCTAAGGGAAGAAAGTACACAAATTTCGCTAAACAGTTGCCAATTCTTAAAAGACTAGATTAGTGTTAATGAAGAAAACAGTGGGGGATGCAGCACAACTGCCACCTGGAGGAGGCAGATGCGGAGGCTTCTTCCACAGACCCTGCTCCTGTCTTATAAAAGCATACACCACACTAGTTAGTGATGAAGATGGGCCTGAGCCTACAGAACTCAAGCACTGGAAGATCATTTTAGAATACCATATTGGAAAACATGCTAAAGAAAGAACATGTCAAATAGTTGACATGTTATTAGCTGACTTATAAAAAAATACACACAAAGCAAATTTTAGTACATTCCAATGACCATCTCTGTATAAAAATAAAAATCCATAGAAACAGTATTTTAGAAATATTATATACCTCAAATAACTGCTATTTATTCACTTGTTGACAAGAGAATGGTAATGAATATAGTACTTTACCATTACTATATCTGAAAATAGTTTAAAACAATTGCATGCCTTTTGTAGTACTGCTCAAATATCAGTACTGGTCTATTATTCCTAATGCATTATTTTCTAAAACCATTCATTCACATACTTTGTAATGATTAGTTACTATGTCATAGGATTTGGTAAACATGATTCTGTGTACTGGCTATTAGTCTCACTGCCAGAAATCAGAGTTTTCTTTAATAAGTCCTCCAATAAAGCGACATATATATTTAATGTTTCATACCTCAGGTGCACCAGGTTGTTTTAATTATAATTCTCAATTTATCATTCTAAAGGTATTATTTATCTAAATTGATACGATGAGTCCTTCTCTTATTTTTCCAACCTTCTCATTTTCTTTATTTTTATCGCTCTTACATTCTATTTCACAGCACCTTTGAAGAAACATGCTGTGTTGGACATATGTGCACTGCTGAATGATATAACCATAAAACATATAGCTGCATTTTATGTTCATATTTAAAAATATAAATAGATATAATTGAGTAATAATTTCATTTATTTTACTTTTTATAATGTAACTAATATTCTTCACAAGCAATCTGTTACTGATTATACATTTGGTCTAAGGTTTCTATCTGCTCTACAGCCTACCTGAATGTGCTTCCACCGCATTTCACTTCTCTATCCTAGAGTGATCGACCCCTAACTGACCTGAAACGTGAAAGAATGCTGCAAACAACATAGTCATGTATGTTCTCTTACATTATCTTATCTTAAACTCACACTAGTATCATTCACATTTAGGATGTTAACGTGTTGTAATCAGCTATGATACAAAGTAGAGTATTTCCTTTCTCCTTCCCCCACTCACACCCTCCCTCTTTGTTACAAACTACATTGATTCAGCTACAGTACTTAAGAGACATACCATGGAAGGCTGCTTTAATGGCTGCATAGCCACCAGCAGCCCAGGTTTCATATTCCTTTTTCACTATCAGGCACACAGTTTCCATCTTCTAGGTCATCCTATATTCCACAAGGAGCACTGAAGCTCCAGCTGTCTCCTCCCAATTGCCTGCTAAGGAGGAGGAAAGGTAGCAGAGGAAAATTAAGCCATTCTTGTTGACTCAGCTGTGTGTGTATGCATGTACATTTTTTTTAAAGTTTACAATTATATTTCAATGCAAGGAACATTGGGAACTATAATTTTTATTTTGCTTTGTAATAGGCATAACTAAAAATGGAGTTACTAAGAAGGTCACACTGCATGTTGGCATAGGCTACTTCACAGCCTTTGCCAGACTTGTGTTTTAAAATTTTGCCTACCAAAACCTTGAAAATTTGATTTTATTTTTCACCACTCACTAAATGCATATTGAAGGAACAAACATTGTAAATACAAGGATTTATAAAGTCTGGAAACACAGGAAAATATAAAAATTGATGCCAAGAACATTTTCAAAATAAAAATATCTTTCTAGATTTTCATAATGAGCTGTATAAACATTTTATCTAGCCTACATCTAAAACATTTTTTCTAGCATCTAAAACAATGCTGTTTAACATAATTTTGTGATACTTTCTAACATGTTAGTTTCAGATATATGTGGCTTTTGATTATGTGTTCTTTTTCTGACAGAGAGAGAGAGACAGAGACAGAGAGAAAGGTCTTCCTTCTGTTGGTTCACCCCCCAAATGTCCGCTATAGCCAGCACTGCACCAATCCAAAGCCAGGAGCCAGGAGCTTCCTCCTGGTCTCCCATGCAGGTGGTGCAGGGCCCAAGCACGTGGGCCATCCTCCACTGCCTTCCCAGACCACAGCAGAGAGCTAGACTGGAAGAGGAGCAACTGGGACAGGATCCGGCGCCCCAACCGGGACTAGAACCCAGGGTACTGGCGCTGTAGGCGGAGGATTAGCCTAGTGAGCCGTGGCGCCAGCTGATTACCTGAACTTTAACTTTAAATTTAAATGCCACACATGAAAACTGGCTAGATGTAAAAATGATCCTATACTAGTTTTCTTCATTTCTGTTTCATTAATGTAGCTTAATTCAACCTAACACTACCATGGCTTCCGTCGTTCATTTCACTTTTGCTTGTAATATGTAAATCTTCTCAAGTATGCAACCAAAGTTGTCATTCAAAACTTCAAATGTTCTTCATGTTCATATAGTTATGCATGTTATTATAGAGATTAAAATAACCTTTGTTACTGATTTGCAGAAATAGCATTTTATAATCTCTTTGCATATTTTTTTTCAATAACAGTGGTAGGTCATTACAGCTACCTTCCAGGGTCTGTACTGGAGGAAGGTAGAGTCAGGAACAGAGAGAGAAATCAAATTCAAGTGGTCTGATATGGGATATTGGCATCTTAAACAGTATCTTAACCTAAGTAAACAAAAAAAGCTCACATGAATTACTTCCAATCAAAAAATCAGTTTTTTTTTTTAATGACTACATGTTGTTTTAAAGTGATATGTGCCTCAATACAGTTAACCACAAAAGCTTCTATTAGGAGATAAGGCTGTGGCATAGCGGGTTAAGCTACAGCCTACAGGGCCAGCATCCCACATGAGCACCAGTTCAAGTCCCAGCTGCTCCACTTCTGATCCAGCTCTCTGCTGGTGGTCTGGAAAAGCAGTAAAGATGGCCCAATCACTTGGGCCCCTGTACCCATATGGGAGACCTAGAAGAAACCCCCAGTTCCTGACTTCAGATCAGCCCAGCTCCGGCCTTTGTGGCCATTTGGGGAGTGAACCAGAGAATGGAAGATATCTTTCTGGCTCTCCCTCCCTCTTACTCTAACTCTTTCAAGTGAATAAATAAATCTTAAAAAAAAAAAAAAAAGCCTTGATGACCACCTGTTTTACTTCTAGGTTTTGCGAGAACTAACCATGCTGAAATACACATCCTTATTCAACTGCCTTGGGATGTTAGAAGAGATTCGTGTGTGAGATTACTAGTTGAGGATTTGCTGGGTTTCAGGTTATCTGTTCTTTTATATTTAACAGATTTTGCCAGATTGTTTTCCAAGAATGCTACATAGTATATGTTTCTACTGACAAACTGCAAATGTACATTTTCAACATGATATTCAATGAGATTTTATTGTTTGCTTCTATTTTTGTCAATCTGAGACTGAAAATATATAAATCACTTGCATTTCAATATTAATTGCTCTGACAAGTAGTAAATTTTAATATTCCTGTATAATAATCCTTAATTGTTTGTTTTGTTCTTTTGTGTGTATTTTGACTTCTTTTAAGTATTTTGATTCATCTTTTTTTAAATCAGAGGGATATTTCATCTCGTAGATAAAATTATTTGTTTCTATCCATGATTACACTGATGTAATTAGTGGTTTTATATGTTACAAAAATTAGTAAATCAAGCTCCTCTCTCAATTCTTTTTAGTAAATTCTCAATTATTAATTCTTACATTTGTTTTTAAGACTAATTTTATTTGGCTTTTAAGAATAATTAAAGGTTAATGATTGAGAGGATATGGTTAATATGAACAAAGTTAAATCTACATGTATTCCAGAGCCAGAAAGTCAAAAGGAAACTCATAACTACAGAAAAGGGACATGACAATGAACAACTTAAGGTTACAGACATTTCAGTAGTGTGCAGTTCATACAAATGCCTCCTTGGGTTGTATTAATAGAAGGATCATATTACTATTGTTGACGGAGGACGTGGCAATTTGTGCTTACCCTGGTAATGAGACACCACTTAGTTCATAATGTAGTGTTTCCAACTTCTCATTTCATTAGGCAAAGGTGCATTGTATAGAATGTTCAGAAGAGATCAGTTGGAAACATACAGTGATTTAGATGGTACAAATACTTCATACTTCCTTTGGATATTGAAAAATCTTTAATGAGAATAGCACATTGAGTGATTAAGGCTCACTGTATCAGTCTCTAAAAACTGTAGTATTGCTGGGCATTTCAGAGATACGGGTTTGAATTTAATACAAGGAGGGACTATGTAACAGTCAGGCTTTACTAAGATAAAATTAATCTCTTTTGGATATACTGTGTTTCCTGTCACCGATGATGACTTAGGCCAAATAACCACATGGTGGAGATGTTGTAGAGGGAATTTGAACATTAGTTGATGTGTGTTGAAATACAGGACATTTAAGGTTACTTCCAAATTCTAGCATCTACGAACCTATGGGATAAAAACATAGGGAGGAAAGTAACAAATTTGTCATGGATATAGTGTTCAAGTTCCTTTATCTTAAAATTTTTGTCCCTCTGT
This sequence comes from Sylvilagus floridanus, assembly GCA_949820135.1. Classification (NCBI taxonomy): domain Eukaryota; kingdom Metazoa; phylum Chordata; class Mammalia; order Lagomorpha; family Leporidae; genus Sylvilagus; species Sylvilagus floridanus. The sequence continues at coordinate 93,261,628 of OX463230.1, forward strand.
TTAATTAAATTAAACATTTCCAATATTTGATCTAGAAACTTTTTATTATGCTGAACACTAGCTTAATTTTTAAAATTCTATGTACTTCTCTACATTATATGAACCTGGCATGCAAAAGATCTAGAATCAGCATAAGCAGAGTGCTTTCATTTTACAAATGTATAAGAACACATAAAGCTAAAATGGTGCTGAGGATAAATATTACAGAGAGAACACAATAACCCCAAAATGGGTCAGCACAAACTATCCAATTGATTAGATGCTTGCAGAAAACCACAGCAAATGGCAAAATCAATTCACCAATCAGTTTTCCAGTGTTTTATTCTAAACTCAGCCAGCTGGGCAATTAGGCATATACTCTGTGTTTTTATGTCTTTCATTGAAGAAAGCATCATTTTCCTTTGGAAGCAGATGGTTTGGAACTATAGACCGGTCAAAGTTCACTGAGGTGATTCTGCTATGAACGAAGTAAATTGATGTTGTAGAATACACTAGCTTCAGTCTTTTGAATGAATCAAAACTGAGATAGAAGTGTTTGAGAGTTGATATTTTGTTATTGGTTTTTGTGGCAAGAAATTACTCAATTATTTTAATGCAGTGGTTCTCCATTATTATTTATGCAATTTTCCACTCAATTTACCTTTTATGTACATTAATAACTTCTATATTACCTCAAGGAGATTTTCAAGTGATGATTATTTTACATTTTATCTAAAACAAAAACAAAAAAAAAAATGGATCCATGCAATGTTTTGGAAAACCAACCTTCAAAGCAATTTTGTTGAGGCCAAATTTTGTTGTTTGAAATAAATTTTCCAGTAATCCTTTTTTCCAGATGAATATTTAAAACAGAGAAGATTAACAGCATTTTAGAACTGAGGATGAAACTTAAGTATTTACTTAATTCCTTGGCAAAAATAAAGGAACATATGTCTTAGATTTCAAGACTCAGTTGAGGAACATCAGATCTAGAACCCAGAATCTCACCAGGTTCTCAGGTTACCCTATAATCTTATACAATCCCATTTTCCCATATAAAGTAGTAATATAGTTAAAGCATTAATTTCATGTTGACAAAGAGAAAGAACATTTCATCAGAAACATAACTCACTGGAGAGAAACTATACCAAGTAATAGATGATAATACCATTAATAAGATCTCTCTTGGATCTTTCCATCAATTGTGCTGAGTTACTAGTCTACGGAAATACCATTTAAGAGTTTGATACTCTCAAGTTAAATAATTCTGAAGATTAGTCAGAGCCTTCTCTCCATGAGATATTTTTGGTAAATTTATCCAGTATCCTTTTATCAAACTTTCATTTTGAATATGCATATAAGGTAGGATTTATAAGTAGAATGATATTGAAACCAGGGAACAGAAGCTACTTGCCTTTGGCATGCTGGGGTTCTGAGTCTCATCTGTACAGCATTAACTCACAAATAAAACAAAAATTCAAATGAAGGTTGTAAATGAATTAAAGACAATGAGTAAAAAGAAATAATGAGACAGGACGCATCATTTAAAATCAGGTATTTTTTTGCCATAATTTTTGTTGCAATCAATGCCACTGTTGATTTGCAAAGTTTTGAACTTTATTATATGAAAAACTGCATAATTGATGAAAAATACTTAGTAAAATTACAGCTTACACATCAACTTGAAATGTCAGTGAAATAAGAATAATTCTGATGACTCAAGAAACAAATGTTGATTCTAAGGTTCAGTTAATAAAATAGCTTTAGTCAAAGATAGTACATGTGAAAGAGCAAACAGTAAGTTTTACATGAACTACATGTCATGAAGTGACATAAAATCATAAAGTACTAGAAGAATCCATGGGAACATTATTTTACAAACTTAGATTAAGTCTTTTTTTCCTAAAACATAACACAAAATTGAGAGCCATATTCTATGATTAACAACGTTTACTGTAATTAACCAATGAAAGAAACAAAATCTTTTAGAGAATGAAATACCAAAACTCAAGTAAAAAACTGAAGGAAAAGACTGACAACATCTCACAAAAGAATGATTTCCATAATGTATTAATAACACATTGAAAAAATATGCAATACATCAATAGAAAATGGAAAAATGATTTGAAGATATTATGAAAAGGAAGAAATGCAATCACTCTGAAATACAAAAACCTCAGCCGATATTGATAGAAGTTCTAAATAAATCTAAACTGATATTTTATTTATCATCAGCCAGACAGCAAACAATAAAAGCCACATCTGATAAAAACATTCTTCTGGCCAGCTATGAGTATCTAGTAGTCATATGCTGTCTGCTTGATATGTAATTTGATGATACTAATTAACATTATATTTATGTATTTTCTTTGAGCAAATATGTTATTGCAGATTCACCCTTATATGTATAAAATATAAAGATTTACTTTCTGCATTATTATTTGTACCAGAAAAATATTGGAAAATGGAAATTTTCATCTGTGGCAGATATTTTAATTAAGTTATACTATTTCAGGACTAGTGCTGTGGTATAGTGGGTAAAGCTGCTGCCTGTGACTTTGGAATCCCATATAGAAACCTGTTGGTATTCTGGATGCTCCATTTCTGATCTAGCTCCCTGTTTAAGAGACTGTGAAAAGCAGTTAAAGATGGCCCAAGTGTCTGGGCTCCTGTTACCCATGTGGCAGTCATGGCTGAAGTTCCTGGCTTTGGCCCTTGTGGCTATTTGGGGAGTGAACCTGCAGATGAAAAATTTTTCTCTGTCTCTCCCTCTCCTGGTACTTCTGACTTTCAAATAAATTTTAAATAAACAAATATTTAAAAAAAATAAAAGACATATACTATAGTTACACATATGCCATGCTATTATAATAACCAGTGGGAAATTTTATGTACAAAACTTTATGGAACATTACAGAATAATCCTCAACAGTAGAAAACAGTCAAGAAATAAGCAAAAATGTAATACTACAGTTACTAACTGAAGATATATATATTATATAGAATATATTTTATATATATATACCATATATCATACACTATATATATTCTAGACTTCTTGATTTTATATCCTGGTTCCACTACTTAACTATATGAGTGATTTTGTGCAAGAAACTGAAATTTTCTATGCCTTAGTTACCTTGTTAGCAAAAAGTATATAATGACATCCATATAAAAAAATTAAGTTCCTAAGGAGTTATTTCAGTATTAATTTCAGCAAAATTAACACAATCATTTCTTATAATTTTAAATTCTATGAATATCATCCAATGAATATATAAGCATAATTATAACATTTATAATTACTATAAATATATATGAATCTACAAATACCTAAAGTAGTAAACAGCTTTTTTTCTGAATATACAAAGAAAACTGAGAGTGAATATATTTCCAAAATATTATTTTGTTTGAGCCATTTGTTCAATTGTTGATATTTGTATATATGGATTATGTTATTGATCAATTTATTAACAATCAGAATTTTTCATTAATATTATAGTGAAAATTATACTTAAATCATAAATACATTTACTATTGGACAGTATTTTTTATGGACTTCAAACATCTTTAATCTCCTGAGAATTCTAGATGATTTTCTTTGTGTTTAATAAATTCAATTGCATTGGAAAGATATTGGGAAACAGAGAAACTTAGGAAATTAAAGAGAAATCCAGGAAATATTTTCTGATTAGTCATTATCAAAATAATATTAAGAAAGAGTTTATGTCATCATAAAGATTTATTGAGGAATTCAAAAGTATAAATGAATTTGCACTAACTAGAGAATTCTAGAAAATAACAGTTAATCAGGATTTATTTTCTCCTCATTTTGACTTCTATAAAAAGTTTATTTATTGATTGATTGTGAAAGACATAGGGAGAGAAAAAGCAAGAACTCCCAACAATTGGCTCATTTTCCAAATACCAGCAAAGGATAGGGCTCATCTGGTCAATGCGTGGAACTGAGAACTCACTTCAGGTCTCCCATGTTTTGATGTCAAACTTGTATATAATCATATATAACCAGAGCTTTATATAACCATAAAATCAGAAAGGTTTTCTTGCAAAGCCAAAGAACCTACTGTAAAATTATTTTCATCAGTAAATATATTTTCACGGACACTAAAAAACTGATAGAAAATGGAGTTTACACCATGTTAGTCTTAAAAACATTAGTGAAATAAATAATGATTAGTGAAGTCATTGGTTAACAAATTATTCTCATTTGAAATATATTGTTCCCAATCTTTGTTCTTTCTTTCATCCTTTCCATTTCTTCTACAGAGGTGGCGTTTCAATTCTTGTTGTACTGATATTGTGCTATGTTATGTGACTGACTTTGGCTAAGCACATATTATCATGTATATTTAAAGGGAGGTGGAGTATAGAGTTACTTGTACAAACAAGGTGACTCTGGCTTTTCTACTATTGTGAAAAGAGCAGGCCTCAGGTAGCCCAAAGAAGCTGCTCTATCACTGTGCAGGAAGGCCAAATCCCCTGCCTCGCCCACATCTTCTTCCCAATGCTCTGCTTCAAGAGAGACTCATATTGGAGCTGAAGGTGATTCCCCAAAAGTTTTCACAAGTGGCAAAGCCAAAACCCTCAAATCTTGCTCTGCCATACGCTCCAGAAAGTACACTTGGCTCAGGATGCCAGGAGGACATGCATGGGAGAGTGAGAGATTGTTTGAACAGTATAAGCAACTGAATATAAGCAACAAATGTAGATGACTTGAAATCACCCTGCTACTTGGAATCAAGCCCACACAATTCCAGCTAACTCAGTCCAAGAAGAATAAAAAATGCATGAATAAATTAAGTAATTAAATAAATGATTCTTGCTTTAAGCCAGTAAGTTTTGGGCGTGGATGTTATGCAACACTATTACAGCAATAGCTAACCAGCACATTGTACACTGTTGTGTCAATAACTAATGTGTTGCATTTTAGAGATATTCATGGCTTTACATTTAAGAGTAATTCATTAAATACTGTACAATTTGGCAATTACCCTTTATACATTTAACGCCTTATCAAAAACTTCCCAGAAATAGATCCTATATAGAATGAAAGTTTCTAGGAATAAATTTAGGAAATTTTATGAATTACTATGGATTAAACTTAAAACACTAATCTTAAACCTGTATCTCTACATTCTAGATAAGTATTTTAAACACTGAAATTGACAGGGGTGGGTATTTGGCACAGTAATTACCACATCACTTGAGATGGCCACACCTCATATGGGAGTATCCAGGTTTGAGTCCTGGATCTGCTCTAAATTCAGCTTCCTGATAATGTGTACCCTGGAAGGTAGCAGTTGCTGATTCAAGTAGACTCCCTGCCACCCACATAGGAGACCCAGACTGAATTTCCAGCTCCTAGTTTCAACCTAGTCTGGCCCTGGATGCAGTGAGAATTTAAATAGCGAACCAGTGGATATGAAATTTCTGTGACTGCATCTTTCCCTCTTAAATACACAAATTTAATTAAAAATTTTTGAAAACATTATCAAGAATAAATATATCTGTGTTAAGTAAATAATATATAAAAATAACATATTAAATAATTTTGCTTGTTACGAAATGCCTCTACTGGCATCAAGACATGCAATTAATTTTCCTTCTTTTTGTATATGAGACAGCTTCATTATGTTGACCAGTAGAATTTTACAGAATGCTAATGTGAGAATTCTGAGGCTGAACCATAGGAAATTCAGCTTCCCCTCTTGCACACATAGAAAACTCCCTCTTGGATATCAGCAACCATATTGTAAGAAGCTCAAGATCTAAAAAGAGGCCATATGCAGACAACTGGAACACTCCCTTTGGCAACCCAATTTGAATTTTCAACCAACCACCAGCACCAGCTAATAGTGTGGGTGAGAACCCTGGGATTTTTCAGTCCAGTGGAGTTCCAAAATGACTACAGCTCTGGATGATAACATACATAGTAGAACTGTCCGGATGATCCCAACAAATCCACAGGTTTCTAAGAGGTAACAGTTTTAATTTTAAACTTTATTTTGGGATTGTTATAAAGAAAGACACAACTGAAATAATAAGAAACTAATTTTGAGTTTGAGTTAATAGCGTTTTATACATTTTAGTCTGTTCCCATATAATGCTGGTGAAATATTATGCTTATGCTCTCTGTCACAAGCTAGGATTTAGCTCATTCCCATGATTATAATTTTAGAAATATAGTTTTCTCCTTATTTCCAGCGGAGTCTACAAAGAATTTAGGAGAATGCTTTCCTCAACACCTCAAATTGATGTTTATTGAGCTGATACAGTCTGTAATTATAACAATATTCACACTAAAAATTTAAGTTCACAGATATTTTTGAATATTTTAGCTAATAGACTTTAGAAATCAGGAAAATTTCATGAAGGTATAAACTTTTTAATATATATTAAAAACTAAAATCTCATAGCACTAGATCTGTATGTTAACATGACACTTCACTATACTCACTAGATTTATGTGCATGCATGAAGTTGCTTAATATCAATCTTATATGAAACACTTGTTTTGTAAACCTGCACAGTCCTGTTGGCTTTTTATACTACATCAGAATCCCTGGTTACAAAAGTCAACATTCGGAAAAAAAGGGGACTTTCTGTTTAGGGCAGCTGGAAAACCACATGCTAGCATTACTTAGGTGTGGATTGATCCTGACACCATGTAAATACATGTCTTTCAATACTCTGTTTTCTCCTTCATTTGGTCTGGGTTGTCAAGACTCCACAGAAGTCTTCCCCACAACTCAAACCTCCATTCCCACCTCTCATGAACCAACAGCAGTCCATTCTCTCCCTTATCCTAGCACATGACTCGTTACTCCTGACGTCACTGGATCATGAGCTCATAACTGAACTATGATAGAAACCGCAATGCTTGCACTGACCCGGCTTCAAGACAAAGAATGGAATTCGTACTAGATCACTGTTACAAACGTCAGTGAGCCTCTGCTCCACGAAGTGTGCATACTTCTCCTGTACGCAATACATGCATTAATCTTTGATCCCGGGATCCTGTCTCCCTCAAAACCAGAAATACCGAGCGAGTGGGATTCACTCCACACATACAGAGACCGTATTCTGGGCTAAGCAGACCAGTTATTTTGCACTAAACGAACAAACACACATTCACACCCAAAGTGTGGGCCGCCATACGCGAAGAAATGCCACTGAGTGGGCCAAAGAATGAACCACAAACTAGGAAGGAAAAAGAAACCGAAAGCAGTACCTGCAAGATGGAAGGTCTGTCGGTACACAACGAGGCCGGAGAGACAAAACGTTCTGTTCCTTCTGTAGTTGCGACCAAATGAAAGAATCGAGATTTTAAAAACAAAAAATATAAAATAAATAAATAAATAAACAAGCTCCTAAGAGACCAGCAAGTCTACCCCCTGAGAGGCTCCAGGGGAAAAGTGGCTTTGCGCTGGTCTCTCATTCCTTTCACAGTTTCTGCAAACAGGTCCCGGATGTTAGGTGCATTGTGGGAAGGCGTAATTTTCCTCCTTCGCAGATAAGAGGTAGGCGCTTGTGGCTCCTCAGAGAGAATTAGCTGCTTCCCTATGTGGATCTGCAGGCCTAACTAGTTGCCTACCTATCTAGATTCCACGCCGCTTCTGTTTCATGATCCCTGTTTCCGGACTGCATTACTCAGGTGAGGGAAAAGAGAACGACTGATAATTTAATAGTTTAAAACTATCATCCCACATAGTCAAAACCTGTGGATTCACAAACATTTCTGTTTAGCAAAATATTTTCAGGGTGTTTTATATAAATTATTAAAAATTTTCTCTACATAGACAACTAAAGCTGAGGAGAGCACTTGTCTGTTTTGCTGCGCCTTTTTTGCTGTAGTTTTATTCGCCTTTCTTGGGTCAGTAAAGGGTCATTTCAGCCCTTAATTTTATTTCAAGATGAACCACTTCAGTTAGATGAGCTCTTATTTAATACCTAGTTGTTGTTGTTGTTGTTTTAATATTTATTTGAAAGGCAGAGTGACAGGCAGAGAGATATCTTCCATCTGCTGGTTCACTCTCCTAATGGCTGCAACTGACGGAGCTGGGCCAGTCTGAGCCAGGAGAGTTCTATGGGTTTCCAGCATTGGTGCAGGGGCCCAAGCATTTGGGCCATCTTCTACTGCTTTCCCAGGCCATAGCAGAGAGCTGGATCAGAGGTGGAGCAGCCAGGACTCAAACTGGCGCCATATGGGATGCCGCCACTGCAGGCGGCGGCTTTACCCGCTGTGCCACAGCACCAGTCCCTTGGTCCCATTTTCAGCTCTGTTTAGGGTGAGACTATCTCGTCTATGGAAATAGCCTTTCAGTGAAAACTATATAAAAACTGAGTAATCATTTCAGAATTATTTCATGATAGCTACACACCATGGTGTACACAATGGTCCTGTCCTGGTGAATTAGAATTTTAGTTTTGTATTATGAACATCACCTTGTATAGTGTAGACAGTACCAGAATAATTTCCTATATTTTGGTACTTTTCTTTATGTTTGAAATATTTGATAAATAATTTTACTTAGAAGAACTACTGGAAAATTTTGAGTTTGTAGTTTTCAGAGGTCTTTAATGGGGATTGGTTTAAATGGTTCATGAAGAAATGTAGTAAAAACTTACCGACATATTGCAATTGGCACAGAACAAGCAGCTACGTTCACAGTCAACTGAACAAAAATGAGGATTTCAAAGCATCTGAGGACTTTTAAGATGGAAGTGCTCTCATGGGATAAGTGAATCAATATTGGAGATGAATCTCATTTTAGCTACTGCAAACCTGCTGGACCATTTCCTGAGATATTGTATAAAGCAATTGAAGGTGGCATGGTATAATGTTGAACAATCATAATCAACCTTTCTGTATTTCTTAGAATTTTCAAAAAAGTGGCTGGTAAAAATTTTGTCCTAAATGTATTCGTGTGTGATATTTTTCTGACTTGCACCTCGACCCATAACTCTCGCATGCTAATTACTTATTTTCTTTAAAAATGATCTTGTATAAGTGGAATATGTTTCCTATCTAAAATAATGTTTATAAGGCAGAAACATGAGGGATTTTAATGTTTTATTTCTAAATGAATGATGCCATATTAAGTTTATCATATAATGTGTATTTGAATTAAGGGTTATAACATTAAAACACAGACCTCTACATTTTTAAGTACAAAAATATTTTTAAGCTTCATCCCTTAAAAAATTCAGTTTAATTTTATTCATTTAAATATTACTTTGTGCCACCTGGAATAAAATTTTGAACAATCTATAAATGCAACCATAAAACGATATCCTTTCCTGATGTATTGATTTCAAACAGAGTGGATCACTTTGGATCACTGTGAGGATTTACTTTTAATTTATTCTGATAACTCATATAGTCTGTATTTTGCCCCTTCTGTTGCTCAATTTGTCAAGGATAAGTGCAATACTAAAATTGTGAAACAGATTTTGTTGGGTCACTGACTTATCTAAAAGGGTATTCATTCTGGAATATTTAAATTCTTCAGATGTAAATTGGAAGAGTGGGGAGGCTGAGTATGCGAAGAGGTAAGCAATCTCTTCCTAATAGTAAGAATTTAAGCATCCAACATATAGCTCAGGTATGGTTATCAATGAAACTTTAAAAAAAATCTGGGAGGAAGGAAGGGCAAACTTGCTTAACAACTGAAGTCAAAATATGCAGGAACTTGTTCAAGGGATCAATGTAAAAAGAACCCTGGGTGGAAGTTGAGCTGAAGGAAAACTACAGCTTTTGTTTTTCTCTCTTTATTGTTTTGGGTAAGACTGGGAGTTTAATGATGTTGGCACAAGGCCTGAAATGCAATTTGCTATTTTTATTACTCTGTCAATATGGCACGTTAAGGTCCTCAATACCCTTCAACAAATGTAAGAGGAAAAACCTTTTATATATATATATATATATATATATATCTCAAGCACTGTAGAAATTAAAACAGAAAATGTCTAGTGCACACATTCCTCACTACCATGGTCTAGATTAAAGCTTTGAGTGAGTCTTAATAATTTAAAGCTATGATAGAAATGTAAACTATATAGATATCTGGTTTCTAGGATTTTCTCTTAGGGATTTTTCAAGCAGTGTTCCTTTATTCTTTGTGTCCATACTATAAAGATAAGCCAAAAGGGAAGACAAGGCCTTGTTCTTACAGAACATTTTACCCTTGGTTTCTTGCTGGAATAAATAAAGCCTAGGTAGCTAATAATCAGAGTTCAAATAAAAATAAACAATGACAAATGGAAAGAGTGAAAGTGATTTACAATTTTGATTCCTATCACCAACCTTGCTTCTTACTCTGAGTTTTGGTACATTGAAAGACAAATATGCATTAAACATCAAGACTTCAGACTTTGCCCTACAGATCCCCTCAAGTTAAAGTATGGTCTTTTTACTGAGAAATTTGGTTTTTCTCTTTTATATCAGAAATTACCAAATTATACCATGCAATGTAATTTTGAAAATTGCTTGTAATTGAGGCAAATGTGTGGTTTTGTCCAAATTTTCCACATAATTACTCTAATTCTCCACTTGTTTTTTCTATAAAATCCCAGCATAGTAGCATTTAAGGTCATGTCCCTTTGAAAAAGAAAATAAAAAAAAAAAATCAAAGTTCTGGAACTTAATTTAAGTTGTATACCACATTTTGTTAAACTGGTATAGTTTACCAGCAAATTAAATGCACAGTTGTTATGACTTAGAGGTACTGAGGTAATTAACAATTTTATATTTAGTTTGTGCTGTTTGCTATTGCAAAGAAACTGACTTCTTGTCGACACCCAACTAGAATTAATCCCTCCTTAGAATCTAACCCTATGAATTTACTCTTCAGATTATGAGACTGATGCACTGCCTACTGAAATAAGGAGGCAACTCTTCAATTTACTCTTGTTCACAGAAATTTCAGATGATTTAGTTGTGTTTGTTTCTGCGATTGTTACTTAATTTCAGTCCTGCCAGTCTGTGTGTCTTTAGAACAGTAAGATACAAACATTTTCTCTAAAGAGGCCAGCAGTAAATATTTCATGCTTTGCAATTTCTGTTGCTCTGTTTCAACTATTTAACTCCATTGTTCCATGGCAAAAGCAGTCATAGATGACATATAAACAATTGAATGTGAACATGGTCTAATAAGACTTTATTTACAAAAATAACCAGTGTTTCAGCTAGCAAGAAAAAGATTTTTGTGCTGCAAATATTCGTACCATGACCTATTGCAAATTACCAATGTGAAGTGAAGAAAATACCATATCTAGAAAGAGATGCACAAAATAGGCTCCTGGAAGCCCTGTGAACTGACTGCATCAACTATAGACACACTAAACGTAACTACAGGTTATCTATAGATACTGGGATAATATGCGCATGAGTTTGAGTCATCTAAATCATTTCCAAGATTACTCTGAAAATACAAGAGACTCACAGTGTAGAAGTCTGTGATCAAGAAAAGAGGAGGGAGCGGGAGAAGTTCATGAGAGTTTTTGGAACACAGGTATATCTTCACCTGTTAAAGAAGAGAAAAAGAATTGGGTAAGAAACTCCCCATAACGCAATATAGTTATGAGAAAACCTCACTGCTAGGCCAGTGGGGAACCCAAAGCCGAATTTATTGTTTAAAGGAGACTCTTTAAAGGAGGAATGGGAGTCTGTGGTATTCAGACTGTTTTCAGTTTGATCATTGACTGTGAGTAGCTGATTGAAGCATGACCAGACTTGAATGAATGTGAAGAGGACAAAAAAGAGGCAGGACACAGGCCTGTCACTAAGCACTCCCCATCAATTATTTTCACTAATAGATCAACAATGTCTTTGTTTCAAAAGATTTATTTATTTATTTATTTATTTATTTGAAAGACGTGGTGACAGAGCGAGTGATGAGAGACCTGATTCATTCTGCCAAATATCTGCTTCAATTGGGGATGGAACAGGCTGAAACCAGAAGCCACATCTCCATTCAGGTTTCCCATGGGGGTGTCAAGAACTTGGTACTTGAGCTAGAATCTGTTCCTTGCCGGACCCTAGAGCAGGAAGCTGGATTGATTGAATTAATCTGAGGTAAATTTGGCGATAATTGACGTCTTAGCAATGTTGAGTCACTAAATAATAAACACAGTATATCTCTTATTTCTTTGCTTGGACTTACCAATTTCTTCCAGCAATGCACTGCCAATTTAAGTCTACAAATATAACACGACTCTTTCTAATTTACCTTCAAACTTTTCATATTTATGTAATGGATGAGTAAATTTGGTAACTGTTAGTCTTGACCAGAAAACTCTCGGTGCTTGATTTTTAGGGCAATGGAGAACAATATGCCTAAAAGAGGGGGAAGAAATAATATGGACCTAAATAGTGTCAACTCATTGCCCAGAGTATTTTTTTAATTTTAAATTTAATTAGTATTTAACAGAATAAATGTGATTTGTAGACACAAATCTAAGAATATAATGATAATCTTGTTTTCCCTCCCTTCCTCACTCTCTCTCTGTCCCTTTCATCCTCTATCCTGCTCTTTCCTTCTTCTTTTTTTTTAGTTTTTGAGATAACACATTTTGAATTTCCATTACAGTGAAAAAGCCTTACTGCTTCACTGAGTAAGAAGTTTAACAAGTAAAAATTTTAAAAAAAAAAACCCTGGTTTATTGGGAGTATAGACAACATTCATAAACAATATTTGAATGGAAACAATGACCATTTCACCCATGTGCAGAAAATTTAAAGTAATCACAGATCATTAAAACTATAGTAGTATAACTTTCTTAACCATTGGCTTTAAAAAGGTATAAAACAAAGTTTTACAAAATGTATTTGCACCATAACTGAAACAGAGACATTTCTTCCATTGTTCTTCCTTTCATTATTGTTTCTTAAATTTTAGCTCCCATATATAAGGGAGAGCATGCAGTATTTGACTTTCTAGGCCCAGCTTGTTTCATTCAATATGATGTCCTCCAGTTGTGTCCATTTTGCTACAAATGTTAAAGTTCATTCTTTTTATAGCTGAGTAATATTCCATTGTATATATAACCACATTTTCTTTATCTGTTCATCTGATTGTGGACACCTTAATTGGTTCTAAATTGTGCATATTGTGAAGAGTGCTGTTATAAACATGGTGGTGCAGGTATCTCTTGGATACATTGTGTTCAAGCCTTTTGGGTATTTTCCCACTAGTGGGATTGCTGGATCACATGGCAAGTCTATTTCTAATTTTTTTTTTGTTTGTTGTTTTTTAAGAAATCTACATACTGTTTTCCATGGTGGCTGAACTAACTTAATATAACATTATAATAATATATTATAATATATAATATAATAATATAATAACATTATAATAATATATTTTAATATATTATCTATAATATAATTTAATACAATAAGTATTCCTCTTTGACCATATCCTTGCCAATGTTTGTTATGTCTATGATTTGGATTTTAGTCTTTCTGACAGGGGTGAGAAGATACTTCATTGTGATTTTGATTTGTATTTCCCTGATGACTAGTGGTGATGAGCATTTTTTCATATATTTATTGGCCATTTGTATTTCTTCTTTTGATAACTGCATATTGAAGTCCTTTGCTCATTTCTCAATTGAATATTTTTTGTTGCTGTTGTAGAGTTGCTTAAGTTGTTGATATAATCATGTTGTCAGTCCTTGATTACTGCTTCAGTCTCATTGCTTAATATGTGTCTTGAGATTGTCTATATCTTTTTGATTTAATCTTTGTAGGTTGTATGAATCCAAGAATTTTTCCATTTATTTGAAGTTTTTCAGTTAATTACCATCTAGTTCTTCATAGTAGTTTTTTATGATCCTTTGTATTTCAGTAGTGTCAGTTGTAATGTCTCATATTTCATCTCTAATTTTCTTTACTTGATTTCTTCTCATTAATTTGGCTAGAAGTTTATTATATTTATGTTATCAAAACCAACTTTTTGTTTTGTTGATTTTTTTTAATTTGTGCTCTGGTCCTTACTATTCCTTGCCTCTTGCTCATTTGGGGTTTGGTTTGCTGTTTTTCTGTCTTCAAAATTAAATATCACTAGATATTTAATTTGAAACATTTCTCCTTTTTTAAATAAGCACTTAATGCTGTAATCTTCTCTCTTAATACTGCTTTTGCTGTATCCCACAAGTTTTGACATATTTGGTTTTGTTTTCTTTTATTTCAAGAAAGCTTTTAATTTCCTTTTTAATATATTCAATGACCCATTGATCACTGTTTAATTTCCAAGTATTTACGAATGTTCTATTGTTCTTCTTGTTGATTTCTAGTTTTATTCTTTTATAGACTGAGAAAATGTATGGTATGACTTCATACTTTTTAAATTTTCTGACACTTGATTTGTGGCCTAATATGTCATCTATTCTAGAAAATGTTCCATGAGCTAATGAGAAGAATGTGTATTCTGTTGCTGATGAGTGAAATGTCCTGTAAAGATCTGTTAGGTCCACTGGCTCAATTGTGTTTCAATTCTGATGTATCCTTATTGATTTTTTGGGGGGTCTGGATGATCTGTCCATCAATGACAATGGGGTGTTGAAGTCACTCATTATTATTGTATTGGAGTCTATCGCTCCCTTTAAATCTAATAATTTTCTATATATATCTAGATAGTCTTGTATTGAGTACATATATATTTATGATTGTTATGTCTTCTTGCTGAATTAAACCTTTTATCAAAAAATACTGTTCTTTATCTGTTTTTACAGTTTTTAATTTAAAGTCTGTTTTACCTGATAGGATAGCTACCTCTACTGATTTCTGGTTTCCATTTGCCAGGTATATGTTTTTCCAATCCATCACTTTCAGTCTGTGTGTATCTTTGCTTTTGAATTGAGTTTCTTGCAGGTAACATTTAGTGGGGTCATGGGTTTTTTGATCCATATAATGAACCTAAGTCTTTTGGTTGGTGAATTTAATCCATTCACATTCAAGGTTAGTTTTGATAGATAACTAAGACCTGCCATTTTGTTGATTGGATAACGATTCTATCTGCTCTGTTAGTGAATTTGGTGGTGTTTTGTGTTTAATGATGTTTACTTCTAATGAAGACACCCTTCAGAATTTCTTGTAAGGATGCTCTAGTGGTGGTAAATTCTCTCAGTTTTTGCTTATCTGGAAAATATTTTATGGCCGGCGCCGTGGCTCAACAGGCTAATCCTCCGCCTTGCGGCGCCGGCACACCGGGTTCTAGTCCCGGTCGGGGCAATGATTCTGTCCCGGTTGCCCCTCTTCCAGGCCAGCCCTCTGCTGTGGCCCAGGAGTGCAGTGGAGGATGGCCCAGGTGCTTGGGCTCTGCACCCCATGGGGAGACCAGGAAAAGCACCTGGCTCCTGGCTCCTGCCATCGGACGAGCGCGGTGCGCCGGCCGCAGCGCGCCGTCCGCGGCGGCAATTGGAGGGTGAACCAACGGCAAAAGGAAGACCTTTCTCTCTGTCTCTCTCTCTCTCACTGTCCACTATGCCTGTAAAAAAAAAAAAAAAATTTATTTCTCCTTTACTTTTAAAGGATACCTTCACTGGATATGATATTCTTAGTTGGAAGTTTTTTCTTTTAATGTCCTCAATATGTTACCCCACTCTCCTCTAAAGTGCAGCTAAATGATAAGAAATGAAAGTGGAATGTGATGAATTCCATGAGTAAAGAAGGTGGGGCTTGGAGGCCTTGGAGAGCAACAAAGCCATGCTTCCCAAGGCATAGTGGCAGAGAGGGGAGGTTGGAGAGACAGTGATCCTAAAAAATGAAAATTTATGTACACTTTCTTAGGGAAATTAGATTGGACCCATAAATGTAATAATTTTTCTGAAGATGAGTACATAATATATTTCTCAGACATAAATAAATATGTTAGATTTTATAAATATGTTCAGATTTTAATGGCTTTACATATAATTAAATATTGATATGTCTCTTGCACACAAAATTTTAAGAGATGCTTTTATTCTTTGCTGATATTTGAGTTTTATTTACATAATAATTAATAAGTCTACACATTTATACAGAGAAAAGGCAAATTTGGCTGTTTTTCTAAACATATATTTCTTTCTTCTAGATCAAACCTACTGTAAAATTATCAATTATTTTTGAAAAAAAGAGGTAAGCAAAACATTATTTTTAAGCTTTAATATTATAAAGTTTCAAATATATTATCATTTATGAAATGGTAGGAACAGACAAATGTGCAGACAGCAATGGTAAGAACTTCCATTTCACCCTTCTTGACAATTGATTCTTGAGCCATTATTAGATGACATGTCAGACATTGGTGAAAGTGACACTATATCCAGAAGTATTATAATGATTAAATGACATGATTAGTATGACAGAGATGTATAAAAATGATAAATATATATGTTTATAAGTGATAAATATATATATTTATTTTCTTATGTAAAAATGCAGATGATACCATTAATAGAAAATAAGAAATATGTTTATATTTATATAAATATATGTTTATATATTTAAGATGTATTTATTTACTTGTTTGAAATGGAAGGAGGGATGGAGGGAAAGAGTGAGAGAGAGAGAGAGGGAAAGAGAGAGAGAGACTGAGATATGTTCCATTAGCAGGAATCTGAATAGGAAGCAGAGAGGAGACTGAATGCATTACAATATGGGATTCAGACATCCCTTATGATGGCTTAACCTTATGTGCCACAATGCTGGCACATAACACAAGATTAAAGTGAAGCTTTAATCTTGTCGAAGGTCTACTACCTGTTTTATTTGATGTTTATGAGATGCCACTAATTATTATTTCTAGGTGATTTTTCTTTTGCAAATGTGGAAACAGGCACAAAGGAATAATCTTCCTTTCTGAAAAAGCAAGTATCAGTTTTTAATGGCAGAACCATTACTGCTTCTTCCAGTTCCTGCTTAATTCTCTTCACGTAGAGGTTTTGAGAATAGTGTCTCATACTTTTGACACGCTTAATCAGCAGATTGAATTCAGTAAGCTTCAACAAAGACATATACTTCAATAAACAAGTAAACAAACATAATCTATCATGTTATAAACCAAGGAAAAAGCTTAATGGACAGAAGATAGGGAAACTCATTTTGACTTGAAATATCTTGATATGAGATTTTGTTATGATGTTAAATCACTTACTAAATAGTTCAGTACTATCAGACCCTCTGGCAAACAAACAGCAGCATTAAAAGAGCTATAAATATTTGTGGATAGTTTATTTTTGTTGTTATGTTTTTATGTGAGCCATTTTCTTTGATATCATCTAAATCCAAAGTGCTTATTAATCTCATTCTTTAATTTAATTTAACAAAACAAAAACCACTGACCATTATGAATTTGGAAAGTCTACTGTCTTCTTCAGATACCTAATGATTGGTTACTCAATTTAACTTAATGTAATCAAAAATACCTGGTTTTGTTTTATTACCTCAATTGTATGAAACAACCAAAATATCCTCTTTATATTTTTCATGAAAGATAGCTCCAATAATTGTCCCAGACTATTTGACTTAAACCTATTCTGCCAAAGATAAATAAAATGAATTCTGTATTATCCTGTAGAAAGTAAAACCCTTAAAATTTAGCTTGTATTAATTATAATACAAACTTTAACCCTTATGTACACATCAAATGGGAGCTCTTTGCTACTATCTTTGGGTTTACTACATTCGTGTTTTAGGATATTATATTTGAAATAAATATCAGCAGTTATTTCAGTAAATTTTTCTCACCAGTGTAATTTGATATACATTGACATGTCCTGGTTTTATTCTAAAGGCACTTTGTAGTGGGACATATGAATACTGTCACCTACTGGGTCACTGCAAGCTGAATATATTTTCTAAATCTGTTAGCTATCATGTCAGCGATTCTTGGAAAAGAGATCCAAAACAGCAGATGGCTGAGAATTTAGGCTCCCTGTACTTAAACTAGTAGTAAAGATGTCATCACTAATCCACAGACCCAACTGAATCTTTTGAATTCCTCAACAGAATGTTTCAATATATTTCTTAATTATTTTCTAGTCTTGCAGGCTCAAAGTAATCTGATTCTTAACTATTGCATGTATCTGTAGTTAAATATAGCTTTGGAGATTTTTTTTTAGAGATTTACTTACAAAGGAACATTTTTACTGATAGAGTTGAGTCATTTTTATGTGCCTGATTCTCTGGTGGGGGGCATAAGGAAAATAATACAACTTTCCTTCTGTAAAGTACTATAATTTTACGTAACATTTATCTGTATAATATATTCTGTGAATATAATTAGATTTGACTGAGAGATGTTAAAGGTTACCTTATAAATTTAGATCTACCAATAATCAACCTGTCTTTTATGATTTCACTTGTATTATGGAGATATCAATAAACTCTGAAATTAGATTCTGGAGAAAAAGAACTTCAATTGTATTTGAAATGTGCATTTATAGAATATTTATCAATACAGTGTGATAGATTAGACTTTGGATGTTGAAAGACTACATTTATGAATATCTCCATTAGGATGATATTAATAAAGATTGATTAAGACGTTATTTTTAGGAATAATAGCTAGAGAGCCAGCAGTGAGATTTCTTAATTTTTATTTAACGATGAAGAAAAATATTAGAGGTTATAAGGACAGTTAAAAACTGTTATTTATTTTGGAATATGTTCAAGGCCAAGTAGTTTTTGAAAATGAGGATATCTGAAAATAACCTTGTAGACATCAATCCCAATGAATGATAGTGGAGGACTCTCAGAGGACAGAGCACTACATTTTTGAAGAAATTTGAAAATATACTTTACATTAAGTTCTTCCACTTGAGATAAATGATTACGCACACACACACACACTCACATATACAACATACACACCAGATCTCAATCACATTTAAGGTTCTTACTAATTTTTTCATTTTTTTTTTTTTTGAGAGCATGGAAGAGAAAGGAAGAAAGACAGACACATGGCTCCTATCCATTTGTTCACTCCTTAATTGTCCACAGTGAGTAGGACTGGACAAGGCAGAAACTGGAAGCCGGTAACTCAATCCAGGTCTCCACATAAGTGACAGGAACCCAATTAGTTGAGTCATCACCACTGTCTCCTGGGTTCTGCATATTGGAATCAGAAATCAGAGCCAAGAATTGAACCCAGGCATTCTGATGTATGGTAGGTACATCTTAACATCTAAGCTGAGTTAATATCGATGCAAATTCCATCAAGGTGATAAAAATGCAATATTTGGAAACCCTGGGAAATTTTACAGAATCAAACATGACAGTGTTGACAATTTTTGAAAACTTTCCAAATTTTTATGACACTTAAAAAATTGAGGAAATAGTAAACAGAATCTATAAACTCTATGAAGCAGAGCTAAATACATACATAAAAGATTTTTCTTTTTTCTTTTTTATATAAGGTGAACAAATTTCATATATTTTATAAATACAGATTTATTAGCATAGTGATAACAAATCAAAGTCAGATTGAATAATTCCTAGTGTTACAAAGCATAGTGGAGGTACCATAATTCATAATAATTCACATAATTCACCAATTGAAGAAAGAAGCTCCAAACCGCTGATAATTAAGTAATGTCAAAGAAGATGAAATGTTGAATACCTTGATTTGATCAATACACATTTTATACCTATATTAAATTATCACATTTTACTCCACAAATATTTATAGATGTTGCTAAAAATGTTTTAAACATATTGCCAAAAACAAACAAAAAGAATTAAAAAAATGAACAAACATATTGCCAATTAAAAAAATAAATTGTGTTAGCTACATGACTAGTAAGAATCAGAATCATGAGTTTTGCTCCTTGGTCCTCTGGAACCAAATTCAGACACAAAGTGATGCCGGCATCCCATGTGGAGTGCTAGTTTGAGTACTGACTGGTCTACACTTCTGATTCAGCTTCCTGCTAATGTGCCTTGGAAGGCAGGACAAGATGGCCCAGTGCTTGGCCCAGCCACCCACATGTGAGAACAGGGTGGAATTCCTGGCTCCTGACTCCTGGCTTCCCCCTTAGCTAGACCAGTTTGTTGTGATTTGGGGAGCTAACTAAAGGATGGAAGTTCTCTGTCTCTTCCTCTCTCTCTGTCATTCTTCCTTTTCCAACAAATAATTCTAAACAAGAGAGAAAATAAAAAACCTTGATATTATAGAAAGGAAATGAAGTTTAATTGACCACTTGGGATGCCTGCATCCCATGTACAGTGACTGGCTTAAGTCAATCATGATCTTCCACTTTTGATCCAGTTTCCTTTTAATGCACATCTTGGGAGACAGCAGGTGATAGCTCAAGATTTTGGTCCCCGTTACCCATTTGGAAGACCCAGAAGGAAGTACAGGCTCATGATTTCAGCCTGATGAATGGACCAGAAGATGGATCTTTCTTTATCTGTCTTCAGCCTTTTAAATAAAAAGGAAATAAGTAAATAAAAATTAAAGGAAAAAAACAGTAAACAACAAAACTACTATGTGGAATATTTTTAAAACTATATGTTAAATAAGCATGATTATTTCAAAATATGAAAAACATATGAACAATTATTCCAAATCTGAGAATATATACAGTAGTATATTACAGACACTTTCACAATTTTGTAAACAGTCTCCATTGTTCCTTTTATACATATTTGTGTATATTTATACTGTAGAACTAGGACTGGTATAGGTGATAAAGGTGAGTCAATAAAAAGAAGAAATCTTAACAATCAGAGATACACAGAATAACTGACTGACTCAAAATGTGGTGAATTGCTTGAACTAAAACTACTAAAAAATAAGATGGGTAATAGTAAATTCTACCATTAATATCAGTTGTCTATTTCATTAAGCTGTTGATATAGAAAAATAAAAGTAAAATTTGTGGATGCTAGTTGGGCCAATTGCGTGTCAATTTTATTTATTTTTTCAAAAAACCAGCTCTTCCTTTGGCAGATTTTTTGTAATTTTTTTTGGATTCAATCCTGTTGATTTCTTCTCTGATTTTAATTATTTCTCTTCTCCTACTAGTTTTGATCTGGTTAGCTGCAGTTTTTCTAGATCCTTGAGATGCGTTGAAAGCTCATTTTTGGTTCCTTTCCAATTTCTTGATGTAGGAACCTATTGCTAGAAACTTTCCTCTTAACACTGCTTTTGCTGTATCCCATAAGTTTTGGTATGTTGTGCTGTTATCCTCATTTACTTCCAGAAAGTTTTTGATTTCTTTTTTGATTTCTTCTATGACCCAGGGTTCATTCAGGAGCATGTTGTTCAATCTCCATGTGTTTGCATATGCTCTAGGGATTCCTGAGTTGCTAATTTCCAGCTTCATTCCACTGTGGTCTGAGAAGCTGCATGGTATGATTCCAATTCTTTTGAATTTGCTGAGACTTGCGTTATGGCGTAGTATGTGGTCAATCCTAAAGTAGGTTCCATGTACTGCTGAGAAGAATGTAAATTCTTTAAATGTAGGATTGAAAGTTCTGTAGATATCTGTTAGATCCATTTGGGCTATAGTGTCTATTAAATATGCTGTTTTCCTTGTTGATCTTCTGTCCGGTTGATCTATTTCTGAGAGTGGAGTATTGAAGTCCCCTTATACTATTGTATTGGAGTCTAAGTCTCCCTTTAAGTCCCTTAACATATTTTTTAAATAAACCAGTGCCCTGTAATTAAGGTGCAGACAGCTTTTTTGTTTGCCAATTTAATTTCCTTTGGGTAAATCCCAAGGAGTGGGATGGCTGGGTTGTCTGGTAGGGTTATGTTCAGGTTTCTGAGGAATCTCCAAACTGACTTCTATAGTGGCTTTACCAGTTTGCATTCCCACCAACAGTGGATTAGTGTCCCTTTTTCCCCACATCCTCTCCAGCATCTATTGTTGGTAGATTTCTGAATGTAAGCCATTCTAACTGGGGTGAGGTGAAACCTCATTGTGGTTTTGATTTGCATTTCCCTGATTGCTAGTGATTCTAAACATTTTTTCATGTGTCTGTTGGCCATTTGGATTTCTTCTTCTGAAAAATGTCTATTGAGGTCCTTGGCCCATCTCTTAAGTGGGTTGTTTGTTTTGATGTTGTGGAGTTTCTTGAACTGTTTGTGGATAATTATATTATAACAGCTAAATGCTCAATTTGAAGAATAAAAATATCATAGTATTTAAATCACCCTGAGAAGAATTTTGTATAGATATCACTGAGTTATGGCTGTATATATCCATATACAGCGTGACCCTTGTTGTATGCTTTGAATGAAATATTATGTTAGATAAGGAATTTTCAAAAGATACTAATACAATTATTTAAGACAATGTAGAACAGACTAGTACTACTACTACTACACACACATACACACACACACACAACACACACACACACCCTACATACACGCAACTGACATTTTTCTCATTAAATTGTAAATGTCTGTTTGTGGACTAAATTAATTTGAAGCTGAATAAAGAGCAGATACATCATCTTTTCTGTTTCAGAACAAGGAAGCTGTCTTGGGACTATCCATCTTTTATCCTCATCTGTGAGTTTAGGGCCTAGAAATGTTTACTCTTTCTGATTACACATTCACCTAGTGAAGCAAGAGGTAAATTCAGATCTTGTTTCTAAAGTTTTGCAATTTCTATCTTTGATTTGAGTTTTAACCAAAGAAGAGTTTCCATGTGAAACAAACTTTTAACTCCAATAAATAGGCTATTACCATTTCATGATTATTATGTATGATTTGCAATCATACAGTAATCAAAGAATGATATATTTCCTAGATATTGAGGCCATTGAGCCAATCACAGTGATAAATCTGATGTTTCAAGAAAGTGTGTATTTGGCATTAAATCACCTAAGTTATTTCCTTCAGTGGTCTCCTACTTCAATTTTTGCACACTAAAATAAAGATAACGGTAAGGTAATTAGGAGAATTAGTCACTTTTTTTACTCTAACTTAACTACAGCCTTTCAAATAAATAAATGAGTAAATAAATGTTTAAACTCAATCAACAGCTGAAATTGATTGAGTCTAGTGAGGAGGGCAATTTGAAAAATAAGATAGGACAAAAACTAGATCTCCTGCACCAGTTAACCAAATTATGAGTAAAAAGAAAAAAAATATTGAAGGAATTTAGCATGTTACTCCAGTGATTAAATAAATAAGAAGGCAGTAAATGCTCTTATCTTTAATATGGAGTAATTTTTTCATGATCTGGTAGAAGATAAAACAATAGTAACATTTTCTTAATCAAAGCCTAACCCAGTGTAATACTCTAAGTCTCTGAGTCTGCTGAGAGAGGGGAGAAAACCGCAGAAGAAAAGTTTGAAGTTAGCAGAGATTGCTTATGGAGGTTTAAGAAAAGAAATTGTCTCTGTAACATAAACATGCAAGCTGAAGTCACAAGTGCTGTTACTGTAGATAGATGCTGCACCATGTAATACAGAAGGTTTAGCCAGGATCATTGTTGAAGGTGACTACACTAAGCAAGAGATTTTCAGTGAAGGTGAAACAGGTTTTTATTAGGAGCAGATGCCATATGGGGCTTTCATAGTTAGAGAGGAGAAGTCAATGTCTGGCTCCAAATACTGAAAAAAAAAAAGTTTTTTTCTTTGTAGGAGCTAGCACAGCTGACTCTGCATTGTAGCCAATACTCACCATTCTGAAAGTCTTAGGGACCTTAAGGATTATATAAAATATACTCTGTTCATGTTCTATAAATGGATAGCAAAGCCTTGATGTATGTTTTGTTACAATATGGTTTTACTGAATATGCAAGCCTACCATTGCTCAGACAAAAACAAATCTTTCAAAATATGCTCAATGAAAGTGTACCTTGTAATCTAGGAAATCAAATGGACATGACAGTGAGATTATGTTGTTTTCATACCTGCTAAAACAACATCCATTCTTCAGCCACTGGTTGCCGCGGACTGTCAGCTCGGAGACTTCACAGACCGAGGGAGAACGGGATGAAGGCGTTTAGGGAGACAAGGAATCGGCGAGGAAAATGACAGACAGACACCAGTGTAGTACTAATGCTGCTGCGTTTATTGTCTGTTAAGTCAGGGTTTTTATAGTAAAACTTCTAAAGCTTGAGGGAAAAACATCATTGATTAACAGAAGAACAAAGGTTAACATGGTCAGAACAGTGCGGTAACAATGAGGGAATAGTGATAACATTTTAACCGCATATAGGCCTCATTCCCCCAGGTCAGAAAGATATTCCTCTTCTATCTGTGCCCAATCATGAGGAACACGCCATTGTATGCGCCATTGTATGCGCCACTGCCTTAGCCATTTTTATAGTTTCCCATATCTGTTGTCTTTCCTGCCTTGTCTACCATTAATTAGGTATTGTTCATATCCTCCGGGAAGAGTTCTTTTTGGGATTGTTGCTAACAATTCCTTTTGTTTTCGGTTTGGGTCTGAATGTGGATTCCCTATGAGCTTCCTCAGGGTCATTCTTGCTTTCTTTTAGCAATTTCCGTTGCTCCATAGCATCCAGGAAGTCTCCCAGAGTCCGATTACCATGTGTTGCTAAGGCTTCTTCCAGGAAGGCTTTTACAGCTGGCGGTGCAAAGAGCGTTGATGTTCTGAATTGCTTCCTCAGGAATGTTAAAGGAACTGTTTGCTATGATAATGGGTTTCCGGTTGTTCTATTGTTGTTCCGTGTCCATGGGGGCATGAGCCGAGATCAAATACAGGCAACAAAGGTAGATTGCAATCACTCCTAACATTATGTACAAAGGACAAAGCAAACGCAGGAACCAACACAGGAAGGGCTTTCGGCTTCCACTATGTAGAAACAAGATCATTATTGACCTTTGTCTCCACCGGAGGTGCTTGAGGCCCCTCTCCGAAGAGATCTCACCTCAGCCCTTCAGCCCGTGGAGGTCTCTGGCGCAGCTGTTTTTGCTACGCAGATGTTACCACAGCTGTAGGCGTAGCAGATCCTCCTTTTTTGTTTTTAAAACGAAGCTCGAAAACTTCCTGTTGAACGCTCTGTAAAGAACGAAACACAAGTTTTAGTATAAGAGAAAAGAGGAGAAGTGAGGCAGCAAGTTGGGTCTCTAGCCTGACTTCCTGGGCTTTCAGACTTAACTGGCAGTTTAACCAGTGCTTACTGCGTAGCCTGACTTAGAGGAGAAATTGTGGCAGAGGTGTCTGCCATCCTTTGGCTTCCGGATATTTACCGTGTAGCCAGTGGGTTATGGGCCTGGGTTTCCGGGTTTAACTAGTATTACCGTGTAACCCATAAGTTTAGGTTTTGGGCTTCCGGGCTTTCACCGTGTAGCCTGGACACTAGAGTTTTCTTGGGCTCCTGGAACCCAGTGCTCTAGCATCTGCCGCATAACCATCTCCCGTCGTCTCTAAGTCTCTTTTGGAACACATTTTCCCTTTTGACTAGACCTCCCATTTGATCCACATTTGAACTAGCAATACATTTGAACTAGCAATGCCTGGTTGTTCAGTGTTAGCTGGACGGAGACTTTGTCAGTCCCTCTTTAAGGGATCTGGCTTCTGAGCCAGAGACTGGAGCAGCTAGAAAGAAACACATTTACAACTGAAGTTTGGCATCATTTTACATCTTGGCACCATTTATAATCTAAACAGCCAATTGGTTATTATCTCTGCAAGATGAGAGATATATCTTTTGATATCTCCAGGGGCCCTCTGGAGATACCAAAAGTCCAGAGAATTTAGAACTTTGATTTTTAGAAAGTCTGTTAAAGGTGCCAAGAGAACTTAGAGTATCTGGTCAAAACAGAATTCCTTAACATCCCGAAATGATAGCCATTCATTTAGGGTGATTTTAACACTTTTAGACCAGATTTAACCATAATGATATTTAACAATGTTTTTTATCAATTTGAACTTAACAAAGACAGTAGAGTACACAATAGATTACTTTGGCAGAATATGGATTCTGTTTCTTGTTGTCGAATAAACCAGAAATAATAGTAAAAAAAAACTTGAACATAAGAGTTAGTACCCAAAATCATCACATAACTCAGAACTATTTAACAGAGTTAAAAAGCTTACATGATCTAACTTTAGAAATGGCAGAGTAACTGATTAAGCAGACACTGTTAAAAAGACGTTACAGTTTTTGCAAAAACAGATTTATGATTTAGACCATTTCCAGACATTTAAAAACCCCATTGTTATAACAGAAGATCAGACTTTAACTTTAGGTTAGTGTAATTTTGGCATTAACATTTAACTTATAGAAAACTCTGTAAACAATGTTTTTAAATCGTAAACTTTTTTACAACTTTTTATGACTTGCTCACACTTTCTGAAACTTACATCCATAGTTACTTTTACATAATCTTGAATTGTTATGAATGGACAACCTCTGAGAATACATGCTGACAAACTCAGTCTCTCTTATCAAATTTAAGATGTTAAAAGTACACATAATACATTTTCCATGTTTTACTTAGCACTGATGCCTAAGACACGCAGTTATTAATGAATGACATCCCATTATGTGAATTAAAAGTCAAAATTACATTTTCATGCTTTTAAGTAACATAAGGACAGAACCTCCAGAGCAGCAAACACAGTCACTAGCGCATATTTACAACTTTGAAAAGATCTTCATTCTTAAGAGAAACAAGTTTAAAGCATATCAAAGACATGTAAAACTGAGTAAGCAAACCAAAGGGCATTTGTATTAACCCAATTTTTTGATCCAATCTGTATTGACTTACTTTAGTTAACAACATAAAGGCCTGTATACCCAGAATTTACTCTCATTTTTATAGGACTACTCTAGCTGGAAAGCAGGAACATGAAGTGTGACACCATTTACAACATTTTAATACATTTTACATAATTTGAATTGACTCAAGCAGCTGTTGCTTTAACAAATTTTAGAGTCTCCTTCTTTGAGAGTTCCAGAGATCCGACTGGAAGCCCAAAGTTGGGAGACTCGGTTTAGAATTTAAGCTGTCAGAGAGTCAAACCATTAAGCCAAAATCAGCATGTCTCTGATTAGTTGGGTAATCACTTAAACATTAAAAACAGATAAACAATGTAAACAACTTCGCATTGCAGTTCTCCCAATTAAGACTCTAATGACAATAGAAAAAAATGCGAAACCTTTAAGACAGGTGAACCCCCTCATCAGATAAGTCAGGAACAGTAGTGCAGAAAAGAACCAGTTAAAGGTTTCCATTAACTGCAAAGAGAAAAACCCATCAGGTCGGGAAGGGTTAATGGACAAGCAGTAAGCGGTTGCCGTTGTTGTAGTAAAAGGTCTCGTGCTTCCTTTGAAAAAGACCGGATGGCCGTCCAAGTTATATTACGCTTCTGCGGCTTAAGCATGAGTTTCTTTATCTGATAAGCCAGAGCCTTTCTGTGTCTGCGTATGGGTCTCCTTTTGCGGCTGTGAGACTGGTTTGACAAGTCTGTTAGGGATCCAGATGGGGGAGTCTGCATCCTGTGGAAACACACAAGCATAGCCTCGTCCCGAGGTAATTATTGCCGGCACACTGAAGGCAAAATGCTCTGAGTCTGTAGGATGTAACTTAATAGTAAAGAAGCAATCCTGTAGATCTATTACTGTTACATGCCATCCTTTAGGAATTGCCACAGGTAACGGGAGTCCTGGTTGGAGGGCTCCCATGTCCTTTATTACAGCATTAACTGCTCGGAGGTCTTGAAGCAACCTCCATTTTCCTGATTTCTTTTTAATAACAAACACAGGTGTATTCCATGGACTATTAGACTCTACAAGATGTCCCAATTTTAACTGTTTTTGTACTAACTGCTCAAGAGCCTTTATTTTTTCTATGGTTAGGGGCCACTGGCTTACCCATACTGGCTCTTGAGTAAGCCACTCAATTTTGTCGGCTATTAGATTTTCTCCAGCGGCCCCTATGTAAAATGCTGTTTACTTAAATTATCTGAAGTTACTAATTTTATTGTCATAGGTCCCAGAATATCTCTTCCCCACAGAGAAAAGGGCAGAGAGGGTAGGACATATGGTTGAATAAAGCCACTTTTGCCCTCTGCTGTCCATGTAAGCATAGCAGCACTTTGCAGTACCCCTGAAGCTGTGCCTAGTCCCACAAGAGATGTCCCAGTTTTTGTGACTGGCCAAGAATTGGGCCACTCCGAGGCTGCAATGCAAGTCCTATCGGCCCCAGTGTCCATAAGCCCCTTAAACTCTTTGCCATTCAAATAAAAGGTGGCAAAAGGTCTCTGAGTTAGATCTTGGATAAGAAAGGTTGAATCTGATCCTGAACTGCCAAATTGACCTGATCCCCTTTCTGTGTTAATAACAGGATTGGGCAGGTTAATATAAGGTAATAACAATAATTGCGCTATTCTTTGTCCCTTATGAATTTGAATTGTTTCTTTTAATGGTCTAACCATAACCTTTATTTTAGCCTCAGTATCGGCATCCACTACTCCAGGAAGAACCTCAAAGTTTTTTGTGTAGTTGGAACTTCTCCCTAAAATCAGGCCCATAGTTTGAGCCGGCAAGGTTCCTTTTGTATTAGTGGAAATGAGGGACACTCCATCCCACTTAGATAAAAGAACATCCTGAGAACTTGCCAAGTCCAACCCTGCACTTCCTGGAGTTGCCCTAGGTAATTGATGAATAGTAAATTCTGGGGCACAGGGGTTTAACCCCTGACTTAGCGTCTCTCCCTTTGTTGCCGGGCTAGGAGACAGCCCCTCTTCTAGTTTTTTCCATCCTCCTCTTTCTTGGAATCTGTTAGTGGAGTTCCATCCTTATGGAATTTTGACTTACATTCATTTCTCCAGTGTTTCCCTTTCTTACACCGGGGACACAGGCCAGGAGGGTCCTTTTTTCTAGGATCCTTCTTGCTAGGGCAATGTTTCTGCATGTGTCCTGTATCTCCACAACTATGACAAGTAAGTTTCTTTTTTGCGCCACCTCCATATGTCTTCTTCACATAGGCACTAAATTTTTGCCCTTTCATGGCTGCAGCATAAGCCATCCCTTGGACTACTGCTGGTGAGGCATCTAAACATGCTTTGATATAATCTGATACTGTTCCAGTTTTTCTGATCGGCCTTATCAAGTCTTGACATAATGGATTTGCATTTTCCCAAGCCAATTGTTTGAGCAGCATATCCGTCCCCTCAGAGGGGGGCAGCATCCTATTTACTGCTTCCTCTAATCTAGATACAAAATCCTGATATGGCTCTTCAGTATAAGCAATAAATTTATTTAACATTTTGGCCGATACAGGAAAACCGGATTTAGTCAGCATTTTTTGTAACATAATTACCAACATTTTTTCATTTTTTGTTAGTAAATGTCCCATGATTTCCTTTCAAGATTACTCACGCTTAACCGATGATCCTTTATCGGCGGGACTGCAGTTCCCTGGTGAGAGCCGTTCCTTGTACTGAAAGAAAGAGAACTTACCCTACCTTCAAGTCCCTGTTCGGGCGCCACCTGCCGCGGACTGTCAGCTCGGAGACTTCACAGACCGAGGGAGAACGGGATGAAGGCGTTTAGGGAGACAAGGAATCGGCGAGGAAAATGACAGACAGACACCAGTGTAGTACTAATGCTGCTGCGTTTATTGTCTGTTAACTGGTCAAGTCGTAATTTTCACTTTGGATACTTAGTATTTAAGAAACTGTTCATAAGACTATAGCTGCCAAAGACAATGGTTCCTCTGATAAATCTCAGCAAAGTAAGTTGGAGAATTGCGGGAAAGAGTCACTTTTCTAGGTGCCTCCACTCCATTAAGGGCATTTATGATGCAGGAAAGATCTATATATAAATATTAATAGGAGTTTAGAAGTTGATTCCAATGCCCATGGATGACTAAGTGAGGTTTGGGATTTCAGTGGAAAAAGTAACAGCAGTTGTGGTGAAATTAGCAGCAGAACTGGAATGAGTGTGGAGCTGGACAACGTGACTGAACTGCTGCAATCTCATGATAAAAAGTTTAGAACCTCACCATGGCGTAGGGGATTAAGCTGCCATCTGTAGTGCCAACACACCACATGGACATCCCTTTGAGTCCTGGCTGTTTCACTTCTGATCCAGCTCCTGTTAATGTGGCTGGGAAAGCAGCAGAGTATGCCTAACTGCTTGGACTTTTGCACTGTATTGGGAGTTCCATATCAAGCTCCTTACTTTGGCTAGGCTCAGCCCTGGCTGTTGGGGCTATCTGGGAAGTGAACCAGTGTATAGAAGATCTCGCTCTCTCTCTCTGTAATCCTGACTTTCAAATAAGTAAATATATGAATATTTAAAAAGTTTAATGGATGAGGAGTTTCTTCATATAGAGGAACAAAAAATGTGGTTTCTTCAGACAGAATCCACTTCTGGTAAACATGCTGTGAATATTTTTGAAATTACAAAAAAGGATTTACATTACTATATAAAGTCAGTTAATAAAATAGCTACAGTGTTTGAGATCAATTTTGAAAGAATTTATATGATAAAATGCTGTCAAATAATGTTACATGCTATGGAGAGATCTGTGAATCTATGAAATCTATGAAGCCATGAAAAGATTCATAAAAGAAGTGTCCACAGTTGCATTAAATTTCATTGTGATCTTATTTAAGAAATTGCTCCAACCTTCAGCAACTAATATTTGATCAATCAATGGGCATCAACCTTGAGGGAAGACTCTCTACCAGGAAAAATGTTATGATTCGCTGAAGTCTTAGATGGACCTTCTGAGCATTCTTAGCATTTATTAGCAATAAAATATCTTAAATTAAGGTATGAGCATATTGAGGCTTGATGCCATTGCACATTTAATAGACTACAACTGAGAAGCTAAAGTATATTGTGCAGCCTGCTTTATTGTGGTATTTCCTTTATAGTGGTAGTGTGGAACCAAACTTGCAACATTTCCCATGTGTGCCTTTGTTCATAAAGTGATGAATAATTCAGTGTTTTTGGAATACTAGGTGCAGAGAGAACTGTGTTACAAGATGAGACTGGAGAGTTAATTTGGGGCAAGAGATTGTAAAGGGAATTTCTCAAAATATCATATTTGAGTAAACAGTCTCTATTGCAATTCTATTGTTTCAAAAGAGTGATTTGTGATAAGATTTTTTGCTTACTTTTAATTTCTGACTGAAGATGGAAACTGTGCCATGTTGAATCTCAATCTGTACAATCCATTTGTATAGTTAAAGGGGGCATCTATTTTTCAGAGACATGGAACTGAGACATAGCCTCTGTAAAATATGACCTAAGGGCCCCAGAACAAATTACTTTATCTCTCAGAATCTTATTTATTCCATCTAAAAAGACAGGATTAATAATAATATCCAGTTCCTCAGGTTGTGGTGGAGATTAGTTGTGGTAACATAAGACATATATAGGCAGAATGAACAATAAATATCAGCAAATTTTATGTAAATTTTGTTAAATTAATTATATTTTCATGATATAACATTGAACTGTAGAGAACTGACCAACAAAGCCTTCAGAAACTGAACATCTCTATAGTGACCAAATATCTGATCAAGAGCACTAGCCACAGATAATTGAGACACTAAGAGTTGCAAAGGTATAAAGGACCTTATAGAATAATTTCTTTTCCCATTATTGAAGAAATGTCTTTTAAAAGCTCACATGACTTTACTAAGGTAACTGGGCAAGTTGGGACAGATGACATAGACTCCAGTTCTCCTGTTCTTGGGCATCTTTGTCAAATGCACAACATCAGTTTTCTATTATTGATAATTAGGTTATTGATTAATGTTTAGATTCTACTTCAAGTAATAAAAATTTATATTAAATATAAATTACTGTCTTAAAATTTAGATGCATGAATTATTGCAGACCTTTTACTAGGAACAAAACAATGTTGCGAGTTCTGTTGAATTTGTTCTCTTACGTTCTCTATCTTCAAATCCCTTTAATAGCTCATTGATTATATTGAATTAAATAGTGGGTAACCAGGAATTTTAAGTATTTTTTCAAGCCTTTCAAATACTGTTCATAAAAGTACAACAGTCTATGATAAAGAAATGTGATTTGAATTACATTTTATCCTTTCAAAAAATGGATATCCAGGAGGTTCGATTATAATCTCCTTATTCAAAAACTGTATCACAGTATTAGCAACTAATTATTGGAGCATGGTTTGCATCAGTCAAGATTTTTACAAAGCTAGAAGTGGATAGTGGCTTTTCTCTTGATCTTTATTTAGTCGACCAAATGTCAACTTTAGGTCTCTTTTCACTAGAAAGCTTAATACTAATATGATCGAAATATAACTTACCAGTAAGCATTAAGTAGTGTGCATGTGGTTTGTTCTTTAATTTCTAACATTGTTTAATCTAATCTTTGAAAGAGATTAAAAAAAGAAAGAAAATACTTTGATATTATGTGATTATTTAAAGTTCATGGTATATCGTAGGTTTAATATTATATTAGAAAATGTACGAAAGCTGCAGTGTAGCAGCAATATAGGTATATGGTTTCTTAAAATATATTCTGAAGAGGAATTCCAAAACATTCTGTGACTCTTGTCCAAAATGTAGATCCATGGATCCAGTAACATAAAATCTGGGTAGGAATCTCCAAAGATGTGTATATAGCAAGTCTCTGCTGTGTTTCTTAAACATTTTTTGTGTTTTAAAATCTCTGCTTTTCTGACCATTTATGAAACTGAGTCTTCAAAAAATAATGTTCTGCTCAGCAAATCCTTATTATTGAGTAGACTACCTAACATCAATACTTTAAGAATTTTCAAATTAATTGAATATGCATCTTCATATATTCTGGCTGGCAAAATTATCATAACTTTTATGTGATTATGGAAATTATTATGAGCACAAAATATTCAGAAGTATAATAGTTCAATTTTGGGGGTATCTTTAAATAATAGCTGTTTGATTATTTTTGAGTGAATAACTTATCTAATTTTGATTTGTATTCTAGAAAGAGCAATACATCAAAAACTTATTTAATACATTTCTTTTTTTTCTTTAAATTTTTTTCAAGATGTATTTATTTATTTGAAAGGCAGACTTACACAGAGAGAGATATATATAGAGAGAGATCTTCCATCTGCTGGTTCACTCCTCAGATAGTTACAACAGCCCGGGCTGCAATGAGTTCAGCTAAAGCCAGGAGCCAGGAGTATCTTTGGGGTCACCCACACTGGAGGCAGGGGCACAAGTAATTGGGCCATTTTCCACTGCTTTTCCCAGGCCATCATCAGGGACCTGGATTGGAAGTGGAGCCGCCAGAGTGTAGAGCCCAAAAGGGCATGCCAGCATTGCCATTTGTTAAATATAATTTGTTATTATATTTCTGACATATTTCCTTGATATATGTTGTCATTTTGAAATTTTACCTATGATAACGCAGCATTTATTATAAGCCTGGCAATGTTTCATGAATTATTTTGATATTTAATCATATAATATTTATAACAATTTTAAGAACTAAACACTATTATTATCTCTGTTTTAAAAATTGAGGAAACTGAGGTATGCAATGTGTTGCAGATAACCTAAGATAATGAAGCCAGATTTCAAACCCAGACTCTCTGGTCCAGAATTTGTACTCTTCACTCTCAGATTCTGAGGCTTCTTACTTGAGATTGATAAAATTTGTTTAGGTCAAAAGCTGCGAGCTTTGATTTTATTAGGCTTTTTTCCTGATCCTTTGCCTAGTAAGTGAGAGAAGACAATGAAAAAAAAAATCTGTTTGAACGAGTCTTAATAGAAATAAACCTCTTGGCAGGCTTCTCTAAAATAATGTCTTATTTTATTTTTCAGGATTTGCAATTAAAATTATTTCATCAAAATTAACATTCTAATTTAGTGTGAAGAATTCTGACTTTTATTTTCATTGTGTAAAATCCATCACTAACCAAGAAAAGAAATACATGGGGTTTTGTTGTGCGTTTGACTTCGTGATTTCTATTACAGAAGCTCTTCATCACCATGGACTTGAATGTTAAGGAAAAAATTAATATGGTTTATAGCAGTAATCCTCTTAAATGCTTGAGACTTTGCCAGCTTTCAACTAACAAGCCAGGTTATTAACGGCTGCAGCCCTACAACACTCAGGGATTATTGTCTAGGTCTGCTGACGAGGCATTGCTAGTGACCAGTTTGTAAAATGCAATCTGTTATTTTATTTCACAACCTGATCAATGCTTAAAACTGCTTGAAGTACAAAAATCTGCTTCTCCAACCAGCTGATGATTTTTGCAATACATAGAATTGAATGGCTCTTTTCATGTGTGATTAAAGGTTCTGATTATTATCTGTGTAAGGTACCTGGCAGCTTTTTTGGGGGGCTTTTGGTTTGATCAAGTAAACTTGAAAAGAACATCAAGATTAAAAAAAAATTAACATTACCTTTAACTAAAAAAAATGACAGCTCTGTCAGAAGACTGTCTCCCCTCACCTGATTCTTAATATGGAGTTTCTGACAAGTATAGAGATTTGCCTTAATTATTTATTCATTTCATTGAAACCATCTTCATCTGCTTTAAATTTCTAATAAGCCTATTTAAATAAAGAGAATCCTATTTGAATGTTGATTTTATACTTTAAAAATCATGAAGGTGTCTGTTTTTATTCAGAAGTGGCATGAAGCAATGATAATGATTGTATCAGTAAATGGCCAAAATAAAAATGCTAATTACATGAGGTAATGACAGGATAGCATTTCAAACCAAGTTAGTATAAAATAACTACAGATATCAGTGGATTGCAAAACAATATTAATCCATTATTGCTGCTTAAAAATATGGAGGATATAATCAGAAAAAAAGTGAAAATTTGCATATTTCCTCACTTTCCTTTATTGAACAATCAAGGGCATGTAGAACACTTTCTTGACACACTACACAGGGCAACTGCTTTGTTCCCTATGCCTAGGTTCAGCCTCAAACCCTGGCTTTGGGTATTGATATAATAATTTTGTTAGTTTAATTTGGTGGAGAAGATTTGATTTTACTTTACTATCTTCATGAAACTCTCATCTAATGAAGCTCTCTCTCGCTTTTTTCCTTTTCGCTTTGGGTCTCTATATCATATCTTACAAATAGTTTTCATAAATATCGAAATTCAGGATGAATTCTACTGTTCCCCTTCCTAGCAAAAGTCATACCTTTCACGAGCCTCTGTGTACTGCAAAGATGAAGACTTTAGATTTAAATATATCACAGTTCATCTGAAAAGCAGCTAAGCAAGATGCCTATTATGGTGGACGTTTTATTTTCAGTGTAGTTACATTTTATCTTTCCCTCAAATAATAATGGGTCAAAAGGAGGTAGGAAGCTTTTGCTTTTCTGTCCCATCGAGAGACAGAAACATAGCACAGAGATATGCAAGTACGGACACTATAAAACAGTGGGAAAATTAAAATCAAGACAAACTGTAGAAAGGGAAACTGAGTAATTACAACTGTGTGGATTTTTGTATCATAAATCTTAGTAGGGAGAATATATCCTGCAGGAATCCTTTATGGGACAGGAGTAAAAATTACGTTTTGGTGACCAACAATGTAGAGAAATAATTTTTCCAGACTTATCAATGTGTGAAAACTCTACCTTCTTGACTTGTTCAGATTTCTGGAAATGAAATTGGAAATTCAAAATAATTTTTCTCCAGAATTTTAAAACACACTTTCTTACAACTTTCTTATATGGTAGCAAGCAAACCAATATCATTCTACATAATTAAAAATAATAAAATTTAAAATTTTTGCTTTAGTATAGAAGCTTTTGTTAATGCTATTTGCCATTCTTAGATTTTGTAATGAAATGCTATGATTTCTGTGTTAGTCCTTTTAGTTGGAAAGCACTGAACCATTGCATTCTGCATACTTTTGTAGTAGACATCTAAATGTATCCAGGTAGTATGCACTAATTAAGGACACACGTGTTTGGACACCTGTGGTGCTACATTAAAAGGACACTGGTTAGGGGGCCGGCATTGTGGCATAGAGGGTAAAATAGCCATTTGCAAGGCTGGCATCCCTTTTGGGCATGGGTTCATGTCCTGGCTGCTCCACTTCAGATGCAGCTATGTATTAACGTGCCTGGGAAAACAGCAGAAGAAGGTTGAGGTGCTTGGGCCCTTGCCACCAATGTGGGAGACCCAAATGAAGCTCCTGACTCTTCCTGGCTTCTTCCTGGCCCAGCCCTGGCCATGGTGACCGTCTGGGGAGTGAACCAGAGAATGGAAGATCTCTCTGTTTGTCTCTCCCTCTCTCTCTCTGTAACTTTCAAATAAATAATTTTTAAAAAGGGGGTGGGGGACTGTTTGGATCTGTGTTTTTATTCACAAATGTATACTTCCTAGATAACACAAATCTACACAGATAATTTTGCTTCACATAAAAAAATACATAAAGGTGAAACACTTAGCACAAAGATATATTCATGAATTTTTAGAAATATAAGACAGCAGTGAACTTTTCAGAATATAGAAAATGAATTTTCTTTATTCTAATATACATTGCAGCAGATTATATATGCTTTCATGTGTATCTGTCAAATTATAATGTATACTTATTTTTGGAAAATTTTGTACCTTACTCCTGGGATGTGCTAGGAATTTTCATGTCAATTATCTCATTTGTTTATCCAACATTGCTGTGAGGTG
Source organism: Sylvilagus floridanus (assembly GCA_949820135.1). Lineage (NCBI taxonomy): Eukaryota > Metazoa > Chordata > Mammalia > Lagomorpha > Leporidae > Sylvilagus > Sylvilagus floridanus. The sequence continues at coordinate 93,298,203 of OX463230.1, forward strand.
GGAGCAGTTTTCATACTGTGACATCCTTTTTAGAGACAGTACTTTTTGAAGCTTCACTTTCAGCTAGAGTATGGCTCAATCAATGACAGAAGGCAATTTTAGGGAAAATTGTAGATATACCACTGTGGATGCCATCTGTTTAAAAATATTCTCCCTAGCATATTCTTCAAATTTTTTAGTATATCTCTTGCTTGCAGAGTTCTTTTAAAGATTCTCACCACATAATTATATAAAATTCCCTCCAAGCTCTTCTTAAATCTGATCAAACTGGATGAACCCCTGGATAGTAGATATCAATCACAAAATTAATAACAGAGGTAATGGGGCAAATTCTATATGTCTGATATTCACAATTTTTCAAATTTCTAACAAAATGTTGATATGTACACTACCCTAAAAATTGGGTTCTTTATTCATTGCTTTCGAGATGAAAAAGAAATATGTAGGCTTTGCAAGATCTCTCAGTGAGTTGCTTCAGACACGTGATCAAATCATTGAACACTTCTTTCCGAAAAATAACTTTCAGATGTAGGCTAAGTATCTGCCCTGTGTCAGCATGAACAACCTTTCCTCTGTGTTGACATTCATTCTAATAATAGAAGATTGTAGAAAATATCTGACACCCTCCACAAGGAAAAAAACTGTGACTTTTGTCTTTGATATAAAATTCTTATCAATGGAAAGATTCTCATTGTTTAAAAATGCTTTTGAAACTGCTTTGTGATTGCATGGTACCAACAGAGTAAGAAATGTTGTAGAAACGCAATAAAACTTAAGAAATAATTTTATTATTAAATAAATTATAAATGTTGCCTAATAACATTATGGTCCTCTCACCACCCCATGACATTGATATAATTTTAGGAATAAATACAAAAATAGTTTTTCAATGCTTCCACAAATAAAAGTACTTTGAATGTCATTAGCATTTTGTAATGGAAAATTTCCAGTACAAAAGTAGAAAGTACTGTATAAAGATGTTTTGTATACCCAAAACTTACTACCAATTTGATTTCATTGAGAGTCTATCAAATTAATTACCTGTTAAGGCATACAGATTATTTTAAAGAAAATCCCAAATATTGTGTCAGTTAGCAGTAAATACTTTAGTCTGTATCTCTAAAATATATAGAATTTATCTGTAAGACTTAATATTGGAGAACCTTTGACACATTAACAGTAATTCCTAAATATCAAAAAAATCAAATTAGGTTCTCATGTCACTAATTGCCAATTTATTTAATTTTTTTTTTTAGAGAGTACATGTAATACAACCATTGAGGTGTCCCTACAGTTCTTATAGTCTACAAATTCACTCTCTATTCCTTTTTTTATTCCTTGTGATTTATTTTTAGAAATAGTGCGGTCATTGTCATGACTTTAGTTTTATTCACTGCATAGCTATAGAGTCTTACAAGTTAAGCCATTACATGCAATGCCATCATCCGAAATGTGTGGCAGTTCTAGTCCTGGTTGATTCACTTCTGATCCATCTCCGTGTTAATTTGTCTGAAAAAAGCAGCAGAGAATGGCCCAAGTCCTTGGGCCCCTGCACTCATGTGAGGGACCCCGTGGATGAAGCTCCTGGCTTTTGGCTTCAGCCTGGCCCAGCCTCAGCTGTTGTGGCCATTTGGAAGATCTCTTTATCTATCTCTCCCTCACTCTCAGTAAATCTGCCTTTCAATAAAAAAATTGAGAAATTTGGACAAATAGGGATTAGTTAAAAAGTAGATGTGTTTTACTCAATAGATAAAATAGTTTTCTAGTAATGTGAATTGACTAAAGATAAAATGAATTCTATTTAGCTGTTATTTCAGTGTAGCTCATTTTTTTTTTTTTTACAGATAGTGTTATGTAGAGGTGACTGGTGAATCAAATAATGATGGTGTTGATTGTAATGAAATATATATTTATAAACCCCCAAAAATCTATGAACTGAGATCTTATCCCCTAAGATGATGGTGATAGTAAGTGAGGCCTTTGGGAGGCAATTATATAATAAGGTTAGAACTTTCATGAAGATACATCAGAGCTTGTTCCCTTTCCGTCTGCTCCTTACCATTTATTGATACAACCAGAGTACAACTGTCTTCCAACTTGGAGGAGTGCCCTCATTAGTCCTTAGATCTTCAGATGCATCTATAGTCATTGGATCTTGGACTGCCCAGACTTCAGAGCTGTGAGATATAAATGTGTGTTTATTGAATCATTTATTCTACAGTAATTTGTTATAGCTGATTAAATGAAGTTATTGGCCTATCAATTTTTCTAAAACTCTAAGTATACATTATGGAACTGATAACAGCATACATTAAATCAAAAATAATAACTAAATTGACAGAAAATATTTATTTATATAGTTTAATATAAGTATGTCATCAGACTGAATAATTCAGTTTATATATATATTGCACTGAAATTGCTATTTTTGTATTCTATTTTGATTTTAAGTTACAATCAATATCATTCCTACTGTTTTCTTTGGGGAAATCTGCTGGTATGCTGTTAAAACTGTCAGAGGGAGAGAGGAATTTTGGCAAGACATCAGTTGGCATATGTGAACAGGGGTTGTGCTCTGCTCTAAAGAACATAGATTAACAATTTAGACAAATGAGTTTATACACTGTTTGCTAGGTTTTTATACATTATTATTGTGTGCTTTACTTATTTATTTTATCCACTATATGATTTTATTCATTATTCAGTATGTTTGTTCATGTTGCAGCTGCAAGCCAAATGTTCAATTATTAGTTATTATTAACCTCATCTTTACATGAGTATAAATTAAAATGGTTTAGGGTTTTCCATAATATATACCTAAAAACCAAATATCTATAACCTTTTTACATTAGCTCAGCTCACTACAGAAATGAACTGTGTTTTTAAATCACCAATTAAACACTTAAAATTACCAAGTCATAGGGGGAAAGATTATTTAGTGTGACCCCTTATTGTTAGCCTATCATATAAACTACCAAACCTATTTTAGCATGTGAAAACAAGTAGACACATCCAATAAACCTACTCAAATGTCATGAAAACAATTAAAATATTTATAGACTATGTCTCATGAAACCAAAATGTTATTCTTTCTTTTTTTTCTGGGAGGTGACTTTATTGTAAATAAGAGTTAATGCCAAGCAAACATTCATCATATTCTGAATTAATTGTCTTTTTTTCCCCTCATTCTGGAGTCTATAATATAGTTTTAAATAGCAAAATCAACAACAGTTAATGTGATTAAAACTGCATTTGAATAGGAATTTCATTCTAACATGTATTAATATTTATTTTAAAATAGTCTTGCATTGTGGAGCCAGCTGTTTCTTGCCTGCTATGGTACCTAAGTTCTGTAATCATAGGACTCAAGGGAGATTTTCACATAATTTTCCTTCATGCTATAGGAGACATTCCACATTTCACTCAAAAGAAATAATTGACTCAAACTCCAAAGCAGCTGAGAGGAAACCAGTGATAAAAATAAAAACTCAGACCTTATTCATGAGTTTCAATTTCTTTTCTTATTATCTACATTTGTGGTAAATTCAAAATAAGTCACTAGGTCATAAATTTCCTTCTCTTGACAGAGAAAAAAAGATTTCAAGTCAGTCAGTGAGTCAATTTTGAACTTCTAAAATTATCACTAAAACAGCAGCAATGTTTTGAGTATATGACTTTCAAATCATCTTTTGAGCATATTGAAATCAATTAAACAATAAGTATATTCTCATTTACAAAAGAAATCAATCAGATGTCATTTTTGATTGATTATTCTTAGTTGAAGTGATATTTAATCTATGAATTTATTACCCATTTTTCAACTACTAAAAAATGACATATGAACTTGAAATGATGTCTTATGGTAAATGGACAAAAAATCCAGTCCTTTCCCAATACATTTTGTGAAGTCTTCTAGAACGATATGATCAACTGTATTGAAGAATGTAGGATATTTTTGCTAAGCATAAAATAAGAATATGCTATACTGTCAAAAACAAACAGCAAATCTGACTCTAAAATTTGTGCACAAGTAAATTAAGCTAGCTATGTTGTTTAAATAGTGATCATGATAATTATGTAGGAAGATCACATGTTATACTTCTTATTGTAAAATATGCTTCTTATGATCTAAGTAGTCTCTGCCCTTAAAGTCACCTAATTGTACCCTAATAACACTCAACATTGTTCTAAATATAATCTAGAAAAATGCTTTGCTTATACGCATATACATCCTTAACACAGAATGTTGTCACTTGTACTGTTTATATTTATGAGCCTTGATTGTATAAAAAAGTAGATGATATTTACTCAGTATTATTGTTTTGAAACTCTCTACTACTAATCCTCTTTCATATAGCTTACACTATATTATATTACTCTCACCCTCACCTTTAATACCTAACTGCTTAGCATGTGTAGTTCTCTCTCCTTACAAATGTAACTATAACATTTAAAAAAAAAATACAGCTAAATAAGTTTATTTTTTCTCCTGGTACCTCCTTCACTGTCATTTTTTTTCTCTCTGTCTTGAATAAAGACTATTCTGTGTTTTTTTTTAAGATGTATTTATTTATTTGAGAATCAGAGTTACAGACAGAGAGAGGGAGAGACAGAAAGAGAGGTCTTCCATCCACTGGTTCACTCCTCAGATAGCAGTAATGGCCAGAACGGGTCAGATCTGAAGCCAGGAACCAGGAGCTGCTTCTGAGTCTCCCAGGCAGGTGCAGGGCCCCAGTCACTTGGGCCATCACCACTGCTTTCTCAGGCCATTAGCAGGGAGCTGTATTGGAAGTGGAGCAGCCAAGACTGGAACCTGTGTCCAAATGGGATGCTGGTGCCACAGGCAGAGGCTTAACCTACTACTCCCCAGCGCTGGCCCCAGCATAAACACTATTCTAAAGACAGTTCCTATTATGCATTAAGCATTGCAACTTTGCCTACAGACAGAATCCAAAGAAGTAAAAGCAAGAACTGCCTAGTGGCTGAAGGACAAAATTAAAAAAGAAAAAAAAGCGCAGAACTTCAACTCAATGTGAGTGTTCTCTTCATAATAAGAAGGAAAATGACCCCATTATGTGCATATTACTCAATTTAGAGACATCATAGACGTTGAAACTAATATGGAAGGATCTCATGGTCATTGTACTCTTTTGGAAAGGTAGAAAATGTCTTGAGTTGCATTCAATTGCAAGTAGAGGCATGGCAAAATAAACCGAAAAATCTCTAAAATGAGGGGAGGGTGGGTATCATTTTTTTTAACTCTGTTATGTATCAAGATTGGCAGTAGGCTTGTAACATACATAATTTCATATAACACTTTCAAGAATGCTGTGAAATATTCATCATTATCTCCATTTCATAGATAGGTAAAGTGGAGATCAAAAAACTTTAATGACTTGCCAAAATCCCCAAAGTTACAAAAAGGCAGACAGGGGTTGCAAGATCAGTCCAAGTTGTTTCTCATCCCTTTGAACCAAAAATGCAAGCATTAGAAGAAATACACACATGAGATTTAACACTGAGTCCTTAAAAAATATTCTTATGGGAAAACTGAAGCAATACTATAAAATAGTAATTCTTTCTATACTCATATCTCCATTTTATTTTAGTTTGTAGTTGAAGAAATACCCTCTGGTTAGAAAAAAGGCAAATGGATAACTTAGGCATTATTTCTCAGGCTCACCTCAGTTACCTACCATAACCAAAGAACCATCTTATTCATTCAGTTAGTTGAAGTGTATTCAATGTGTGTGTGTGTGTGTGTTTGTGTGTGTGTTTGTGTGTGTGTACAAATGTATGTGTGGCATATGTGAGATTTATATGGAACATTGGGCTAGAAAATTGATTCAAATTATGTATAAATTTTGCAACATTTAATCCTTTGTAGAATATACTTAAAATTCTCATGACAATAAAAGTCAGATTTAAGACTATTTGTTATTTGTACCAAGCATTGAAACTATAGGAGTCTATTTTGAGTTTCACATTTTCATAATTACATATTACCCTGTTTTTTGAGGACAGCATCCAAAATTCATTGGAAGATACTTTCTGGCAAAGACAGGGTATGCTTAAGCAATGTTCACAGAATAAATGAAACAACATCAATAAAAAACAATATTTTTTAAAGTTTAGAGTACTGACCCAAAGATCTCAGCCCTTGATAATATTTCCACCAAAAATAATAATATTGAAAAGATAGTTGGTGCTATAAATTCATGGAACTGTGGTCATTCAATTTTTTTTCTTTATTATCTCTTACAATAACAATAAATCTCAAAGAAATATTTTATTTTTAGCAGGATTAAGGGAACCTCCAGATAATGTTATATCAAAATACCCAGAATTGCATTAGTAAAACTGTTTACTTACTTAAGCTGTGTACTAATTAGATGCATAATAGTATCTCATAAAATCAATGAGGGAAAGAACAATATATTTTTATTCTCGTTTATGGTAGAAATGTTTAATTCCTCCCAAGAAATACTTTCCCAAGCAATCTACATATTTTGAAGTACATAGAAAACAAGTAGTATTCAGCTTTGTACTAATAAACCTAGTAGGCAACAAATGATGGCTAAGTAGTGAGTTCCTGCCACTCATGTGGGAGACCTGGATGGAGTTTCTGGCTCCTGTCTTTAGCTTGACCCAGTCACTGCTGGGGAGTTAACTAGTAGATGGTAAAACTCTCTCTCTCTCTTTTTCTCTCCCCCGTTCCACCTTTCAAATAAATAACACTGAATTAGTAAAGATAAAAAAGCAATATGTATAGACATGATAAATTGAAGAATATGTTACTCTAAATAATTGTTAAAATATTTGCTAATTAATGTAAGTCCACTGCATTTTAAATTTCTTTTTGTCAGTTTTGAAACACAAACCTCTGAAAGATTACTGTAAAGTTATTGATCACTTTGATTTTGAGGCATTTCTACAAATTCTATCCCTCTTATACACTGTATTCATCTGAAGTCTAAAATGCAAAATGGGACAATTTGTCCTTGGTTTAAATTATTATTTTTTCATTAGCAAAACTTAGGAAAATATTACAGAACCAGTTCAAAAAATTTTGACCCAATTATATCTGCTTACATGTAAAATATTTGATAACAATGAACTAGATAACTTAGTTTTTATAAAGTTTTCAAACTGTAATAAAATGCTGTACTGTAAATCTAAAATGACCAGCAAAACTCAGGGGGAAAGCAAATATGATCTCTTTCCAGTTATTCTAGCAGAGACAATATAATTTTTAAACTTCCTGACAGGTCTATTGCTTTCTCTACAATGAGCTGGCAACGTGTTACTGGTGCCTTCATCAAGAAATGTTCTTTCACTTAACATTGCAAAGTCAAAATTTCACCAGGCACATATGTATGGCACTGTACCTTGAAAAGAAAGAGAACAAAGTGAATTCATCTGAAAATGGGCAAGAATTAATGGTTATAGCTGCAAATTGGCCTTGTCTTTGTGTTTTCTCATGTTTATAACCATGCAATCCTAAAATCCTTTCAGATAAAAACATTTTCATTTTTAAACAGGAACATATTTGTTATCCAAATGCACAGATGTGTAGAAAACTTGCATTTAGATTTTATGACAGTGGCTACACCACTCATTCGTATGTAATATTTTTAAATTTATCGGATAATAATTGGTGGAATAAAAGCACTCAATGGGCAGAACACTGTTTTGTATTCATTTTTGGTGTCTTACCAATTTAAAACATATGGGTGAAAACAACAGGAAATTAATTTCTTCCCTACACAAATTAAGAAAAGTGGTATTTCAACAGTTTGAGAAAACATTCAAAAGACTGTAGCAAAAGAGATTCACTATAAATGCAAATATTATGCTATTATTAAATGTTGTACTGGTAGTCTCCATAAACTCACATGTAATATTGTGCTTCAGGACAATGTACACAAAAATAGATGGAAAAAAAGGTTGATTCACATTTATGTCAAGTGTTTTGTTTGCAGAATGTACTATACAGAACAATTAACTTAAAAGGATCAAGTCCATGTGGAAAGGAAGACTATCAGAGGAGAATGCAAGGAAGGAAATGTTTTGCAGATGTACTGCATTTAAATTAATAAAATCTCATTAGGTTTTATGTTTGCCAATAACGGCTGGAAAAGTTACCATACATTGTAGGAACAATTACCCAAATCTTCACTGTCTCATTAGGTTTGTCATACTGTTTTCATTATAATACATTAGAACTTGCAAGTGAGCCTTCAGTAATGACATATTGTTCCAATTCTCCTTTCAGCAGGCTCTAAGATATTTTAGTATTTGTGCTATAAGCCAGCAGGTGTCTTCACTTTGCTTTTCTGAATCAGTTTTATACACAGACCTCCAGACACAGAATGGAATGTAAAAGGGCTTTCAACAACCACATAAAACTGAGTCTGATTAGACTAAAGCAATACACACTATTTTTATGATTTTATGGTAATTCAAGACACTAAAAATGTGCACCTTTAGAGTATATGTCTGCTCTGGTAAGACCTGTTAGTGAAAGCTGTATTAATGTAGATAAACCATGCAGTATATAAAGTTTAAAGATTTGCATAACAAATGGAAGACATAGAGCTGATTTGAATATCTAAAGCATTATAAACTTCAATAAGAACAACCAACACTGTTTGAGCTTTCAAGGCACTTGCATTCAAATGAGAAAGATTTAAAAAGGATATGATTTTTAAAATGCTTTGAAGCTTCCTATTAAAGGTCTTAGGCAGCTCAAGGTTAAAATAAATATTGGATTTAAAGTGGGTGAGAAAAGATTTAGAAGCAATTTAAAGTAGAAATCACTTAGCAGTGGAATAGAATGAATGTTTATAGTTAGTGTAATTGTCACCTGACCTTCACAAACAACCACTCCATAACAGACTAAAGAATGAAAAAAACTTTCAAATTTCTCTGTTTATTCTTTAAGATTGGAGTAAATTATGCCTTGAAAATATTTTGCCCAGAAAAATAAATGCCCCCAAAGTGTAATTCAATTTAAATGCTTGAAACAATAAGGATCAAAATATCTGCTGATGCATTAAGCTATCATTATAGTTAATACCATTGTATGAAGTGTCCTTTTGTAAGGCAGATGATAGCTCACAGATACCTTGCCCCATCAGTGTAGCAAATAGAGGAATAAAAGCTATTCTAAATGAGTTACAATGTTCTCAGTGGTTTCCATGTACCAATTGGTGGTTACTGAGCCATTTTTCTACCTTATGATTGGGGAAAACAACTAAATACCAAAAGAACATCTTTTGTATTAGAGTACCTTTAAAATGTTCTCAATCTTTTTGAGACAGGAATATAAGAATGCTGTCTTGTGAGATGTACTTATATGTATATATTCATTTATGAACCATGTGTTGCAGCATGCATACTTTATAGTACCACTACCATAAAATTATATAAAATTATTGTACAGAACGAAACAAAGTGCAAGTCTTCCCTCAAGGAAAGGAGCAATTGTTTAACCAAAGCCACCTAATTACAAATTACTTACATGGAATGGATAGAACTAGCCATTTACCTACAAGCTCATCTCCCACAGCAAGTCACTGCTAACATTTCCCATATGCTGTGTGTGGACAGTTGACAGAAGGTAACAGGGTCAATTTATTTTGCTTAAAATCCTGCTGTGCCAGGGAATCATTTCATCAGTACCCTAACATTTAAATTCTGCAGAGAAGCATCTGCAAAAAAAAACTTTTCATTTCTTAGCTTGATGTATGTGTATTATTGAAACACTTTTGTAATCACTAATATGAGAAGAAAACTTTTTCTTCCAGTTATCTATACTTAATCTACACTAAAACACCAGTGAGAAATCCTTGCACACATTGATTATTACAATACTATTTGCAAATTAATTTGTCTTCTAGTGAGCATACTTGTTTTCAGAAGGACCTATCCAAAGAGTGAGAATTTTCAGGTAAACTCAAGATCAAGTGTGGTGGAACACATCTTGGAAAAGTCAATCAAAACAGCTAAAAATAGATAAAACGTATTAGAAGTTTGTGGGCTTGTCCTGTGAGGCCCACACTGTCAGGATGGGGGGGCGGGTATGGCATTCTTTGAAGAAGTACAGGAAGCAAGTTTCAGCAGTCAGGCACAAGCTTTTAAAGGGCAGGCAAAGAGGAGTAGCTAGTTCAGGGTAGCAACTCTAATTTTATAGGATAAAGCAGATACTGGCACCTCTAAAGCTCCTCCAATCAGCTTGAAGTTCATATAGCCTACCTAGGCTGGTAGTTTTTACTGGTCTGGGCCACACCCAGGAGCTATTTAGCTAGTTGACAATTACAAGGCTCTTCAACAGGAAGTGGGGGTGGGGCAAATGTGTCTGGGGCTTCTGCCATCTGCCAGCAGTCAGAATGGGTCCCGGTGTGCTGAGCAGTTAGCCAGGGTCTTTCCTGGGAGGCATGGCATGCCATGTCCTTTTAACCTCCTGCATGGGCTAGGCAGGCAGTGTCCCAGGCAGGCACAGGATCACCCACAGAAGGAACTTGTGAAGCATTTTGACTTAGCTTAAGTTTAGCAAGTTGCAAAGGAGAAAATTTAGTCCTCGAACAGAGATTTATTTGCCTGCTAATCTGTCACTTCTCATACATATCCTATTCAGAACTCATATGTGTCTTGAGGGACCTGAATGCCCTATACATTGATTACTTAATCTGTAAACTTTGGTACTAAACACGGATAATTTTAATGCTAGGCACTTTCTTTGATCCTTTACCTAGGCTAACTCTTTCATTCAGTATACTTAGAAAGTAGACACCTTCAGCATCACCTTGACTCCGATTTATGGATGAGAAAACAAAAATACTAACAAGCTAAGTGACGTCATATAGTGAGTTGCTAAAACAGGATTTGAAACTAGAAGGCTTAACTTTAAGGACAATATTCTTAATCATTGTTTATACTATCTTCTCAAGAATGCATTCATAGTCTATTTGAATTTTTCCTAAGAAGTATTTTGAACCCTATTTCAAAACTGTTCTCTCTCTCTCTTTTTCTCATATATATTATTCACACACACACACACACACACACTACATATATGTATGGATGCACTTAAAAAGCTATAAATAAACATTAAGCAGTAGTTTTATCCCTATTTGACACTTTGACACACAGATGGGACAATATGTCCATAAGTTGTTATCTCTTTTTAAAAATATATACCTCTCCTTCTCCTTCTCCCTCCCCACCCCATATATGCATAATATGTGAGATGAAGAATACATGAAGAGATTAGTTTTTCAAGCTTTATTCTTGAGCTTATTTAGGAATTTCATGAAAAGTCCTAGCATTCTATTAGACTCATGTGCTCAGGTATCCTCACTACACATCAAGGCATCTGAGAAAACTGGGACAGGTCTGTGGAGAAACAATGCAGTTGATATAGATAACTGCTCTTCAGTTAGGTTATACAGCTATGTCAACAATAATTTGAATACAGTTAAAGATTGCTTCCCCACTTACTTTATTTGTCTTACAAGTACCAAAATTTCTACATGGTAATAACATGGAAACAAACTGAATGTAACAGCTTTAAAAAATTCTTCCAGGAAAAATCTTCATTTGGTGTACCTATAAAAATAATGACATATAATTAGGGTTACATTGGCATCACGGTTTGTGTTATTTTAAGGCTGAAGAAATGAGACAACTATAGATCTATTATTCAATACATTCCTTGATGCTTCTTATGCAGTCATACATACATACAAGTAAACTAAATTTTCAATTCATGATCTGTAAGTTATACATTTAAAACATTATATATTTTGGTTGTGTAACATTTTAGTAAATAAGAGTTTATTTTCCACCATATAGTAATACAAAAATCATAGGAATATAAAGGAAGGCCCAATATTTTTGCTGTTAGTAGAATCTATAACCTTGACCAAGATCCATTAACTTCTCTAAACTTCATTTCCAGTTTTTATTCCAAGTTGAACCTTTTTCCACTCCAAGATTCAGTTAATTGTGCTTTCTACTTGTTTTAAATTATGTTTATAAATCATTCCTATCCATACGTTGTCCTATGCCCCTGTTATGTAATTTCTTCTGGTTAATACCTCAGCTTAGTTGATCGTCTTTAAAAGCAAATTTCAGTGTTGACATAGAGTGAGGATTGGAAGGTATTTTAAAAATGTTACTTTTTGTTCGCTTTTCTCTGTTTTGTTCTCCCCAAATTAAATATGTGAATGATTCAGTTTATCCAGGTATTTTCTTCTTCTACGTAGAAAACTTGTATGGACTTTGAAAATGACTGAACACAGATATACTTCCTATGGACCCATACATCATTTTACTTCAATTCTTAGAAACAAAAACAAAACAAAACAAAAAATAACTTGTCTTGATGTAATTCTTGTTTGAAAATCAAGAAGCAAAATAAAATGTTGGTTCAAGCCAGGAGTTAGCAGATGTGGATAGGTTAATTTTTTATGTGGTAAGAAGACAATGGAGTTAAGAAAATAAATCAAACAGCTAGCCACTTTATTTTGAAAACATCTAATTTCCCTTGTAGTTTGATTCTTAGCATTTACTGGAGAGTGTCCTCATTCATTTGCCTTTATAATGTCTTCCTGTATCTCTCTTTTGGGCTTGTCAGCATCTCATTACATTATTTAGTTTTGTATTGCATTCATAATATAATGAATTGCTCCTTAATGAGAGTGACCAAAATTACACTAAATTGAAAGCAACAAAGTCATGATTTAAAGAAAAGCATCTATAAGAAGAAAAATAGTGTACTAAATTGTCTTCATCTTATTTACAAATATACAACCCATTATAAAAATTCTTTAATTTTTAAAGAAATATTTTTTTAGACTTTACAGGTTCTATAATATGACTGTTAATCTGCTTTTCTTGATTGCAGCTGAGCTCTTCGGGGAACAACTAGTTTTCTCCAGGGAGTTCAACTACTTTATTTAAATAGGTGTGTGTTTTTTTAAAAGAACCTTTACTTTTGGAATTAGCAACTGTGACTGCTTTAAAAATGTAATATAGAAATTCTATCATCTCTTAATTACTCATAGGAATAGAAAAAAGAAGTTGTATAGGTATTTCAGCCAAGAAAATACTCCAAAAATAATTATGCTTGATTTTGGAATAGACAATGTTATAGTGTTTCCAGGCAGTATGTCCTTCCTATTTATGTCTGATTTTTTTTTGAGTTTGATGTAACATTGCTTTGTATTCACTCACTATGAACCAAGGGGTTTCAGAATCCATTCCTCATATGGTGAAATACACACACACACACACACACACACTATACATTATATGTCTCATGAGCTTAAAGAGGTAAGCATTAATAATGAAAATAAAGCAGTAACTAATCAAGGAGTCTTTGTTTTTAGGTCTAAAAATGCTACTTTCATTATAGGTCTGTAAGTAGTAAAACATTAAATTCATCCAAGCACAATTTTGTTCATTTAGCTAAATAAAGTCAATTTCTCATAAAAATAATTCTAAACTGCTGTTTTAAAGAGTGATAAAGTATAGAACTGAATGGAAGTCTCCATTATTTCCTATGGTGTTCTATGACAATGCCTACTCAAAGTCACAATAGAGTGGAGAAACCAAAAGCAATCTTGTTTTATTACGTCAACAGAACACTTTTAATACAACTTTGTTTTTGGAATCAGTTACAACAAATGCAATTTTCTTCAGGGCTATTGTTCAGAATGATGAACCACATATGTATACATCTGGCCACCTGAAAAGAGACTCAGGGAAAATTTGAAGATACTCCCACAGAAGCAACGTTTGATGAATAGAGCCTTTTATCATCTTCTCTATACTCCTACCAAAATGAAAGGGCAAAACATCTCTGAAAATTTGTAGAGCAGTCACATATTCATTGCAAACCAGCAACAGAGATGCTTAACAGAACACTATATCCTACCAACTTGTGATTGCAAACAAGTCAAAGGCTTATATTATAAACAATATCACCAGAAAACAGTAAACTTCATGATATAAATGTCAGCTTGACATGATATATTGGTGTGCCACCTCCAAATATTATTCTTCAGATGTTGTGGCAGAGAATTTCACTTCAGCAAAATATATAGGGAATTACGACCTTTTGAATTTAACATACCACAAGGGACACTACCTAGCAACTATGAAAAAAATTAACAAATTCTGGATTAGAAGCTCCACTACTAAAAAGGCATTAAATAAATGAAATTGCCCAGGGTTTTGGTGAGTTACAAGTTTTCGAGGTTCTGTATGAGAATCGTAACATAACTCATTATAGCTTCAGGCACTAATAAGTTATAGGCGTTCACATGTATGAGATAAACCCCATAACTTACTGAAGTCTATATCATTCTTTCATTATATCTAGGGACATGTGAAATAGCTGAAACTGAGCTCAAAACTCTGAAGTTCAGTAATAAAAGTGAATAGATCAGCACATCTATTGATTTTGCTGTCTTTTTTGTGCTTTTTGTTATCCTACTCCCCTTTAACATTTCAGAGATTCCAGCATTTTTCTTCTGAACTCCTTCCATGTTGGCATGTTAGGTATGCTGGCAAACATCAAAATAAACTAGGTTTCTGTTTTGCTCTCCTCTCAAGAGTAATTATATTAGTCAGCCAAAAGTCTTAGGTACTTTCTTCTTCTAATAAATAAAGTGCATTACTTTATTTTAAAGGCAGAACTGTGGAGACAAATTCAAAATCCATACTCACCATCATAATGTATGGTGACAAATAAAGAGAAATATGGGGAAATAATTCAGTGGATTTTAATAGTGGCATAAAAGGATGGATTTCTTTGATTAATGAAAAACTTAAACAGAATAATAGCAACGAGTCATTTCAGAAAGCATTCTGTGTGGCTTCCCTCTGAAGTAGGTATATCTTCACATACCCGAGCATTAAAAAATTTCAGACTGACCATATAATATATTTAAATTTTATATATTTTTAGTTTAATGTGAATTTTCATCAATTAGGGAAAGCAGCATAGGTGATACTTCTTTTACATTAATCAAACAAAAATAGTATAAGAATAATAAATTTCACATGGATGAGATACAAATTGTTAAGTCAGAAAAAGGTTTTAAGTATATATATACTTTTAAAAGAAATAATGCAGATTGCAAGAGTAAAAGCTTATGCATTCATCATTTGTTGTAACTCTAAAGGAAAACTAAATAACGTTGGAAGATCTTCAAAAAGTACATGGAAAGCAGCATTAAAAGATGTTTATTTTGGTGCAAATAAGTTTTGAAATCCATATAGTCTTTTCATGCTGTGAATTTTCTGTGAACCTTTTTGAGTACCTTGTATTTGCCTTGCTCTACAAATCTTTGTACACAACTTAGCAACATTGAGACCTAAGTACATATCGATATATATTTAGTGGAAAACCAAAGATCTAAGGAAGCCTGGGCATAGATGGTGTCACTGGATAATTGGTGTTAGGGTGAGGTTTAATCAGTTACTGGTTGGGGTCAAAGGTCTGCCAAGGCTTAAAGACTGAACCCTAATATTCACCAGAGGTCCTCACATACTGTAGGTAAAAACTAAGCCAGACATATTGGAACTAGAATGTCAAATAGATTCCAATTGATATCTGTGCAAAATATACATCTGTGTAAAATATACATCTATAGAAGCGCAGCCATTAGGAAAGACTGAGCTGCTGTCTATGTGCTGCTTGTCTCAATCGTTTAAAATGTCACAAATATATTTCTCTTCACCAAGAGTTTTCTTTTTCAAATATTCATTTGTTTATTCAAGAGACAGAGACAAGGGGAGAGTGATAGAGATCAGGTTCATTCCCCCAAATGACTGCAACAGCTGGCACTGATGCAGGCCAATGTGGCAACCACAAACTAAATCCAGGTCTCCTGGGTGGGAGGCAGGAAATCACGACTGGAGCCATCATCTGATGCCTCCCAGGTTTTGCAACAGTAGAAAGCTGGGTCAAATGTCTCTTCTAACAGGGATCTTTCTTAATTTATGCTAATCTTTAGATATTTAATGGAAGATGATAATATGAAAACACATTCTATTGGCAGCATGACCAAACATTCTAGTTTGCCTAGGGAAGTCTCAGTTTAAGCCTTTTGTCTTGGCATAATTATTAGCTGCATCCCTTTCATAAATGTCCTGATTTAGATGATAGACTATATGGTCATACTGAGTTATAGATCTGAAAAGTCATTTAATTGGCAGATATTGGACATCTCCAGTTACCTTCATTTTACAACTTTAGAGGCACTTAGGTATTTTGGCTGCCAATTAATATTTAATTATTCTAGTCAAATAATCTAGCACAAAGTCTTATTTGTACCTTGCTTCATTCATTTTACCAGGGTAAAGATAATATCATAAGCTGTTATAAATAGAAGGGCAATAATAACATAGATCGTTACAATTCAAATCAAATAGCAAGACTCCATGATGCAGTTCTCGTGGTGAGATGAGGCCTAATCTTATCACTTGTACTCATCCAGCATCTGTTCTTAGAATGTGTATATGCTGCTACAGATAATGAAGAACTGATCTAATTGAAATTCTGGTTTTAATAAAACAGCAACTAAATAAAATAAGATTTCATAACAACATCTACTCTGCCTCTTTGCAAATTACAGGACTCATCCTTTTGTGATTTTCTTTTAAATCAAATATAATATAGTAATATAGGATATTGACATGCAATACATCATGCTTGAAAGAAAGGAGAATTTTGATCACACAAAACATAATTATAAAACTTTCACATATTCCAATGCATTTAAATTGTCTATTTTTCATTGGCTGTTATATTTTTATAACAAGCCACTGAAAAAGGTGATAGTTGAGAGACTTAGTTTATTACAATAATAAACAAAAGAATAACATGTTAATTGCTTTATTTAGGTCACATATTTTCTTCTTTAGTTAATTTCTACAAGACTTTTATTTTTATTCATACTCTTGACAGTATAGAAAACCAATCCATTAGCTCCCACTTAATTTGAATTATGAAGAATAAATTATAGTTATCAAATTCTTATTAGATACTTTATTTTGTGGATACTACTTCTTTTCATTATGATAACTTTCTGCAATACTAATAAAAGTGAACTACTTTTAGTCATAGTCTGTTATATATCATTGTCTGTGAACATGCTACTCCTTTTACCTGCAAGTCTTTTAACTCTGCAACATTTTCTTTTTCTAGGTGATTTTTTTTTATCTTTCCAATATCAAGGCAAATATCAGCTCCACAACAATGCACCATCGTCTCCACCAAAATATTTCTCCAATATCTACCACAACTCCTGTTACACAAGTTACAACGTTGTGTGTCTGTTTTCTCATTCTGTCTCATCACAAGATTGTGCATTTTTTTTTTATTTTTGACAGGCAGAGTGGACAGTGAGAGAGAGAGAC
Source organism: Sylvilagus floridanus (assembly GCA_949820135.1). Taxonomy (NCBI): domain Eukaryota; kingdom Metazoa; phylum Chordata; class Mammalia; order Lagomorpha; family Leporidae; genus Sylvilagus; species Sylvilagus floridanus. The sequence goes on from OX463230.1 coordinate 93,315,636, forward strand.
AGAGAGAAAGGTCTTCCTTTGCCATTGGTTCACCCTCCAATGGCCGCCGCGGCCAGCGCACCGCGCTCATCCGATGGCAGGAGCCAGCTGCCAGGTGCTTTTCCTGGTCTCCCATGGGGTGCAGGGCCCAAGCACCTTGGCCATCCTCCACTGCACTCCCTGGCCACAGCAGAGAGCTGGCCTGGAAGAGGGGCAACCGGGACAGAATCGGGCGCCCCAAACAGGACTAGAATCCGGTGTGTCGGCGCCGCAAGGAATTTTTTTTTTATAAAGCTTTTATTTAAAGAATATAAATTTCCAAAGTACAGCTTATGGATTACAATGGCTTCCCCCCCTGTAACTTCCCTCCCACCCACTACCCTCCCCTTTCCCGCTTCCCCTCCCCTTCCATTCACATCAAGATTCATTTTCAATTCTCTTTATACACAGAAGATCAGTTTAGTACATATTATGTAAAGATTTCAACAGTTTGCCCTCACATAGAGACACAAGTGAAAATACTGTTGGAGTACTAGTTATAGTATTAATTCACAATGTATAGCACATTAAGGACAGAGATCCTACATGATTTTTTTAAAAAAACTCGATTAATTATCTATGCAATTTACAATTTAACACCAAGATTTTTTAATCATTTGCAATTATCTTTATATACAGAAGATCGATTCAGTATATACTATGTAAAGATATCATCAGTTTGCACCCACACAGAAACACAAAGTGTAAAAATACTGTTTCAGTACTAGTTATAGCATTACTTCACATTGGATAACACATTAAGGACAGATCCCTCATGAGACATAAGTACACAGTGACTCCTGATGTTGACTTAACAATTTGACACTCTTGTTTATGGCGTCAGTAATCTCCCTAGGCTCTAGTCATGAGTTGCTGAGGCTATGGAAGCCTTTAGGGTTCGCCGACTTCGATCTTATTCCGACAGGGTCATAGTCAAAGTGGAAGTTCTCTCCTCCCTTCAGAGAATGGTAGAATGGTACCTCCTTCTTTGATGGCCCTGTTCTTTCCACTGGGATCTCACTCGCAGAGATCTTTCATTTAGGTCTTCTTTTTTTTTTTTTTCCAGAGTGTCTTGGCTTTCCATGCCTAAACTACTCTCATGGGCTCTTGAGCCAGATCTGAATGCCTTAAGGGCCGATTCTGAGGCCAGAGTGCTATTTAGGACATCTGCCATTCTATGAGTCTGCTGTGTATCTTGCTTCCCATGTTGGATCATTCTCTCCCTTTTTCATTCTATCAGTTAGTATGAGCAGACCCTAGTCTTGTTTGTTTGATCACTTTGACTCTTAGACCTATCAGTGTGATCAATTGTGAACTGAAATTGATCACTTGGACTAATGAGATGGCCTTGGTACATGCCACCTTGATGGGATTGTATTGGAATCCCCTGGCACGATTCTAACTCTATCATTTGGGGCAGGTCCGATTGAGCATGTCCCAAATTGTACATCTCCTCCCTCTCTTATTCCCACTCTTATATTTCACAGGGATCACTTTTCAATTAAAATTTAAACACCTAAGAATAATTGTGTGTTAATTACTGAGTTTAAGCACTAGTACTAGGATAAAAAAATACTAAAAGGGATAAAGTATTACATTGTACAACAGTCAGCACTAGAGCTGATCAAGTCACTGTTTCTCATAGTGTCCATTTTACTTCAACAGGTTTCCCCTTTGATGCTCAGTTAGTTGTGCATTTTTTAAGGAATGGGAGTACGTCTTCCAACTGTACAACTCCACATAACAGAACATGTGTAACAGTTCAATTAATAGTTACAAAATACCAACTGAATGAAAGGATAGTAAATCGTTAGTTTCAACCTGTCTGGAAAGGATATAAAATAATGTAGATTCACTAATTTCAAACAGACCTTGATATCTATAATACTCCAGAGAATATCTTTGTTATTCTCAAAGAAATAATTGCAATGAAACAGTTCCTATCCGCACATTTATTATCTAGTGGAATATCTCATAATATAGAGTCTGCTTTTTTGTGATTTAAAATCTAAGTAGAAACTGTGGAAATGATAAGATACAGATTAAAAATGCAAATTGTCACACAAACATTCTCTAGGTCAAGATTTTTAAAAATATTTTCAAATTAAATATCATTTATGAACACCTATATCTTTGCCTTTTAACACAGAGATTTATTGAACATTTAACATATGTTCTATGCAGTTTTATAAATGTTGGTATACTGAAACATGATACTCACAAAAATCCTGTAGGATTTAACATCTCTAAGATAAGATGCAAAATCTAAGTGCATTCTCTTAGCCAGTATTCTGGATTCATCTCAAAGGTTTTGGCTACAGTGTAGTAAGTTTTTAAATGCTTTCTATATGTTCTTGTTTACTCCTACCAATAATGTACTAAGGGATAATATTCCCATAGTTTTACATGAAACATAATTGTCTAGTCGCATATTTCAAATGGCTCAGGTTGGAACTCATTTCCTAATAAGGATTTATTTATTTTATGTTTAACAATTTTAAAATTTATTTTATATTGGGGTTTCTTTTTTTTTTTTTTGGTAATGTTTTCCATTCAGGGTAGGTTGTACTCTCCATGATTTGACAAATGGCAAAACTATCATTATATGAATTATCCCTTCAAGAAAGTGATTCTTTAAAAATAATAAATAAAGGATAATGATAAATTAAGGAAAATAAGAGAATTAATCTATTGATAAAATAGAAGCCTTCTTCTTTGTTGTATTCACCATACAACTTTAGGAAAACTATCATTGTCAAAACTGAATCTTATACAATTTCCTTAATTTCTATAGATCACCCACTGATGCACAGATGTACATGTCTTTATAAATGTCAAATAATAGCAATAAATGTCTAGAAATTGTTCAAACTTTATTTATAATGCAATGATTTGAGAAGGTAAAGGGAACTATACTCTTTTGGAAATATTTTTAATTAGCAATAGAGCTGCATAAAATATAAACTAAGAATAAACAATGTTTACACTTTAGTAATGGGGTAAAATAAATGTTTCTATTCCTTCAAGGAAATATTCAATAATAATACTGTACATTATTGACTCAGGTATGCAATCAAATATTATTTGGGTACATAGATATACATATAGATAGAAGCTGGAGTTTTACACAGATGCTAGCTTTTGTTCTCTACAAGCACCTGGGCAATAAATATGTATTATTTAATCTCCAATATTTGACTCGTAAAGCCACCTTTGTGTATTAGGATACCCTAATAATATCTTTTTGTATCTTACAATAGCTTACTGCCTTCAGAATGATGATGACTAGCATGACATCCTTAGTCAGTATCCATAGGATGTCTTGGGATGGCTGCTCACAGAAGATGAAACATATGTGAAAGATTTCCTTATGGGGAACCTCCTACTGATTATAGTCTGAGGTAGAATTATGTTTTGAAAATCCTTAATTTTTTCAGGACTAATTAATTTATATTTGAAAGTCAGAGAGAGGGAGCAACAGAGAGACATCCTCCATTTGCTGGTTCACTCTTCAGATGGCCACAATGTACAGTGCTGGGACAAGCCAACCCAGGAGCCAGGAGCTTCATCTGTGTCCCTGACATGAGTATCAAGGGCCCCAAAACTTGGCCCATTTTCTGCTGCTTTTCCCAGGCTGTTAGCAGAGTTGGATGGAAAAGTGAAGTAGCTGGGACTCAAACTGGCGCCCATATGGGTGCTTGCATTTCAGGTGGCAGCATCACCCCATATGCTAAAATTCTGACTCCTAAAAAATTTAAATTAACTTCCTGGGACCAGCATTGTGGAATAGTAGGTAAACTTTCCACCTGCAATGCCAGCATCCCATATGAGAGCCAGTTTGTGTCCCAGCTGTTCCACTTCCAATCCAGCTGTCTATAATGGCCTAGGACAGTCACTGGAGGATGCCCCAAGAACTTGGGCCCCTGCCACCCATGTGGGAGATCCAGATGAACCTCCTGGCTCTTGGCTTTAGTGTAGCTACTGGCTGTTGTGCTGATGAGTGAATCAGTGGATGGAGGATCTTTCTCTCTCTCTTTCTCTCTCTAATTCTGACTTTCAAAATATGTAAATCAATCTTTAAAAAATTAACTTCCTTAAGTATCATTTAAAACTTCCAAGATACAATATCAGTAGTGTTTTTCAATATCAATGGAATGGAATGAAGATAGTCTCTAGTACCCAAAAGATGGAGATCCACACTTGTAACTAATTAAAAATTAGCAACCAGAATCTTATTTATAAAAATCTTTGTGTAAAGCCATCTTTTTTCCGCAATACAAAAAGGAAATCATGTAATGGCTATGTGCTTTCAAAGAGTTTTCCTAAAATATTAGAAGGAGGTCATGTGACTTTGTCCTCTTCAAAGATATTGGTAATAACTTTGGAATGACTTTATAGCCTCTTGAGCTAGGACATACTAATATTCTTTAAGAGAATAGCAATGCTGCTAAGATCATTAAACCCTAAACTCCCAGAAAAACACCTCCTGGACCTTTCTACCAACCTTAAAGTTCTGTAAAAATGTTATGCTACTTATGCACCAAAACTAAAGGTGGGAAAAATACTGAAGTTACCCACAATTATTAAGCTATGAGAATCAGCAGTATTGCTATTCGTGATACTTTAGGTATGATATTTATTGTATGTATTTTTAGTTTATTAATTTTGCCATCTGCATAGATTCTACTGACATGGTCATTTTTTGGTAGTATAGTACTTAGGTCCTCCTTTGATTGTTAAGATTTTTTTAACTTTTATTTAATAAATATAAATATTCAAAGTACACCTTATGGATTACAATGGCTTTAAAATGTATTTCATATAAATCATTTTATTTGTTTCTATTCATTTTTATAATGAATTTAGGGTAATAATTATTCTATCTAGATTTATCGAGAAATTAAATTGCATTTCTGATTATCTCCACAGTCCGAAAAATAAAAGACAACCACTTAATAAATGTTTAAAATGTGAACTCTCCTTCAGCTTTTACTTACTTCACTGGAGATTTTCTATAAAATATGAAGTTACATTTTCATAAGTTTCATTATTCAATATGGGATAAATGTCATCAAGTACAGTACTGAATTTGATTCTTCTTATCATGATCAGTTTATAGATTTTGTTCTACTGTTTTAAATTCTGCATATTTTAACATTGAGAATATCGAAGCTGTTATAATTATTATCTGGATACTTTTATAGAGAGGTGATTGGGATTTAAGAATTTTTGTTCTTGTTCACTATTCAGGGACTTTTGTAAAAATCTATTTTCTTTCTTTTTTAAATAAATTTTCCCATTTTTTGTTTATTTTAATTTCTTCAGTTCAAATAAAGCATATCCTATGTTGGGGCTTATAAAATTAAGGTCTCAAGACCAGTTGATATAGACTACACAGTAGCTTGAGCCAGCATTATCTAGCCATATAACTTTGATCAATTACCCTAGCAATCTTACCTCAATTCTTTTGTGTTTAAAATCAGGTATTTGTGGCTCACCAGGCTCATCCTGCGCCTGTGGCGCTGGCACTCTGGGTTCTAGTCCTGGCTGGGGTGCTGGTTCTGACCCCATTGCTTTTCCCAGTCCAGCTCTCTGCTGTGTCCGAGGAAGGCAGTGGAGGATGGTCCAAGTGCTTGGGCCCTGTACCCGCATGGGAGACCAGGAGGAAACACCTGGCTCCTGGCTTCAGATCGGCACAGCTCGCCAGTGGTAGCGGCCAGCTGGGGGGTGAACCAATGGAAGGAAAATCTTTCTCTCTGTCTCTCTCTCTCACTGTCTAACTCTGCCTGTCAAAAAAAAAAATTAGGTATTTGGAGTATTGTATTAAACTGCTTGTTATTACTTTAAAATACCGGAGAGGAGCTTAATTGAGAATAATAAGGTTTATTTCAATTTACAATTTGGAGTCTACAGTTCAGGATTGCATGGCCACAAACATGGGCATCTGTGGAGTCTGCTCACGGTAGACTGCTCATGGAGGCATGATCACATGATGAGCCACGAAGAAGAAAGAGAACAGTTAGGATGAACTTGAACTCACAATAAGCAAAGTCTTGCAAAGACCACACTCTGAAATCACGCTTGCAATGACCTTAACAACACCTACTTGCTACAGGTCCATGCTGCCACCATTAGATAAAATATACACCCTTAATACATCAACTGTTAACATTAAAACATTAGAGTTTCAACACCTGCATGAGTTTTGGAGAGACAAATCCTTATCAATCCATAACAAATATAATTCTTTTAGTTTCATGATTTGAATTCTGTGCAAAATAAAAAGGAGAAAACCTTAAATATATGTTTGATGCTTCTATGCATTAATCACTTAGTTAACAAATATTATTCAGCGTATGAGCAACATGAGGGAAATAAAATCATGAAACAATTTCTGCCTCTTGAGAATTAAGTTCAATGAACAATTATTTAATCATTGTTATGTATTAGGGAACAGGATATTCATTTACAATTCAAAAATGAATAAAATATATCCTTGAACTGTATTGTAATAAGAACTATATCATAATAAGGCAAGTGCTGTGTGTTCAATGAATTCAGGGCACAATAGGATGAGTAACTGACTCTGAAAAAGCCCATGATTCATTAGAGAAAGGTAACATTTGAGATTGAACTTCAGATGTCCTTTATTGGAACTTTTAATATGATTAGACTGGTATCTTTATATATTCTTAATTTTTATTTTTTGAGATACAGAGAGAAAAGATTGCTGTGCGTGTGTGTGTGTGAGAGAGAGAGAGAGAGAAAGAGAGAGAGAGAGACTCCCAACTGCTAATGATATGGGCCAAGCAGGGAGTTAGTGAAGAACAAAGAAACTCAGAGATTTCTAGCAGTCCTTGTCAGTCTGAATCCCTAACTCCACCCTTTCCCATGCCAATTCAGCACACCCAACTTCCCAGAATACACCTATGCCTCCTCCACCATGAAGAGGATGCCATGATGAACATATGTATTCTGAGATGCCATAAAAACCACCCCAGAGATCATCACATACACTGAATCCCTCTCTAACTCCACCACTTTTGTGTGTACAATGAGGGCGCTACTTTCTAACCAATGTAGGGGCAGCCAAACTGGGGTGTATATGATTCTCCTCATGGCATGAGCTTCCCCTCATGGGACTGCCCATATATACTTCTGAATGTGTACTATCTCTTTAATCTTTTAAAATAAATCCTGCTCCCACCCTTGCACTTTATCTATGTCTCTGCTTTGAATTCTTACCTCACGCAGAGAAAAGAACCTGGATTAACTACAACAGCAGACCCTTTCCAGCAACACTAGTTTACTCCCTAAATGCCTTCAATGCCTGAGGTCAGGTCAGGCTGAAGCTGGGAGCATAAAGTCCATTCAGTTCTCCCCTTGACTGGCAGAGACCTGAACACTTGAGCTACCACAACCTGCTCCCAGGGTCTACACTGGTGAGAAACCAAACTTGGAGCCAGAGCTAAGAGACAAACCTTGATACTGTCATGGAACTCCAGCATCTTAACTGTAGGGAAATAACCACTACAGATGGGAATATTAAAAAATCATGTATTTGGTATCTAACAATATCCACCAAAAGTTTCAGCAACTGCTGAATCTACATTTATTGAATGCTTGTCATATGAAAATAATATGCAGAACCAAATATGTCTATAAACAATACAATAACTCTACCTAAATGGTGCAGGCAGTAAAACCTTTGGAAATTTAGGGCTTGGCAAATTTACCATGAGCTGAGACCATGGAGAATGGCTCAGCAGAGGAAATGGTATATGAACCTGTTTTGAAGAAAAGTAATTCAACATATTGAAAAAACAATCTTCTATCACATCTTAGAATTACAGGTGCTTACAGTGCTTTGCTATTCAGTTTAGCTACAGTAAAGGATTTCTGTAATATATTATACTTCAGAGCCTGCACTGTGGCATAGTAGACTAACCCTCTGCCTGTGGTGCCAGCATCTCATATGAGCGCTGGTTCCTGTCCTTGCTGTAGCTCTTCTAATCCAGCTTCATACAATGGCCTGGGAAAACAGTGGAAGATGGCCCAAGTGCTTGAACCCCTGCAGCCATCTGGGAGGCCCAGAAGAAGCTCCTGGCTCCTGGCTTTGGATTGGCTCAGCTACAGCTATTATGAACATTTGGGGAGTGAATCAGTAGATGGAAGACCTTTTTCTCTATGTCTGTACTCTACCTCTCAAATAAATAAATACAATATTAAAATAAAGAAATGGTGGGGCCGGAGCTGTGGTGTAGCAGGTAAAGCTTCTGCCTGCAGTGCCAGCATCCCATGTGGGGGCTGATTCAAGTCCCAGCTGCTCCACTTCCGATTCAACTCTCTGCTATGGCCTGGGAAAGCAGTACAAGATGGCCCAAGTCCTTGGGCACCTGTATCCCTGTGGGAGACCCAGAAGAGGCTCCTGGCTACTGGCTTCAGATTGGTGCAGCTACAGCCCTTATGGCCAACTGGGGAGTGAACCAGCCCATGGAAGACCTCTCCCTCTCTCTCTCTTTGTAACTTTGACTTAGAAATAAATAAATAAATCTTTTTTTAAAAAAATGTTACATTCTGTTAAGTCTATAAATATAAGAACTCTCATACCTACACCAGCTAAAGAAAGCTTTTCAGCTGTGGATTGCTGATGATCACATTTACCTTCCGAGAGAATAATCCTAGACAAACTCTTAACGCTTGATATTCAGCTGCATTTATCTTTTTTTTTTTTTTGACAGGCAGAGTGGACAGTGAGAGAGAGAGACAGAGAGAAAGGTCTTCCTTTGCCGCTGGTTCACCCTCCAATGGCCGCCACGGCCAGAGCGCTGCGGCCGGCGCACCGCGCGCACCGTGCTCGTTTATCTTCTTTAACCTATTTCCTTTGAGATGCTTCTCTGATCCCCAGTGGTAGTGATAGCTCAAAGCTGAGCAAAGCAAATGGAGGAAGGAAGAGAAGAAGAGAGTATGTGTGTTTCCTGGGGGGGGGGGGGGGGGCGGGGAGATTTATGTTTAAATGCCTGAGCATACCAAGCCATAACGTGGTCTATGGGTCTTTGTTTCAAAAAGTCTCTTGTAGTATGCAATCATTTCTTTGTATCACAGTAGTTTTGTCAAATTGGATGAAACTTGGGTCTGATCTGTGGCATAGCAGGTAAAGCCACCACCTACAGTGCCAGAATCACATCTGGGCTCCAGTTTAAGTCCCGGGGCTGATACAGTTCTGATCTAGCTCTCTGCTATGGCCTGGGGAAGCAATAGAAGATGGCCTAAGTCCTCGGGCCCCTGCACCCACATGGGAGACCTGGAAGAAGCCCCTGGCTCCTGGCTTCAGATTGGCACAGCTCTGGCTATGGGGAATGAACCAGCAGATGGAAGACTTTGTCTTTCTCTCTGTCTCTCTCTGTCTCTCTCTTTCTCTGTCTCTCTCTGCCTCTGTAACTCTGCCTTTCAAAATAAATAAATAATTCTTTTAAAAAGTGGGTGAAATTTAATCATTGCAATAGCATGAGATTCCTCTAGATAATTATGTAGCTTATTATACCTGTTTGAATTTACATTGAAAGTGACTTCTGGTTTCTTCATAGATACTACATTTCACATTTTAATTTACCTAGATTTCCTTTGTGAATCACTTACTAGAAGAAATGTGAGAGTTGGTTTCTTCCAGATCATACTTGCATATTTAGGCTACTTTCTTAATTTGCAAGGTATCCATCCGTATTTATTTACTTGGTGATTATTCTAATATGTTCAAATTGCTTTCTGTTCTGTCTTTGAACATCTATGTTTCTTTTTCTTTATGCTAATGTGACTTTTTTCTCATCATGGACTTAAATTTTTATCTTTTATTATTTATTATTATCATTTCTATTATTATTTTATCTTTCATTTTTGATGCTACAAATTTCTGAATGTAAGCAATAAGGTAGACAAAACTTGAAAACAAGGCCTTTTGCTTGTGTGTATTCTTTGAGTGAGTTCAAAGCTTACACTCATTCACTTTAATAAAGTACAAATTTGTTTTAATATAATTTATTAAGATCTTCAAAATAAAATAAAATAATTGCATTTGTTTTTTAAGAATGTCATTTAGAGTATAAAAGAGAGTACAAAATTATATCAAGACCAATAAGATATTACAAAACAAAAGAAAACATTTTCAGGGATACATGGCTTTTTACCCAGTATGTCATAGTTCTGGCCCTGGTGTGTGTGTGTGTGTGTGTGTGTGTGTGTGTGTGTGTGTGTTTATGTTTTTCAAAGAGGCAGAGAGACAGAGAAGACACAGAGAGAGAGACATACATACAGAGGAGAGAGAGAGAGAAAAATGCACACACACAGATCTTCTACCTGCTCTTTCACCCTCTGAATTGCTGCAACAGTGGGATTGGTCCAGGCCAAACTCAGAACTGAGGATCCATCTCGGTGTCCCACGTGGATACTGAGCCATCTTCCACTGCTTTCCCAGGCACATTAGCAAGTAGGGCAGCCTGGAGAGGAACCAGCACTCTGATATGGAAGGATAGTGTTGCAAGAAGCGGTTTAACTCTTTGTGCCACAATGCTGGCCCCTGGGGACACATGTTCCTGTATAAGGCATGAACCTTTTTTAAAAATTATATTGCATGTAACAGTGATTGACATATTTATATTCAGATAAGATAGCTCATGATTTTTTAAAACAAGATTTATCTTATATTCCTGTCTCAAATGATCTTAAAATTAGTATTAAATTGGGCATAGAAATAGTTCAGTAGATCTTTTTATACAAATGACTATATATTGATATGTCTAATGCCTTTTCTTTAGTCATGAGAATTACTATTCAGTGGGACATTACTGGAAGGACAAAAGAGTTATAAGTACATATGTTATAAGTCTTCAACAATTGGCTGGTGCCATGGCTCACTTGGTTAATCCTCTGCCTGCGGTGCCGGCGTCCCATGTGGGCGCCAGTTCTAGTCCTCTTCCAGTCCAGCACTCTGCTGTGTCCCAGGAAGGCAGTGGAGGATGGCCCAAATGCTTGGGCCCCTGCACCTGCACAAGAGACCAGGAAGAAGCACCTGACTCCTTGCTTCGGATTGGTGTAGCTCCAGCCGTGGCGGCCATTTGGGGAGTGAACCAATGGACAGAAGACTTTTCTCTTTGTCTCTCCCTCTCACTGTCAATAACTCTACCTGTCAAATAAAAAAAATTTAAAAATAAGTCTTCAACAATAAAACAACATAGAAAACAAAGAAATTGCATGCTTATGTACAGAATACTGAGTAACTTCATTCTGTTTTTTGGATGCCTATAAATTAGAGTATTCTTGTGGAAATTTACTAATAAGTGGGGTTTCTTTAAGGAGAAACCAAACATTAAATTCTTTGTGACACAGATTTATTTTCTTCTGTTAAAGACTGTAATAGGTGCAGGTGAAGCCACTGAGATTCAGCTTCTCAAAGTAGAACTTATGTGTACGTATGTATGTGTGTGTGGAGGAGTGGGTGGGAGGATTGTGTGTTTGATTGTAAGAAAGTAATCCATTGGCACAGAATGCCTCCAGTCTCCTTATTTATCTGTGATGTCATGTACATGTCTATGTAACAGTGGATGCTATACTAGAGCACATTTGTTTTAATTAAATAGTTTGAGCCTAAATAGTAACTCTTGCCTACCAAATCATACAATATATTAAAAATAAATAAAATTGAAATCAAAATTTACAATTAATAGACACTTCAGAGAGACTTTACATACCTTGGTCTAATGGTGATTCTAACACTCACGGTGATATGGGCCAATTATATAAAGCCATTTTGAAAGGCTGTTTTTCACCATGTTTTTTCAATTCTTCAGAGTCTGCAGTGATGACCAACATCAGATACCATTAAGAAGTCTTCAAGCGTGTAAAATAATATGATTTCACAATGATTACATATTCACTCTACAGCTGGCTGAGTTTTTACATCTCCATTTGTCATTGACGATTGTGTCCAATTAAATGATTAGCTTTTAAAAACTGCTGCACATTATGAGAGTGAACTTGTGTTCCATTGCACTGAGTGATGCAGAAACAAACTCATTACAGCATGTAATTCACCCATATTAAATAACAAACAGATGGCTGCTGTAAATGAGAGCTCCTTTTTCTCTTCAAAAGTGCCAGGAAAAAGGTGTTTTTATTTATCTTTGTTTCCAGCTTCTTTCTGTTTTCTTGACAAGTGGGCAGCTGGTTGCTGAGGTTTTCAATTGGTGCAGAAGAATGAAAAGCCTGTTTCCATTAATTTCCCCATAAAATAAGTCTTTGAATCATTTCTGTTATAAATGCAAGTGCAGTAGCAAGCTGCTGCTTGATTAATTCACTTATTATGAAGATTTCATCTTTTATAAGAGGGCCTGCAGGTAATTTATCTTGTTTAGTAAGATTAGAAAAATGTAATTATCTTGATACCTTTGGACCCCTCTCATTTTAATTGTGTTCCTATAAATTTCAAACATAAAGATGGGAATTTTTGCGCACAAATGTTCCAACATGTGTTCGAAAAATGTGCTGTGATATCTGCATAAGAATTTATCAAGTAAAATGTATTATGACTGTACTAATACAGGAATGCATACAAATAAAGCTAGCACAAAATTATAGTAGTGTGTACAAACAAATATCTGCATTTCCAGCTCCCTAGCCACCTAACAGCTGGAGTGAGGTAAAGGGATTTGGGATTTGTTACAAAGACTTTTTTTTCCTTTATGAAGCATAAATGTCACTGGGGATATGAAGAAATCTCTCTTATTTATACTAGTAAAATTTAAATTGCATTTATTGTGAAATATTCCAAACTCAAGTGAATTGACTACTATAGATAGATAGATTCATAGGTAGATAGATAGATAGCATATCTTCCCATCTTTTTCACTACACCTATTAGCATTCTTGCAAAGCTGGAATTATCTCTGAATTTATAGAGACAATATAATTTGGTTTATTTTTAAAAATATTTTTGAAAAGAGTGAGCATTTGGTGCAGTGGTTAAGGCCACCACGTAGGACGCACACATCCCATGTCACAGAGCCTGGTTTGAGTCCCTGCTCTGTTTCTTTTTTTTTAACTTTTATTTAATAAATATAAATTTCCAAAGTATAACTTTTGGATTATAGCGGCTTCCCCCCCAAAACCTCCCTCCCACCCACAACCATCCCATCTCCTGCTCCCTCTCCCATCCCATTCACATCATGATTCATTTTCAATTATCTTGATATAGAGAAGATCAATTTAGTATATATTAAGTTAAGATTTCAACAGTTTGCACCCACACAGAAACACAAAGTGTAAAGTACTGTTTGAGTACTAGTTATACTGTTAATTCAAATAGTACAACTCATTAAGAACAGAGGTCCTACATGGGGAGAAAGTGCACATTGACTCCCGTTGTTGATTTAACAATTGACACTCTTATTTATGACGTCAGTAATCACCCGAGGCTCTTGTCATGAGCTGCCAAGCCTGTGGAAGCCTCTTGAGTGTGTCAAATTCGATCTTATTTAGCCAAGGCCCCTGCTCTGCTTCTTATTCCAGTTTCCTGCTAATTTGAAGCCTAGGACACAGCAGCGATGGCTCAACTAGATGGATACCTGACACCCAGAGGGGAAACAAGTTATCACATTCCTGTATCTTAACTTGGACTTGGACTGGACATTTGTAGAGTGAACCAGTATAAGAAAGATCTCTTTTCCCAGCTCTGTATTTTTCTTTTTTGAATAAAAATGAAAATAACTAATCAAAAAATAAGATTAAAAATATCCTTCAAGAATGTAAAAAAGAATCCCTATTTCCTTCCATTTGTGAATCCCTATTTCCTTCCATTTGTAACTTCAAATATTCTGTCTTGCAGAGATCTTGCTCTGGACCTTGGTAGAAATGTCTCTCTTTCTCAGATCTTTCCCCCAATTCTGCTCATATTGGTGCTTTTAATACTTTTCATTTCATTTAATCCATAGTATTTAATTTTTTGCTAGATTTTTGAAAATGTTGTGATTATGTAAATGAATTACTTTTTGTGGCAAAGTGCATATTTCTCTCAGCCTAGACTCACTGACTTGAAATCAATAATATATTATACCACTATAAACTCTTTCAGAGATTTTCATCTTTTTCTGTGGCTTGAGACCAAAGCATTTCATCCTTATGGTCCCTTGAATAGTACTGAACTGTTCAGGTGATTGCTTTAGTAAGTTCTGTGAGCTCTGTGCCTCTTTGGGCATATAACAAAGTGTTGTTGGGCTGAACTGAGAATTCCTACATAAGGAACTGCCTAGCATTCAAATTATGTATAATTAGGCTTCTAATTATAATACTTTTATCTGTTTTTCAAACAGCTTTCCATATATTGTGACAAAACTGTATAACATCAAATTGAATCACTAGGTTAATCCTCGGCCTGCGGCACCGGCATCCCATATGGGCACTGGTTCTAGTCCCGGTTGCTTGTCTTCTAGTCTAGCTCTCTGCGGTGGCCTGGAAAGGCAGTGGAGGATGGCCCAGGTGCTTGGGCCCCTGCACCCGCATGGGAGACCAACAAAAAGCACCTGGCTCCTGGCTTCGGATCGGCACAGCTCCAGCCGTTGAGGCCATTTGGGGAGTGAACCAACGAAGGGAAGTCCTTTCTCTTTGTCTCTCTCACTGTCTGTAACTCTACCTGTCAAATAAATAAATGAAATCTTTAAAAAATATAATAGAAACACAGCTATTATCAGTACAGAACACTTGCATGTTTTCATTTTTTTTCTATTGTGTGTGATTTATTCACTTTACTGTATAGATACAGTTATTGCTTCTGAATATATCTGCCTCAAGTGCTCTCTGTAAAAAAATTACCAATTGTGAATATTTGTGTTACTTGTGCCAACATTGTGGAGTAGTGGGCAACGCCAGCACCTTGGACACTCTCATTCCACATGGGCGCCAGTTCACAAAGTGGCTGTTCCACTTCTGATCCAGCACTCTCCTGATAGTCTGGGAAAAGTAGCTGAAGATGCTCCAAATATTTGGTCCCTTGCCAGCCAGGTGGAAGACCTGGATTAAATGCCTGGCTCCTGGCATTAGCCTGGCCCAAAACTGGCTATTGAGTCCATCTAGAGAGTGAACCAGCAGTTAGAAGATTTCTCTCTCTCTCTCTCTCTCTCTCTCTCTCTCTCTCTCTGTGTGTGTGTGTGTGTGTATCTCTCTGTGTGTGTGTGTGTCTCTCTTTCTTTCTCTCTGTGACTCTCACATTCCAAATAAATAAATAAATCTTAAGAAAAAATTTAAAATATTTGCATGTGATTTTATGATCAATTTTGCAAATAGATACTAAAGCTGGTTCATGTTTAATATTTAGTGTCAGGATTGGGAAAGGGCCTCAATTTATTAAGCATGTGGTCTCCTCCACTTTACTCTGTGGATCTGTCACCTTCACTGTAACGACTGTGTACTGTAGACTGAATCATAAACCCTAAACTTTGTATGTCGATGGCTTTACCCTAATGTGTTGGTTTTCAAAGTGAGACCTTTAGGGGATAACTAAGTTTAAATAAGTTATAAAGATTAGGCCTTTATAATAATATTAATGTCCCTAGAAGAAAAAGAATAGAGTCCAGAGTGCTCACACACATTCTCTGATTCTCTCTCTTTCCTTGCCATGTTAGAACATAACAAGAAAGCAGTCACCTGCGAGTCAGGAAGAGAGTTCTCATCAGTAACTAAATAAGCCAGAACCTTGATCTTGGGCTTCCAGCCTCCAGACTGTGAAAAAATACATTTCTTCGTTAAACCCAGCAATCTATGTCTTTTTGTTAGGACAACCCAAGCTTGCTAAAACACTGTTGCTGCCTTGCCTCAGCGCCAGAGTTTTTAGGAGACTCGCTCATTTATCTTTCTACCCTCTTTCAGAAACACTATATCTTATATTTAATACAAAATAAAATTATAAAAAGTTTATATTTATTCTGTTTATATATATTTATGAAGTTGATGACAAAATAAAACTTCCTAGGACATACCTATGTCATAGTGCACAAACATCTACTATAATTCATTAACCTGTTAAAATAGTAATTGGAAAATTAAATATTAACAAATATTTTTCTTATGTTTTGATCATTGGTAAAGATGAAGTGGTAACTTGGTAAAACTCTTTAATTTCTCCTTTCAGTAATGGAGCTTCATCTGTCATAATTTACCTAATGTAGACTAATGTACTCTTTATAAATTTTAAAATTTCTTTGGAGGCATCTGAAGTATTTGATCCCGAGACTTTCAGAGTCTCTTTTTGGTTAAGATAGAAATAAATAAAAGAACTCTTCTGAGATATAGTCTTAATGTAGAACAGGCAACTTTGAAGGGGAAAAACACTAAAATTACTTGTTATCCAAAATGTATTAATACCCTTTTATATCCTTAGGTTAAAGTCTAAAATGAAATATAATTTTGGGAGATGTAAGAAGAAATCAATGATATTGAGGGAAGGAATTTAGCAAAATCAGTAAGTAAATACATAAGTTTATTTCTTTAAAGTCTTATGTTTATTTTATTTATTTGAAAGGCAGATTTAGGCTGGCGCAGTGGCTCAACAGGCCAATCCTCCGCCTTGCGGCGCCGGCACACCGGGTTCTAGTCCCGGTCGGAGCGCCCGATTCTGTCCCGGGTGCCCCTCTTCCAGGCCAGCCCTCTGCTGTGGCCCAGGAGTGCAGTGGAGGATGGCCCAAGTGCTTGGGCCCTGCACCCCATGGGAGACCAGGAAAAAGCACCTGGCACCTGGCTCCTGCCATCGGATCAGCACGGTGCGCCGGCCGCAGCGTGCCGGCTGCGGCAGCCATTGGAGGGTGAACCAATGGCAAAGGAAGACCTTTCTCTCTGTCTCTCTCTCTCACTGTCCACCACTCTGCCTGTCAAAAAAAAAAAAAAATGAAAGGCAGATTTACAGAGAGAAGAAGAAATTGAGAGAGAAAAAGAGAGAGAGAGAGAGAGAGAGAGAAATCTTCCATCTACTGGTTCACTCCTCAAATGGCCACAACAGTCTGGGTTGGGTCAGGCCAAAGCCAGTAGCCAGGAGATTCTTCTGGGTCTCCCCCATGGTTGCAGGGGCCCAAACACTTGGGCCATTGCTTTCCCAGGAGCACCAACTGAGAGCTAGATTGGAAGTGGAGCAGCTGAGTTTTGAATTGATGCCCAGATGGGATCAGCATTGCAGGTAGAGGCTTAACCCATCACACCACAACTCTGGCCCCAAGTCCTAGGTTCTAAAGTAAGTATTAGGGCTGCTGAAATCGAAAGAGGTATAATAGAAATAGAAAGGTGCCATGAACACGAAATGGTGAGAAAATACCACCAAAAGAGGAAAGAAGCAATGAACAGAGCTAAAGGTTTTTATAATCCAATAAAAATTATTCTTCTTCGAAGTGAATTTCCACACCAATATCCAACAGGCATATTTGTTTCTTCTAGAATCAGAAACAGAAAACAGCAAAAGCAGTACCCATAAACTTAGTCAGTCGTTTCAGTTCTCTATTGCAATGAGTGGCATAAGTCAACATAGTATTATTTCTCATGACTGTATCAGGTGAACTGCCATATCTTGTGTTCCAGGTGGTCATTTCAGATGCTAAGAGGTCCAAAAAGGCCTCATCTACAGTGGTGGCAATTGATGCTGCCAGAGTCCTGATTGTATTAGGCCTCTCATTACGATTGTTCAAGCTTCCTTTTAGAACGACAGCTTTAGGCTATCAAGACTGGTGAAATGGGTCTAAGAAGCAAAGGTAGAAACTGCTAGACCACTAGGGGGCTTAATCCCAGAGTTTTCGCATCACTACTTTGTTATTCCACTGGTTTAGCAAGATTGGCACAGACTCAAAATGGGACTAATATAGAAAAACATGAATGGCAAGGGTTATGGTTTATTGGAGCCTCAAAAGTAAAATCTATCACCTAGGATTGGTGGAAGAATACCACTAAGAACCCATATTTTGGCCGGCGCCGTGGCTCAACGGGCTAGTCCTCCGCCTTGCGGCGCCGGCACACCGGGTTCTAGTCCCGGTCGGGGCACCGGATTCTGTCCCGGTTGCCCCTCTTCCAGGCCAGCCCTCTGCTGTGGCCCAGGCGTGCAGTGGAGGATGGCCCAGGTGCTTGGGCCCTGCACCCCATGGGGAGACCAGGAAAAGCACCTGGCTCCTGGCTCCTGCCATCGGACGAGCGCGGTGCGCCGGCCACAGCGCGCCGACCGCGGCGGCCATTGGAGGGTGAACCAACGGCAAAAGGAAGACCTTTCTCTCTGTCTCTCTCTCACTGTCCACTCTGCCTGTAAAAAAAAAAAAAAAAAAAAAAAAAAAAGAACCCATATTTTCAGGAAGCAGTCTGTTTTTGTTGAAATGGAGGAAAAGAATAAAGATGAGCAAGAAAAAAGCAAATTGTCACATAAGTAATCCACAATAAGGGAAAACATAAAAAACAATGAAATGTCTTGTCATTTTGCATCTTTCAGAATGACTATTACCAAGATACTAACATATAACAAATGTTATCAAGGGTACAAGGAAAAAGAAATTCTAGTGCACTGTTGGTAGTAATGAAGACTGGTCTAACCATTGTGAAAAACAATATTGAGGCAACTAAAACTTGTTAATAAAAACTTTGTATATGATCCAGCAATCTTTCTTCTTGTCATAAATTCAAAGGAAATGAAATCACCAACTTTGTGGTGTCCCCATGTCTATTGCAGTATCGTTCACAGTAGCCAATATGAAGATACTTCAAAAAGTTTTTGAAAGGTATAATTAAAAGGTAAACTTATTTGAAATCTATGTATAGTCTTTTCAAAAAACACATTTCCATGAATTTTTTAAGAGATGTCCTATACATAAAAATCTTCAGTGTTGTCAGATGACTGGATCAAGAAATTGTTGTAGGGGAACCAAATTGAAGAAATCATGATACGCTAAGAGTACATACAGACTATTCTCAGCTATAAAAAAGCAGATCCTGCCATTTGTGACAAGGATGAGTCCAGAGGATACAATGATGTGTGAAATAAGGCAGACACAGAATAAAAAATACTGCATGATTTCACTTATATGTGGACTCTTAAAAACAGTAAAATGCATAGAAATTAAGAGAGGTTGTTAATGGCTCAGGAGGTGGCATAAATGGAAAGATGTTTGTCAATTGGTGAAGTTTTAGTTATGCAGAATGAATACATCTAGAAATGTACCACAAGTGAGCTATAGTTAAGTATACTGTATTGTATCCTGGAAATTTGCTAAAAGGTATATTTTAGGTGCTTTTACTACATGATTACAAGATAATTATGTGAAATGACATAAATTAATTCAGTTGACAGTAATTATTTATAAGTGTATCAAAATCATATTATAAACCTGAAATGAATATAATTAGAAAAATGAAAACATTATCTCTATTGGACAAAGAAGAACAAAATATATAAGAAAGCACACAAAATTATCTATCATGAGAAAGGTCTCAATTATTTTGGAATAGAGCCTTAACTTCCATCACCAACAAACCAGACCAAATACACACTATTGCAAATAACTGTAGAAATCTACCTCTGAAGTGGTGAGCAATATAAAAGGAGACTATACAGTACCTATACAATGAAAGTACATGAAAAAGGGAAAAGAACGGAATAAGATGAAAAAATACTAATTCAGAAGAATCTCCACCAGAAAAAATATAATGGAGGTGAATAAAATATATGACAAAGGGTCATTCAAATTCAACAAGAAGTTTGTGGGCTGCTGCGGTGTAGCCAGTAAAGCCACCTCCTGCTCCATATGGGATGCTGTTTCTAATCCCAGCTGCTCCACTTCTGATCTAGCTCCAGATTAATGGCCTAGGAAAAGCTCAGAGGATGATCCAAGTGTTCAGTTATCTGTCATATACATTGGACACCAAGATGAAGTTCCTGTCTTCTGTCTTTGGGCTAGCCTAACCCTGGCTGTTGGAGCTATCTGGAGACTGAACCAGTGGATGGAAGATCTGTCTCTCTCTCTAACTTCAAATGAATAAGCAAATCTTAAACAAAAGAAACAATTTCAAACATTGAAGAATATTATTACACTGAGCTGTTTTTGAGAAACATACTAGAGAAAAAAACTTCAAACAATGGAAATATGATTCTAGAAAATGCAGCAGTATGGTAAAATTATAAGACTAGGAAACTTTATGGTAAATTTTATGCAAATAAATATTAAAACTTCATGAGATGTTGGAAAATTAAGGAAATTCTAGGAAAAGGAGAATTTTAAAAAATGATTCCAGAAGTTAGCAAGTTTGATCAAACAAATTTCCCAAGAGAAATTAGACAGATTTAAAAGTTTCCTTCAACTCATAAAAAAAGCCTAGGCTCAGATGTTATCAAAAGAAAATTCTACCAAAACTGTGATCCGATAAATCCAATGTTGTTTAATGTGCTATGAATCACATAAAAAAGAAAATAAAAAACTTTCCAAGCCCTTATTAAGCAAAAATAATCTGTAATAAAATCTTACTCTTTTAAGAAAAAAAAAGCTACCACTGTGAGTTCTTATTGTGGATATTTATGTTGAAATTCTTAGTAAATAATTCACAAAGAGAAAACATATGTTAGAAGTGCAGTAACCCAAGTCCAAATAGAGTTTATTTTGTAAGTGTCTGGATGTTACAATGTTAGAATGCGTCTTTATTGTAGTTGTTTTAGTGACATCTTTTTCTAAAACTTAAGAATTATAGCTAAGCTTTCAAGATAGACAAGAGTATCTCATATCTACCAAAAGCTCTTACACTTTAGGTTTGTTATTGAGATATAAACCAGAGTAAAATATATCAATTTCACCTAATTGTACACATATTTTGTTGTATCTTCTATCATTTATTCTTACAGCACAAATTAACCACCAACTATACAAAAATTTTCTTCTTTGACTGTATTACTCCAATAATGGAAATGCTACATTGGACTAAGATCTTTTATCAAACACTTAAATTTAATATTCTAGAAATTGGCTTGCAGTTTTATGGAATTTACATAAGTAGATAAAGATGATCAATTTTTAAAAAGTTTTTATTTGTATAAGGTGAACAAAATGCATGAATTTCTTATATACAGATGTAAGAGCACAATGATACTTCCCGCCCTAGCCTCACTCCTACTCACTCTCCTTCCCACCCTTTTCTCCATCCTTCCCACACTCCCACCCTTTTTCCTCCTTCCTATCTTATTTCTTATAATTTTTACAATGATATACATTTAGTTTATTTTATAATCACAAACTTAACCCTTCACCAGATAAATAATTCAACAAGTAGTAAGTAGAAAAACCAATGTTTCTCAAGAGTATAGAAAAGGGATGTAAACAATATTCAAATCTTAAAATGTCAATTTCACTGTTATTACGTTACATTTTATGCTTTGTGCATTAATTATCACAGATCAGAAAAAACATGATATTTGTATTTTGGGAACTGGCTTTTTTTCACTATACATAATGGTTTCCAGTTACATCCATTTTGTTGCAAAAGACAGAATTCCATTCTTGTTTATGGCTGACTAGTATTCCAGTGTATATGTACCACATTTTCTTCATCTAGTCATCAGTTGATGGTCATCTGTATTGACTCCATATCTTAGCTATTGTGAATTGAGCTACAGTGTACATGAGGATATAACAAACTCTTTCATATAATTATTTCATTTTGTTTGGGTAAATTCTCATGAGTGGATCTGCTGGATCATATGTATATATATTTTCTTTCTGAGGAATCTCTACACTGTCTTCCACAATGGTTGTACTAGTTTACATTCTCATCAACACTGTGTTAGAATACCTTTTCCCACAATTCCTCATCACCATTTATTGTTTTTTTGATTTTTAGATGATAGCCATTCTAACTGCGGTAAAGTGAAACCTCATCGTAGTTTTGATTTGCATTTCTCTGATGGCTAGTGATCCTCAGCATTTTTTCATGTGTCTGTTGACCGTTTGTATTTCATCCTTTGAAATGTGCCAGTTCATATCCTTTGCCCATTTCTTGACTGGATTTATTGTTGTGTTGATGTTGAGTTTTTTGAGCTCTACAGAATCTAGATATTAATGCTTTATCAGTTGCACAGTTTGCTAATATTTTCCTTCATCTGTCCCTTGCTTTTTAACTTTATTATGTGTTTCTTTTGCCATGCTGAAGCTTCTTATTTTGATCTTTTATGTCACATGATCCTAAAAGTCTACCTCTGGGCAGAGTTTACCATATAAGTAACATTTTATGAGATATTTTGTATATGAAATACTACAGAATGTTTGTTGCATTTTTCTAATATTTTATTTTATTAAATTTTCTTTCCGGCAGGCGCCATGCCTCACTTGGTTAATCCTCTGCTTGCGGCACCAGCATCCCATATGGGCTCTGGGTTCTAGTCCTGGTTGCTCTTGTTCCAGTCCAGTTCCCTGCTCTGGCCCAGCAGCTGGTGGAGGATGGACTAAGTGCGTGGGCCCCTGCACTCACATGGGAGACCAGGAAAAGGCACCTGGCTCCTGGCTTTGAATCAGCTCAGCACTGGCCATAGCAGACATTTGGGGAGTGACCCAACAGAAGGAAGATCTTTCACTCTGTCTCTCTCTCACTGTCTGTAACTCTACCTGTCAAATAAATTTTTAAAAAAATATTTCATTGTACAGGCACATATTGTTAATTAAATAAATCTTAAGTTCAAGTGACTGATTAAGTAAGAATTTGGCCATTTTTACTTAGAAGTTGTTATTCTAGAAAAAGCTATGTTTAAGCAGAAATGTTGCCTCTAGAATGCACATTTTTCTGTGTTTAATAAGAGTGGGACATTTCTGTTATATGTTGCTAGGCATTTAAGATTTTCCAACAGATGTCCTCATTCTAAGAAAAAGGATCAGGAACAAAAATGCCAATGTACATAGAAATGGTGTAATACAAATGCCAAGATAATGTTGCTTCTGGTAACTTGAGCAAAATATAAGATACTTAGGAGGGAAAAATGTTTCCATTTACTAACACAAATTAAATAGGGCCAATTTTTTTGGAAGTGTAAGAAATGACAGATATTTCCTAATTGAAAATAAATGAAAAGTGTAAAATAACTTAAAATGTAAAAAATAATTAGACCTTGGAAAATATGTGTGTAGTGCCTAGGAGGTATTCAAGGGTGTCTGGGAATGAATTTAGAATTAGTTAATTTAGATTTAAACAGTTAGTGACATCAATCTGCAGATGGCCTCTGGATCTTTTAGTTAGTAAAACATATATGAACTAAAGGCTCAGTAAGTCTTCCCCCTTATGGCAGCAGTATGCATTGTATGAATTAAAAACAAAAATGTAAGTGTTGATAGCTTCAGAAGTCCTTTGAGAATATTGTGTAAATGGCAACTCAGCCCAACCTACCCATCCCCCATTTAATAAAAATTTTATTATTCAAGCTGTGAATCAGCATGGCCTATAAACTGTCAGCTTCCCTTCCATGACTTTGATTCTTGACAGCTGTAATTGACATATATAAACTCTTTGAATGTGACTTCTGGCAAATTTCAGTAGTGTAAATTTTTAGACTACTAGGCAGATGGCTAAGTGCACATGTTTGAATACTTTGGTTTTTGCCTGTTAATTTGGGGTTTGCCATGTGTTTATTGTTTGGGGGACACCAGTACATTTTGTGACCATTTCTAGGACATCTCATTATTCACTCAAGACTAATACACCTAATATAAAAATTAAGTCGTTGTGGTTTCTTACTGGTTGTACACCCCCTACAAAAACCAAAATATAAATATTGAATAAATGCTAGTTGAAATATTTCAAAATTTTCAATAGAATTATGTAGATCAAACCAAATAGAGATGTTCACATTTAAGATCTGATATTTGGCCGACGCCGCAGCTCACTAGGCTAATCCTCCACCTTGCGGCGCCGGCACACCGGGTTCTAGTCCTGGTCAGGACAGCAGATTCTGTCCCGGTTGCCCCTCTTCCAGGCCAGCTCTCTGCTGTGGCCCAGGAGTGCAGTGGAGGATGGCCCAAGTGCTTGGGCCCTGCACCCTATGGGAGACCAGGTGAAGCACCTGGATCCTGCCTTCGGATCAGCGCGGAGCACCGGTCACAGCACACTAGCCACAGTGGCCATTGGAGGGTGAACCAATGGCAAAGGAAGACCTTTCTCTCTGTCTCTCTCTCTCTCTCTCTCACTGTCCACTCTGCCTGTCCAAAATTAAAAAAATAATAAAAAAGATCTGATATTTTTATATTTATTATTCCATTTTTATCTAATGATGGGTATAAATTATTCTATTTTCCAAAAATATCAGAGCTATTTTTAATATATAATTTATTTTCTAAGGATTCAATTTACCCTTGTTTCACCCCTGTATGATAGTAGCCATTTCCCAAAGATGCTAACAATAATGGATTGGAAACCAGAATGAGTGTGTTTTCCCTACATGCTTCTTATTTTGCCATATTTTCCATTTTTCTTAGCTTTATTTCTGTTTTAAGAATAGACATTATAAATATATATTTATATATATTATAATATATATTATACATTCCTATATATATTTATATATATATTGGAAGCAGAGCAGCTGGGACACAAACTATTACCCATAAGGGATGCCAGCATATATATATATATATATATATATTATATATATTATATAATTTAGTTGAAATATATAGCAGGACTCTGCTTTTTAATATATTTGGAATACTATTCAGTTATTTCATGAGATTTTAGTGTTTTGTGTTGCAGTTAAGATAAGATTCTTAGTTCACATTCATCACATATGAGAAATTTTAAGTGAACTCTGAACAAAAATAAGTTTTGTCTCAACTGACTCCATATAACCATAGAGTTTTCTCAATCTTCTTTATTACTACATATGGCAAATTTTAAGATACGTGTTTAAAATTGGAGAATTATATTTAACCAAAAACTCTAGGTTAATATCTTGGTGATCTGTCCCTTTATTGTTCTGTTAGAAGATAAAGTATTTATCAGAAAATTCAGTTTATGTAAGATGCTGTTTCTGCTGTAAGCCACATCCAAAACACATTTTAAAAGAACTATCACAAGCTTTCACTTTGGTCTTTTAAACAATGTATTTCTCTCTGGAATAGTTTATCATTTTTATGTTAACTCAAAAAGGTGTGAATAAATGACATAATTGTCTCCACTGGTCCCCTCACACAACTCTTGGTTTTAGCAGAGTTTTTGACATGCCACCTTAAAATCGTAGTATAAAACTGATTATCTCATAAAATTTTCACACGTTATTTTTGTAGTTCACTTACTGAGATAACTTAGTGCAGACTAAATGAACAATTTTGCTGTAAATAATAAAATACAATAACAGGTAAAATGTGCCATTTTATACAAGCTTGAGAAGAAAAAAATTGTTCATGCTATATCATGGGAGGAATGAAAAAATATTGTTTGTAGGCTTCAATGGAAATTTTTATGAATTCATGAATTTTTAGCTCAGTCATTTTACTTTAAGATCCTGTAATTGTTAAAATTTGAAGTTATGAATGTTAAAATAAACTAATCTCTGTTGACAGAAGAACAATTGGTGGTATTTTGACACAAATTGCCTAAACTTACAGATCAGTTTGGAGAGAATGAAAATATTTTACATGTTGAAGTGTCCAATCCATGAACATGGTATATGTCTCCATTTATTTAGATATTTGATTTGTTTCATTGATATTCTTAAATTTATGCATATAAGTCCTATACATTTTAACTCTTGGTTAAGAAGTTATATTCTTCAGAGTGAATCAAAATGCTACTATATTTGCTATCTTGTTTAAACAGTTAGTATGCAGAAAGGTGATTGACATTTTTTGTGTGATTTTGTATCCTGCAACATTGTTAAATCCACTTATTAATTGTAAGAAACTTTTGTATATCCTATGGAATTTTTCTAAGTAGATGGTACATGTAATTTTATTTCTTTCCAATATATATGGCTTTTATTTCTTTTTCCTACGTTTATAGTGAATAGAACTCCAAGTATTGAATTAACCAAGAGCAGTGGAAGCAGCCATCCTAGTCTTGTCCTAATCTAAAGGGGAAATCATTCAGTTTTTCACCACTGAATATAAATATACCACAGACATTTGGCACGTTCTGGTATTGATCACAGCAATGAAAGGAATATCACAATAATCTAAGTCATACTTTTTTTTTGTTTTTGTGTGCAGAAAAAATCATTTTAATTTACTGTGGTCTATTAAATAGATAATACATTTGACCTAAAAGTGTACAAGTCTTAAATTACGTTATTGCTAAAAACTACTAACAATCATCTGAGCTACTGGAAAAATAACACTGATAGACTTGTTCATCATAGTGTTGCCACAAACTTTCAACTTGAAAAAATAATATTTGGGGTCAGTGTTGTAGTATAACAGGTTAAGCTGCCACCAGTGATGCTGGCATCCCTTTGGGCACTAGTTTGTGTCCCAGTTGCTCTGCTTCCAATCCAACTCCCTACTAGTGGCCTGAGAAATGTAGTGGAGGATGGCCCGTGTTTGTACCCTTGCACCCTTGTAGGAGACCACAATGAAGTTCTTGAATCCTGGTTTTGGCCTGGCTCAACTCCAATCATTGCAACCATTTGAGGAGTGAACTAGATGATGGAAGATCTCTCTCCCTCTCTCTCTTTCTATCTCTCCCCCCTCTCTTTGTAACTCTAATTTTTAAATAAATAACTAGGTTTTAAAAGTAAATGTTTTTAAGTATAATATTGACAAAACATGATATTAAGTGCCTAAATAAAATTAGATATGTCTTTACAATATTAGCCATAGTTTTTTTTTCTAAGATGTACCTTATCAAATGCAGAAATATAAAAAAGAAGAAGGATTGTATCACAATCAATATCCTGATTGCAGTCCTGTACTATAGTTTTCCAAAATGGTATCTATAGGGGAAAGTGGACAAAGTTTACCATGGTTACCAGATCATTTGTATTGGGAAGAAATTAAAAATACATAGTAAGTTTAGCTGATAAATAATTTCTGTTGTATAACTATATAGTGAAACAGGAGCTAAAAAGATAATTTATACTAGTAAATGAAAACTAAACTTATGTAGATAATATAAGTCCAGGGAGAAAAGAACCAGACATGCCAAGTTCAAACACCATATTGATGTAATACCAATGAAAGTGAGCTTGGAAATAATGATATAAAAAAAGAAAGTAAAGGGGGCTGGAGCTTTGGCATAGTGGGTAAAGCTCCTCCCTGAAGTGCTGGCATCACATATAGGCACTGGTTTGAGTCCTGGCTACTCCACTTCCGACCCAGCTGTGCTATGGCCTGGGAAAGCAGTGGAAGATGGCCCAAGTCCTTGGGCCCCTGCACCCACATGGGAGACCTTGAAGAAGCTCCTGACTCCTGGCTTCAGATCAGCGCAGCGCCAGCTGTTGTGGCCATTTGGGGAGTGAACCAGTGGATGGAAGACTTCTCTCTCTCTCTGCCTCTCCTTCTCTCTCTGTGTAACTCTGACTTGCAAATAAATAAATAAATCTTAAAAAAAAAAAAGGAAGAACAATGAAGAAAATATGATTTGAGCTTTTTTAAAAGGTGGCATACCTTTTATGGCATACTTTTTATAGCATACCTACATACTTTCAGCAATACATTTTAAAAGTTGCAAGTAAATGGGAACAGAATAATATGGAAAAATTGGTTAATGAGTGCTAAGTTATAGATATATCATAGAACACTTCTGTTCTATGATATGGTAGGGTGGCTATAAATAATGATGTATTTTATTTTAAACTGTAAGAAGTAATTTTGAATGTTTTGAACATAAAGAAATAATAAATATTTGATTATATGTATGTATGTATATGTCTATATTTACACTGATTGGTCATTATACAATATTTACATGTATTGCAATCTCACATGGTATCCTGTAATTACATATAGTTTATATGCGTTAGTTAAAATACTTTTAAAAGAAAATTAAGTAACAGAGAATGCTAAATGGAGGAAGTAATTTTTTATGATAAGAATATATGAGAGTATTTTTTATCGATATACAATCACATGGACCATACTTTTTAGAAGAAATTCCAGTTTCTCAATGGGTGGTTAAAACTCTAGGAGTTTGGAGGATATCACTAGCTTTATATTTTCATGAAAAAAAATGTAGTATGTATATATATATATATATATATATATATATAGAGAGAGAGAGAGAGAGAGAGAGTAAAAGATGTAATTGGCACAAAGTTAAACATATGTAACACATGAAACATTTGATGTGACAGCCATTCTCAGGTATACAGTAAGAATGTCAACTAACCACTGCCAAGACAATTAGATTTGTTTTACAGAAAATAAATGATACAGTAAATGGAATCAAACAATGCAATACCATGAAATAAACAGTGAACTTTTCTGTTTTACATAAATGAATAGTTTTGATTGTGAATGATGTGCAATTATGTGGTTATGGCTATTTGTTTTCTATTGATAATATGATAAATTTTATAAAACATCTAACATATGTAACTTTGCTGTTTGACTTTCAAAAACATTATGAACATCTTCTCAACTTTTTGAGAAGATTGACTTCTTCAATGAAAGAAATAAAATGTAAGAATTAAATCCAAAATATTGTTTGAATAAGAGATAAGAAGAGAATCATAGAGTAGGTAAAAATATTTGCTTGACTAAAGAGGAGACATGTACTAAAACTCTTCAAAGTAATTTATATATATTCTAGCACTGCTCATTGTAG
The DNA here is from genome assembly GCA_949820135.1 of Sylvilagus floridanus. Lineage (NCBI taxonomy): Eukaryota > Metazoa > Chordata > Mammalia > Lagomorpha > Leporidae > Sylvilagus > Sylvilagus floridanus. Next base: position 93,344,442 of record OX463230.1, read on the forward strand.
ATAAAAATAGCATTTCCCCTGGAAAGAGATGTGAACATATGAGCAATATTTTGTGGGTTTTGCTTTTGTTCATATCTCAGAATTTAAATATTTGAAGTAAGTACACATCTAATGTATTTTATAGAATTAGATTGTTTTAAGGGTGTATAAAGATAATGATAAAATATATCACAATACATAATAGTAAAGCATTTTGTAATTTAAAATCAATAGTAATTAATCTTCAGCTCACTAATTCTAATGTTTGAACATAATATGTCAAACTCTTTGTTCAGTACTCAATGTATATTGCTTTAGGAAATGGTATTGACAATTTAATTTCATTGCTTCAGGAAAAAAACATATCTCCAAATCAACAAATTAGAATTGCTTATTCCATTTGGCATTTCTGTCAATATACCACAAAATATGTGAAAATTTTTATTAAAGTAACAATTAATAGTTTTGCAAAAAATCTGACAGGTTAGAACTTTATGGAGTGAATATATAATAATGCAGGAATTACATACATGTCTATTAATTTATTCATCTAAATATCAACAACCGGAACATAAATAAACATTCACACCTAGACTATAATAATTAAATCCTATCATTTTTGACATTTCTACAAGTTTGTCAAGAAATATATAATAGTTTATATGTATTTATATTCACAGAGTCATAACGAAGTTATAGTTATCAAATCAGGAAGCTAACACATATTCTTAGGTAATTTAATTTCAAACTGATTCAGTGCTGCGCTTAAATCCTAGGGACGTTAATATCATCTAGGGTCAATCATATATTTAAAATACTTTTTCAAAGATTTGGCTGTCTTGTTCTATAGGTAACAGTATATCAATGTGCTGGACAGTGTTTTCACTGGTAGACTGTGTTTACTTAATTTTGTTTATAATATCCATTGATAACAGGGATTTAAAATCTCTAGCAATGATTCTGATATTGCTCTATATAATTCTGTCAATTTTTATATACTGAAGTTCTGTAATTAGTAACATGGCCACTTATGATTATTATGTTTTCCTAATGATTTGTCATCATTAAATGTGGGCTGTGGTTTGAATGCAGTTTTAATGTTCCACCAAAGATTCATGTGTTAAAATTTAATTCCCATTTTGTATACTTTATCCATGCATGTTATGGTGTACACTTCCCTTGGTTCCAAATTTTGCCTATTGTGACAGTGCTTCTACAAACATGGTGGTACAGATATCTCGTTGATAAATTGTGTTCAAAACTTTTGGGTATCTACCCAGTAATGGGATTGCTGGATCAGATGACAAGTTTATCTCAAGATTTTAAAAAAATCTCCACACATTTTCCACAGTTGGATGCACTAATTTACATTTTCAGAAACAGTGTGTAAGTATTCCCCTTTCTTCACAAGACATCAGGTTGAGTAAAATAAGCTGGACTCAAAAAGACAAAAAACACATGTTCCGCCTTATATGTAGGTACACAAATTTAAGAAAGAGAGCAAGTCTATGTATATCAATAATCAGTATTGTTGCAAATATGCTTTTGTAGACCTATCAGTGTGATCAATTGTGAACTCAAATTGATCACTTGGACTACTGAGATGGCATTGGTAAATGCCACCTGTATGGGATTGTATTGGAATCCCCTGGCACGATTCTAACTCCACTATTTGGGGCAAGTCCGATTGAGCATGTCCCAAATTGTACATCTCCTCCCTCTCTTATTCCCACTCTTATATTTAACAGGGATCACTTTTCAGTTAAAATTTAAACACCTAAGAATAATTGTGTGTTAATTAAAGAGTTCAACCAATAGTACTAGAACAAAAAAAAATACTAAAATGGATAAAGTATTACATTGTACATCAACAGTCAGCACAAGAGCTGATCAAGTCACTGTTTCTCATAGTGTCCATTTCACTTCAACAGGTTTCCCCTTTGGTGCTCAGTTAGTTGTCACCGATCAGGGAGAACATATGAGATTTGTCCCTTTGCGACTGGCTTAATTCACTCAGCATGATGTTTTCCAGATTCCTCCACCTTGTTGCAAATGACCAGATTTCATTGATTTTGACTGCTGTATAGTATTCTATAAGAGTACATGTCCCATAATTTCTTTATCCAGTCTACTGTTGATGGGCATTTGGGTTGGTTCCAGGTCTTAGCTATTGTGAATTGAGCTGCAATAAACATTAATGTGCAGACAGCTTTTTTGTTTGCCAATTTAATTTCCTTTGGGTAAATTCCAAGGAGTGGGATGCCTGGGTTGTATGGTAGGGTTATAATCAGGTTTCTCAGGAATCTCCAAACTGACTTCCATAGGGGCTTTACCAGTTTGCATTCCCACCAACAGTGGGTTATTGTCCCTTTTTCCCCACATCCTCACCAGCATCTAAGGCTGGTAGATTTCTGAAATTGAGCCAATCTCACCGGTGTGAGGTGGAACCTCATTGTGGTTTTGATTTGCATTTCCCTGATTGCTAGTGATCTTGAACATTTTTTCATGTATCTGTTGGCCATTTGGATTTCCTCTTTGGAAAAATGTCTATTGAGATCCTTGGCCCATCTCTTAAGTGCATTGTTTTGATGTTGTGGAGTTTCTTCTGTTGCGTAGTTTGCAAATATTTTTTCCCATTCTGTCGGTTGCCTCTTCACTCTCCTGACTGTTTCTTTTGCAGTACAGAAACTTCTCAATTTGATGCAATCCCAATAGTTAATTTTGGCTTTGACTGCCTGCGCCTCCAGGGTCTTTTCTAGGAAGTCTTTGCCGGTGCCAATATCTTGCAAGGTTTCTCCAATGCTCTATAATAATTTGATGGTGTTGTGTCATAGATTTAAGTCTTTTATCCATGTTGAGTGAATTTTTGTGTAAGGAGAAGGGTAGGGGTCTTGCTTCATGATTCTGCACGTGGAAATCCAATTTTCCCAGCACCATTTATTGAAAGATGTCCGTACTCCAGGCATTGGTTTTAGATCTTTGATCAAATATAAGTAGGCTGTAGATGTTTGGATTGATTTCTGGTGTTTCTGTTCTGTTCCATTGTTCTATCCATCTGTTTCTGTACCAGTACCATGCTGTTTTGATAACAACTGCCCTGTAGTATGTCCTGAAATATCATATTGTGATGCCTCCGGCTTTATTTTATTGTACCAGATTGCTTTAGCTATTCAAGGTCTCCTGTGTCTCCATATGAATTTCAGCATTATTTATTCCAGATCTGTGAGGAGCCGGCATGCGGCTCAATAGGCTAATCCTACGCCTAGCGGTGCCGGCACACCAGGTTCTAGTCCCAGTCGGGGCGCCAGATTCTGTCCTGGTTGCCACTCTTCCAGGCCAGCTCACTGCTATGGCCCAGGAGTGCAGTGGAGGATGGCCCAAGTGCTTAGACCCTGCACCCTAAGGGGGGCCAGGATAAGCACCTGGCTCCTGCCTTTGGATCAGCGCGCTGCGCCAGCCGCAACGGACCACCCATGGTGGCCATTGGAGGGTGAACCAATGGCAAAGGGAAGACCTTTCTCTCTGTCTCTCTCTCTCTCACTGTCCACTCTGCCTGTAAAAAAAACAGATCTGAGAAGAATGTCTTTGGTATTGCATTGAGTCTGTGAATCTGTAAATTGCTTTTGGGAGAATAGACATTTTGATGATATTGATTCTTCCAATCCATGAGCATGGAAGATTTTTTCCATTTTTTGGTATCCTCTTCTATTTCTTTCTTTAAGGTTTTGTAATTTTCATCATAGAGATCTTTAATGTCCTTGGTTAAGTTTATTCCAAGGTATTTGATTGTTTTTGTATTGATCACACTGATAGGTCTAAGAGTCAAAGGGATCACACACACAAGACTAGTGTCTGCTAATACTAACTGATAGAATCAAAAAGGGAGAGAACGATCCATCATGGGAAGCGGGATACACAGCAGACTCATAGAATGGCAGATGTCCTAAATAGCACTCTGGCCTCAGAATCGGCCCTTAAGGATCTCTGTGAGTGAGATCCCAGTGGAGAGAACAGGGCCATCAAAGAAGGAGGTACCTTTCTCTGAAGGGAGGAGAGAACTTCCACTTTGACTATGACCCTGTTGGAATAAGATCAAAGTCGGCGAACCCTAAAGGCTTCCATAACCTTGGCAACTCATGACTAGAGCCTAGGGAGATTCCTGACGCATAAACAAGAGTGTCAAATTGTTAAGTCAACAACAGGAGTCACTGTGTACTTACTTCTCATGTGGGATCTGTCCTTAATGTGTTGTCCAATGTGAAGTAATGCTGTAACTAGTACTGAAACAGTATTTTACACGTTAATTTTCTGTGTGGGTGCAAACTGATGAAATCTTTACTTAATATATACTAAATCAATCTTCTGTATATAGATATAATTGATAATGAATCTTGATGTGAATGGAATGGGAGAGGGAGCGGGAGATGGGAGGGTTGCAAGTGGGAGGGATATTATGGGGGGGAAGCCATTAATCCATAAACTGTACTTTAGAAATTTATATTTACTAAATAATAAAAAAGAGATGAAAAAATATGCTTTGGTAAAATTTTGTTTTATAACTTTGTCAAAAATGGTAAGAATGTTATACTACTATAGTTTTAATGAACTGTGATTACTGATAATTTACTGTATATGGGGGAAATGATCACTTTTCCATTTTTTTATAGCTATTGTTTATATTCCCACTAAACTAGGGTCTTTTTGCTTTTCATTTATTAAACTTCTTATTTGGTGAAGAAGTAAACCTTTTTACTGCAATGTAAATTTAAAAAATGTTATCTCAAAAAGCTAAAAAAAAAAAGAAAGGGAGAAGGAACGAGGGTGGGAGGGAGAGAGAGTGAGGAATCAAAGAGGGAGGAAGGGAATATCATTATGTTCTTAGAATTGTATCTACAAACCACATTGAATCTGTTAAAAACTAATTAAAAATTAAAATTAAAAATATCAATTCCCATTGTGAGGTATTGATACAACGAAGTCTTTTCTGTATAGTGATGAGAAGTGAACTAATATGCTTTTTCCCTACTTGCAGTTTTTTCTTGGCATAAATATTGACTCGTATTAATATACTTACTCAAAGATTCTTATGCTTACTAGAAACATAATAAATCTTTAAAAAATTCTTTTCTGAAAAATTTATTTTATTTCATATAAATGCAGAGTGACATAGATAAAAGGAGAGAGAGATAGAGAAAGAGTTCTTCCATCCACTTGTTCACTCTCCAAATGGCCATTATGGTCATAGTAGATCCAGGCCTAAGCCAGGAGCCTGGAACTGCTATTCAGTTTCTCATGTGGGTTGCAGGGGTCCAAGTACTTGGGACATCCTCTGTTGTCTTCGCAGGAACATTAGCAGGGAAGTGGATTGGAAGTGGAGTAGCCAATTGGCTTTCCAATATGGGATGCTGGCATCGCAGGTGGTGGCCAAAACTTCTGGGCCAAAATACTGGCCTTAAAAATTAAGTAATGGCTTTCTATTTAATATTTTTCTCTAATCAATGTGACATACTTAGTATTAATTCCTTATTATCCAATATATCAGGTTCTTATTTTAATTGGGCAGCTTGTTCATAATAATTTAATATAATTATCAAACACAAGTCTACCATTGTATATTTTCTATGAGTCTCCTCTACTTGTGTTTTCTGTTCTTTCCTAACATGATTCAAGTTAACATTCTTTCCTTACATATTTCAAGTAGTGTTTTAAGTTCTTATAATTTGTTTCAATTATACATTTTATCTTGAGTTTAGTTTATAATTAGAGTTAAAATACACATGATTAACTTTTAAAGTTACTTACATTTGTACTGTACTAATTGATATAAATGCAGTAACCCTGCTATTATTAGGTTTAGATACTCTCCTGGTCAATCTATATATTAAACATTTTAGGCAATAAATAAAAATTTCACCCATTTATGGGGTTCCATGTGATATTTTTATCCACTTTACATATGTTATGTCCATTCCACTTAAACATATATAGTCTCGAACACTTAACTTTTATGAGAACATTGAAAATTCTTTCTTCTATTTTTAAGAAATATATACAATTGCTGAGTCCCTATACGTCTTTAATATGTAAATGTAAGAGTAGCCTGGTTGCTGTCATGATACCAATTTTACTCATTGCATTGCTGTTGAGTTGTTTCCATGTCCCTGTATTGCTTGTATTTCCTATATACTTATGGATATATAGATATAGATATAGATATAGATATATGTATACATATACATATATATATATACATATATATTGTTTAATCAAGTTCATATTTTGTTTTTAATTTTTATTCATTAATTTATTTTTTGACAGGCAGAGTGGACAGTGAGAGAGAGAGACAGAGAGAAAGGTCTTCCTTTGCCGTTGGTTCACCCTCCAATGGCTGCCGCAGACAGCGCGCTGCGGCCGGCGCACCACGCTCATCCGATGGCAGGAGCCAGGTGCTAGGTGCTTTTTCCTGGTCTCGCATGGGGTGCAGGGCCCAAGCACTTGAGCCATCCTCCACTGCACTCCTGGGCCACAGCAGAGGGCTGGCCTGGAAGAGGGGCAACCGGGACAGAATCGGGCGCCCCGACCGGGACTAGAACCCAGTGTGCCGTCGCCTCAAGGCAGAGGATTAGCCTGTTGAGCCAGGGCGCCAGCCAATATTCATTAATTTTATTTAGTTAACAGGAAGAGAAAGATAAACAGAGATCTTGTATCCACTAGTGCACGCCCCAAATGTCAGCAAACGCTAGGTCTGGATCAGGTTGAAGGCAACATCGCAGATTTCAAGCTGGTTCGTCCACACGTTACTGGGACCCAAATTCTCAAGTCATCATCTCCTACTTCTCAGGGTACATGTCAGCGAGAAGCTGCAATTGGGAACGGAGCCAGGACTCAAACCCAGGCACTTGATATGGGAAATAGGAGTCCCAAATATTGTCTTACCCACTATACCAAATTCCTGACTTTGCCCACCTAGCCTTCAGATTCAAACGTTTTCAGTTTACCAGTTCCTATTCATGCGGAAGTTTATCAAGCACCTAGATTCTTAACGTTGCCACAATGTCTATGACTAGGATTCCTCTCTCTTTTAGCTAAATTGGGGACAAGGGATAAAAAGTATAATTGTGAGGTAAGCAATTTGTTTTGCATTAGGATATTTTCCTATTACCATAAACCAACACAATACCTAAGACTCAGCGAGTGTCTGCTTCTTCCTAGAAAGCCATCAATTATTTCTGCAAGGTGTTCGGCACATAACAAATCTTCCTTGCCAAACAAATCAGTTTCTAGGCTTTTATTGGGATTCCACTCCCGGGCAAGGTTCACCGGTGCCAACAGAGCGGGGCCAGGGAAGAAGTTGGGAGGGCTCCTTTTATAGATATAGGGTGTGGGAGTTAAAGGTTAAAGCATGTCTGATCCTCATTGGTAGACCTTTAGGTACCTGCGGGGACCTTGGCAAGGACTTTTCGTTCCCAGAAGTGCAGGTAGGAACTCTCCATTCCCAGAAGTGTGGGCCTTCTCTCCTGCAGATCCTGAAGCTACCAATGTCAAGGTCACTCTTTCTTAGCTCATATCTAGATTATATTCCTATGTCCAGGTATGCAAGCTGCCATATCCTTATGCTCACCTATGAAATCTTCTTTGTCTCTGAATTTCAGTAACACAGACTTTATTGCAACCATTATTCTTAGCTAGCCTTTTTTCATGTCCTCAATCTCAGGGCCAATTTTATAAAGATCAAACAAGGAGAATATTGGCAAGAATCACAGTAATAATCTGTCAATAAATAATGTTTGATCATGTCCAAGAGAGAAGCTGTATGATGGGGGAATGAATATCAGATTGTAGTGGGTTCAAGAGTGTGTGGAAGATCAAATTCTCATCAAGAGTGCCTGTGCATTGCTTTTAGTAAAGACGCCAAACACACAATCCACCCATTCTGTGGGAGACTTCTCTCAGCTCTTTTAGGAACCACACAGGTTTGAGACAGCCTTGCTTTATGACCAACCAGACCTAGTTTGACAAAAATACCTGTTACCCAAGAAACTATGAAATGGCTTTTTAGGAGGGATTTGGCCAAGCACAAGAATGGTGTCTAAATTGGACTACTTAGTGTCCCACATCCCAAAATTTTGAATTTCAAAGAATTTCACAACTAATGATAAGGATAAGCAGCTGGGAAGACAGAAGAATAGATACTAAGATATAGTCAGTAAACTAAAGTTGTTTTAGTGCACACAGATTGGAAGAACATTGGAATTAAGATTAAGCAGTATTAATGCTAAGTCAAAATAGCTATTTGTTGAACTCTTTACTTAGTGTAGTGTTAATCTTATGAGTATAAACTAAGCTGAAAATAGATCTTTACAAAAATGAAGAGTGGGAATAGGAGACGGAGGATGAATATTGTGGGAGTGTGGGTAAGAGGGAGAGTAGGGTGAGAAGTATCACTGTCTTCTTAGATATATGGAATACATGAAATGTTTATACCTAAAATAAAATTGTTTTAAAAAGGAATATTGTGCTAAAAACATGGCAGAAACTCAAATTAGTACAAGCAAAAGGAAGGTAGTATATTATATTGTTGAACAGAACACCAAATTGGTCATTAAAATGAAAAAAGGAATAGATGAATTGAAAAATAGCTTACTACAAATGGTGAACTCATCAATTTTTCCAAGTGAGAAAAAAGGGTAATTTCTGGATACCATGAAATATTAATCATCAGAGTTAGGGTCACTTTGCTTATTATTAGAATACTACTTCAGTCTATAACTCTCTGTGTGTGTCTCTCTCTCACTGTATAACTCTGCCTGGCAAATAAATAAATAAATAAATAAAAGGCTGGCACTACCTTGGCTCATAGCAGCCATTTGGGGGATGAACCAATGGAAAGGAAGACCTTTCTCTCTTTCTCTCTCACTGTCTATAACTCTCTGTCTCTCTCTCTCTCAATGTCTAACTCTGCCTGGTTTTAAAAAAAAAAAGAATACTACTTGAGTAATCAGAAAAAATAGGTAAATATCAAGGAGCAACATTTATGACTAGACTGGTATTTGTTTATGGTACACAGGAATTATCCAAGGAGTCTTTTTTGTCAAATTGGGTCTTACATAAGCAGCTAGTGTCAATTATATGTTTTACAGGTTGCAGTTCATGTTGCTGCTGTTTTGAACTGTAATAGTCTATCTCAATAAAAGTGTCAGTTATTGTTTTCACTGTTTTCCTATCCCTCCTTATTTAATAAAAAGAAAATCAACTACTATTATCAATAAAAAGTAGATTTAGTTTCTTCTATATGTAATTTAAGAAATATATCTGTGTTTGCATATATAATGTAGCCTTCCTATCGCAGCTTTGAATGTTTTCTCATTTTGTACTCATTACATGTTTCCTTTCATATTTATTTCATTTTCATAAATTTCAGTTATTTACATATCACATGTTTATTTTATTTTATAACAACACTAATTTATAATTTTAAACACTACAGGAAAAATATATAGTGAAATAATATTTATTTTTATTGATATATTTTATTAACTTCTCTAGAGTTGTTATTTTTAACAATTTTCAGTAATTAACTTCTTTCTTGCTATATCTATACAGAATTACCTAATATTTGTCTTATAAATGCAGTTACTTTTCTTTTACCATGGATTTATGCATTTAATTATCCAAAGGATTCATTACAGAGCTGTTTGAAATCAACTGTGACAGCAAGATTATCAATTATTTTCACTGGCTACTATACATGAATAACTGAGTTTATTTTACAAACAACTTTTAAAATAGCTTCTCCAATTAAGAAAAAACTATCAGAGAGTAACTTAAAATAAATGTTATAAACAAAGAAGAACATGGTCACTGCCCAAGTAAATCAGAATAACAAATTATTGTAAAATTTTTAATGTAATATATAAACTCAGAACACTTGAATCTTTGCATATGCCATCAAAAGTAAGCTGGTTATTTGTGATTCTATTTTATTAGTACAATTGCTATCAATAACTCCCTTTCCTTAGAGTGCCTTCTGTAAACTAGCTTGCTCTTCTCTTCCTAGATTATCTTAGGTCTTCAGTCCTGGACAATTTTTAAATAGTATAATTTAGGAGTGTTTTAGCAATATCTATCATGATGCAAATAAGTATTTATTTCATTGTTTCTGAATTGTCTTTATAGATGTAATGATTTATACATAACACAAAAAACCAAAGCAACAAAACAACACAATTTTTGTTGTGTGACCATCCTTTCAACTCCTTTTCCTGGGTGTGTTTCCATTGGCTGCCTAAAATAACTAACTCCCATCCTTGATACTTTTTTCACACTCCTCTCAAAGCTGCCAAGTTTATAAATGAATAACAACTTACCATTTTCTTTCCTATCCTCTTATTCACAGTGGTTAAGAGCAAGAACTCCATAGTCAGATGGTCTGGGTTTGAATCACTTATTTGAAACTTAACAAGTTTTCATCTGGTTTGCTTTCCTCATTTGAAACCTAATACATGATTTCCATGATTCCTAAGATCAAATAAATTAGCAATTTAAAAGGACTTAAAATGGGGCCTGAAACAGTAATCATTACACAAATCTAAGCAGAGATTCTTGCATTCTGTTTGACCACAGTTTTACATTTTGTTTTGCTCTGTTTTTCTGGATGTTTTTTCCATTATTTCTGCAATCATTCCTGACCACATAGAGACTTGCCTATTCTACATAAGCAGAAAGACATGTTACTCATTTATTTTTCTATGTGGGCAGATATGTGTACTTCTTTTGCTAGAAGGACTGGTTCTCTGATGTACACACCAAACTATTCACAAAAAAATTGAGCAATATAATATGTTTTGCTTTCAGAGGTATGGAAAACCTTTTCTAAATGCTTATCATATCGGGAAATAACCTACTCCTCTGAAGGGAGTTTAGAATTTTCTAAGGCTCCCTAACAACATAGAGGCTGTGAAAAATTTGCATTGGTCCTCAGATTCACGGATTGCAAACCCAGATCCCACTGCTTAATGCCTATAATTTCAACACAACTGTTTGCTCATGGCAAACAGTTTCTTATTCCACATTTCCACCTGCTGGGTCAGCTCCATTCCACATAGACCTGGATACAGAGCTCATCCTCTTCAGTGGTTTCTAGAAAGATGTCTACACACACAAACTATCTAATAGATTTTATAATTTTTGGTTATTAAGATGAAGTTTACATCATTTTCAGCATTCCACCATATTGGAACTCAAAGTTTCCCCATCCATGTTTGTCTTTTCCTTCTGATTCAACAAAAATTATCCTCCCTCAACTTATTCATAATAGTAGTAAGCTCCCTTCAGATTCACCCAGTTAGATCATGCAAGAAAGATTTTTCACTAAGACAGACCTCTCCATGTGAGGACAACTTGTAATCACTACTGAAAGAAACAAGTAAACAAACTTCATTTTTTAACCTGTTCAATAAGTGGAAACTGCTTTGGTTTTTGAAATATTCATATACCATTTACAGTATATGATACCATTTCTACTTTTTCATTTTTTAGATTCATTAATTTATTTTCATTTTATGAAGAGGGGGGGGTGGGAAGCAGGGAAGGAGACAGAGAGAGAAAGAGAGAGAGAGAAAGAGAGAGCGAGCGAGAGAGAGAGAGAGAGAGAATGTTTTATCTGCTAATTCTTTCCTTACATGTCTACAACAGTCAGGCTGGACCAGACAAAGATAGGAGGCTGGAACTCAGTCTGGGTCTACCATGTGGCTGACAGGGACTCAAGTATTTGAGCCGTCACTACTGCCTTCCTGGGTGTACATTAGCAGGAATCTGGATCGGAAGCAGTGTAGCCAGGATTCAAACTACACCCTCTGATATGCAATGTGCATATCGCAAGTAACAACTACTGAACCAGATACCCACTCCATTGTGATACTTTTTCAAATGTCCAGTCTCACTGGACACTTTGGGAGACTCTGCTCCTTTGTTGAGAAAATTCATGAATTGTAAAGTTTGCTAGTTCAGATGAAACAATCTGAAAGTTTTGAATACTCTTGTAGAATCTTGCTAATTAAAGCTGCAGGGAAGCTGAGTCCCATGGCAAAACATTGCATTCAGAGAGCAAAGAGGCAGAAAGGAGTGTAGGTCAAAAATCATAGAGGTCCAAAACTGTTTATTGATATCTCCAACTGCCATCATGATAACTTCTTCACGTCATAAAAGAATTAGAAAATGTGAATTGGAAGAAACTAAAATAAATAGGTAATTTATTAAATAGAAACAATGAAAATGATAAGATGAGGCAAAATGAGCCTTTTAAGGTACAGAATCAGTGCATACAAATATAACAGAGAGATGCGCCTGCTGTTGTTATACTACTCTTTTAAAAACCATCCATAATTTGCTTTTGGAAACCAATTCTAATTCTTACAAGTCTTGACTAATACAATTCTGACGGTATAGGGATTTCAAGATGAATATTAAATTTCTTCAGTCATGTTATAGTTTTAAATTTTTTTAGTTATAATTCTACACACACATGATGTGGAGAATTCTTCCAAATAAATCAAAATAAACACAAATTTAAACAAAGAGAAAAAAAGATAGAAACCTAAGCATCTTGATACCATTTGAAAAAAATATATGAAATAAAAATTCATGGGTACTGTCTATTTCCAAAGATACCTGTGTTTTAAGTATTCTTAAGCACCATACATTTTAATGAACAATAATAGATGTTAAGAAAGGACCACATGGGACCAGCACTGTGGCATAGTGGGCTAAGCCTCTGCTTTTGGTGCTGGCATCTCATATGGGTGCCAGTTGAAATCCCATTTTCTCTTCTTCTGATGGAAGAAACTCTCTGCTATAGCCTGGGAAAGCAGTAGAAGATGGCCCTACACCTGCATGTGAGATCCATAGAAGCTCCTGGCTGCCTACTTTGGATCGGCCCAGCTCCAGCCATTGTGGCCACTTGAGGAGTGAACCAACAGATGGAAGACCTTTCTCTCTGTCTCTCCATCTGTAACTCTCTCAAGCAAATAAATACGAATTTTAATAAAAATAACCAAGTATCCATGTGGATATAATTTTTAAAAAGAAAAACAGGAGTAGGCATTTGGCCTAATAGTTAAGACACAGGATAGGGTGTCTGTGTCCCACATTGGAATGCCTAGGTTTTCTTTCCATCTCTCATTCCTGTTTCCAGTTTCCTGCTAATGGGGACCCCAGAAAACAGCAGCAATGACTCAAGGAATTGTGTTCCTGATATTCACATGAGAGACCTGGATTGTGATTCTAGCTTCTGTCTTCAGCCCAGTCCAACACCAGCCCTTGCAGGCATTTGTGGAGTGAACCAGTGGAAGGAAACCCTCTCTCTCCCTTTGCCCCTCTGTCTCTGATTCTTTGCCTCTCAAATAAAGAAATAAACAAAGTTTTAAATAACAAAACAATGGACCATATCCCTGAGGACTTTAGAGATAACAAACTTAATAATGCTTTCTGATAGAGTAGTATCAAAGCTTTAGAAAGGCAATCTCAAAACTCTTCTTTGGAGTATAACAACAGTATCTGAAAAAATATTGTCTTCCACACCATAATTATTTTCCTTTCTTAAAACAGAGCTTTCTTATAGTTTAAGCAAAATAGTAATATCATTATATACTTTTAAAGTAAAAAATAAAAGGAAGTGGATAGTCCGAGATGAAACTTCTGTCAGATTGTATTAAGTCCTGTGCAGAGGATAGTGTATAACCCCATGGAACTTTATTTTCTAGTCTTCAGGATGAGCATATACTTACTGAAGTTTTATTTCTTAATGGGACTAGATGCATGGATAATATCAAAATTTTTCTATTTATTTATTTCACAATAATTTTTGATTACCTATGGAACAAATTAGCACAAGCAGTGAGAGAGAGAGACAGAGAGAAAGGTCTTCCTTTTTTCCTTTGGTTCACCACCCAATGGCAGCTGCGGCCAGTGCACCGCACTGATCTGAAGCCAGGAGCCAGGTGCTTCTCCTGGTCTCCCACATAGATGCAGGGCCCAAGTACTTGGGCCATCCTCCATTGCACTCCCAGGCCACAGCAGAGAGCTGGACTGGAAGAGGAGCAACCGGGACAGAATCTGGTGCCCCGACCAGGACTAGAACCCGGTGTGCCGGTGCTGCTAGGCGGAGGATTAGCCTATTGAGCCTCGGCTCACTTAGATTTTGATTCTACTACTAATCATGGAAAGTTTTGTGCAATAGCAAGTCAGCTGTCATTATAAAAGTACGGAGTGCCCATCAATTCAACTTTACAGAAAGGGATTTCTAAACATACCAAGATTTAAAAATGCAATCAAAGTTATGTAACTGGTGGTGGTAAGTTTTAGAATACAAATCTAAAACCTTCATCTCAAGTCTGTATTATTTTGCAACCAAGCACCTCCATATTGTACTCTGTTTACTTAACTAGAATAGGTTGAAAAAAGCCTCAAAGCTAGATATGGCTTATTTTACATATATATATATATATGTAAAATAAACACACACGCACATATATATATATATATAGGTACTTTGGTATATATATATATATATACCTATATATATATATATATACCTTTGGTATATATATATATACCTTTGGTATATATATATATATACCTATATATATATATATATATACCTATATATATATGTATAGGTACTTTGGTTTTATTTTTATTTACACTTTAGTTAACAATTGATTATATAAGCACAGAAGTTCAAAAGCATTTTTGATAGACATTCCTAACTTTGATTCCAAATGTTGCATTTCCAAATATCTTATTTCATATATTTCTGTATATAAATAAATGTATGTTTACAGAGAGACTTGCAAATTTAATTTTGTAAATATTTTCTGTTGAATTTTCTGTCATTGCCTGACAAATTATTTTTGCTTCTTTAAATCACTGAAATAATACGGAAGAATTTTTAGCACAAGACAATGTTCAAACACTTTAGCTAAATTGACACAATAAAGCTAAGAGATTATTGCCTATCAGGTCAAAATTTGTGAACTAAGAAGGATTAATAGGATTTACAACTCTTTTCAGCTACATGTAGCACAAGCAATCCTAATTATATTTTCATTAACCTTTGAGGCTAGATCATGTTCTAATAATTTAGTCCTTTACAAACTAACCCACAGTTTTATTGTTGAATAAAGTAAAAACAAAAAGGCCGAGGTACATGGATATATGTTTCAGATAAAACAAAAACACAAACTGTTTCTATGATTTTAAAGCTCTTTATATCCCAAATTTGGTAGCTATATTGAATTTATCAAACTCTTAGTTCCAAAGTAAATGCTATTTGTAATCGATAATTTCTGTCTTTTAATGTGGAGCCTTAACCAGCTCAAGCCCGCTGAGTTAACCATTTACTGCACAATATTTATGTTTAAAATCAACATTATTTTGCTGAATGCTCTTCCTTAAAGAAAAAGGAGGTAAATACATGAGGGAGTTGTTGCTTAAGTAGTATTATCTTTCTTCAGTTTTCTGTTTCTAGCATTTACTCCATGGTACCTGTATCAAAGACTTTTCCCCCTCCTTCTCTGGCAATAATCATATTTAAGGATAAGGACAATAAGGACAAGATTATATCTTATATCTTCTAAGCTCTCTTGTAGTGAGATATGGTCACTTAAACATGTTCTGTCCAGTGAGATACGGACAGCAGTGATCCTTTGAAGTTACCAGTTGAGCTGTTTGTTGAAAAAGAATGAATGTCCCATGGTGGGTGTTTGGTGCAGTTGTTAGGATCCCCCTTGGGATACCCATATTCCATTGTCAGAGTCCCAGGGTTCAAGTCCTGGATCCACTTCCAATTCCAAGTTTCTGTTAATATCACCCTGATGGCTCAAGTATTTGGTTCTGTTCCACACACATGAGAAACTTGGATTGAGTTCAGGTTCCTGGCTTCAATCTGAACCAACCCCCAGCCATTGGAGGCATTTGGGGAGTGAACCAGCAGATGAGAGCTTTGGCTCTGTCTGTGTGTCTGCCTCTCTAAGCCTTTCAAAATAAATAAATAAATACTTAAAAATGGATTTCCTTCTAGCTTTCTTCTGCTTACTTCTCATGGGAAAACAGCTGTGATGAATGAGAGTTTCTGCATTTCTTATAGAACATAATATGACTGCTGATAGTGAGGTTAACATAGCAAAGAAATAGAACATTTTAATTCACTTTGCAATTGTTGCATCAACTCTGAACTATTGTGTTAGACTGATAGATGATAGAGTGTCTTTTTTTTTTAAACAACTGAAGTGACATTCTAACTGAAATAGACCTTTATTTTAATCACGCCTCTCATATGTATCCTTATGCCACAGTTTTTCTTTATCAGCATCTGTTTAGAATACTCCAATCTGGAAGTATCTCAAAAGATCCTTCTCTCTGATGAAGAAAGTCAAAACAAAGGAAATTGTGCAACTATTATCCATTCATGATTACCATCCTCAAATGCACTGTCTACATTTTCCTGAAACGTGAAAGACATTTTCTTTTCTCATTCACTACATCAAATATTTCCCTCACTGCTATAGAACTTCTCTAACTAAACACTAATTCTCTTCCTCTCATCCCAACTCTTAGGTATCTTCAAAGTCTAGTGAGAAAGACAAAGTAGTCATACAATCCAAATTTCTCATCTTCTCTCTAAAAAGATGAACAATTTTGTATCATTTCCCATAGTATTTGTCCTTGCAGTTACAGAGAATGTAGAGGCAACACCTTTGAAATGTCAACACTTACCCAAAACTAATGGAACTCCCAAATTGCTCTTCATTGTTACCAGTGGAGAAAGGGTTTTAGAATGCAGAAGATAATGCGATATCTTTCACTTTGAAGAAAGAGCTTCTTTTCAACCTCAATCTAATTGCTCTATAATCTCTCTTTTTGTTTTTGTCACAACTTCTCAAGAAATTGTCCACAGACATAATTTCCAGTTTCTTTGTTATTCAATTCATCAATCAAACCATTCTGTACAGACTTTAGTAATTATTAGGGTCATTAATGATTAACACTCATGTTTAACCTATATTATATTATTAATATAAATATATTAATGGTTAAGTTATATCAATTTATACTTCTCAGATAACTTGTCATGTCTCTTTCTAATTTTCTGTATGTTTTACTTTAAAAAAAAAGCTCCTTTTCAACAGTTTTCATATTTGCCTCATGTTTCTGACTATTATTTCCTAGTCCGCTTTATCACCTTTTAATATTGGAGTTTCCTCAGTTTCAATCCTAAGCTCTTTTAATTTCCCATCCTTTATCTTCTCACTGGAAAATCTTTTCTCTTCATGGGTGTAAATGCCATTTTATGTCAGTAGTGCTGAAATTGCATAGCCAGGTTAGAACTCACATCTAAGTTCCAGATCATCCTCATGTATTCAAAAGTTCATTCAACATTTGTACATTTTTATTTTATTTAACTTGCCAAATACTAAAATCTGGATATCATGTGTCCTTCCTATCTACTCTACTCTCTATATAAAAATTGTAAATATGTATGCCAAGTGATGTTTTACTGCATGAATACATTGTGTAATGCCCATCCAGGTAAGCATATCTGTATTCTCAGGTATCTGATTTTTTATGGTGAAAACATGCAAAACCATATATTCTAATTTTTAAGATAAAAAATAATACTTCATTAATACTATCTGTAGTTTTAAGTACCTTTTCCATCTTTCTACTTGGTCAACTAAGTAACCACTAAATTGTTAATTTTTTATTGAAATTTCAAATGTGATATGTTACCAAATTCTGTGATTTGTATCACCAAATGTGTCTAAAGTTTCTTATGACTCTGCTGCCATAACTGTACTCTAATTTGACTCAACTCCCTGTACTTCTACTACTTGTTTCTTCATTTATATTTTTACCTCTCCTTAGTTCATTCTCTTTTTAGAACTCAGAATGCATTTTGTTTGTCTTCTTTTAATACAAGCCAGAGTATATTGTTTATAATTTTAGCAACTTTCTAAGGCCCTAGGGACAAAGTTCATATCAAGAAAACCCTATGTGATCTGTTTCCTTTCTATATTCCTATTTCATTTCTCACCATTTTCTCCCTTGTTTTTTTCCTTCCAGATGTATGGCTCATCATCAATGTATTACATGAGTACAAAGAAACATTTTTTTCGGAGAGCACAGGAAATAAATGTACACATGTATGAAACCATTGTATTATACACTGAGCTGAATATTACACATTGTATACATGCATTGACATGCCAAAAGTGCCCCCATAAATACATACAACTACTGTGTGCCAATTAAAAATATATTGAGATCATAAAGTTCTGAACCTCAAATATATATATATATATATATATATATACACATATAATGTTTTGTATATTATACCTCAATATTCCTGGAAAAAATAATAACAATCATAGATACACTAAAACTGAATCTTCTGGGATGGAGTGGGGCTTGTGTGTATTCCTCGAGTCAATATCAAACTGCTTTTCTCAGACTTATTCACATCTGTAAATGGCCATAAAATGACACTTAGAAACCAAGGATCTAGATGGCTTTCTTTGTTTTAATGATGTTAGCTGTTTTTTTCTCCAAGCTTGTCCATTATAATGAGCTATGTCTTGACTCTTCTACAGCTTTGTGCCCTGTCTCTGGTGATTCTTGCCTCTCTCATTCATCCACTACTTGCATAATTTCACAGTCAGTTCAGTCCAGCTCAACTACAGCTCTGCATGTCTGTAGCTGAGATGAAAAAGTATTTTTGCCATTGTCCAGTGGTCTCATTCTGTGATCTACAATTTAAGTGTATGTAATCAAATTTGCTACTTTAGATTTCAACAATATTATTTTAATCTTTATGTTTTAAGATGGTAAAGTGACTTTTGATAACATTCTTTTTTTAAAAAAAATATTTATTTTATTGCTTTCAAAGGCAGAGTTACTGAGAGAGGAGAAGAGACAGAAATCTTCCATCCACTGGTTCGCTCCCCAAATGGCCACATGGCCTGTAATGGGTCAGGCAGAAGCCTGGATGTTGGAGCTAATCCAGGTCTCTCTTGTGGTTGCAGGGGCCCAAGCACTTGTCTGATCTTCCACTGCTTTCCCAGGCACATTAGTAGGGAATTGGATCAGTAGTGGAACAGCTGTGACTGGAACCAATGCCTATATGGGATGTCAGTGATACAAGTGGCAGCTTAACTACCTTTACCGCTATGCTGGCCCCTGATTTTTTCTAAATTAATATATTTATGTAGAATTAGAGTGGCAAGCTAACAATCACACAGAAAAACTCCACTCTCAATGTTTTCTACCTTGATAATTTGAGCAATTAGGTTATGCTGTGCCAAGGTTATCAGATAGTTAAATTTGCAACTTATATTAAAATATATTTTGTATAAGCATGTTTTAAATATTTCATAATCAAAATATTATTTATTGTTTATCTGAAATGCAAATTTAACTAGTAATCCTGATTTTTACTTCCTAAACCTGGCTACTATATGTCAAACTTGATTCCTAGGTAATGCACGAAAGAAAATAGGAAACAGAACTCTGTTCTATTCTAGATGTTATGGTCAGCAAAATCACAATGTATGTCTATTGAGATTGCAGTGAAGATGAGATTTTCAGAAGAAATGTTTCTAGATTAATGTGAGGAAGACAGATAGGATTGAAATTAACTTAATGTAAGTATTTGGGAGGTTAGATTAAAGATAGGAATTAAGTGGTAGAAAAATAAATTGTATCATTGTGCTTTGAGTAGTCAAAATTAAAAATGCTTCTAAGACTTTAAAGGTTTTTTTGACTATATTAGAATAAATCTATGCTAGAGTTTCTGAGACTTATTTCAAGTTATTGGCTATACATTTGAAAGTTTAAAACTAAGACTACATGTCTTTATGCAGTAAAAGGATATTGTGAAACTATTCCTGGATTTATGAGCAAGAAATCTAACAAAATTATTGCAAAACCTTTCCGTTTTCAATTGCCCAACTTATCATTTTCAAGGAAAATAATGGTAATAAAGGCAGACATTATTCTAGACAATGATTTTGAAATCCATTTTAGGAGGCATCAGGAAGGTATATGTTTTACTTCTCAGATTTTGTAATTTGCTTATCAATATATATTACTTAAAGCATTTCTTTTTTAAGTGATACTTGGCTTACAAAATATTGTTTACATAGAGAGTCTTAAGGAATACCAGGGTTCATGATGGTTAGCTGTAAATGTTAAAAACATAGCTAAATATCAATTTGCCAAATTTTTTACATACATTCAAATAAACCATTCACAAAACAGCACTGCTTTAAAAATACTCTCACTTGTCCCAACATTAAAAACATGAAGGAACAGAAGTTAATTTTTTTCCCTGATGCTAAAACTCTAAAGCTTCAGGAAATTTCTTTATTACTTAGTACTGTATGTTCTAATCAAGCATAAAGAAGGAAAGTGACTACTATCAAAGGACCCATAAAAAGAGTTTATGATGTTTCAGAATCAGACAACATAAAAAAGGACATATTCAAATTAGAAACACTATTATAAAGTGTGATTCTATAAGACTTCTCCATAACAGTCTTAATAATGTGATTAAAGAGACAAAGTAATAGCAATATACACAAGTACTAATTAGAACATTGAAACTATTACGCCTCATGTGGGAGACAAGTCATAAAATTCAAAGAATATTTGTAAGAAACACCATCAGACTGCCTTTTAAGTTTTCAGTGCCTGAGGCTGATTTTGTGAACTTGTGGTATGAGTTGAAAATGTTTAAGGCAATTCAATTGCCCTAATAATGTACACTTGTTTTAGAATCTTATTACAATCTATAAAATAATTTAGAGAAAAATACTTTCTCTCTATGAAGCTCAGTGGTACGCTTTATTCAAATTCTAAGAATTGAAACCAATTCCATAATATTAAAGATAATAAAACTCCACTCTAAGTAAAATACTACTTATACCATTGCTGCAATATCATGAGTTCTGAGTGATTAGATGTAATAGTAAATGTGAATGCTTTATAATTAAAGTATGGTTAACAGGTCAAAATTTATCATATTATTTATATTTTACCTGCAAAATGAAATTAGGTATTTATGTACATACCAAAGCAAAATTCCATTGCAGTTGAAACCAAATATCTGAGAAATTTAGAGGAAACAAAAAATTAAAATAGACAACTGGTATTTTACTGAGTAGTTTTACATATTGTATATTATATAATTATAACTTTAGGCTATTTTAGCTAGGTTAAAGAAGGTTAAAGAAAAATATGGTCAATGGAATCAATTTCACAAATATTGGCTAATGCACTGAAAACAAAAGTCCACTTGTTCATGTGAGTGTTTATTTTTAAAATTCGTTATACACTTCTTTCAAATGTTCAAGTTTTGAAAAATAAGGTTTAAAAAAGCTGTAGCAAAAGTAACCTATGCTAAATTGCTTCCTTGTTAAACCAACACACTTATTAGTGAAAGAGATAACTTTTTTTTATCCATACCAATACACAAAACATATTTTCTCAGGATGCGTTAGGAAAATCTGAAATAAATTATTCACAACTGCCAGAAAGAGAATGAAACTAGTTGTTCAAGAAAGGACAAAATATCTGGTATGTTTACATAAAGAAGATAAAATAATATAGTTAACAATAGCATTTATAATTACAGCAAGGACTTCTCAGAGTTCTTTTAGTAAGGGCCTTCAAAATAAGTCAATATTAAAAAGGTTAAGGTTAATTTATCAAAGCTATATTGAGTGAAGCAAAATAGTATGAGTTAATTAGTGAGGTTTTTGCTATTCCTGAAACAGGATGGGAGAAATAATTGTAGCTGCTATAGAACTGAAGAGTGAACTGAATGACACTCGGGCTAAATTCTATGTGCTTTGTTTTTTTCTAAAACATAGAGATAAAATAAAAGGGATTTTACATCTTTATCAGCTAGTCCATGTAGCTCAATAATTGCAGAAATTATTCTTTTTTTATTTTTATTATTTTTTTTGACAGGCAGAGTGGACAGTGAGAGAGAGAGAGAGAAAGGTTTTCATTTTCCATTGGTTCACCCCCCAATGGCCGCAGGGGCCAGCGCGCTGTGCTGATCAGAAGCCAGGAGCCAGGTGCTTCTCCTGGTCTCCCATGCGGGTGCAGGGCCCAAGGACTTGGGCCACCCTCCTCTGCACTCCCGGGCCACAGCAGAGAGCTGGCCTGGAAGAGGGGCAACCGGGACAGAATCCAGCGCCCCGGACCTGGACTAGAATCCGGTGTGCCAGCGCCGAAAGGCAGAGGATTAGCCTATTGAGCCACGGCGCCGGCAGAAATTATTCTTTAAGCTCATTTGGAGGTGACACTTCCACTTCCTAAAAATTAATGAGACCAGTAAGAATGTTTTTCTGAAAAGAGTAAAATTGCGTATGAGCTTTCAGGCTTCCTGACATATTTAATGCCTCTCACATGTCAGAGTCCTCATCTACAGACAGAATACCCACAATACAATCCACCACCCACATAGGTCTTCCATGTGATTTAATACGGTTGCTATGGATTCTTGGAAGATAGTGAAAGCTATAAAGCTTTGTGATGATGGTGATAATGATGATGATGACGATGACTAAAATGACGACCGTCATGGTGGTAGCAGAAAATATAAAATTACTTGGAAGACAGAAAAAATTATACTAAAACAATCTTTCAAAAATATTGTTAATTTCATTTTAAAGGAGAAAAGATTATTCACAGACATATGATTGAATGGTTTGCCACTGATGTGTAGCTATCTGGTATGACTCCATATAAGCGATACAAGAAAAGCTCCACCACCACCTCCCTAATTGTCCTCTGATTCTTCCAGGAACATGTCAAGGTAGTGACTCTTGTTAGACACTATCAGAAGAATATTTCCTATCTAATCTGTCCTGTAGGAGACTCTATAGAAAAAATGCCATGGAGTAGTTTCTCATTCACCTTTCTGGTTTTAGTGAGACATCGGAATTTCAGCCCTGACTTAACTTAGGTAGAGCTTAAAGCTAGACTAGTCTAGAATTGGCTTATCAATTATAGACCAATCCATGTCCACATCAGTTCCCTCTGGTTCAGTGTCATCCTCTGTCGATACGAGTTATTGACACTATGCTAATCTTGATTTTGTTCTCTGTATAAGAATAAAGTACCTGAAGCCATGATATTGTCTTCTTACAAGTTGAAAATAAGCAAGTTTGAACAATTTGCCTGGAAACTTTTGTAGTTATCACTGCTTAGATATTGAACAAACTAATCATTTCTCCCCTACTTAGGACAGCTGCCTAACAAGACCAAAGTTGCACACTGAATCAAATGAAAACATGTTGTTGACATAATTGATACAGCATACTTTGATTTTTAATGTTTATTTATTTTATTATTTTGAAGACAGAGGTAGAGAAGACAGAGACATAGAAAAAGGGATCTCTATCTGCCGGTTTCACTCTCCAAATGTCCACGATAGCTGGACTGGGCCAAGCCAAACCTAGAACCCTGGAACTTAATAATGGTCTCTCTCGTGGGTCTCAGGGACTCAAATGCTTCAGTTATCATCTGCTTCCTCCAAGAGTGTGCAAGAAGATGTAATCCAGAGCAGCTGATATAAGGAGCTGAGCTGAAGTTCGAACCCAGAGACTCCAACATGGCATTCAAAGGAGACAAGCAACATCTTAAGTGTTGTACCAAAAATTCCACACCCACAAAGCATGTATTTAAAGCCACTACTTGAAGAGAGTAAAATGATGGTCACTAAGCGCTGGGGGTGATTGTAGTGGACTGGGAGACATTGGTCAGAAATATAAAATTTCAGGTGCTAATGTTGTGGCATAGTGGGTAAAGCCACTGCCTGGACATCCCATCTGGATGCTGGTTTGAGTCCCAGTTGCTCCACTTTTAATCCAGCTCCTGTTAATGCATCTTGGAAAGCAGAGGAAGATGGCCCAAGTGCTCAAACCCCTGCCACCACTTGAGAGACCCGGATGAAACTGCTGGCCCCTGGTTTTGGCCTGATCCAGACCCGACCATTATGGACATCTGGAGAGTGAGCCAGTGGATGAAAAATATCTTTTTCTTTCTCTCTCTCTCTCTCTCTCTCTCGCTCTCGCTCTCGCTCTCTCGCTCTCTCAGTTTCTGTCTCTGTTTCTTCCTCTCGCTTTGTAATTCTGCCTTTCAAATAAGAAAAACTAAATCTTTAAAACAAAAACAAATGCAAAATTTCAGTGAGATAGGAAGAATAAATTCCAGAGATCTATTATACCACATGGTAATTCCAATGAATAACAATGCCTTGTATTGTATTTTTACAAAAATTTTTAAAATACGAATAGGTTTCACACACTTGCCACAAAAGGACTGACAAGTAAATGTTAATTATCTCAATTTACCCATTCAAATACTTATATCAAAATAACTTGTTATGTAAAATAAATCTGTACACTTTTGATTTGTCAATAAATAAATATTAATGTTACTCAATTCAAAAAATTAAACAAGTACTTGGAAACATCTGACACCCTTATGTCAATGGCATGTTGATGGTAACAACCACAATAATAACAGTTAATTAATAATGTTCAAAATGCACTCTGCCTTATTTCATTTAATCACAACCCATTGTTAGCAGTTATTGGAAATTGGCATTTTAAAAGATAACATAGGATCAAAGGAGTAACAATTCATGGACACAGCTTAGGAATCCAGATACTTGACTCTGTCCACAAGATTAAACACTATATTTCATCATCTCCAGAATAGGTAGAGAAGTTTTATTGGAAATTAATTGAAGAGAACCATTACTAAAATCACTTTATAATTATGAAACAACCAAGAACAATTGAGGGATGGAACACATTGCTAGGTTTAAGATTAATTGAGGCTTTAAACACAATCATTAAATTCTTGGACTTCATGAAAAGCGGATGGATGTATACCATATGTCCTTATTTATCATTCACTTTATCGTGTATTCTGATCTTCCATCAGAAGAAGCATATGCCATAGAAAACGGAAAGGGATCAAACTATGATTTTCAAGCAGAGATTTTATTTAAATTGTAACTTTGGTGTACTGCCAAATGACCATCTGCCTTATATACTAATTAGAACTGTACCATTTAAAATACATAACTTAAATACATTATTCAGAATATGGATTTATAATCTGAAACACCAAGATCACATTTCATTTCATCATTTGAGGAAATGTTTTATCAAATTAGTAGTTATTTTAAATATGTATTATGGAAAATTTCAAGATGGAATAGAAACTAAGATATGTCAAAAGAATGATTGCATTAAATGTAGTCTTATTTTTCAAGTGTGAATTTTAAATCAAAACAAATTAAATACATTATATCTGTTGGTGAGGATTATGTGGGAAATATTCCATTGCAGTTTAATTTCTCACTCACTGTGAGTACACTGGAGTCTATCAGAAGATTATTGTGTCATAACTGGAACAGGGCAATATTGCCCTAAATATAGTTATCTATTTCTTCATGAGTAAGCTTTGGTAGTTTATGTCTTTCAAACTGTTTAACCATTTAATGGAGTTCTCTTATGCATTAGTATAAGATCCTAGCAGTTTCATTATTTTTTAATATCAGTAGGATATTTAGTGGTATCTCGCCCCACCCCCAACATACATATCTTTTGTGTGTATCCTTATCTTATGGCCTTAACATATCCCTCAAAGTTCATGTGTCAGAAAATCAATTCTCTGTGCAACAATGTTGGAAGGTGGGATCTTAAAGCATTGACTAGGTCATGGTGCTCTTATGAATGGATTAGGGTGACTAACTGAGAAATTATTTTGTGTTTACCGTCGTAAGTGCTGATGAAAGAATGAGTTTGGGCCCCTTTCTCTCTCTTTCCCTCCTTCTCTCATGCACACACTTTCTTGCCCTTCCACCTTTGTTTTGGGATGAAACAGAAAGAAGGCCTTTGTCTGATGTAGCACTCACAGTCTTGGGCTACCAGTATCCACAATTGTGAGAAACAAGTTCTCTGTTCTTAAAAAATTACCCAGCCTCAGATACTCTGATTTAGTAGTACAAACCGTCTAAGACATCATTCATATGCACATGGGTTGATCAGTTTTATTTATTTTTTGAAGATCAGTTATGATATCATTGACTTTTTATATTTTTCTATTGAATTGATATTTTTTCATATGTTATTTATTAATCTATTTTTGTTTTGGAATTACAATTATTTTCTTTTGGTTCTGATTTTTTTTAATTTTTAAAAATATGTATTTTATTTATTTATTTATGTGAAGGTCAGAGTTACACAAAGAGAAGGAGAGGCAGAGAGAAAGAGAGGTCTTCCATCTGCTGGTTCACTACCCAACTGGCCACAACAGCCGGAGCTGCGCCAATCCAAAGCCAGGAGCCAGGAGCTTCCTCCAGGTCTCCCACGTGGGTACAGGGATCCAAGGACTTGGGCCATCTTCTACCGCTTTCCCAGGCCATAGCAAGGCCTGGATCAGCTGGATCGAAAGTGAAGTAGCCAGAACTAAAACTGGAGCCCATATGGGGTATCAGCACTGCAGGCAGTGGCTTTACCCACTATGCCACAGCACTGGTCCCAGGTTCTGATTTTTTTAAGCTGAATATTCATGTCATTCAAATAGTTACATTATAGTATTAAAACAAATTTATAAATTTTAATTTGAAATACTACTTCAGTATACTATTTACATCCATTGAAATTCTTTGTCGTGTTTTCATTTTTATTTGATTGAAAATATTTTATAGATTTCTTAAAAATGTGTTGTTTGATTTCCAAATAACTTGAATTTTTTCCATATATTATGGGTTCTAATTAACTTCAGTTTTTGGGAAAGTTTACATGGCCCTGAATATGGACTTTATGTTTTAATTTTCTTTATGCCCTTAAAATAATGCATTTTCTACTTTTAGATTGTGGAATGTCCTATATATACTCAATCAGAAAAGTTGATGGATACTGTTGTTCAAATCTTCTGTAGTCTTGATGACTTTTACATGAAATGTAACTACTAACAATGTTGAAATCCACAACTTTAATTCTAGATTTTTCTTTTTAAGTTTTCTTTCACTTTTTTATTTCAGATATTTTGATCTGCTATTATGGATAAATACTTAGAATTATATACTTTTGTTGAATGGACTCCCTTAGTGTTATGAAACATTCCACTTTGTCCTAGACAGTATCTCTTAACTGTATTCAGTTGACTGATCTTACTGTAAGCAATCAAAATTTGAGTTACTATTTGTTTAGTAGTTAAACATCCTTCAATCTTTAATTTTTGATTTTATATTTAAAGTGAATTTCTTAAAAAAGCACATAGTTTTTAATTATTTAAACAACTTAATGTTTTTGTGTTTTAATTGGCTTATTTAGAGAATTTGTCCTTACTAGAATTGTTGATACAACTGAGTTTCATATACCATCTCATTCTTTTTGATTTGTCCTTTTTGATTTCCTTTTCCTGTTTTTCATGCTTATTGTTGAGTATTAGATTATTGTTTTATAACTTGAAGTTTTCTTGAAAATTGCGCTTTTTGGCTATATAACTTGTTTTGTGTTGTTAATTATTTTTTAGTTTGTGAGTACACTTATATTGATCACAGTTTAACTTCAAGTAATATATCACATCGTCTGTTTTCTGAGGGCTGAAGCAATACTCCTGCATTTCTTTTCCTTCTTGCCCTTCTTTATGCTTTTGTGGTAGCATTTTTATTTCTACATATCTGTTAAACACCACATATATTGTTGTTATTGCTTTAAGTGGCCCATACTCCTTAATTAAAAATTCTCTCCCTCTTAAATAAATAAATAAAGTTCGAAAGGGGCTGTAGCATTGTGGCAGAACAGATTAACACATTGCCTGCAACACTGGCATCCCATATGGGTGGTAGTTTAAGTCCTGGCTAATGCTCCTGGGAAAGCAACAGAAGATGGCCTTAGAGTAGAGCCCCTGCCACCCTTGTGAGAGAATGGATGGCGTTCCAGTCTCCTGACTTAAGCCTAGTTCAACCATGACCATTGCGGCCATTTTGGGAGTGAACCAGCGGATGGAAAAAATTCTGTGTGTGTGTGTGTGTAATTCTTCTTTTTAAATAAATAATTTTAATTTATATGAAGAAGAATATATACTCCCGTTTGCAAGTGTTCCTGGTATTCTGTTTCTCTATTTCTTTACAAATAGTCAAATTTCCATCTCTTACATGAAGAATTTATTTTAAAATTCTCTATAGGGTAGATGATGGTTGGTTTTTCTCTTGATTATTTAAAAGGGCTCACTTCTTCTTGATTTTTGTGAGATATTTTCAGTGATTGAGTATTTAATTTAACAACGGTAAGCTGTTGTTTCCATTTGAATTTTCACTATCATAAGGAATATTTTGAGGGTTATGTAATTCCTGACATCTGCTGTAATTATTTTTCTTATTTCTTTGTGCATAATAGATAATTCATTTTATTCTGGCTTCTTTTGATTCTGTATCATTGGATTGTCAGAAATTTGACATGCTTTTTGTGGGTTTTCAGTTAATCAATTAATTAATTCTGCTTCAGATTTTTTGAGCTTCTTATGTATAAATTTACAAATTTAAGCAAAACTAGTTATGTTTGAAAAGTATTACTTTCTCTCCTCCTTTTTCTAGGTCTTTAATTAGATTTATAATATGACAATTAATATTGTCAAAGAGTATTTTATGATCTTTTTTTTTTTTTTTGACAGGCAGAGTGGACAGTGAGAGAGACAGAGAGAAAGGTCTTCCTTTTGCCGTTGGTTCACCCTCCAATGGCTGCCGTGGACGGCGCGCTGCGGCCGGCGCACCGCGCTCATCCGATGGCAGGAGCCAGGTGCTAGGTGCTTCTCCTGGTCTCCCATGGGGTGCAGGGCTCAAGCACTTGGGCCATCCTCCACTGCACTCCTGGGCCACAGCAGAGGGCTGGCCTGGAAGAGGGGCAACCGGGACAGAATCCAGCGCCCTGACCGGGACTAGAACCCGGTGTGCCGGCGCCGCAAGGCAGAGGATTAGCCTGTTGAGCCACGGCGCCGGCCATGATCTTATTTTTTAATTTATTCAGTTTAGATAGTATGTACTGCATTGTAGTGACCTTGATTTCCATGCCCTTTTCTGTGATGATGTCTAAGCTACTTCAACATTTCCAAACCAGTAGCACTAAACAATGATACTCGTTTTTTTTTTTTTTTTACAGGCAGAGTGGACAGTGAGAGAGAGATACAGAGAGAAAGGTCTTCCTTTTGCCGTTGGTTCACCCTCCAATGGCCACGGCTGGCGCACTGCGGCCAGCACAGCGCACCTATCCAAAGGCAGGAGCCAGGTGCTTCCTCCTGGTCTCCCATGTGGGTGCAGGGCCCAAGCACTTGGGCCATCCTCCACTGCACTCCCGGGCCACAGCAAAGAGCTGGCCTGGAAGAGGGGCAACTGAGATTCAGTGCCCACTACCAGGACTAGAACCAGGTGTGCTGGCGCTGCTAGGCAGAGGATTAGCCTATTGAGCCGTGGCGCCGGCGATACTCATTTTTTAAATCATAGCTTTATGGGTTCTTTGGCTTGAACTGAATTAGGAAAATGGTTCTTGCTTTGAATTTCTCAATGCAGTTGTAGCCAGACAGCAGCTAGAATTTGTCTCAAAGGTTTCCTCATTTCTGTTTCTCCCAGTTGACTCTGAGTGTCACCTGAGATCTCAGTCGGGATCTCAGAGGATCCCCTATACATGGCTTGTTTTACTATGTGGTTGTTCACAGGATATATTGATTTTTCTATCCTAAATTTCAATCCATTAAGCATTATTTTTGCTACTCTTCAATTAGTAAAAGAGTTATTAAACAAACTCACATTTATCTGACATGAATTTTATTAACAAATGCTCTTAAGGTATAGTTAAAACTTACATATTGTTTGATTTACTTCATAATGACATTTAATATATGTCACTTCAAAATACAAATTTTAAGAAAATAAATTCATTTCCATAAACAAAATAGAGTTACTTCATTTCCTAGCATGCTGTTATTGAAGATTCACATAAGATCATGTCTAGATTCAGACTCCTTGGCTCAATGCCTGTCAGTCACAAGAGGAAGTATTCTCTCACCTCTATAGAGTCACCAATGCAATATGCAACTTGCCAAGAGATCAATTTCTGTAATGAAAAATGTGTAAGGTCTTCATAAAAGAAAATCAGAGCAGTTCTTTTAACTGCTAGGTATCATATAAAAAAGTAAATCCTAATGTAAAGGAAGTCCATTTCTTCATAAAACAAAATTGGTATATACTTTCATACACACCTAATTTTTAGATTCAATTATTATAAGAAGCCTAAAATAATTTTGTAGCTTTTCAACAACCAAGAGGGCTGCCAGAAGAATAAAGAAAACTCTAACACTTTGAAGTCATCCCTAACACTTCTGCAAATTTTCAGAAAACTTACATTATCTGTGTTACTTACAAAGACACTCTCAAGCAGATCCATATGAATTATGTTCTTTAAGCCACCCCCACAAAGAATCATCAGGAAAATAATTTATAAGTGCAGTAGAACTTTTTAAAAGATTTATCACAGAGAGAATAGGCTTTAATCTCATGAAATTAAAATAATCCCCAAGTAAATATTAAACATTAATCAATTATGTTGCTAGAATATATTCAGGCACACAATCTTTAGCATTTACTATGGACATTTTCCTCATGCTTCCATAACTCCTAGCCTTCTCCTTTATATCTTCTCTGCATCTTTCACTTTTAGTGTGATCATTCTTTCATTCATTCATTAAACAAGCTTTTATAGGGAATTCATCATATGTCAAGCACTAGAGTATATGAAGAGTCAGCAAGAGTAGAATCTAGCATTTGGACTTCAAAAATTTCAAAACAGGATGACAAAGAGATTTATCATAGACTACATTCTTTGTGCATTATTGTTGTACCTTATAATGGCAGCCAATTGGACATATAAATGTTATTTCAGGATTTTTGTTGCACAAGAGATTGTGCCTTAATTTTGAAGTTAACCAGACATGAGTTCCAACTACAGGATTACATTTACTTGGTAAAATACAAAACAAATAACCCTCTGTTTCATCAAGTAAGTACTCAGCATAATCACATCATTATAAGTACGTATGTGTGTCTTTCTGTCTATGTGTGGAAATGAAATAAAACTACTTATCTGATATGTGCCAAAAATATTGGACTACTAGATTAGTAAATATTAAATATTTCAATCTTATTCTTTTTTTTTTTTTTGACAGGCAGAGTGGACAGTGAGAGAGAGAGACAGAGAGAAAGGTCTTCCTTTGCCGTTGGTTCACTCTCCAATGGCTGCCGCGGACTGCGCGCTGCGGTTGGCGCACCGCGCTCATCCAATGGCAGGAGCCAGGTGCTAGGTGCTTTTTTCCTGGTCTCCCATGGGGTGCAGGGCCCAAGCACTTGGGCCATCCTCCACTGCATTCCCGGGCCACAGCAGAGGGCTGGCCTGGAAGAGGGGCAACTGGGACAGAATCCGGCGCCCCGACCAGGACTAGAACCCGGTGTGCCGGCGCCGCAAGGCGGAGGATTAGCCTGTTGAGCCATGGCGCCGGCCAAATATTTCAATCTTCTAAATGTAGGTTTTGTGAAATAGGCTGCCAGTAATGCACTCTAGGGAGAAAAGGGTCTTTGGGTACATTTTAGGCAATAAATTCCCTTGACAATTGTGCCCTGGACCAGGAATCAGTAAGGGAAAATTCTATATCTGATTCTGTTATTATGTAACTATTTTATTAAGTCGTTAATTCACTTTTTTGTAACATTAATATACCTTACAGAACTTTATTTAACTATAATTAGCATCCAATAAATAATATGTATTTAAAGTGTGCACTTTGAGAAACATTTGACCCATGGCTATATACTAAAAATCAACACTGATAGACACCCAGCCAGGTAGCCAGGGATTAAAGGACCTTCCCCATTATCTCCAGACAAGACTCAGAGGACCTGAGAGGAGGCAAGTAATAAGCTTCTGTGAAGGACTTTGTGATTGGAGATTTAACTTTCACACAGTAACCACTCTTCACAATGCAACTCCCAGACCAGAAATGAGGACTTGCCCTTTTACAGCCCCAAATGGCTCCTTCCTTCAGGAACCCTCTCAAGTACAGGAAGCTTTCTCTATTTTTTTTTTTCAATAAACCTCCTTCATTTTGCTCACTATTCCTTGTCTGTGTCCCTCATTCTTTATGGACATAAGACAAAGTACTTGGCACAGAAAAAGAATTGTAATTTAAAGGAGCTGAAAACAAACAAAAATTCAGCAGAATGAAACATCTGAAATTTTATTTTATTTTATTTTATTTTATTTTATTTTATTGTATTGTATTTTTTTTATGCATGAGACACAGACCCAAATCATTAGAAATGCAGACTCCTGTAACATTTCTTCAGGGCTTCTCTGGGATTGTTGGAAGGGTGAGTAAAGATGGACTCCCTAGCCTTGTTCTCTACCATAGTCCACTATCAATTAAAAATACCAGGACTTTGTCAGCCAGTTAAAAACAATTAGTGTAGCTGCCAGTCTTAAAGACTCACAGGGAAGGCTTTCAAGGGGAAGACCTAATTAATCTCCCTCCATCTTTTGACATTGGGAATGTTGATCTTATTCAGCCTCAATTTAAACACTGTGTGAAACTTGAGTAAGGTGTTAGAGTAACAGAAGTTTTATGCCCTGGGTGGCTCCCTAGTATTGCTTGAAAGTTCACTGATTGGATCCAGAGTCCAGCTGTCCATTAAGTTGTTGGACTAAAATCTACACTTCTCTCTCTCCTTCCTGCTTGCTACTCTGCCTCACTCACTCTCAAATGTTATGAAGGGAGGGTGAGAGGTACTTGCAATATAGTTGGCTGGACAGGTTTCCCTACCTGAGACAGCATTAACCCTTTTTAACCTGATAGATTTTTTTTTAATTTTTTTCTCTGTAGTTTACAGTTTGTGCATGAATTTTTCTTCAGCTCTTTAAAACAGGATTATTTGATGCTCTATCCCTGTTCCATGATATATTTAACTGTGCTAAGTAATGGGATCATATGTTGATGTCATGTGCTTTTTTTTTTTAAAGATTTATTTATTTACTTGAAAGGCAGAGTTACAGAGAAGCAGAGAGAGAGACACACACACACACACACACACACACAGAGAGAGAATGAAACACAGAGAAACAGAGAAAAGAGAGATCTTCCATCTGCTGTTTCACTCCCCAAATGGCTGCAACAGTGGGAGCTAGACCAATCCAAAGCCAGGAGCCAGGAACTTCTGGGTCTCCCAAGCAAATGAAGGGACCCATCTTATACTGCTTTCCCAGGTGTTGGCAGAAAGCTGGATCGGAAGTGGAGCAGCCAAGTCTTGAACTGGCATTCATGAGATGCCAGCACTGGAGGCAGTGACTTTACCCATTACATCACACCTTGCTAATCCTTTTTAATCAAGGTTTTTCTGTTCTAATGTAACTGACCTAGGTAACAAAAATTTTAGGCATCATGGGGAAAGTTTCATGTGTGTTCTGTTTTCTTTATTGAGTGTCATTTTCTTAGGAGAACTGAGTATTAAAAGAGTTTACATTATCTGCCTATTTTTAATCATTTGGATGATTATCATAACTGATTAAATTTGGTCCACAACTTTGGTAAAATTGTTCAGGTTAAATGGAATATAAAATACAATGTAAGCTTATAAAATGATTCCAAACTTACATTGTGCTTATATAAAGATCTGATGTTTTATACTCTTGTGATGATGAGACATAGTTCCAGAGGAGACCTATGGTTTTAGATAAGATACCTATCCTGCATGCTGTGCTGATTGTGTGATGATGGGGGAGTGACAGGAATGTATGCTCTCTTCACTGTCCTTAGCATGAGACTAAGACCCAGCTGGTGCTGAGACGGGGGGCTAGGTGCCCTTTCCCTCTACCCTTCCATCCTTGTTTCCAACCCTCCCACCTAGCATGCCTTGGCACTAAGGGTTGAAACCCAGGGCAGAGGATATCACCTGTCCTGGAAGGATTTGAGGTGATGCAACCATGGAGAGTCTCTACTCCTAGGCTGGAATTCCAGATGAGGGACAAGGAACTGCCAGGCAGACCTGAGATTGATGCATGCACACATCATTTGGGCTGCATGGCAGCAGCTAGAAGTAGGGGAAAAAAAGAAGAAACAATAAATGGTCCTTTTGTTTTGCCAAAGCTGGCAGGTTCAATGAGCAAGACAGATTCTTTAAACGGGGACTGACAAAGGTACACACAATCTAAACTTTCAATAGCCAAGCATTTCCAAATGAAAATATGGATCAAAAGGGGAGGTGTAGACAGAAGGGAGGGTCAAAGTTGGGCACAGTAAGAGTGACTACCCTGCCGGCTTAACTCTTAACTCTCCTCAATCATGAATTCTAGATTGCACATGCACCTATGATCTACAAGATCAGTGGTCTGAGGGACACATTGGAAGGGTTGGAGGTGCAGGTAACTGTATCTACTCCTGTTTTCCAATCTCTATCTGCTGTGGGTTCTAGTACACTGTGATCCCAAAGCTCAGAAATTTGAAAGATGCCTCATGTGGAAAGAGGAAGAAACTAAAAAATGTCTTTGCTTTCTGTTCTCTTTTTACAATTGGTAATAAACCATCTTAGACATACCCTCCTTTGGAGTACGTCATTGTGCTCTGGGGTTCTACCTTCAAACCTTGAATAAGAAACACATGGTCTTTTGCTTTACCATAGCATGGCCATGGTATAATCTAGACAATGGAGAGTTGCCCCTCAGAGGGAAGTCTTAACCATAACACCCTTCTCTACCTAGACCTCTTCTGTTGTAGAACATGGAAATGGCCTGTAATCGCTTATCCCAAGCATTTTTTTTTTGCCCTGCAACGTAAGCCAGAGTTTTGTCAGTAAAATGGACCCAGTGCTTTTAGCAGAAGTGACCCTCAGGACCTCAGCTCCCCTCCCCCTACACCTGCTGCACAGCCTGCCTCAAATTATATGACAGTTTCTTCACCTACTGCTCCTGTTCCTCCATGTCTCCCTATCCAGGGTTACCTGTTAGCAAGCAAGTTATTCAACTACTGACATCTATTTTATCCCTCTAGGAAGTTTCTGAGAGAATTTGGTGGGCCAGGTTCCTTTTGCCCTGTAGAATCTTAGACAAAAGGATACATTAGAAGATTTTCAGATGACCCTGACAGATATATTGGGGCCTTCCAAAGTTTGTCCCAGGTCTGTCATCTCACATGGAAATAGGTTACTACTAAATCATACACTAACAGGGACTGAGAAACAAGCTTCTTGCCAAGCTACATAAACTTTCAGTGATCCACTTTATAAGATATTCACATTCTTTCCTGATCAGGAAGGCCAGGGATGGTTATATCCTACAGGAAAAGGGGCTGTTTCTCAGGAATAGTCTCACCCTATTTAGACACCAGTGACTGTGAAGATGAGTATAAACAAAAAGAGTTCATGGCTTGTGTACTGGACGCATTGAGGGGGACCTGGGCTAGCCCCCTAAACTACTCCAAGTTGTCCGTGATAGATCAAGGTCCAGAGGAAAACTCCTCCACTCTCCTAGAGGGATTGAAGTAGGTGTTAGTCAAGGATGCTTCCCTATCTCCCAATTTCATAAAAAGACAATCTTAAAGGATAAGTTCATTACTCAGTCAGCCTCAGATTTTAGGAAAAATCTTCAAAAGTAGGCTATTGGAACTGAAAATAAATTAGAAAACCTCCTAAAGGTTGTCACTTTTGTGAAAAGGAAAAGATCACAGCTCTGAGAGGCACATTATGGTCACACAAAACTGCAGGTCCCCAGAGGTCTCCAAAGTACTATGTTTGTGGGAGGGAGGACACTTAAAGAAGGAATGTCCACAGTCCCATCACCAGATAAAATCCACCATGGCGCTGTTTTATTTGCACCGAGGATCATTGGAGGGTTGAATTTCCCCGGAGACCAAATCCTTTGAAATTGGAATTGGGCCCCTCCTTGGATGATCTAGCAGGGCTGGAGGGGCCCAGGATTTCTCCTAAAGACTTACATCACCCAAACCATTACCACTCAGAAGCCCCAGGTGGCCCTAATCATCAAAGGAATGGAAATTGACTTCTTACTAGGTGTTGAAATAGCCTTTTCTATCTTTCTCTCAAATCCAAGTCTCCCCTCTTCCCTTACTATGACAATGAGAGACATCTCAGGAAACCTGTTTAGTAGATTTTTCATCCAGTTCCTAAAATGTAACTGGAATAACTTGTTTTTATACATGAAGACACTGGAGAGACCAACATCCCTTCTAGAGAGTGATCGCAGGATGGAAAGGAACCACCAACCTCGTGGTTTCAGGGTAACCCATATGCCTTCTTCTAATTGAAAGAAGTATTTATTCAGACTTTTGGACAATGCAGGGAAGGATTGGTTGAACAATAACTGCCCGAACAGCATGGATTCCTCTTAAGGATCTCTCTAATTTCCCCCATCAAAAACAATATCCCTTAAATCTAGAGATCTGACACGAGTTAAAAACAATGAAAGACTACTTAAAGACAACTTAAAGTCATGCAATAGTCCTTGTAATATTCCAAACCATTCACAGGAGTCCAAATATTAGAAGTAAAATGGAAGCTAGTCAAGATCATGAGGCCACAATCCCATAAGGGGTCATTAACCCTTATGCTTTACTGTACCAAATAATGGAAGGCAATATATGGGTTACAGTTTTAAATTAAAAGATGCTCTATTTTTATATACACTTACAACCTGAATCTCAATATTTTTTAATAACGCTTTTATTTAAAGAATATAAATTTCCAAAATACAGCTTATAGATTACAATGGCTTCCCCCCCCATAACTTCCCTCCCACCCGCAACCCTCCCCTTTCCAACTCCTTCTCCCCTTCCGTTCACATCAAGATTCATTTTCAATTCTCTTTATATACAGAAGGTCAGTTTAGTATATATTAAGTAAAGATTTCAACAATTTGCCCTCACATAGCAACACAAAGTGAAAAATACTGTTGGAGTACCAGTTATAGTATTAATTCACAATGTATAGCACGTTAAGGACAGAGATCCTACATGATATATATATTTTTAAATTGATTAATTTTCTATGCAATTTCCAATTTAACACCAAGATTTTTTAATCATTTGCAATTATCTTTATATACAGAAGATCGATTCAATATATACTAAGTAAAGATTTCATCAGTTTCCACCCACACAGAAACACAAAGTGTAAAAATACTGTTTCAATACTAGTAATAGCATTATTTCACATTGGATAACACATTAAGGACAGATCCCTCATGAGACGTAAGTACACAGTGACTCCTGAAGTTGATTTAACAATTTGACACTCTTGTTTATGGCGTCAGTAATCTCCCTAGGCTCTAGTCATGAGTTGCTGAGGCTATGGAAGTCTTTAGGGTTCGCCGACTTTGATCTTATTCCGACAGGGTCATAGTCAAAGTGGAAGTTCTCTCCTTCCTTCAGAGAAAGGTACCTCCTTCTTTGATGGCCCCGTTCTTTCCACTGGGATCTCACTCGCAGAGATCTTTCATTTAGGTCTTCTTTTTTTTGTTTGTTTTTCAGAGTGTCTTAGCTTTCCATGCCTAAAATACTCTCATGGGCTCTTGAGCCAGATCCGAATGCCTTAAGGGCTGATTCTGAGGCCAGAGTGCTATTTAGAACATCTGCCATTCTATGAGTCTGCTGTGTATCCCACTTCCCATGTTGGATCATTCTTTCCCTTTTTGATTCTATCAGTTAGTATGAGCAGACACTAGTCTTGTTTGTGTGATCCCTTTGACTAGACGTATCAGTGTGATCAATTGTGAGCTGAAATTGATCACTTGGACTAGTGAGATGGCCTTGGTACATGCCACCTTGATGGGATTGTATTGGAATCCCCTGGCACAATTCTAACTCCATCATTTGGGGCAGGTCCGATTGAGCATGTCCCAAATTCTACATCTCCTCCCTCTTTTATTCCCACTCTTATATTTCACAGGGATCACTTTTCAGTTAAATTTAAACGCCTAAGAATAATTGTGTGTTAATTACAGAGGTCAACCACTAGTACTAGGATAAAAAAAAATACTACAATGGATAAAGTATTACATTGTACAACAACAGTCAGCACAAGAGCTGATCAAGTCACTGTTTCTCATAGTGTCCATTTCACTTCAACAGGTTTCCCCTTTGGTGCTCAGTTAGTCGTCACCAATCAAGGGAAACAAATGATATTTGTCTCTTTGGGACTGGCTTAATTCACTCAGCATGATGTTTTCCAGATTCCTCCATTTTGTTGCAAATGACCGGATTTCATTGTTTTTGACTGCTGTATAGTATTCTGTAGAGTACATGTCCCATAATTTCCTAATCCAGTCTACTGTTGATGGGCATTTGGGTTGGTTCCAAGTCTTAGCTATTGTGAATTGAGCTGCAATAAACATTACTGTGCAGACGGCTTTTTTGTTTGCCAATTTAATTTCCTTTGGGAAAATTCCAAGGAGTGGGATGGCTGGGTTGAATGGTAGGGTTATATTCAGGTTTCTGAGGAATCTCCAGACTGACTTCCATAGTGGCTTCACCAGTTTGCATTCCCACCAACAGTGGATTAGTGTCCCTTTTTCCCCACATCCTCTCCAGCATCTATTGTTGGTGGATTTCTGAATGTGAGCCATTCTCACCGGGGTGAGGTGAAACCTCATTGTGGTTTTGATTTGCATTTCCCTGATTGCTAGCGATCTTGAACATTTTTTCATGTGTCTGTTGGCCATTTGGATTTCCTCTTCTGAAAAATGTCTATTGAGGTCCTTGGCCCATCTCTTAAGTGGGTTGTTTGTTTTGATGTTGTGGAGTTTCTTTCTTAATTTCTTTGTAGATTCTGGTTATCAACCCTTTATCTGTTGCATAGTTGGCAAATATATTTTCCCATTCTGTCGGTTTCCTATTCACTTTCCTGACTGTTTCTTTTGCAGTACAGAAACTTTTCAATTTGATGCAATCCCAGTAGTTAATTTTGGCTTTGACTGCCTGTGCTTCTGGGGTATTTTCCAAGAAGTCTTTGCCAGTACCTATGTCTTGCAGGGTTTCTCCTATGCTCTCTAGTAATTTGATGGTGTCGGGTCGTAGGTTTAAATTTTTAATCCATGTTGAATGAATTTTTGTGTAAGGTCAAAGGTAGGGATCTTGCTTCATGATTCTGCATGTGGAAATCCAGTTTTCCCAGCACCATTTATTAAACAGACTGTCTTTACTCCAGGGATTGGTTTTGGATCCTTGATCAAATATAAGTTGGCTGTAGATGTTTGGATTGATTTCTGGTGTTTCTATTCTGTTCCATTGGTCTATCCATCTGTTTCTGTACCAGTACCATGCTGTTTTGATAACTACTGCCCTGTAGTATGTCCTGAAATCTGGTATTGTGATGCCTCCGGCTTTGTTTTTGTTGTACAAGATTGCTTTAGCTATTCGAGGTCTCCTGTGTCTCCATATGAATTTCAGCATCATTTTTTCCAGATCTGAGAAGAATGTCCTCGGTATCTTGATTGGTATTGCATTGAATCTGTAAATTGCTTTTGGCAGAATGGACATTTTGATCATACTGATTCTTCCAATCCATGAGCATGGAAGATTTCTCCATTTTTTGGTATCCTCTTCTATTTCTTTCTTTAAGGTTTTGTAATTTTCATTGTAGAGATCTTTAATGTCCTTGGTTAAGTTTATTCCAAGGTATTTGATTGTTTTTGTAGCTATTGTAAATGGGATTGATCTTAGCAGTTCTTCTTCAGCCGTGGCATTGCCTGTGTATACAAAGGCTGTTGATTTTTGTGCATTGATTTTATATCCTGCTACTTTGCCAAACTCTTGTATGAGTTCCAATAGTCTCTTAGTAGAGTTCTTTGGGTCCCCTAAATAAAGAATCATGTCGTCTGCAAAGAGGGATAGTTTGAGTTCTTCCTTCCCAATTTGTATCTCTTTAATTTCTTTTTCTTGCCTAATAGCTCTGGCTAAGACTTCCAGCACTATATTGAATAGCAGTGGTGAGAGTGGGCATCCTTGTCTGGTACCAGATCTCAGTGGAAATGCTTCCAACTTTTCCCCATTCAATAGGATATTGGCCATGGGTTTTTCATAAATTGCCTTGATTTTATTGAGGAATGTGCCTTTTATACCCAGTTTGCTTAGGGTTTTCATCATGAAAGGGTGTTGGATTTTATCGAATGCTTTCTCTGCATCTAGTGAGATAATCATATGGTTTTTCTTCTGCAGTCTGTTAATGTGGTGTATCACGTTGTTTGTTTTGCGAATATTGAACCATCCCTGCATACCAGGGATGAATCCCACTTGGTTTGGGTGGATGATCTTTCTGATGTGTTGTTGCAGTCTATTGGCCAGAATTTTGTTGAGGATTTTTGCATGTATGTTCATGAGGGATATTGGTCTGTAATTCTCTTTCAATGCTGTATCTTTTTCTGGCTTAGGAATTAAGGTGATGCTGGCTTCATAGAAAGAATTTGGGAGGATTCCCTCTTTTTCGATTGTTCTGAATAGTTTGAGAATAATTGGAGTTAGTTCTTCCTTAAATGTCTGGTAGAATTCAGCAG
Source organism: Sylvilagus floridanus (assembly GCA_949820135.1). NCBI lineage: Eukaryota > Metazoa > Chordata > Mammalia > Lagomorpha > Leporidae > Sylvilagus > Sylvilagus floridanus. The sequence goes on from OX463230.1 coordinate 93,385,109, forward strand.
TGAATCCATCTGGTCCTGGGCTTTTCTTTGTTGGGAGGGCCTTTATTACTGATTCAATTTCTGACTCACTTATGGGTCTGCTTAGGTTTTCTATGTCTTCCTGGTTCGATTTAGGTAGGTTGCATGTGTCCAGGAATCTATCCATTTCTGATAGGTTTCCCTGTTTGCTGGCATACAAGTCCTTGTAGTAATTTCTGATGATTCTTTTGATTTCTGTGGTGTCTGTTGTTACATTTCCTTTTTCATCTCTGATTTTACTGATTTGGGTCTTTTCTCTTCTTTTTTTAGTTAGTTGGGCCAATGGGGTGTCAATTTTGTTTATTTTTTCAAAAAACCAGCTCCTCGTTTGGCTGATTTTTTGTAATGTTATTTTGGATTCATTCCTGTTGATTTCTTCTCTGATTTTGATTATTCCTCTTTTTCTACTAGATTTGGGTCTAGTTTGCTGCAGATTTTCTAGATCCTTGAGATGCATTGAAAGCTCATCTATTTGGTGCCTTTCCAGTTTCTTGATGTAGGCACCTATTGATATAAACTTTCCTCTTAACACTGCTTTTGCTGTATCCCATAAGTTTTGGTATGTTGTGCTGTTATCCTCATTTACTTCCAGCACATTTTTGATTTCTCTTTTGATTTCTTCTGTGACCCATTGTTCATTCAGGAGCATGTTGTTCAATCTCCATGTGTTTGCATATGCTCTAGGGATTCCTGAGTTGCTTATTTCCAACTTGATTCCCTTATGGTCTGAGAAGCTGCATCGTATGATTCTAATTCTTTTGAATTTGCTGAGACTTGCTTTATGGCCTAATATGTGGTCAATCCTAGAGTAGGTTCCATGTACTGCTGAGAAGAATGTAAATGCTTTCTGTGTAGGATGAAAAGTTCTGTAGATATCTGTTAGATCCATTTGGGCTATAGTGTTGTTTAAATCTACTGTCTCCTTGTTGATCTTCTGTCCTGTTGATCTGTCAATATCTGTGAGTGGAGTATTGAAGTCCCCCAGTACTATTGTGTTGGGGTCTAAGTCTCCCTTTAAGTTTCTTAACAAATTTTTTAAATAAACTGATGGCCTGTAATTAGGTGCATATACATTGATAATTGTTATATCTTCCTGTAGTATTGATCCCTTAATCATTATAGAGTGCCCCTCTTTGTCTCTCTTAACAGTTTTTGTGTTAAAGTTTATGTAGTCCGATATTAAGATGGCTACACCCGCTCTTTTTTCTTTTCTGTTGGCATGGTATATCTTGTTCCATCCTTTTATTTTCAGTCTGTATGGATCTTCGTTGGAAAGATGTGTTTCTTGTAAGCGGCAAATAGATGGGTTTTGTTCCTTAACACAATCAGCCAATCTCTGTCTTTTAACAGGACAGTTTAGACCTTTAACGTTCAATGTGACTATTGATAAGTGGTAAGTTTGCCCTGCCATTTGCCAAAGATATTTTCTAATGTATGCTTTGAATTCCCTGTGATCTTTTGCTGTGAGGTTCCCTTCGTTTACCTTCTTTCATGTTGATGGCCATGTTTCTGTGTTTCTGTGTGTAACACATCTTTAAGTATCTTTTGCAGGGCTAGACGAGTGGCAACAAATTCTTTCAATTTTTGTTTGTTATAAAAGGTCTTTATTTCACCTTCATTCACAAATGAGAGCTTGGCAGGATATAATATTCTGGGCTGGCAGTTTTTCCCTCTAAGTACCTGGGCTATGTCTCGCCATTCCCTTCTAGCTTGTAGGGTTTCTGATGAGAAGTCTGCCGTGAGTCTAATTGGAGATCCTCTGAGTGTAATTTGATGTTTCTCTCTTGCACATTTTAGGATCTTTTCTTTCTGTTTCACCGTGGTGAGTTTAATTACAACGTGTCATGATGAGGATCTCTTTTGGTCATGTTTACTAGGGGTTCTATGAGCTTCCTGTACTAGGATGTCTCTGTCCTTCTCCAAAGCTGGGAAATTTTCTGCTATTATCTCACTAAAAAGGCATTCTAATCCTTTCTCCCTCTCCATGCCTTCAGGAACTCCTAGAACTCGAATGTTGGGTTTTTTAATAGTATCCTGTAGATTCCCAACAATAGTTTTTAGATTTCTAATTTCCTCTTCTTTTCTTTGGTTTGACTGTATAGTTTCCTGTGCTCTGTCTTCTAAGTCCGATATTCTCTCTTCTGCCTCACCCATTCTGTTTGTAAGGCTCTCTAATGTGTTTTTCATTTGATCTATTGAATTCTTCACTTCATTATGATTTCTCGTCACTATCACAGTTTCATGTTCTACTAGTTGTTTCATTTCAGCTTGATTTCTCCTTAATATTTCATTTTCATGAGAGAGATTTTCTACCTTGTCCATTAAGGATTTCTGTAGTTCAAGAATTTGTTTTTGAGTACTTCTTAGTGTTCTTATCAATTTTTTGAGATCTGCTTCTTGCATTTCTTCTATCTCATCATCTTCATAATCTTGAATTGGGGTGTCTTTTTCATTTGGGGATGCCATAGTGTCTTCCTTGTTCTTATTACCTCGGTTTTTGCGTTTGTTGTTTGGCATATTGGTTTCTTCACTGTGGTTTTTTTTCTAGTTATACTATGACTCTAGATTAAGTGGACTGTCTGCTTTTGATGGAGCCTTAGAGGCTTGAGATGGGTGTGGCCTGAGAGCTCTGTTTGGTTCCTCAGGGTTGAGGGTGTGTCAAAGGAGACACTCCCAGGTTAGGCATGGTAAATCTCTCTCTGTTACTTTTTTTTTTTTTTTTGGTTCAAAAGGGAAGTAATTCCACACAGCTGAATGGAATTGGGGGTGGTTAGCAGGCGAATGATATACCCACAGGAGCCAGAGATCGGAAGCTCTTTCCCAAGGACCACAGAGGGAATCTTTGTGGCCCTTTGTGTGGGCTGAGATTCTCCTGTAGTCTCCCACTGGGCTGCCAAGGCTACTGAACTGTAGCGTCTCTGCAGAGTACTCACATGAATTCGTGATTTCCGTGAGTTCTCTCCCCCACCGTCTCTTTTTTCACAGTCTCAGTTCATTAGCACCACACATTCATTAGGTTCTAATCTCCTGTTATTTCACCCCTCCCACCCAGAGTCAGGTTTTTCTGCTAGGCTCGGGGCCGGTGCCGACCCAAGGTCGCCCTGCTTATGACGTATGTCCAAAATGGCGCCTGCTCTTTGTCTTGCTCACCTTTGAGAGGTGAGAGGAGAGAGAGAAGCTCCTGTCCGTATGGGTCACTTTTTTTTTTCCCTCTCTCTCTCTCTCTCTTCTAGTTAGCCTGGTGAACTTTTCCCCACAGGGTTTCAAGTCTTGTTCGCTCTAGGCTCCCTTTTCCACTTCTCTTCTGGTATCTCGGGCTATTGAGGTTCGGCTCACCTCACGTTCCAGCGCTGGTGTGTTGAATCTGCTGCTGGTGTCCCAAACTGCGGCCTCCCACGCTCTCCACGCAGGTCCACTGTGAATCACCAGTTCCAGAAGGGTTTTCTCTGCTGTTTCTTCCCCTACTCTTCCTTGAACCTGCAGTATCTCCACTTTTATTAAACTGTCTCTCCCCAGACTATCGGTGTGCTCCCTTCCTATTCCGCCATCTTGCTGCTCCTCCCCGAATCTCAATATTTTTTAAAGATTCCTCAATTCAGTCCACTCAGTTAACTTGGACTGTACTGCAGCCAGAATTTTGATGCAGTTCCCATTTGTGTAGGCAGACTTTGCAAGAACTATTTGGAGCTTTCTCAATCACAGACCAATGTCTTACAGTATATAGATGAAATCCTCAGCCTCTGTAGTCAAATTGAGGATGGTTCCCAAGAGGACAACTAGGCCATTATCAACTTTCCAGCAATGAGAGTTTATAAAGTCTCAAAATCTAAGGTGCATCTTTGCCATCGTTCTGTAAAGTATCTTGCCTTAACCTTATCTGAAAGAACTTGGGCACTGGGAGAAGGTAGACACAAGCCCAGAGCCTCTTTTCCACTTCTTAACAAAACCGTAAACAGCTTTGGGCTTCCTGAGAGTCATGGGATTCTGCTTACTCTGGATCCCAGACATGGGGAAATAGCCTGTCCTTGATTCTGACTAATAAAAGATCCCCACTAACCGAGATCCATATTTTGATATAGAGCTAGAGGTTCAACAGGCCTTTATCTAAGTTAAATAGTCCTTATTCAAGGCCCCAGCATTAAGCCTTCCAATAAGCAAATTATTCAATCTGTATATAACAGAGAGAAAAGTGTTGGCTGTAGAGGTATTGATTCAGCTTAAGGAAATAGCTTAGCAGCATATAGTATATCTTAGCAACCAATAGTGACCAAAGGGTGATCACCCTGTCTTCAATTGGTACCAACTGTCACTATCACTCTCTTAATCTCTGGAGCCACCCAACCAACCTTGGGACAAGATCTAATAGTGTATATTCCCTCAATGTGACAACAATGCTAGCATCAAAAGGAAGCTTCTGGTTAACAGACAACTGCTTTTAAAATACAAGGCATTACTTCCGAGGATCCTACATCCAAATAAAGAGTTGCTCCTCTCAATTCCACCACTTTTCTCCCTAAACAGCTAAAGAGTCCAGAATAAGTTTGAAAACAGATATTTTGGCACACCTATGCAGTCAAAAACCTCAAGAAGATCATTTAAGACCCAGACTGGATTCCCTTTATAGCCAGGAGTTTCTTTGTTGAGTAAGGAACTACCAGGCTGGATATGCCATAGTTGCCTTAAAAGAGATCATTTAGAGTTCTCATCTTCCTCCTGGCATGGATAGTCAGTTACCAGCACTACCAGTCCTCAAGCTGAACCCTCAAGCTGAATATTTTTTGACTTGGCAGGTGTATTCACTTTTCTTGCAGGTACTGGAATCATTTTCCAGGATCAATTCAAGTTATTTAGGAAACATGGGCCTGCCCTTGAGAATGATCAACCCAGGCATCCAATCTGGACACTGACACCAATGGAAATGCAAAGAATAACAGTATAGAGTCTCTCCAAATCCTTACCTAAAAGAAAAGACAAGCTCAAGGAGTCGTTTCTGTGGTGTAGTGGCTTAAGCCATCGTCTTATGGGTGTCATATGGGTGCTGGTTAAAGCCCTGGCTGCTCCACTTCAGATCCAGCTCTCTTCTTATGTGCCTAGGAAGCAGCAGAATATGTACCAAGTCTTTGGGCCCCTGCTCCCACAAAGGAGACCCAAAGGAAGCTCCCTCCTGGCTCTGGACTGGGTCAGTTCTTGCCATTGTGGCCATTTAGGGAGTGACCCAGCAGATGGAAGATTTCTCTCTGGCTCTCACCCTCTCTGTCTCTGTAACTCTGACTTTCAAATAAAATACATAAATATTTTTTAAAAAGCCAAGTTCAAGTCATAGTTGGCTTCAATCTATCTTGTTTCTTTAGGAATCTCTAATGTAAGAAAAGGATTTTTCCCTTGGTACCTCCTATTTGAAGTTTTGTGATAATACTTATATTTGGATACTGTATACTCAACCTTATTAAAAAACTTGTGTCTTCTTGTCTAGAGGCTATCAAACTACATGATTCTGTATATGGAAATACAAATGCAAGCCTTCTCCCAGGCACACTGGATAGACCTCTGGAAGAGGAGCCCTAATTGCTCTCTCTAACACTGCCATTTTCCAACTCAAAGTTGGCAGAGTGGTCATGCTTTCTTCTTCCTAACAGCAGTTTTGTTTATTTCTTCAGAGAGGTAATTGGTAGAGAGATAGGCTTCTGGTCATGTAGACAAGACCTAGTGTTTTCATACCCACTATTTCAAGGTAATTCTTGGAGGACCTAAAAAGAGTCAAACAACCAACTTCTGGAAAGTAGTTCTATGATTGGAGACTTAAATTTAACCCAATTAACCAGTCAAAACCTTCGCTTCCCAATGCCTCTCCTGAACCATTCATGAGAATTTCCCCTTTCACAGCCTATAAATGTCCTGGGACAATCATCCCTCAATGGCTGCTTCCTTCAGGAACCTCTCTCAACTTCTGAGAACTTTCTCTGCTTTTTTTCCAACAAACCTCCTTCACTTTGCTCACTCTTCCTTCTCCATGCTACTCATTCTTCATGGATTTGTTTGTTTGTTTTTTACTGGCAGAGTGGATAGTGAGAAAGAGACAGAGAGAAAGGTCTTCCTTTGCCGTTGGTTCACCCTCCAATGGCCGCCACGGCCAGCACCACACTGATCTGATGGCAGGAGCCAGGTGCTTATCCTGGTCTCCCATAGGGTGCAGGGCCCAAAGACTTGGGACATCCTCCCTGCACTCCCTGGCCACAGCAGAGAGCTGGCCTGGAAGAGGGGCAACCGGGACAGAATCTGGCGCCCCAACCGGGACTAGAACCCGGCGTGCTGGCATCGCAAGGAGGAGGATTAGCCTGTTGAGCCACGGTGCTGGCCTCTTCATGGATTTAAGATAATGAACCCAACAGAGAAAAAGAATTGTGATGTAAAGGAACTGTAACAATTCAAAAATTTTGTTGGAAAGGCCGGCGCCGTGGCTCAACAGGCTAATCCTCCGCCTTGCGACGCCGGCACACCGGGTTCTAGTCCCGGTCGGGGCGCCGGATTCTGTCCCGGTTGCCCCTCTTCCAGGCCAGCTCTCTGCTGTGGCCCAGGAGTGCAGTGGAGGATGGCCCAGGTGCTTGGGCCCTGCACCCCATGGGGAGACCAGGAAAAGCACCTAGCTCCTGGCTCCTGCCATCGGATGAGCGCGGTGCGCCGGCCGCAGTGCACCATCCGCGGCGGCCATTGGAGGGTGAACCAACGGCAAAGGAAGACCTTTCTCTCTGTCTCTCTCTCTCACTATCCACTCTGCCTGTCAAAAAAAAAAAAAAATTTGTTGGAAAGTAAAATGTGCAATATTTCTTAGGAATGAGACACAAACTTCAACAATTAGAACTGTAGACTCATGCAACTTCACTAAATTCAAGATTATGAAAATATCCACTGCCTTCAAGTTTTCTAATGCTCCTTTGTATTCCCTCCCTCCTGCTTGTCTTTATGTCCAACTTCAGACCGTCACTTGTCTTTTCTTCTTTTCTTACAATAGATTTGTTTGTATTTTTTAGAATTTCTATAAGTGAAATCATACAATGTGTTTCTTTTTGACTGACTTCTTATATGGATTTCCATCCATATAGCAGAAGTTTATTCTTTTGTATCAGTGAGAAATATTACATTAATTTTAATGAAAATTGATTTTGTAAGCTACTATAAATCAAAATTAATTTTTTTATAAACTATTTTTAGTTTTTATAAACTATTATAAACTATTATAAATCAAAATTAATTTTTTTATAAACTATTTATAGTTTTTATAAACTATTATAAAGAAAAATCTCTATGAATATTAAAGATAAGAGTCTCAATATTTGGAGGACAAGGTACTTTTCACCTACCCTGGATCTCACAGGTTGTTTGCAAAGGCCATGGAATTGGGAGTTGGAGGATAGGTGGATGCTGCTGCACTAAGAGCTTGTAAGATTTCCTACCAACTTTTTTTTTCTTTCTTAATGTAAAAAAAATTCTTAAGATCAAATCTGAATGAATCTGAATGAATGTACTTTCTTAGTACAGCCTGTTAATACTAATATTTCTGTAAAATTTATTTCAAAAGATCAAACCTAAAAGAGAAAGAAAGAAAATTCTCTAAACATTTTTATGATTTCGCATTAGTTTCCTCCTTCCTTGACTTCCTCAATTTTCATTCTTTAACGTCTCAAGAGTATCCCAGATGTTTGAATCATTTTCTCCCCATTTTGTTTCTCCCTCCACTTCTACTTTAAATAATGCAATGAGAATTCTTAAAAAATGGGGGAGTTTTGAACTTATAACAGAAATTGCTTTGGGTAGAAGACTCAAGAGCCAACATGAAGTCTATTATACATTGAGTTGCTTGCATGAGTCTTGTAGAGCTGGCAGGTCATTAGTAAGTGTTCACACCAGCAGCCCACAGGAGGGAAACTCACTTTTGGTTAGGCAATGCTAATATGCCCAATATGTGTCTCTCTATTAATGCTTGCAAAAAATAATGCAAAGCATGTTTAAAAAAATGAATTAAGTTAAACCAAAACTCAGTTAAATTCATTAATTTGTTCTTTGATTTGTTCATTATAATTCTCCCTTAAAACAGGTCTTCAGAAATTAATCAGATAGCAACTTCCTTAAGAGAATCACATATTATAAATCATCTTGCTTCTAAAGTTTTACAGTGGTTCATGTTGTCTATTAGTAAGAGAAGACTTCAATGAAGCAAAACGTAAAGTCTCTGCTTTTGCCCTGAGTTCAGTAAAAAATAACAGTGTAGTTCAATATTTTTTCATAAAAGCCTACTACTTTTCAGGGGAGAGGATGAATCTGCCTAGATCTATCTGCCTTTCACTATACTCCCCTTGTCTTTCCTACTTTATTTTCCAGAATTTGAATTCAGTGTAGAGCTGGCAGGTCATTAGTAAGTGTTCACACCAGCAGCCCACAGGAGGGAAACTCATTTTTGGTTAGACAATGCTAATATGCCCAATATGTGTTTCTCTATTAATGCTTGCAAAGAATAATACAAAGCATGTTTAAGAAAAAAATGAATTAAGTTAAACCAAAACTCAGTGTGTGTATCCAGATATATTATATAAAGAAAAAGTGTCTATAACTATACATAATCAAATTCCTTTATTTGTAATTAAAGATTAGCAAGGATTTTCCTTCATCACTTGAGTAACACAAAAAACATTTTTTTTCTCAACCTTGGGAAATATGAAGCAAATATAGGTATTAGAATCAATAATGAATTTGATGAGAAATGATAAAATGATAACAATGATGAGTTTGTTTTTGCCATCTGTTACAGACATGCCTCAGTTCATTTTTTCTTTTTTAGTCAATTTAGAGTGCTATTTTTCTTCTCAATTGCTGAAACTTTGAAAAATAAATGAAGTGACTCTATAATGACAAAACATACTCATTATTGATATTACTTAATCATATTAACATAGAATGTAAGCAAAATATCATAAATGTTTCTATCAGTTTAAAAATTAATAAAAATAGCTTTCTCATCCAGTTTCAGAGATTTCTGGTTAAAAGGATAGAAAGTCAGTTAATCTTTACTCTGTATGTCAGGCTTTACTCTGTATCTTTGGAGTGTGAAATTGAAAAATACAGTACTTAAATATTAACGTAATTTTTTTTTTTTTTTGAGAGCCAGAGATGACAGAGATCAACCTGCATGGAACCCAGACTTCGGGTCACACCAGTGTGTAGGTCTACACAAGGCAAGCACAGATGTCGCCAGGTCTTTACCAATCAGACATCTGGGCACGTGAAAATGCTAGAGTTACACACTGGAAGACTTATTTATTATTTTTAAAGATTTATTTATTTATTTGAAAGTTACAGAGAGAAGGAGAGACAGAGATCTTTTTTTTTTTTTTGACAGGCAGAGTGGACAGTGAGAGAGAGAGACAGAGAAAGGTCTTCCTTTGCCGTTGGTTCACCCTCCAATGGCTGCCACGGCTGGTGCGCTGCGGCTGGCGCACCGCGCTCATCTGATGGAAGGAGCCAGGCGCTAGGTGCTTTTTCCTGGTCTCCCATGGGGTGCAGGGCCCAAGCACTTGGGCCATCCTCCACTGCACTCCTGGGCCACAGCAGAGGGCTGGCCTGGAAGAGGGGCAACCGGTACAGAATCCGGCGCCCCGACCGGGACTAGAACCCGGTGTGCCGGCGCCATAAGGTGGAGGATTAGCCTGTTGAGCCACAGCGCCGGCCTAACGAAATTTTCATTTAAAATGAATAATCTGAATACAAATTCAAGAAAATATTCAATTTACAATAGCATCATGAATAAAATACGTGGAAATCAATTTAATAGAAAAGTGTAACATCTTATAGGCAATAAAATATTGCTGAAAGAAGGTGAATAATGTATACAGAAATATACATACATACTATGTTCATGTGTTAGAAGTTCTTATTGTAGGCTGGCGCCGTGGCTTAACAGGCTAATCCTCCGCCTTGCGGCGCCGGCACACCGGGTTCTAGTCCCGGTCGGGGCGCCGGATTCTGTCCCGGTTGCCCCTCTTCCAGGCCAGCCCTCTGCTGTGGCCCAGGAGTGCAGTGGAGGATGGCCCAAGTGCTTGGGCCCTGCACCCCATGGGAGACCAGGAAAAAGCACCTAGCACCTGGCTCCTGCCATCGGATGAGCGCAGTGCGCCGGCCGCAGCGCGCTGACCGCGGCAGCCATTGGAGGGTGAACCAACGGCGAAGGAAGACCTTTCTCTCTGTCTCTCTCTCTCACTGTCCACTCTGCCTGTCAAAAATAAATAAATAAATAAATAAATAAATAAATAAATAGAAGTTCTTATTGTATTGGTATGAGGATAATCTACTAAACTAATACATAAATTCAATGTAAATACCAGCAAAATTTTTATAGAATTTAATGAGTCACTCTCCAAATTTATACAGGAATATAATGGGTCAAGAATAGCCAATACAGTTTTAGTTTTTTTAAAAAAATATAAAGAACTTATGGTACTTGATTTTTTAATTCATTATAAATCTATGGTTATCAAAATCTTGTGCTGTTATCATAAAATAGAGATATATTCTGGATAAATATAACTTCTCAAATATGTGATTTGCATATGTTTTGTCTTAGTAATGGCTCGCTTTTTCTTTTAATTTTGTTTGAATTTTGGAGACAGAGAATTTATTTTTGTATATTAATCATATATATATAAATATAACACTTAAAGGAAGTAAACTAATAGAGTATTTCTGATCATAGGAGTAAATTATTGCCTTCTGTGTTTAATATGATGTCCTATTCTTCATAGGAAACATTTATCAGAATTAAGAATGTTCATGACTATTCTTAGTTTATTGAGTTTTTTTGTTAAGAATGGATATTTGATCTTATAAAAAGCACGTTTGTGTTGGCTATCAGGATGATCAGGTGTCTCTGCCTCCCTTTATTTTACCTATGTTGTTCACTAAGTTACTTGACTTTGAGATGCTGAGACAAATTTAAGTTCCTAGGATTTTTGCTTATTTTTAATAGAATAGGTCAATATTTTATTATGAATTTGTATTCATGAGGGATAATATTCTGTGATTTTGTTATAGTTTATTGTGATATCCTCATCTAAAGTAATAATAGTCTCATATGATAATAGTAATGCATTTTCTTTCAGTCCTTGAATTGAGCATTTGCATGTTCTCTCTCTTTTATCTTCATCAGTGTAACAGGATTTGTCAGTGTTGTTGACATTTGCAAACTGACACTTGATTTTATTCAATTTTCCCTATTTTTTCCTGTTTCCTGTTTCATTGGTTTATGTCATCATTCAGTTATTTTCTATGTTATAGCTTCATTATTTTTTTCTACATTGTAGATACTTCCATGAGATTTTCTTCAAATGTAAAAGAAAGAGCCTGATTAAAATGCAAATCTTGTCAGTTCAACATTTCAATTCCAGTGACTAGTTTTATAATGTTTCTGTTAGGATAAAATCCAATAACTTAATATGATCAGTGCTGCCTGATATATAATTACTCTAAGCTGGCTTCTCAATCTTTTCAACATGTTTATTCTAGAACAAGTTGCCTGTGTTTTCGTGTGTGTGTGTGTGTGTGTGTGTGTGTGTCTACTCTGGTTTCAACTGTTATATTTATAAAATATAGTAGCAATACATTAGTTGATGATAAAATGGAAAAATGAAAAAGAGAGTTAATTGAAATCCAGCAGTAAGTAGTAATGATTGCACTAAATGTAAATGTTCTAAACTCTCCAATTAAAAGGAAGAAATGGTATAATTATAAGAAAAGCTAGATCAAATGATATTAATATTGTGGTATGCTGATGATAAGAAAATCACTTTTTAACAAATTTTATATATAGAAACAGAAAATAGTTAACAAAAATAAAGGATGTGTAAGGTATATCATGCTAACACACGAATACAATTATAAAACAAATTAAAGTTGTTATTCTGTTAATATCAAAAAGATTCCAGAAGAAAAGAATATTTTCTGAGGTAAAGAGAATCCTTTTCACAATTATAAATTCATTGAAAGACCATAATAATCTGCAAAATTTAATTTTATATTTTAATATGAAATTTGTTCTGAAACATTTGGAAGGAGAAATAAATTCTTAATTACAAACACATATTTTAAACCTTGATCTAAATACTTGACAGATTAAAAAGAAAACCAGTAAGAGTACGGCTCCTGATTTCATGAGTTATTCACTTGGACATTAAATTCTGCCTCAGCTCTGGAGTTATGATGATGCTATAGCCAACCAAAGTTGGATGCTAAGGCTTGCAAAGCTTAAGTAAGACAGCATCCCAGTAAGCTATTGATCAGTTAAATAGTATCACACTGCCTGCCTGTAGTAGTGAGACTTGGTACTCAAATCTTAACTATATAAAAAAAAAATCATTTCAAATATTAAACATCTGAATGGAAATTTCTTGGATCACAAGACAGAATCCCAGTAGCAGAGATGTGCTTTATATAAATTCATTTGACTTGTGTAAGACAAATAGTTCAGATATATCACAAAATCAGTTTTTAAAAGAGATTTCACCGGCCGGCGCCATGGCTCAACAGGCTAATCCTCCGCCTTGCGGCGCCGGCACACCGGGTTCTAGTCCTGGTCGGGGCGCTGGATTCTGTCCCGGTTGCCCCCCTTCCAGGCCAGCCCTCTGCTGTGGCCCGGGAGTACAGTGGAGGATGGCCCAAGTGCTTGGGCCCTGCACCCCATGGGAGACCAGGAAAAGCACCTGGCACCTGGCTCCTGCCATCGGATGAGCGCGGTGCGCCGGCCGCAGCGCACCATCCATGGCAGCCATTGGAGGGTGAACCAACGGCAAAGGAAGACCTTTCTCTCTGTCTCTCTCTCTCACTGTCCACTCTGCCTGTCACAAAATAAATAAATAAATAAATAAATAAATAAATAAATAAAAGAGATTTCACCAATTTATGTGAAAGAAAAGACTATACTACTAGAGTCAAAGGGATCACACAAACAAGACTAGTGTCTGCTAATACTAACTGGAAGAATCAAAAAGGGAGAGAATGATCCAACATGGGAAGTGGGAGACACAGCAGACTCATAGAATGGCAGATGTCCTAAATAGCACTCTGGCCTCAGAATCAGCCCTTAAGGCATTCGGATCTGGCTCAAGAGCCCATGAGAGTATTTTAGGCATGGAAAGCCAAGACACTCTGAAAAAAAAAAAAAAAGAAAAAAAAGAAGACCTAAATGAAAATCTTTGCAAGTGAGATCGCAGTGTAGAGAATGCGGCCATCAAAGAAGGAGGTACCTTTCTCTGAAGGGAGGAGAGAACTTCCACTTTGGCTATGACCCTGTCAGAATAAGATTGAAGTCAGAGAACCCTAAAGGCTTCCATAGCCTTGGCAACTCATGACTAGAGCCTAGAGAGATTACTTATGCCATAAACAAGAGTGTCAAATTGTTAAATCGACATCAGGAGTCACTGTGTACTTACGACTCATGTAGGATCTGTCCTTAATGTGTTGTCCAATGTGAAGTAATGCTATAACTAGTACTGAAACAGTATTTTTACACTTTGTGTTTCTGTGTGGGTGCAAACTGATGAAATCTTTACTTAGTATATACTGAATCGATCTTGTGTATATAAAGATAATTGAAAATGAAAGAAAAAAAACACCTTACGGCGCCGGCACACCGGGTTCTAGTCCCGGTCGGGGCACCGGATTCTGTCCCGGTTGCCCCTCTTCCAGGCCAGCCCTCTGCTGTGGCCCAGGAGTGCAGTGGAGGATGGCCCAGGTGCTTGGGCCCTGCACCCCATGGGGAGACCAGGAAAAGCACCTGGCTCCTGGCTCCTGCCATCGGATGAGCGCGGTGCGCCGGCCGCAGCGCGCCGACCGTGGCGGCCATTGGAGGGTGAACCAACGGCAAAGGAAGACCTTTCTCTCTGTCTCTCTCTCTCACTGTCCACTCTGCCTGTTAAAAAAAAAAAAAAAACACCTTACAAGGAAGTGTTTCTTCAGAAAATAGAGATGAGTTACACATTTGAGGAACAATAAAGTAGTTCGGTCACACATAGCTTAGGACATAGCAAACAGAAGCAGTTTGATACTTGCAAACTATCCTAGTTGTACAGTGCATTAAATTAAATTGTTAAATTGGAAATTGCAAAGAAAATTAATCAATTTTTAAAAAAATATCATGTAGGATCTCTGTCCTTAATGTGCTATACATTGTGATTTAATGCTATAACTAGTACTCCAACACTATTTTTCACTTTGTGTTGCTATGTGGGGCAAACTGTTGAAATCTTTACGTAATATATACTAAACTGATCTTCTGTATATAAAGAGAACTGAAAATGAATCTTGATGTGAATGGAAGGGGAGAGGGAGTGGGAAAGGGGAGGATTGTGGGTGGGAGGGAAGTTATGGGTGGGGAAGCTATTGTAATCCATAAGCTGTACTTTGGAAATTTATATTCATTAAATAAAAGCTTTTAAAAAAAGGAAATATATTATAGTTTGGGCAAAATGATTATAGTATAGAGCACCTAGACTGAGAAGCTGAATTAGCTGGAAGAATAATCATCTGAACTTCTTTGATGATGTGAATGTTTAAGATATATTATCAACTCTGAAATTCTTCCCAAAGAGAAAAATCTATCAAACTTAGGAATCATATATTCTTTAAAGAAAACAAATACTATCGGGCCGGCACCGTAGCTCAACAGGCTAATTCTCTGCCTTGCGGCACTGGCACACACACTGGCGCCAGATTCTGTCCCGGTTGCCCCTCTTCCAGGCCAGCTCTCTGCTGTGGCCCGGGAGTGCAGTGGAGGATGGCCCAAGTGCTTGGGCCCTGCACCCACATGGGAGACCAGGATAAGCACCTGGCTCCTGCCATCAGATCAGTGCCATGCGCTGGCCGCAGTGCGCTGGCCATGGCGGCCATTGGAGGGTGAACCAACGGCAAAGGAAGACCTTTCTCTCTGTCTCTCTCTCTCACCGTACACTCTGCCTGTCAAAAATAAAAAAAAAAGAAAGAAAACAAATACTATCAGAAGAAATAGTTAGCTAAGGAAGTGATAAGGCATTACCAAGTGAGAAGTCGATGATACTCCCTTCAGGAATACACTACTGTCTGTAGTGAGCAAAAATCAGAATGAGAAGACACCTTACAAAGAAGTGTTTCTTCAGAAAATAGAGATGAGTTACACATTTGAGGAACAATAAAGTAGTTCGGTCACACATAGTTTAGGACATAGCAAACAGAAGCAGTTTGATACTTGCAAACTATCCTAGTTGTACAGTGCATAACTGATTTACTTTAGATGGAGAATATCAGTATAATCTAGGTCAAAGACAAAAAAGGAAAACAGAAATGGGCTGGCGATGTGGCTCACTTGGCTAATCCTCTGCCTGCACTGCCGGCTTCTAGTCCAGCTTGGGGTGCCGGATTCTGTCCTGGTTGCTCCTCTTCCAGTCCAGCTCTCTGCTGTGGCCCGGGAGTGCAGTGGAGGATGGCCCAAGTGCTTGGGCCCTGCACCCGCATGGGAGACCAGGGGGAAGCACCTAGTTCCTGGTTTTAGATCGGCGCAGCGCACTGGCCATAACAGCCATTTGGGTGGTGAACCAACAGAAGGATATCTTTCTCTCTATCCCTCTCTCTCACTGTCTAACTCCACCTGTCAAAAAAAAAATCAAAATTGATAATTGTTGACTCATATAGCCAATAATAATAATGCATTAATTTACATTATGTGTTTGTGTAGGTATGACAACTTTTCTCACTGAAACCAATGCTTGTGGGGAAAAAAAACAAATATATTTATTCTCATTTATACCCAAATTAATTATCATCTTAAGAAATTATGGTTATCAATTAAACTTTTCTTGTTTTGTTTGTTTTTCAATAGATTTGAAACTCTAAAATTCTGAATCAACAAAATATGTCAAAATGTTTTATACAACTTATACATATGTAATCAGAGAGCCTGATACTTCAGTCTCACAGAGTTCTTTCTGCTCCAAGGAATCACCTTTTTCTTTAACAGCTAAATTGCATAGTTCAAATAATGTAAACATAAGAGGATTATGCCCCTTCTCTCAATTCCGCTAACACCCACACCACTGGTCACCTGTAATATTGGGAATGGTGAGTTTAAAGCTTCTTCCTGAGTCACTTCTCCCCTTAGCTTTCTGATTCACTATTGCTGGACTATATTGCTGGACTCTTTTATACACACACACACACACACACACACACACACAAACATACATTTTTTATATATATATATATATACACTAAATATATAGCTATATATATATGTAGAGAGAGTTACTATGATTTTTATTGATGTGTGAATAAAAGAAAGAGTTTAACAATCTAACAAATAGATTTTAACTTAGCACAACAATGTCCTGCTCAAATTAGGGCATTCCTCACCATTTCTACACACAGCTTCAAGCCTCTTCTTCAACCATTTGTTTCTTGTGAAATCCAATTTCTTACATAAACTGAGAAAATATCCCTTCAAAACAAAATAAAACTCCTGTAAAATTATCCAGGTGCTAGATGCTTACTAGTTTATTATGTACCAGGTTTAAGCTTGTGACTAAAATATCTTCAGTATCTACACAGAGGATCATATTTTTAGAACAATATAATTGATCACATTTTACCTCTAGCAAAATACAACTTTTGTTTCAGAAGAGAATTCCACTTTCATTTCAGATCAGTCAATCCATACAGTAGGCAGTTTTAACATGTAGTTTCTCCTCAAATAGGTGCAAAATGTAGAAAATTGTGGATATTGTTGAATGAAAATTGTGATAAAATATAATAATGCTAAGGCTTGAAAAATGGAAAATGTAATTCAGAAAATGAATTGCATTTGACTGTTGTAATCATTACTGATCACACATCTTTCGAGATAAGCAAGTGATTCCCAATGGAAGAAATGTCATAAAAAATGTTCAAATGGGAAATTTTGAATGATCTTTGATTTTTTTCTCAATACCAATTAATTTTTAATACCTTGAAATGTGTTCCCTTGATCTTCATCGATGAGGCATAACTGATCTCTTGGAAAGAAAAAAACAGCTAGAATAATTGTCATCCTTATGGGAAATCATGATGAAGAATCAAGTAAATAAATGAATCATGATGAAGAATCAAATAAATAAGTGAATAATTGTATAAATTAATATATATGTATTAAATAAATAGTTTTGCAATGACAAATGGGGGATATATTAAATATTTTGGAATACAGCTATAGCTACAGATATAAATGTATAGTATATGTACACATAAACACACAGGAGCTTGAAAGTGTTCACAGAAATATTTATTTTCCATGAACTCTTTGAAACACCCCATATGTCAACAACACATATTTTCCAATTATATATCCAAATATAAGCAAAATATATTAGTGTTATGTTAATTCATTTTTATCTGTACTCAAAAGGATATCAATTTCTAGGTAATTTCAGAGGAATAAGAATATAATTTCTCATGTTTTTCTTGTGACATTACATAAAGTAACATCTACATTACATCAGAAGTTTGAATGAATTTTATTTTATATCCTACAATTTGTACAAATTACCAGTTTCGCTACAGTGCTAATCCTTACTAATTTTAATATATTACTGTAAAGCTGTAGTGTACACAGTAGACTGCTGTGACTGGAAGGGTTCTCTGACAGCTGAGTTTCCCTATTCTGCACACACACACACACACACACACGCAAAAGGGCCAGAGAACTATCATTACCATCATCTGCCTAGCATGTGCCAGAATAGTCTTCAATCAAGACCTACTGGGAGGTGCTCTGTAAATACACAGCTATCTTACTTTAGGCAGTATAATTCTGAAACATGTTTTCTAAACTGAACCCAGAGTTTCCTAATATGACTAATCTAACTTAACCACAGTAGTAACTGGTTTGTTGGTGCACAGTAATTGTAAGCTCTGATGTACCACTAACATTCCCTTTCAAGAACAAAAGACATGTCTGTCCAGTTGTTGTGGAAGTTGTCATCTAAAAGTTCTCAGCTGTCATCCATCTGTAGAAATTGCCTTTGGCTAGAGATATTTTTTTCCCTTCTCTGGGCAACTGACACTCATTGATAAAAAAAAAAAAAATCATACAATATCCAGCTTCCTGACTCCTGCCTCAGGGCAAATTTGATGGTTCTTAATACTACTCTCAACTTTGCTAAAATAAATGCCTAACTTGGAGATTTCTTTTCCAGAGAGGTCAATCTGTAAATCTGGAGGCAAGTGTAGTTGTCAGGCACCTGGTACTAAAGACTTAAGTTATGAAAGGGCATAGACACTCTCTGGAACAAATTGGAAATGTACTACAGAACTTTCACTGGTGGTGAACTAGAATGGTATACTAGTGGACAGAAATTTTCTGGTGAGGAGACTGTATCAGACCTTTGATACAAGGGATGAATTGCAATTATGCAGACAATGGAACTGGATAGCTGTCACCATTAATTCATTGTTAAAAGATAATAGAAAGCTGGAAGCTATTAACTGGTAAAAAAAAAAAAGCTACGTGTGATAGCCAGAGGATATCCTTGATATCATATTAAAAGATGCAAGGATGCTCATAATTATTAGACATGGTAAGAAGAAGCTAAGACTCATGCTCTGGTCTTAAAACTGGGTCTTGAACAGCTCCACACACAAAAAACATAGTCTCAATTTAAACAAACCTTGTATGTCAAATCGGGTCTTGGTTAGGGAGAAATGGGACCATGAATAATAGGATAAAGACATGTAGACATTCCCCTGAATCTTAAATTTAAGCAGCATTCCTGGAACTACCTGAGCCTTTAGTTGTGCTCCAGATTTTTTTTTGTAATGCAATGATGTGCATTGCTCGAATATGATACTGATGTCTCGCCCATGTAAAGCAGTAAGTGACTTATGGACTCTAGTTACATTTCCTTTTCTTGTCACTAGGCCAATAACTAGAATCAAATAACAACAGAATTCATCTGAGGTGGTGCTGGGTCTGCCAAGTAAAGAAAGGGACTACATACCGTACAATCTGCAAGACAAGTTTAGCTTGCACCAGTGGAAGCAACAAGAAGATATATTGATACAAAACCGGGGTGATTGATAAAAAATAATGACAATATAACACTAAAACAGGAGAAAGCCAGTTGACAACTAAAAATTAGATGTTGGACATCTGCTAATCTATTTTTTTTTTTTTTTTTTTTTTACAGGCAGAGTGGACAGTGAGAGAGAGAGACAGAGAGAAAGGTCTTCCTTTGCCGTTGGTTCACCCTCCAATGGCCGCCGCGGTCGGCGCGCTGCGGCCAGCGCACCGCGCTCATCCGATGGCAGGAGCAAGGTGACAGGTGCTTTTCCTGGTCTCCCCATGGGGTGCAGGGCCCAAGCACCTGGGCCATCCTCCACTGCACTCCTGGGCCACAGCAGAGGGCTGGCCTGGAATCTATTTTTGATGTATTTTTTATTAGTAATATAAAGCAGGACCCTTGCCAGCTACCAATCTAAGTCTTGTGAAGTTCATGCTCCAGTAGCTATTGTCATAGATTCTTGCAAGTTCATTTGCCTCCACCCTGTCCTTCTCCTTGCCCATTAATGCCATTGTGGTAATCATGTTCACTTTGCTATCAAAATTAAAGTGCTATCACCCTGATTCTTCCAGAATTCTATTGTGGCATTACTAGAAAATCCACATTTGTAACAGTATGTCCTACTCTGTGATATGCCCTACAGAGTGCGACTCATAAGTGAGCTCATTGACAATTCTATTGTCCTTTCACTGTTACATTTCTTAACTTTCCAGTAAGAGAAATATCTCTTGGGTTCTTCCAAAGGACAAAAGCATCTGGTACTTTTTTGTATTGTATAGATCCATTCTAACATGCACATTACTTTGATAATTTTATTCTTTCTGCAATGTTCTAGGAAGGCAGATCTGACACAGCAATTTCATTTAATGTTTATACACAATTTCTTTCACCGAACTCCAGACGGCAATACAAGAATATATTATGAACAACTCTATGGGCCATTGCCAGGGCAGTCCACCTTGAGTAAATAGGGCATTATCTTGCATCACCAAGCTGCTCTTCATCCAGCTCTAATTTATTTACATCTAGAACACCACCATTAAGGTCTATTTTTAGGACCCCCAAGTTCCGTTATCTAGATTCCTGAAGCATCTCTGGGCATGCTCTTCCTTTTCATAATAGGACCATTTTAAGAATTTACTCAATAAAAAATAAAATGATGATAATTATTTCCAGAAATTTAGAAATATAATATGAATGCATCAAAAAGAAACATCTTTTATCACACAGCTTCACAAAGTAAAAAATATTGAAATGTCTGATGATAAAGTTAGTGTGGAAAACATTTGTACATTGTGTTCATACACCTCAATGACTAATGTAAATGTCAAAGTTTTTCTAAGAGAGTAGATTTGCAGGTTCCAACAAGTTTTGTATTTAATACAATTTATTTGGTTCATTATTTCTAGGTGCATGTTCCTCAGAAGAAGCTAAACATGTTCTGAAACACATATGCAGTGAGCTTCATTGCTAGATTGACTTTAAAATTAAATAACTGAAAATGGCCGCAATGCTCATTAAGAGCTAAATTTTTGGAGCTGGCATTTTGGCACAGTGGGTTAAGAAAGTATCAGGGACACTGGGATCTCATATCAGAGCCCCATTTGAGTTCCAGCTGCTCATCATCCAATCCAGTTCCTGCTAATGTGCCTAGGAATGAAGCAGAATATAGTCCTAGTGCTTGGTCCGCTGCCACCCATGTGAAAGACCAGGATGGAATTCCAGGCTTCAACTTGGACAGCCCTGGCCATTGCAGCCATTTGGAGTGTGAACCAGAAGATGTAAGATCCCACACTTTTCATCTCTCTTTCTCTGTCACCCTGCTTGTGAAATAAATAAATATTTGTAAGGATCAAGAGTTGAAAAAAAGAGGAATTCTAAGACATATACTCTGTTGTGGTTAAGAATAATTAAGATTAATTGGTTCATATGCTTTGCAAGGCTATGGCAAAGCTCAATAGGGGATTTTAATCTCAAAATCTTATAGATGAGAATGAAGTCATACCATCTGCCTGAGAGCCATTTCTAAGGCATCTTCTTATGATTAGTCACTTACCTGATACAGACTCTACTCCTGTAAAGAGATCATGAAAATTCAGTAGTCCCTTATGAGTTAGGTTCTGTGAAATAGAGCAGATCAAATGTGATGTGGACATAGCAGAAATCTAAACATTGAGGAGGTTCAGTACCTGCACTGAGTGTCTGACACCTATGTGGGCATTGCCTGAGAGAAAGACCGGTAAACACAGAGGGTTCCTATTCTCTCCCCAGAGGTCCACATTAACTGGAGCTTTGTTAGGCCACAGCTGGAATCTGGGAACTCAGTCTAAGTCTTCCTCATGGGTGGCAGTAATTCAATTGTTTGAGCCAATAGCACAATGGGCAGAGTCAGGAGCCAGAACCAAGTATTGAACCCAGGCATTCCAATGTCAGGTATGGACATCTTTTTTTAAAGATTTGTATTTATTTATTTATTTGAGCAGCAGAGGTATAGCTAGAGTAAGAAACACAGAAACAGAGATCCTCCATCTGTTGGTTCACTTCCTAAATGGCTTTAATGGCTGGGACTGGGCTAGGTGGAAGCCAGGATCCGAGATACCATCCAGTCTCCTATGTGAGTGGAAGGACCCAAGGATTTGAGACATCTCTTGCTGCTTTCCCAGACACATTAGCAGGGAACCAGATCAGAACTGTAGCACTCCAACAAGTGCCCATATGAGATAACTGCTTTGCAGGCAGCAGCTTAACCCACTGTGCCACAATGTCAGCCCCAGGTAGAGCATCTTAACTAAGGTTGTAACTACTAGGCCAGTTTCAGCCCTAGTTTTTTAAATCATTGTTCTTTCTGTATACTGTTTGCTTTATGATGTTTTCCATGGACTTTATACTTTTGTAGTTCTTCCAATTTATTATTTACATACTAGTGTTACTTTCATTTGATTGTACATTTGTCCTTTGAACACGCTACCCTTATTGATTCATATTATTTTTGAGCTTCACTCCATCTGATTTATCAATTCTTTTGTATAATTTGTTTTAGTTCCTTTTCAGTTCATTTTTTTATGTTTTCAGGTTTATTGAAGTATAGTTGACAATGAGATATTAAATATATTTTAGGTACAGCGTTTGATGAGTTTTTGAGATAACATTTTAATGTACATGATAGTCAAAGGCTAATGCACCACTAAATAAAGAGTTCAACAAATAAAAGATCAAAACACCAAAGTTCAGCAGAAATATAGGCAACAAATATAAACAAATGTAAATCTGTTCCACTTCATTCTTGCAATGTAGATTTTAAAAGTCACAGGTCATTAAAATTATAGTAGTATATGCTTTTTATTCCTGCGATTTCGTATTTACAATTTATATTACAAGGAAGCACTTATTGCTCTACTAACTAAAAAGTTTAACAAATAAAAATTTAAAACTTCATATGGTAAGTAGGAATATAGGCAAGAGCTGTAAGCAATAGTCAGATAAAAACAAGTCTATTTCACTCAAATACAATAAATTTTACATATTCACAGATGTTTAAAGCTACAGTAGTATATCATTCTTGGCAATTCATTTGACAAAAACTTAAAACAAAGTCTGACAAACCACTATACTTGCTGCAAAACTGATATACATAGGTATTTCCTTCTCTTGTGTTTGTTTTTGTTTTTATTGATTTGTTTTAAATTTTAGCTCCCATATGTAAGAGAGACATGCAGTATTTGTCTTTCTGTGTCCGGTTTATTTCACTCAACATGAGGTCCTCCGTTTGGAAACATTTTTTATTGCTTTTTGTGTCTGAACAATATTACATTGTATATAAACATGGTATTTTCTTTATCTATGCATCTGATGGACAATATCCATATTTAGGCTACTGTGAACAATGCTGCTATGAATTTGATGGTTGAAATATCTCTTTGATAAAATGCATTCGTGTATTTTAGATATATACCCAGTATTGTGATTGCTAGATTGCATGGCAAATTTATTTCTAGTTCTTTTAAGAAATCTCTGGAAATACTGTTTTTCACAGTGGCTACACTGGTTTATATTCTCAGAAATAGTGTGTGAGAGTTCCCCTTTCTACACATCTCACCAGTACTTGTTACTCTCTGTCTTTCTGATAATAGCCATTCTGACAGGGGTGAGGTGATCTCTCACTGTGGTTTTGATTTGCATATCCAGGATGGTTACTCATCTTGAACATCTTTTCATATACATGTTGGCCATTTGTATTTCTTCTTTTGAGAACAATCTGTAGAGATCTTTGCCTACTTCTTTACTGGACTTTTATTCCTATCAAATTTTTTTAGTTTTTTCATGCTGTTGTTAATTTAGAATGGACTTATTCCATTAACATATTTTTGTTTAAAATAAGTTGCATGAATTTAAGCATAGAATTTTTAGTTGCATTTCTTGAAAGGAGATGGATTCTTCTGGACTTAAAAAAAAATTTCTGCTTAGGTTTTTGAGTGAAGCAACTGTAGTCTTCCCAGTTAAATTGTTTAAGAGCTTACTTCTTAAAACTGACACTATGAGAAGCAATGACTTGATCAGCCCTTGTCCTTATGGTTGAGGAACAGCTTACTATTTTATTCTTTTTAGTATTTTCTACATCATGCCATTGGTTAAACTCTTTATTTAACACAGAATTATTCTCAGATGTTTATAATAATTGATAGAATTAAAAAGGAGAGAACTATCCAATATGGGAAGTAGGTCACACAGCAGACTCATAGAATGACAAATGCCCTAAACAGCACTCTGGCCTCAGAATCAGCCCTTAAGGCATTCAGTATGGCTAAAAAATTCATGAGAGCATTTCAGGAATGGAAAGCGAAGACATTGTGGCAAAAAATGACCTAAATGAAAGATCTCTGTGAGTGAGATCCTGGTGGAAAGAAGGGGCATTCAAAGGAGATACCTTTCTCTGAAGGGAGGAGAGAACTTCCACTTTGACTATGGCCTTGTCTAAATAATATTGGAGTTTGTGAACTCAAGAGGCTTCCATAGCCTTGGCAGTTCATGACAAGAGCCTCGGGTGATTACTGATGTCATAAATAAGAGTGTCAATTGTTAAATCCACATAATTCACTGTGCACTTGCTCTTTATGTAGGACCTCTGACCTTAATGTATTGTACTATGAGAATTAATGGTAAAACTAGTCTTCAAATAGTACTTTATACTTTGACTGTGTGAGTGCAAACTGTTGAAATCGTTACTTAGTATAGAGTTGATCTTCTGTATATAAAGATAATTAAAAATGAATCTAAATGAAGAATGGAATGGGAGAGGGAGTAGGAGGTGGGATGGTTTGGGGGTGTGAGGGCAGGCATGGGTAGAAGAACAGCTGTAATCCAAAAGTTGTACTTTCAAAATTTATATTTATTAAATCAAAACTGTCTATTAAAAAGCTTACTTCTATGTAATGTAAAATTGTTAATTATTTACAACTTGTAAAATATGTTTCAAAAATCTGGCTCTCATGGATATTTCTTGTATAATCTGACTTTCTTTGTACCTTTGGTACAATTTTATTAACTTGCTGTATTTGAATTCTGTGTCAAGCAGTTTTATCTTAAGTTGCGTCTCTCTCCTCCTGCAAGACAGTTCTAGTTTGGAATTGCAGTAAACCAGGGCTGGTACTGTCGCATAGTAGGTTGGGCCTCTGCCAACATCCCAAATAGGCATGATATCTCCACTTTGAGTCCAGTTCTCTGGTATGGCCTGGAAAAGCAGTAGAAGATGGTCCAAGTACTTGGGTCCTTGCACCCATAACGGGGACAGGAAAGAAGCTCCTGGCTCCTGGCCATGGATCAGCTCAACTCTGGTCATTGCAGCTATTTGTGGAGTGAACCAGCAGATGCAACACCTCTCTCTCTGTCTCTCCTTCTGTCTGTAACTCTGCCTCTCAAATAACTAATGAATCTTTTAAAAAAAAGTTATTTCAGTAGACTTATATTTTAAACAATATCTTCCTATGAATTCTTAGTGAAATCCATTATTTCATCTACTCAAATGCAGTCTGTAACTGTGATATTTTAGAAGCAAAAAATTCTGTTTTTTACTTCCTAATTTTATGAGAACAAAGATATGGATATCATTCTGGCATAGGATAAATGATATTTTACAAACTTTGTAACTTTCAGTGGACAATTTTGTTTTCCAGCTCTTTCAGGCAGTGTATTTCTATAGCTTAGTCTTCAATGCACATCAGGTTGTATCAGTGTATCTGTCTTTTCTGTTTTCATCCAACTCTGTGATAGTGATATAAAGGGTTAATTTTAAGGATTTGTTACCATTACATTCTCAGAAATCATCCTCATTGTTAACTCTTGCACATATATTTTAATTGATGAACGATTTGACTTCAGTCCAGCCAAAAGCACATATATCTAAGTGTACTATAATTATGTCCTCCTTTTGCACCTTCGGTGTGAGATATTACAAAATTATTACTTGCATTGTAAACAGCAATCCATAGTTAAGGTAAATATTTGTCATGATATTTCAAATAAAAATTGTGTAAAGGTGGTATCAAAGATAGCTCTAAATATTTATTAAAATATATAAATACAAATGTGTTTGTCAATAAACCAAACTTTAAAGGGACAATGTAATCACTTAACACCACCAGAAATCTGGAGATTTCTTAGTTAACCAGGTTAACTTTCAAACATACTATGTGTTTGTAAAAGTACAATATATAACAGAAAAAGAAAATTTTTTACAATGAAACCACAGGTTTTTGCAGTGAAGGCAGTTTATAATTAGTAAAATTCTATCACATTAGATTACCAAAGATGTAGTAATGAAAATTCTGTTAACATATGAATTAAAATATGTATGGTACAAAAACAAGTTAACTTTTTTTTTTTTAATTTTCCACTCACATTACTAACTTAGAACTAAATTTCACTTGGATTCTGGCCAAATTGGCAAGGAAATTCATTAAAAATAAAAGCTTTACTGTTCATAATACCATATCAAAAAGATTGATTTGCACAACATTTATTGTAGACTAAACAAATGTTAAAGGTGCATAGTCCACATCATTGCCTCAGGTAAAACACTGCAAGATCATTCATCCAACCAGTAATAAAGGTAGCCAGCATATTTTAAAACTTATATTGTTAATTTCCAACTGAATCAGTAAATTAATTTTAAGTAGCAAATGAAATACTGTCTTTTAGATACTAAGTTGCATGAAATTTACGTGTTTTAGAAGAAAATTAATAAAATAACCCATAATGTTATAATTTTGTCTGTAGCAAAATACAATAAACATGAAATTAGTCATGTGACTATTTTTAAATCTACAAGTCAGGAGTACTTAAGTATATTCATAATGTTGTGCAAGAATTGTTACCACCTGTTTTCAGAATTTCTGCATCATCCCAAACTGAAACTTTGTACCCTAAACAACTCTCCATTATCACCTTCCCCGAAACCCTGGTAACCATGATTCTACTTTCTATCTCTATGAATTTGCCTATTGGTGGAACCTTACAGAGGTGGAATAATATATTTGTTTCTTGTATCTGTCTTATTCCATTTAGTGTAGTGCTTTCAAGTTTCATTTGTATTGTAGAACTAATCACTAGTTCATCCATTTTTGAAGCTAAGTAATATACTGTATGTATATATCATATTTTGTTCATCAGTTCATCTGATATGGGACATTTGGGTTGTTTCTACAATTTGGCTATTGTGAATAAACCTCTTGTGAGTCTTGTTTTGCAAGTATTTGTCAAAATCTGTTTTCTCTTACATTAGGTATATAATAGGAATAGAATTCTTTCTTTAACTTTGTAAGGAACCACTATGATGTTTTCTATAAAAGTATTCTAAATATGATTATGACAGCATTTTAAACTCAAATATATAATATATCATTAGTAAGGTAATGAATTTGAAATAACAAAAATAATTTTATAATTAAAATATATTTGTTCTTTATAGGAAAACAAAATTATGTTTAATCATATTGTTTTTCCTAATCCTGAATGAAGAGCTTGCTTTTGAAGTCTGAAGTCAGCATACTTCTGAGTACAAATTATTATTAAAAAAAGGAGAGCCTTATTTCAAAAGTATACACAGTTACTATTTTTGCAGACTATATATTTTCAGACTATTTTTATGACCTCTTTTTTATTTATAAGTTTTAAATGCTATATAAGTTTCCTGTATTTAATATATACACCCTACCTTCACTTCTTTCATGCTCCTCCCTCTGCCATTCCTACTCTTAATTTTTATAAATATTTACTTTCAGTTTACTTACTGATCATAAAGTTAACCCTACATCTATGCATGCATTATATTTTTATTAACATAAAATTGGATACTATTGTATGTACTGACCTATATATTACTTAATAACATATCTCTATATGTGTCCACATAATTTTTTTTTTTTTTGACAGACAGAGTGAACAGTGAGAGAGAGAGAGACAGAGAGAAAAGTCTTCCTTTTCTGTTGGCTCACCCTCCAATGGCCGCTGTGGCCGGCGCACCGCACAGATCCAAAGCCAGGAGCCAGGTGCTTCCTCCTGGTCTTCCATGCGGTGCAGGGCCCAAGCACTTGGGCCATCCTCCTCTGCACTCCCGGGCCACAGCAGAGAGCTGGCCTGGAAGAGGGGCAACCGGGACAGAATCCGGCGCCCCGACAGGGACTAGAACCTGTTGTGCCGGCGGAGGATTATCCTATTGAGCCACGGCGCTGGCTCATATCATGTTTTCTAATAAATCATTATTAGGACAGTGCTGTGGCTCAGTGAGTTATGCTATCATCTGCAGTGATATGGGTGCTGGTTCCAGTTCAAGCTGCTCCTCTTCCATTCCAGCTCCCTGCTAATGTGTCTGGGAAAGCAATAGAAGATGGTGCAAGTCCTTGGACCCCTGCACTTATATGGGAGACCTGGATGATCTCCTAGTTTCTGTTTCCAACCTAGCCCAGCCAGTTGGGAAGTGAATCAGCAGATGGAATATCTCTCTTGGTCTGTTTCTCCTTTCTCTCTGTAATTCTGACTTTCAAATAAATAAACAAATCTTAAAAGAATCATTATTATGATTTTTTATTATAATTTATTACAAAACATTGTGTGGACAGATGATAAATAATATAATCTGTAATGACCACTAAATTGTCTTCTTAATTTCTGTATTATAAATAATACTGCATTTAACATTTTTATAGTATGTATTTGTCAGGATGTGTAATTATTTTTTCTAGATGAAAAATGATTAGAATTTATAGGTAAAGTTATATTTCAAATTTTGCTAATTTCATTAAAATTGTATTTCACCACTAGAAAATCATTTTTTTGGTATGGCATCATGCTAAGAAGGCCTTTAACATTCCAACATTATATTTTGCATTTACCATAACATTTAAAAATTATATGATAATATATCTACAATTTATTTTGTTATGGTGGTAGGTAAAAATTAATTTTAGTTTATATTTTCCAAAAAAAATCTTTAAAATATATTTTATGAATAATTTAGATCATAGGATAGGAGAAATATTTCTTTGCTAGCTTCAATCAATCTAAATTTATATTTAGCAAAACTTACTGTAAATCTGTTTATGTGAACTTTGAATTCTTTTCTTGGGTGCAGGTGAAGTCTGCATTTCTTAATGCTTAATTTTGTTAAAGTATATTGAAATTATTTAAGTTTAATAATGAAATCATAATGAAGATTAATATGTTTGAAATTACAGAGAGTTGTATAATGCAAATGTAAATTTTACTGTAAAAAAAGAAATTGAATGGAATTTATTTGGGGAACATTATAAATTCAACATAACAATGCTAATACTTTTGCCAAAAAAAAGACATATTATTAATTTCTGTCCACAAAGATGTTGCATATATTTGAAATCATAATAATACACAGCAAATGTAAAATATATTTTTGTGAGACTAATGTGTAATAAAATTTTTTGGTTATACAAATATTTACACATTATTTTACTGATTCTGATAGAAGTAAATTTATAAGATTGACTATTGAAATTGCCTATTGTTCTTCCATATATAACGTAGAACATTATACAGGCTTTAGACCTAATTATTTTTATTCATCCTTTAATTTCATAAATACATGCATATATGTACATTAGTAAATATACATATATGTATATATATATTATAGGGCAATATGGGGATAAAAAATGAGTATCGATATCAAATTTAAGAAAATTAGAATCTTCTTTTAGTAGCTTTGTTGTATTGCCATAGTTTATTAATTACCATGGAATAGTTAAGAAATTTAAATAGAAAATATGATAATATCCTCAAGTTATATTATACTTACAATAGAAACAAATGATAAAATATGAATCAGGTTTTCAGTATTTCTCTTTCAGAATAATTTACTTTTCTGTTTTAAATTTATTTATTTGAGAGGCAGAATTACACACAGAGAAAGGGAGAGATAGAGAGAGTCTCTCATCAGCTGCTTCACTCCCCAAATTTCCACAATTACTGGAGCTGGGCCAATCTGAAACCTAGAGCCAGGAGCTTTTTGCAGGTATCTCACATGCATGCAGGGCCCAAGCACTTGGGCCAGCTTCCATTGCTTTCCCAGGCCATTAGCAGAGAGCTGGACTAGAACTGGAGCAGTTAGTACTCAAACTGCACGTATAAGATGCCCATGCTGCAGGCAGAGGCTGAACCTATTATGCCACAGCGCTGGCCCTCATAATGACTTTCCAAAATATGCAGTTGTTTTCTGTATTTTAGAGTCCATGATTTAAGATAATTTCCCTATTTTTGTTTCCCATTTATAAAACTGTGTTTCTTGGGTTTTTAACTACTTTTAAAAACGGAACCACTTTTTCAGGAATGTATGCCTTCATGTGCACAAATAAAATTAAGCATTGGATATACATTAACTCGAGGAAGTTTTCTCTCTCTCTCTTTTTTTTTTTACTGCTGGAAAGGCGATGATATAATGGAGTTCATCATCAACTTGAATCAACCTATGGGTGGAAGTTAATGGCAGGAAAATAATGTATCACAGAGTTATTTGTGTTATATTACCTTAATGCAAAAAAAAATTGAATTGTAGGTTTCAGTTTCATTGGTGTTGGTATGATTTCTGCCATGTAAGCATAATTTTGTTTAGCAAGCTGGGTTCATAGCTGAAGCCAGACAATTGCTGTCAACTTTAGGCAGCCACTGAATCTTTTTACTTGCTACTAATATCCTAATCATCCTTAAGTTGATTCTTGTATCTCAGCTTTCAGAAAATGAGTGATTACATCTTCATATACTTTCCCTTTGGTTTTGTAGACTGGACTGAATTACTTAATAGGTCTTGTTCTGCCCTTTGAATTCCAGGTCTGAATTCTCAGCTGAACTATCTTACAGTCTTAAAAATAAATGTTCAATGAAGTCACAGCCTGCGTTTCTCTTTGAACTTTTATACAAATGTCACAATGCCCTATTATATAAAGTTAATTCAAAACATAATGTTACATGTACTCTTACCCTTTAGTTGGTTTTCAACTTCAGTGACTCCTCAT
The DNA here is from genome assembly GCA_949820135.1 of Sylvilagus floridanus. Lineage (NCBI taxonomy): Eukaryota > Metazoa > Chordata > Mammalia > Lagomorpha > Leporidae > Sylvilagus > Sylvilagus floridanus. Next base: position 93,415,767 of record OX463230.1, read on the forward strand.
TTCCATTGTTAGGAATTTCAGAGGAATAGGCAAATGCATATTAAGGCATTAACTTATAGAAAAATAAAATTCAACTTTATATTTTCAGAATCATGAGCTATCACTATTTATGAAAAATAATAGGTTTTGATTATAGTTTTATCCCTTCAATAGTACTATTTCAAAAATAATTAGTCCAGTTTTCTGATAGAAAGCATATAATCAAGTAATAAAGCAAAGCCTGTCACCAAGTAATGGAGTTCTGGAAATAAAATGGTGGTAAGATGAAATCCATAATATTTAACTGCATTACCAAATTATATGTGTCAAGCCATATTTGTATTTCTTAAGTACTGGTTATATATCTTTGGAATTATGCAGATAAATTATTATCCAAATGACCTGAAATAAATGATGATAAAAATAGATCATGTTATAATGGAAAAAGGAAGAAAAAAAGCAAGTGATCATAGACCCTTATCTGTGGATGTGAACTTAGAAATACTTTCAGCCAGATGCATCATTTTAAAATAGGGAAAACATACTACAGCAATGGAAGCTCAATTGCATAAGTCAAAATATGTACAAACGAAATCATAATTTGTTTTTTATCATATTAGAAAGTTATTAAGTCAACATCATGCATAAGAAAAGATTATTTAGTTTTGATTTTCTAATGCCTTTAGTGAGAATATGGTTATATACTTCATATATGGTGATAGTCTCCTAAGATTATAATGAAGCTGTAAAATTCCTGCTTCCTAGTGATAATCATAGCTCACATAACATCATAGGGCAATGCACTACTCATATGTTTCTGTTGATGCTAGTTTAAACAAAGCCACTGCACAGCCAGTTATCAAGAAGTAAATAGTTCATAAAATCAGTATATAATATAAATAAATCAGTATATAATATAAATAATTATAATAATTCTTATGTTCTTGGAGTATGTGTTTACTATAATATACTTCTTATTATTTTAGATTGTGCTTCCTCTTATTAGAAAAAATTACTTGTAAAAACAGCTTCAGGTATGTACTATAGGAGATATTCGTGAAGGCACTGCTTTTGTGGGAAATTGTCATGTGTGTTGTTACTTCTGTCCAATATAACAATACGTGGAGGTAGAAGATAATAATATCGATGACCCCAACCCTGTAGAATAACATCGTATATTGTAGATTAAGTCTAGAGTAGGGTACAGTAATGTCTCAGCCCTTCACAATCATTCACCACTCACTGAAGCATGCAGAGTAATGTACAGTCCTCCAAGCTCCATTCATGTTCAGTAAATATTAAGGTCTAATTTCATGTTTTTTACAGTATTAAGTATATAACATGCTGTTTTTGTAGCCCAGGAAAAATGGTTGCATCATATAATCTAGATTCATGATAGACTGTACCATCAAGGTTTGTGTAACTAAACTCTGTTATGTTCAAACAATGATGGAATCTCCTGATGATGTATTTGTCAGAGCATATCCCTGTAATTAAGTGAGAGAGAACATTCATCCTCTGGTTTATCCCTCAAATGCCCACGAGAACAAGAAAGTCCATCTTGATCTCATCTGCTGTCTTTCTTTGAGGTGCATCAGCAGGAAAGCATATTGAAAGCAGGAGCAGGACCCCATCCTCGGCACTGTTGAGGGATGTAGGCTTTCCAACCCACTGCAAACATCTCCCACCTCAAGGAATTTTTTAAAACAAAGTAAATAACTGGAAGACAACATTGAAAAACACAGTAAAATTTTGATTCTCTGAGATCTATACAATTTCTGAGGAGATTCTGGAATTAATTTGGATGGTCAAGTGTAAGATATCAGGTCGTGAATATTTATGGATAGGCTATTTTGAACTCATCATCATTCTAGTTTCCAGTTTTAGAAAGGAGAACAAAAGATTTATGATTGCTCTTCTAAGTTGGAGATATCATTTCAAAAAATAGTATAAAATTTCATTTCACACCCTTAGTGAGTGACTGGAGAGTAAAGAAAGAGTGCCATGAGATTGTATAGGAGGGAAAACTGGCTACAATTAGTAGGTAATAAATGCTGACAATGTGACAATCTTTAAGGATTGGGGTGAGTTCACCATAAGGAGTTTAAAAAATTTAAAAAGGAAAGAGGACTTTAGAACACATAATTAAACACTTTGCTGTATTTTCTTACAGAGTACACTACATATACTGTTATTAAATAATTGATTATTCAACATTTGTGCAGCTCTAAATTAGATCCCATGTCAAAATACAGTTTTTCAGGTGCTTTCCTTGTGTACTTAGTCCACTTGCATTTGAGGTCAATAACAAATTGATTTTAAGTTGTTGTTCTTTTGATGCCTGAGCTACTACATATAATAAATCATCTTTTAAAAGTATATTTTAAAGGAACAAAAGAGGTTGGCATTATTAGCTTTCACGAAAGGATAACATATCAAAAGTTAAGTGTCTTATGTGGTTCTTTCAGCAAGTAATGTTTTATTTTGGATCTGTTCACTACTGACAGGTAAGAAAGAATAGTAAATCAATTTGAAGTAGAAAAAAAATCCATATGGCTCTATTCTAGAATCCCTTCTTTTCTACCCCATTAATGATGTGGGTAACAATACATCAGCTTGAAGTTATGACTGACTGTATTTGATACTTTCTCTGGTTCTCTGAAAGCTTTAATTTATAAGGTTTTAAAGCTAAAATAATCTTATGATTATACATGGAAGGATCATCGATACTCTCCAATAGAGTCCCAAAACAATGTCTGGCAGATAGAAATTAACTTTTCCCCTTCAAAAGATGCAAACCTCTTTAGAATTTGAATACGATGGAAGAGGCAGAATCTATATGCTCTATAGGTTTTTGATTATTAATACTCTATTGAGAAGACATGGGATAAAATAATTTTTATTATAACTAATAGAACATCCAAGAAAGAAAGCAATATCTCTCATATGAATTTTCAGTTATGATTTCAATAAGTGATACACAGGAGTTAGCGTTGTGGCATAGTAGATAAAGCTGCTGCCTGTGATACTGGCATCCCATATGGACGACAGTTCATTTCCCAGCTGCTCCACTTCCAAACTTGCTCCCTGCTAATGGTCTGGGGGAAAAAGCAACAGAAAATGGCCCAAGAGTTTGTAAACCTACCACCCATATGGGAGACCTGGAAGAACTTTGTAGCTCCTGACTTCTTCCTGGTCCAATCATGGCCATTGTGGCCCTTTAGGGAGTGAAACAGCAGATGAAAGATTCTCTCTCTCTCTCTCTCTCTCTCTCTCTCTCGTGTGTGTGTGTGTCTCACTTCCTCCATCTCTCTCTCCCTCTCTCTCTCTGTCTCTCTCTAACTCTGAATTTGAAATAAATAAATCTTTAAAAATCAAGTCACAAAGCAAACTTTTGATAGCTCTAAATCGTAAGCTTCTGTGGTTTGAGATGGTAATCATGTGCTTAGCCTTACTTTTTGCTATTGTTCCCCTTTTATATTTCATGATATAAAAAAGTTGGCTAAGTTTACAACAAGTCTAGACTTATTGATTGCAACTTGTCATTTAATTGTATATTTTCTTAAATAGTAATAACAGAAAAGCATTCTGAGATGTTTGCATGAAGGGTGTCATGCTTAGCAAATATATGTGATGGATGGATGATGTTCTATGGTTTTAAAAGTATTAGCTAACTTACTTAGTAAGTCACTTAAAATATTTTTGAAAAACTTGGGATCTGCAGAACCAAGTAAGACTGGAGAGGAACAAATGCCATATTGATTATTTTTAAGAGTTAAAAAGAGTGATCTCAAATAACTTGGAAAAATGCCATCAATTCTTAATAAAATAAAGGAACAAATATTCAGAGAGGAAATGTTAAGTCTAGAGGCAATCAAATCAAGAATAATAACAAAAATATTTTTCAGTTGAGAATTATGACAGATTGTCAATATTCATCCCCAATAGAATTGCCAAAATACAACCTAGTAAGTAAAATAAAGAAAAATTGTATGTGTGTGCATAAAAACCTCAGTTAATGAATGAGTTCTGAAAAAGTTTATGATTTTATTACATATTCTCAAAGTCATATTCAAGTACACTCACTCTTATACAAAGAAAAGTTTTTTTTTTTTTTAATTCTCATCTTTAATTTTTATCTGCTTCATTCTCTGGAAATATCCAGGGAAAACTAGAGCCCTTGAGAGAAAATATATTAAAAAGAGAATGCAGTTCCATATGAAATTTCACTGTAAGTTTGTGAAAGCAACCTATTGTCTTCATTGATGGGCTGTTGGATGTAATAGATATGAATGTATATTTTAAAGTGATGATCTGGCCTAATTTAGGGACCATGTAATACTATAGATATTACCATAAAGCATCCATTTACTTTTTCTTATTTTCAGTGCCTTCATCCATGAAAGGGAATCATAATAAGTTCCATTCAGATTTCATGAAAAGTTGAGGTATCATGTGAATTTTTAAGTTATAATACTCTATTATTTGTGGCTTTTAAAGATTTCATTATAGTTGATTATAGGCATTCCTGTTACCTTAAACACCATTAGTCAATTGAAAAATTAGTAAAGATTTGGCTTAATTAAGGAATAGTCAGGTAAAGATATTGAGCCCTAATTGGGCCATGCTTTAGTTGAGGAATCAAACACAAAACCACAACATCAAGGATAAGAATATCTCAAAATGCAATAACTAGGCAACTTCCAAGTGTGATAAAAGACATTGAAAGGACAGATGCTAATCTGAGTTTCTGTTGATCCTGAATAATGTGGTGTGAGTTCCATTTTTAATCCTAAACTCTAGTTCCTTCTATCAACTCTGTCCCTGCAGGTTCTATTTTATCTCTACAGAATGATACGGTTTAATACCAGTGGACACCCCATCTTCAACACAATCTTGTTTTCCACAACATTGGAACAATGCTTTTCTGAGGGATAGATTGCTATATCTTTACTTACATTATCATTTGACTTTGAGGTTTTCTCTGAACTTGTTATTTTAAAATAGAAAGCAAGTAGATGTTAACACACCATTCTCACTTTTTGCCTCCCTCCTTCCCTAAATAGCTCTTTTAATAAAGAAAGGAATAGATAAAAGATCCTGAGAAAGTTGGAGAAACTGCAGTGGTTCCCTCCTACCAAAAGAATGAGTGATGGATGCTGGAGCAATAAGGTGGGTTAAACATCCTGAATCCCTATTAGCCATGTCAAAGAATTTTCACTTTCCTAAAGGTAATGGAAGCCAGGAAGTGTTCTTCTAGAACAAGATATTTGTGTTTCTATGAAGATACAAAAGCAGTCCTCAACTGACTACTCATTCTCAGTTACTCTAAATTCCTCTTTGGTATCCCTCCTTTTTTCGAATTCCCTATTTTTTCACTATACAGTCAGTGATTCTGATTTGATATAAACAAACTGCATTTGTCCCTTTGCCAAGATATGCTTTAGCCTTCTCTATTGGAGACCTTTTTTTAAACATCCATAGCTCCATAAAGAGCAGGGGCAATATTTTTTAACCTCCCCACAGCTGCTTCTGGAAAATTGTTCATCTTGCGCTCTGTTGAAGATCCTCTTATTTCTTTCTGTAAGTCTCCTGGAAACTGCCACAGTGCCTTGTACTTTATCTCCATGCAGCTATTAACTTCAAGGTAACTTCCTTGACATCTCCCTTATTAATTGACGATATGGAGCCTGATTCATAGTAAATCATCAAATCTTATTACCAGACTGGAAGGATCCAGTGTTTTTGTGGACAGCTTCCCCAACCTCATTATCAAAGTGATCTTTATAAAATGTAAATCACAATACATCATGCTAATCCTTAGACTCTTTCAAAGCCTTTTGAAAATCCCTCAATTGAAAAAAAAAATTATACTCCTTAGCATAAAGCAGTTATTCTTAACAAAGAGTAACTTTTTCACCCAAGAAACTTCTGTTTGCGAATAGCTGGACACATTATTGATAGCCACACTTAGTAGGGTGATTCTGACATCCAATGAGTAGAAGCTAAGGATGCTGTGAAATATTCTAAAACACAAATGCACTGGGAAGACCTTCTCAACAAATACATATCTTGTTCAACATATTAATTGTTCTAAGGTTGACAATCTCTGTTCTATGTCTTCTGTTTTTTGGAACATTCTTATCAATTCAACAATGTACTTATTTATGTCACTCAGTCACTAACTGGAAGCATGACAGTCTCCATTCTGGTTCTTTATATTACCAAGAATTTTCCCACCTAAAGGTCCTTAGTCACTTAAAAGAGCTGCAAAATAATAATATCATGTAGGATCTCTGTCCCTAACATGCTGTACAACGTGATTTAAAGCTATAACTAGTACTCAAAGAGTATGCTTCACTCTAGGATGCTATGTGAGGGCAAATGGTTTAAAATCTTTTCTTAACACATACTAAACTGAACTCCTGTATACAAAGAGAATTGAAAATGAATCTGAATGGGAATGAAAGGGGAGAGGGAGTGGGTAAGGGGGAAGGGTAGGGGGGGGAGGAGGTATGGGTGGGGAAGTCATTGCAATCCACAAGTTGTACCTTGGAAATTTATATTCTAAATAAGAAAAAAAAAGAGCTGCTTAAAAGATCTTCTCCTGCCCCGTTTAAAAATGCAAAGAAGTGCATTGTGGTGAAACATATACTATGAGTGGACTGGGCCTCAGATGTGAAACTAGAGAACTTAGAAAGGCAAGCAGAACTGAAGGCATTATAATGTTCTTATGGAGTTGTGATTTTTCACTGAGGATAATGGAATCCAATGATCAATTGTAAGCAAAGAAATAGTAGGCAGAAATTACTGATTTAATATAATAATAATGCTCTTAAATGGTAGTGGTTTTAGGTTGTATCTTAAGATTTAGGATTTGGATATTTTCATAAAGATTTTGTCTCATATAACTTCCAAGTAGCTTCACAACAAAATGAATATCACTATTCACATTTGTAGGTGAGAAATACATCAATGTGTTTTAAACCAAGCACTTTTCCAGAATCACCCAAGTTCTTAGGTTATGTAGACATGGGTTAATCCTGGACTAGTAAGAGTTCAGAGTTGGTGCTCTTGTCATTTTGCTTTAGAACTAATTGGAGAAAAGGGTCAATAGCCAAGACAAGAAAGCTATGCTCTGGAACAGTAAGGCTGAAGGCATCTGAAACACAAATTCAAAAACTGGCCCTGGAGAGAGAGAAAATGAGATGAATTTAGGAGAAAATGAGAACATGCCATCGTTTGGACTTATGTCTCTGCAAAGATTAAAGGAAAAAAAGGAAGGAAGGAAGGAGGGATATTGAAGTAGGGAGAGAGGGAGAGAGGGAGTATGGTTATCTTGGATCTGTACCTATGAAATACATAAAATCTTTTTTTATATTTGTAAAAATAAAAAAAACCCTGAAAGTGGTAACTAATTCATGAAGATGAATAGATTTCATTAAATGAAATTTGTATAATAAAAAGAAAAAGTGTTCCTAGGATATAATCTCAAGGAAATGCAATGTATGTGAAAGCAGAAAATGAAGGGAACTCTGGGAAGGGGTGATGAGGTGGGAGCTGCTATAGGAGGAGGAGGAAGAGAAAAGTTAAGCAATTCTACTCTTGTGGTTATAAAAGAGAAGAGAACAGTTTCAACAACAGAAATGGGTAAGCAATGTTTAATGTTGTTAGAGCTCAAGGATGCTAAGAACCAAATGTGGTATATTGATCATTCACTTGATGTCAGGGAAAAATATGGATAAAGAGTTCCTGGCAGCAATGAGAAGAGTAGATGCATGAAAGAGATGACAGGTGCATGCACAATGAGAATAGAGAAGGAAAGAATTAACTTATAAGGTAGAGATATGTGTTTTCATGTGACATGAGTAACAGGACTTTGTCAAAGTTAAGGAAAAGTTGAATGCATGAATGAGGAAACAGAGAGGGAGGAGGGAAGAGGAGAGACAGGGAGACAGAGGCAGAGAGAGAGAAAATCATTTTGTTTGGAAAGATAAAAGGAGACAATATCCAGGTCATTCTCGTGAACACCATGTAACACTAAAAGTAGTGTACAGATTTTCCATTGCATTTGGAAAAAAAGGGGACAGAAAAAGAGCAAATGTGTATTATTTGAGTTGGTGCTATTAGTTGCAAAATCTTTAGTGTGTTAATTCGTCTCTATTTTTGCAATTGTCAATGTTACAACCATCTCCTGAGAGCAAGAGTGAGGTGCAACAATAAGACAGAGGTATTAAATAAATGAGAAAATATTTGAAACAGCTATAGAATATAGGAGAGAGAAAACTAAAGAATTAAATTGTTGGACCTGTAGTATTGTTGAGTACCCATTGGAGGAGATTTGAGTGGATGGATTTGTTACATTTTCTTTGTTGTTGATTAATTTCCTGGATATAGGTGATGGAAAGGAAGAAATCTGTGTTCATTTAAAGATGAAAAAGACTGAAAAGTGATGGATAAAATTATAAAATGTGCTCACAGACAGAGTTGAATATAAGATGAGATTGAATACAGATTCCATTGAGGTCAAAATTTTAAAATGAAAAAGCTGCAAGGACATGAGGAAGTGGTCATATGTTAAAACATTTGAATGCATTACTTTTGGAGATATACTGATCTGGCTAATGACTAGGTGGTGTATGATCATTAGTAAACACAAAGACACTGGTAATAAATAAGGTCAAATACATTTAGATCAGGTGTACAATGGTTTTCCATTTCAAGTCCCTGACTTCATTCAGTGTGATGATGGCAGAACTGTGCAAATGCTTATGACCACTTCCTCCCCCTCACTAAATCAATCGTTTCATTCTTTTGTGTCTTCTCTTTATGTACTAATGATTCATTTCTTGTTTAACCATGTGTAGTGAGTCTACCTTTCTTTTTTTATATATAAAGCTTTTATTTAAAGAATATAAATTTCCAAAGTACAGCTTATGGATTACAATAGCTTCCCCAACCCATAACTTCCCTCCCACCCGCAACCCTCACCTTTCCTTTTCCCTCTCCCCTTCCATTCACATCAAGATTCATTTTCAATTCTCTTTATATACAGAAGATCAGTTTAGTATATATTACGTAAAGATTTCAACAGATTGCTCTCACAGAGGGACACAAAGTGAAAAACACTGTTGGAGTACTGATTATAGTATTAATTCACAATGTACAGCACATTAAGAACAGAGATCCTACATGATATTTTTTTAAAAAAATGATTAATTATCTATGCAATTTCCAATTTAACACCAAGTTTTTTTTAATCATTTTCAATTATCTTTATATACAGAAGATCGATTCAGTATATACTAAGTAAAGATTTCATCAGTTTGCATCCACACAGAAAAACAAAGTATAAAAATACTGTTTCAGTACTAGTTATAGCATTACTTCATATAATTCTTCCTTCACTTCTCTGTATCTCCTGAGAATACATTTATATCACAAAAAAAATTCTTTAAAATGGTACAATTCTGCAGACAAATGTCACTGTGGAAATATGGTTTGGGCATATAAACCATAATTGTTTTTAACAGCATATTTAAAAGGTGTTTTCTAATTCATTTGACATTATTTAAGATTCCTGATAACATGAGAAGACTGTAAGACATTAGACTGATATTTTAGAATCTTTAGTGTATCACAAACTCCTGGTTTTACTGTTACTATGATGAGAAAAATCATTTAATATCTATTTTCTTGATCAGTAAAATGAACATTGGATGTTTCCGTATTAGAAATAATATTTATTGTTAAAAATTTACACTTAAAAAATCTATCCTCCTGAAATGATATACATTAGGCTTCATTATCAACACTTAATATTTATTGAAGAGAAAAATGAGCCAAAGAGAGATAAAGTGATCTTTAATAAACAGGTGAGTACAAAGAGATTTGAAAATCAATGAGGTAAAATTACCTTCCTCATAATATGAATTAAATTAAAATCAATTTATTGCCGAATCATGAACTATAATTTATTTAAACACTACTTTCAGGATTCAGGGGACCCAGGCATTAGCTCTGACAGATTACAAAATGCAGAGACTTGGCAGGTGTCACCAAGGACTTTGATGTACTTATTGACTGAGGAGACATAAAATTAGAACTACTCTAGACATCCTCAGCAATGCAGATGCACTTTAGCAGATGATTAGATGACATCCTCAAGTCTAGGCTGAAAGAAAGTTTTTATCATTCTTCCTTTCTTTTTCTCAACAGCATTCTTGAATACAATTCAGTATAGTAAGCCACATTATTGAAAGTAAAATTCTGGTGTTTTGACAAATAGATGCCTCTGTGAAACAATGGATAGAACAAAAATAAGATAAAACATATATCCATAATTCCTATTAGTTCATTCATGTCCCTTTAAAATTGTTTTCCTTTCATTTCACCAGAGTTTCCCCAACACTCCCTCACCTCTACTGAAATCTGTTGCTATAAATTAATTGACATTTCCTAGAGTTTCATAAAATTGAAGTCATACAGAATGTACTAAATTTTTTGAATTTTTTTTCAATTGACTTAAAAATATAACTTGCAGTATTGAAAAACAAAATAAATACAGAAGCTTGAAAAATGCCATACATCTGTCAACAGGTAAATGATTATAGAAACTAGTATATGCACACACACACAAAGGAATGCCACTTAATGAAACAGGATGAACTTGATACTGTCTATGGCAAGGATTAGTCTCAATTGTGTTAATTGAAAAGAAAAAACACATACTATATGACTTTATTTTTATTTTTATAAAACTCTAAGGTGTTTACAAATCATACATTTGCTAATGATGCACCTTGCAGAACATTTATGTTCTTATGATTTTGTATGATACAATGTTAAATATATACACCTGTATGTCTGACTCCAACATGTCATTTTTATATTATGTCAATAAAACTCACTAATTCTCACTTTTCTATGTGTATTTAAAATGGTTATATATTCTGAATTTTGTGAACTCTCATGCGGCAACTTGGTATTATTCACATATTTCTACTACTTTTTTTTAAAGGTGAACACATTTCTTTGTCTATGCTTTCTTTTTTAAAGATTTTTATTCACTTATTTGAGAGGTAGTTACAGACAGTGAGAGAGAGAGACAGAAAGGTCTTCCTTCCGTTGGTTCACTCCCCAAATGGCCACAACTGCTGGAGCTGCGCCAATCCAAAGCCAGGAGCCAGGTACTTTATCCTGTCTCCCATGCCAGTGTAGGGGCCCAAGCACATGGGCCATCTTCTACTGCTTTCCCAGCCTATTGCAGAGTGCTGGATTGGAAGAGGAACAACCTGGACTAGAAATGGTGCCCATATTGAATGCCAGCGCCACAGGCAGAGGATTAACTTACTGTGCCATGGTGGTGGCCCCTGAAGTCTACTACTTTAAAGTTGTTATTACACCTTATTTTTTTAAATTATGACTACATTTTATTTTCTATTACTATACCCCCAAATTTTGCAGTTAATTTCCTAGGCTTTTCCAAAAAAATGTTACTAAGATTAATCTCAAAGTAATATTTGAATAAAATAGTACATATGTATACTGTATTTAATTTTTTAGTGATTCTGTTTAAATCCTTGTTATATTTTAACTTTAATTCTTGATGCATTAATTTTCTTTCTTTTTTTTTTTGACAGGCAGAATGGACCGTGAGGCAGAGAGACAGAGAGACAGAGAGAAAGGTCTTCCTTTTGCCGTTGGTTCACCCTCCAATGACCGCTGCAGCTGGCGAGCTGCGGCCGGCACACCATGCTGATCCGAAGCCAGGAGCCAGGTGCTTCTCCTGGTCTCCCATGGGGTGCAGGGCCCAAGGACTTGGGCCATCCTCCACTGCACTCCCTGGCCACAGCAGAGAGCTGGCCTGGAAGAGGGGCAACCGGGACAAAATCCGGCACCCCGACCAGGACTAGAACCCAGTGTGCTGGTGCCGCAAGGCGGAGGATTAGCCTATTGAGCCGTGACACCGGCCAATGCATTAATGTTCAAGGTGGAATCCCGTCTATTGTTTTTTTGGTCACTGATTTTTCTGCTAGGGTGCTTAAAGGATTCTTTAAGCTGAAATAAACACACACACACACACATATATATATAAAGGATAATAATTATGTAAAAATCTGATGTAGCATGATCTTTGACATTCAATTCCAAGAACTTTTTTTTAAAATGTTCTATTAAATTATGAATATACTTAATTTTCCTCAGTTGGAAATATTATGTTATTTCTGATGCTTTTGCTTTACCTGTTATCACCTATTGTCTTTTTTGCTTTCCTATGTATTAATTTTCAGTTTTGTAGTAGTGATAATCCATTGAGTGGCCATTCCTAATTTCCTCTAAATACAAAAATGGACATTATTTCAAAAAACACTATTTTTCATAATAATGCTAATAGTATTAGTATAGAATGGGAGTTCATCTGAAACAAAAAATGTGACTTCATTTTATGTGATTTCCCTATGTGTGCAATTTATACCAAACACTACAATAACCAAATATATATGCTAATATATATTTTGCTTCTCTGTTTTTCATAATACCTTTCATTAGTAGCCTTGTTTACTGCCAATTTCTTTGAGATAACTTATTTCAGTTTTCCATGGGTGAAGTCCAATGGTATTCATCTTTCTGTACCTGGTTTATTTCAATTAATATAAAGCCCTCTAGTTCCAAATACATTGAGACAACAGGTAAGATTTTTCCTTTTTAATGCCTGAATAGGATTCCATTATTAAATACGCCACATTTTCATTTTCCATTCATCAGTTGATGGACACTTTGATTGGTTCTATTTCTTGACTAGTTGAGAGTGGAGTAATGGTTAGTAGAGGCTGGCAAATGCAGGGGAGAAGTGAGAGATCGAGAAATGTTGGCTGTAAGTTATAGTTACCAGATAAATAGGTCGTGTTGTTCTATAGCACAATAGAGTGACTATACACAGTATTAATGTATTGAATATTTCAAAGATGTTAGAAGAATGAATTTTTAATGTCCTTACCTCAGGCCAGGCTGAAGAAAGGAGGCCATAACTCAATCCAGGTGCCCCACATGGGTCACAGAGACTCCACTATTCGTTTTTTGTTTCTTTTTTTTTGTTTTTTTGACAGGCAGAGTGGACAGTGAGAGAGAGAGAAAGAAAGGTCTTTCTTTTGTTGGTTCACCCTCCAATGGCCACCGCGTGCTGATCCGATGGCAGGAGCCAGGTGCTTATTCTGGTCTCCCATGGGGTGCAGGGCCCAAGCGCTTGGGCCATCCTTCACTGCACTCCCTGGCCACAGCAGAGAGCTGGCCTGGAAGAGGAGCAACCGGGACAGAAAACTGCACCCCGACCGGGAGTAGAACCCGGTGTGCCGGTGCCACAAGGTGGAGGATTAGTCTAGTGAGCTGCGGCGCCGGCTGAGACTCCACTATTTGAACCATCACTACTATCTTCAATATGTATCAAGAGGAAGCTGGTATTGGAAACAGTGCCAGGACACAACCCAGGCTTTCCTATAAGTGATGAAGATGTCCCAAATGGTGTATTAACCATTGCATCCAATGTCTCTCCCTCTTTCCTGAGAACACTACTTCTGAGGAGTAGTGTAGGAAATGAAATATATTTCTGTAATAAAATTTTTGGCATATACAGCTCTGTTTCTCATATACCAAATATCAAATTTTCTTTAGTTTGTGATTTGCTAATGTATTTTTCCCATACATAGCTTGTTATTGTATTCATATTTTATTTCTGTGGTATCATCTTTCCCAAAAAATATTGGCTTAGTATATCAGGTAAAGTATCAGATAATTAAAAATATCCCTCAAAGATATTGGAGACCACAACAATAAAACAAAATGAAGTGAATCAAACAAAATTTTTATACCCCCAATATATATAAATTTTACAGTTATACTGTAACATAGCTTATTAAGTATGAAATAACATTCTTACTAAAAATAATATGCATATTTTAAGTGAATTATACTCTATTGTGGGGTAGGAATTGTGGCCTAAGAGGTTAAGTTGCCACTTGGGACACAACACCACATTCCCATGTGGGAATGCCTGGATTTGAGTACCACCTCTGCTTCTAGTCTGACTTCCTGATAATGCATCCAGCCAGGCAGCAGATGAGGCTTCAGGTCCTTGAGTCCCTGACACGCAAGTTCCACTCTCCTGACTTCAGCCTGGTCCAGTTTTGGCATTTGGTGAGGTAGGGGTGGGGATGGGGGTGAACCAGGAGATGGAAGCTCGCTCTCTCTCTCTCTCATCTCTCTCTTTCTCTTTCTAAAATAAACATTAGAAATACTTTATTGCTAAAAATGCTAATAATCATCTGAGCCTTCAATGAGTCATACACTTTTTTTTTTCCTTTTGGACTCTCATGGTTCATGTTCTTTCTGCTGTCTGATATGGGTGATGGTTGAACAAGATTTGGTTGTCTGTGGAAAATTTTTAAAGTGAGACTATAACGCAGTTTGGAGCAATTATCTTTCATGAAATATTTCTATGTAGTATTATGTTGTGTTGTTTTTATCCTCAGAATTTCTGTAATAATTTCAGTCAATTTCTTCTAACCTTGAAACTGTTTTATCAATTATATAACCTTCTGTATCCTTTATTATCATTTCAATGTGTTAATAGCATCTTTACCAGCAGAGCTTTCCATCCCATGAAATCATTTTCTTTGCTTATTTGTGAGAAGTAACTCCTCATCCATTAAAAATCTTATCTTAAGGGCCAGTATTGTGATGGGGCAGGTTAGGCCACTGTCTGAAATACCAATATCACTTATGGGCACCAGTTTGTGTCCCATCTGCCACTTATTATATAGCTCACTGCTGATGGTCAGGGGAAAGCAGCAGAGTATGGCCCAAGTGTTTGGTGCCCCAATCACACATGTGGGAGACCAAGATGAAGTTCCTGGCTCCAGGCCATCTGAGGAATGAAACGGTAGATGGAAGATTCTCTCTCTCTCTCATCTCTTCTTCTAACTTTGACTTTCAAAATAAATATTTTAAAGCAGTTTTATGTTAAATTTCTGTGACTTAGACACATCGTAAGGCTTTCATTTTAATACTAGTTCTCTTACTACTTATATCGCTTCTCCCTCACTTAAGATTTGAATCCCTCAAAGTCATCCATAAAAATTGTAACGACCTTCCAAAGTCATTAATGTTGACATTTTCACCTACTCTGAATCATGAAGGTTCTTAATGAAATCTAAATTGGTTAGTCTTTTCCAAAAAGTTTCCAATTTACTTTTCCTAGCTCCATCAAAGGAATCGCTATCTACAACAACTATTACCTTACAAAATTGTTTCTTAAATTACAAGACCTTAAAGTCAAATGTACTGTATAACCTATGGGCAGAAGTGTGGACGTTGTGTTAGCAGCATGGAAGCAACATTAATCTCATTGTACATTTCCATCAGAACTCTTGTGTGACAAAACACATTGTCATTGAGCAGTAATTTTTGGAAGAAAATTGTTCTGTATGTGAAGTATATCCCCATCATGGGCTTAAATATTCTGTAAAACTATGTTGTAAGTCTATATGCCATCATGTAAGCTTTGTTTTTCTATTTATGGAGCAAAGGCATAATATATTTAGTGTAATTCTTAAGAGCCGTAGGATTGCTGGAATGAGAAATGATCATTGGCTTCAACATAAAGCTGCAGTTGATCCTATAAAGAGAATTAGCCTGTCCTTTAGAGTTTTGAAGTCAGACATTGACTCCTCTTCCTGCTATGAAAGTCACAAAAAGCAATTTCTTCCAACCAAGTTTTGTTCTATTTTCTTTGAAATTCTGTTATTTAGTGTAGTCACCTTCATTGATGATCTTCTCCATATAACAGCTTCTACATCACCACTTGGTGCTTCACCTTGCATGTTCAATTATGGAGAATGGCTTCTTTGTTTAAACCTCATGGACCAACTCTGCTAGGATCAAACATGCTGCTGCATCTTTTTCAACTCCCTTCGCCTTTACAGAATTGAAGACAATTAGGACTTTACTCTGGAATAGGCTTTGGCTTCAGGGTATGCTATGATTTGTTGATCTTCTGTCCAGACCAGTGAAACTTCCTTCATGTCAACAATTAGGTACTTTCTCTTTCTTATTATTCCTATTTTCACTTGGATGGAATATTTAGTTGCCTTTAAGACCTTTTCCTTTGCATTCATATCTTGGCTAACTGGTGCAAAAGGCTTCACTTTCTTTGGCTTGTCTCAACTTTTAACATGCTCTCCTCACTAAGCTTAATCATTTCTATCTTTTGATTTAAAGTGAGATACATGTAACCCCCTTTCACTTGAACATTCATAAGTCATTGTAGAGTTATAGTTGAACTAACATCAATATTATTGTGTCTCAGGGACTAGAGAGGTCCAAACAGAGGAAGAGAGAAAAGGGAAATGGTTAAAGGGTCACAGCAGTCACAGACAAAATATTTATTAAGTCCTTATATAGGCATGGCTGATGACATCTCAAAATACATACAATAATAACATTGAAGATCACCAATTGAAGATAAGACATACAATTATCATGAAAATGCTTGAAATATTGTGGGAATTACCAAAATAAGAAACAGAAACATGAAGTTTGCATATACGAGTGGAAAAATGGTACCAGCAAAGGTACTCTTTGCAGAGTTGCCCAAAATTGTCAATTTGTAAAATGTTCAGCATCTGTGAAGTATAATAAAGTGAATCACAATAAAATAAAATATACCTAAATATAGTAGATTAGTTATTGCTCTGTTGCTTTTACATAGAGAAATATAATTTCACTCAAAAGAAGAATTTCTTATATGGTAGAATGAAGGGTTTATATTATTCATGGTGAATTAATATATGGGAACTCATAAAGAGGTAGATCCATTATGTCAAATCTGAAACACCGCAGTGTTTCAGATGCTTTCCTGTGTCTACTTTAATTTTTGATTGTCTTTAGTTGGTTCACTTTCTCTGTTTTCTGTATTACTACAAAAACATATTGTCTCTTGTAGCTTCAACAATTATACTTTATAACTTAGCTCAGTTACATAGATTTGTTATTTCTGAACATTTTAATCTGTGTATTTCCCAAAGTGGGTTAGCTAAACGTAGGTTATATGTCTACCCCTGAACCCTTAACATAAAAATTTCAGCAATAACTATCTGGAATCTGAGTGAAGAAAATTAGTTACAGATTAATGAGAGTCCTATACAATCAAAATAATAACTATAAAAATTAATTCTTAGAATCATAAACGATCTGAGTACATTGAATGCTATGTTTACAGAAGATGTTTTAATGAGAATTTTATTTATGTTGATAAAATTTATTTTTCCTTCTAGACAGACTAAAGGATATATGTCATATATGTGATTCAAAAGAACATTTTAATTTGTGCCAAAATGTGGGTTTGGACTTGTTCAATATAGAGATTTATCTTGCTTTGATAGATATAAATACTTATGAACCTGATTGTGCTCAAAATATGTGGAAACATTACAAAGTCAATGGAAAATAAAATCAAGGGTCTGTTTATTTCTAGTACAAAAATTTTTTGAAATCCATGAAGACCCCATACATAAAATTTCAAAACAATCTTTCTTTCAAAGTTTTTTTTATATCAGCATCAAAAATTGTAACGAAGCTTTTTTTTTAATGATTTATTTATTTGAAAGTCAGAGATAGTTAAACAGAAAGATAAGCAGAGAGTTCTTCCATCTACTGGTTCACTCTCCAGTTGGCCATAATGACCGGAGCAGCACCAAACTGAAGCCAGGAGAAAGGAACTTCTTCCGGGTCTCCCATGTGGGTGCAGGGGCCCAAGTGCTTGGGTTATCTTCCTCTGCTTTCCCAGGCCATAGCAAAGAGCTGGATAGGAAGTGGAACAGCTGGGACTCGAATTGGCGCCCATTTGGGATGCCAACACCGCAGGCTGCGGCTTTACCTGCTATGCCACAGTGCCGGCCCCAGTGAAGCTTTATTATATTTGAAATGGCATGTATTTTGACCATGACTTTTTTCTCTTAAGGAGACAAAGACAGTTTCCCAGAAGTAAACCCTTGCTTGGTAACTTTGTTTTCATTTTTCATTCACGTATACATCCCAATGCATTTATTATCAGAATTTCCACACTTTTGTCAGAATTTCTCTTATAAAATGTCAGGCATCTATAGATACTATTAGGACATCTAGTTTTATATGTAAAATTATAATGAAAGAAGCATTTTTATTTTCTCAATTTGAGCAATTAAAATACAAATATGCATTAAATATATTATGAATATCTGGGTTGTGTAGTTCTTTGAGCGTCTAAACAAAGTTGATTACCTTGACCCCAGAAAATTCAGAGTCAACAGGTTTCATGTCATTTCTATAGTTTATGGAATCCTAAAAGTAATCTGTTGATTCTGGAAGTTTATATGGCCCAAATTAAGATCTCACCATGTACTTGATGCACATAATGGATCTAGAATAATTTACTCAAAACTTAAATTTTCAGACTATAGCATGGCTTCACTCCTTCATAATTAAAAGACGTGCATAAAAAGAAGAAGGACATATTGGTAAAGCCATCACTATATTCCATAAAAGAGCAAAATAAATAATTCTTTAAATTTCCATGGAATAATGATAAAATATGTTCCCAAAGGTACAAAAAATCCCAATATTTGGTTAATTCAGCAGGTTAATTTGTTGTTAAGTTCATTTTTAACATGATGTGTTGTACTTCTATTGAGTGAAATAAGTGTCATATGTAGTTATTTTTAATGTATTTTATGTAAACACAAGAACTATTTTTTGTCATGGCAAAATGCTATTTTTAAGACAGTGCATGAATATGCCTACTACCCTGTAGATCATAATTATGCATAATTGTTTATCTGTTGTAATAAAACAATATTTTAAATAAATATATCTTTAGCCCTATGTATGCCTTTCAATCTCTTAAAGAAAAATGAGTTTCATTCTTGAAATATAAGTGGATTACTTAATTGATTGTTAGAGAAGTAGCGTTATCAAATAAAGCACAAAGAGTGGAAAAGAAGCAGAACAGTTTCAGAGGCAAATGCTTTAATATTTATATGTTCCTATGTTCCCCCCTTGCCATACATTGTTTAGTATATTTGTTGTTACTACCATGTAAGTAAAAGACCCAGATTTCTCTTTGGCTGATTACAATTAGAGAACTTCCGAGAATTTGTGAACTCTTCCAAGCTACAAGGAAACAATGTATTAAGGGATATAACAATTTGTGTCCAATCATATATATCTTTTAAAATGAGTTAATTTGTTTCCAAAAAATACATAAACTATCTGAGGAGTCACTCATCTAATTTTCAGAATCTGGCCAGAATTTATTGTTCTCCATTCTAGATAGCAGTCTGTTTATTTTTTGCCTTTCAATCTTGCTTGGCTATCTTGTGGAAAAATTCTGTCCAGTCAATTATGCAACATTTGGTCATGCAAGGAAAGAGTCATATAAAATAACAAGCTATGCGAGTAAAATTCTGATGAGCTGCTACTGCATTGCTTCCCCCATTGATGTTATTCTAGTAATTTTGTCCTTGTGTTTAAGATGGTTAACCTGGCACTTATTATGATAACAGCATATGTGAATAAAAGAATAAATTACGAAGTGCATGATTCCTATTGATGTAAGCATTTGTTCTCTATCAGGAATGTGCCTGGTAACAACAGTCAAACAATGCTCTTTACCTTCCAAATTGAACGCTGCACACTGCCTGACTTTAGATATAATTACTTCACATAATTGTTTCTGTCAAGAATAAATGAAGCCTTAAAAGAACAATGCAATCATTACAAGTAGAGCATCTTAAGATATATATTATATTGGGCCTTTTACTGGTAGTGTTTTCTAGGTTATTATTAATGACTAAATATTCTTAAATTGTGTATCTTCAAGAAACAAAAACAGGTATCTGAGTACTGAGCCATTCATAAATAATTTTAAATATACTCTCATTGTTCAATGAATATATAGTAAAAGTAATATTCATTGGTCCTTAATTTATTCAGCCCTAATGTAAACATGTTGAAAATGCAGCAGTAGAAAAGAATGTGAGGTCAACATCCTTATTTTAACACAAAATAATGATTTTTCCCCTGATAATAAAGTGATTCCTTTGTCATTGAACTTTACCTTATTAATAATGTTTTATGTTACAATTTTTGTTTTACTAATTGTATTTTCATATCATAGTCTCCTATAAAAATGTGTGAATGGAAACATCATAAGGCAGCTTAAACATATCAACCTGAGACAGTTATAACTGCATAACTTAGTAATATATGACACTTCTGTTGCAATGTTAAAAATAAAGAGATCATTAAATTCATTGTGTTTGTTATCATTTTACAATTTTACTTCATCTACAACAGAAAAGAGATCAAACAGAAAATTTTGGGCCTCCAATATAAATCATTTATATCCTGTTATGCGTGTGTGTGTATGTGTGTGTGTATACATTTAGTTCTCCAGTAATTGAATGTGATTCTTGGACCTCCCAGCAGATACCAAAATTTGTTGATGTGCAAGTCCTGAATATTAATTGGCACAGCATTTGCATATAACTTATACACATCTTCCTATGTATCTAAAACTGTGTCTAGATAGCTCACTATACCTAATAAAATAAAATGAAATATTGCCATCTGTGATTGGTAGAATCTATAGATAGACTCTGTGGACATGGAGAGATGGCTGCATATGTGTGTTTGCAATTACACAGGTTCTATCAAACCAATATATAATATAATTATATTTCTGTTATAAAATCTCTGAATTTCCTGTAACTAATTCATCGTGTATTCAATTAAAGACTGTTAGAAACTTTGACCTCATAAGTTTTCCAGTATATGTTGTAAAATGACACTGAAAAATATGTAAGTGTGAAAATACTCATATAAACTTATTTAAAATACTACAGAAGAAAGTTAAATAAGAAGGAGATACTTAACCTGTTTTGGAAAAGAGGTTACAAAGCCTTCTCAAGGAATTGCCCTGGATTTGATTTGGAAGGACAAGTATTTGGGTTTGAGTGATGTCACTCCCTTCAACACTCATGTAAACCTGATCTATGTGCAACAGTATTAAGAGGTGACACATTTCTGGATGTGATTTTGAGTCTCTCCTTCGGAATGGTTTGGTATCCTCAAAAAGGAAGCTTTCATGAGAATTGACCTTTCTTATTCTTCAGATCTTCTTCCATATGAGGGAACAGTCTTCCCCATTCTGGAGCAGAGAGGTAGGGAAACTTTATTCTGCCAAAGGTGATTTGAATATTTATAACACATTCTCTGCCCATACAAAAGTTTCAACTTAAAATTTACCCTGCTGGGGCTGGCACTGTGGCATAGCAGGTAAAGCTGATGCCTGTAGTGCCAGCATCCCATATTGGCGCTGGTTTGAGTCCCAGCTACTCCACTTCCGATCCAGCTCTTTGCTATGGCCTGAGAAAGCAGTAAAAGATGGCCCAAGTCCTTGGGGCCCTGGACCCATGTGAGAGACCCAGGAGAAGCTCTTGGCTGCTGGGTTTGGATAGGCATAGCTCCAGCCATTGTGACCAACTGGGGAGTGAAACAGTGGATGTAAGACCTCTGTCTCTCTCTGCCTCTCCTTCTCTCTGTGTGTAACTCTGACTTTAAAGTAAATAAATAAATCTTAAAAAAAAATATTACCCTGCTGTAATTTGTTGAATTACAAGTCCCGAATCTGACAAGTCCAAGCCAAATAATTTCATGGATCTTATAAGGCCGGTAGCCTGGATGTTACCCCTCCCCACATCTGGAGGATGCAGCAACATGATGTCATCTAAGAGAGGACCAGATCCTTATCAGAACACCAAACCTGCTGGTGCCTTGATCTTGAAATCTCAGCCTCCAGAACTTTTTAAATTTCCCCTATTTCAGATACTTTGTTATAGAAGCACTAAGGAACTAAGAATAAAGCACTTGCTAGGTAAAGTGGTAAGTAACATTTTAAAGAGCAGTGAGAATTTATGTCTTTACTAAGAAGAAGGAGGAAACATAATAAGGTACATATCCTGTATCTTGGCTGGGGAAACAGATAGTAAGGAGTAAAAGTGGGTTGCAAAGATAAATAGTGTTGTATACATGGGATTTAGTGGCTACACTGAGATATTCAAAAATATCCTATTTTTTAAAAAAAATAATATTTATTTACTTGAGAGACAGAGTTACCAAGAGGCAGAGGAGAAAGAGAGAGAGAGGTCATCCATCCACTGGTTCACTCCCCAAATTGCCTCAAAGGCCGAAGCTGGGCAGATCTAAAGCCAGGAGCCAGAAGCATCTTCAAGGTCTCCTTCATGGGTATGGGGGCCCAAAGAATTGAGCTTTCTTCCACTGCTTTCCTTGGCCATAGCAGAGATCTAAATCAGAGTGGAGCAGCCAGGACTTGAACCAGTGCCCCTATGGGATGCTGGCACTGCAGATGGCAGCTTTACCTACTATGCCACAGTGCTGCCCCCCCATATTTTTTTTAAAAAAGAGAAAATCAAAAAATTAAAGTATTTTATTTTTTATTGTTTTAAAGGTTTACTTATTTATTTGAAAGAGTGACCAAGAAAAGATGATACACGCACACACACAGAGAGAGAAAGAGAGAGAGAGAGAGAGAGAGAGAGAGAGAGAGAGAGAATCTTGTTTCTGCTGATTCACTTCCCAAATGGCCATAACAGCCAGGTCTGGGCCAAGAGGACACCAGGAGCCAAGAATTTCTTCTACTTCTCCTCCATGGGTTGCATGAACCCAAGTATTTAGGCCATGCTTTGCTGCCTTCATGGGAGCATTAGCAGGAAGCTGGGTTGGGAGCAAAGTAGCCAGGACACAAGCGTGCAGTTGGATGTGGGATGCTAGAATCACAAGCAGTAGGTTAACTCACTGTACTGCGCAGTGCCAGCCCCTTAAAGTATTTTAAGTTTAAGACTCAAATATTTATAATGGAGTTTTTAAGAAATCCAATTGATTTCAATGTAGATAAATGATTGGAGAGGAGGGCATTGTGCCAAAGTGTTTGTTGAAAAGCACCTAAGAGGGGCCGGCACCATGGCGCTGTAGGTTAATCCTCCGCCTGAGGCACCACCAGTTCTAGTCCTGGCTGCTCCTCTTCCAATCCAGCTCTGTGCTGTTGCCTGGGAAAGCTGTAGAAAATGGCCCGAGTTTTTGGGCCCCTGCACCGGCATGGGAGACTAGGAGGAAGCACCTGGCTCCTGGCTTTGGATCAGTGCAGCTCTGGCCATTGCGGCCATTTGGGGAGTGAACCAATGGGAGGAAGACCTTTCTCTCTGTCTCTCTCTCTCTCACTGTCTGTAACTCTACCTCTCAAATAAGTAAATAAAATTAAAAAAAAAAAAAAAGCAGCTAAGAGCTGTTGCAGTAGCTCATACCAAGCAAGATAGGAGCTTAGACTGGGGATTTATAGGTAGTGGCTACAGAGAAAAGCAAACATATTCAATATATATTTAGAATGAAAGAGGCAGTATGAAGTTACAGTTATGATATAGGAAAGGTGAAATACAAAGGTGTACCAAATCTCCCAGATGTCCTTCTTGTGCAACTGACTGTACAATAATGTAACGCAGAATATGGAGGCTGAACACTTGATACAAACATGGTACAAACATGAGGACCTTTGGGTCCATGAAGGCAAGATTTTTTTGAGATAAACATATAAAAAATGAGAAAGCAATTAGATATACAGACTTGCAGTACAAGGGGAGATTTTTGAGCTGTAGATACACACTGTTTAGAGAGAGTGTTAATAACTGAAGGCATGTACTTGGCTGTGCCTTGAAAAAGTGAAGAACAGGAAAGAAAAGAATCTAAAGCAGGACTTTGAGGACTTCCAGATGGGATTTATCCACATGGCACTCTGAAACAATTTGCTTCCTTAGGAACTCAGGAGGTGGGAAAAAATAACTTCCTAAATATCCATGTGTTGGACTCAGTTAATGGTTGAAAAATTGGCAACTTAAGTCTATAATCTAAATCAAGTCAGTAGTCAGGAACTGAAAAGATTCTTAAATCTAGAATTGAGGATACTAAGCCATTCTTTACAATAGTTTCAATGTGCGTTCTCTGAAAAAGTCCATCTAACTTCCAGAAAGTCTCTACTCTATTCAAACTCATTATCCCCTTCCTCACCTCTCACTCCCCCAAAAGAAATCCAAGCTGAGAATTTTGTCTCACACGGACGGCATGCTTTTTCTTATCCCATACAGTTTTGCCAATTAGGTATTTCTATAACACCTATAATTTATATTTATCTTTTCAAAATGTATAGCTTCAAGCAATGCCTAATGTGTGTTCTTATCCCCCAGGATCATCAGTTTAAGGTAGCAGGTAATTACTTTCTAACTTCAAAAGGTCAGTTTTCCTAATGTTTTTATTAATTGATGCTGAGCATTCCCTCATGCAAAATGTCTATTCTGTTTTCACTTTCGTGATACTTTTATTCTTTTCTCTGTTTTTTATTTGCTCTTTTACTAGAGTCTCTCCTCTGGCTTTTTAAATGTAAATTATTTGCTGATTTATCTTTGATCTTCCTTTCCCTTAATATTCTCCTTTGGTGATCTCATTCATTCTCCTAGCTTCAAATGTTACATATCTATGAATAACATCTGGTAGATAAATTGATAGTGTTGTAATGAAAGGCATATGGATTTTTTTTTCTGTCTCTTACAATGGTGCTTCAAAATGTTCATGCAAAATAAAATTAAAACAATTTTATTTTGATGCAAAAACATGAGTTTTCAAGATGTTCTTGAAAAATGAGTATTATAAAAATTAGTTTTCAAAAATTTTGCACCAAAATAAATTTCTCTCCTTTTTAAAAGAGTTGTTCATTTATTTGAAAGGCAAACTTAAGGTGGGGGGGAAGGGGAGAGAGTGAGAGAGAGAGTCTATCTGATGGTTCACTCCCTAGATGGCTGCAATAGCCGGGGCTGAGCCAGGCCAAAGCCAGGAGCGAGGAGTTTCATACAGTTCTCTCTCCTGAGTTGCAGGAACCCAAGTACTTGGGCCATCTGCTGCTTTACGCTCCACAAATATACCCAACAAAGGATTTCACTTTTTAATTCCAAATCTAGCTCTTCAACCGAGATCTCTTATGGATTTTAAGTCTATATATGCAGTTACTATTTTGTTGTCTTCATCTGGACAGATATAGAAAACATAAAACAACAGTTTTCTGCAAACTGACTTCCCTTCTCAAATCCTTATTTTCTAATTCTCTTCAAGTTGACCAAACTAGAAATCTGAAAAATATCTTAAAGTCATCTATTTGACCGTGTTGTCATCTTACCCAAATCACGCCCACTTGCACTTACAAACCAATTTCCTTCTTTTGATACTTCTTGGACCTTGATAACCCTCATCCACTAGCTATGTCTAACCAGACTCTCAGCCTTTTTGCTTCTTCCATGATTGTTCTTCTACATTTGATCCTACTTGATGCTGCCAGAAAGATATTCCTGAACCACTAACTATACATCACCTAACAGAAAAGTGGTGTCCTATATTAACATTCTATGCCAGTTCTTCTGAAGTCTTAATGCTTGCCCAATTACAACTGTTATCTCTCCAAACCCTAGTGTTATATCTAGCCATTCTGAAACACATGCAATTTGGAAATCACAGTGTAGATTTTAAGCCTCTGCTTTCTTCTCTCCCTAGAACATTCACTCCTCACTCTCTTCTGCTCTCACCCACTTACAATCAAATCAAATTTCACCCTACTGATCATTTTCATCCTGATTGTTTCCTTAATACATCTTGCTACTTTTATAAAAATTTATTTATTTATTTATTTGAAAATGGGGCAGGGTGGGGGGAGAGAGAATCTTTTGTCTGCTGATCCACTCCCCAGGTGGCCTCAATGGCCAGTGCTGCACCAGGCTGAACCCAGGAGCAAAAAACACAAGAAAATAATTAGAACTCAGAGTCATGACTTTTGTATTTTTGAGGCTATAAGTGAGCACATGAATGAATTTTACATCATTCTACCAAAATGAAATATGTGGATGATTACATTCTCAGTTGATTTGATATATAAATACAACTTTAAAGCGTAAAGGTGTGTACTTAACAGCAGGCTACTTGAATACCTAATTTGTTTTACATATGTACAGAAGAAGAAGTGGCACATTTAAACCTTAGATAAAATGAAGTCTCATAAAAATCTAAATCTAGAAAATGCAATCGGCATATGAAATTTCACTATGTGATTCTATTTGGAAAAATAATATTTTCTTGAATACAAAGTTAGATAGCTAGGTATTGTTCATTTTACCCTTAGAAGGAAGACAAATGACCATGATATTGGTAGAAATGTTGTAATATGAACAGGTCTGGCTATGTTCATCCTACATGACATGTTTACAACCATTTATTTGCATACCAATATTTGTTTCCAGGTTTAAATACAATGACTGAAATGTAGTATGTACTTTTAAAGTCAGCAACTCATGAATATTGTTCCATCCTGATCTCTCAGTAAGCCATTGCCTACCATGTTCTCAGTTGCTATTGTGTAAATATAGTTAAGATATAATTCTGTGTAAGTACAAATTATCAATGACCTTGACTTTAACAGATGAGAACCATATTATAAAATTGTAGGGTTAACAAAGCTATCTATTAGATTAAATATGAGGTGGTATTTTAACCAAGTTAAACTGCTAAATGTGTGTTTATAAGATTTTATTAATGTTGATTTTGGAACATTTCAAAAGGAAAGATGATTCACCTTTTCATTTTAAAAACAACAGTAGTGCTACTTGGTTTTGGAATATGGTTATTTTTAATGCCACAGGATGAGCCCTTCATAACTTAACATTTTAATCATTTCAAGGTGATTTGCTTTTACCATGAGAAAACCTGTGCTGGCACTTTCCTCACATGTTTCGTAAGCATAATCACATATTAGTTGCAATTTTCTCTGTAACATAAGACTTAATTGTGCTAAAGAAAAAGCTTTTTTTTTTTTTTTAATAAATGAAAGGTGTAAAATACCACAGATATCCAGTTTGAACTAATACTGAGACTGGAAACTCATTACCACTAAAAATGTCAGTTCTGATGAAGCATTAAAAAAAATTCCAAGAATCAAATTCTAAATGTCTTTACTAAGCTGTTTTATGGTGGCGTGTACCATTGGAAATGTGATGAGTCTTCATGTAAAAATGCTGATTTGAATTAGATTTAGAATGTATGTCATCCTCAATTAGCCTTTCCTTCATCAAAATGATCTCACAAACACAGAGAATGAATCTTTATTTCCTCCTTTGCACATGGGAGGTCATTTGTCAGATTTAATATACTTCTACCTATGTCTTCCTACATGCTTGGAGTTCAAGATGGATGATTGCGAACTTCTAGAAAAAGTTTTTAGCTTAAAACTTAAATTTAATTTTAATATAATGCCAAAACCATTCATATTGAAGCTAAAAATTAGAGTAACATTTACTAAAATAACACTGATTTATTTCTATTTGATGGAAAAAAAATAACATAATTTGTCTTTTTCCTCCTGCCCTAAGGGCAAGTTCATATACTAGTAATCAGGATACAGTACAACATGATTTTCTTGACTCATTCATATACTTCTATGACTCAGACTTCAGTTAATACTAGTGGATATGACATTATATCAATGCCAACCATTTTTTGGGGGGGTATGAGGGAAAGAACCACTATATTCCTAAAGTTGTATCTATGTAAAAATGCATTCATTAAATAAAATTTAAAAATGAAAAAAGATTGTTGTTTTAAATTTAATTGTCATAAATAATTTTGTTTATATCCAACAGTTAAACAATTCTTGTGGCCCAATAATATGGGTATCTATTTAGAGATTTTGAAGCCCCTAAAAATAAAATCTACTTAGATTAATGATATAGGATTCATACACTGAAAATTTTCCCAGGTATCCCACAATATGTGGTTATGATTTCCTGATAAACAAGTATATTCATTTATCAAGGAGAGATTTAGTAAGCCTAGGGTTCACAAATCCATTCCCCAGGAGTCTGGCTGTTTATCAGAATATTTGAATTCTTGTTATTATAACTAACAACTTGACTTTGGCTTTGGAACATTAATGTCTTGCAAACATTTAACAATTGAAGGGAAAAATTACTTCCTTTTGCAAGTCTTTGTCAAAGACATGAAGTATTCAACATAAAAGTGTCTTCAAGGTAAGAAAATAGAACAGAGTAACTGGAAAATTTTTCCTTCTTGGGCAATAAAAATGGTGGTTGCAAAACTTTATTTCATATAATAGATCTTATTCACCATTCATACAAATAGTTAGAAAATAACGTTATGAATTCTGTGTTTATGAAACATCCAGTTCTATAACAACAATAAAACTTTACAACAAATTTTAGCATGTTACAACACAATACTTTCAAAGTGTTAATAAGGACTCAAAGGAAATAAAATTAAGACTTTGCTTTTTCTGTGAATGCAACAACAGGGCAAATGGAACAGAAAGAATACAATCTTTTATGATGCTTGAGAAAAAAATTTTTGCAAATACGAGGACAAGGACAATTATTACTCAAAGGGCATTTTGATTTGGCTCAGGATTACAATACTTATGGTACTGTTGTAATTATTTTTATCAAATTTCAGGTGAAATAGAAAAGAACTACAAAGTTCTTGCTCAAACAAGGAACCATTAAAATTATAAAATCAAGCTTTATTTCAAATGCCTGTTCAAGGTTAATGAAAATGTGAACATTTTACTATAATTTATATTTAACCTATAGTATAATATGCAGAGAGTAAAATCATAATGATTATATGCTTTTTTTTCTTTTTTTAACTTTAATAAATATAAATTTCCAAAGTACAACTTTTGGATTATAGTGGCTTTTCCCCACATATCCTCCCTCCCACCTGCAACCATCCCATCTCCCACTCCCTCTCTCATCCCATTCTTCATCAAGATTGTTTTCAATTATCTTTATATACAGAAATCAACTTAGTGGTTATATGCTTTAAATACTAACCTACCTTAAAGCTCTTTAGATGAGTTTACATTTACTAACTTTATATAATAATCAATTCAAGGAGCCACATCTATTAACTTAATATTAAAAAAAATTTGTGTCTAGGAAAAATCTTTAACATGATATGACCATCATAGCTTGAAAGAGTATACAATGTCCTTTGGTGAATCTTGCAACAGAATTAAAGGTGAAATATGAACATAAAATATCTATATATTTTCCCATCACTGTTTGTTGAAGTGTCTGTCTTTTCTCCAGGGATTGATTTTTAGCTCCTTTGTCAGATTACTTGGTTGTAGATCCACAGATTGATTTGATTTTGGGGGTTTATATTCTGCTCCTTTGGTCTAAATGTCTATTTTCATGCCAATACTGGGATTTTTTTGTTTAACACTCCTGTAATATGTCTTAAAATCTGATATTGTGATGCCCCCAACTTTATTTTTATTGTTTAAGATTGCTTTAGCTATTTGGGATCTCTTGAGTTTCCATATGAATTTTAGCATTATTATTCCAGATCTGAGAAGAATGCCATTTCTTTCTTTAATGTTTTGCAATTTTCTTTTTTTTTATAAAGCTTTTATTTAAAGAATATAAATTTCCAAAGTACAGCTTATGGATTACAATAGCTTCCCCCCCCCATAACTTCCCTCCCACCCACTACCCTCCCCTTTCCCGCTCCCTCTCCCCTTGCATTTACATCAAGACTCATTTTCAATTTCTTTATACACAGAAGATCAGTTTAGTACATATTACATAAAGATTTCAACAGTTTGCCCTCACATAGAGACAAAAAGTGAAAATACTGTTGGAGTACTAGTTATAGTATTAATTCACAATGTACAGCACATTAAGGACAGAGATCCTACGTGATTTTGTTTTAAATTGATTAATTATCTCTGCAATTTCCAATTTAACACCAAGATTTTTTAATCATTTGCAATTATCTTTATATGCAGAAGATCGATTCAGTATATACTAAGTAAAGATTTCATCAGTTTGCACTCACACAGAAACACAAAGTGTAAAAATACTGTTTCAATACTAGTTATAGCATTACTTCACATTGGACAACACATTAAGGACAGATCCCTCATGAGACATAGTGACTCCTGATGTTGACTTAACAATTTGACACTCTTGTTTATGGCGTCAGTAATCTCCCTAGGCTCTAGTCATGAGTTGCCAAGGCTATGGAAGCCTTTAGGGTTCGCCGACTTCAATCTTATTCTGACAGGGTCATAATCAAAGTGGAAGTTCTCTCCTCCCTTCAGAGAAAGGTACCTCCTTCTTTGATGGCCCCATTCTTTCCACTGGGATCTCACTCACAGAGATCTTTCATTTAGGTCTTCTTTTTGTTGTTGTTGTTGTTTTCCAGAGTGTCTTGGCTTTCCATGCCTAAAATATTCTCATGGGCTCTTGAGCCAGATCTGAATGCCTTCAGGGCTGATTCTGAGGCCAGAGTGCTATTTAGGACATCTGCCATTCTATGAGTCTGCTGTGTATCTCGCTTACCATGTTGGATCATTCTCTCCCTTTTTGTTTCCATCAGTTAGTATTAGCAGACACTAGTCTTGTTTGTGTGATCCCTTTGACTCTTAGACCTATCAGTGTGATCAATTGTGAACTGAAATTGATCACTTGGACTAGTGAGATGGCCTTGGTACATGCCACCTTGATGGGATTGTATTGGAATCCCCTGGCATGATTCTAACTCCATCATTTGGGGCATTGAGCATGTCCCAAATTGTACATCTCTAAATATCATATGTTCTCCCTGATCAGCGACAACTAACTGAGCACCAAAGGGGAAACCTGTTGAAGTGAAATGGACACTATGAGAAACAGTGACTTGATCAGCTCTTGTCCTGACTATTGTTGTACAATGTAATACTTTATCCATTTTAGTATTTTTTTATCCTAGTACTAGTGGTTGAACTCTGTAATTAACACACAATTATTCTTAGATGTTTAAATTTTAACTGAAAAGTGATCCCTGTGAAATATAAGAGTGGGAATAAGAGAGGGAAGAGATGTTTTGTAATTTTCATTATAGAGATCTTTCACCTCATTGGCTAAATTTATTCCAAGTTTTGTAGGTTTTGTAGTTATTGTTAATGGGACTGATTTTGCAAGTTCTTTCTGAGCCATAGAAAGGCTATTTAGTTTTTTGTGTTAATATTATATCCTGCTATTTTACAAAACTCTCTTATGAGCTCCAATAGTTTCTTAATGGAGTTTTTTGGATCCCTCTAAATAGAATCATGTCATCAGCATACAGGGATAGTTTGTCTTCCTCCTTTACAACTTGTATCCACTCAATTTCTTGTCTAATGGCTCTGGCTAAAACTTCAGAACTATGTTGAATAGTAATGGTGAAACTGGGAATCCTTGTCTGGTTCTATATCTTAGTGGACATGCTTTCAACATTTCCCCATTCAGTAAGGTTTTCCATCAGCTGTTTAACTCTCCAGATAGATGCAATGGCCAGAGCTATGCTAATCTGAAGCCAGGAGCCAGGAGCTTCTTCCAGATCTCCTACATGGGTGCACGGGTGCAAGTACTTAGGCCATCTGCTTTCTCAGGCCATAGCAGAGAGCTGGATGGGAAGAGGAGTAGCGAGAACATGAACCGGTGCCCATATGGGATGCCAGTGCTCCCTGCAAAGGCTTAGCCTACTACATCACAGCGCCTACCTGGAAAATGCTATATTTAGATGTGAAGACAATACTGAATGTGGGAGTGGCATGTTCAAGACATTAAAAGAAAGGACAGTGTTGAAGTTATTTACACTGTGGGAAAGTAGATACACTAGAGAAAGGAAGCAAGATTACCTGATAAGTTTGATATTCTTTTTTAAAAGCTTTTATGTAGTGAATGCATTTTTTTATAGGTACAACTTTAGGAATACAGTGGTTCTTTCCCCCATACCCACCCTCCCACCCTGACTCCCGTCCCATCTTGTATTCCCTCTCCCATCCCCTTCTTCCTCCTGGTTCATTTTTAGTTTAACTTTATGTACAGAGAGCCAACTTAGTTATTTAAAGCTTATAACTGTCTTTAGCAATGTGACTAAATTGTGACTTTTGTGTAGTGACTTGAATTATTTTGGTTGCAAAGATGTTTTTAAAGGATCCTCTGTGTTAGAGATCCAAAAAAAGTCACAAAGTAAAAAAAAAATGATTTTTTAAATTAGTCAAATCTTTTTTTTTTTTTTTTTTTTTTTTTACAGGCAGAGTGGACAGTGAGAGAGAGAGACAGAGAGAAAGGTCTTCCTTTTGCCGTTGGTTCACCCTCCAATGGCCGCCGCGGTCGGCGCGCTGCGGCCAGCGCACCGTGCTCATCCGATGGCAGGAGCCAGGAGCTAGGTGCTTTTCCTGGTCTCCCCATGGGGTGCAGGGCCCAAGCACCTGGGCCATCCTCCACTGCACTCCCGGGCCGCAGCAGAGGGCTGGCCTGGAAGAGGGGCAACCGGGACAGAATCCGGTGCCCCGACCGGGACTAGAACCCGGTGTGCCGGTGCCGCAAGGCAGAGGATTAGCCTGTTGAGCCACGGCGCCGGCAAATTAGTCAAATCTTAAAGATCTCTCAGGAAATTGTTTTCTCAAAGTGTTTGCTCTAAATTTGTACCCTATTTTTGGTAACATATCTATAGCATCAAATTACAGCATCTATTAGTCTTTTATGTCCTTAATAAAGTGAATTTTGTTAGATGTAACAAAAATATCTCCATTGAGTGTATTTCTTCTGGTCTTAGAATTCCAAACCTAGGCATAGACAGAAATCTATCTCAGAAGTAAATGGCAATGGACAAAAATTTTAAAAAGCACAAAAAGTCAAGGGTAACTACACAGTAGTATCATCCCCAAACTAAGCAGCAAACATGTAATCTCTGGAATTGCTGCAAGTTTATAAGATGCTTATTTTAATAAAACAATCACATAAATGAATTGAATGTTTTTCTAGCTTCATGCAAAGAGTGATTAAAACTTAAACAATATAATGTCCTATGAAGAACTTATCACTACTATATTACCTCTTGCCTCAAAAAAAGAGACCCAGTAAGAAATAAATTATTTCTGATTTATTAATCAAAAGAACATCCTCTTTTTTTCTCTCTCTTTTGTTGTCTTTAGGTTCCCTAAGCAAGAGAAATAGCAAGTTTGAATATAGAAGGCTGAAGCCATTGCCATCTTCTACTGGTGTTTCTTGTAAAAACAAAAGCATATCCAGGTTAGTGAGTAGTGGCTAGGTTCTATTTTGCATTTTTAGTAATGGACTCACAAATCAAGAGGAAGTTGTGGGGCTGAGGTTGTTATAGGTTAAGCTGCCACCCACAACACCAGCATCCCATATGGTTGCCAGTTCAATTCCTGGCTGCTCCACTTTTGATCTAGCTTCCTGCAGGTGTACCTGGGAAAACAGCAGAGGATGGCCTAGGTGTTTGGGTCTGTGCCACCCATTAATACCATTAATTTTTAAGTAGCTTGTTTTCATTCAACATAATTTGTTAAAAATGAATATCTGCTAAAGGCTTTATATTTATCACCACAATTACACATGATGACACTCTTTAATATTTATTATTGCCATATCCACAAGTCACATAATTTTTAGCTGGCATCTAAAATTTAACTCCACGTATTTCTGTTTGCAAAGTCCACACATTTACCAATATGGATACCGACTTTGGAAAAGTGCCGTGTACCAAGGAGGGGGAGAATAGGAGGGTGGGAAGCAATGGTAAGACTGATGTATATTGAATTGACTTATCCTTCTCAAATTTGAGTATTATCATACTACCTTTGCCATTTAGGTAAGTGAGATTTTTTTTTATCTCGGATTTCACTTCTGAAAAAACTGAATATTTCTTTAGGATGTTTAGAAGGATTAGTAAAATAGTATGTACATGTATGTGTGTACTTAGATCAAATAAAGAATGTATGCTGCTTCCTTTTTCCTCTCCCCACCACTCAGAATCCTACAGTGAGAAGTTACCATATAATGTTTTACAATTTAGTCAAATTGGCAAATCATGTACCCATTTTTGAACATCTGTCTTTATTGAGCTTATATTTGGTATTTTTTTTTCTTTTCCTCCTTTCATAGTCATTTTGTAATTGACTGGTTGTTTGTATTCCCAAATTTCTTGTGTATAAATCCTAACACCCAAGGTGATGATATAGTAGACAGGACCTGTGGGAATTGATTAGGAAGGAGATCCTAGAGACATCTCTTGCCCCTTCTGCCATGTGAGGATTTATTATTTGATAGCTGTCTTTGAACTAAAAAACAGGCCCTCATCAGACAGAAAACGTGGTGGTGCCTTGACCTGGAGCTTTCAAGCCCTCAGAATTGTGAGAAATAAATTCTTATTGTTTATAATCCACTGTATTATAATCCACAGCTT
This sequence comes from Sylvilagus floridanus, assembly GCA_949820135.1. Taxonomy (NCBI): domain Eukaryota; kingdom Metazoa; phylum Chordata; class Mammalia; order Lagomorpha; family Leporidae; genus Sylvilagus; species Sylvilagus floridanus. Next base: position 93,450,198 of record OX463230.1, read on the forward strand.
TGCAACAGAATAAGGTACATCTCAATACTTTTCGCCTTAACTAAATAATGTTTCAAATGTGAGTGTCCTATCTGATTGCAAAATATGTTTATTTTGAAGACAGAGTAGTGGTATTGAAGATATAATGAAATATAATTTTCATGTATCAAGCCAAAAGAGGTTAGCAAGTTAATATAAAGATAAAAAACGGAGCTCTACTCAGATTAATCAGAATGAATATGACCAATCCATAACATTAAATGCGTTATATATGAACAACATAGATTTTAGGCTTTAATTACAGATAATCATTAACAATGAAATTAAGATAATAAAAAGCAAATATACTGTCTTCCCTCTAACTTCTAATGAACATTCATAAGTTATAACTTAGAAGAAATTTTGTTACAGCTATTAAAGGGTGGGGATTGAGAAGAAAACTTGCACATTAGATCAATGTAAGACGTTTTTTCTAGTTATGATCCTGAAATTAACTTTATATTTCTATATTCACATCTGCCAAATAGCAATATTGAAAGCCACTTCAGTTCTCAGGTATAGAAGATTCTTAATTAGACAAGAATTTTGGCTTTGCAATCCAAGAAAACTTGCTTCTACTTCTCGCTACCATACTGACAAATATCATGGAATCTGGAAAATTATCTGAAATCTGATTCTCAGTTTCTTGTATATACATAGTGGTAAAAACCTTTGCATTTCAATTATACCAAATGTATTATGAGTTAAAATGTATGAATCACTTATAACCATTTTATTTATAATGGTTAACAATATGGAACAGATTTAAATTTTTGAATGCTCCAAAAATATATATTCTTTTGATATTTCACTCTTCTATTACTTCTCTGAGCAGAATTCTTTAATTAATAATGAGGGTGGCACTTTTATTTTTTTAGAAATTCAAGAGTGGAGGTTTAAACAATTATTGTGAAAACCAATGATGACCTTTTTTAATCTCCTTAGAATGTGTAATGGAGTGATAATATTTTGGAGATGAAACAATGATACCTATCCCAAGAGTGTGAAATTGCATGGAACTTTCAAATTGTGTGATAGGGCACCATTGCTCTGGTGAGTATTTTTAATAATAAACAAACTGCAATATTTAATATAGGATATTCATGTTTTCCACATTTGTTAATTTTTCACAAACTAACATATTACAGTAACAAACAATTAGTATCATTGGGTTTCTCCCAATATTATAGCTAAGCATATACTTTTCCTTGCAAATTCAATTGTTTCTATATGCTTAGTGCATAGCAATAATACACTATATTCAATTAATATTTATTTGAAACTGACACTTGAAACTGATACACTGTAAGACTGTGGGCCTCTTAAATGCAACAGACAATTTACAATTATTTTTTGTTACATAGCTAAAATTATCTAAAATCACTTATTTTCAATGTTATCTCAATCCCTTTGTTATTGTTAACCTCTCATATGTTTGTTAACGGTATGGTTAAAGTCTTGATTCGCTAATGACATCTAAAGTACTTAAAGCTAAATAGAATTCCTTCATAAAGCATTGCCAGTGCAGGCCCCAGAAAATATTCATTTTAAAGGAAATTAATATTGAGAACCCTATATCCTTAATGAACACAAATGCAAAGATTTTTAATAAAATTCTATCAAATCAAATACAAAATCACATAAAAAAGGTCATACATTATAATCAAGTAGGATTTATCCCAGAAATGCAAGGTGGTTCAACATTAGTAAATCATAAACATCACATCCATAGATTGAAGAACAGTAACAATATGGTCATATCAATAGATGCAGAGTTAAAACCAATTCCTGGAGTGAGAACAGTCTATTCAACAAATGGTGCTGAAAAAACTGGATTTCCACATACAGAAGTATGAAGCAAGACCGCTATCTTACACCTTACACAAAAATACACTCAACATGGTTAAAAATCTAAATATATAACCCGACACCATCAAATTATTAGAGAACATAGGGGAAACCCTGCTAGATACAGGCACAGGCAAAGACTTCTTAGAAAAATCTCCTGAGGCACAGAAGTCAAAGAAAATAATTAACCACTGGGACTACATCAAATTGAGAAGTTTTTGTACTGCAAAAGAAACAGTCAGGAAAGTGAAGCGGCAACTAACAGAATGGGAGAAAATATTTGCAAATTATGCAACTGATAAAAGATTAATAATAAGAATCTACAAAGATATCAGGAAACTCCACAACAGCAAAACAAATAACCCACTTAAGAGATGCCCCAGTGGGGCTGACACTGTGGTGTAGCAGGTTAATGCCCTGGCCTAAAGTGCCGGCATCCCATATGGGCGTCGATTCTAGTCCCGGCTGCTCCACTTCCAATCCAGCTCTCTGCTATGGCCTGGGATAGCAGTAAAAAAAAAAATGGCCCAAGTCCTTGGGACCCTGCATCCGCATGGGAGACCCAGAGGAGGCTCCTAGCTCATGGCTTCAGATCAGCTCAGCTCCGGCCATTGAGGCCAATTGGGGATGGAAGACCTCTCTCTCTGTCTCTACCTCTTTGCACACCAATTCCACATCAGTTTTTCCAGATAGGTCTGGATCCAACCAGAAATATCGGGTTCTGTGAACTGTCTGTACCTCAATGTTTATTGCAGTTCAATTTACAATAGACATAGAATCAACCTAAATGCCCATCAACGGAAGACTGAATAAAGAAATTATGGGATATGTACTCTATGTAATACTATACAGCAGTTTTAAAAAAATGAAGTCCTGTCATTTGCAACAAAATGGAAGAATCTGGAAAACATCATGTTGAGTGTAATAAGCCAGTCCCCACTCTGGCGTAGCGGCTAAAGTTGCTGCCTGTAGTGTCATGATCCCATATGAGTGCCAGTTCAAGTCCTGGCTGCTCCACATCCTATTCAGCTCTCTGCTATGGACTGCAAAAGCAGTAGAAGATGGCCCAAACCCTTGTGCCCCTGCACTCGCATGGGAGACCTGGAAGAAGCTCCTGGCTCCTGGCTTGGTATCGGCACAGCTCTGGCGGCTGTGGCTAATTGGGGAGTGAACCAGTGGATGGAAGACCTCTCTCGCTCTCTACCTCCCCTTATTTCTCTATGTAACTCTGGCTTTAAAGTAAAATAAATACATCTTAAAAAAAGAAAGAAAGAAGCCAGTCCCAAAAGGACAAATAGTGTATGTTCTCCCTGATCCATGACAACTAACTGAGCACCTAACAGCAAACCTGTAGAAGTGAAACTGACACCATGAGAAGCAATGACTTCATCAGCCCCTGTCCTGACTGTCAAGAAACAGCTTACTATTTTATTCTTTTTAGTATTTTCTTTTTCTACTTAATTCTGTTGGTTGAACTTTTTAATTAACACAGAATTCTTCTTAGGTGTTTTAATCCAACTGAAAATTGATCCCTGTTAAATATAAGTTTATTATATTATAGCATTATAGCATTAAGTTAGCAGGTATCAATGCCATCTTACTAATTAAAGTGATCAGTTTAAGTTCATAGTTGATCGTAAAGATAGGATTAAGCATCAAAGGTATCACATAAATAAGACCAGTGTCTACCAGTAATAATTGATAGAATTTAAAATGAGAGAACAGTCTAACATGGGAAGCAGGATACACAATAGACTCATAGAAAGACAAGTGCCCTAAACAACAATCTGACCTCAAAATCAGCCCTTAAGGCATTCAGATCTGGCTAAAAAGCCCATGAGAGTATCTCAGGAATAGAAAGCCAAGACACTCTGGCAAAAAATGATCTAAATGAAAGATCTCTATGAGTGAGATCCTGGTGGAAAGAAGGGGCCATCAAAGAAGGTGGTGCCTTTCTCGGGAGGGAGGAGAGAACTTCCACTTTGATTATGGTCTTGTCTAAATAAGATAGTAGTTTGTGAACTCAAGAGGCTTCCATAGGCCAGCGCCATGTCTCAACAGGCTAATCCTCCACCTAGCAGCGCCAGCACACCGGGTTCTAGTCCTGGTCGGGGCACCGGATTCTGTCCCGGTTGCCCCTCTTCCAGGCCAGCTCTCTGCAGTGGCCAGGGAGTGCAGTGGAGGATGGTCCAAGTGCTTGGGCCCTGCACCCCATGGGAGACCAGGAGAAGCACCTGGCTCCTGCCATCAGATTAACGTGGTGCGCCAGCTGCAGCACGCCGGCCATGGCGGCCATTGGAGGGTGAACCAATGGCAAAGGAAGAGCTTTCTCTCTGTCTCTCTGTCTCTCTCTCACTGTCCACTCGGCCTGTCAAAAATTAAAAAAAAAAAGAGGCTTCCATAGTCTTGGCAGCTCATGATAAGAGCCTCAGGTGATTATTGATGTCATAAATAAGAGTGTCAATTGTTAAATCAACCACAGGTGTAACTGTGCACTTGCTCCCCATGTAGGACCTCTATTCTGAATGTGTTGTACTAAGAAAATTAATGGTAAAACTAGCCTTTAAACAGTATGTGTGTGTGTACATGATCAGATGAATAGGTAAAGAAAATGGAATATTATTCAGCTATAAAAAAAGAATGGAATTCTATCATTTACAGCAAAATGGACTCAACTGGAGGGCATCATGTTGAGTGAAATAAGCTGTTCTACCTTGTATCGGGGAGCTAAAAAATAAACAAGAAATATCTATGTCTATTAGCGTTGCTGAAAATATTGTTTAGTAAGATTTTGTTTTATACCTTTGTCAAAACAATGGTTAAAAATGTTATATTACTATAGTATAAATTATCTGCGATTACTTTAGAATTCACTCTCTATTGGTGAAATGGTCATTTTTAACTCAGTTATTGTTTATAGCAGTTGTCTATATTCCCATTAACCTATGGTCTTTTCTCTTTTTACTTGTTAAACTTCTTATTCAGTGATATGTTAAAAATTTTTAATGTAATATAAATTGAAAATATGATATTTTAAAAACAAAGTAAAAGGAAAGAAAGGAAGAAGGAAGGAGAGGGGGAAAGAGAGAAGGAGAGGGAGGAAAGGGGAGAGGAAGGGGAACAAAACAAGAAATCTATGATTGCTTTGTCATTTTGTGGTCTTCCTAAGAATGCAGCATTGACAAAGAGAAGAGGGTGTAGGAGGTAGACGCAGAGAGATCTTGAGATCTTCCATTTGCTGGTTGAATTCCCAAATGGCTACAACAATTGAACCTGAGCCAGGCAAAATCCAGGAACCAGAAACTCTTTCATGACTTTCTACATGGGTGGCAGAGACTGCACCATGGTCTCCCACATGGGTTGCAGGGGCTCAAGTTCATGGGTCATCATCTTCTGCTTTCCCAGGCACATTAGCAAGAAGCTATATAATAAAATATGTTTAACTGAGTTCTTCAATATACTTTCTGATTTTCAAAAATCCAAGTAATCTAATAAGCCATCAACCTTTTTAATTAAGATAAAAAATGCTGTGGAATTTCTCTATAACCTCAAGGGAGTTAGCATATATCTTGATTCACATATATAGTCTACAGTGCATTTTACTCTGTACCAATGTCATATGTTGTAGTTAATAACTAATATTTAAGAAGAAAATGTAGTTAATCCAATATACATTTTGTTCAGACATTATAAATGAAAGGACAGCTGATTGTCATGAACAAATAAAGGCAACTACCAATTACCCACAAGTGGAATGTCTGTAATGATTATAAAAGAAAAAGATATTTTGTTTAATTACAGTGAACAGTTTTTATTAAATTTTATCTAGTTTAGTTTTATTTTAAAGGCAGAGAAAGAGATATAGCTCATCCGCTAGTTCATTTCCCAGATGCCCATAAGGACAGGGGATAGATCAGGTTGAAGCTAGGAGCTGGGAACTCAATTTCAGTCTGCCTCATGGATGATAGGGACCCAACTGTTTGATTCATCACTTGTTAGATCCTTGGGCCTTCACTGTTAGGAAGCTGGAATCAGGAGCCACAGCAGAATAATGAAATAAGGCACTCCAATGTGGGATGCAGGCATCTCAAGCACTGTCTTAATTGGTACACCAAATGCCCACCCTTATTAATTCTTTAAAAAAATTATCTCTTTCTCAAGTGCATTCTATGGAAAATCAAATACTGTAAAATTAAGATGTATGCTGCTTACTTGAAAGTTAATAAATAAGTGGGATCCACTAGCAGAATTAATATTCAAATGGCTATTTTCTCCAAGGCACTTGAATATCATGAAGGAAGAGGATATTTTATTGATCTGGGAAATGACGGCAGGTTATGCTTATTGTATATAATAAAGACTATTGATTTTGTTAAGCAGAAAAATGGCACTTTAAAAAGCCCATTTCATATCAAATGCAAGTGAATGGTACCATCTACCAGTCAAGATGTTTTCAAAATCATTTTTAATGGAGCAAAAAGTATAATTTGTCAGGAACATCCTTTATACCAACAGAATGAGAGTTCATTGCTATAATGTAGGTTTTCCTCTAATATCTAAAGTGAAATTGCAATCTATTCATCTATCTTAAAATTACAGGCAAAAGTTACTCATTCCTACTATAATAGGACTTTATACTAAAGAATTATTTCTTCAACTTATCACTAAGGAGGCTGAGGGGAAAAGATATTTCCTCCTAAGAAAAAGTTGAGATTGCTACTGTTCAAGTATGCATTAATCAAATATGCATTGTTTCAGTAAGTTGTAGTTATGTCAATGAGTAATAAAACATACAGTGCTATAGCTTAGAAGAAGCTACTGTAATCTACCATTGAATTACTGTTTCTTGATGTTTTATGATATGCTAATGAAGGTAATGGAACATGCTGCCATTTTTACAAAATAATCATAAAATCAAATTAATAATTATGTGTAGTTCTATAAAATATTGGATATAAAACTGCTCAACCTTATCTGTACAAGGTAAGCATTTTGTCTTTATTTACTTGTGAATTATTTTGAAGCAAGTTTTTGGTAAATAAGCTAGAATTCCATTTTCACATAGTTCATCCTATGGCTAGGATCATTCGAATAGAATGTGAAAAACGATGTGTGCCAGTTCTAGGATTGGATAATCCATGACTTTGCTATGTGTAGACAACATTATATGATATAAATAAAGGCCTTATTCAATGTCTGATACTTAGCACATGCTCACAAATGTTCAGTTTTCTCTTGAAGCTAAATTGGAATTTTTTTTAACTTCCCATAGAGAAAAAAATTTATTAATATTCACCTGTACCCAAGAATAATAAGCATGACTTTCATTAAATAATGGCCACTAAGCTTTCATATTTTGACCCACCACTGAATCCATCTCTATCCTATGGAAACCAGGCTACACCTTTGAAAGCATAAGTAGTTCATAAGATTTTTATCCAAATCAAGTCAGTTTCTGATTTTTTTTGACAAGTAGAGTTAGAGTGAGAGAGAGAGACAGAGAGAAAGGTCTTCCTGCCATTGGTTCACCCCCCAAATGGCCACTACGGCCAGCGCTGCGCCGATCCGAAGCCAGGAGCCAGGCACTTCCTCCTGGTCTCCCATGTGGGCGGTGCAGGGGCCAAGCACTTGGGCCATCCTCCACTGTCCTCCCAGGCCACAGCAGAGAGCTGGACTGGAAGAGGAGCAACTGGGACAGAATCTGGTGCCTCAACAGGGACTAGAACCCAGGGTGCTGGCGCCACAGGCGGAGGATTAGCCAAGTGAGCCACAGCGCCGGCCTCAAGTCAGTTTCAAGAACTGGTTCATTCACCCCATAGCAGAAAGTTTATTGTAAAGGCAAAATTTGGGTTTATTAAATAAATTTCTCCAAGAAAGGGCAGAAGTTCTACGCAATGCCTGTGCAAGAGTGTCCTATTATGGCTATAGACTGTTTAATGTCTCCTAATCCATTTTTTCTTAGAAATTTAACACATGTAATCTTAATATGTGTATAGTTTCTCAGTACTTCTTGGCCTTTTGGCTGAGATCAAGTGTACACTTTCTTGTATTTGTAACTTTATTATTAGGAGAGAGGTGGAAGGAGATGACTTATGTTCTAACTAAAGGCCTTCAATCCATGAGGAATTTTGGAGATCCTAGACTTTGAGCTATATTTAGATACTGCTATGAATCCTAAAAGTGTGCATTAGAAACTTAACCCCCAATGTAGCAGTACTGAGTTAGGAAATGTAAGGATAGATTAGGCCATGGGCGCTAATCTCATGAACAGATTTATAGTATTATTGTGTTAGTGGGTTCCTTATAAAATGCTGAGTTTGGGAATCTTTCTCTCTCCCTGTTACTCTCACTTTCTCTTGCCATTCTACCTGCTGACACAAGATGACACGGCAAGAAGACATTCACCAGATTTCTGCTCTTTTATCTTAACTCCCAACCTCCAGAATAAATTTTTAGCGTTTGTGTACTGACAAGTCTATGATATTTTATGATAGCAGCACAAAATCGAATAAACTAAGTCTTTAGGTGAGTGGCTTTGGGTTGATTTCCTCAGAAAATAGCTAACTACCTTTCTTTCCAGATTGGGGCACAAACTAGTGTTTGGTGATCACAAATGTGGCCTGTGACAGAGAATGTTTATTTTCACCAAAATCTGCATTCTGCTCTTCAACTTGGATTCCAGCTGCACAATATTCCCTATCTACCTTTGCAGTTGGGTATGGAAATGTGTGGGAATCCCATCTTAAAGAGCAATAATGGATGGAATAAGCACCATTCAAGACTTGGCTCAAAAAACCTCTCCCCTCCCCAACTCTCTCACAGTCTGTTTTCTATTTGCTAGCTTGATAGTGAATGACCATTGTGATCTGGAAGTTACAGTTAGAGTTAACAGAGAATCTCTTTTTCCCAAAAACCTTTTATTTAAGGTATCCAAATGCATACATTTCATAAATACAAATTTAGGAATATAGTGATTCTTCCCACACTACCCTCCCTCCCAATCATGCCACCACCCTTCTTCCTCCTCTGTTTCCTATTCCCATTCTTATTTTAAATTATCTCACTATATTATTTTCAATATATTTCAAGACTTACTTTCAATTAATTTATACACATAAGAGTCACTCTACACTAAGTATAGAGTTTAACAAATAGTGTGAAAAAATAAAACTGTTCCTCAACAGTCGAGAGAAGGGCTTTTCAAAGTCATCACATCTCAAAGTGTCAACTTCACTTCTATAGATTGCCTTTTAGGTATTCTATTAGTTACCACAGATCAGGGAGAACATATGGTATTTGTCTTTTGGGGATTGGCATATTTTACTAAGTATGTTTTCCAGTTTCATTAATTTTATTGCAAACAACAGGATTTCATTATTTTTTATTGGTGTAGTATTCCACGGTATAAATATCTCATAATTTCTTTATCCAGTCTTCAGTTGATGGGCATCTGGGTTGATTCCATATCTTAGCTATTGTGAATTGAGCTTCAATAAACATGTGAGTACATATAACTCTTTCATATGTTTATTTCATTCCTTTGGGTAATTTCCCAAGAGTGGCATGGCTGGGTCATTATTAACATTTCTGAAGGATCTCCCTACTGTCTTTCGCAGTGGCTGTACCAGTTTACATTCCCAACAAGAGTGAATTAGGGTACCTTTTATCCCACATCCTTGCCAGTATTTGTTTGTTGATTTCTGTGTGAAAGCCATTCTAACTGGGGTGAGGTGAAACCTCATTGTGATTTTGATTTGCATTTCCCTGATGGCTAGTGATCCTGAGCATTTCTTCATGTGTCTGTTGCCCATTTGGATTTCCTCTTTTGATAAATGTCTGTTCGTCTTTCACCCATTTCTCAACTGGATTGTTTGTGGTGTTATTGTTGAGTTTCTTGTGTTCTTTATATATTCTGGATATTAATCCTTTATCAGTTGCATGGTTTGTAAATAATTCTCCCATCCTGTCAGTTGCCTCTTGGCTTTCCTGAGTGTTTTTTTTGCACTGCAGAAACCTCTCAATTTGATATAATCCCACTTGTCAATTTTGGTTTTGATTTCTTGTGCTTCTTGGGTCTTTTCTAAGAAGTATTTGCCTATGCCAATATCGTGCAGGATTTCCCTGATGTTCTCTAATAATTTGATGTTATCAGATGGTATATTTAGGTCTTTGATCATCTTGAGTGGATTTTTGTGTAAGGTGTAAGGTAAGAGTCTTGCTTAAAAGTTCTGCATGCAGAGATCCAGTTTTCCCAGCACCATTTGTTGAAGAGACTGTCTTTGCTCCAGAGATTGATTTTATCTCCTTTGTCAAAGATAAGCTGGCTACAGATGCGTGGGTTGATTTCTGGAGTTTCTGTTCTGTTCCATTGGCCTATCCATCTGTTTTTGTGCTGGTATCAGGCTGTTTTGATGATAACTGCCCTGTGGTATGTCTTAAAATGTGGTATTTTGATGCCTCTGGCTTTGCTTCTGTTGAGTAAGATTACTTTAGCTATTCAGGGTGAAATATATAGGATATATGATCGATGTATGAAAATATTTACGTTTGAATTCCTTTCAATTCTAGTCTATAAGTTTACCTGTATAGTACATTGAGATTTTATTCCTGAAATTTTGAATTAAAAATGTTTTTATTTTTATTCCTAATTTAGATAATTGTGTAATACCCTTCCAATTTTATGAAAGCTTCACTAAGAGTCAATTGTATTGCTCTCATAGAAAGTAACAAATACTACTTGCTAAAATTAATTTCTATCAGCCTAGTTTAAATGAATATATTTCATAACTAACAGCTAATAGAATATGTTCTCCTGAACTTTCAAGACAATTTGTCATTTTTTATCACTTGCTATTTTCTAATATATATTGTAATTATTTTGTATATCTGTTTATTAATTAATTTTGAAAATCCTGGGGGCCAGTGCTGTGACACAGCATGTTAAGACATCTCCTGCAACATTGGCATTGCATTTGGCCACAGGTGTCTCCAGCTGCTCTACTTCTGACCCAGCTCCCTGCTAATGCACCTGGAAAACAGAAGAGGATGGCCCAAGTGCTTGGGCCCATGACACCCACAAAGGTGACCCAGTTGATGTTCCAGGCTCCTGCTTTTGGTTTGGTCCAGCCTTGGCTGTTGAGGCCATTTGGAGACTGAACCAGCAGATGGACGACCTCTCTCTTTCTCCCTCTTTCTCTCTGTGTACAATTCTGCCTTTCAAATAAATAAATCCTTAAGAAACATAATGAGAAAGCCCTTTAAACATTTTCAATCTTTACTTATCCTGTTGTTGAATATCTTCAAGACTATGACAAATTGACTTTAGAAAAATTTTTGCACAATAAAAAATCAGTTACTGAGCACATTTGTTCCTTGACTATCCTTGTTTCAGGACTTCCACTGTACTGGAATATTACTTTAGCTAAAACAATTAGAATTATCATGATAATAAAATCACAAAGAATAACCTGTGTAAGAGTAATGACACTACCACAGCTGTCAATATCAATGACCTTTTACTGACTTTTCCATCTAATGTGAAGTTTATATATCTGTTACTGTTCATGATTCAAATTTTCTACCCTTATCAACCACTGGCTTGATATGGATCTGTCCAATCTGAGTTCTCACTCAGATTGTAGTAAGTAATAATTATAATAATTAAAATGAAAGCAAGCTTTAATTTACTAATGTTCACGACCATTTATAATGGAGATAAAAATACTGTTTAACATAATGCTTGCTTAAGTTAACAATGAGCAAATCTAACTGAATCTATTTATTTTCCCTACTTTAGACAAATCTAATATCAGATTCATATTATATTTATATGTAATGAATGCAATTCTTAAGGATTACATAGCTTAAAAAGAAGACAAACAACAATATATGTTATCAGAAAAGAAGTTCTGAAACAAAAAGCAATATATTTTTAATTAGAATATACATTTAGGATGATGTGTGCGAAAGGAACTTCACTTCTTTGTGGGAAGCAGATTGTATTGTGCATCGGGCACCACAATTTATATATAATCTAATCACATATGATGCAAAAATAAATATTTAAATTATATAGGATAAATATAATTTTTAAAAGATTTATTTATTTATTTGAAAAAGTTACAGAGAGAACGAGAGATAGATGATAGATGCATAGATAGATAGATAGATAGATAGATAGATAGAAAGATAGATAGATAATAGATAAATCTTCCATCTGCCGGCTCACTCACCAGATGGCTGCAATGGCCATGGATGAGCCAGAGCAAAGCCAGAAGAAGGAAGCTTCTTCAGTCTTCCACATGGGTGGAAGAGGTCCAAGCACTTGGGCAATGTTCCGCTGCTTTTCCCAGGCCATTAGCAGGGAGCTGGATGGGAAGTAGAGCAGCCAGGACTGGAACTGGCACCCATATGGGATACCAGCATCACAGGCAGCAGTTTTACCTGCTAAGCCACAATTCTGGCCCCTATAGATATAATTTATGAGAATGATATATATTATATATATATATATATATATATATATATAAATTGTTTCAGCCATGTGTTATTAGAAACTATTTTCATTACAATTATTGGATAAATAAAATGTTGCTTTTTTATTCTTCAACATTTAATACGACTAACTTTAAAGGAATGCATCTATTTTTTAAATTCTTTTTTCTAAAATGAAGTAACAGCTATTAATAGTTGTCTTCTTAAAAAAAAAAACTAGAGAGAGAAGTAGACAAAGGGAGGCAGGAAAGGGAACTGGGGTTATGATGGGGCATTCATCACTTTGGCATCAGTGTTAGCAGATGAAAGCAGTTGATCCTTTTCTAGGTTGCAGGAGAAAGAACATATTGTGCAATTATGTCCTGTGCAGAATATATTGTTGGCATTCAACCAATTAATAATAACAAGAATGAAAACAACTCAGTCTGCGATAAGAATAAGACTTCCAATATTAGTCACAGTCTGCTTAGCTTTAGATTGGCTTAGATAAATGTAGTATAGACAAGGAAAACATCCCACTCCACACTTTTTGGCTAATATAATGTCTTTGCTAAGTGCTTAGGTAGTACAGTGACAGACACAAAGAAAAATGCATGGATTGATTGCACTGATAGATAAATAGAGTCCATTTTAGCACAAAGAAAAACTCTCATAATTAGATGTGAATACCTGGTTTCTTGTCATCCATCACATATTCAGTGTTTAGGAAAGTATTTTTGTAGTGAATTAGAAATGAGTAATATTTCATAATGTTCATGATGTATTATACACATCCCACCATAAATGGCTAAGTCTACTCTGACAATCATGAGTCAGAAATGGTTTAGCTCTATTCAGAAATCTTTCCACATACTTCTCTGCCAAAATTTTTTGAAGATCTAGCATTTTTAAAGCACTGAAGTCATCCAGATTCACAAATGTCTTGTAAAACTTTCCTCAAGCAACTGCTGAAGACCCATAAAACTTAGCAAAAAGAAATCCAGTGAAAGCTATTTAGTCCATCAGTAAGTAAGAAATAAACCAAATAAAATACTTTATGGTTTCATTTTATCCAAATAATGTCACTAGGAAAGTAAGTTAAGATTAAATAAAAAGTTCATTTTAAATAAGACTTTATTTAGTAAATAAAGCTACAATGTATGATTTGAGAGAGACTAAGAATGTACAAAGCTGTTTGATTAATTCTACCCTGGTTTGATCAAAGTGAAAAAAATGGATCAGATACACAAAGCATACCAAGAGTAAAACGATGACTGAATGAAAAGGAACACACCAATTTACTAAACAAGATTGAGATTGTACTGCATTCTGGAGTCGGGTGTGAGCTTATATAACGATTGAGAATAGTACTGACTGTCTCCTTTACTTCAGATTGTATGCAGCCTCTGAGTTTCCCTTACAAAATTAGGGGAAGCAAGCAATAATTTTGTGATGAAAATTTGTGTTTACTGCTAAATATCCTTACTAAATTTCCATTCTAAGTAAAAATAATTGACATGATTGTGATGCTGAAATGTATGAAAAAATACAATGGATTAATTCTAAGGAAATTTATTTAATATAAATGAAACAATTTGCTTGCTACATTTTCCCCACTAGATTTTAGCTACCAGTAAGACAATAACAGACAGTTATTGAACTTGTATTCTTATTTATTTATTTTATTATTTTCAAAGTGATAGATAAAATAGCATATGTTTATCATGTACGACGACACGATGTTTTAAAGTCCCAAGTGTATATACACTGAGGAATGGTTAATCTATGTAATATATGCGTTACCAAACACGGTTATCATTTGTGTGTTGAGAACACATATCACTCAAGAATACAATATATCATTAGCTATAATTACAATTTTGTTTCATAGATCTCTTGCATCTTTTCTCACCTAATTTTAATTTTATGTTCTTTGACCAACAAAGACAATCAAAACTCCTACTTTTAAAATATTTTATTTTTGGAATAAATAAGGGCAATTTGGTTACTATAATTCAATTTTACATGGATTTGGAGAACATTGCAAAGGTAGTTTTAAAGTTTTTATTTATAAATACATCTTCACTTTTAGAAAATAATCACAGTATGGCAATAAAAATAATTCTCCAGCTGCATGAAATTATTAATGAATGTGAATTTTTTCATATAGTTAACTCCTGCCTCAGGTAAACCTGCCTTGACAATAAAAATGAATAAAATACATTTGTACAATTAGAAAATAATGAAAAGCATTCAAGCATGACATTTGACAAAGGTAGATCAGGCAATATTGTTCTTAAGAAATGAACATTTATAGATCAGCTGCCCTTGGTGTGATATATCATAGATTATTAAGAAAATTATGCACCAGTATATTGAATCACTTGCAATTAGTTTGAAGCAAAACAAAAATGGACTTTGTCTGATTAATTATGACCATGAAAGATGTAGATACAATGAAAGATGCTTATAAATTATAATTGAGGGGCGGACATTCTCCTCATGATTAAGACACCCATTGAGATACTCACATATCAGAGAGTCTAGATTTGGCTCGAAGCATCAAATCCTAATTGCAGCTTCCTGATAATGCACACCCTTGTGGGCAACAGTGATGGCTGAAGTTGTTGGGCCTCACAATCCAGATTGAGTTTTCAGTTCCTGGTTTTGGCCTTGGCTCAGACCCTACCATTTCTGACATTTTGGGAGATTGAAACAGCAAGTATGAATGCAATTTCTCTTTCTCTGTCTCCCCAATACTTTTCAAATAATAATAATAATAACAATGACATGAGATAAAGTTAAAAACTAAGAAAATACTCTATAATTACAGTTAGTATATACTGATATTCTATCAAGAAAACAATTAGGGAAATATTACTGAAAGAAAAACAGGCAATGATTAGACAACTGAGAGAAGAAATACTGCATATGTAAGTTTAACAGAAAATTAACGATAAAGAAGGTATGAAGGTGGTGTGTCATAGACCTGTAGCAGGATACTATGTGTGCCACAGCGAAGAACTCGGGACTCACATTGAAGGGTTTAGAATCCCAATGTGATTTTTACAAGCTGTAAGATTCTTAGCAAGCTGCTCAATTCCTTGGCTTCAGTTTCCTTTTCCATAAAGGTGCCAAGGTGTAATAAAGGTTAGTATTGTAAAGTATTTAGAGGGCTGGTGCCATGGTGCAGTAGGTTAATCCTCTGCCTGCGGTGCCACCATCCCCTATGGGTGGTGGGTTCTAGTCCCAGTGGCTCCTCTTCCAATCCAGTTCTCTACTATGGCCTGGGAAAGCAATAGAAGATGGCCCAAGTGCTTGGGCCCCTGCATCTGCATGGGAGACCAGGAAGAAGCACCTGGCTCCTAGCTGTTGCGGCCATTTGGGGAGTGAACCAACGGAAGGAAGACCTTTGTCTCTGTCTCATCCTCTCACTGTCTGTAACTCTACCTCTCAAATAAATAAATAAAATCTTAAAAAAAAAGTATTAAGAAAGCCTAGATCAGGAATACAGTATCAAGCAAATGTGACGTGTAGAATCACTTGGAAGCTAAAAGCACTTAGGCTAACTCTTGCTTTGTTCATGTATACTTGGCCGAGATCTTCTATCCTTGTTATCATGATTTCCTTTTCTAAGTTCCTCAGTTTCAGTGATCCTGAAATGTATCAACCTTGATTAAATAATGCAGTTATATTTAAAAGTATATATAGAAAATATCAAAATAATTATTAATTATAATTGCTAGAATCATTTTAACTATTACTTAAAATTGTGAAACTTAAGAAAAATATTTAAAAACTGAAATGGAAACTGAGGTGAAAAAGCCATCTTATAGCACATAATGAGAAATAATTCCTTGAACATGTTTTAAAAATTGTCTTATTTTTGTTCATACCTCACAGATCATTTTTATAATTAAATTAAAATTAATTGCTGATAAAAAATACAGCTCAAAAGATAATGTAATCTTCTTTCAACATCTATGCACTAAAATTGACCTTTAACAAATGATTCTTTTTCTTCCACTGAAATATATATATTCTGATTTCAATGTTTTATTTATTTATTTTAGGGTACAATTTTTTATTTATTTATTTTAGGGTAGAAGTCTTAGGAATAATATTTTAGAGGTTCTTTGTGAAAAATGTATCGATGGAAAAGACGATGATACCTTATGTTTATTTCTTGTTTATAATAACAAAACATTAATCAAGGTTTCATTCAGATAAATTGAAACTGGTTCAATTTTCTCTTGTCAAATTGAAGAATATAAATGTTGTTCAATTGTATAATTGATTTTGTGATTCAAACAGGGGGCTCTTTAGTAGAGATCATTTATCTGGATTGATAAAAGTGGTAAATGAGTATTTCCTTAGAATTTGGGGGATATTCCCATTGAACAGCTAGCTGTATTCAAAAATGTTTAATATTGTAATGATCACAAAAAGTGTTTCCGGAAGCTTTTCTAGTGGACACAATTTTAATTCAATTTAATTGTCCAACTTTATCTCAAGCTTAATCTTCATTCATTTTTTAGAAAATAAACTCTAAAGGAAGGATGCTTGTGTGTATGTATTAAACAGAGATAACACCATTTGTAAATTAGTTAAACTTCGCAGCTAATCTTTCAAAAGCTCTATACGTTGTGTATTCAAGATGAAGCTTAGACTTTTTTTAAAAAAAGAGTACTCCATGAGAGGAAAGCAAAATATACGTTGTTGTATTATCAGAATCCATTTTTGCAGAACCAGAGTCTTCATTACGATCACATATTAATCAAAATCTTTTGTTTCTTCAATTTATCTTAGTTTATCACTGTCATTTGTTGCTACATATAGTTTTCTGTGCCTATAGTAAGAATATTGGGAAAATAATAACCTTCAAGGCATCAGATGAAATCTCTGGTGATATCCCATTCACTCTGACATTTCTACTGACTTCATTTATGACAGACTGAAGGTGATGAACAGGTCCTGGCAAGAGGTCACCTTGTGTCGAGGCTGGTATACTATCTGTCAAATTCACTGACTATGAGTCTGCTAATGAGGAATTAACTAGACAGAATGTTGCTGTTTGACTGTTTTCATGTGCTCCAAACCTGTTAAACAATGCTAATAAGGTGTTTATTAAGTGAAACCATTATGCCACACTTGCTGCAAACCCCACCATATGTCACAGAGGTTGTAACATATTATTCATCCATTTTAAAGCTAGATTAATAAGAATCATTCACCAAGTTTCTTTTTTTTCTTAGCCTTCAGCTGTGCCTTGGAATCAAGGTTACACTAGCAGTTTAAATTTATTTCAAGTTTCCCTTAAACAGACACACATAATTCCTCCACAAAACTACTCTAATCTAGACAGCCCCTCTTGGTGAATGAGCTCTTTCCATTTTTTTTTTTTATTTAAAATCAACTTTTTAAATAGGAAAAATAAAAATGACGAATAATTTCCATTTAACTAAAATTGATCAAACCATAACAATTTTGAAAATGGAATAAAATAACAAAAACTATCATTATTTTGAATTATACATCCTATGCTAGAGTGGGCACTTAATTTTGAGGCTGCTTACTTTGTCAAGAACAAAAAAAAAAATTGGCAAGAACAAGCAACAGTTACAAACAATTCCTGAGGTAGGTAAAATTATACTTGAAGTGGTGTTCAGATCTTTCCTTATCTAATTTTCTATGAGCTAATAGTTCTTGTACATAGAAAGGCGTTAATTAAGAGCTCCCTGGAAATGGATACTAAATAAATACCAGGCCAGTGTTGTGTTGCAGTAGATTAAAAGTTCCTTGAAACACCTACATCCCATGTTGCAATGCCCCTTTGAATCCTGGCTGTTCCACTTCTAATCCAGCTCCCTGCTAAGGTGCCTGGGAAGACAGCAGAAGGTGGCTCAAGTACTGGACTCCTGCCACCCAAGTGAGAGACTCTGATAGCACTCCAGGCTCCTGACTTTGGCCTAGACCAGCCCAGGCTGTTGTAGCCATTTGGGAAGTGAACCAGCAGATGGAAGATTGCTCTCACTTTGTCATTCTGCCTGTCAAATAAATAAGTCTTTAAAAAATAAATACAAATATTTAACAGCTTAAGCTGATGTTTTTATCCTATTTTATGAAGACAAGTGTCAATATGTATTTTTGCCATAAAAACTTTCTCAGATAAACTACCATTTGCATGGTCTAGAGCAAGTTACATAATCTACATTTCAATTATAAAATTTTAATACATAAAAAGTAAATAAAAAATTTAAAATTATGATAAAAATATGTCCCCATATGCTTTTAACAAGTAGCAGATTAAACAATTTAAAATACTTTTAAATTAAAAATAAAAGTTCTTATTAATATTTAATGAAATGTTTAACATATGTTAAGCCAGTTTATATTTAACATGCACCATAATATATTTACAGAATTCATCAGTGTTGTTACACTCTTCCTTTCATTCATCATCTTCATCATCTCACAAGTTCTGTATGTTTAGATATTTTTATCCAACCTTATCTCAGACTGTTAAAAGCAGGAGTTATTTCTTTGACATCATTAAAAAGATGGCTGTTCATCAAAAAACACAAGAAATAATAATGCACTTATAGAAGGCAATAACTAAAATTTTATTGTCTACATATTTAGGATATTTAGGAACTAATTTAGCAGGTTCAGTTTCATTTTCTTAGGGTGATGAAATTTCCAGAAGAAAATTCATAATTTCTTGGAAATTTCCAAAGATTCTCTCAGTTTCAAAATTGGAATTATACAGTGTTTTTGCAGATTCCCCATATACCATAAATTTGTTTCATCAGAACATTCTTATCATTTCACTACATGTAAGTTTTGTTAGAGTTGGGCCTATGACTATACATTCAATTACATATATAACATACTAATATTTGCAAAACATAGTATAAAAGATGACACATGATATAAATTGTCCTTCTAACTGGCCAATGAAAATCATTCATGAATTGCAAGATTTTTTTTTTTTCAGAAAACAGAGAAGGAAAAGCTTCTCGATTTATTTTATGAGGCCAGCATAACCATAATTCTAAAACCTGAGTGATAACAAAAATAGTTGAAAATCCCCTCTGAATATACATGAAATAGCTATTGGAAGAAACATTCGTTAGTCAGCATTTAGTCTGAATAAACCAACCAATATATGAACATAGACAACAATTTCCTTTTATTTTAGCTATCATGTATTATACTGAAGTCTAATGAGAAATGACAAATTGTAATTTTATGAAAACTTCACCTAAGAATGCACTGTACTGCTTTTATAGAAAGTTAAATATTACTTACTAAAATGTGCTTTTTGGTGCTGGCATTGTGGCATATCAGGTAAAACCTCCACCTGCAATACCAAAGTCCTATCCAGGTGCCAGTTCTTGTCCCAGCTGCTCCACTTCCAATCCAACTTCCTGCTATTGGTCTGGAAAAAGCAACAGAAGATGGCCAAATGTTTGGACCCCTGTTACCCATGTGGGAGACCAGGTTTAAGCTCCTGGTTCCTGGATTTGGCCTGGCCCATCACTGGCTATCGAAGCCATCTGAGGAGTGAACCAGTGATTGGAGGATCTCTTTATCTCTCCTTCTGTCTGTGTAACCTTGACTTTCAAATTAGTAAACAAATCTATTTTTTAAATGCACTTTTCCCTGTCATCCCAGTTTAATAGGTAAGTTTCATGATCACGATAACTAATGATTTTTATTCTCTTGAATAAAATATTCATAATTTGCATCACTTTGTACTTCTATCATGTATAACTACTTTATTATATATCTTTAGTAATTAGTATTGTAGAATCCTCTGAAAATTTTCACTCTGTGCTTATTCTTTCATCCTATATATATTCAAGTTTTATGAGATAGTGAAATAAATAATGTTTTGCCCATTAAATAATACCCATTAATGAATATATTTATTGGCCTGTTTTAGACATTATACTACACGGAATAAAATTTGAACCTAATAATGATGACGAAAGACACTCTTCTGTTTTCATTTTGTTTAGTATTTTAGACATTGGAGCCAGTCATAGCTTACGTAAATAATCAGAGACATGGAAAAATAACCTCAAAATATATGTAAATTACAGAATAGATATTTTCTGAGAGATAAGTAATTTATTGATTAAAGAGAATGAGAGAGAGCAAACCCACTCCAATAGACTAGTTCATTCCTCCCAAAGTCTGGATCCAAAACCAAGAGCTGAGAACACAATTCAAGTCTCCCAAGTGTGTAATGGGAACCAAATTATTTCAGTCATCACAAGTTTCCCAGGATCTGCATTAGCAGAAAGCTGAAGCCAAGAGCCAGAGGCGGGAATTTAACCTAACTACCCTGATCTGGAATGCAGGCTTTTTAACCACTGAGCTGAATACCTGTCTCTGGAATTATAAAGGCAAGTAAAATGTTGAACTTTACTCTTGTCCAGTCTCTAAATGGCAATACAGCTATTATGGCCATAAAATTGCTGCATGCATATGCTCATGTTTTGTTTGAATGTTCTCATAGCAAGAAATATTATTTGGAAATCTGTATTTTTGATTTATAATATTTTAAAAAGTAATTTTATTTTTAACTAAGCTATATTGTAATACATTTTATTCATGAACGCCTCTTTTGCTATTTTGTACTTAAGAATATTAACTGCTCTTCATGATAGCGCTCCCCATTACCTGATCCCAGTCGCATTAGCAGTGCCTTCTCAAACCCTTGACTTTTCAATCATTACACATTTTATCCACTTTTATTCCCTTTCAGCATCATCACATTTCAGAAGCAAAAGTCCTATGTTTTTCCTATTACCTTTCTTACTATATACTAAGAATGTAGCTACTGTTAAACTTAGAATAATAATATTTCTTCCGCTGCTAGCCTGAGATTATTTATGTTTATGAATTCTTCTGAATTAATGGCAATTATGTTCTCCTTCCATATTTAGAATGTTCCCTTTAAATGTCTAATTTTATCATATGGAAGAGCATGCTAATAGTTAATATGCTTCTTTCACGTTCAGGATCTTTACTTTAAAATTTTCATTTATTTCTTAACATAAGCTTCTTAGGAAGAAAATGTCTCCTCCTTTGAGCACTATATGATATTAGGTTACAAGTCATGGTATACCCAGATCAATCAACAAACAACAAAACCCCAAAATGCATATGTAACAATACTGACCCTAAGCCTAGGAAAGGAGTCAGTCGCCACATGGACAGACGGGGTTGGGGGAAGCCAGGAGATGATAATTCAATCAGAGTCTCCAACATTGTTGTACCTGAATGAGTGCAAAGAGGAGTACCACACATTGACAAAATTTAAGTCCTTTATTGCCAGTGGTAGAGAGTGGTCTCATGCCCTAAAGAACTCTCAACTCCAAAGCTCAAAGCAACAGGGTTGATAAAGGCAAAAACCACAAGGAGGGGAAGGGAAATACATGATTGCTGGGATCAGGGGGCAATACATGGTTTCTAGGGTCATGCTGACCTAAGGCCTATGGTAAATTAATATCAATTACAATCTTGACAATAGACAAATTGCAATCTTAACATTAATCCAGGTGTAGTTTATCTGTTTTAAGTGTGAATGATCATGTTAGGGAGTTTCTATGCTCTGCCAAGTAGGATGCAGTGACTGTTATTGTATGAGTACTGTTAATGTCTATGTTTTAGGCCATAATGTCAGATCAGAGTCTCATAGTGGGGGTGGGGTGCTTTTTAAAGATGGAGTCTCAAAGACTCTAAAATGGAGTCTCTACTGTCAAGGTGTTACTTTAGCATGAGTGGCAGGGACTGACATGAGCCATCATCCACTGCCTTCTGGGGTACATAATAGCAGAATGTTGAAATGAAGACTGGAACTAGAATTTGAACCCAGGCACTCAGATATGGAATGTGGGCATCGCACATAGTGACAATTGCTGTGTCAAGCCCCGTAACTTGGCACACTTTAGCACTGAGCACATTCCATCAATTTCCAGCAACTCCTATAATGCCATAGAAATAGAATAATGGAAAAAATCAGATTTACTTGATCTAACATCCATGTTCTTTTCTTGGATTCTATATATTTTTACATATTTCTTTCTTTTCTCATTTCTTATTTTTTTAGCATTAATAGTATCTGTTCCCTTCCATTATATTTGTTTTGTTTTAACTCAAATTTTTTAAAATCGATTCTGACCTCATTGTCTTATCAGCAAAGCATATTCCCTTTGCTCTGTTTCTGTGTATCTCATTTGGGCAAATGCTCATGCTCATGTGTGTAAATGCACATGAACACACATGTATATATTCACATACATATGCAAAAAGGTATCACAAAAATGTGCCCTTAACATTTATTAGATTTTTTATGCAGACATATTATTTCATGTAATTATAAAATCTTTAACATGTATTAGTTTGAAAATATGAGAGTTGAACATTTTCAAGTAATAATCTAAATTTGTCATTATTAATAAATCCTGTTTCTTAAAGCATATGAAGAAATTTAGCACAGATATAATCATATATTCACTCTTTTCAGCATTTCTATAAGTATTTTTCTTCTAGAGATTGAAATACACTGTATTTTGGTTGATTCTCCTCCATACAATTGAAGTGAGAGTATATTACTTTGAAGAATTTCAAAAAATGCATAAGTATGTGTTAATTACTGATAACTAATCATTATGACTTTATAACTTTACAAAAAAAGCCTTGAAAGTATTAAAATTTTTTATTAACATTGTGGTATTATGCAGTATTAGAAAATATGTGGGATTTGGAGTCAGATAAATTTGAGTAAGATTGCAATCATCAAGCTTGAAAAAATGTGTAAAGTAATAACTCTTGAGTTATGCTTCCATCTGCTTTAAAAGGGCACAGTTATACCTCTCTAATAAGATCTTTTTGAGAGTTAATTAAAATAATATACCTAAATCTCATGATTCATAGTAGTTATCAAAATTATATTATTTCTTTCTCCTTCACTTCTTGCCAATTGAACAGAATTTTTAAAATTACAAATGAAAGGATACGTATCTCTACAAACATGTGTAGAAATGTTCAGGCTTTCATGTTACAGAACATTATGATTCAATACTGGAATAATTCTATTATCTCTTATTCCCCTCTTTTCTTAATTCAAGTGAAGTTAAATCAGTAATGAATAATTAGCTTGATATTTTCATATATTTTGGGGGTTCCTTCTGTTTTTCTCAATATTTCAGGAGTAAAAATGCTGCTTACATCTTAGAAGTATTTGTTACTTAATTTCCATCCATGTGAAGGGGAGTTAGGTAGGTAGTTCTTTATAGCTAGTGGAAACTCGGTTACTGTGCAAATCCTCTGAGTGGAGAACAAAAAGAGAAAGAAAGAGGCTTTTCATTGTTGGAACAGAAGAGTTGATAGATTTTTTTTTTAATTTTATTTATTTGAGAGGTAGAGTTACAGACAGAGAGGGAAAGACAGAGAGAAAGCTCTTCCACCCTGTGGTTCACTCCACAAATGGCTGCAATGGCTGGAGCTGAGTTGATCTGATGCCAGGAGCCAGGAGCCTCCTCTGGGACTCCCATGTAGGTGCAAGGGCCCAAGCACTTGGGCCGTCTTCTGCTGCTTTCCCAGGCCATAGCTGAGAGCTGGTTTAGAAGAGGAGAAGCCTGAACTAGAACCAACAAACACCCATGTGGGATGCTGGAGCTGCAGGCAGAGGCCCAGTCCACCACTTCACAGTGCCAGTCTCAAGTTGACAGACACTAGACCACTGAAAACTAAAGGGTGATAGAGTGTTACACACCGAAACTGAGTCATGAAAAATATGCCCCTTTAAATGTATTAATAACTCCAGAAATATGTTAAAGAAAGTAAACTAATTGCATATAAGCCACATTCTGACTCACAGTTTCTATCTTTCTTAATTATAGTATCAGTTTGAAGATGAATTTCATTTTTGTTTTCAAATATAGAGATACCACGTTAAGTATTTCTGTAGAAATAAAATTGTAGCTTCTTATTTATCATTCAGCTTATATCTTTTTAGAGGAATTACAATTGATATTGACAAATTGTGATCTTATTTTTTCCAAAATTAAATATTTCTATAACATGCTTAGAAAGTAAAATAATATATTTTAATAGAGTAGATTATTTAATACTATTTTAAATTTTTAATGCTTTTGCTTTTTAACTTGGCATCTCTTGAAAGTTTTATTTATGTATTTAGTTGAAAGGTAGAGTGAAAAAATGGGGGAAAGGAGATAGAGAGAATTGTCCATCTACTGTTTGATTCTCTCAATGTCTGCAAGAACTGGGATTGGACCAGGCTAAAGATAGGAGCATGGAACTCCATCTAGGCCTCCCATGTGAGTGCAGGAAGCTGGGAATTTGGACCATTATCCACAGCTTTCTACATGCATTGTAGCTGAGACTCAACTCTTGCACTCTTTTTAGGGATGTAGGCATACCACCCACCCAAATAGAAAATTAAGTTTCAAATTGAATGTCAATTTTCCAACCTAAACTTGCAAATTTTACCAGTGTTATATTCATTTAAAGTTTTCAGCACTTAAATTGAAAACTGGGCATAACAATTTATTAAAGCTATAAATACTTACAAATTACTTACTTAAATTATTAATTGCACATTCATCATGTAATGCAAGATTTAGGCACAAAAAGGTTAGATGGTCTAGTCAAGAAAATTTTTAAAATACTTAATGGCTTATATTCATTGCCTTTTATATTCATATACACATTTTAAGAAAACTATTGTGAAAAAAAAGAAAACTATTGTGCCAAAAATGAACAATTTAAAATCTTGCATTTTCTAATAAAAACATGCTACCTTGAATATTTGCATCTGCTGTTTTCTGTGAAAATGTCTAGTAATGAGGTTATCAATGCAAATAATACATGTTAAAAATTGGATGAAAGCCAAATCCATCAAATAATACCTCCAAAATATAACTTCCCATAGTCCATCCCAGGTGACAGTGCCTTGAACATCTTTAACTTTTCCATCAGAATCACTTAGCTTTACTATGCTTCTGCGCAGCTTGAACATCACTACCATTGTCAGAACCAGGCAAACAAATTTATGATGATGTTCCTGGGAATATGGAACTAATGCAAAAGGGATTTCTCTGTAGTTCTTCATTAACATTTTATTCATTACAACAAGGGAGTTTTAAGAGTTTCCTTTTAAGCAAATTAGGTCACTGGATAAAAAAACACACAGCATGGAGACAGAGTGTATTACTACAAAGAACAAAAGATCTGGTTAATAAATTATGATAATGGGATTAGTTGTCTGCTCATGTTAAAAGGCACATTTAAATATTTTGGGATTTACTTATAGAGAAAAATTTTTCATGTATTTATGTTTTCCTTCTCTATATTTTCATAATTTTCTTTTTGCCATCTTTCCTCTGAGTGTACATAAAGCTCATTAGATACTCTGAATCATTTATAATAAGAAAAAGCATGTAAGTAGGTGGAAGCTAAATATTTTAATCCTTAAATGAGAATAATCAAAAAATTGGAGAAAATAATGCAAGTAACTCTAGAAACAATATTTATAGACTGTCCCCTTCATGAAAATTGTTTATCTAACAATAATTTAAGTCAAATAAAGATGACTTTTCCTAGACACTAACATGCCAGTTCTCTGTATATCACCCCTGATATAGATGTAGTTCTACTTTTTCATCAGTTTTGAAAGAGCTTTGAACTGCTGAAAGACCACAGCAGGGTCATTGACATTTTATTTCTCCGAAAGGCCTTTTATGTTTTCTCCAACATTCTGCTCTCTCTAAAATTGTTTCAATACTTAACAACTAAGTTAAGAAGCTTATGAGAAAACAAAGGGGAGAGGATGATACTTCACATAAAGCCTGGGTTCTCAGCAGTAAACCCTAAGAACAGGATTCAGGAACATTTGCTTTATTAAGGGTGTGGTCCTGGGAGAAAAGGAGTGACGTCAGCAGAACAGAGCAGACAAAGAAGATGGGCAAGGATAGGGTCTTCAGCCAGATCCCCTAGGAAGCTCTGGAAGTATGAACTGCCTCACACGGAGTCTCACCAGGAGGCAACGGGAGACCGTGCATTTTGCTTGATTTTGTTCGTCAGTTATTGTGTGCAAACTTAAAGAGGAGAGAGTTTCTCTTCTCCCAGGAGAGCCTGTTCTTTTTCAGCCTGAGGGCAAATCTGCAGACAGGGCCAGATGAAGACTGCCATTACTAGCCAGGACTCATAGCAGCTGGGCTTTGGTACATTGGCCATCTGGCACATAGGGATCTGCACAGGACACCAGCAGCCACATTACAACCACCACTGAAATATTAGCCCAAAACACTTGGTAACTTTATATCTTCTTTAATGCTCAATGGTTTATAAAATAGTTTTATGGTTGTATTATTAGATCTTAATAAGAACATTATGAATGGCACATATTATTACCATATTTGATACGTGAATATGCTATATTTCAGAGCGATTAAGTCACTTGCTTCAATTTACATCTGACATTTGACCCAGGACTCAATCATATATCAATATTATTTGTATTTTTGCCACAGTAATAACTTTCATTAATTTTAAGTGTAATTTCAAGAAATTCAAAAACCTTGGCCAATGTTGCAAAGTTAATAAATAAAGGCAAGGCTTGCATTCAATTACTATTGAAATATGATGTCATTTCAATAAGTGACATTTGTAAATTGTTACATATTTCATGTTTACACAAACCATGTTTACAAAAAATCATGTTTCAGAGAAAAGTTTTAAGTAGTCCCCGCATTCCAATACACATTCCTTTAGTAAAATATGAAATACTATATAGCGAATACCAGTTATACAAAGTTAAAAATGCATTTGGTACAAATAAAGTACAGTGATGATCATATTACTCAGTAAGGCCAGGAGAAGAAAATTAGGAAAGCCTGTCTTGTTGAAATGATGCTAAAAAAATAACTATTTGTTAAGAAAAATGCTGGAGGATAACAAAAAGAGTAACCACTCTTAGTGCCTTCTGTTATAAAAGACTTTAATATACCACAAGTCCTCAAAAAATCTGTAGAAATGTTTATTATGAAAAATCTATTCATGGAATTCAAATTTTTTTAAACGGCTTATTTATTTATTTGAAAGGCAGAGTTACAGAGAGGTGGAAGCAGAGAGAGAGCAAGAGAAGTCTTCCATCCACTGGTTCAGTTCCCAAATGGCCTCAATGGCTGGAGCTGCTCTGATTTGAAGCCAGGAGCCAGGAGCTCTTCCCGGTCTTCCATGTGGTGCAGGGGCCCAAGGACTTGGCCATCTTCTACTGATTTCCCAGTCCATAGCAGAGAGCTGGATAGGAAGTGGAGCAACCGGATCTCAAACCAGCACCCATTTGGGATGCTGGTACTGCAGGCGGTGGCTTTACAGGCTGTGCCACAGCGCTGGTCCCAAGAATTCCAAAAATTTTGCATCAAAATAAATTCATTTTAATTCCATTTTCAATTAATATTTTAAAGTACCCTTACTTTTTAAAGTACATAGCTAAGTAAATTAATTAATAAGTTCATTTTAAATAAGCACACAAGATAA
Organism: Sylvilagus floridanus; assembly: GCA_949820135.1. Classification (NCBI taxonomy): domain Eukaryota; kingdom Metazoa; phylum Chordata; class Mammalia; order Lagomorpha; family Leporidae; genus Sylvilagus; species Sylvilagus floridanus. Next base: position 93,478,116 of record OX463230.1, read on the forward strand.
CCAAAAGACAGATGGAAAGTACCATGGAATATAGAGTGAAGAAGTAGAAGACAGGAGATTGATTTCAGAATGAAGAAGTAGGTGGGTGTTGGATTATGATTAGTTTTATGATTTTAAGGGAAATTCTCTGATTTCCAAGTAATGGAAAGATAGTGAAATATTCTAAGGAATAGAGTTTCATTTTAGGACTTCACATTATGTAGGGCACACTGCTGACTGTGGTGAATACCGGGACACAGGGAGTGGAGTCACAGAAATGCTGCCATGATCTTGGTACAGAAACCTTGACTAAAGCGGGTGTTGAGTTAGAAATGAGTGGACATAACTAAATATTTGGAATCCAAATAACAGATTTTAGATCACACACAAATTGTTACAGACAGGGCCATGATGTTGACAGTAAGGTGGCATCTACCCATCTGCGGACCTTAACTCAAGAGTTACTTCAGTGTGCTCCACTAAATAATAGGAAGAGAGAGGAACAGAATGAGAGGAATTAAGCATAAATGCCCAGGTTTGCAAGTTGCACACCTAAATACATAGGGCCCTGCCATTTGAATTAGAAGGGTACGAAATGAAAAACTGCCTTTGGAAAATGATTCAAGATTTTAACATTATAGGCAATGACTGCTTGCAAGAGATATTTGTAAAAACTAAATAGTCTGGAAATAATTGGATATGCGTGGAGTGGGCATTCACTGGAGCACTTAAGTCATTGCATACCATAGTGAAGTGGCTTCCTCAAGTCTTGGCTTCTCTTCTGATGCAGTTTCCTGCCAATGAACACCCTACCTATGAGAAAACAAATGATGACTCAGTTCCTTGGGTTCTTGTCACCAAAGTAGGATTGAATTCTGAGCGTCTGGCTTCAGCCTGTCCCAGGCCTATCTGTTATGGGCATTTTGGAAGTGAATAGTGGATGATCTTCCTTGTGTCTGTCTGTCTGTTCCACTCCCTGTCTTTCAATGAAAACAAATTAAAATTGGGTATGCATGTAAACTTAAGCTACATGCTGAGGAAAATGTTTTTTATATGTGAAGAAATAATTATTTTCTTCATGTCTATTTCTCTAGAAGAAATACAGAAAGCATAGTTAGTCAGTCCATTGAATCCATGGGTTTCATATTCAAGAATTCAAACAAATACAGATCAAAAATAGCCAGGAAAAAAATGCATCTGTACTGAACATGTACAGATTTTTCCTTGTCATTATTTCCTAATCAACACAACAAAACAACCACTATTGTATTTGCAAAATATTTACATTTTATATGTATTGTAATTATTCTCCAGATGATTTATAGTATGCAGGAGAATATGCATAGGTTGTATGCAAATACAAAACTACTTTATATGTGAGACCTGAGCAACAATGGATTTTGATTCTATGGGAGGTCCTGTAGGAAAACTTCAATGGATATGAGGGATGACTTTAATCCAGTGCTGCACATGTCTCAGATATTGAGCATCAATCACAATGCTGTCCCACTTTTGTCCAAGATTGGGGGAAACTGCTAACAAATATTTAGAGTGGACATATTATTTAAAACCCATTCAGCTCTGCTGCATCAGTTTTTTGCAACAAATGGAAAAATCATATACTATTGTTTTTCCTGATGAAGCATAATAATGCATGTAGGAATTTGATAGCTATAGAAGTGGAGGGATTTTTGTATTTGCATGTGTTGCATATATATATATGCATATGTATATAATTTAGTTTTCATGGAAAAGAGAATTTAAAAAAGAGTTTATTTCAGTGCTAAACATCTCAGATTCACTCATAAAAATGTATACATAGATAGATTAGATATAGATACAGATATTCTTATGTATATCCAAAAGTACCCTTTAAAAGTGAGTACTCACCATGCTTTTAATAATACTCCAGTGCAGAGTTACTTCATAATGAAAAAACAGGACTTGTAAAACAAATAAGACTAATGGAAATGAGTTTGGCAACAATCCAATGATAATAATCCACTGGGATTATGTATCTTTCCAATAATTGTCTAATTCTCTCTCACCTCCCATGTTGTTTTACCTAACCAAAACCATTTCAAACAACTACTCATATCATAGAAACCCTGCAAAATCATGCAAGCGTACAAAATAGATAACAGAAACATAGGGCTACAGTCCCTGTCAATTATGGTCTTTCTGTCTCTTACATAAATCAACCTCAGTTTCAGATGAACTGACTTTTCCAAAAAGAAAAAAAAAATCCCTTGAATTTATTCTATTCTTGGTAACTAGAGCAAATAAAATTTAGAATATTACTAAGATAACAAAAGCTAACACTGCTTTCTTTAATCTCAATTTTCTACTCTCATGTAAATGTGTTTCTCATCTTAATTGTCTGGATTGACACAGCCAAAGACAAAGAACCAACCTCACAGGCCAGGCTCCTATCAGTTTTGTTAGAAAATGGACTTTATTGTCCAGCATAAAAAAGATTTGTTCAAAGGACAGGATAGAACAAAAGTTTCCAACACAGTAAGATAGTCACATGCAAAAAAAATTTATGCAGTCTTATCACAGATTGTGCCTCAAGAGAAATAAAATTGCAAAGACGCATTATTTGTAGGAGAATAAACACATTCACTTTTATTATAGTCCTCTGTCACCTGTCTGAAACACTAGATTTAATGGAAGCCTGATTATTTCTACAACCTTTATATATGTTGTTTTTTGCTGGCCTGTATAAGTTTAAATAAGTACATCTTCAAATAAACTGCAGTCAAGTAAATGATACAAAATATAATATTAAGATAATATTTTCCTTTGATGATAAATGAACCTATCTAAGAGGAAAGATAAAATGAGATATTGTAAATTTATTTATCTCTCACAAATAATCATAGTTGGGAAGAAAAAATTATCCTCAAATCTTTGCACTCATCTAAATATTTAAACTTTAAATATGCATGCAAATATCTTTTAATTCAAAAGTACCTACAATACCAGTTATTAGATTTTTTTATGTCCATTAAGTGAATGTTATATGGCAGAATTTTACTCTTTATTCATTATTGTACAAAGTTTAAACTTAAAAAAGATTTTAACCAACTCACAGATCATCAGAAAAACAGTGGAATTTCTTCTTAATAAGGGAAATCTATAAATGTACTATATTCTGGGACTCATCAGATCTCCAGGCATCACAAAACTCACACTGAACCAATCACTCTAGCGAAATTAATATGACTGATAAGTCAGCCATTCCTAAAGTTTGTGTTGATTCCTAGAACCAAGCATGGAATCAGCTCCATTCAGCATGAGGGACAAGGAACAGGGGACTTAGAGGTCCCCTTTGGCAAATCCCAGCACAATAATGAAGTCAGGACACTGCTCATGCAGGCAGGTAATGTGTCTCTCCTAACAGTTAGAAATGTTGAAATGCAGTAGAAAGACCTTCATTCACCATAAAAAGTACCAACAACGACAGTAACAGGGTAGTGTGAAAAATTTAGAGAAATAAAGAGAGCTAAAGAGAGCACGATGGATAAAGAATTGATTATGCATGGCCCCACTGGGAAAGTGACTTACCTACCCAGAGAGATTAAAATAGATATATTTTGTTGAGTGTTGGCGGGCCATGAATATCAGCCAGAAGAGAGACTTGGGAGGGAGTACAATCACTCAAGCTTTTAAGAAGGTGTGTGTGGGGGCTGGTTAGACTTGAACTTTCCTTCTGAGAAATCACAATCTGCAGTAGCAGCATGGATAGATTGTAAGAACAGATATACTGGAGAGAGGGATATTAATTAAATGATACTAATATCATTTAATTGAAAATAGTAAGTTGTGATTGTAAGGGACTATGAGATACGCAATAATAAATGTAACCATTTCTAGTAATAGTAAATACGTAGATGGATAAACAATGGACAAAAATGGCTCAAAGGGATCAAATATTTAAACCTAAGTAACTAGAAAAAGAATATGAGGAGAACTTATCGGAAAATATAAAATAATTGTATGAAATTTTCATACCTAAATGGGAAATTCCCTGCAGACAAAAGTTCTAAGATGAGATTTTGGTATCTTGTTTGCAACTGAACTTTTAGCTTTGCTGAACCATAAAATCTCAAAGTTACAAGACCTACAAATAATCTTGTCAGTTGGTGGAGTTAACAGTAATAATAAAATTTGAATCAGTGTAGAAGAGTATCTTCATGGACAGGGAATATGTTCAAAAATAATAATTACTGAGTATTAGACATTGTACTAGTCAATAAACATGAAATGATATACTTGAAAGCAGCAAAATTACCATGCAATGCTTACTGTCTTATTGTCTTTTTTTAAATATTAGGGGAGTGAGTGCTTGGTGTAGTGGTTAAGACGCTGCTTAAGACTCCCATATTCCATATCAGAGTACATGGGTTAGTGGCATAGCTCCATTCCTGACTTGCTGCAATTAGCTTGCTGCTAATTCACAACCAGGGTGGTGGCAGATGATGGCTCAATTATTTTCATTCCTGCCATGCACCTGGGAGACCCAGGTTGAGTTTCTGAGTCCTGTCTTTGGTCTGGTTCAGTACCAGCTATTGTAGGTATTTGGAATGGAGATGGGGTGAACTAGTAGGCTATCTCTGTATCTTTTAAATAATAATTAAAAGCACAATATAAATAAATTAAGAATCTAAATCTCAGTGTTATGAAAACATTTGTCAGAGTCACACACTTGACAAATGTTGGGACCAGATTGAAACAAAACAGTCTGCTCCTGGATTGAATCTCTGCAACAACATCAAGATAGATAATTGTGAAATCATTTTATTTAGAATCTGAATATTAATATTAAGACACTCAGGAGAGGTAGGAAAGAGACAAGATGTGATAAGAGAGGGCAATAGAGAAGCCTGTCTCTTTGTAGAAGTTAGAAAGCATTGTAAATCACATAAAACAGGTGAAACAGTTGACCATTCTCTGAATTAATGATACCAATTAGCATCCAGCTACATGTATGATAGGAAATAGATGATTTTTCTTTCAAAATTATGTCAGAGAAACCAAATAACTGAGACTAACACTCTAATCTAACTCTAAACTATTAACTGTTAACAGTAACCCTAAAGAAATATTCAGAATACTAAATCTGTGAATATTTTCTTATGTTGTTCAGAAGTAGATATCTAAATCACACTTTTCCACTAATCAAAAAAGTACGTAAAAATCAAAGTATTATACATGTTCAGCAATATCTGAATACATCTGTATTTATTCATCCAATGGACTTTTCAATTGTGTTTTACATAATGATCAATAATAATAGATTTAAGCAGCAGGGAAAATAAAAATCTTATTCAAGATCAATAGCATAAGTAATTATGCGTGTAAAAGAAAATGGAGTATGTTGGCCCTCAAAGCTACAAGCAAAGAGCTTTTCTTCTGTTTTTGTCTGTTTATATAAAGATTTATGTCTTTATCTATTTGAGAGGCAGATTTACAGAGAGAGGGAGAGACAGAGAGAAAGGTCCTCCATCTGCTGGTTCACTCTCCAAACCGCCGCAACTCCTGGAGCAGGGCGGATCCCAATGCAGGAGCCGGGAGCCTCCCCCAGGTCTTCCACAGGAGCGCAGGGACCTAAGCACTTGGATCATCTTCCACTACCTTCTAAGGTCATCAACAGGGAGCTTGATCCCAAGAGGAGCTGCCAGAACTTGAATCGGCAGCGATATGGGATGCCAGAGTTGCAGGCAGAGGCTCAACCTACTGCACCAAGTGCTGGCTCCAGGAGTTTTTCTGTCTAATATCCTGAGAAAAATAAAAGTATAATGCACAAAAATATATAGATACTGCAACTTTAATGTATAGCTTTATAATATATGAACTTGATTTCATCTAGACAAAATGTAAAAGCCACAAATCATCTTTGCAGGTTAATTATAATTTCTGCCATTTATTGCAGTAATATGTATTTTAATTTTTAAAGGTAAATACAGTTATGTTTAAAGAAAGTTTGATGTTACTTTTCAAAATTCACGCTGAGTGAAAATGAAAGATTTAAATTGCATAATCTGGCATTTTTCATTCTTCTTCCTTGATATCTACTAAAAACAGCAAAAATAGTCACATATCACACACACACAACCAATTGTATAAATATATTCTCTGCATGGTATCAACAAAATCAGTAAAATATCTAAGAATACACTAGAAATGTCTGAGACTTATGTGATAAAAAGTCTACAATTTTATTGACAAAAAATAAAACCCAAAGACTGCTCTTAATTGTACATGAGAAAATAAGAAATTATACAGATGAGAGCTCTTGACTACTGATTTGTTGTCAATGTCATCCTCGTCTAAGTCTAGGAATTTCCCAAACAAATTGGCAGAATATGGCCCGGTGCCTTGGTGCAGTAGGTTAATCCACTGCCTATGGTGTCGGCATCCCATATGGCCGCCGGTTTTAGTCCCAGCTGCTCTTCCAATCCAGCTCTCTGCTGTGGCCTGGGAAAGCAGTGGAAGATGTCCCAAGTGCTTGGGCCCCTGAACCCGCATGGGAGACAGGAAAGAAACAACCGGTTCCTTGCTTCGAATACGTGCAGCTCCAGCCATAAATGGCTGTTTGAGGAATAACCAATGGAAGGAAGACCTTTCTCTCTAACTCTCCTTCTCACTGTCTGTAACTCTACCTCTCAAATAAATAAATAAAAATCTTTTAAAAAATTGGCAGAATAAATCTTAAAATTCTATTTGAAGGTATACTTGAAAAAATTTAAAAATCAAAAACATAAATATTTAAAACACTTGAAGTAAATTATGAACATATAATGATTAAAACATAACTATGTAAGAATGCACAGTGGTAAAATGAAAAAAACTAGTACATAGAATTTGATATATGATAAAATGTCATTTCAAATCAAATATGAAAAAATGGAAAATGAGTGAGTTTAGATTAATGAGATATTTAGGAAATATATAATTACCTCAAACCTTACCTCGTATTTTACTTTTTAGTAACGTGTAAATGATTTTAAATATATATAAATGTTTTAGGAAAATATATTATACTACATGGATAACCTGTAATTGAGGGACACTATTTCCAGTAACCTCAATCCCAGAAAAAAGCAAAACACATAAAAAAAAAAAAAACTGATGAATTTGAGCATATAAACATAGAAACTCTGATAAATAGATAAGAAGTGGTGACCCAGTAGAAAAAAATTCAAAAACAGTAGGAGACAGCACCTACCACTGTCGTTGCTGCTGTTCCTTCAACTACACATGCTGTAGCCAGGACACGTGTACTTCTGGGGCCCAGTTCTAGAATTGTATTTACTCAGATATTTGCATTGATAACTTTCATATATAAATATTTTCTGTGTTCTAAGTTCACATAGATATGGAAGTCTTCCCTGATTACTGTATGATATTATCCTTGTGTGTGTGTTTTTTTTGGCATGACCCACTGTCTTTTTCAGATTACAACATTTCCTGTTTTGTCATAGAACTATTCATGCTTTATCGTCTTCCATATTAGAATATGAGGTTCACTTGGACATGAGTCTTATATTATTCTCCATTATACCTCAAAATCTAGAATTCATGATACATAGTAGGCATTTTTAATTCAGTATTTCCTGAATTAATGCATAAAAGAAAAATTACTAGTAAAACTGATGGACAAGAAAACTTGTCAAAACAGCATACATGGTTTTATATTGATTATATTCTCTTTCTGTATTATCAAGAAAATTTAGATCTAGTATGTCAAATATTAGATAACAAGAAGCAGATTTCATCCTAGTTCATGTTTACTTTATATTCATAACTTTTATTTAACATTATATTGAAAAAACAATCCTATTACTTGCAAAAAAAAAATTATGTAACTGGACAAATTCATGTTGCGTAAAACCATCCACACCAGAAAGACATATACTGCATGTTCTCCCTTTTTGTAGGACCTAAAATTAAAACAAAACCATGAAAATCCTCAGTCAGAACACTGAATATTGATTACTAGAGGCTTGGAGGGGTGAGAGGAATCGAGAAAGTTTAGATAAACAAATAGGAGAAGCTGGATATGGTTCATTAATTGTGACAAATATACTAAGATGAAAAGTTACTAATGCTGAAAGTCGGATGAGGGGGGTATGAAAACACTTTGTGTTGCTATCTCACTATTCTCACTTCATAAGCTTAAAACTATTCTGAAATAAAAGGTTTAAAAATGAATCAATAAAAATAAATAATAGAGGGGGAAGTATACAAGGCATCTGCCTTTTTTTGTCCTGATTATAAGAAAATGAAGTAAAAACAGTTTAACTGATAACAAAGGCCAGAAAACTGAACTCTTTTCTAATTTTGTGATTAACCTCAGAAGTCCTGTACTATTTATTTACTTTCGTCCAGTTATGGTGCCACTCAGTGAGAAAAACTTGGAAACCTTGAGAATGAGAAAGAAACTCGATTCTTCTTTCTACACTTTTGCAGATATTATCTTAACTGCAACTTGTTCTAGAGCGAGATCTACTCACAAATGAATCTATATTTATTTTCCTAATTAATAAATACCATGCTGTGAGTATCTGGTGATAATGTACTAATAAGACAAATCAATACATTTACACTGATGGTCAAAGTAATTGGTGCTGTAGAGTAGAAAATGATGTATTATGCATCGATCCTTTTGCAATTTTCTAACTAAAAAGAAAAAAGAAAGCTAATTACTTTAGGAGGTAACTGAAAATGATAAGATTAAACCAAGCTAATTGTATTTTCTTGAATAATGACTTGTTTTGATGAGAGTAAGTCAAGGAAAGGAATGCTGTGATTCAAGAGAAGAAACACTGAATTTTACTAATTACATATAATTCTGATTGATTTAGCTGTCCTTAGCCCATTTTATAGAAGTTTAAACAGAAATAGCAAACATTACTGAACAGGAAGACATAGCATATTCCCCTAATGTATATAAGAAAGATTTTTTTCAAATATATTTATATTTACAATATTGAAGTTAAAATTTTGCTAAATAAAATGTTAAAAATTGTTTAAGTATTCTTTTTAGCAGTAATTTAAAGGAAAATTCTTACTATACAAATGTTTATTTCCTTAGACAATTTTAGATAAATAAAACTGTACAAATTGACCAATTCTTAAAGATATATATATTCATTTTACATATGTAATACTACAACATCTCGAAATATTTTTATTTAGTTCTCAGTGCAGCACATTTTACCCTTTTTTTTTTTTTACCATGTCTTGTATGAACACTTTGTAATGGATGATGAAAGCCAAACTGCTATAAAATTTCAACTTGTGTTTCTTTGTCTGATAAGCTTTGTCTTCCTACTATTATTTGATGATATTATTTCTTTAATCAAAGTTCAATACATACAAAGATCCACTTAAATCCATCTTCATTCTGCTCACCTGTAACACTTCAGTAACAATAACAGTACTTCATTTTTAGGGTCATTAAGTGGATTAGTGTCAACGTTACTTTGTATCTGGCATATAAAATGTACTAATAACTTGTGCTAAACTGTTGGTGCAGTTAGTACCATGGTTACTTTTTAAAGTTGCACAGTTCCTCTAGTTCTAAAGAATAGCTGGTGTCCTTCTCACAAGGAAGCTGCAGTGAAGATGGGAGACTTCCCGCTAAAAGACCTTTCACAAGCTCCCAAATTCCTTAAATCTTAAACAGTGTCTACATAGATCAAATTAGCAGGGCTAAGGGCAACACACAAATCCTCTCCTTCTCTCTAGTTGGATTAGAAAATACATTACCATATCAAACAAAAGGAGTGGAGTAAACATAGGGTCCCACATGGAATTCCATAACTGGAATGCTGAAAAAAATTGATTTTTGTATATATATGTAAATATATATACACACACACACATATACACACACACTGATTTATATATATATATATACACACACACACACATATACACACACACTGATTTATATATATATATATATATATATATAAAGACAACTTAAAGTACTATTGATTGATCGAGTAGAAGAACAGCTCTGAACTCAAAATTTCCTCTAACTCAGTGTACAATTAGAGAAAATAATGAGGTGGAAAAGAAAACAACAAAATAACAAAAGTGTTCGCCGACTTGGATCTTGTTCTGACAGGGTCATAGTCAAAGTGGATGTTCTCTCCTCCCTTCGGAGAAAGGCACCTCCTTCTCTGGTGGCCCTGTTCCTTCCGTTGGGATCTTACTCGCAGAGATCTTTCATTTATGTCTTCTTTTTTTTTTTTTTTTCCCAGAGTGTCTTGGCTTTCCATGCCAAAAATACTCTCATGGGTTCTTGAGCCAGATCCTGATGCCTTAAGGGCTGATTCTGAGGCCAGAGTGATTTATTAGGATATCTGCCATTCTATGAGTCTGCCTTGTATCCTACTTCCCATGTTGGATCAGTCTCTCCCTTTTTTAGTTCTATCTGTTAGTATTAGCAGTCTCTAGTCTTGCTTGTGTGACCCCTTTGACTCCTAGACCTATCAGTGTGATCAATAACCAGTTCAGATGGGTATATTTTTCAAAAAAATTAAACCCTTTATAAAATACACATATTTGTAAAAGCAAATTCAATAGTGCGAGAGACCAGTAGTCATGGCATCCAACCAACCTGAATACTAAAATGATTGTAGAGCCTGAGTATGACAGAGGCCTCTGAGGTTGACTTACTATTCTCTGCTTATGAACTTTGTGCTGTTGATTTTGGTGTGTTAGTTTATAAAATGGATGACATTTGATAGCAGAGTTAGAGTTGGAAACATATATGTGTATATGTGTGCATGTTTTAAATAATGTATAGTTTGACCAACTTTGTCATGCTTTTAATAATTTCCTTTTTTTTTGACCTAATGAATTTGAATTGGTGCTTAATAAATACACAGTAATCTGAAGGATGCACTTCTTTGTAAAATATTTTATCTTCACTTACCTGTTGTAGAAATTTCAAAAATATAACAACTTCAAATGAAAGATGCATGCAATATTTTAAACATGCTTTAGAATTAGAGAGAAATAATAGAACATAAAATCATTACTATTATTTTAGGGAATTGTATTCTAAGCACCTAACCAGATTGCTTCATAACAAGGCTTCAAATTTTGTAAGCGTAGAACAATGCCTGAAGAGGAAGAGTCTAAGGATTTAGAACCAAAGTTTAAAAGATTAGTACAGCTGGACAAAGATAAACTATAGATATATTAAAAAACAATGAAACAATGAGTGTTCCTTAGAGACAACTTAGAATACTTTGATATTCCATTTCCATTAACAATAACTTGAAACATGATCACTTTTAGTATAATCTTGTGGAAAATGTGTTAATTGCTAACGATGCTCTTTTTAAAAGAGTCTTTTTAGGCCGGCGACATTGCTCAATAGACTAATCTTCCGCCTTGTGGCGCCGGCACACCTGGTACTGGTCCAGTCGGGGTGCCAGATTTTGTCCTGCTTGCCCCTCTTCCAGGCCAGCTCTCTGCTGTAGCTCAGGAGTGCAGTGGAGGATGGCCCAAGTGCTTGGGCCCTGCACCCTATGGGAGACCAGGAGAAGCACCTGGCTCCTGGCTTTGGATCAGCTCAGTGCACCCGCTACAGCGCGCCGGCTGCGGCGGCCATTGGAGGGTGAACCAACAGCAAAAGGAAGACCTTTCTCTCTCTCTCTCTCTCACTGTCCACTCTGCCTGTCAAAAAAGTCTTTTTATTTGGTGTAGAATAGCATTTTCATATATTTTGAACTGTCAATGTTCTCAATACTTCAAAAAGGATGCAGAATGTAATATATTTAAATAATTAAACTTCCACTAGAATAAGCAGTGGAACTTAACAAAAATGTTTCCTCCTCCTGTGTCTCCTTTTGTTTCTCATTCAGATCTCAGAGAGACACTGTCATGGTCTTTCATGATACATCCTGGAGATTCTGCATCAGGGAACCTACAAAGCACACCTTGGTTTCTCAGGTGCGTTATGGTATTCTGAGGAGAGCCTTCATAACCTTGTGGGAAGACTTTTATTTTTCCTATTTTATGGACCAAGTATTAAATTATGCCATCTAAGTATTGCAATTCAGAGTTCTAGATTTGGTGATCACAATCAACCTGAGGTAAATGTCATTCAAGATGGCTTGGATTTAATCTATGAATTTTTTAGTTTTACATAGATTCTGCTGGGATCAAACATTTGTTTGCATATTTCAATATTATTTACAAAGTGTTTTTGTATAGAATAGTGGCAAATATTGTAGTTTTTGTGCACCTGCCTTTAGATTTGTTCAACTTTCTCCCTTTGTGATCAATGGTATCTTACCTGTTGTCAGCGTGAGCCAGAAAATCTGCACATAATAAAAAATATACATTTTATCATCATTGAGCTATTGGCAACAGTGAATTGTGGGTTTTTTAAAAAAATTTATTGGTGCAACACAACACAAGTTGACTTTCTTCATCTGCTTTCATTCCTCATCATCTATAATAACAAACAGTTTTTCTCCATGTGGAAATGCATTTTAGTTTGCATAATTCTATACTGCAGTATTGTACCATATTGAAATATGATGAAATTTTGTTTAAGATGAATAGGTGATAAAATGTTTTAGAAAGTTTATTTTTCCAATGCTACCATAATGTTTTGTTACAAAAACAAATAATGAAAAACATCATCATTAACACTGAAAGAAGCACTGTAAGGTTAACATGTTTGCTTTTGCTATGATATACTGTGTATGAGTTGAAATTTCAACAGTAAAAGGCAAATGAAAACTAAAATAACATGAGTTTTTTCAGAACACAAAATGAAACAGAAACTTGAATAATGCTTTTGCTAAACTGCTTCTAATTTTCAGGAGGAGATTTAAAAATTAGTAAAAAAGACATGGTTAAGTATGCAGAGTCATAATACTTCTTATGACTCTCCCTCTAATGAATTTTTTGGTTAAAATATAAAAAATAAAGAGGTGGAAATACACACACACATACACACATATTTTAAGATACATTAGGAAATTTTATTTTTCCATAGTATAATTATTAGATTTTAGAAATATAAGTTTTTCCCCATAAGGTGAAATGGGACAAAATGATCAAGTAAGAATTTTTGAGAATACATACTGGTGGTAGAATACACATAGTAAATATAAACAAATGTTTAACATAAATGACTAGATGACTATGCAGTGACTTCTGGGAATGGGTGAATAAATAACTCAGTGCTGTTGTCTGTTGTCTGTCCCTGACCTGTGGAATAGCTTCCCTGTCTTCACAGTTCCTGGGGTTAAACTCTCGTAGCCCCACACAGCAAATACTCTACTTATTCTTGAACCTCATCTCTGGATCTGCTTCTACCAAACTCAAATTAGACAAGGGATGAAAGGAAGTTGAAAAACAAAGATATGAAAAATATGTGTATGTGAAAAAGTTATAGAGTAGAGAAAGAATATTCTGAACGAAAATTCAAGGAATTTGGAGCATCTGGGGAGGAAGTGGTGGCTTGTGGATAGACACAAAGCTGGAGAGTGAGGTTGAAATTCCTTAATCATGATATACTTAATTTTTCATACTAAGGAATTCGGATTTTATCAAAAAGACAGGGAAAATATTAACGTATTTTGGCAGTATTAAAACAGAAAATGTTTTAAAATTTCCTTCTCTTATGCGTACTTCTTTATTTCCCACAAATCATAGGTATGACACAATTGTTTCTTTTCTGTTTGTCCTTTCTGTTTTTCAAAAACAAAGTTAGCTACAAGGATTAATTGACCTATATAAATCTGTGTTTCAACCGCGTCAGTACAGAAAAAGACGTGAAGCATTTACCCATATTTCATAGAATATTTGTTCTCATTTAACAATATTTCACTTTATTATATCCAAAGATTTGGAAACTTTCCACATCTACTTTTTTTTTGTAGCCATTTGCTTCATTTTTTAGGTAGGAAAAAACCTTGAAAGGAATTGTTTCAATTCCATACAATATAGCAAACAGATGGAGAAGTTCTGAAGTTGAAAAAATGAATTAACACTTGATCAAAGCTTAGTAAGATGTCACAACTGGGTTTTGTTGCAAGTGTGGAGGGCAGTATAAATTCTAAAATGGAAGATGAAACATTTCTAGATGACCATGTATCTGTAATATTATGTCTAACATTAGAGGGTTACTATTTTTCAGATTTTTAAAATGTTCTTCTACAGATAAAATGAGGCATTAATATTATACCTGTAAGGTTCATTTCTGGGAATCTCATAATTCATTAGTCATAACTAGGGTTCTCATTGTCAACTAATTTACAGAAATGTTATTTATAAATATACCGTGCTAACATCATGACATTTGATATCTGACAAGGTTAGGGAAACCATTTCAATTCCACTTTATCAGGTGAGTTTCCTATGGTACATGAGAATATGGAAAAACCATTCCAGAAGTTCTCTCTCCAATCTACTTCTCTTGAAGAAATTACCTAAAGCTTGGATTTAAAATGTTTCTGAACAATAAAATAACATTAGCTAATAATAGACTACAAGGCTTCCAGCCTAGATCCTAACACCTTTGCAGACTAGTAGAAAAAGAAATGTCCATGAACTTAAGTGAAAGTAGTGACTGTTTTTCTTAAATTATTTAAAGATGCAATGAATTAATGACATATGCAGATTTTGTTGTCAGTGGCAACTGTTTCATATTGATCAAGGATAAAAAGAATTGGAAAGTGACCTATGGATGGACACTTTGGAGTGGTCGCTGTGTCTGGGCATATTCATTTCTGGTATAAATTTTCACAGAAAAATATACACCAAAGGTGACACATTTTTCAGTAATCAAATAGTTAATATAAATCATTCTAAGGATATAAGAATTAGTGTTTCCTGCTAGACCAATGATACCAAAAAATGGGTTTATAAACAAAGAATCAATGAATAAAGGGATTAATAAACTAATTCAAACATTTATTGAATTCCTATCATGGTTTTAGACTGTTCTAGGTTCTGATTGATGTAGAATCAAAAGCAGACAAAACAAAAAGTAGTTTGTTCTTTCTAGAATGTTTATTTACTTGGAAGAGAGACAGAGAGGTAAGATGAAAGCACTCCCATTTTCTGGTTCATTCCCTGAAATGCCTGCAATGGACTGCGCTGAGCCAGTACTGTGATCCAGGAACTCAATCCAGGCCTCCCACATGGTAGCAAGAACCTGATTACTTGGGTTATCACTACTGCCTCCCAAAGTCTGCTTTAGCAGTAAGCAAAATCAGGTATCAAACCCCAGTAATCTAATACAGAATATTGGTGTTCTTATATGTTACGGTTTGACTATGCTTTACCTATGAAAATTCATACAGGTATATGCTAATGTCTTTAAGTAAGTGTGAACGTCATGTGAATACAATGTTTAGAGTGGAACCCCCATGGTTGATTCCCAGTAGCTTTAAAAGAAGCAGGAGAAAGACACACAGATACAGACATGGACTTTACCTTTCTTTCTTGTCATGTGATCATCTGCATTACTTTGGGACTCTACCAGCATGAAAGCCACCATAAGATGAGACCTCCAAGCCTTATTCCCCCCGATAGTGAACCAAAATAAACTTCTATTCTTAAATAACTGGAGAGCATCTGGTGTTTCATTATAGTAACTAAAAATTGAGTAATGCATTATGGAAATTTGGTTACAAGATATTGATATTCCACAAAGTCCAGACATATTCTTGTGACAGTGAGTGGACTTGGGGCCAGTGTTGTGATGTAGCAGCACAGTCCCCCCCCCCACTGTGTACTCTTGTATTTATACATTTGTTTCTTAATCCACTCAGTAGACATCTCTTTGTATTTATTATGAAGCAAAGGAAAGTGTTGGTTTTTAGAAAAGACATAAATGCTCTCATTATGCTTACAAAATTTAGTAGCAAAATGGATGCTTAGAAAAATGATAACAAAAAATATGGTAAGAAATTTATTACAGGATGGGACTACTGGACAATTCTAATGGATAGTCGGTAGGAATGGATGACATCACCATAATGAAGTGCCCCTGAGTTATATTGATTTTTTTGTTTGTTATTAAGAATTAGGTTACTGACAAAAACATTTTGTTGAAGACACAAAATTTTGTCTGAAGGCTTAGAGTTAAAGAGTACATGGCATACTCAGGAGATTGCAAAAACGTTTGCTGGCTAAAAGGAGGGTATAGATTATATAAAACTCGTTAATTCACATCCTTATACATGAAACACAGTACTTCACAAATGAATAAATGTTGTAGAGAAGAAAACATAAGAAGTCCCTTAAGATTCTCTTTTTATCTATCCTTAGAGTTAGTTTTGTGAATTAATCTTGTATCAAAAGACAAACTCTGTATGATACACAGAGATAATACATTTAAAAACATATAAGATACTTTAGTATGTGACCAGTCACTCTAAATCAACATTGCACATTTTTCAAATTAACTCCCATATGAGAAAGAGTTTTCTGGACGAAGGAGACAGGCAACAGGAAGGTTAATCAGTGCAGAGAAATAAGATGTTGAAGAAATTCTACTGAATGAGACATTTAGCAAAGTAAATATAGTAGATTCTGAATGTCTAGAAACTAGGGAAAATTTATAGAATAATAAAAATAAATTATAATTTTATTACTACGTTTGAGACTGTTATTGGCCCCCAAGATATGGATGTTTGTTTTGGTAGTTCAATTTTTCTAGAGCTACTGGGGAAAAAGCTTTCTACATACAAGCAAGTAAAATTGTTTGCATCAATTAAGAAAAAAATACAGTGCATTCCATGACATTATAATGATCCAGATATGCGATTTCATTTTATGAGAACATTTTTTCAAATGCTTATAAACCTCCCAAATATAATATTTCTCAATTCAAGAAATGTTCAAATAGGTAGATTGGATTTCGAACTTGATAATCTTACATGAGGACCTCATTTCATCACTTCTCCCCAATAGTCTAGAGATTAATCAATAAATACTTAGCAGTTTTATCAACTCACTTTGGATCACCTTTAAGAGATACAAAGCATTTTCTCTAAAGAATAATTACTTTCTTCTTTAAATACTGCCCAGCAATCTGTCAATAATTAAATTTCAATATTTATCAATTATCACATTAGCTATTGTAAAATGGTCTACAGAATTCATCACAAAATTAATGTTCTTGTTTCTTTCTGATATGTGGCTCTCCCCCCATATAGGAAATTCTTCTTGTTTTTTATGATGTGGACTAAATTATATGTTGGCTTTGATTTTTCAATGTGTGTGTTTCTAATGAAATGTTGGCTCCTGAAACAAATATGCATTTAAAATGTGTTTGTTTTCTTATTTATTTACTTTTGTTCATTTTCATTCTTTATTTTTAAAAAATTTTAAGGTAAAAATTGCATTTATTTCATATTTCCTGATTTAGGAGCATAGTAATAGCTTCCACACAACCCTCCATCCCACCCACTCTCATAGCATTCCCTCCTCCTTCCTTTCTCATTCAGTCCTTTAATTTTTACAATAATCTACCCTACTCTACACTAAATGAAGAATTCAACAAAGAGTAAGAAGGAAAAAAACGCTATTCCTCAACAATAGAAACAAGGACTATAAGCAATAATTGAATCTCAAAATGTCAATTTAACTCATGTAAATTACATTATTTTGTACTCTATTAGTTAATACAGATCAGAGAAAATATATGGTATCTCTCTTTTTAGTACTGGCTTATTTTACTAGTATAATGGTTTCTAGTTGCATCCATTTAGTTGCAAAAGACCGGATTTCATTCTTTTATGCCTGAATAGTATTCCAGTCTCTCTCTCTGTTTCTCTCTCTCCCCCAACTCCTCAATTGATGGACATCTGGTTGATCCCATATCTTAGCTATTGTAAATTGAGCTGCAACAAACATGAGGGTACATATACCTCATTCATATGCTGATTTTTGGGTAAATTCACAGAAGTGTGATTGCTGGGTCAAGCAGTAGATCTGTCTTCAGCTTTCTGAGGTATCTCCTTTCTATTTTCCACATTGGTTGTACTAGTTCACATTCTCACCAACATTGGATTAGGGTGCCTTTTTCACTGCATCTTCACCAGCATTTATTGTTTTTTGATTTTTGTATGATAGCCCTCCTAACTGGTTTGAGGTGAAACTTCATTGTGGTTTTGATTTGCATTTCTCTAATGGTTAATGATCTTGAGCATTTCATCATGTGTCTGCTGGCCATTTGAATTGCTTCTTTTGAAAAGTGCCTGTTCAAGTCCTTTGCATGTTTCCTAACTATGGTCTCTTGTGTTTCCACATAAATTTTAACATAATTTTTTACTATATCTGAGAAGTATGTCATTGGAATTTTGATTGGGGTAACATTAAATCAGTAAATTACTTTGGGTATCATGGACATTTTGATGATATTAGCGCTTTCAGTCCAAGAACATGGAAATTTTTTCAATTTTTGTTTCTTTTTCTATTTGTTTCTTTAATGATTTATAGATTTCATCGTGGAGATCTTTAACCCCTTGGTTAAATTGATTTCAAGGTTTTAAAATTTTTTGTAGCTATTGTGAATGGAACTGATCTTAACAGTTATTTCCCAGCCACAGCATTGTGTATACAAAGGCTACTGATTTTTGTGTGTTAACTTTATATCCTGACACTTTTCAAAATTTTTCTATGATTTCCAGGTCTCTTTTTGAAGTCTTTTGGTTCCTGTATTGTTGAAGTTGATTTCTTCCCTGAGAGGATTCATTCTGAGAGGAGAAGCCTGGTGGGGGCAAGAGGCGCGGAGTCACCACACAGATCCCAGGAGTCAGGTGAAAGCAGGCCTGAGGCAAGCAGCCTGCAAACTCATTTATTTCAGCTGCTACAGCTGCTTATATAGCCAAGGCAGCCAATCCAGTCAAGGGGTTGTCTATGCCCTAACCAATCATAGCCTGTTGCCAGGCAGTTTCCAAAGCCATCCAATCACAGCCTGTTGCCAGTCAGGCTCTATTGTCATGTGGTTTCCGAAACCATCCAATGACGGCCTATTACCAGGCAGTTCTGTTGTCAGCAGCCATCTTGGCATGACCTTTTCACCCTAGCGGCCATCTTGGCATGACCTTTTCACCTTCTCATTCCACCACATTATATATTTAGAATCATGTCATCTGCAAATAGGGATAGTTTGATGTTCTCCTTTGCAATTTCTCTCCCTTTGATTTCCTTTTCTTGCTTAATGGCTCTGGCTAAAACTCCCAGGACAATATTGAGTAACAATGGTGAATGTTGTCATTCTCATCTAGTTGCTAATCTTAGTGAAAATACTTGCAACTGTTCCCCCATTCAATAAGATGTTGGCTGTGGGTTTATCATAAATTGCATAAATTGTGTTGAGCAATGTTCTTTTCATACCAATTTGCTTGAATTTTGGATTTGGATTGTTCTATAAGTCCTTGAGATGCATTGATAGCTCATTTATTTGATGCCTTTCCAATTCCTTGATATGGGAACTATTTGCTATAAACTTCCCTAGTAATACTGCTTTTGCTGTTTCCCCTAAGCTTTGATATGTTGTATTTGTCATCTTCATTTGTTTCCAGAAATTTTTTGAATTCCTGTTTGATTTCATCCATTACCCACTGTTCATTCAGGAACATGTTGTTCATTCAGGAACATTTTGTTCAGTATCCATGTGTTTGCATATTTTCTAGAAATTCATAAGTTTTTTCCTTTTAGCTTCATTCCATTGTGGTCAGAGAAGATACATGATATGATTTCAATTTTTTTGGATTTATTTTATGACCTAGCATATGGTCTGCCCTAGAGAAAATTCCTTGCGTTGATGAAAAGAAAGTGTATTCTGAAATTGTGGGATGAGATAATTTTAGATATGTTGGGTCCATTTTGTCCATAGTGTAATTAGCTCTGATTTTTTGTTGTTTATTTTATGTCTAATTGATCTGTCCATTAATGAAATTAGAGTGTTGAAGTCCCCCATTACTATTGTATTTGAGTCTATTTCACCATTTAGATTTGTTTTAAGTATTCAGGAACCCTCATATACATTTATTATATTTATATTCACATATTCCTGTGAAATTGATCTCTTAATCATTACATAATACCCTTCTTTGTCACTTCTAACAGTTTTTCATTTTAAAATCTACTTTGTATGATATTAGGATAGGTACCTTTTGCTTTCCATCAGCATAGAATATCTTTCCATCCTTTCACTTTTAAACTTTGTGTATCGTTGTTCTTGATGTGTGTTTCCCATAGGCAGCAAATAGATGGGTCATGTTTTTCAATACATTTTGCCAGCCTATATCACCTAGTTGGAGATTTTAAGCCATTTACATTAAAAGTTATTAATTCTAATATTTCAGAAATTCAAAATCTCAGTCTCATATCATGTATGGATTTCTTTAACTCATTAATTTTCTTTTTTTATAAAGCTTTTATTTAAAGAATATAATATCCAAAATACAGCTTATGGATTACAATGGCTTCCCCCCCATAACTTCCCTCCCACCCGCAAACCTCCCCTTTCCCACTCCCTCTCCCCTTTCATTCATATCAAGATTCATTTTCAATTCTCTTTATATACAGAAGATCAGTTTAGTATGTATTACGTAAAGATTTCAACAGTTTGCCCTCACATAGCAACACAAAGTGTAAAAATACTGTTTCAGTACTAGTTATAGCATTACTTCACATTGGACAACACATTAAGGACAGATCCCTCATGAGACGTAAGTACACAGTGACTCCTGTTGTTGATTTAACAATTTGACACTCTTGTTTATGGCGTCAGTTATCTCCCTAGGCTCTAGTCATGAGTTGCCGAGGCATTGGAAGCCTTTAGGGTTTGCCGACTTCGATCTTATTCCAACAGGGTCATAGTCAAAGTGGAAGTTCTCTCCTCCCTTCAGAGAAAGGTACCTCCTTCTTTTATAGCCCCATTCATTCCACTGGGATCACACTCACAGAGATCTTTCATTTAGGTGTTTTTTTTTTTTTTTCAGAGTGTCTTGGCTTTCCATGCCTGAAATATTCTCATGGGCTCTTGAGCCAGATCTGAATGCCTTAAGGACTGATTCTGAGGCCAGAGTGCTATTTAGGACATCTGCCATTCTATGAGTCTGCTGTGTATCTCGCTTCCCATGTTGGATCATTCTCTCCCTTTTTCATTCTATCAGTTAGTATGAGCAGACACTGGTCTTGCTTGTGTGATCCCTTTGATTCCTAGACCTATCAGTGTGATCAATTGTGGACTGAAATTGATCACTTGGACTAGTGAGATGGCCTTGGTACATGCCACTTTGATGGGATTGTATTGGAATCCCCTGTCACGTTTCTAACTCCGTCATTTGGGGCACATCTGATTGAGCATGTCCCAAATTGTACATCTCCTCCCTCTCTTTTTCCCACTCTTATATTTCACAGGGATCACTTTTCAGTTAAAATTTGAACACCTAAGAATAATTGTTTGTTATTTACAGAGTTCAACCACTAGTACTAGAATAAAAAAATACTAAAATGGATAAAGTATTACATTGTACAACAACAGTCAGCACAAGAGCTGATCAAGTTACTGTTTCTCATAGTGTCCATTTCACTTCAACAGGTTTCCCCTTTGGTGCTCAGTTAGTTGTCACCGATCAGGGAGAACATATGATATTTGTCCCTTTGGGACTGGCTTAATTCACTCAGAATGATGTTTTCCAGATTCCTCCATCTTGTTGCAAATGAACGGATTTCATTGTTTTTGACTGCTGTATAGTATTCTATAGAGTACATGTCCCATAATTTCTTTATCCAAATGTATGCTTTGAATTCCCTGTGATCTTTTGCCGTGAGGTTCCCTTCGTTTACCTTCTTTTATGTTGACGGCCGTGTTTCTGTGTTTCTGTGTGTAACACATCTTTAAGCATCTTTTGCAGGGCTGGACAAGTGGCAACAAATTCTTTCAATTTCTGTTTGCAATGAAAGGTCTTTATTTTACCTTCATTCACAAATGAGAGCTTGGCAGGATATAATATTCTGGGTTGGCAGTTTTCCTCTCTTAGTACCTGGGCTATGTCTCGCCATTCCCTTCTAGCTTGTAGGGTTTCTGATGAGAAGTCTGCTGTGAGTCTAATTGGAGCTCCTTTGAGAGTAATCTGACGTTTCTCTCTTGCACATTTTAGGATCTATTCTTTCTGTTTCACTGTGGTGAGTTTAATTACAATGTGTCGTGATGAGGATCTCTTTTGGTCATGTTTCCTAGGGGTTCTATGAGCTTCCTGTACTAGGATGTCTCTGTCCTTCTCCAAAACTGTGAAATTTTCTGCTATTATCTCACTAAAAAGGCATTCTAATCCTTTCTCCCTCTCCATGCTTTCAGGAACTCCTAGAACTCGAATGTTGGGTTTTTTTAATAGTATCCTGTAGATTCCCAACAATATTTTTTAGATTTCTAATTTCCTCTTCTCTTCTTTGGTTTGACTATATATTTTCCTGTGCTCTGTCTTCTAAGTCTGATATTCTCTCTTCTGCCTCACCCATTCTGTTTGTAAGGCTCTCTAATGTGTTTTTCATTTGATCTATTGAATTCTTCACTTCATTATGATTTCTTGTCACTATCACAGTTTCATGTTCTACTAGTTGTTTCATTTCAGCTTGATTCCTGCTTAATATTTCATTTTCATGAGAGAGATTTTCTACCTTGTCCATTAAGGATTTCTGTAGTTCAAGAATTTGTTTTTGAGTACTTCTTAGTGTTCTTATCAATTTTTTGAGATCTGCTTCTTGCATTTCTTCTATCTCATCATCTTCGTAATCTTGAATTGGGGTATCTTTTTCATTTGGGGGTGTCATAGTGTCTTCCTTGTTCTTGTTACCTCGGTGTTGCGTTTGTTGTTTGGCATATTGGTTTCTTCACTGTGGTGTTTTTTCTTGTTATACTATGACTCTAGGTAAGTGGACTGTCTGCTTTCAATGGAGCCTTAGAGGCTTGAGATGGGTGTGGCCTGAGAGCTCTGTTTGATTCCTCAGGGTTGAGGGTGTGCCAAAGGAGACACTCCCAGGTGGTAAATCTCTCTCCGTTTCTTTCTTTATTTTTGATTCAAAAGGGAAGTAATTCCACACAGCTGAATGGAATTGGGGGTGGTTAGCAGGCAAATGATATACCCACAGGAGCCAGAGATCGGAAGCTCTTTCCCAAGAATCACAGAGGGAATCTCTGTGGCCTTCAGTGTGGGTTCAAATTCTCCTGCAGTCTCACCACTGGGCTACCAAGGCTACCAAACTGTAGCATCTCTGGAGAGTAATCATGTGGTGAATTCCATGAGTTCTCTCCCCCACAGTCTCTTTTTTCACAGTCTCAGTTCATTAGCACCACACATTCATTAGGTTCTAATCTCCTGTTATTTCACCCCTCCCACCCAGAGTCAGGTTTTTCTGCTAGGCTCGGGGCCGGTGCCGACCCGAGGTCGCCCTGCTTATGACGTATGTCCAAAATGGCGCCTGCTCTTTGTCATGCTCACCTTTGAGAGGTGGGCGGAGAGAGAGAAACTCGTGTCCGTATTGGTCACTTTTTTCTTTCTCTCTCTTTTCTAGTTAGCCTGGTGAACTTTTCCCCGCAGGGTTTCAAGCCTTGTTCGCTCTAGTCTCCTCTTTCTGCTTCCCTGCCAGTGTTTTGGGCTATTGAGGTTCGGCTCACCTCGCCTTCTAGCGCTGGTGCATTGAGTCTGCCGCTGGTGTCCCGAACTGCGGGCTCCCACGCTCTCCTCGAAGGTCCACTGTGAATCACTAGTTCCAGAAGAGTTTCCTCTGCTGTTTCTTCCCCTACTCTTCCTTGAACCTGCAGTATCTCCACTTTTATTAAACTGTCTCTCCCCGGACTATCAGTGTGCTGCCTTCCTATTCCGCCATCTTGCCGCCCCTCAAATTTTCTTCTCATTGCTTTTGAGTAATTCCTTTTTTTTTTTTTTTTTTTTTTGGACAGGTAGAATTAAACAGTGAGAGAGAAACAGGGAAAAGGTCTTCTTTCCATTGGTTTCCCCCCTAAATGGCCACTATCCGGTGCTGTCCCGATCCAAAGCCAGGTGCTTCCTCCTGGTCTCCCATGCGGGTGGCGCAGGGCCCAAGCACTTGGGCCATCCTCCAGTGCCTTCCTGGGCCACAGCAGAGAAATGGACTGCAAGAGGAACAATCGGGAGTGGAAATTGGTGCCCATATAGGATGCCAGTGTCGAAGGCAGAGGATTAACCAAGTGAGCCACAGCACTGGCCTTTTGTGTAATTTTTTATTTTTATTTTTTTTGCCAGAGTGTCTTGGCTTTCCATGCCTGAGAAACTCTCATGGGTTTTTTAGCCAGATCCAAGTGCCTTAAGGGCTGATTCTGAGGCCAGAGTGCTATTTAGGACATCTGCCATTCTATGAGTCTGCTGTGTATCCCGCTAGTGAGATGGTGTTGGCACATGTCACCTTGATGGGATTGAATTGGAACCCCCTGGCACGTTTCTTTTTTTTTTCACATCAGTATTTTATTTTATCAGCACTGTGCTGATCTGAAGGCAGGAACCAGGTCTGATCTGAAGGCAGGAGCCAGGTGCTTCTGGTGGTCTTCCATGGGGTGCAGGGCCTAAGCACTTGGGCCATCCTCCACTGCACTCCCGGTCCACAGCAAAGAACTGGCCTGCAAGAGGGGCAACTGGGACAGAATCTGGTGCCCCGACCAGGACTAGAACCTGGTGTGATGGCGCCACAGGCAGAGAATCAGCGTATTGAGCCGGGCGCCAGCCTATGTGTGTAACCTTTAACTTGGACTTTAAGCAATCCCAATTTGACATCTACCATCTTGCCCTGCTTTATATTCCTGTTGGTTGTAATCCAGTCACATTTCTTTTTTTCAGTTCCTCAAACGTGACATGTTTCTCTCCACTCCCTTTCCCCATCACAGCCAGGCATAGTGTTATGAGTTGGGGATACTTGGAGATAGGATGGAGATCTAGATACAGTAACCACTCTTCTAGAGCTTAAATCAGTGAAGATGATTTGGTAAAAGAATCTAACAGAGTACAAAAAATGTAATGTATATGAGTGAGAGTGACATTTTGAGATCTGATTACTGTTTACAACCCTTGTCTCTACTGTTGAGGAACAGTATTATTTTCTTGTTATTAATTGCTGAATTCTTAGTGGAGGGTTAAGCTTATGATTTAAAAATATACTGAAAGTATGTCATTTTAAAAATTAAAAGAGGGTGCAAGTGCAGAAGCTTGAGTTATGCCTGCAATGCCAGCATCCCAGGCATCAGTCTGAGTCCCAGCTACATCACTTCTTATCCAGCTCCCAACTAATATGCTTGGGAAAACAGCAAAAGATCCTGCACTCATGTGGGAAGACATGGAAGAAGCTCCTTGTTCCTGGCTTTGAACTGGCCCAGCCCCAACTGTTGTGGCCATTTGAGAACACATTATGGAAAATCTCTCTCTCTCTCTCTCTCTCTCTCTCTCTTTCTCTCTCTCTCTCTTTCACTCTTTCTCTGAGGTGTGTGTCTCCCTGTCTGTAATTCTGCATTTCAAATAAATAAATCTTTTTTAAAAAAAGTAAAATAAAGAATAAAAAAAGGAGGAGAGAGGATGGGAGTGTAGGTGGGAGGAAGAATAATGGTAGAAGTATCACTATGCTCCTAAATCAGTATATATGAAATAAAGAAAATTTATTCACCTTATAAAAATAAAAAAAAGAGAAAAGGATTACATTAAGGGATTTTGATGAGGTGGATGTATTGGATCTGGAAAATTGTATGAGAGTTTGTAAAGTAAGTTGCTTTTCATGTTTTCATGGAGGAAATATTCAGGGACATGATGATAGTAGGAAGGGAATATACAAGTAAGGTGGTATAGCAAGCAAAGCAGCACCCACCTTGTGACACATTTATTTTGCCTTTTCTAGCTATTCTGTCATTGAGTTTGAACTTATAATAAAGTACATTAGTGAAACACTATGGATTTCATATAATTTCAGTTTGTTTTGCTTGAAGAGAGGTAAAAAGCTAGGCAGGAACACAAAGTTTATGACAAAAGTATAATGGAAGCCAAATAGACCTCAGGACCTCCACACTCTGAGGCTTGTAGTGCCAAAGAATCAGTTGCTGCAAACCACCTTGCAACAAAAATCAGCAAACTAAAAAGTCCCTACTTTTCTGGCCCAGTACCCCTCAGGGATGTGTGAACAGAATCCATTCTTGAGTGCAGTTGAATACTACTATTACCAGATTCTTTTTACTCAATAAATTACCTTGATAATTAGAAAGAGTTACATGTTTTTGTAAAGTGTATTCTCTGTCTTCTTATTTATCTTGGATCCACTAGCTGCTATAAAATCCCAGATTTCACATTGCAATGATGATTAGCTCAAGGGTCACGTCTTTATGCTTCCATGAAACTAAATCATTGGCCTCAAAAACTGTTAATATTTGACTTCCACACTGACACAGGGAGCGTGCAACATGAAAAGACCTTCTTGTTGGTGATAACCATGGGGTAGGGACATATTATATAATCCTAGAGAATAGAAAGAATTCCAAAGAAATAGAGGGCAAAGAGCAATAAGTAAAAAAAAAAAAAAAAGTAGGAGCAGTCTGAAGAAATAAAGATGTTCAAGATCATGAACGTCTTCTTCACCTGTTAAGAATTTGATTCTGCAAAATAAAAAAAAAAAGGAATTTTTGAAGGGTTTTAATGTGCCTAATGGTAGAATTTGGTTTTGATAAAGTAAGTCCAGATGCAATAGATGTACTTTTAGGAATGGATCAAATGCCAGGCTATAGGGAATATCTAAGCAAATATTACTTTAACTAAGCCTAAAGTAATGCTGGTGATGACTGACAGACAAGTATAAACTTAGGAGATATTTACATGGTAAAATTGATGTAGGTTGCTAAACAATTGGATGTTACAATGAGATATGCATGTGTGAAGGAGTTTCAATTGAATGTTTTGTTGTAACTGACTGTTTTGGTGACCACCAGAAAATCACTGTTAAGATGAAAATTATAATCGGTCTTGGGCTTGTTTAGTTTGAGGGGTCATTTAAAAATTCAAATAGAAAATCCCTTAGCAGGGGGATATACATTTCTGGAAATCAGAGGAGATAAGTGGAGCATGTTATGGCTTTGGAATGTATGAATCATTACATAGTAAGTGAAATGGTGGACCTGGATGAAATTGCCTGGAGTAGTTTACAAGAACCACCAAAAACATGGACTGAAATCAAGCTTTATAGATCTTCAATGTATACCAATGAAGTAACAGAGGATGACTCTACAAAAAAAATCTATAATGGGGGGCCAATGCCATGGCTTACTTGGTTAATCCTCCACCTGCGGCATCCCATATGTGCACCAGGTTCTAGTCCCGGTTGCTCCTCTTCCAGGCCAGCTCTCAGCTATGGCCCAGGAGTGCAGTGGAGAATGGCCCAATCCTTGGGCCCTGCACCCGCATGGGAGACCAGGAAGAAACACCTGGCTGCTGGCTTCGGATCAGCACAGCTCCGGCCACTGTGGCCATTTGGGGAGTGAACCAATGGATAGGAAGACCTTTCTCTCTGTCTCTCTCATTGTCTATGACTCTACCTGTCAAATAAAAAAAAAAATCTATGATACCAATGAAGAATGAGGAAAATCTGGAGGGTGCAGTTTGTTAAAGCAAGAGTGATGGATTTAAATTTATAAAAGTGATAAGTGGCCCTGATGACAGCCAACTCAGTGTGGTGATAGAGTGGAAGCCAGATTGATTTTAGAGGCCAGGTAAGGGAAAGTGATGATATGGTGACAGTGGATTCAGCCAGCTCTTCTAAGTAGTTTAGCTGTGAAGGACAGACAGTGGAATAAAAGCAGAAGGAATATAGAGGGAAAAGAAACACATTTTAATAATAAAGATAATTGATAATATGAAGTTCTTGTGAGATCCAAGATGTCTGAGGAGGTGTAGCCACACCAACTTCAGCTGCTCTGGGGTATAAAAAGAACAAAGGAAGGACCAAAGGACCAGTTTAGAGGTTTGTCTTGATTAATCATGGAGAGCCACAGATAAACTAAAAGCCCAAAACAACTTTCTATTTGGCCCCGGGGTGTATTTCCTGACACTTTTTTGTTTCCTTTCATAGTCCTACTTCCTCAGACCTAAGGCAGTCTGCAGAGATAAAGCCCAGGGTTCACATCACTGGGCCTGCAGGCAAGTTAAATGCCCTGAATATTCACCCACCTTAGTGTTTGTCCAGGTATGGAGAACTCATAATACTTTTTTTTTAGATTTTTAAAATTTATTTGAAAGAGTTACAGAGAGAAGGAGAGGCAGAGAGAGAGAGAGAGAGAGAGGTCTTCCATCCACTTGTTCACTCCCCAATTAGCTGTAACAGCTAGAGCTGCACTGTTCTAAATCCAGGAGACAGGAGCTTCTTCCGGGTCTCCCACCTGGGTGCAAGGGCCCAAGGAATTGGACCATCTTCTACTGCTTTCCCAGGCCATAGCAGAGAGCTGGATATGAATTGGAGCAGTCGGGACTTGAACCGGCGCCTGTATGGGATGCCAGCACTGCAGGCAGAGGCTTTACCTGCTACACCACAGTGCTGGCCCCCATAATACTTTTCTTTATTCTAGTATTCTCTAATACTTTAGGTAATTCTATAAATACATGAAACAATGGAGTGAGGGTAGAGAAGATACTGAGCTACTGGACCTTAGCCATGGCATTTTAAACCCCAAAACAATAAAATATGTCTATCAAACAAAATCTTTTTCATCTTCCACTTGCTACATATAAATTTCCCAGAGAAAAAAAGAAAAAGAAGAAGAAAAAAAAAAAAAAGAAAAAAAAACCTTGTTAGCCTAAGGCTGCTTAACTGTCCACAACAAAATTTATGTACCTTCACAAACTTTGTAAGAGTACTAAAGTTCCATCTACTTTTACTTTCTTCTAGCTTAGCAAAACCATCTGTCTCAGTCTGTTTGAGCAATTGGTCTATATGCCTTAGATTAGTCATTTTTTAAAATAGGACTTTATTGTTCACAATTTTGAAGGCTGAGAGGTTCAAGATGCAGACCTAGTAGACTGAGCATCTGCTCAGGGTCATGTACATCACGGATGGTCCTGTTGGACCCTCGCAACACAGAAGGAAGATACAATCTCCTTTAAGCCTCTTTAAAAAGGCATTAATTTCCCTTAGGAAGATAGAGCCCTCAGGACCCAAATACTCCCTACAGGTATCTTAATGCTATCACACAAGGGATTGGATTTCAACATACATTTTGGGGTGACACAGACTTTCAGAACATAACATCATCTCCATCTCTTCTTATTCTGGAAGTCTACCTCTTTGACTGCTTTTAAGAAATATTTGTAGGGAATGTGAATATATCACCCAGCAGTTAAGATGCCATTCGGGACTCCCACATTCCATAACAGACTGGGTTTAATTTCTAGCTCTTGTTGTTGACTCAAACATTATTCTATCTCACACCCTGGGAGGAAGCAAGTGATGCTTGTGTCCCTGTCACCCTCAAGAGAGATCTAGATATAAAGTTTGTGACTGCCGGCTTCAATCTGGCCCAACCCCAGCTGATGCGGGCATTTGGGGAATGAACCAGATAAAAGAGCATGCCCTATCTCAAATGTGTGTGTGTGTGTGTGATTGTACATATATATATATATATATATATATATATATATATATATATGAAATCACTCAGGAGTATCTAAAACTTAGAGAAAATATCTGAGTTTTTTTCCTTCACTATTTCTTTCCCTATTTCTCAGAAATTTTAGAAAGGAAGCTATACCATACATTTTGTGTAGGGTATATTAGAGTGTCATCTTGTGTCAGAGCAAAATTTGTAACTATTGGATGTCTCTACAATGGCTGCTATTAAAAGTAGATAATATAAAAATCTTTACATATTCCATTCAAGTATCTACCATGATATATTTTCCTTTTGATCAAAAACCAAATACAAATTTAGCCTTTCATTACATGAGCTGTTAATTGGTATATGATCATTCACAAATTAATTTTCAAATAATCTCTGGAGTAGGCATTGTAGCACAATGGGTTAAGCCACAGGCAATGATGCAGGTATAACTTAAAGAGACCTAACTGGAGTCTTGAGTGCTGCTCATCTGATCCAGCTCCCTGATGATGTACCTGGGAAAACGGGAGTGATCCAAGGGCTTGGGCTCCCGCCACCCACGTGGGAAACCTGGATAGAGTACCAGGTTCCTGGCTTCAGCCTGGCCCAGTCCTGGCCATTGTGAACATCTGGGGAGCGAACCAACAGGTGGAATCCATGCTCTCTCATCTTTCTCACTCTCTCTCTGTCACTCCTCACAAAAATGATTTCTGTCATAAATCACAGCAACATGTAGTTTATAAGAAAAAGAATGTAAATTGACACAATTTGTCAATAAAATCCACTACAGTAGATTATTGTAGCATATGGAGTAAGATGAAGAAAACAATTAAAAACATCTGATTGAAACCAATCATTAATGCCACAAGAACCTAACCTGACTTTTTTGTAACAGTAACATAAGAATTATTAATGCTCAATTAAATTGAAACATTCTTTACTAAGTATTTTAATTCCTTGGGTATAAAAAAAATGGAATAGTCTCCCTCTCTCCCCAAACAGAGAAAAAAATCTAATGACATATATTTTTCAAGATAAAAAATTTAACTAGAGAACAGATATAAAGTGTCTACAGAAACAATTAAATTATTTTATGCTAGATACCTGATAGAAAACTGTATGTTTCTCAATGGAATATTTATTATTTTACTCTAATTTTAGAAATTCTCAGGTAACTTTGAGAGGTCAAATTATCACATAAAATTATGAAATAATTTAAATTCTTTCATAGTAAACTGCGAATGTTGTTCATTATATCTGTTCATTTGGCTTTAAGATATGTTAGACTTTCTTTCTTTTTTAGCTTAAATGAAGAGCTAACTGCAAATGGTATAAAGAATACCAGATTACAACTGCACCAGATGTTTGATGCAATATGTAAAACCTGTCACATAAAGTAAGAGAAAAGTTATTTTTAAAAGAATATTTGAGCATATAACTCCCATTCATCTGTTCTTTTCCAGACTATACCCTGACTTTTATATAAATTATAAAAGGTGGTTCCATAGATGAAAGCTGTTTGTAATTTGTAGAGACCATTTTCTTGTCAACTTGGTAGTCTTTCTCATAGCTGTTTCATTATTAGGCAAACCAATTAACTGTGCTCAGAGTAAGCCACATATGCTAAGTACACAATTTGTATAAAGTTCTATTCTGTTCATTACCTTTATTCCAGTGATGTTTTCCTTCTGACTTGGAGTAGTAGGTTCATTTTTTTTAATAAGAATTTTGTGTTAAAAATGGCATGTTGAAATGCCTGACATGAGAATTCTCAAACTGTCTTAACTAGATTTTGGCATTTAATAAGCTGTAAACTGCTGAAGCTATTTGCAGATGAAGTCTCATTTTTGTCCATCAGCAGGGGGCTGGAAGCATAATTAATTGAGTGAAAGTTAAAAGACGGACAGCACGGTTACATTTATGCAAATATTGCAGCAGAACATCTAACAGAAGAGAAAATAGCTTGCAACCCATTGGTTTGGTTTTGGATCAAAATCCACAGGGTCCATTTAAACATTGCAGATTGTGCATCTGACAATTAAGACTTATAGTGTTTTTTTAATGCTAGCAGTTATGGTAGGAATAGTAGGCAAAAGTTGAAGTCCAGAGAGACAATTCTATTTCTGCTCTCATTTTTTTTTTACCTCTCATGAATGTTAAAATACACTTGCAAAAAAAATATCAAAAATCAAATGATGCATGTGTGTTCAACCATATGCCAGGCTGTGCTGTTTGTTTCTTTTATTCATATCCCAGGCATATGTAGCCTTGCACACCAAAGGTTCCATTTAATTAAAGTTAGTTAAAAGCTTAGACCACAGAGATCAGGACAGCTGCTTGATATATTAACCTGGGTGCTGTTTGGGGACTGCGGGAAGCCTTTGACTGTGTTCTGTCTCCTATTACATATTTTGGTGGGGTTTTTCCCAGTTACTGTGTGTCTCAGAAGACTGCTGACTTCTCCTTAAAAGGTTGGGAAATGTTAACTTCCCTAATGATCACAGGAAATTTCAAATGGAAATTGTGCATATTCCTCATTTGTATGTTTCTCCTCTTCACTGTGAGGATCTGCATGACTACCTTAGTGATTGATTTTGTTGCTGGTTCCTTTGTGTATGTGCTTGATTTGTTGGCTATTCAGCAAGACGCTGCTTCCCATAGAGAAATTTCATAAGCATTATTTCTGTTTTATCTTCTCATACTTCTGTTCACAGGGTGGGTCTATCTTAGATTTTCATTTTAACTTACATTTTTAAGGAAATTCTACAGTGGGAGCTAGATTTCTTGTCAAAGCAAGGCTGGGCTTTGTGTGCACATCATAGAAGCCTATGTGTCTTCTTTGGTACTGGAAATACACAACATTTATAACTTTAAAAAACACCCTTAACTTCCATTACAACTATCTTTTATCCTCTGCAAAGTAAAAGTTTAAGGTTAAAATTTAAAAATAACATAGAATATGGTATCTTTGATGCTTTCAAGATGTGGCACAAATTTTAAATACAAATCAAAACCAAATCCGACAACAAAAATATGGACTGTGCAATGGTTCTAAAAGAATCTAAGCTCAAGGAATTATAAACATTAAAATATGAAAACATACTAAAAAATGTAATGTAAATGAATTCACAAGATTCAAGATTCAACTGACATTCTCCTATTATGTGTATTTTTATGAAATTTGCTCATTACTATAAGGTTATTATTGAATAACAATGTTCCTTCACTTACATCAAGACATAAAGATGCGGTGAAGACATTTTCTCTAGAATGCCATACCTTTTCATAAGTACATGACTTCTCATTATTCCTCAAAAATTTAATTCTAATTATGGAATAGGATTACATAATTGTCAGTATTATCAATCATTTACAATACTTTTCTAAAATGTTTTCCCTTTATAAGTTATTGCTACTTAATAGCATTTACAGTTCAAACACTGAAAATATTTCATGATTTATCTTCTGAAGAGTAACACTGAGCACCATTGATCAACAATTCCTTTCAGAAAATACAAGCTATTTAAAATTTTAACACAAAAATATTTAGCAATTCCAAATGAAATGCACAAACACAAACACACACACAAATTAGATCTAATCCTGAAAATATTCTTTTTTTTAAAAATCATTTCATTAAGTAAGTAGGAATGAGGAAATTAGTGCTAAAGTAAACTTATTTAAAGGCAAATATTTATCCAAACAGAATCTTTCACTTGTTAGACTTGCTAGTTTTCTGTTACATGTACTCTGCAAATGAGACTCTCATGATGTGCAGCATGAGATGTTTGTTTTTCCCTGTGTGTTCTTGTTTCTTTTTTACATTAATAATAACTTGAATTTTGCTATGGAAAATCATAGTAGTGTTAGATATATTGAGATCCTCCTACCTTTAACATCATTCCAAAATTTTTAAGTTGTCTAATCATTTAGAATATCCTTTACTTATAGTGAAGAGTCCGTTACTCTATAATGTGAAAATTTCATTCTATGAAGGAAAAGTATACTCTTCCTCCTTGGCTGAGAAATGTAAAACACTCTTCTATGCCATAGGACAAATACTCTGGCTTACCTAAAAATATGAGAAAGGAACTTCCTCCTTCTTCATTTTGATCTATGTATATTTTGAATTAAATAACCCAAGAATTGTTTCTCTTAGATATAAAAATGAAATTAAAATAGCAAATAGAAATGTTAACATATTAAATAACAATATATTTATTGTAAAAATACGAAAATAATTTGAAGATTTAAACTTTAGATATCCTGCTAGCTTTTTCAAATGACATGAGATACTTATGATAAAACTCAATTACAGCACTCATCCTGTTTCTTGTTTTCAAACACAAGAGAAAAATTTAAGGATATAAATTATAAAAGAATATACAGATACATGTATCTGAGTAGTAATCACTCAGCACATGTGTTACTATCGATTAATAAATAGAAAAGTTTCTAGCCTAAGGGAAACAGAAAAGAAAAGGAAAAAAAAACAGAAAGAAAAGGAAAATAATCTAGTAACATCTGTGTTTTAATGTATATCCCTCTGGGATAAGTACCAGTTAAAGCTACTAAGACAGAATGGCAATGAAATTTCTGCTGGTTGTGAGTTAGTCAAGCTTGTAACTCTTCTTGTCTTGGAAACCTCATGCAAAAGGAATATAAGAACCACAAAACCACTTCTTAAGAAGTCAATGCCAAATTTACTCTACCAAAGTAGATTATGAAATGTTATAAACAATATGTTGTAATGGGATTAAACACTACACTTATGGGAACAATTAGATCTCTGCAAGGATTCAATCTATTATAGCTAGAGTGTTTCCAGAAGTAAATTTCAATAAATGAACCAAATATAAAATGGGATTTCATCTCACTTTTTACTTTTATTACTCAGCTCTCTCTAATTAATTAGTTCAAAATAACTAATGTTGATAAGATTTGGATCATAACACCTAAGTATAAAAATATGTATTCAGAGGTCATATAGATATCCAAGTTTATTTTTCTAGGAAAAGAGATGAAGGGCATTGACATGGTAATTCATTGTATATTATTTATAATGTCTTAGACATAGAAAGCACTATCTTGGCCGGCGCCATGGCTCACTTGGCTAATCCTCCACCTACAGCGCTGGTATACTAGGTTCTAGTCCTGGTCGGGGCGCCGGATTCTGTCCCGGTTGCCCCTCTTCCAGTCCAGCTCTCTGCTGTGGCCTGGGAGTGCAGTGGAAGATGGCCCAAGTGCTTGGGCCCTGCACCTGCATGGAAGACCAGGAGGAAGCACCTGATTCCTGGTTTTGGATTGGCAGATTGGCGCAGCACTCCAGCTGTAGCAGCCTTTTCGGGATGAACCAATGGCTAGGAAGACCTTTCTCTTGTCTCTCTTTCTCTCTTACTGTCTAAATCTGCCTGTCAAAAAAACAAAAAAGAAAGCATTATCTTTACTTCAGAAGGAATAAATCCTTTTTTACTGGAATATGCAAGTCAATTGGTATATGAGTTCAGTAATTTTCCCCTTCTGATGGAAATATTTTTAATGGAAGGAGAAAAAAGTAAATACATTTGTATTTTGGTTAATTTTTCCTTATATATTCAAAAAAATTGCAAATTAATTTAAATAATAATGGCAAACAAGAGCTCTTCTGTATTTAAAACACATATTTTATAGTCATTTTCTCATTTCATACTAATTTTGCAAATAAGAAAACTGGGGAATAAAAATTTAAATTATTAAATAAATGCACTTGAAAGGAGGAAGAATCAGGGTTTGTTTTTTTTTAAAGATTTACTTATTTATTTGAAAGGCAGAGTTACAAAGACAGGAGGTCAAAGAGAAAGAGAAATCTTCCAATGGCTAGGGTTGGGTCAGGTCAAAGCCAGGATCGTAGAATTCCATGCAGGTCTTCCACATGAGTTGCAGGGATCTAAGCACTTATGCTGTCTTCTGCTACTTTCCTAGGAACGTTAGCAGGAAGCTGAATTGGAAGTGGACCGACGGGGTCTCAAATTAGCACTGTGCCATATTACTAGTTCTAAGAAGCAGAATTTGAGCTTAGGTCTGTTGGACCCCAATGTCCCAGTTCTTAATTGTATTAAAATTACCGGTAAAGGGCCATGCTGTCATATAGCAGGTAAAGCCATTGCCTGCAATGCCGGCATCCCATATGGGCGCTGGTTCAAGTCCCAGCTGCTTCTCTTCCTATCCAGCTCTCTGCTATGGCCTGGGAAAGCAGTGGAAGATTACCCAAGTCCTTGGGCTCCTGCACCCATGTGGGAGACCCAGAAGAAGATCGTGGCTCCTGGCTTCGGATCAGTGCAGTTCCACCCATTGGGGCCATCTGGGGAGTAAATCAGCAGATGGAAGACCTCTCTCTCTCTCTCTCTCTCTCTCTCTCTCTCTGCCTCTCCTCTCTCTGTGTAACTCTGACTTTCAAATATATAAATAAATCTTTGGGAAAA
Source organism: Sylvilagus floridanus (assembly GCA_949820135.1). Taxonomy (NCBI): domain Eukaryota; kingdom Metazoa; phylum Chordata; class Mammalia; order Lagomorpha; family Leporidae; genus Sylvilagus; species Sylvilagus floridanus. Next base: position 93,514,218 of record OX463230.1, read on the forward strand.
AAAGAAAGAAAAAAGCTACTAGTGGTAACTTTCCAATAGAAAATTGACCATTTTAATTGGGCAGTTTCTTAGGTTTTTTGAATGTTTAAACATTTCGTTCCTTTTTTTCTCCCTTACTTACTGAATTAGATTAAATATAAGAATATAAATCATTGGAGCTTTGTTTGAATTCTTACCCTTCCATTTATTAGCTGAAAGATACTGTGCAAATTATTCATAGAAGTCATGGCATTTTAGAGAAACTGAAGTGCATTACAAATACTTAAAATGGTAGATGTAATGATAATCATTTTTGTCCCTCTTATTTAGATGTATTTGAATTTTAAAACATTTTACAAAGCTTGATATACTTTCTTGCAGTATAGCAGAAATTAAATAGATTGCTAATTTTCCTCTCAGTTTGATAACAAATTTTTAACACCGATTTACGGTGCATCCAAAAATAATTTATGAACTAAAAGAAAACCTGTTAATCACTCTCTATATCTTTAATAGAAGGTTCTATAGACAGCATTGTTAGAAAGTACTAGAGTTATCCATGCTTTAGGTGAAGAAATTATTGAAAGCTTAGCATTAATGTATAAAACTATCTAAAAATGTGTAACAATGAAATTAATTAGTTACATGTGGTATAGATGGTTACAGTGAATTTGATCTGTACTTTGAGCAAAAATACAAGAATGAAAGATACAATAGTAAGACAAAAAAACAGTGTGGGGACAAATGCAGACATAATTCCATGAGAGAACATACTGGAACCGTGTAAAAAATGTAGGACAAAGGAAATTAGCCCAAGTTCAAATGACAAAATGAAATGAGGTTGTAACACTTAAGGAAAAAGTGGGTTTAAATTACCCAAGGAACTCAAAATCAGAGTTTATCAGAAGAAAACCATCTAATATGTGGAAAAATACTGCAAAATAAAATATTATATCATAAAATTTTTAGAGTTGAAAAGATAGTAGAAGGAATTATTACAATATGGAAAAGTGATCTTGATGTTATAAATGTGCTTCTGAGGTACATGAATCATTTATTGATCTCATCCTTCTCTCTCTCTCCCCTTCTGAATACTCTTTTTTCCTTTCATTTCATGACCTTCTTCTCTCATGGTAATAAAAGTGTATAAAATGCCAGTAGTATTAAAGAGTGAGCAGTTATATGATGAAGATGACTTGACATTTACTTGTCTGCTATTTTGACCAACTTCTGTAAAATAATCTGGAAACCATCTGATAATTTCACGATGTTGTCCTAGCTAATTTCATTTTTTTCTGATGGTTTATGTATCTTAAATGCCCTCCCGTAGTTTTACTATGAATGGAATGTTTGAATTCCAGAAAAGGCTGAAACGGAATGATTCTCTTCACCCAGGACTTGTTAATATACTCCAGAGAAATAAGAAGTTAAAATAAATCAGAAGAGGAATATCATCTGAAGTTATAGAGTCATTTAAGAATTTTAAGAATCCATCATTTGGCAAAGCTACTGCTTAATATAAGAATACTTCAAAAAGTCTGTAGTAGAATGGAATTAAAATATAAGTTTATTTTAATGCAAAAAGAAATCTTTGAAATCCATGCATAGTTTTGTGCTTGAATTTTTCCACAAACATTTTGAAGGTCCCTTCTTGTGTAGATACTTTAATAACTAACATTGGCTGAATGCTGCAAAGTACCCAACCTTCTCTCGTAAACTTTATATGGGTTACATCAAGGGAGGTAATATTATTTTTGTCATTCTCATCGTGCACAAAAGGAAACTGAAAAGTGAATTATAGAAAGCAAAACTTTTTTGTCAAATTTTATTAATATAACATAATTTTACATTTAATACTTTTCTTTTTTTTTGATGTCCCATTTTTTTTAATAACGCTTTTATTTAAAGAATATAAATTTCCAAAATACAGCTTATAGATTACAATGGCTTCCCCCCCATAACTTCCCTCCCACCCACAACCCTCCCCTTTCCCACTCCCTCTCCCCTTGCTTCACATCAAGATTCATTTACAATTCTCTTTATATACAGAAGATCAGTTTACTATATATTAAGTAAAGATTTCAACTGATTGCCCTCACATAGCAACACAAAGTGAAAAATACTGTTGGAGTACTAGTTATAGTATTAATTCACAATGTATAGCACATTAAGAACAGAGATCCTACATGACATATTTTTTTTAAAATTGATTAATTTTCTATGCAATTTCCAATTTAACACCAAGATTTTTTTTTCATTTTTAATTATCTATATACAGAAGATTGATTCAGTATATACTAAGTAAAGATTTCATCAGTTTGCACCCACACAGAAACACAAAGTGTAAAATACTGTTTCAGTGCTAGTTATAGCATTACTTCACATTGGACAACACATTAAGGACAGATCCCACATGAGACGTAAGTACACAGTGACTCCTGATGTTGATTTAACAATTTGACACTCTTGTTTATGGCGTCAGTAATCTCCCTAGGCTCTAGTCATGAGTTGCTGAGGCTATGGAAGCCTTTAGGGTTCGCTGACTTCAATCTTATTCCAACAGGGTCATGGTCAAAGTGGAGGTTCTCTCCTCCCTTCAGAGAAAGGTACCTCCTTCTTTGATGGCCCCATTCGTTCCACTGGGATCTCACTCACAGAGATCTTTCATTTAGGTCTTCTTTTTTTTTCCAGAGTGTCTTGGCTTTCCATGCCTGGAATATTCTCATGGGCTCTTGAGCCAGATCTGAATGCCTTAAGGACTGATTCTGAGGCCAGAGTGCTATTTAGGACATCTGCCATTCTATGAGTCTGCTGTGTATCTCGCTTCCCATTTTGGATCATTCTCTCCCTTTTGATTCCATCAGTTAGTATTAGCAGACACTAGTCCTGTTTGTGTCATCCCTTTGACTCTTAGACCTATCAGTGTGATCAATTGTGAACTGAAATTGATCACTTGGACTAGTGAGATGGCCTTGGTACATGCCACCTTGATGGGATTATATTGGAATTCCCTGGCACATTTCTAACTCCATCATTTGGGGCACGACTGATTGAGCATGTCCCAAATTGTACATCTCCTCCCTCTCTTATTCCCACTCTTATATTTCACAGGGATCACTTTTCAGTTAAAATTTGAACACCTAAGAATAATTGTTTGTTAATTACAGAGTTCAACCAATAGTACTAGAATGAAAAAAAATACTAAAATGGATAAAGTATTACATTGTACAACAACAGTCAGCACAAGAGCTGATCAAGTTACTGTTTCTCATAGTGTCCATTTCACTTCAATAGGTTTCACCTTTGGTGCTCAATTAGTTGTCACCAATCAGGGAGAACATATGATATTTGTCCCTTTGGGACTGGCTTAATTCACTCAGAATGATGTTTTCCAGATTCCTCCATCTTGTTGCAAATGACCGGATTTCATTGTTTTTGACTGCTGTATAGTATTCTATAGAGTACATGTCCCATAATTTCTTTATCCAAATGTATGCTTTGAATTCCCTGTGATCTTTTGCTGTGAGGTTCCCTTCGTTTACCTTCTTTCATGTTGATGGCCGTGTTTCTGTGTTTCTGTGTGTAACACATCTTTAAGCATCTTTTGCAGGGCTGGACGAGTGGCAACAAATTCTTTCCATTTCTGTTTGCAAGGAAAGGTCTTTATTTCACCTTCATTCACAAATGAGAGCTTTGCAGGATATAATATTCTGGGCTGGCAGTTTTTCTCTCTTACTACCTGGGCTATGTCTTGCCATTCCCTTCTAGCTTGTAGGGTTTCTGATGAGAAGTCTGCTGTGAGTCTATTGGAGATCCTCTGAGAGTAATCTGACATTTCTCTCTTGCACATTTTAGGATCTTTTCTTTCTGTTTCACTGTGGTGAGTTTAATTACAATGTGTCATGATGAGGATCTCTTTTGGTCATGTTTCCTAGGGGTTCTATGAGCTTCCTGTACTAGGATGTCTCTGTCCTTCTCCAAAACTGGGAAATTTTCTGCTATTATCTCACTAAAAAGGCCTTCTAATCCTTTCTCCCTCTCCATGCCTTCAGGAACTCCTAGAACTCGAATGTTGGGTTTTTTAATAGTATCCTGTAGATTCCCAACAATATTTTTTAGATTTCTAATTTCCTCTTCTTTTCTTTGGTTTGACTGTATATTTTCCTGTGCTCTGTCTTCTAAGTCTGATATTCTCTCTTCTGCCTCACCCATTCTGTTTGTAAGGCTCTCTAATGTGTTTTTCATTTGATCTATTGAATTCTTCACTTCATTATGATTTCTTGTCACTATCACAGTTTCATGTTCTACTAGTTGTTTCATTTCAGCTTGATTCCTGCTTAATATTTCATTTTCATGAGAGAGATTTTCTACCTTGTCCATTAAGGATTTCTGTAGTTCAAGAATTTGTTTTTGAGTACTTCTTAGTGTTCTTATCAATTTTTTGAGATCTGCTTCTTGCATTTCTTCTATCTCATCATCTTCATAATCTTGAATTGGGGTGTCTTTTTCATTTGGGGACGCCATAGTGTCTTCCTTGTTCTTATTACCTCGGTTTTTGCGTTTGTTGTTTGGCATATTGGTTTCTTCACTGTGGTGTTTTTTTCTTGTTATACTATGACTCTAGATTAAGTGGACTTTCTGCTTTTGATGGAGCCTTAGAGGCTTGAGATGGGTGTGGCCTGAGAGCTCTGTTTGGTTCCTCAGGGTTGAGGGTGTGTCAAAGGTGACACTCCCTGGTTAGGCATGGTAAATCGCTCTCTGTTACTTTGTTTTGTTTGTTTGTTTCAAAAGGGAAGTAATTCCACACAGCTGAATGGAATTGGGGGTGGTTAGCAGGCGAATGATATACCCACAGGAGCCAGAGATCGGAAGCTCTTTCCCATGGACCAGAGAGGGAATCTTTGCGTCCCTTAGTGTGGGCTCAGATTCTCCTGTAGTCTCCCACTGGGCTGCCAAGGCTACTGAACTGTAGTGTCTCTGGAGAGTACTCACATGAATTCGTGATTTCCGTGAGTTCTCTTCCCCGCCATCTCTTTCTTCACAGTCTCAGTTCATTAGCACCACACATTCATTAGGTTCTAATCTCCTGTTATTTCACCCCTCCCACCCAGAGTCAGGTTTTTCTGCTAGGCTCGGGGCCGGTGCCGACCCGAGGTCACCCTGCTTATGACGTATTCCAAAATGGCGCCTGTTCTTTGTCTTGCTCACCTTTGAGAGGTGAGCGGAGAGAGAGAAACTCGTGTCCATATGTGTCACTTTTTTTTTTCCCTCTCTCCCTCTCTCTCTCTTCTAGTTAGCCTGGTGAACTTTTCCCCGCAGGGTTTCAAGCCTTGTTCGCTCTAGTCTCCTCTTTCTGCTTCCCTGCCAGTGTTTTGGGCTATTGAGGTTCGGCTCACCTCACGTTCCAGCGCTGGTGTGTTGAATCTGCTGCTGGTGTCCCAAACTGCGGGCTCCCACGCTCTCCACGCAGGTCCACTGTGGATCACCAGTTCCGGTAGGGTTTCCTCTGCTGTTTCTTCCCCTACTCTTCCTTGAACCAGCAGTATCTCCACTTTTATTAAACTGTCTCTCCCCAGACTATCGGTGTGCTCTCTTCCTATTCCGCCATCTTGCCGCTCTCCTCTCACATGTAATACTTTTCAAGATGAAGCAGGAAAGAGTGATCTCAGGAATTTCTTTGAAGTACATACATTGAATAAATGGATTTAAATATTCTAGAATGGGAGCTGCATTTGGTCTGGGTGTCAAAATGGTGCTTGGGATTCCCACACTCCATATCGAAGTGCCTGTTTTCAAGTCCCAACTCCTTCAACTTCCTGCCTATTAGTGTCCAGTGAGGTAGCATGTGATAGTTCAGATAGCTGGATTCCTACTATCCATGAGGGAGACCTGGATGGGGTTCCAGGTTTTTGGATTTGGCCTGGACCAGCCCTAATCATGGTAGTTTGTTTCAGGAGTGAACCAGCAGACAGAAGATAGCAGAAGCCTCTGTCTGGAAGTCTCTTTGTCTCTGTCTCTCTGCCTTTGAAATAAATAAAATAAACAAATAAATAATTTAAATAAATCAATAAATAAATGGATAATACTCTAGGGTAGTGACATCCAATGAATTTTCTACAAACTCTGGAAATTTAAAATACTTTAAGTAAGACTGAAGAATTTAGTTTTAAATTTTATTAACTTTTAACTAGTTTAAGTGTGAACAGCTACAGGTACCATATTGAACAGCATGATTTAGAGCAGTAAAAGTTTGCATTGTATACTCACTTTAATCAGTTAACTTATATGTAGAATATTCTATAGCCTGCAACCTTAAAATTGTAAGACATATCATTGAAAATATTCCATTGACATTTCAAGATCTAGGATATTATCAAGTAAAGAAATATTAATTTTCCAGTAACCAAATAAACATTGTTGTCTTGGCACTATTATACTAAATACACATCATCTCAAATTTGATAAACACACAAGAACTCTTAGATAAATGGAATAAAACATTTTTAAAACTAATTTTTAGTAGGTAGCTCCAAGTTTTAATTTTAAACCTGTATTTCATAATGAAGATTTAGAAAGATGTAGGGGAAATATTCCTAGAATCAGTCTCTTTCAAAGGAATCATGTTACATATATTGCACAGTTGGTCATGCGTTCATAGAGGTAAACTACACTGAAGCATCTGGGCATGATGGATACTGATTTTAAAAGGGATGGCTATCAGCTCTCCTGTTTGTCCAGGCTATGTTTAGGCTGCCCATTTATTGTTATTATTATTATTATTAAATAAAAGGAAAGAAAGGAAATTTTTAAAAGATTTATTTAGTATATACTAAGTAAAGATTTCATCAGTTTGCACCCACACAGAAACACAAAGTGTAAAATACTGTTTCAGTGCTAGTTATAGCATTACTTCACATTGGACAACACATTAAGGACAGATCCCACATGAGACGTAAGTACACAGTGACTCCTGAAGTTGATTTAACAATTTGACACTCTTGTTTATGGCATCAGTAATCTCCCTAGGGTCTAGTCATGAGTTGCCGAGGCTATGGAAGCCTTTAGGGTTCGCTGACTTCGATCTTATTCAGACAGGGTCATAGTCAAAGTGGAGGTTCTCTCCTCCCTTCAGAGAAAGGTACCTCCTTCTTTGATGGCCCCATTCATTCCACTGGGATCTCACTCACAGAGATCTTTCATTTAGGTCTTCTTTTTTTTTCCAGAGTGTCTTGGCTTTCCATGCCTAGAATATTCTCATGGGCTCTTGAGCCAGATCTGAGTGCCTTAAGGGCTGATTCTGAGGCCAGAGTGCTATTTAGGACATCTGCCATTCTATGAGTCTGCTGTGTATTTTACACTTTGTGTTTCTGTGTGGGTGCAAACTGATGAAATCTTTACTTAGTATATACTGAATCAATCTTCTGTATATAGATAATTAAAAATGAAAAAAAAAATCTTGGTGTTAAATTGGAAATTGCCTAGAAAATTAATCAATTTTTTAAAAAAATATATCATGTAGGATCTCTGTCCTTAATGTGCTATACATTGTGAATTAATACTATAACTAGTACTCCAACAGTATTTTTCACTTTGTGTTGCTATGTGAGGGCAAACTGTTGAAATCTTTACTTAATATATACTAAACTGATCTTCTGTATATAAAGAGAATTGAAAATGAATCTTGATGTGAAGCAAGGGGAGAGGGAGTGGGAAAGGGGAGGGTTGCGGGTGGGGGGGAAGTTATGGGGGAAGCCATTGTAATCTATAAGCTGTATTTTGGAAATTTATATTCTTTAAATAAAAGCGTTATAAAAAAAAGATTTATTTAATTATTTGAAAGTCAGAATTACACAGAGAGGAGAGGCAGAGAGAGAGAGGCAGAGAGAGAGAGAGAGAGAGTGAGAGAGAGAGAAAGAGAGAGGGAGAGAGGTCTTCCATCTGATGGTTCATTCCCCAATTGGCCGCAACGGCCAGAGCTGCACCGATCCGAAGCCAGGAGCCAGGAGCTTCTTCTGGTTCTCTCACACAGGTGCAGGGGCCCAAGGACTTGGGCCATTTTCTACTGCTTTTCCAGGCCACAGCAGAGAGCTGGATAGGAAGTAGAGCAGCCGGTTCTCAAACTGGCACCCATATGGGATGCCGGCACTGCAGCCCAGGGCATTAATCCATGCGCCACAGTGCCGCCCCAGAAAGAAAGTTTTCTTCTCTCTCTGCTTAACAAATTACTATCAGCTTGATAAACCATGTCATGTATAACATAGGATTCCATCCTTTTCCCATTCTGTATGTAGTGGTTCATTCATGAGTATATGTCATACAATTTTCTTTTAAGTACGAGAAAGTGACCATGAAGTTACCCCTGCCATCTTTTCTCTGGCTTATTTTCTTTCTTTTTAAAATATATATTATTTTCCCTTCTTTTGTTTAAAAATATTTATTTATTTATTTGAAAGGCAGCATTACAGAGAAGCAGAGGCAGAGAGATAGATATCTTCCATCGACTGGTTCACTCCCCACTGGCCGCAAAGGCTAAAGCTGGACCAATCCAAAGCCAGGAGCCTGGATCCAGGAGCTTCTTCTAGGTCTCTCACGAGGGTGCAGGGACCCAAACACTTTACGCCATCTTCTATTGCTTTCTCAGGTCATAGCAGAGAGCTGAATCAGAAGTGGAGCAGCCATGTATTGAATCATTGCCCATATGGGATGCCAACACTGCAGATGGTGGCTTTACCTGCTAAGCCACAACACTGGCCCCTTTTTTCCATTATTAATGGCACACCCTGTTTTTTTCCATGTAAAAGTTTACTAGGGGTGGGCATTGTGGTGCAGCAGGTAAAGTCATGGCATGAAGCGCTGGCATTGCATATGGACACTGGTTCTAGTCTCGGCTGCTCCTCTTCCGATCCAGCTCTCTGCTATGGCCTGAGAAAGCAGTAGAAGATGGCCAAGTTCTTGGGCTTGTGCACCCACGTGGGAGACCCGGAAGAAGCTCTTGGCTCCTGGCTTCGGATTGGTGCAGCTCCAGCTGTTGCGACCATCTGAGGAATGAACCAGTGGATGGAAGACCTCTCTCTCTGTCTCTACCTTTCTGTAACTGTCTTTCAAATAAATAAAATAAACCTTTTTTTTAAAAAAAAAAAAAAGCTTACTTGATGTCTTACTTTTTGGAAGTACATGTTAGCTTCTAGGATTCAAAGTAGGTATAATTAGATGTTAAAGATAAGTATACAAATAAACAATTACCTTTTCTCTGCACAGTTATATATAATAAATTATTTTATATTTGGGTATTGAAATTTTGAATTAAAAAATGTGAACAAAGAAGAGCGAGTGCCCATTGACAAGACTCAACTGATCCCTAAGTGAACATGAGGTAAAGTAACTAGAAAAGAATCATTTTTTTCCAAAGTATTTCATTATTTGGGAATTAGGTAACCTGGATGGATCTACCGTGCTGAACAGAAAAGCGCATAATGATTGTGACAGTGGAAAACTCTTTTCAAAATCAATTTGAGATTTGTGTATAGCCCTTGTCTATATTTCTGTGGAACTGTGGTCTTTCCACTTTTTACTTTTTGAACTCTAGTGAAGCATTAAGCCAGTGATTATAAGGCAAATTGAAATATGTCATTGCAAAAATTACAAGAAAGAAAGGAAGGAGGTAGGATGAAGGGAAGTATCATTATATTCTTAGAATTGTATCTATGAAATACATGAAATCTATTTTCTTGATTTTAAAAAGCAAAAAAATAAAAATTTAATTTCACCCTATCCAGGAACAAAAGAGGATGTCCTAAAAATCATAGCCACTGAGGACAAACATAGGAAAAGTCCAACAAACAAGCAAAACCACCAGAAGCAAAGCACTTGAAAAAGTATAAAAATGTATCCTGAAATTAGGCATCCTTTTAAATTTCTTCCCTCATTTTCATAAAAGAAATAATTTGGAAAGCCAAGAAAACAACAAATACCAAGAACCTTGACTCTCTATGTAATTAGAAGGCCATACAAAATCCTTGTAAACATTTTATGAACAATTTAAAACACACAAGGGAAAGTAGTAGTTATATTATGTTGATGCTTACGTCTTCCAATTCAAGCTGAGCAAACTGCCAACAAGACACAGGTGCATAAAAGATGAGCAGGTGAGAGAAATAAAATGTTATTGTGGGGAAAATATTATCTTTGTCCATTATGCATTTACCTTAGGACACATTAGCACATCTGTTATATATTTACTAGAGCACAGGTTTATGTGAACAAGTTTTATGAAGTTATCATTAAAAAATTTACTTTTTTCTTTTCCCCAGATACATGGATACTGCTCTCAGTTGTTATGTCTGGGTTGTGGCTTAATAAATACATTCTAATTAACTGCATTTAAAATTTTTCTAGGAATCTTATTCAGTGATGAGATCATTCTCAGAGAGTTAGACATTGAGAGTAGCACACAGTGTTAATTACGTGATTTTGAAATTTTGTTATATTGTTGTTAGTTTGTTTTGAGTCTTCCCACTAGAAAACCTGATTGACAGCTATTCTAACTGAGGTTTGCAAGTTTAAAGAAGAAGTACTGTGAGAACTAATTGGATTCAGGACAACTGGGCGCCCAGCAGATCTTGAAGGGATTTAGCAACAAGGTCCAAATTTTAAAAAGCCAAATATATTACTTTATTTACTCTGTTTATATTTTTAATTATCTCAGTATTCATACTCAGGTAAACAACAAATTCATCTTGTTAGTAAAATGCATACAGTAACAAAATTAATGAAAATGTCTATTATTTATATAGAATTTAAAAGTGGTTAGAGAGAGGCCAGTGTGGCAGGTAAAGCCACGCCTCCAACCCGGTATACCATTTGGGTTCTAGATTGAGTCCCAGCTGCTCTCCTTCCCATCCAGCTCTCTGCTAATCGCCTAGGAAAAGCAGCAGAGGGTGGCTTGAATGATTGGGCCCCTGCCACCCATGTGGGAGACCCAGATGAAGCTCCTGCCTTCTAGCTTCATCCTGGCTGAGCCCAGATCTTTGTGGCCATTTGGGGAATGAACCAACAGATGGAAGATCTTTCTCTGGCTCTCCCTCTCTCTTTCTTAACTCTGACTGTTAAGTAAATAAGCAGATTTTTAAAATCATTAGATTAGAATCTAGAGGTAAAGACAGTTATTGGATCTGTCTCATCTGGGCTAACCCATCTTGAGAAAGTCATTCAATTTCTCTGAGGTTTTGAATTAGTTGATTTCTTTTTTTTTTAAGATTTATTTATTTGAAAGTCAGAGTTACACACAGAGAGAAGGAGAGGCAGAGAGAAAGAGAAAGAGAGAGGTCCTGCATCTGCTGGTTCACTCCCCAACTGGCTGCAATGGCCGGAGAAGCTAGGAGCCAGGAGTCTCCTCCTGGTCTCCCATGTTGGTGCAGGGGCCCTAGGACTTGGGCCATTCTCCATTGCTTTCCCAGGCCACAGCAGAGAACTGGACCAGAAGTGGAGCAGCCAGGACTCGAACCAGCGCCTATGTGGGATGCCAGCACTGCAGGCAGCGGCTTTACCCACTACACCACAGCACCAGCCCCGAATTAGTTGATTTCTAAAGACCACACCAGCTGTAAATATATTTAATATATATGTGTTTATACAGGCTCATATATAATTATATATATTTATGATTTATGCATGGTTTTAATTAAAGTTATATTTCTTACTGCATGTTTTTTCTAGAAAATATAGTTACATATATATACACATATATACATAAGAAAAATAACTTTTGATTAACAATAAATATATTTGCTTATACAGTACAATGTAACGTTTCAACAGACATAAAATGTGTATTACATTGGGATAATGAACATGTTTCCCTCTTTGTCATTACTTTGTGATTGGAAACTTGTAGCTCCATTCTTCCATTTGTCTATAAAATACATAATAGGTTATTGTGTTAACTGAAATAAGCCAGACACAGAAAAAATAATTTAAGCATAATTATAATCACTTGAAATAATGATGGTATGTATTCATATCTCAGTCATATTTTGTGCAAGATATATGCACACATTTTTTAAAAATTTGATAATATCCTACCAATTTAACCAGCTTGTTTCAGGTTCAGAATCATTTAGGACTTTCCATATGTTAAGTTTTCTTGCAGAGAGTATAATTTTTTTGTTATCAGGTCATTCTCTAATGTGAATTCAACAAGTACTGACGTAACACTGATTTAACCAGTTCTCTATTAACACAAGGTAGTTAAATTGAAATTGCTTGTCCATCACTCTTTCTATTCTGACATTTAAGACATTTTTCTAACCATAAGGTTCCAGAATTTCTTGAGTTCAGCTATATCCTGAACTCTTCTCGAGATCTCTCTTTTAGTACTTAAACTAGGATGAATAATTTCCTAGGACATACAATCAGAATAGAAATTACAATAATCTCAAAACAACAATGACTTTCTGATCCAGAATTGCTACAATTATTTGGTCCATGCTTCGTTACTTAACTTGTTGTGGGACAAGCAAACCCAACTTCTCATGCAGGCAGCTATGTTTTCCTGTGTGTGTAAAGTTCAGTTCACAGGGACAGAGAGAAAGAGTATGGAAAGGCATTTTGGGTGGCATGTAAGAGCTGTTTTCAGATTTTATTGAACCCAGCTGTACTTATGTACTTTTTTTTTTTCTTTTTAAAATTTATTTGACAGGTAGAGTTATAGACAGTGAGTGAGAGAGAGAGAGAGAGAGAGACAGAGAGAACGGTCTTCCTTCCAATGGTTCACTCCCCGAATGGCCACCACTGCCGGGGATGCGCCAATCCGAAGCCAGGAGCCAGGTGCCTCCTCCTGCTCCCATGCGGGTGCAGGGGCCCAAGCACTTGGGCCATCCTCCACTGCCCTCCCGGGCCACAGCAGAGAACTGGACTGGAAGAGGAGCAGCTGGGACTAGAACCCAGCGCCCATTTGGGATGCCGGCGCTGCAGGCCGAGGATTAACCAAGTGAGCCACGGTGCCAGCCCCTGTACTTATGTTCTTAATCTGCAATATCCTTCTTTTATTTAAGCTACTTTTAACAATACATAAAACAACATACAAGGAAGAGAGGAATAAAGTGCAATAGAGATGAAAGCAAGAATCAATGGTTGGAGGGAAGCAACAAAAGATATAATGAAGGAAAAGAAAATAAGAGAAAAACACTAGCTGGAACTCTAAAACCTAATCTTTCTGAATAATAATAGACATTGAGATAAAGTTATTTTAGCTATTTTTTATTTTAGGGATAAACCTATAGAAATTTAACTGAAATGTAAAAGATAAAGCAAACTATTAATATTTTTATTCATAATGCCAAAATGCCAAACAGATAAATTATATACATTTAAAATCCCACAGTATCTGTGCAGCTAATAATTCCCCTACTCTTCGCCAACAGTAAACATAATCCGTTCACTTTTTCTTTCTTGCTTCATGTATTATAGCATCTAACTTTTTGTAATATATTTTGCAAAATATTTCTTTGTTTATTTTTATTTTTAAATTTTATTTCTTTATTTGTTAAGATTAAAACATTAAAACCATTTTGTTTGTTTAATATACTGAGATATATCAACAATTCTTTTCAAGATACATGCACTTCTATGTTTATTGTAGGATTATTCACAAAAGCCAAGAAATGCTATCAGCCTAAATGTCTGGCAGTGATAAATGGATAAAGAGAATATGGTTTCAATGATTTCCTCAAGCTCATAGGAAAATGAAGTTAAGAGATAAGTATATTTTGATGTATAAAGTTTTGAGGGGCAGGTGTTACAGCACACAGGTTAAGTTGTTCCCCAGGATGCCTGCATCTCATATTGGAGTGCCTGGAGTTGAGCCCTCCCTTCACTCTAATCAAGTTTCTGGTAATGTACAATCTGGGAGGCAGCAGATGATGGCTCAAATATTGGGTCCCTTCCACCTACATGACAGACCCGGTTGGAGTTCTATTGTTCTTCACTCCACTCCAGCTATCGCATGTATTTGGGCAGCGAATCTGCAGATGGACACTCTCTCTCTCTTCCTCTCACTCTTCTCTTTCTCTCTTTATAATTAAACATAATAAACTAAACAAATTATAAAAATCCATGCACAGTTTACTCTTAATATGCATTTTCCATGAACTTTTGAAAGATCCCAGGTATACACACTGAACAATTTTCTGTCATTTAAACTAATGAAATGCTGTCATTTGTAACAAAATGGAGTAGCCTGAAAGACATTATGTTAAGTGAAACAAGCCAGACACAAAAAGTAGCTCAGGATCTCATTCATATGTAGAATCTAAATGGTTGATTTTATAGCAGTTGGGAGTAGAATGGTGAATACTAAGAAGCTTGGGCGGTTTTAAGCGGTTCTAAGCCCGGGTTGGGGAGATGTTGGTCAAAGGATACAAACTTTCAGTTAGATAGGAGGAATAAGTTTGAAAGCCATTTTACAACATGATGACTATAGTAATAACAGCATATTCTATTTTTGCAAAATGTAAGAAAGAGGATGTTAAGCATTCTCACCACAAAAATGATAACTGTGTGAGTTAATGTATATGCTTTTAGGTAGATTTAATCATTCCACAGTGTATACATACTTTACCATATCATTTGGTAAATAATAAATATATACAATTTTTTCTGTCACGAAGAACAAGTGGTTTGTAAAATAAATGTTCACATGAATATTTTGAATGAAATAAAGTTCTTTGTTCTTCACTTCAGAAGCATCTTCATCTGAACATGACACATTCACTTCTGTTTACTTCTAATGCTTCTTTCAAAAATACTGACAACATGACATTTGAGATACGTTTTAGCTGATGCTGAGTTTTATATGTCTAAATTTGTTACATATTTGAATGTTCGCTCATATGGGCCAGCATCCTTTTTTTTTTTTCAACAGCCCAATCCAAAGTTAAAACTTCATCTCATTTATTTAAATGGTGCATATACAATTATTTCTACTTCAAAATTTGGTTCTCTTCCTTTGATGTTTTTCTGACAATGTTAGAGTCATATATGGTTGTAACCACTGTAATTTTACCAACATTAAATCTTATCACTTAATTCATTTCTTCCACACTACTTTTGCAAAGTAATTCTGATGTAGTCATTATTCTTGATAAAGATATCTCATATTATCAAGCAAATAAGTGCTAAGATACATGACCTTAGACCAAAATTTCAATGAAATTTCTGGAAAAACAAGGATACCAGACCTAAAGAAGCTTTTTTTAAAAAAAAACCAATAATTTAGTCTTTAGGAGACAAATCACATAGTATATAATATTCTTTCTTGATATTCCTGGAGTTTGTTTGTGATGATTAATTCATAAGCATTAAACTGTAAAAATCAATATTCATACTAAATTTGGGATTTACATATGATGATAAAACATTTTTTCATAGGCTGTATGTATATATAAATATAAATACAAATACCTTGTCCAATTTTGGCCAAGATAGAAACAGGAGATCTACAAGAGGAAAAGACAAATTTAGAGACAGACTTTATAAAGAGAATTACATGTGATTTTGTAAATAGATTTTTTTATTTGAATGGTTAATAGCAGTAGGTAGAAATAACTAAAATGGGGGGCTGGCACTGTGGCGCAGTGGGTTAAAGCCCTGGCTGAAGTGCCGGGCATCTTATATGGGCGCTGGTTCTAGTCCCAGCTGTTTCTCTTCCGATCTGGCTCTCTGCTGTGGCCTGGGAAAGCAGTAGAAGACGGCCCAAGTCCTTGGGCCTCTGCATCCACGTGGACCCCTGCTCCTGGCTCCTGGCTTCGGATTAGCACAGCTCCAGCTGTTGTAGCCATCTGGGGAGTGAATCAGTAGATGGAAGTCCTCTCTCTCTGTCTTTACCTTCTCTGTAACTCTGTCTTTCAAATAAATAAAATAAATCTTTTAAAAAAGAAATAACTAAAATGAATTTAAAATAAATTTTACCAGCAAATTATTTCCCATATGATAATTTCAAAAGATGTTTCTCTAAGTAATTGTTGGATGCTCTCCAATCTGTATGAAATTCCCCATCAGTAACTGTTCCCATACTTTAATCACATCAAATAATCTATAGCCTCTGACAAAAAAAATTCTACTTATAGAAAAAACTGGCTACAGAATGGTGAAATATTTCCTCTTGTACATCAGTTTTGAAGATTTGATTTTAGTAAGTTTATACTTATAAAATACAAATGCTTAATATATAAAAGCAATAGGCATTATGTTTATAATTTTAGTATATTAAAAGTAAATTGATCATGTAAAAATAATAATTCATATCTCCTATACATATTGATAGGATATTAATATCTTTGGTAATTTTAGCATTTTATTAAGATGGATAGCTTGTGGGAGAATATTTTTGCAACCTGTTACAAACAATAAAACATTCAAAGAAAACAGAATGAAGATTATGTGTTCATATATTTTTCATTATATTTCACTTAATACAAAGAGGGTGTGATTTTTGTATCCTCAGAATAAATCTGTCTGTCATATGCCTATGTTTCTATTATTTAATTATCAAATAATCATTTTAAAAGAGAAATTTTATTTCATAAATTTGATATTTCAACATCATAGACTTTAATAATAAAAATTTTATATCAGAAAATTCAAAGTGCATGGATTTAATTAATTGAATTAGAACTCCCTTTCTTGGGGAAGAATCAGGGGAAGCCCTGTATCCAAATTATCATGGTCACAATTGAATGAATATATTTTGGGGAGCATAGACCTAAGATGAATAAATCAGATTTTTTTTTGCACAACATAGTAAGAAAAATACAGCAAAATTGAATTGTATCAAATTCAAATGCAATGTTTAGGACATCAGTCTTAAATTTTTTGACTGATGTGACAGTGAGAGATGTATAACACAACAGACCTAGTATACACTAAATTAAAAAAAATGATTGAAATGATTTACAAAAATGTTTTACAATTATCCAAGGTATTATGTTTCCCATTTCTTATTGTATTCCATTATTTTACATGCTAATTATGACCCACTAAATGAAATTCAAGGGCCACTAACAGTCCATGACCATCAATACAACTTTGATAAAAGCTCAGGGTACTATTGTTGCTGGAATCCTATTCATTCTTGACTCCCTCACTTCTCAAATTTCAGTGAACTTTTTCTTCATCATGTAAAATATCCCAGTATGTTTCAAAAAAAATTCCACTTATAATATACAACAGTTAGACTTTGTGTCTCTGCTCATAAGCCAGGTACTCTTAACTAATCTCATTCCCACTTAAGACTATAATTACTAATCCTCAAGTTTAACTTTCTTTGTAATATATCAAATGTTTTCAGGAGTCTAGAAATTAAAGCAAAGGAAAAGGGTATTATAATAATAGCCTCTCATTGTTAGGCCTGATGCTTGCTGTACCATATTAAGAGGGAGGCTGGGAGGTGTCATAGAAGGTTGTCTCCTCCTGTAGTGCTGACATCCCATGTGTGTGCCAGTTTGAGTCCCAGCATATCCACTTTCTTGAGGCAGCTCTCTGTTGATGTACCTAGGAAAGCATGGGAGATGATCCAAGATTTTGGGTCCCTGTACTCACGTGGGAGACCTTGTGACCATCTGTGGTGTGAACTAGCTGATGGAAAATATCCCTCTCTCACTCTCTCTCTTTCTATTTCTGCCTTTCAAATAAATAAATGGCAAAGAGAATGAATATATTTCTAAAAAAAGAGTTATGAGTGAGACAGAAATTTTCATATTAATGGTTTTCTAACCAATTGTATGGATTAAAATGAAAAAACATGCTGTTAAAAATTTGCTTGCTCACTTAATAATAAACTTTAATAATATGTTATAGTGCTTCTTTGGTTTGATATATGTAAATTAAAGATTAAAAGCATATTCGTGGCCGGTGCCACAGCTCAATAGGCTAATCCTCAGCCTTGCGGCACCGGCACACCAGGTTCTAGTCCCAACTGTCCCGGTTGCCCCTCTTCCAGGCCAGCTCTCTGCTGAGGCCAGGGAGTGCAGTGGAGGATGGCCCAAGTGCTTGGGCCCTGCACCCCATGGGAGACCAGGAGAAGCACCTGGCTCCTGCCATCAGATCAGCATGGTGTGATGGCCACAGTACGCCATTGGAGGATGAACCAACGGCAAAAGGAAGACCTTTCTCTCTGTTTCTCTCTCTCACTGTCCACTTTGCCTGTCAAAAACAAAAGTATATTTGTGCAATATTTAATGACAGGGGCATGTTCTCAGACATAAATGCATTAGTAGGCAATTTTATTGCTGTGTGAACATTATAGAACTTAAAAACTTAGATGGTATATCCACTCACACCTAGACTATGTTCTACAGACTATTGCCTCTAACTCAAAAAAGTCCTATAGCATGTTACTGACCCAAATTCTGTGGGCAATTGTAATACAATGTTTTGTGTAGCTGTACATAGAAAATAACAATAAAAAAAACAGTGTAAAAGGATTTTTTAAAAGTGTATCTATATAGGGGATTTAAAGTGAATGGAGCTTGCAGGACTGGAAGTTACCCTGGATAAGTCATAGAGTCATAGAGCGAGAGACCTAGGACATTACTGGACACTACTATAGAGGTGATCAACACTGTACAAAGAACATTACATTTACAAAAATTAATTAACTTTATCTTACAATAATGTTTTTACTTTATAAACCTATAAAAGTTTTTTAAACTCTTTTGAACAAATACTTAACTTATACCACTAACACATCATACAGCTATCAAATTTTCTTTATATCTTTACTCTAAGATTTTTACTCTATTTTTAAGATTTTAATTTTTGTTTTTGAATGTTTTTGTTGAAAAAATAAGGCATAAACACACACATTAGCCTAGGTCTACACGAGGTCAGGATCCAATATCACTGTCTTCAACCCCTAAGACCTGCCCAACTGGAAGGTCTTCAAGAACAATAAAACCTATAGATCTGTCATCTCCTGTGATAACAATGTCTACTTCTAGAGTATTTCCTGATGGATCTGAGAGTCTTCTAGCAGATGTGTGACCCTTTTCAGAAATATACAACTAGTTTGTTTGTTTTATTTCTTTTACTCATCACAAATTTGCTTGTAGCAGATAATGCCCTCTGAACGTGCCTGCATATGGACAAAAACTTTTTGGTGTTAAAGTATATGTTTTCAAGCCTTTTAGAGAGTTTGTAGAGGTCTTCAAAAGCTTCTGCTAAATCCTTCACTGTGAACTGTTTTCTTCTCCATTATCCTTTTCTCTTGCCTCTTCTTAAGCTATGCATGTGTATTCCAATTCCCACAACTCTTCATTAGTCGGTTCCCCAAGAATCACCTACAGGAGTTCATCAGTGTCATCTTCATCTACACCCAGGGCAAAATTACTTGATATCCCAACCATAGACTTGTATTTGCAATCTTCATATCTCTGGGAAATTCTACAAAGTCATGGATGAACTTCTTGAGTGTCTTCTAGATGCAGTTCACATAGTTAGTGATAACTTCATACCAAGCCCAAGAAAAGTTCTTGATACAGTCATAGATGTATTACTTTTACCATGATTGCATTAATTTCTTTGTAGTGTCTTTTACCATTGTAGAAAGAGGGCAGAGGATCTCTTTAGCTGGTAAACACTAAAACCTTCCACAGGTTCTTTGTCCATTCTTTGAATTAACAGGATGGCATTTAGAAGGAGAAAGACTACTTTGACATTGGGATAAGGATCCTTCATGAAAGAAGGATGTGCAGGAGCATTATCAACAATAAGCAAAACATTAAAAGTTATGCTATTCAGAAAAGAGTTCTGCTCCACTTCACTGTCACGGTGAGTCAATAGATATCTTGGAAGAGGAGTTTGTCATCTGTAACTTATTGCTCTTTCAACGGACTAGCAGTGTGACTTTATTGTTATAGTCAAGGTCTTGGCTGGCGCCGTGACTCACTAGGCTAATCCTCCGCCTTGCGGCGCCAGCACACCGGGTTCTAGTCCCGGTCGGGGCTCCGGATTCTGTCCTGGTTGCCCCTCTTCAAGTCCAGCTCTCTGCTATGGCCTGGGAGTGCAGTGGAGGATGGCCCAAGTCCTTGAGCCCTGCACCCGCATGGGAGACCAGGAGAAGCACCTGGCTCCCAGCTTTGGATCAGCACGGTGCGCCCGCCACAGCCGGCACACTGCGACGGCCATTGGAGGGTGAACCAATGGCAAAAGGAAGTCCTTTCTCTCTGTCTCTCTCTCACTCTCCACTCTGCCTGTCAGAAAAAAAAAAAATATATATATATATATTTTCAAGGTCTTGAAAATAGCAAAGTTCTTCCACTTGTAACCTACAACATTGCACCTAAATACGACTGTTATCCTGTCCTTGAAAGATTTGGAAGCTTGCACTGACATAGTTTTTTAAGGATGATAGTTTTTCACCCATCATTTTGCAGATAATAAATTTTTATCTATGTAGAAGATTTTTCTGTGAAAGTGTTTTTCTTCCAGAATCAGCTAATCAAGAGTTCCCCAAAAATTCTTCAGATGCCTTCATGTTGGCACTCGTAGGCTCATTATTCATTTTCATATGAAATGAGATACAATGTAATGAACCATTGTTTATTATTGTTCCTGCATAATTAATCAAAGCCAATAGTAAATTTGGCATCATAGGTCTGCCTTTTCTTCCAACACTGCAAATGTTGTTAGCTTTGGCCTTGACCATAATGCTGCTGAGATGGATGCATTTCTGTGTCTGGTCTCAAACCCAGGGTGATAGAAGTTTTCCATATCTGATATAGACCCTTTTTACATTTGTATTTGTCTCTTTGCCTTCAATAAAACCAACTTTATATCAACATCTATCCTTTTGTTCTTGTTCTTCAATATTGGAGTCATGGTGGATTGGGACATGCCTGACTGGTGCGCTATGACCGTGACTGATTTCCCACTTTTGTGGAACTTAATCACTTTTAATTTCATGTCCAGGTAGATATGGTATATTTAGGAGTAATCATCAACAAAACAACATAAGATTAAAAAAGCTCAAGAAATAAGGTAAAATATGGAAGAGGTCGTTGCCAATTCAACATGGCATATTACTTTACAGTAAGCTCATTTTTTTGTAATAAATAGAAACAGTACACTCTAAAATAATGATTAAAATACAGTATAGTAAGTGCACAAGCCAGTTACATAGCCATTTATTATCATTGTCAAGTATTATATTCTGTATATAAATATAGGTTTAATACTTTTATTTGACTGGAAGTGCAATAAGTTTACACCAGCATCAAGTCATGTGAGCCTATGTTGTGCTACATTTCAATGGCAATGACATCATGTGGCAATTGAAAATTTTCCTTTCCTTTATAATTTTATGGAACCACCATTGTACAGTCCATCATTGACTGAAACATTATATTTTGCCCATGACTGTAGTCCATAGGGAACTAAAATCTCTTTGGCCCCATATTTATCTTTTAACATCAGCATTAATTTACAAGTTCATTTATTCATTTTACAAATTGTATTAAATCCTTATGACTGAAACTTTGAAAAAAATATGAATCTAAATCATCTATATTGTGTAAATACATATTAAGTGCCACTTTTACCATCAATCTATGTAGAAAAATAATATACTGTGAACTCCAAACCATGGGAAATGAAAGAGAAAGGTAAGGAGAATGGAACTTAGACTTTTTTCTTTCATATAATTATAATTTCTTAAAATTGAATGAAAAAATTAAGTGTTGACTCTGTGTTTTCCACGTGATTATTCTCTTTTAAATGTACTATCTGTTCCTTTAACATTTGGTCTCCAATCGAAGACAGATCTTCCAGAATTATTGCTGAGTTCCAAGATCATTCATATGAACCATTTTTTCTTTAGCAACTGTAGGAATCCTTATTGAAAATCAATAGAGGTTAGAATGCATCTCCATGAAATCAGATCAAATGAGACACAGAATCCTTATTCCATCTTCTCAAATCACAATCTTCTGTTATATTGCAAAGATTGTTTTCAGACAAATCAAAGCTTCTTTTGTTTTCTGTGGTTCATCGCCTTGGTTTCTGGTTCTACAAAATAGTTGATTAAAATGAGAATATTAGCTTTTGCAGGATAGACAAATTAAGTTGTTTCCCATTAGAAATGGAAACATTATATCCAAATAAGTATGTGATTGAATTAAACTCAACTTGATGGCTACATTAAGTAAAATTTGTCATTTTGTGAGATGCTAGCTCCCATATCATGAAAAGCAAAAGAGACCATCCATAGGTTGCTACCTAAAAATCTAAAAATTTCAAAGGAAGTGAAAAGCAATCTAAAAATCTAAAAATTTCAAAGGAAGTGAAAAGCAATGTGTTTATCTTTCAGTCATTAGATATCAACAGCCACAGACTCTTTATAATGATAACTCTATCATTTAGAGAAACTCTGTGGAAACAAATAGATCTAACAGGTGTAATGATTCATACACAATTGATGATGAAGTTTACTTCCACAGTTACAGGCACAGATTCCCAATTCATAGTGAGTCCCTGCAGCGATTCCAGTGCCCCTCTTTCTTCCTTTTTGCAGCTCTACTATTTCTATTAACACCTGCAGACATTCAGAGAGAAGGAGCCACAGAAGTGGCACAGCCCCTTCCTAAATAATCTTGGTTAAGAAACAGCACATTCCACTCACTCTCATATCCCATTATCTAGAAACGGCAACACCTAAGTGCAAGGATGAAAGAGACATGAAGTCCAGTGTGCTCTGCCCAGGACCAAGAGAACATCATTAAATGAACAATTCACATTTTCCTTTACATTAGCCACACATTAAACATATTTTCCAGGGAGATCATTAGGCTTAGTTGTTAAAGTACTTCTTGGGATGGTCACATCCTTTGTGAGAGTAGCTGGCATTGAGTCCCAGCCCTGTAATCTATTCCAGTGCTGTGCTAATGTGCATCCTGAGACAGAAATGATAGATAAAATAGTTGGATCCCTGTCATGCAAGCAGTTAACACAGGTTGAACTCCCAGCTCCTGCCTTTGTCTAGACCAGCCCCAGTTGTTGTGGGTATGCAGAGTAAACCAGCTGATGGGAGATCCCTCTCTATCTCTGTATCTTTCCCTGTCCATCTGTTTCTCTGCCTTTCAAATAAATAAATAAGTAAATACTTTCATTTTACTTTTTTGGGCATTGCTGAGTCTCTTCTATTATTTACTTAAATAAGAAGCCAATATATTATTAATGTTCAATTTAATATGCACCTATTGCTGGTAAAATAAAGAAAACACTGTTATGTTGCTTCTGCTAATAAAAAATAAAGACATATCTATTCCTTACAGTTTAATTGAATGGTATAACATTACAAGAAGAAAGGGCAAAATCAAGCATGTGTGTATGATCCAAGGAATCACAAATCCAGACAAATTCAGATATTTAAAAGTGAACATAATTTTGTGAAATGTTTAATTTGAAATATCCACCCACTTCTTTATGATGAACTTGATCATCAACATTTTTTTCAGTTTATGAATAGAACTGTTCTCATGTATATATTGTTTCAGGAATACTTCTGTGAGCAAAACACTTTAAAAATTGTGTGATAACAAACAACTTCAAAACAGCTTTAAAATAAAATGTTTAATTAAGAAAATACAACAAATATGGGCATAATGCCTGAGAATTCATGCTGTATTCCATTTGATTCAGAGTATAGTTTTCATGATTTATTGACAGCTGCTGTGGATGGTCCTTTATTTTCAACTCATCCCAACCTTGGTCAAACAATGCAGCCCTCCTGCTTTTTTCAATATTTTCCTAATATCTCAGCTCATTTAATTCTATTGATCCACTGAAGAGTATAATGGCACTGGAACTGGAATTAATAGCACCTCCCTTTTCCAGTGCTAAGAGCTTTCCTATTGAGTCTGTGGACCATCACACGAAATCATAAAAGTAGACAAAAAAGTAGAGTGACCTTTATCGGCTACTATTGTACTGAAAAATTCAGCAAACCTCAGAACATCATTTTCAATTTTATGGCACTGTTTTCTTAAATAATAAGAGAAGGGGGAAAAAAGGAACAACTGACCCCTGTTCAGCATTTACTTAAGCAGAATTGGCATTAATAGAGTATTCTGTCAAAAATTCAAGCTCAAGAAAATGTATGGCTTTGTCCACAGCAGCAGCTATCTTAGCAGATTGCACTGTCACTGCTTCACACAAAGCGCATTGCAACACCATTAGTGGACATAAATAATGCACAAGCTCTTATGCAGTACTCAGCTAAGTGCATGGAAACCTTGGGCTCCTGTTGTCAGAAATTCAATGGATTAGTACCTAGATTTATTTTAAGTCTGTAAAGCACTTTGTTCTTGACAGCGTTCAAAGTAGAAAGAGTGCTATCCTGAATGTGCATCTTAATACTGTCATTCCTGTCTTGTAAGAGCAGATGATATATGGGCTGCAATATTTCGTTTTAATATTTAAAGTTTTTACTGTGCAGATGCAAAGAAATATATTAATAGTTATCTGCTGTTACTTTATTGATTTGGAAAAGAACAAAGATAACCTGTAAAGTTTCACAGTGAAGCTAGTTAAATGGAGGCATTGCAATTGCATTTTAGTAAAACAGATGCACAATTTAGCCTTTATACTAAACCTTTAGAGAATAAAGGCATTTGAAAACTGACTTTCTTCTAACACTGCATGTTTGAAATCATATTTGAAGGAAATTTTCAGCACGTTTTAATTTAATTATCAGTATTTATGGTCATATTATCCCGACATCTACAGAACAACATTTTTTGATGGCTAAGTTATTTTACATAGTTAGCATTTTGTTGAACAAGAACTTCACTAAACTGTTACTCAAAATTGCTTCACTATACCTTCAGAGACTGGGGGGCAGTTTCTGCCTATAGATATATTTAGGATTTAAGCCTGATAATCTTCCATACATTGAAAGGATAAAAGATACTCTTGAGTAGATTAAAAACTCTTTTCTATTGATATCGTGGATGTAACAGAATGGAGATATCTCATGTGAAGGTCAATCTTTCTCAATTCTAAAAAGGCATACAATCTTATTTTAAAATAATAAGTTACCTTTTCACTCAGCCTCCATGGTCTATGAATTTCAATACAATTTGTTGTGATCTCACTCAATGAATTAACTATTCACTAACAAGTCATAAGGTTTTTAAATTATATAAATTTTAAATATGTAACTAATGACTATTATAATTACATATATTAAGCAGATTTATTTAAGGTATATTCATGATATCAGGTCAAAAACTCATATTCAACCATATCTAATTCTGTGATTAAAATCTGATTTTAACAACATCTTCCCAAGGTTTTCAAGACATATTTTTTCTACTTCCAAAAGTCATTGTCAAATAAAATGAAGATATGCTACATTCCATGATTTCACTAAAGAATCTATCAAAGCCACTGTTGAGAATGACAAGGTTCGTTCTCATAAAGATAACATGGGAAAAAGGCCAGTTAATTCTGCTTTAATATGCATTGACTATATCCTTAGATGAGATCATATTCTTGAGAATGAAAGTGACTTAAATAATTTTAAATTGAGGAGCTTTAATCTTCAGCCTGATAGATTCTTTTTACTCAAAGCAACTGAAAACTGACTCAAAGCATCTGAAAGTTCTGAGGAACAATTAATTTGCATATTCTGATCAGTAGGTGGCGCTTTTCCCCTTTCTGAGGGCCTACATCACAGAGTCCAACTTTTCAAGCGCTGTGAATTTTCAATACTGCCCCCAAATACCCAGTATCTCAACTAGTTAAAGTTGATTTTTAATCCTAGCAAGTTTTTAAGGATTTACATTATTGTTGATTTTTTAAAAATTGTCTCCTGATGCATCATCAAATTTTGCTACCAATGATCATAAAGAGAGCTCTGTTATTTTTTCTCTATAAACATTCATAAAGTATTACTCAGATGCTTACATTTTTTAATCATTCACCTCATTTCCAAGTAGAAAACTTCCAGAAAGAAGAAGAATCTTTAAAAAATTCCTGTAAAATGCTTATTATGAAAAACTGTGCATGGATCTCAAATTTATACTTCAAAATAAATTTATGTCTTAATTCCATTTTCCATGAACTCTTTGTGGTATTATTGAAACATTATAGAATATCTGAAATATATGGGGCCACTTCAAGTATTGTTATCATGATAAATGTACTTTACTTATGACTTATAGGAAATCTGTCATAAATGAAACATGCATGTATATTATTATCATAAAATGTATCAAGAACAGAGTAAAAAACAGAAGCCATCAATAGGAAATTTCAGCAAGAGACATTATCCAACACAATTCTATATCTAGATTCCATAAATGATGATTTATTTGCTATTCTCCATGAATTATTTTAATTTAATCAAGTCTGAGAATTACAAAGCCATTTAAACTTATTGTAAATGATAACTACAAGATTTTATAATTAGAAATACAGAGAGATTATAAAGTTACTGCCTTCAGAATGGATTTCTTAAATTTGTATTAAGAATTTGTGTCTATAATTGGTCCATTTAATAAAGCACATAATCATGTATGAATACATAAAAGCAAGGGTACAATGTCTAGAAAACATAAAGAAATATGGTGTCTATATTTTATTATTTAACATGTGATCACTTAGTAACAAAATATTACATTCTTAGGAACAACAGAATCACTTTCTGATTAAAATGAAAATGTTTTTCTTAAACATTAACTTTATTAAAATGAATATTTCAGTAAAATAAGGGCATTCAATGTTTTGATGTAATAAATTACATAAATTTGATGTAATAAAATTATACAATACCTCGATCTTCTAGACATTTTACATGCCTCTGATTTTCTTCCCCCACTTGTCTTTACCAACTTCTTTAGTTCAATGGTGTACTACTTTTGCTCTATTTAGATAAAGAAAAAAACTCTTACATTACAAAATATTTTGACAACAGTATTGCCAGATAGAAAATAGAAAGTCCCATATATCCTTTATTCCTAATAGTCTAACTTTTCTTAGCTCATTAAGCTAAATAAACATGTTTATATGATCCGGGTAATACATTTGAATTATTTTCCCCAGAACATGTAGTGTAACCTTTTAAATTGGAATTATAGCAAGAAAAAAAAATAAAGTTTTGCAACAAAATTAAGCTTACCAGATGTTTAAGTTTTCTCCTCAACAGAAATGCTATCATGTAAGTGACTGGACATTCTTTGGGATGTGGTATCTTCTCAGTGGTATTCTGTTCCTGAGCATGACTGTCCATACAAACCTGTGACAAATGTGAATGAGGACAACTCACTTCCTCTACAACTCAAAGCAATAGTGTTTGGTTATTCTAAGATTCCTTTACATCTCTCGTATCTCATCATGTCTCGTTCCCCTAAGGTAGAATTAGGTAGTGTCAAATTCAAAAGGAAGTTGTTTTTGCTTTCTTCTAGAAATGAAAGATTTTTCTAGAAGAA
This sequence comes from Sylvilagus floridanus, assembly GCA_949820135.1. Taxonomy (NCBI): domain Eukaryota; kingdom Metazoa; phylum Chordata; class Mammalia; order Lagomorpha; family Leporidae; genus Sylvilagus; species Sylvilagus floridanus. The sequence continues at coordinate 93,541,679 of OX463230.1, forward strand.
ATTATATTGTGGAATGAATATTATTTTATTGTAAAATTAAGAAAGCCATACTGATACAAGTTACTGTGCTTTAGTCATCTTAATCAAGTTTCTTGTACTTTGAAGCTCTTTTGGGAGAGGAACAAATTACATTATGTTGTAATTTACACCTTTGGGAGAATCAATATACACAGGTTATACTTTAAAAAGCATTGCTCTTTGTGTAATTCTGGGTTGTGCTTATATGGAGCCTGACATTATTAGATAACATTATAAGATATATCAAGAACAAATTCCAAACCCTCTAAATTTAAAAGGATCACTGTTACTGTGATAAATGTTAAGTATCAACAGTACTATGGTTAAACAGTCCTGAAGAGACAAAAACTGATATGATAGGCATAGCCCTCCATTATCAAGTCAGCAATGATAAAGTACAACACTTAAGAGATTTTACTAACAGTTTAAGAGTTCTGGCAGGTATAGCCTGTGTATAATGAGGCTTCTGAACGTTCGGCTCACAGAACTTGCATTTGAAGAGATAAAATACTTTACAAACTCTATTTCATTAATCTTTACAATATCTCTGTGAAGAATTATGAACACCAATCAACAGATTACAAAGTGACAGCAATGAAATATTGAATGAATTGCCAATCCTCTCAAAGAGAGTAGAAGATTCTCCTTACAATGAAGTTTTTTTTAATGCTGTTCCTCTAAGACCATGCTAAAGTGTTTAACCCTATAAGAATCAATATATTGTGCTTTGTTAGGCATATGGAAAGGTGAGTTTTCTCTGCAATAAAAGCCTGAAATCTCAACATTTTAAAAATAATAGATTAAACCATATTTTGATATCAAATTACATGACTATCAAGAGGTATATCTTCATAAAAGTCACTGTGCATAATTTTAATTCTACTGTCTACATTGATGTCAAATAAGATCTTCAATCTTGCAGTAAATTAGTCTAATCATATTATTAAATAACACATACAAGTGGTTTTAACAGCACACGGCTTGCGTTATATTATTAACAGCTCTTCAAAGGGCAGACAACATCATCACCATCAATAAATAGTTATTGACCACTTACTGCGTGTAGCTTCAGATTTTGAAAGATCATATTGTTTCCAATTTGTTAAGCTAATCTTTTATAGATCTTTTGAGTGTTGACAAACCAAACTCATACCACATCTATAAGGCAAAAAGTACTCTAGGCCTTCCAAAAATTTTGTTAATAGCATCTTAATAAATTACAAATTTATTTAGCTGTTTATGGTAATAATAAGTGTAAGAGGAAATTATGGAAACAGTTGAGAATCAAGCAATAGCATCAATATCTACCAAGCTCTAAAAGAAATATGAATTCTTCTATTTCTTTCCACCAATGTCCGTATACTTAAAAAGCATTATTTTACTCTAAACTTTGTACTGATATTATCAATGCTGTTCATCTGTCCCTCCTCCATTCTGAGTAGAGCCATTGTGTATTGGTGTATAGTTTTTCACTGCACAACTCTATAGGAAATCATTAACTTTCAGTCATTGAGAAGGACCCCATATGGAGTGTTCAGTAGACAAACCACACAATCACACACAGCAGCCTTGCATCTACATTGCCATCAGACTCATCCAAACTACAGCAGTGGTTTCTTTCTTCAGCTGCTTCCTTTATTGCCTCTTCCAATTGCTGCAGCCAAAGTGATCCTGTAAAAGTATACAACATATCATGATCTTATTTTCTATTTAAAGCTCTTCAATAGTTTTCCATTCTATTTCAACACAATTGAAATCCCTAACATTTTCAGTTGCTGTCTTTCTGCCTTAAATTCACAAGAAAGTAAATTTTTCTTTCTTTATGGGTAACTTTTTCTTTCATCCAAAAGAACACAAGTTTCTCCCGATCAAAGTAGAAATCTCAGCCGGCGCCGTGGCTCAATAGGCTAATCCTCTGCCTTGCGGTGCCGGCACACCAAATTCTAGTCCCGGTTGTCCCTCTTCCAGGCCAGCTCTCTGCTGTGATCAGGGAGTGCAGTGGAGGATGGCCCAAGTGCTTGGGCCCTGCACTCCATAGGAGACCAGAAGAAGCACCTGGCTCCTGCCTTCGGATCAGCGTCCATGGCGGCCACTGGAGGGCAAACCAACAGCAAAGGAAGACCTTTCTCTCTGTTCTCTCTCACTGTCCACTCTGCCTGTCAAAAAAAAAAAAAAAAAAAGAGTAGAAATCTCTGACTGCCTATTTAAAATTATCAGCTGTATTCCTTCTTTCTACTAATCCTGTTTAACAACTGACTAGTTTTCTTCATGTTACTTCTTATAATTAAGTAGTTTTACAATTGTTTCTTTAAATTTTTGCCAAGAAATAAGTGAATGAGTGCAATATATGAATTATCAATGTTGAGGCAGGTGTTTGATATATACTGCATCCCATACATAAGTATCTGATTGGAGTATTGGCTCTTCTGCTTCTGGTTCACTTTCCTGCCAGACCACCCCATAGGAAGCAGCAAGTGGTGGCTCAAGTGATTGGTCATTCTCACTCACATGGGAGACCAGGATTAAATTACTGTATCCTGTCTTCAGCCTGGCCCAGCCCTGGCTGTAGGCATTTGAGAAGTGAATCAACCAATAAAAGATCTCTGTCTTTCAATGCCATCACCTGCTGATTTCTAAGGTAGTCCTTAGTATGAAGCTACAATCAGAAGAAAAGCTGGGACTTGAACCAGCTGATTTGGGCATCCAAAGTGACAGCTTAACCACTGTGCCAATCCCCACACAGTTGGGTTTTTAACCTGTGACATAAGGAAGACAGAATAAAATTTAAAAAAAAATACATTTTTCTGTGCACCCAAAACTGAATGATTCTATGCTATTAAGTATTTTCTTTCTTTGTGTCATAGTGTATTCATAGATCTAATATAGATAACTATTCAGCATTTCACATGCCAATTGGCCAAAAGAAACAAACACAAAATGATTTGTACACACTAAGTTTTCATAGAAACATAACAGGTTATGAATGTTATTTTCTGGATAATCATAAATTAAGGTCATACTGGAAGTTTGTGAAGCTCCCATTTGATTAGTAGGATAGGGTAAACCGTATGCTTCAGGTGTACTATTTCCTGTATAGTTTTTTACTTACCTTACTTAAATAGTTCTCCACATGCTGTACAAGACACAGTGTTAGCCCCATTTTACAGATCATGAAGCTGAGGTTCAGAAACAATAATTCCCTCCCAGGAGTCACTCAGCAAAACTTTGTGTTAGGGCTTAAACTCAAGACTCTTTTCCAACTACATCTAGAAAAATTACTATTGTGTTAATATTAAAATTCTAAGAAGAAAAGAAGTTGATTCTTTCAAATGCCCATACTAACATATAGTTAAAAGCATGTAATTGTATACTCAATCCTCGTTGAATATGCTACTACTATATCAGAAAAAAAATGTTATGTATACAATCTTACAAAATATGGGTTATACTGTGATGAACCTTGAATGTGGGGCTGAATTTGGAACACAAATGACAGATGAGTTATTTTTTAAGATTTATTTATGGGGTCATCATTGTGGCATAGGTGGTTAAGCCACTGCTTGTGACACTGGCATGCCATATTGATGCTGCTTCATGCCCCTGCTACTCCACTTCCAATTCAGCTCCCTACTCTTGCGCCTGGAGCAGCACTGGGGGATGGCCCAAGTGCTCTGGCATCTCCACCCACCACTTGAGAGACCTGGAAGAAGCTCCTGACTTCAGCCTGGCCCAGCAGTGGCTGTTTCAGCCAACGGGGCAGTGAACCAGCAGATGGAAGGAAGCCAGGGAACTGGGAGTCTACCTGGGTCTTCCTTGTGAGTGGTAAGGGCCCAAGCACACAGACCGTCTTCTGTTGCTTTCCCGAATACATTAGCGAGAAGCTAATAGGCTGTGGAGCAGCAGGGACTTAAACCAGCGCCCATATGAGATGCTGGGCGTTGCAGACAGCAGCTTAACTCCCTAAGTCAACGCCGCAAACTAGATGAATTCTTCAGGTCTTATTTTTTCGAGAACTGTCAGTTGTTCAAGTCATTTTCATATCAGTACAAGTAAACTTTATAATATTTAATGTAAAAGTGCACATAATGCACTATGGTAATTAATTAATCTCATTAAAAAATAGTTCTATGTGTTTGACACCTGTCAAAAACTTAGTTGACAGACTTCTTTTTAAAATCTATTACACCTTCTAAGAATCTAATCATTGTGTCCAATTTACTATTCATCATTTGCATAGCATACTTATGGCTTTATTTCATATTTATCTTCTATTTTTCTCATCAGCAACTTTCAGAGTTCACTAGAAACGTCAGTGAAAATCCTGTTACTTCCACAATACATACATTTATACCATGATGAATTTGTTGAGTCACACTAAATTAAAAATTAAAAATAGGGGCCGGCACAGTGGCACAGTGGCACAGCTGGTTGAAGCACTGACCTGAAGAGCCAGCATTCCATATGGCTGGCTGCTCCTCCTCCCATCTAGCTCTCTGCTATGGCCTGGGAAAGCAGTAGAAAGTGGCCCAAATCCTTGGGCCCCTGCACCCACATAGGAGACCTGGAAGAAGCTCCTGGCTCCTGGCTTCAGATCAGCGCAGCCCCAGCCATTGCGGCCATCTGGTGAGTGAACCAGCAGATGGGAGACCTCTCTCTCTGTCGCCACCTCTCTCTCTAACTCTGTCTTTAAAATAAATAAAAAAATAAATAAATCTTTGAAAAATTAAAAATAAAGATTTCTTAATTTTGAGACAATAATGAGAAAAATGTGTATTTAATTTTACAGTGTATTTTGCTATAATTGTGTAAATTTGCTTCAGAACATATTTTAAAAAGAAGAATCTTTATAATAGTAAGAGATAATATTGTTTCTTATCAGAGCCAACTGTATAAATTGTGGGTCCTTAACAAAATGGAAATTTTCTAAAAAGCAGGAAAAAGTACCAATGAAAACTGATTTCCCTTCTTCTGTGGTGTGTCCCACCCTATCTCAACTTGTAGTGGTGTTTTTCATTTGATATTTAATATTGTTCTAAGAAAAAAACAATTAAAGCTTAAGTGAATAGCACAGGTTTTCTCTTCTGTTTTTCTAGCCTTCATTGGCTTTCAAATAAAAATATCAGCATATTTAAATCATATGGTAATCACCAAAATGACTCCATCCTTATTCCTTCTTTCATTGCTCAAGAGTGCCTTGAGCTGAGCAAAAGAGACAAATACAATCTAGATTCAGAGGATTGGAAGGAGAGAGAGAGAGGTTTGCCCGGAGAAGAAATCGGCATAGGTGCTTACAGACCGTCACAGGACTGTGGGGCCCATGCCACACACTGGAATCTGATGATGCTGGGTACCCTTCTTACTATCTGCTGGGAGTAGCAGTTATGCCTCGGCATCCCATATGGCCACAGGTTCTAGTCCCGGCTACTCCTCTTCTAGTCCAGCTCTCTGTTGTGGCCTGGGAGGACAGTGGAGGATGGCCCAAGTGCTTGGGCCCCTGCACCTGCGTGGGAGACCAGGAGGAAGCACCTGGCTCCTGGCTTCTGATTGGCTCAGTGCTGGCCATGGTGGCCATTTGGGGAGAGAACTGTTAACGCAGCTAGGAAAGCAGAGGAAGATGGACCAAATGTTTGGGCCCCTGCCACTCTCCTGGGAGAGACCTTCACTCAGCTGATTCCCTCCCTAGGTAGCCATAATGGGCTGAGGTGGGCCAGGTGAAAGCCAAAAGCCAAGAGCTTCATCTAGGCCTCCCAGGAGAGTGGCAGGGGCCCAAGCATTTAGTACATCTTCCTCTGCTTCCCCAGCTGCATTAACAGGGTGTTGAAACAGAAGTGGAACTCCTGGGACTCAAACCAGAACTCGTATGGGATGTTTGCTTTGCCTGCAGCAGCTTAACCCACTGAACCACGACACCCACCCTGATGCACACATATACTGTTAAAACAAATGTAGTCTTACCAAAGTTGTAGAACGAATATATTCATCTTTACAAATTGAGATTTTTGCATATCTGTATGGCAAGAAAATCAAGAAATAATTTAATTCTAGTTAAGATTTATATATGAACAGATAAATTAAGTGCTACATACTTTAATAACTTTTATAGTAGGATAAGAATCTAGTGTTCAAACATTAAAGATCCAATGATGGCCGGCGCTGCAGCTCAATAGGCTAATCCTCCACCTTGTGGCGCCGGCACACCGGGTTCTAGTCCCGGTCGGGGCGCCAGATTCTGTCCCGGTTGCCCCTCTTCCAGGCCAGCTCTCTGCTGTGGCCAGGGAGTGCAGTGGAGGATAGCCCAAGTGCTTGGGCCCTGTACCCCATGGGAGACCAGGAGAAGCACCTGGCTCCTGGCTTCGGATCAGCGCAGTGCACTGGCCGCAGCGCGCTGGCCGTGGCGGCCATTGGAGGGTAAACCAATGGTAAAGGAAGACCTTTCTCTCTCTCTCTCTCTCTCTCTCTCTGTCCACTCTGCCTGTCAAAAATGAATAAATAGATAAATAAAAAAGATCTAATGATTTAAGATGTAAGGACAATTTCTGTTATTTTATCTAAATTGTACACTTAAAAATTTGCAAAACTGTACACAATTCACATTTTAATAGTGAATGAATTAACAGACTCTCTAGTGTGTCAACTGATTTTCATAATAACTGGAGTTACAAAGAGCACATTTTTATTGTTGTAAGCAAACAAAGAAGTGCTAACACATAGTGTTTGCTTTTCTCTAAGATCTCTAACATCCCCAAAAGTGTCTCACCATGGACTAGTTGTAGTAACCAGGTAAGGCTACATTTTATTCTTGTAAATGAATTGTTTTGGGGGGCATTCCTAAAGGAATTCAGTCTTGTACTGCATAACACATTCAAAGATGTGTGTTATTCCTACATAACAATACACACTGTCATGTCTAATTGCTTAATTATATTCTGACAAAACAGAATGTAGAGAAGGACAGGGCCTGCTCAGTACAACCCTGCTAATGTCAGTAATCTCATTTAGCAGTTAACATGCCCCTCAACTCTGAAAGAGTGAAATGTGTTCCACTAAAAAAGAATTAAAAAAATGTTATTTGCCCTTGAATATGTGCTGCTAATTTAGAGCATGTTACTAATAGGAAATAAAAATTAGTTCCATATTTTAAGGAGAAAGGAGAAAATATTCTGCAAAAGTTGCAATTTTTAAAATGCAGATAAATTCCATCATGTGTAAAAACTGAACTCAAGTTGCTTGAGAAATGATATGCAGAAATAAAAACTAATAAAATATATAACACTAAAACTAAAACAAATAGCTAGTTTAGAAGGTGAAAGTCAAATCATTTAAAAATATTACATTTTAAAACAAGAGTCCTCATTTTTGTTGAATGTCAAATTAGCACAAATATTGGAAATACATTTTTATTCTAAGATTTGAATATTTTTATCAGTTCTGAAATATATCATTTGTGGGTTGTTATATTTTCCTGTTTTGATTGATAATATCCAATGTTATTTGATGCTGACCTTTGCAACTTCAATCAATTTCTATGTCTTTGAAGTTTCATTAAATATTGGTGTCAATAATATCTTCAAAAAACAAATATATTTGCTTTGCTTCACTAAAAGCTTGCTTACAGTAGGGGCAAGTGGTAGGCCTAGCAATCAAGATGCTACTTGACGTGCCTTCATTCCATATTGGGGTGCATGGTTTGAGTCCCAGCTTGGTTCTTGATTCCAGCTTCCTGTTAATATACACCCTGAAAGGCATCAGTGATGGCTCAAGCAATTTTCTCTGTCACTCTTGTGGGAGAGCCAGACTGAATCATTGTTTCTCCTCATTTTGACCTGGCCACACCTCAGCTGTGGGCAGCATTTGAGGAGCAAACCAGCCAAAAAAAAAAAAAAAAAGAAAAGAAAGAAAGAAAGGAAGAAAAGAAAGAAAGAAAGAAAGAAAGGTTTTTCTCTCTTTCTTCCTTTCTCATAAATAAAAATAAATAATTTGCCTGACTTTCTACGACTGACTTAAAAATGTCAAAACAGGTAAATATTTTCTCCAGACTGAGACAGTCTCATCATTTAGCAATTATGTTTTTGTGTTTTTGTGGCTATCTTCTCCTCCCCTGGCCCCGAGGCTACCCTGAGCTACAAAAAAGAAAAAGCTACTTATAGCATTACTAAAAGATGAACTAGCACTTTGCTAATGTTACTTATTCTCTGTACATCACTATAATGTAGGTGTTATTAGAGTTTCCATTGTACATATGCAGACACAGCTTTAAGCAGATTAAGCTAATTGCCCAAGGATGCATAGCTAGTAAATGAAAAAGCAAGTGTAAAATCAAGATGTGACTGATTTCAAAATGCCTGATTTCAAAGTTCACTTTGAAATGCTTTAGTGTTTTCTCATTCGTCTTTATCTTCTAACATTCTGCTTCCCTTCTTGATAGGTTTATTATAGCCATGTCAGGTAGATATCATTTTAGGTAGGTACTCATTTCTCCTCAAGAGTCTCCCTGGTGAAGACCTTTCTCTCTCTCTCTCTCTCTCTCTCTCTCTCTCTCTCTCTCACTGTCTAACTCTGCCTGTCCAAAAAAAAAGTCTTCCTTCTTGTGTTGTTCTTTCCACCTGAATTTCTCTCCGTCTGACATTCCAAATGACAAATGTTTTTCTAATGATCTATGCATTTCTCTGTTCTCTTCAGTGTCACCTGTACAGAACAAACTAGAAGAAAAAATTTTAAGAACACACAATCACACATACAAGAATATATGCATAAACTGTATATGTTCATGTTTTAATTATATTTATGCTTATGTGTATAGGTACAGTGCATGTATACATATTTATACATATCACACAGAGTAGAGAGGCCTTGAGATTAAATACTTTGTAAATATTAAATCACTGTCAATAAACAACATGTCCTCTATCCCTAAAGATACTTCATCTTTAGGCTATGTTTATTCAAAGTATTATTTGTGTTAGAATTATTAGCTAAAATATTTAGCAGTTATTATTATTGTCATTAAAACTGTAATTAAGTAAATTTTTAATTACCTCCAAAAGTAATGTGAATTTGACAAAAATTTGCAAGACTCCCAAAATCTCATTAAAATTTCTTGAATTCCAATTCCAAAACACATGCTTCAGTTTATTTGAAAGTTAATATTTATCAATTAAATCAATGACATATGTTACACTTTGTAAAAGAATACATAAAGACTTCTTAGTCATAGGAAAATCCATTTAATGAGGTCCTATATATAATATACCATTGATGTTTGGATTATAAATATACTTATAAATACGGTGCTTGCATATTTGTCAAAAAACGGAATTTTCTGGAAATGTTTAAAAATTAATTTTAAGGTTAGATATATTTTTGCCCCTTTTCCTTCACTGCTGAAGAAATTCACAAATAATATTTTCCAAAATTGAAAAGTTACAAAGTCTTGAGCTATTAACATGTTTCTTGGAAATTATGCTCAGTGTCATCTTACTTGGTAGAACTAGAACAAAGCTATTCCTACCAATCCTGTTGTTTCCATGATAGATTTAGCAGCTAATTTGGTAGAGTCAACCAACAGAAAGAAAACTCATTCCACAATTTCTAAGCTTTCCAGAAACTGCTTGGAGCTACAAGGTTTATTGGCTCAAAATCTTCTCTGGTATTTTAAAAAGAAATTTCATTTTAAACAAAAAGAAAAATTAACAATTGTACTCATATACTTGTAAGTTACGTGATGAAAGTTTTCTTCAAAATTATTTAAAATGTTTAGAGGATTCATTAATAAGATTTGTTATCAGCAAAAGTAACAATATATTATTTATTATTGTTAATTTAATGAAATTGCAAAAAATTTAAGTCACACTACACTTACACATTCATTTTGAATTAGAATTATATCCAAATAGTTCTGAGTATTTTAATTCAATTAATAATTTAAAACTGGCATACAGAATGGTAAGAAATAGCACTATGAGAAGTGTTCTATTTACGTAAGGACATTGACAAAGGAGGGTTTGTGAGCCATTCTAACCAGGGAAGGGTGGGACCTCATTGTGGTTTTGATTTGCATTTCCTTGATTGCTAGTGATCTTGAACATTTTTTCATGTGTCTGTTGGCTGTTGGGAATTCCTCTTTTGAAAAATGACTATTTAGGTCCTTGGCCCATTCTTAGGTGGGTTGTTTGTTTTGTTGTTGTTGGAGTTTCTTGATCACTTTGTAGATTCTGGTTATTAATCCTCTATCGGTTGCATAATTTGCAAATATTTTCTCTCATTCTGTCGGTTGCCTCTTCACTTTCCTGACTGTTTATTTTGCGGTACAGAAACACTCAATTTAATGTAATCCCAATTGTTAATTTTGGCTTTGACTGTCCATGCCTCTGGGGTCTTTTCTAAGAAATCTTTGCCTGTGCCTATATCATGCAGGGTTTCTCCGATGTTCTCTAATAATTTGATGGCGTCAGGTTGTAGATTTAGATCTTTAATCCATGTTGAGTAGATTTTGTGTAAGATGTAAGGTAGAGGTCTTGCTTCATGTTTCTGCATGTGGAAATCCAGTTTTCCCCGCACTATGTGTTGAATAGACTCTCCTTGCTCCAGGAATTGGTTTTGGATACTTGATGAAATATAAGTTGGCTATAGATGTTTGGATTGATTTCTGGTGTTTCTATTCTGTTCCATTGGTCTATTCATCTGTTTCTGTACCAGTACCATGCTGTTTTGATTATAACTGTCCTGTACTATGTCCTGAAATCTGGTATTGTGGTGCCTCCAGCTCTGTTTTTGTTGTACAAAATTGCTTTAGCTATCCGAGGTCTCCTGTGCCTCCATGTGAAGTTCCCAACTGAAAACTGATCCCTGTTAAATATAAGAGTGGTAATAAGAGAGGGAAGACATGTACAGTTTGGCCCACGGTCCCTCAGACTTACCCCTAATGGTAAAGCTAGAAATGTTCTGTGGGACTCCAGTTCCCATTAAGTTGGCAGATACTAATGCTATCTTACTAGTTAAAGTGATCAGTTTAAGTTCATAATTGGTCATAAAGATAGGATTAAGTGTCAAAGGGATCACATAAATAAGGCCAGTGTCTGCTAATAATAATTGATAGAATTAAAAAGGAGAGAACGATCCAACATGGGAAACAGGATACACAGCAGACTCATAGAATGGCAGATGCCCTAAATGGTACTCTGGCTTCAGAATCAGCCCTTAAGGCATTCAGATCTGGCCAAAAAGCCCATGAGAGTATCATGGGTATGGCAAGCCAAGACACTGTGGCAAAAAATGACCTAAATGAAAGATCTCTATAAGTGAGATCCCAGTGGAAAGAAGGGACCATCAAAGAAGGAGGTACCTTTCTATGAAGGGAGGAAAGAACTTGCATTTTGTTTATGGCCTTGTTTACGTAAGGTCAGAGTTTGTGGACTCAAGAGGCTTCCATAGCCTTGGCAGCTCATGACGAGCCTCGGGTGATTACTGACATCATAAACAAGAGTGTCAATTATTAAATCAACAACAGGAGTCACTGTGCACTAATTCCCCATGTAGCATCTTTGTCCTTAATTTGTTGTGCTATGAGAATTAACAGTAAAACTAGTCTTCAAACAGTACTTTAAACTTTGTGTTTCTGTGTGGGTGCAAATTGTTAAAATCTTTACTTAGTATAAACTAGTTGATCTTCTTTAAAAATGAATCTTGATGAAGAATGGGATGAGAGAAGGAGTAGGAGAAGGGATGGTTTGTGGGTGGGAGGGTGGTTATGGGGGGAAAAACTGCTATAATCCAAAAGCTTTATTTTTGAAATGTATATTTATTAAATAAAAGTTTTCTTAAAAAAAAAATCAACGCACATCCAATAAGCTATAGGTTTACCTACTGTGGATGAAGGTGTATTGCCAATCCACCAGGCTGTTCACAGCTGCCAGGCTAAAGATGATAAGACAAATAAGTTAGGGACACCAACAATGGCAAATGCCAACCATTTTATAAGATACAAGCAAGGGATTTATCTTGAGATAACACTACAGCTGGCAGAACAAGTTGCCCAGGCCTCTTAAACCAGACTCAGTGGGACATACGTGGTACTCACTGTTATTCAGAATGAGATCTGCTGAAAATATCCCAGGACATCACAGAACACAAGTCCAGGCCCTGTCTACATTGCAAGTAAATGTCGTTCTCTGGGTTCATTTCTACATGAACTGGTATCATATCTACTCTCAGAAGGTTGAAAGGTATTTTTGTATGGAGAAATATGCAATCCCAGATATTTCATATGGGCATATGCCATTGGTCCTTGAGTAAACCTCAAAGTGCTAACACTGTAGTGAGAAAGTCCAGAAAAGGGCTCTTGGAAGCATGGAGCCCAGGGAAGCAGTCTCTCTTGCCCAATCTAATGGAGGTAGTACATGGCAGTGGAAATTAGCTTCCTCAACTCACTGTCCAATATGACTGGCACTAGTCCAGACTAAGTGGTTAGTCCAAATTTGGATGAGCTTTAATTGCAACATGCCTAACCAGTTTTTATATAATGTTATAAAATATTTATTATATGTTGATATTGCCATATTTTGAGTATATGTGGATAAAAATGTACTGGTAAAATTTTTTTGTATCTCTTTATTTACCTTTGAATCTATGGCTATAAGAATATTTTAAATTGCTATTGCTATTTGGCTTGCATTAATTGCTTGGAGTACAAGGTTTGGAGGACCTAGAGAATGTTGCATCAGCAATGTGGGTAGAATCTGTGTTTCTGGACAAAATCGTGGAGCAAAATTCCCAGTCAGAAATGCCCCTGTTTCCTTTCTGCTGTTACTTGTTAGTGAAGTAAACTCCTATCTTATTTGTGTACTATATTTTTGCAGCACTTCACATTACCAGTTTTGGCTATATACTAATATAGGGGTGAAATGTGGTAAATACTTTTTAAAATAAATACAGTAAATAAAAGAGAAGTTCAGTATTTATGAATATAAAACAGATACATAAAAGGTATTAAAATATACTTTATTATCCATCTGAGAAAAGATTTTATTTTGGTTATTGTTATATTTAATACTTACAGTTCTTATTTTTAATTCACACTCAATAAATTTTGTTATGTGAGTAGATATGGACATAACAAATGGAGCTCCGATTATGGAACATATTAGAGTTACATGACATCATATGCAGATCTCTTAGAAGAGAAAAACGTTCTCAAGGAAGTTCCTAGGAAATGGTCAAACAATAACAGGAACTATTTAACAGTAAAGAAGAACATTTCCAGGTATAGAATATATATTACTAAATCTCTATATTTTTATTCCATCCCAATATACTCTACAACTAAAGAATAGCCAATATGATTTGGATGAACTTGTTTTAAGAATAACATGGATTTTGCCAAATACCAGAAGTAAAATGTGTCTATTATTTGAGGATATTAGATGACTTATTTGAATGCTTAGCTTTTGTAACATCCATCAATACTAACAAACACAAATGACACTATTCTGAAAATATTACTCTACTACTATTCCTAAAATGTATGATTTTGTTGAACTAATTCGTTAGGTCATCTTTGTTATAATTCAAAGGATTTTTTAATTAATGGGATTTACATATCATGCTCTGTGTTTAATTTTCTTATTTTGGCTGAAACAACAGAATTTTATTTCCTCATAGCTCTGGAAGCTGGAAGAGCAAGATCAAGGGTTCGGCAGGGTCAATTTCCTCTGAGAACTCTCTTCTCAGTTGGGCTTCAGCTGGCCATTGTCTTACAGTCTCTGCGCATGTTCGTCCTCTGTTTACCAGTGCTTTGGTGTCTTCTTTTACTCTAATTATTGTTATTAGTGCACACTAATAATCATTTCTTCCTTTGCATTTTGTTTTTTATTAATTTTTTGATTTTGTAGCTTTTATAAAAATTTATTTACATAGAGTTATTGAGAAAGATAAAACCAGAGTATTATTATTTTTTAATTGTAAATAGTAGCTCTGGAACAGGTGCCTTAGGACCAAAATATGTTATTTTTTAATACTTGAAGATTTGAATAATCTCTGTATATGAACACACTCAATTTTCTCCCTTTGCAGTTGATATGTTTAATGAATAACAATATTTAATTATGTATACCAATACTCTCCAAAATATTTTCTGTAAAGTTCCTCTATAACACTAACAAGTTTGAAAAACTTTAAAACTTTAAATACAATGTTAAATTCTCCTTTATATTTATGTGAATGACACATATTTTTTACATTTAGAATATTTACTCCTTAGAAAAATTTCACTAGTATTTAGTATGTATGAATTGTTAACTCTTCTTTGGTTAGTTGCAAACACATAAAGTAATCAATGCTTACATTTAAGGATAAAGCCAACGTGTTGGTCTTTAATGGCTTGGATTTTAGTCTTTCCAAATAAACTGTAAAGAATTAGTGCAAATTTGGACACTTTTAATATACCAAAAAAAAATATTTGCCCTAAAACAAAGGGCAAATATGAATATGTACTTACGAAATGTAGCACAACATTGAGGTTTTATTAAAAGAATGATAATTGAAAATATGTTTAAAAGAGAAGTAATTGGTTTCAGTTCTTTTCAAAACATGAGACATTCATAATTTCCTCAAAATTTTTATGTAATTTCTTTCTAGAATGTTTTGTTTCTATAAAAGAAAAATTTATATCTTCATTGATATAAATATATTTTTTGTTACCATGCTTCAGGTACATAGTAATTCTACTTGGATCACTTTTATTTTTGATCAAAATAATTTGTTTGTCTTTAATCCTACTGAAAAAAATTTCATTTGAGTTCTTTCTCGCCGAATGTCACTGCACCATTTTGCTTCCTTTGTATAAGACTGTGCTAGTCATCATGTGTACAAGTAAGAAACTGTTGAGTAGAAGTTCCATGGAAGAGTAGTAACTGTGAATACCTAAAATGCTGTTGTAAATTTTCCTAATTCTAATTAGAAGATGCTCTTTTAATTTTACAAACTCTTGGGAAATTATTTTTTATGGGAACTGTATATGAGCTTGTTACCTAAATCTGAATCAAAAACTCTTCCTAAAATCAAATGTCTATTCAGAAGCCAAAAATATTCACATATCAAGAAGAAAATAAATAAAAATTAAATCTAAGGTGACTTCAAAGTGACCCAAATGGCATAATGAATGTACAAAATGCTTAGTGAAATGCAGTCAAGCTTGTAGATTTGTTTATGAAAAAGTTATTCTCTGCTTTCATATTTATAATGATCTTTCAGTGACAAAACTGCTATATACTGACATTCAGTGAACATCTTTAATTTACATAAACTTCATCATACAAAAACTAATACAAGAATGAATTTCAAAAGCAGAGGTTTGTTATGACAGTCTCAACAATTAGAAAAGAGAAAGATGTTATTGAGTGTAAAGGATATTTAATAAAGAATACTGTCAATAAGCATACTTCCTTAAGAGTTAATACTGTGGCGAGATTCATAAATGCCATATACTTTTGTTTGTTGAAAAATCAATGAACTGTATCTTCAGAGTAAAATTTCAATAACCTACGGAAGAGGCAAATCAGCACCACTTTAACTATAAGTTGAAAAGGCGGGTTTAGTTTACTCATAAGGAGTTTGTTCTTGAGTGAGTTTTTACTTTTCAGACTGTTGGGCTAATGATTAACGTCACAAACACTGCATCGTAGTCTAGAAGCTGTGGTGTCTATTAAATGTAATTACCTTTCCCCATGGCTTTAAATTGACGGCAGATTCAAAATGAAGGTGGCTTCTATTAAATTTAATTACTTCCCCTGAAGCTTACTTGGCAAAACTGTGACTAGTAATGAAAGTGGATTCCAAAAAAAAAAAAAAAAAAAAAAAAAAAAAAAAAAAAAAAAACGCAGCATGGTCAAGGTGGTGTGGCTATTAAATTAGCAGTATTGTTGATGAAAAGGAATGTGAAAACATAAGATTTGAAAAGTAGAATTTTCATGTCTATTCATTCATGCCTATTTTTATAATAATAAAATGATAAACTTAAGTTCTCAGGTTTTATAAATTGGTTTCAATTTTCAAGCAATAGTTTATATGGTTTGATTATAATAATTAAGAGAGGATGCAATTTCCAAAAGGATTCGCTTAGTGTTTTCATGTAAACAAAAGAGTGACCTTTCTTTTACTTAATTCAATTGACATTTTAAATCAGCATGATGTAATAAAGGAGGAAAAAGCAAATCTGTTCTTACTATCTTACAGTTAGCTCTTTCTTTTTCATGTGCTTACCTAATCTGAAAGGAAGATTACACAATGTCTTATCTACTCAAGATAAATATTAAGAATATTTTAAAAAGTACAACTTATTATTGCTTTGCTGTTTTTCTGGATCTTTGTTCACTTTTCATAAATCAATGCACAATTTATTATGTGCTTACAACGTGCCAGTTATGTGTTACAGTTATAAAGATAATAGACCCCCCAGGATCCTATTGTGGATTGGAAGAAATCAGTAAAGATAAAAGACAATAAAATTTTGCTAATATGGAGAAGAATTTGTAAAGGCTCCAGAGCAGTTCTCTTGAACCATGGGAAGTATTCTCATCTCTTGCTTCCTTATTTTATAAGAATATACTTGAGCCAACTTAGCATCCACATACTCATTCAACCATATAACAGGCCATGAAGTCCTGCTGAGGCATGAGTCAGCAGCCAGTTCGCACAATGCCTCAGCTTCATCACATACATAGCATGAGTGATTCCCTTAAAGAAAATCTTAAATTTTCTTGGGATAGGATGATAGCAATCTCATCCTTCTCTCTGGGCGTGAGGTATGCTCAGCATCAGAAGATGTTAACAGGGGCCAGTGCTGTGGCGTAGTGGGTGGAGCCGCCGCCTGCGGTTCCAGTATCCCATATGGGTGCCGTTTCGAGTCCTGGCTGCTCCACTTCTGATTCAGCTCTCTGCTACGGCCTGGGAAAGCAGTAGAGGTGGCCTAAGCACTTGGGCCCCTTCACCCACATGGGAGACCCGGAAAAAGCTCCTGGCTTCGGATCAGCCCAGCTCTGGTCATTGCAGCCAATTGGGGAGTGAACCAGCAGATGGAGGTCCTTTCTCTCTCTCTCTCTCTCTCTCTCTCTCTTGCCTCTCTTCTCTCTGTGTAATTCCAACTTTCAAATAAATAAATAAATCTTAAAAAAGATGTTAATTTCCTCAAGAAAATTCCATCATCTAATAATCATCCCTTTGCTCTCTCTGTTATGTAGCAAATTATTTCATGATACTTGTAGACCACTATATTGTCTATCTGATTTAGTTATTAACTAATTTTCCCAATATACCTATGTACTTCAGAATGTGAGAAGTATATATATATATATATATAATTATTAGATGTTAACAGTAGAGGAATCTCAGGATGTGACACATAAAAACTCTTTGCACTATTTCACAATTTCTGTTTTGTACATTTAAAACTATTCTGGCCGCCGCCGTGGCTCAATAGGCTAATCCTCCATCTTGCGGCACTGGCACACCTGTTTCTAGTCCTGGTCGGGACACTGGATTCTGTCCTGGTTGCCCCTCTTCCAGGCCAGCTCTGCTGTGGCCAGGGAGTGCAGTGGAGGATGGCCCAAGTGCTTGGGCCCTGCACCCCATGGGATACCAGGAGAAGCACCTGGCTCCTGCCTTCGGATCAGCATGATGTGCCGGCCACAGTGCGCCAGCCGCATTGGCCATTAGAGGGTGAACCAACAGCAAAAGGAAGACCTTTCTCTCTGTCTCTCTCTCTCACTGTCCACTATACCTGTCAAAAAAATATTCTGTGGCAGTTTTTAAAAGGATTTATTTTTTTATTTGAAAATCAGGGGCTGGCGCTGTGGCATAATGGGTAGAATCACCACCTGCAGTGCCAAAATCTCATATGGGTGCCGGTTCTAGCCCGGCTGCTCCTCTTCCCATCCTGCTCTCTGCTATGGCTTGGGAAAGCAATGGAAGATGGCCCAAGTCCTTGGGCCCCTGCACCCGCGTGTGAGACCTGGAGGATGCTCCTGGCTCCTGGCTTCTGGCTTCAGATCGGTGAAGTTCCAGCTATTGTGGCTATCTTAGGAGTGAACCAGCAGATGGAACACTTCTCTCTCTCTCTGCCTCTGCCCCTCTGTAATTCTGCCTTTCAAATAAATCAATTAATTAATCTTATTTTTTTATTTTTTAAATTTTTGACAGGCAGAGTGGACAGTGAGAGAGAGAGAGACAGAGAGAAAGGTCTTCCTTTTCCATTGGTTCACCCTCCAATGGCCACTGTGGGCAGTGTGCTGCGGCCAGTGCACCACGCTGATATGAAGGCAGGAGCCAGGTGCTTCTCCTGGTCTCCCATGGGGTGCAGGGCCCAAGCACTTGGGCCATCCTCCACTGCACTCCCGGGCCACAGCAGAGAGCTGGACTGGAAGAGGGGCAACCGGGACAGAATCCAGCGCCCCATTAATCTTATTTTTAAAAAAAGAAAATCAGAGTTACAGAGAGTGGGGGACAGACTGAGAAAGAGATAGAGATCTTCTCTCTGCTGGTTTATTCTCCAGTAAACCAGCTGCAATATGCCAGGAGCAAAGAGCTTTATCCGGGTCTTTTACATGGGTGGCAGGAGCCTTATTATTTGGTCCATCATCTGTTTTCTCAGGCCATTAGCAGGGAGCTTGATTGGAAGTGAAGCAGCAGCCGGGACTCGAACTGGTGGCTGTATGGGATACCAGCATTGCAGGCGGCGGCTTTACCTGGTATGCCACAACACCAGTCCCTGTAATAGTTTTTTTTTTTTTTTAAGAACTCTATACAATTTGTAGAAATGATGAAATCAAAGATGCATATTTGGATTTTAAAATATTTAAAATTAATACATAGTTTTCTATAATATACACTTCCCATTAAATTTTTGAAGATTCTGGGATACCTATTTGTGTCACCCAATTTTATTTGTACTGGTTTTCTAGAATAGATCACATAAGAATGTTCTATTTTAATACTATTTAAAAATATTATAGATGCCAGAATTGAAAACTTAAGGATAAACATGGAGAGATAACCTAAGCTAGTAAGAGGGTCAGCTAAAGCTGTTAGAAGAAGTTAAATCAGGGCCAGCACTGTGGTTTAGCGGGTAAAGCCACCCCTGGCAGTGCCAGCATTTCATGTGGGCGCCGGTTCAAGTCCCAGCTGCTCCACTTCCGATCCAGCTCTCTGCTATGGTCTGGGAAAGCAGTAGAAGATGGCCCAAGTTCTTGGGCCCCTGCACCCATGTGAGAGATCTGCAGGAGGCTCCTGGCTCCTGGCTTCAGATTGGCCCAGCTCCGGCCATTGCGGCTCTCTGGGGGAGTGAATCCGCAGATGGAAGACCTCTTTCTCTTCCTCTCCTTCTTTCACTGTGTAACTCTGACTTTCAAATAAATAAATAAATAAACCTTTAAAAAAAGGATAAAGGAGCTAAATCTAAGGAGAAATAAGAAGGAAGAATGCATAGACAGAGAAAGACAAATACTTCAGGTTCTCACTCATACATTGAAGCTAAAAAAATTTAAATTTTGAATACAAAATAGTGATTCCTCTTAGAGCCCAGGAGAAGTAGAAGGGTAGGAAGGAAAGGTTGGGTAACAGGTACCAAAACAGAGCTATGCACCACAATAGAGTGACTATACTTCACAATAACCTATTATATATTTTCTAAGCAAATAGAAGAGAGGAGTTACAAGGCTGTAATCGCAAAGTGATGAAATGCTCATCACCCTGATGGAGCAGTATGCAGTGTATGTATGTACTGAAATATTGCACTGTATCCCACAAATATGAACAAAATCATTAATACAACTTTTAAAAGAATGAGCAAATGTTTTCCAAGTGAAAAGCACAGGAAAGAGCATATTGAACAACAGGAAAAGGACTTAGAAAGAACGAGAGGCATAAAAAAGCACTGTGTGTTTTGGGAATCTTGCTAGAATCTAGAATGAAATGCAGTGTGATGAAATATATGCAAATAGACCAATTTTGATATTGAACTTCAGTGTGGCTGATTTCTTGCTCCTTTTTAAATGCATTTATTTGAAAGGCAAAGAGACAGAATGACATAGAGAGATATCCCATCTGTTAATTCACTCTCAAAGTGCCCGCAACAGCAAGATCCGGGCCAGGTTGAAGCCAGGAGTCTGGAACTCAATCCAGTCTTTCATTTGTGTGACAAGACTCACCTAGTTGAGCCATCACCTGCTGCCTTCTAAAGTACACATTAATAGGAAGTTCGATCAGAAGCAGAGGGACGAGAACTCCAACCAGGTACTCCAAAATGAGATGCAGGTATCCCCAACCATGAGTGAACATCTGCCAAAACCCACACTTGATATTTGTGTCTAACCATCCTCAGGTTTACTCCAGTAAATCTTCTGTATCTACAAAATTATTGAAAATTCAATTGCTTATTTTACATTCACATTGAGCATTATTTTCAGTAAACTTGCTTTTAATAATAAAATTAATATGTTGGAAATCCTAGATTATATATCTTCTATTCACATAAAGATTGTGTCTCCCTTATTAAAGATTATACCTTTAATTTTTAGTAAACTGAATCTAATATATTAATTTTTGTTCAACTTTTGCATAGCACTGATGAAATATATAAATATTAAAATTATAAATTTCTTTCCAAACACTGACAAATACTTCTGCATATTTTTTTGCTGCTGCACAACAAACTGCCAAAAATACAGTGGCTTAAAACAAGATCAATTTAGATTTATTATTTTACAGTTCTGGGGGTCAATAGTCCATTCCAAGCATCACTGGCATAAAATGAATGTGTCCACAGCACTGCTTTTCTTTTTGGAGGCTCTGTGCCAAGTTTACTTTTTCTTGACTTGTATTTGTTGAATGTTTTATTTATTTGAAAGGCAAAGAGAGAGAGAGAGAGAGAGAGAGAGAGAGAGAGAGAGAGAGAGAGAGAGAAACTCACAGCCACTAGTTCACTCTCCCAAATGATTCACAACAGGACTGGGAAAGCCCAAGCCAGGAGCCAGGAACTCCATGCAGACATTCTATGTAGGTGGCAGGACTCAACTACATGAGGCATCACTTGCTCCTTCTAGGATGTGCATTAGCAGAAAGGTGGAATCAGGAGCATAACTGGGACTCGAGCCCAGACGCTCTGATATGGGATGCAGGTGTCCCAAGTGGTATCACAGCCACTGTGCCAAATGACTGCCCATGTTTCCTTGCCTTTTGCAGCCTCCAGCAGCCACCTGTATTCCTTGGATTGTGGCCCCTTAATTCTCTGTTCAGAGCCAACAATGCACGTCCATGACCACTTTTCTGTTGTCATGATTGCCTCTGATTCTCTTCTTCTAACAGCCTATTCCTCTTATAAGGACACTGGTGTTTATAATCTAAACATTCCCTACCGGAAATTCAGCTGATCAGCATAATTAATCACATCTGTTACCTTAATACTTCTTTGCTATAGGCTCCAGGGAATAGGAATTGGATACTTTGAGGTGATATCAGGAGATGTTATTCTGCTTACTTCAGTAAAAATGCTAAAAACACTGGTTTGACCTGCAATCTGATATCAAAGTTTGTGATGAACTGTTCGTTGGATTACGCTGCCAGACCAAAGAAATTTCAAAAATAAGAGTCCATTTCATTCTAATGCTCCATCATTCTGTGATTCAGACAGAGCAGTTATTATCTCAGTGATTGCTTGTTGCTGTGGGAGAATAAAACAGTACTTGGGGTTAGGGATTTCTCACACCAGAAAATGATATCTGTGCCCCAGAGGTGACACATCCTATTTTAGCTCAAAATTTATACACCAAAGCTATTCAAAAGTCTCCACCCATGGAAGAGGATGAGGAAACACAATCTGAAACAGGTGCTCAGGTTGCAGACAGTCAAAAATATTGGATGTGTATTATTAATGATTGACATTCCTCTTTTGATTCCTTTAATTAGCAATTTGGTGGTACATTATTTTGGATATGTGATAAAATTGTAATGTTTACAGTTTACTCTCTATTTTTTAAATGTCTTATAAACCATATCTATCAATAAGTGGAGGCAATTATTTTCATTAAGTAGTGAAATACCCTTGTATACCACAAAATGTAGAGAACTAGGAAATAAAATTTAGATACTAGGGGCCAGCATCGTGGGGCAGTGTGTTAAATTGCCTCTTGTGATGCTGGCATGTCGTCTTAGCTGCTCCACTTCTGATCCAGCTCCCTGCTAACACCCCTGGGAAGGCAGCAGAAGATGGCCCAAGTCCTTGGGCCTCTGCATCCACATGGGAGTCTCATATGGAGTTTCTGGATTCTGTCTTTGCCCTGACCTAGTCATGGCTGTTGTGGGCATTTTGAAAATGAACCAGTGGATGGAAGATCTCTTTCTCTTTCTATCCTTCTCCACCCCCAACATTACCCCTGTGTGTGTGTCTCTCTCTCTGCCTGTCAAATACATAAAGCATTTTTAAATGCTTCAGCTAACAGTAATAAATCAGCTTCAGAAATTATTTTGATGTAATCACTATAGCCTAAATTCAGTTATTTGTGCCTTTCATGAGGGTTTGACCATCTTGTTACACTGTATAAATGGAAAAACCTTTGTGTGTGTAAAAAAATTGAAGTGTGTTGGGTCAATTTAATTAAGCAAATTGTGTCTCATTTAGCAATCTGATAATCTGCCAAGTTTGAATTATTATGAGGATGTCGAAAATGGTCCTTAAAAAAGGATTAAGTGATAAAACTTGAAGATGTGTTGATTGAGTTTAAAACTATAAATTTTTCTCACTGTGTTGATATATTCGACTCAATTTGTATATTCTTCTTAGGAGTTTTAGTAGCCACATTCTTGGATTTATGGGCATTTAAAAATTGAGAGTCAGAGACAGCCCTCATCCATTGGTTCACTCCCCCAATTCCAGCACTGGTCAGGGCAGGCAGAAATACAGTCCAGATTTCCCACAAGGATGGCAAGAACCCAAGTACTGGGAGCATCACTGCTCTCACCCAGGTACTGCACTGGCAGGAAGCAGGAGTCAGGAGGTAGGACCAATATCAAATCCTAGTACTGCAATGTGGGAGGTGGGAGTCTCAACTAGAATTTCAAATGCTGAGTCAAATGCCCGCCCCATGGATTTAGGTTGTGATGCTTGGCCTGATAGACTGAATATGTAATGTCACTTTCCATACTGAAAAAAACATCCTGAAGAACATTCAAAATTAATTAAGGTAGATAAAATTCATTGATAAATTCACCAAAAAAAATGAAGACTTGTGCTGAAAGAAGGGAAGTCAAAAGAGAACCAAATCAACATTTTAGCATGAAGACTCACTGTGAGGGGATCTGATGAATGCAGAGACCCGAGGCTCCTATTTTGAAGATTATTGTAAAGACTACAGAGAACAGCAAAAAAATCCCCACACCTATGGAAAATGTATTACGTGTAGGAGGCATCTGTGTAAAACTAGGTACATCAAAGGACTATGTTCTGTGAAAAATGGTTGAAGGAAGATAAAAGAAAAAACTGTTTTCTAAAAAGAATAACTAGAAATATTGCCATTTTAAAAACTAAAAAAAGGTAGAAAGGAATGAATCTCTGGAAAATCTGGAAACACCAAACCAGTGTTTTTTTAAGATTTATTTAATTATTAGAAAGGCAGAGTTACAGAGAGGCAGAGAGAGAGAGAGAGAGAGAGAGGGAGAGAGAGGGAGAGAGAGAGAGGTCTTCCTTCCACTGATTCTCTCTCTAAATGGCTGCAATGGCTGGAGCTGAGCTTATCTGAAGTCAGGAGCTTAGAGTTTCTTTCTCATGGGTGCAGGGCCCCATGGACTTGGGCCCTCTTCCACTGCTTTCCCAGGCACATCAGCAGAGTGCTGGATCAGAAGTGGAACAGCCAGGAGTTGAGCCAGCACCCATATTGGATGTTGGCTTTTCAGGCTGTGGCTTTACCTTCTAAAATGCCACAGTGCTAGCCTCAACAAACTAGTCTTTATAGAGATTTGTTTTACAATATTACAGTAGTTCTAGAGTCTAAAGCCATGGGAAATATGTAAAGTGGAATTGGTATTGTGCAAATGCACATCCACTTTGAAGAATTTAATTTCACTGAAGAGCCATCAAAAGTAATATTTCCAGGGAAATAATGTTAATAGTAAAATCTTTGTAAGATGATAACAAAGATGAGGTGGACATTTGAAATACTTGTTAAGATTTTCATTAAGATATTTGCATTCCTTATCACAGTGTCTGCATTTGATACCTTCTGGTTCCTACTAATGCAAACCACAGGACCCATGTAATTGTGTCTCTGCTATCTATGTGGGAGATCTGGATTGGGTTTCCTGTTTCCAGTTTCAGCCCTACTCAGGGGCCATTGCCGACATTTTGAGGAGTGAAACACTGTATGTGATTTCTCTTTCTTACTGAATCTCTTTGTCCAATTCATTGATTCATTTTAAAAATATTTGTAAAAAAGAAAGGAAGATAAAATATACATCAATCTAAGTCAAAATTGTTTAAGCAAACCTACCTTGTAACAAGATTTATTACAGAATGACATTGTGTGTGCATGTATATGTGTGTATGTATGTATATATATATATATATATATAAACATATATATGAATACTTCAAATATTCTTGAAAATAGATTTATAGCACTTTTATTTTGGTGCAAAATTTTTGAAATACATTCAGAGCTTTTCTGTGACATTCAGTTTCCATGAAAAATTTGAAGACCTATGCATGGATTTCAACATTTTTAAATTTATTTTTTATTTATTCAAAAGGCAGAGTTAGAGAGAGAGAGAGAACAGAGATACCTTCCATCTGCGGGTTCACTCTCTAAATGGGCACAATGGCCTGGACTATGCCAGGCCATAGCAGTAGCAAGGAGATTCTTCCTGGTCTCCCACATGGGTGCAGTGTCCCAAGCTGTTGAGCCATCTTATTCTGCCCTTCCAGGTGCATTAAGCAGGAAGCTGGATTGGAAGGAAAGCAGCTGTCTCGAACAGGAACCCACATGGAATGCTGGCATCCACAGGAGGTGGCGTCACCTGCTATGCTACAACTCTGGCCCCAGATTTAATTTTTTTTTTGTACTGAAATAGATCTAACTTTTGATTCCATTTTCCATAAACATTTTTTTAATTTCTTCATTTGTATACATGCATATATGTCAATTATATGTAACACACAAGCATTTGTTGAATTAAGTTAAAAGATCTGATAAATAAGAATTAAAAATCAAAATATTAAAAAAAGGACAATTTTAAATAGATGAAGAATTTGGGGGCATGCATTCAGCACAGAAGTCAAGATGCCATCTGGAGGCTGGCGCCATGGTTCACTAGGCTAATCTGCCTGCAGCACCAGCATCTGGGGTTCTAGTCCTGGTTGGGGTGCCGGTTTTGTTCCAGTTGCTCCTCTTCCAGTCCAGGTCTCTGCTGTGGCCCGGGAAGGCAGTGGAGGATGGCCCAAGTGCTTGGGCCCTGCACCCGCATGGGAGACCAGGAGGAGGCAAGTGGCTCCTGGTTTCTGATTGGCATAGTGCGCCGGCCGTAGCCGCCATTTGGGGGGGTGAACCAACGGAAGGAAGACCTTTCTCTCTCTCTCTCTCTCTCACTGTCCACTCTGCCCATCAAATAAAAAAAGGATGCCATCTGGAACCTCTACATCCCATATCAGAATGTCTGGGTTTGATTCTCAGTGCTGCTTTCTCCTAAAGTGCGCAGAGAGAAACAGCAGATGATGGCTCAAGTAGGTGAGTCCCTGAAACCCACATAGGATACCCAGATTGAATTCCTGATGCCTGATTTTGGGCTGGACCAGCCACAGCTATTACAAACATTTGAGGAGTGAATTAGAATACCCAGGTCATCTTCCACTGTGTTAGCAAGGAGTTGGATCAGAATCAGAACAGCTGGAACACAAAGAAGTGTTCTGACATGGGATGTTGGAGTCACAAAGAGCAGCTTGTCCATTGTACCACAATACCAGATCCCAGCTTAAGATATCCTGAATCTCCTCAAAGGTTTCTTTGAGTTGGGACTGATTGTTGCTGTTAGTCCATCGTTAGTGTATCCTCGTTCCTAGAGCGTGTCTGATCTCTTTCCCAGTCTTGAAAGGTAGTAAGAAACTCTGTTATGTCTTTCAGAAGATGCCTGGTTAGATATTTAGTATCCAGAATCACACAGCTTCCCAATTTGACAAAATATTGATTGGTAAATATGCCATGTTTCTAGGGCATTCAGTTACAAATTTTGTTGCTGTAACCCAAAGAAAATGCGAAACTCTACATTGATTCCCTGGTTCTTTAATAGGCTTCTATTAGAGACCAAGTCTAGATTCTTGTTCTCTATGTACACTTGGAATCAGGAAGTGTCTCTCGGCAAGAGTTATTTTAATTCCTCAAAGTAAATACATCTGTCTTTAATGGCTTCTTTGTTTAAGATACTTTTTTCTCCATCATTATCATCATTTTTAAAGCATCAATCTCTTAAGGACTTTGGTCTGCTTTTGCCAAGCGTTTTACCCAGCATTTTTACTCTATGAAGAGTCTTAGAATAAAGAAATGTCTTAAGAATGAAAGGATCATACATGTGATGACTCACAGGTTCTCTAGGTTGTCACTGGAGCCCAGTGTGACTTAAAAAAAAATAAACCCAAATACACAAAACACTTGTTTTGATTTACTTTCTCCCTCAGGCATCCTTCCAGAAAGCACACTTCCACTTGCTTATTGGGGATGTGCTACAGTACAATTTCAGACTTGCTGAGGGCTTGTTCCCTCAGGGAGGACATGGTAAAGAACACTTTGGGATGACCAATGACCCTCCTGCCTGCTTCACATACAGGTTGACATGTTGGAATCATTTACAAACTCCTCACTGGAACAATAACAACAAAACACACAAGCAAGAAGGCGAGCAAAAGAATGTAACTGGGAGTAGATATTGTGGTTCAGCAGTTAAGCTGATGCTAAGGATTCCAATATCCCATATTGGAGTAGTAGCTTCAAGCTCTGCCTCTACCCTTGATCCAGCTTCCTGATAATACACATTCAAAGAGCCGGCAGATGATGATTCTATTGCTACTCATGTCAGAACTCAGATGGAATTCTTGCCTCCTGACTCCTGGGTAACAGTCTGTCCCATCCGAGGCTACTGCGGGCTTTTAGTGAGCAAACCAGAGGATAGAGATTCTCCTTCTCTCTCTGTCACTCTAGCTTTCAAATAATTGAATACATGCATACATTATATTACACAAAAAAGAATCAAGGATTACAAGGTTTTATAATTTAGTGAGTCCACCTTTGTTCCTAAAAATGGATAGAACTTAAGAGTAGAGACTTTCAGGCTTCCCATTTTCTTAAAGATATGAATATGATTCACAGAGAAAGAAAGAAAGAAGTCTGATGTGGTTTCAAACATGTAGTAGTTTTGATTCAATACTTTCTTAGTTACAAGCTTCCCTGGAAGACAATTGCAATGAGATTGGAAAGAATTGAACCTAAAGATCTGCAACCCCACCAAGACTCTTAATCAAATTTAACAGTGAGTGAGGGTGAACATTATCCCAGAAAGAATTCATGTAATGTGTGCTACTATCTTAACCAAGAAAACAGAATCACAGCATTTGAATAGTAGCATCTGAAGTTTTATTTCCAATGCAGAATTATAACTTTCCAGATGCTGTACAAGGCAAATTACATGCATTCACAATTATAAAGAGTTAAATTTTTTAATTTATTTTTATTTTTTAAATTATTAACTCATCAAGCAATTTACGATTTTAATTCACAAATTGACATGGCAACCTTTCTCAGGTCTTACTTCATGCCAGTCATGGCATGTCTAATGAAAGACAAGTGAGAAGGGCAGAATTTCCACAATGTAGAAGAGCTGAAGAAACTATCCTCACGGGTTAGGTGCAGTGACAAATAGGCCATGCCCAGCTCCTTAATTAAATACACTTATGACTTAATCATCCAGTTGTAACTAAACTAACCCATACAAAATGGACAAGTAAGCTTAAACGTGGTTTCTACAAAATATGGGCTGACAGGCAGAAAACAAGATTATACTCACAACAGAATTGAAAACTTACAGATCAAAATTTTCTTCATGTGTTTCATTTGAGGTCAAACATTTGTAAATACACTTAACTAGAATATTTAGAATTTCTTCTAAGAAATGAAAATAATCATAAATATTATTTGAAAAGTGGATTTATGCGCACTGGCATTGATAGCTTTATCTCAGGTGTATAATTTTTCTATTAATGGTTCATAATATTAAGCAACTATTATAAAGAAGAGTTTATTAGTTTATATATTTAATGATGCTTTACTAAATATGCAATATATTAGGATAGAAATTCATATATATATACTTTTTACACACAATATATTGAATATATGAAATCTAAAAGTGTAGAGACCAATTCAGAATGTTTTTAGATTCAATCTAGAAAATCATTTCCAGGTAAACATTGCAGGATGCGACTGGATATTGAAATTGTTTACATAAGAAAGATTTACGGATGCTAATTCTCACAGTACTTTCTTACAAAGTTACCAAAATGATTAAAACATGTAACAACATTATTTTGAAATTTAATTTATTTTCAAATTTTCTTCTGGACTATCCATGTTCATCTTTATGTAACATTTTACAAAAATGAGAAGAAAAGGCATACTATTGAATTCGAGATCACTTAGTTGTGAAACCTAATTCCTGTTGGAATACACAGCCACGACATTCCAAGATGCTATGTGCTCTAGGGTTGTAACATAGACTGGGTAAGGAGATCAGAGGCACACCTTGAAGTATTTTTCTTTGATGAGGGTGCTCTTGAATTCCAAACAGTTTAAACTAGGCCTCTTAAAATAATTGATATTGTTTCCAAAATTTCACCACCACCACCAATAACAACTAAAAGGTAGTGTTTGCAAAGAAATGCAAATACATTACATATATAGGATTTTACTCTAGAATTCTCTAGCTTTCATTCTCAAGATTTTCAACAACTCCTGTACTGCTCAAACTATTCTCTCATGACCTAAGCATTCTCAAGAAATCTTTCAAGGCCGGCGCCGTGGCTCAACAGGCTAATCCTCCGCCTTGCGGCACCGGCACACCGGGTTCTAGTCCCCGTCGGGGCACCGGATTCTGTCCTGGTTGCCCCTCTTCCAGGCCAGCCCTCTGCTGTGGTCCAGGAGTGCAGTGGAGGATGGCCCAAGTGCTTGGGCCCTGCACCTGCATGGGAGACCAGGAATAGCACCTAGCACCTGGCTCCTGCCATCGGAGCAGCGTGGTGCGCCAGCCGCAGCGCGCCGACTGCGGCAGCCATTGGAGGGTGAACCAACGGCAAAGGAAGACCTTTCTCTCTGTCTCTCTCTCTCACTGTCCACTCTGCCTGTCAAAAAAATTAAAAACAAAAAAAAAGAAATCTTTCAAGCATGGTCATGAAGGTGAAATACAATAAATTCGTTTTATCTAATATCATTTTGCTCTATGAGCAGTTTTACAAGCATAATCCTCTTTGATGTTATCTTTTTTTTGCATTATAAAAGTTGTAATCAGGGGTTCTACCTGTTTCCAATAGTGTATGGTAACCAAGTCTTTATATTCCTATAAATGCTGGGAATTATCTCAGAAAAATTAAATGAATGAATAAAAAAATATTCATTAACCACAGATTTCTCAATATTTAGAAATAATTGAAAAATTAGAGACATTGAAATGAAAATGAATAATACATGAATATATAAGCTTTTCTAAGCCACATAAAGATAATCTCAGAGACATTTCAATTTCTTGTTTTTATTATAAAATAAAACAGTTATTACAAAATGATTGGGCAAATATACCCTACACTTTTTTATAAAGTATTCTTGTAAAAATTTGATCACTACTCATCAAGATATGAATATTTGCTCTTTTGTTCTTTGGTTGACAATTTTCTTTTTTAATTTGGCTGGACAACAAAGCTTTAAGAAATTGAGAAATATCTGAAAATATCCTCTAATACCATTCAATTTAGGAAAGCATTAAATCCTGTTTCCACACAAATATTTTCATGCTGCAAGTGGATATTAAAGCTACTTATTTCAGAAATATTCAAAACAGAAGATACAAAAATACTGATGGTTTTCAAAGGCAAGAAATGGATGTAAATCTTTGAAGCATGTTCTTACAAAGTCATTAAAACTCACAAAACAGGTGACTGCATCATTTTGAATTTCGGTTCATTTGCAATTTCAATAAAATATTTTTTTAAAAAAATCTTTACGTTCTCTTTAAAATTAATATCAAAGAAACTCTTGGCTTTCACTATATTATCTTTCAAAATGAGAGACACAGAAAATCAGTAAATGAGGTTATATTACTAATTAGCGTACTGTCTCCATTACCTATAGTACACTACAAAAAAATGTGGCTTCCATTTTATCACATAGATGAAACAGTTATCTTTCAGGGTTTGAAATTTCTGTGATCTTTATGCTTAATAAGCTCAGTAAAAGGCATTCAAATTACATCACTTTTGTCTTGGAAGTTAAATTGGGAAATATTGCATTCTCTGAGATGATAAACTCTGCTGAAGATAAATTATCATGAGAAATAGTTTTAATTGATTTACCATAATAAAAGTTATGTGACTTTGAAGTGCAAATGACACATTAAAATGAATCTACAGTATGTTGATAATAAAGTGGCTTCTTTGTTAATGGAATTACTGACACTGCAGATGCTTTCAGGAGCTATGTCTTCTACGGTTAATCAAGAGACATCAGTGTAAAGTGAATACGCCAATTGTGGAGATCCCAGCACAACTTTACACTTCTTGCTTCTGAGTAGATAAATTTTAAGGTCAGAATACAGGAGATTTGGGATGATAAAGAGTACGAAACTGTTGTGCTTCTGCTTTTTCCTGAACATCTTGCCTTCTTGCTCAAGTTCTGCCTGAGAATATAAATCAGAAAAACTGCCAGAGCGAAGTCCACTGACAAAGTCCACACTGATGTTCAAGTCCAGATGTTTATATACAAGTAGACAGTATATTTTTAGAATGAAATTAAGTCAAAGGAAATCAGTTACTATTGTAGATGTTGGGATTTTTCTGTTTCATTTTTAAGAAGTAATGATTTCAAATTTACATGGTAGTTCAGTGCAATCATTTTTTGTTAATATAACCACATCTCATAATCTGTGACTCTTCTTTAATTACCTTCTACAAAAAATCTAGTTGAGCCAAACCATGGGAATAACTTGAACATACATATTAGCATTAAGTTTATTTACAAATTACTATATTAATCCTATAACTTGTGAGTTTTCAGTATGTGATTATTCTTAGTAGCAGTGCGAACAAGTAAAATTTAGTGTTATTAATCCCTGTTATGTAACTCAAAAGTAAATTAAAATCTTTTTCCATTCTCGTATTTCAGGAAGTGTGGAGCAGGGCTGACATTTGGCCTAGCAGTTAAAATACTGATTAAGTCCTTGTCTCACATGGGAGGGACTGGGTTCAAAAGCCACCTCCTGCTCCTGACCCTGGTTTCATGCTAGTGCAGATCATGGAAGGCAAGGATGATGGCTCAGCAATGGGGTTTCTACTATGCACATCGGAGACCTGGACTGAGTTCCTGTCTCCTGTCTTGGGTCTTGTCCCTTCCCAGGCCATTGCAGGAATTAGAGAGTGCTCAGCAGATGGGAGCTCATTCTCTCTGTGTATTTCTCTGTCTCTTATTCTCTTTTGCCTCAAATAAATACATGAAAATTAAAAAGAAAAAGAAATGCAACATGTTGTATGGGGAGCTATGGAATTTGAAGAGGAAAAAAACACAGAGCTACATTGTGGTTGTTTCAGTGATAAGCTCAATGGTGTTACATGGACAGCACAGAATGTCTAGTGTTAAATACCAGTGCCTTTGCTACAGAATATTCTGAAGAATAATTACACAGAGATGTAAAGATGGTTAACATTACCAGGAGTTATGAGTTAGGAAATCTAATACTATATATTTAATACATACTTCTTACTGATAGTAATGTGAACTCCTGTCTCATTTTAATTGAATTCTTTATACTAAATTTAATATGAAGTATTCACTCGTTCTGTGTTACAAAAGTTAAAAATGTATGTTTTAGTGTGATATATATGTTACAATTAATAACCCACACCTAGCTTAGCCTATGAACATCTTATATTAGTTTATTGGTCATGATTAATGAACCACATGCAGATCACTCTATTTTTGTAATCCAAACCTCCCCATTCTAATATTTGATGTTCGCCATAGGGGGAGCTTAGGTGAGGCATATATGGGAAATTTGTGTTACCTCATAATTTTCGCATAAATTTAAAACTAGTCTGAATAAAAGTTCATCATGTGTCTTAAATTCCTCATTATAAAGAGGAGAAACAATGCAAGTGTCTTAAGAAATACTGCTGCCTTGGGAATGGAATCGTGGCACAGAGCATTAAGACAGTGCTTGCAACACTGGCATTCCGTATCAGAGCTCTGGTTGGAGGCCAGGTTGATCTGCTTCCAATCCAGCTCCCTGCTTATGTGCCTGGGAACACAGTGAAGGACGGCCCAGCTACCCATGTGGGAGACCTGGATGGAGTTCCAGGCTCCTGGTTTGGATTGGTAACAGCCCTTTAGGGTGAGAACTAGCAGATGGAAGATCTCTCTCTCTCTCTATTTCTCTCTCCCTCTGTTTCTCCCCCTTCTCTGTCATTATGCTTTTCAAATAAATATTTAAATGAATAAATAAGTAAATCTGTAAAGAAAAGAAATACTACTTTCTCAGGTAATCATTTCATATACCATGCAGACAGATTCTTAGATAAATAACTCTAGATGAAAATGAGAATGCTTATGTAGTAAAATATTCACAAGGGAAAATATTTCCAAAATGTATTATTTTAAAAATCTTTTGTGTAGAAAAAGTATTAATAATTTTAGAGTCATTTTTAAGTGAATTAAGTTTTAGGAGTATAAAATTTGGCTAAAACCCGACCAAACTTCACAACAGAAACATGTAAATATTTGATATTTTAATATAGAAGACACTATTTGTAAGGATATTAATGGTTGACTTTTTAAAATACTGTTAATCTAGTTTGCTGGTGATTCTATCATCTTCTATGATTTATGCTCTGAAGATCTATTATTTAATCCCAGAAAACACTAAGCCATGGTTAACATCTCAGAGGCAAACATGAGAAATTTTCTTGCGTGCATTCATTTACCAATTTGCACCACTCATGCATTCTTTATCCTCTCAACCTGGAAAGCTTCTATCTGATTTTTTTAGTGGCTGTTTAAACAAAAATAGATGTTTATCTCTTTAAAATTTTGCCAGGAAGCTGTCACTTTCCCATTTACTCAAGCTATGTTGTGACAGAATGTGTCAGCTTCTCACACAAATGAAAAGAGATATAGACCCGTATTTACTTTAGCTGAAAAATAAGTAGTCATCAATTCAGAGAAAAGTGTTTTCCCATCTGAAAAGATGAAGTAAATAGGAGTGGTTGAGAGGAGCAAGTATTTCCTAATATTTAAAAGGGAGATGTAAGCCAAACATACAGCAATGATTGATTTTTGGTTATGATCCTGAAGTGGATAATCTTCTATGTAGACGTTGCTACTTTACTCTGTGCCTATTGTGGTGTGAGATTTTGTTTTAAAAATGATAAGTGTTTATGCAGTTAATCTCACATTTTCTCCTATGCAAGCTTCAAGCATTTGATATTTACATGGAGGTAAAAATGCTCCTTTACGCATAGTTTTTGCCATTGTGTTTAACGCAAAACAAATGTAATTGATAAGGATTGACTCAAAATTTTATAATTTCTGAAGCATTTAAATTAATAGTAATGATTTCAACACAAATTTATTATGGAATACACATTTCATTATTATTTTTTCTTAAAATGTCTCATTTTTACATAAAATTTCCTAGGAAAATATTTTATTAAAATATAACTGAATGTACTGAAATTAACCATATGGACACTGAAATAAAGAAGATATTTAATGATAGAATTGGTTCAAAATGCATTATGCAGTTAGATTGAAACTAGCCATCCTCAGTACACCAGCAGGAACAACCTAGTTTAAGCGAGGAGATTTTGAAACTGAGCTCCTGCCTGTAACTATCTATCTGATGAGATATTTGACTTTGGCAGATGACTTCACTACAAGACACATTCTTTTTTTCCTCATGTGATAAAGGATCAAGATTAAATCTACATAATAGGGCTGGTGTGAGAATTCTATAAGTCTAAAAGTTTTTTTTTTCTTTTTAAGTCTTTCAAATGTATTTTTTTTATTTCAATTGACATTGCAGGGAGACATAGAGCCTCAATATCTTAATTTGTCTTTCTACAAAAGAAAGAAAAGGAAGCAAGGGAGGAAGAGGGGGAGAGAGAAGAAAGAAGAGAGATGGAGACACAAAGTGAGGTGAAGGGGAAGAAAGGCAAGGGGAGTGGCCGGAGGAAGGCGAGGAGGCAGGGAGGAAGGAGACAAATGAAGGCAGCAAACGCTTTCCAGAATGGCATCTGTGGACTTTAGAGGCTCATGGATGTTATCTCAGGATTAGAGAACTTTTCTATGTGAATATTTAATTTTTAAAAGATTTTATTTATTTATTCTGAGAGGTACAGACAGTGAGAGGAAGCGACAGAGAGAAAGGTCTTCTGTCTGCTGGTTCACTCCCCAGATGACTGCAATGGCTGGAGCTGAGCCCATCTAAAGCCAGGAGCCAGGAGCTTCTTCTAGGTCTCCCACTTGGGTGCAGTGGCCTAAGCCCTTGGGCCACCTTCCACTGCTTTCCCAGGCCATAGCAGAGAGGTGAATCAGAAGAGGAGTAGTTGGGACTAGAACCGGTGCCTACATGGGATGCCAGCACAACAGGTGGAAGCTTAGTTCACTATGCCATAGCTCCAGCCCCGTGAATAATTAAATTTCATGCTTTCGTTTAATTTTAAATTAAAAATAAACATTGATACATAATACAGTCCAGCTGGACAACAATTTGTATCTGAGGATTAGTAACATGCTGTTATGATCATGCTCTCATTACCACACCCTAATATTCTTCATGTTGTTTGTTAGTGAAATAATGACAGGAATATTTAATGCATAAATAAAAAATATTAAATGGGAGTTAAATATTATCTAGAGGCCACACAATACAGTGTTTTTGTGGTTAAAATGGAAGGTATGTCAAACTCCAAGACGCATGGACTTTAAGGTTTTCTCATATTTATATTTTGAATGGAGTTGTAATTTCAATACTGAGCACGTTTCAGTAAGTTCATTCATATTTTTTGTTTCTTTGATTACATTTAGACTTTTTATTTATTGCAATTCTACCTTCATTAAATTTATTCACATACATATTTTTAGGATAGTATTTTAGAAACTCCCTCCATCCTGCCACAGAGTTTGCACTTTTTTTTGAAAAAAAGGATTTATTTATTTATTTGTTTATTTGAAAGGCAGAGTTACAGAGAGAGAGACAGACACACACACACACACGCACAGAGAGAGAGAGAGAGAGAAAAAGAGAGAGACAGAGACAGAGATTTCTTCCACTGGTTCATTCCCCAGATGGCTGCAATGGCCACGGCTGAGCTAGGCGGAGGTTCTTCCTGGTCTCCCATGTGGGTGCAGTGGCCCAAGAACTTAGACCATCTTCTGCTGCTTTTCTCAGGCACATTAGCAGGGAGCTGGATTAGAAGTGGAATAGCTGGGACTTGAACACGTGTCCACATGGGATGCTTGTGTTGCAGGTGGAGGCTTTACCAGAGAACCACAGTGTCGGCCCCAGTTTGCACTCCTTAGAAGCAAATAGTTTCAAGTAGTAGTAGTGTAGCTTTTTTTGGACAGGCAGAGTTAGATATTGAGGGAGAGAGAGAGAAAGACAGAGAGAAAGGTCTTCCTTCCATTGGTTCACCCCCCAAAGGGCCACTATGGCTGGCGTGTTGTGCTGATTCGAAGCCAGGAGCCAGGTGCTTATCCTGGTCTCCCTTGCAGGTGCAGGGCCCAAGCACTTGGGCCATCCTCCACTGCCTTCCTGGGCCACAGCAGAGAGCTGGACTGGAAGAGGAGCAACCGGGACAGAATCCGGCACCCCAACTGGGACTAGAACCCAGGGTGCTGGCGCTGCAGGCGGAGGATTAGCCTAGTGAGCCATGGCGCCAGCCGCTATTTAGTTTTGACAATTATCACTGTGAATATGAAAACTCAATAAATAGCCTATTTTTAATATCATAATTATAGTTCTCTTTTATCCTCTATTTGATAGGCAAAGAATTCAGTCATGTGCTTTTGGCCCTAATGGTTAAGATACCAGTTTGCATGCCTGCATTGAATATTAGAGTGCCAAAGCTGGGGTCTCCACTTTGCTCCTGATTCCAGCTTCCTGCCAAGGAGCAACCTGGAAGGCAAGCCGATAATGTTTCAAGTGATTGTACCCCTGCGACCCACCAGAGAGATCTCTGTTGATTTCCTGCCACCACATGTAATATCTGGATTTTGTTCTGGGTTCACACAGTATTGGCCTGGGCTACCCTCAGGTGCTGCATCCATTTGGAGAATAAAACAGTAGATGAGAGAGTTATCTGTCCCTCTATGTGTCTTTCTCTCTTTGTGTGTATATCTCTCTTGCTCTTTCTGTCTCTCTGTCTTTCAAAGGAAGGAGGAAATAAAGAAATAGAGAGTGGGGAGGTAGCAGGAGAAAGAAAGAGATAAGAAAGAGGAAGGAAGGGATTCAAATGTCTTCCACACACTCCTATCCGGGTACTTTTCAGCCATAGATTTATCAGACATATAGAATGAAATACAGGATAGTCAACTGAATTTGGTTTTGGGAGAGACACAGTGTTTTTAGTATAATAATGTCCTACTTAATTAAATAAATACACAAACATAAAATGTTTACCTGATATTCCACTTTAATTAGGCATCTTGTCTGTCAGATAGCCTGATCCTTCTTTAATCTTTTTGATATAACTTTGTTAGATTATGATGTTATCAACATTCATTGTGGATGCAATTATGATCCTGTTAACAACAAAAAACCTTAAGGTGCAATGATTATTCCAATGCTTTTGCACATTGTTTTTTTCACTGAAATTTCAGTTATTTCACTTTTGCTTA
The DNA here is from genome assembly GCA_949820135.1 of Sylvilagus floridanus. NCBI lineage: Eukaryota > Metazoa > Chordata > Mammalia > Lagomorpha > Leporidae > Sylvilagus > Sylvilagus floridanus. The sequence goes on from OX463230.1 coordinate 93,578,872, forward strand.
GATTTTAAACCTAATTTAGCCTCAAACTTTTTTTAAATCCTAAGTCTTACCCTTCTCCCTTCGAATGCCTCAAGTGTTTCCTCTCTCACACTTTCTTAAGGATACATCTTTGCCTGTTTGGAGCACAGTGTATTGTGTAGATGTGGCCAGGATTATTGTGGGGCTTTCTTTACCATGTGGTTAAGATCTCCTTTTTCCTGGATGAGCATTCAGAGTTCTCCTGACTTACTCCCCATGGGGAACGATTATGTATGATAAGGTGCTAAGGGAAAGTGCATTCTCTTGAGATATTGCAAGTCTGAAAACGGATTGTGCTAACCTCTCATTTAGCTCCTAGATCACATTGTCATGGAACTAAATGCTTGAATACAGTAACTCCCTGTACTCCCAGAGGTTATGTTCCAAGATTGCCAATGGATGTCTAAAACCAGGGGAAGTACCGAATCATATGTACTGTTTTTCCCCATACATACATACCTGGGCTAAAGTTTGATTTATTAATTATCCACAGTAAGATATTAATAACTAATAAAATATAATGATTATAACAATATATTGCTGTGTATGTCTCCCTGGGCTTGTGTATTGTTCTCTCAAAGTATCTTACTGTTCTAAACCCACTCGTCTTCTTGGTCATGGGTAACAGAAACTATGGATATTTACAATCTGGATGGGAGGGATGTATTTTTCACTATCAACCATAGACATCTTCCTCTGTAAACCGGGACTCAGAGCAATGTACTCCTGAAAGATCAAGCTTTAATGGGTAAGATTTCTGAGTCTCTTATTCTTTGTTCTTTATTCATTTTTGTTTATTGAAAAGGCAGTGCAACAAAGATAGAGATGGTAAGAAGTCTTCCACTTACTGGTTTACTTTCCAAGTGCTTTAGCTGCAAGACTGGAGCCAGGCTGAAGCCAAGAAGCAAGAACTTCATCTGGGTCTCCCACATGGGGAGCAGGGATCCAAGTACTTTAGCCATCATCTGAAGCCTCCCAAAGGCATTAGTAGCAAGCTAAATCAGAAGGAAAGGCAAGACTCAATCCCAGGCAATCTGATGGGGGTGTAGGTGTCCCAAGCAGCAGCTTAACACGCTGTGCCTTAATATCCACCTCAGTTATTTTGTTGTGTTTTGTTTTGCCTTTCTTTGTTCTTAACTCAGTGCATTTCTGATCTGTACACAGCTTAGGCAACAGGAAGATAAAGCTCCTCTGAGATACGAAAATACAGAAATGAAGAAAGTCAACCCATAGAAACAAAGAGAGGGCCAACCGCAAAATCTAAGCAATTTGGATGATCACCAAACTACGTAGCAGGCAGCAGGTACAGAGCATAAATACAGTTGACTGAAACAGGCAGCAGACAAAACATAAGTGGAGGTATCAACTAATATGCACTGTGAAGGAAAACAGGTCAACAGTTTGAGTCCATGAAGTCAAACACCTACCATATTAAGAAACTAAATCTTCAGTAAAGGGTAACAGAATCTAGCGACACTACTAAATCTTATCCACAACTCCTAGTTTTTAACGAGTATTATTTAGGTGTTCAAAGAAAAATTTTTTGATGTGTACTCAGAGTAAAAGCAAATCTACAAAACCTGATTTTAAGTGGTACCAAACACTGGATGTAGCAGGCCAAAACATAACGGAGCTTTTCGAATAACATCCAACCGTACCAATGCTGTGGTATGGTTGGATACACTGCTGCATGAGATGCCAGCATTGTGGCATAGTGTTTCTGACATCCCATATGGACTGTGATTTCAGCTGCTCCACTTCCAATCCAGCTCTCTGTTAATGTGCCTGGGAAAGCAGTGGAAGATGGCCTACATGTTTGGGCCCTTTCTGCCCACTTAGGAGATCTGCATAGAGCTTCTGGCCGCTGGCTTCTGCCTGCTCCAGACCCAGACCTGGATGATGTGTCCATTTTGGAAGTGAACCAGCAGATGGAAGATCACTCTATCTTTCCTTCTCTCTTTGTAGCTCTTTCAAATAACTAAACAGACCTTTTAAAAAAAAAGTTCATAGAAAATGTAGATTATGAAAAAAATTACATAGGTGTCAAAAATTTTTGAATCAAAATAATATTTTGAAACAAAATATCATTTAATTCCATTTTCCACAAGCTTTTTTTTGTAGAACTCTCATATCGGATTATAAAATATAAATACAAGAGTGTTAGTACATTTTTAATCCAAGATTACTTAATCATAATAGGATGTTCATATATCCTAAAGATAAAAATTGTAAATATATCTTATAACTGACTTTTCAAATATGTGAAATAAAAACAGATGGAAATAAGGGATATGTATATCTATATAATCATAGTTAGCAATTTAATATATTTGTTTCAGTAATTAATAAAAAAAGAACTCAGACAAAAAATCAACAAGAATATACAAACCACCTTCACTTAATCACCACATAAATCGCATGATATACATTATTTTTACTTGCACATGAATATTCACCAAGTTAGACCATATGTTGATCCATAAATAAGCTTCAATATACTTGAAAGATTAGAAGTCATACAGATTTTGTTCCTGAACAAAACAGAATTAATTTCAAAACCAACAAAAAGTTTCTAAAGCCCTAACTATTTGGAAATTCACCATGGCATTTCTAAATGATTCATGCGTAATAGAAAAAAAAATCACATAGAAAATAGACATCTCACAGATAATAAAACCCCAGAATCTGTTAAAATGTGTGATACGTAGCTGAGAACAATGCAGAGTTAGACAGTGAGAGAGAGAGACGGAGAGAAAAGCCTTCCTTTCGTTCACCCCCCAAATGGCCTCCACAATCCGCGCAGCAGGCAAAGGATTAACCAAGTGAACCATGGTGCAGGCCCCAGCTGAGAACAATTCTTACAGGCTAAGTTTTAGATTTAAATGTCTTTGTTTGCAAAAGAAAGTTTCCATTTTAGTAGGAAATAGTACAGAAGCAATTTAAACCAAAGTAAGTATAGGGAACACACAAAAAAAGAACAAAATCAGTTAAACATGAATGGGATGAATAACACAGCAAATCAATAAAACCTACAACTATTTTAAAATATCTATAAAACCAATGTACTGCTGCACTTATGAACCAAGAAACGAGGAACAGAAAAAAAGTGAAAAAGAAACTGCTAATATCCAGATTGGAGAAGGGGCTAATGCTGGAGACATTCCCAGAGATGCTGAGGGAAATGTAGGTGCAGTGGCTGACATATTATTGAATTTCATTCACTTAATATCCAATCAAATGCAAAAAAAAAATCTATAGTGCCTGAAAGCAAATCAGCACTGGACTGGAACTTGGAGCAGGGTTGGTAGCAGATTCCATATCTGGACAGTGTTATGGGTGTTACAGGCATATTAATTTGCCAAAAATCATCAAACAATACATTTAAAATGTGGTTTACAGGCTGGCACCATGGCTCAATAGGCTAATCATCCACCTGCGGCACCGGCACCCTGGGTTCTAGTCCCGGTCGGGGTGCCGGATTCTGTCCCGGTTGCCCCTCTTCGAGGCCAGCTCTCTGCTGTAGCCCGGGAGTGCAGTGGAGGATGGCCAGGTCCTTGGGCCCTGCACCCCATGGGAGACCAGGAGAAGCACCTGACTCCTGGCTTCATACTGGCGCGGCTCACTGGCTGCAGCGCACCGGCCGTGGCGGCCATTAGGGGGTGAACCAACAGAAAGGGAGGACATTTCTCTCTGTCTCTCTCTCTCTCTTTTACTGTCCACTCTGCCTGTCAAAAAAATAAAAAATAAAAATAAAAAAATAATTTAAAAATATGGTTTACAGTAAAGAAATAGACAGAGAAAGTAGTTTATAATTCGTTATCTGTTATGGGTTCTATCATGCCACACAAACACTTCACATGTTGAAGTTCTAACTCCCAGCATCTCAGAGAATGACTGTATTCAGAAACAGGGTCTTTGCAGAAGTAATTACATGAGAATAGATCTTACTAAAGTATCATTAAAATCCTTACAAGAAAAAGAAATTTGGACACAGATAACTACAGAAAAAGAGAGTAAGAAGACATAACAAGAGAAAGGCCATCTACAAACCAGGACAAGAGACTTGGAGCAGGTCCTTCCCTCATGGCTCTTGAAAGGAACCGAGCCTGTTGACACCTTGGTAGAAGATTCTGGCCTACAGAACTGTTAGAAAATACATTTCTATTGTTCACCTTACCATCTGTATTATTTCTTTATGTCAGGCCTTGTAAACCAATATCTTATAATATATACAATTACAATAAATAGCAATTTAATTAAACAATGAAATTTCATATTTATTAATTTTGATTGCTAAATATGAAAGTAGAATGATGCATCCTAACCAGTTTTGGGATTGACCCTAGAGGGTTGATCACATTTTCATTACAGTCACAAAAATTCTCCGCTTAGTTCAGGCCAGCTGTTTAATGAGGACAGCTATAAACTTCAGACTACATAAATGTGGGGCATTAGTCTTCTTCAGTATATTCGTATATTCATATCCTCCATAAATCTTCTATTCCAAGCTGTTCAAATTACCTTCGAAAAAGAAAATATGAGTTGCCCAACTTAAAATAGTTCATAGATAATGATGACTCTTGTAAAATGAGTGTTTGAAAGTGTCTTGAAAGTATAAGTAGAGATTTTAAGAAACAAAATGTAAAACAAAGCAGTGGAGAATAAAAGTTCCTAATGATATCCCAGTGTCATGTTGAAAACAAACTTGATTTTGGAAATGATGATAACTGAATCTTTCTTTTTTTCTGCTTTGTTTCAGCAAATTTCCTCAGGAGTTCTGAACTGAAACAAGTAAATGACCTGACAATTTTTGAGTTTGGAGACTGAAGAAAACAAGGGGAAGTCAAACAGAAAAGTCCTAGAACACCAATGAGCTGCAGACACTGGAAACCCGTTTTTTAATCTATTTATATGCTTTATATGGTTCATTATAAAATTACATCTCAGTATGGATTCTGGGCTACTTACACTTGTTTTCATATTATTGTCTACCAATTTGTCTACAATTTAAATATTGAAAACTTAAGCATATAGTCTTATTATATGCTAGTTTTGTTTATACTATATACAAAAAACCCTGATTACTAGACTTTTCTTGATGTATTTCACTATCATTTAAAATTTTCGATTTACTTGAATTTTGAGTATATTTATGACACCTTATATGATTGAAGAATAGATGTATTGATTAATTTCAAACCAGGCAGCCAAAGGAGAGAAATAGTCATAGGCAAATATGAAAATAAATAAATGCAAATGAAGAAATTGTAAGTTATTTTTAGCAAGATGTGGATATAAAAATGTTTACTTTTGAGAGATAGGATGTTCACATCCATTACTTACAAATTTTAAATTGTCCTGCTCTACTCCTAGAATATTTGTATTAAGGATACGTAAAGCATGAGTCTGAAATTTGTACAAATATCTGCAATTTTAAATTGCCAAGAACATTAGAAAGACCAAACTGCACATATATTTTTAATGAACCTTATTTTGAGTGTGATATCTTAATGTTTTATTTTTTCCCAATATATATTTACATATATACATCCATTATAATATATTATGCTAACTTATATATATATTGATGCTAACTTATCTAAGTCAAGTAAAATCATTATCAATGTTTATCGTAATGCTATTTTCCACTGGGTTAAAATTTTTCAGTAAGCCATTGAATAATTAATATGGTTATTACATTTTCAAAAACAATAGAAAAAGAAGTCTAATACACTAAATTCTTTTTTAAAAAGCAAATGTTTAAGTAAATAGGAAAAATGTTGCATTGGTATTTTGTTTACTAACTAAGACTATGATTATAAGATCAAGCTAGTTCAAAGATCTAAATGGCTATGTCATATTAATGGTTTGCACTGTGTCAAGGCCACAGGATTTAAGATACAGTTCATTCTTTCTACCACAAATAGACATGCTCTTAGTCCACCAACCTATCCATTATACTCTTTCCTTTTAAGCAAAACCACTTCAGCAGTGTACTTAGTATAAACAGATCTTGGTTAGAAAGAACTGATGACCTGGCCTCACAATTCACAGGGCTCAGGATAATTTATAAATCTAAGACCTTGAAATAGGGTGTATTTTAGATTAAGAGTAATATACTAGAGATACACAGATTATCTACTTGTTTAAGAATACATGTGGTTGTTCACTATACTCATAAAGGTTCCAATTTGCTCTGTAGGTCACCCCAAAGAAATTCTCCCTATGGGATTTTGCCTTTGGAGAAACAAAGTGAATTGATTCTGTTGAAATATTCATTAAATTAAAAGGCTTCATTTACTATTCTAAAAGCAATTAATCAGTTTTTCCCACTCTGCATGGTACAGTACTAGCCACCACTTCACAAAAGGGCATTGCTGCTCTAGGGAGAAGGGAATGTATTGCAACAAAATTGATAGGATCTGTTAAGGAAATTAGTTACAGACGCTAAGAAAGTTAAATTTTTATTAGAATATAGAAAACTTTGAAACATCCAATTTAAGAAAATTGCTTACAGATAGTAACTAAAATTTAAAAACAATAAAGAAAAAGAGAAAAGGATCTCATGAATCCTTTTGAAGGACTTAACATTGTCCCATATAATTTGAGGCCAAGTATGAGTAAGGATGAAGTTTTTATGGAAATAGTAATGCTGAGTTTTAGTTTCATTAAGAAAGTCCTCCAAAATATTTACAACAATGATATTAGCAAGTACTTCTGATCATGAGGCAAATGCCAATATTCGCAAAAGCTCTGCAAGCTCACATATTCTTGATTAATTATTGTAGTAGCAATGTGTATAACACATCAATCCTAGGTCGCTACTGAACATAGGCAGGTCAATAGTTACAGGATGTTGTAAACCAAAGACATATTCCTCTGACAGTAATTCAGTGCAATATGTAAATCAGTGTATGGTTTCAACATGTTGAAAAATTGAGAATTTTTGCTAGTTTAAGCAGAAACTCTAATTAAATATAAATTGTCCTTAAAATATTTTTAGTAAATAAAATATCTATAGAAGTTTGCATTTATATCAATAAAAGTTAGTAAAAGGAAAATCAGAATGATTCAAAATTATAAAAGTTAAAATTAGTTGTCTTAAATGTGAGACATCTCAAACAATCAATTATTTTTGATAACATAATAATGAAAGGCCAGCCTGAAATCAAGAGCCAAAAACTTAATTCAGGGTTCTCATTGGGTGACAGGAACCCAACAAGTTGAGTCATTGATTGTTGCTTTACAGAGTGTTCATTTGCAGAAAGCTGGAATTGGAAGAGACTTAGAATTTGAATCAAGTCATTCTGATTTGGAGTATCAGAATCCCAAGCAGGGTCCTTCCTAAACATAATGATAAAAGCCCACATATAATTTAAAACAAACAAACAAACAAACAAAAACAAAACCCTCAAGATCCTTGAGGGTTTTGCCCTGGATACTTTTGACATTTAGGGAGTGAACCAGTGAATAGGAGATCTCTGTCTCTCTGTCTTTCTCTTTTCTTTCTCTCTCTCTTTCTCAAATAAATAAACTTTAAGAAATATATCATATGAGATACTAAAATGAAAATAAGCTACAAGATAGCTTTATGATATTGCCTGTGTAGACAAAAATATATAGACCATGGTGAGAAATTCATTTAGAACAAAAGAAGCAAACTGTTCTCTAACACAAAGATTTTGTTCTCAATTCTCTATTATGGTAGCCAAACAGACAAACAAACAAACAAAAAATCATGCAAACAGTGACCAAATGGATTACCATTAGTGAGATACTGGCCTATCTCTAATAAACTGGGAAGCATAATATTTATTATTCTACTAGATCTTTAAACAACCAGTGATATAGGCATTATGGCTTTCACATTACAGAAAAATGAAACTCAAAGAGCTTAAATGATTTGTCAAAGACCATGAATTTAGAAATAGCAAATCTAGAATTTATGTAGAAATTTCTTTTATCTATTAAATCACAATAATTCCAACTATTCTCCAAGGGAATGGATGTTGCCAGTACAGGTGCAATCTTTTGAAACATGTGATCATAAATTCTTTATTAAAAACACCACAAACTCCATATTCTCTTTTGCTTCTCAGTTTTTGAACATGCACTTTTCAGTGTCTTAAATGCTGGTGTACTCCTCAGAACTAATACTGGATAAATGCCACTTAGGAATGTCCAAAAAAGTAACAAAGTTAATGTTTTAATAAAATAATTTAAAAATTGAACTAAATGTCAAAATCCACGGTGAAAATCATATAAAAATTTTAAATAGGGATAGGATTAGATGGGCATCTAGGAGTCCAAAGCAAAAGCAAAAAAATCAGTAACACTATATAACTTCTGTTCTTTCAGAATTGTCTCCATGTGAATACTATCAGAGAAGCCTTGGCAGACTGTTTTAAGAGCTGAACTTTCAGGCTCACATTGTGTCTTATGCTTACCTCTCAAATAACAAATGGCCATTTGACAGCAGTGTATTTACTACTTATCGCTATATAACAAAAACATAAATATTTTTGGTATAAAACAGCAAAATTTTATTAACTCATGGTTTCTATGTGTCAAGCCTTCTAGAATGCTTTAGGTGAGTTTGTGCTGTGAGATCCTTAGAAAGTTTCAACAATAAGCCATCTAGGGCTATAGATACCTGAGATTGCCTGAGGTTGAGAATCTGCTTCAAGATACAACAAATCTATTGGCAGAAAGCATCCATTCCTTGCTACATTAGCTTCTTCAAAGAGTTGTGTCTGGGTTCTCTTGCTATGGTGGCTCGTTTGTCCACAGTGAGTGATTCCAGAAGGGAAGAAGGAAGCTGCTGGATCTTTTATCTCTTACTCTGCAGAGGCCTAGCATTGTTTTTACTTTATTCTGTTCTTTAGAGCTAAGTGCTAAGTGTAGCCATGCTCAAGGAAGAGCCTAGGATCACTACATCTTCAAGAGAGGAGTATCAAATAATTTTTGAAAATACTTTATAAAAGTATCACAAAAAGTTACCTGCTACCTCTGCCTGAACACTCTAATCTCTTAAAAGAGCAGATGCCATTGCTGAACTGATTGCCATTTACACTGTTAGTCCCTAGGATTGTGCCTGATCCTGCAGAAAAGATGCAGCAAGAGGTCCCATCTCTGAAGGAGAGAGCAAGCTTTTATCAGACAGAGAATCTATTGGCACCTTGACCTGTTACTTCCCAGAATCAAGAACTTTAGGGTGTTCCTTTTACTTTTTCTATTTTTTTTAAAGATTTATTTATTTATTTGGAAGGTAGAGTTACAGAGAGAAGAGAGAGGCAGACGGACAGAGACAGAGACAGAGACAGAGAGAGATATCTTCCATACTTCCATATGCTGTTCACTCCCTAAAGGGCCCCAAAGGCCAAGGATGGGTCAGGTGAAACCAAGAGCCAGGAACGTCTTCTTGATCTCCCACATGGCTGCAAGGGCCCGAGTACTTGGACCATCATCTGCTGTTTTCCCAGGAACATTAGCAGGGAGTTGGACCAGAAGTGGAGCAACCAGGACTCGAACCAGAACCCATAGAGGATGCCAGCCCTGCAGGCAGCAGCTTAACCCTCTGTGCCACGACACCACCCACAAGATTATTTCTTTTATTTAAAAATTAATCAGTACAAGATATTTTGTTATTGCAATCCATACTGTCTCAGACACTATAACATCAGATTATTTAAGTTTAGAATAGAATTTATTGCAAATTAAAATTACTTCCATTGTTTCTGCTCACTCACCCAAATTATCTCCATTGAGTCTTGACCTGTTTTTTATTACTCTGACAAAACACCTATGGCTGGTTATGTATAGAGTTTCATTTAGGTCCGCGGTTCTGGAGATCGGGAAGTCCAAGAACCTGGTGGTGTCAGTAGCTTCCTGTGGAGAGCCTCTTATTGCTACAGTTAAAGGCAGAAAAGCAACTGGCAGGCAGATACCTCAGATACCTCAGAAGAGAGAAAATGGGACCAGACTCTAGTGATAACACATTCTCAAGAGAAATGGTGTAAGTAAAAGAGGTACATAGAGAAACAAGCTCCCACTAATTTTGATATTGACAGGCCAGATCAGTTCATATTATTTCTTCTCCGTAGTAAGGTTCTCCATTCCCTTGGAATTTGTTCATATTATGACTCTTTTATCAAATCACTGTGCCGGCTATCACATGGCATAGAATGTCCCCATGAATTCCATTCATGATTTAAACACCATTTATTGAGTTACTGAGAGAGTGAACCCTCACCAGACATGGTTTCTGCTGACACTTTAATTTTGGACTCCCAACTTCCAGAACTACAAGCAATGAATTTCTGTTGTCTGTAGATTCTCTAATATATGGCATTTTGTTATTAAAAAATTTGTTATATATGAATTGACTAAGATATTTTTCCTTTTTTCTCTTAAGTTTTTATCAATAATTTTTGCATATTCAGAATTTGCAACATTGTGGACATTTTTAGAATGATTTTAATGCTTAGTCATTTTATTGTTTTGATTTATACTATACACTTGATATTTTTACAACATAGATGATTAAAAAATTGCAAAGGAAACTATTGATTCATACATACTTTATATTTAAAAATCTTACTATGCAAGCAATATGAATTTTAAGTAATATTTAAATAACAACTCGATCTGTGCTCACAAGGAAATGCTTTAGAATTAACAGATAGGCCGGCGCTGCAGCTCTCTAGGCTAATCCTCCGCCTGTGGCACCGGCACACTGGGATCTAGTCCCGGTTGGGGTGCCGGATTCTGTCCCAGTTGCCCCTCTTCCAGTCCAACTCTCTGCTGTGGCCCGGGAGTGCAGTGGAGGATGGCCCAAGTCCTTGGGCCCTGCACCCCATGGGAGACCAGGAGAAGCACCTGGTTCCTGGCTTCAGATCAGCGCGGTGCGCCAGCTGCAGCAGCCATTGGAGGGTGAACCAATGGTAAAGGAAGACCTTTCTCTCTGACTCTCTCACTGTCCACTCTGCCTGTCAAAAAAAAAAATAGAATTAATAGATAAACATTTCTCAAAATATGATCTGTGGCCTTTGCTATGCTTGAGGAGAGGGACTTTAGGTCATAAATACTTTCACACTGATATTATGATTTTTTTTTTTGACAGGCAGAGGGACAGTAAAAAAGAGAGAGACAGAGAGAAAGGTCTTCCTTTGCCGTTGGTTCACCCTCCAATGGCCGCTGCAGCTGGTGCGCTGTGGCCGGCACACCACGCTGATCCGATGGTAGGAGCCAGGTGCTTCTCCTGGTCTCCATGCGGGTGCAGGGCCCAAGGACTTCGGCCATCATCCACTGCACTCCAACAGGCTAATCCTCCGCCTTGCGGCGCTGGCATACCAGGTTCTAGTCCCGGTCGGGGTGCCGGATTCTGTCCCGGTTGCCCCTCTTCCAGACCAGCTCTCTGCTGTGGCCCGGGAGTGCAGGGGAAGATGGCCCAAGTGCTTGGGCCCTGCACCCCATGGGAGACCAGGAGAAGCCCCTGGCTCCTGCCATTGGATCAGCGTGGTGCGCCGGCCACAGCGCGCCAGCTGTGGCAGTCATTGGAGGGTGAAAGAACGGCAAAGGAAGACCTTTCTCTCTGTCTCTCTCTCTCACTATCCACTCTGCCTGTCAAAAAAAAAAAAAAAAAAAAAAAAATCCCGGGGTGCCGGCGCCTCAAGGTGGAGGATTAGCCTAGTGAGCTGCGGTGCCGGCTGATATAATATTGTATTTTATTTCACTGTATTGATATTTGCACAGTTGCTGCAAAGACAATGGTGGATAAAACTTGTGGCTCCTTAGTATGAATCAAGACAGTGGCACCAAATTAATAGTTGTCACTGTACAAACTCCTAGGAAAAATCAGTTTCACTGAAAAATTCCTAAATGAAGTAGTAAATGTTGTTAATCTGATCAAATCGTCTTGAATCAAAAAAATTTAATATTGTGGCCGCCGCGTGGCTCAACAGGCTAATCCTCTGCCTTGCGGCACCGGTACACCGGGTTCTAGTCCCGGTCGGGGCGTCGGATTCTGTCCCGGTTGCCCCTCTTCCAGGCCAGCTCTCTGCTGTGGCCCAGGAGTGCAGTGGAGGATGGCCCAGGTGCTTGGGCCCTGCACCCCATGGGAGACCAGGAGAAGCACCTGGCTCCTGTCTTCGGATCATCGTGGTGCGCTGGTTGCAGTGCCTCAGCCACGGCGGCCATTGGAGGGTGAACCAACGGCAAAGGAAGACCTTTCTCTCTGTCTCTCTCTCTCTCACTGTCCACTCTGCTTGTCAAAAAAAAAAAAAAAATTTAATATTGTGTACTATCATTATATTGTTAGAATTGTATGTATGAACTACATTGAATCTGTTCTTTTGGTTTTAACATCACATCAACATGAAAAATTGTAAAAAATATTGTATAAAATGTAAGAACTTCACTTAATGTGCTTTTACTTCATAATGGAATATAAAGATCAATGCAATGGAAAGCACTTCTTAATTATCTGAGATATAAGCTGAACATTTTTACTTGGAAGAGCAACAGAGAAAGATACTATAGCTTTTCAATCTTGGGCATTTGGAAAGTAGTTTTTCGAAAGTAGACAAAAGAAATGTATTATTTAAGGCAAACAAATAATGGTATTTGTTACTAATGATAAAATTCATTTTTCAGGTAAACATAGAATGTGCTATGGGAAGTTGAGAAAGCTGTATCTCATTTTCTGAGCTAAATAGATAATGAAGAGTGATGAGGTTACTGCTGCTATTACTGAATATTATTTTTCTGTATTGTGTCATAAACTTTTCTACTTTTAGAAGATTCTCATATCTTTAAAAATCAATGTTTTATAAAACACCACAGCATTGTTGATAATTGATGCTTGCCTTAAAAATCCATTCAAAAAGCAAAATACAATGAGAAATTTCCATGTAAGTACAAGGACCTAAAATTGTTTCAGAGTCTTAATTATAACCAATCTTTAATAAATTATCTTTGGTTTGGTTTGGTGTAGAATCAAATAAAAATATCCAAAACTGCCTGAAAAGGCAATTAAAATTAAATCTTCAGTCTTCAAATACTCATATATCTAAGAGGCTAAATTTTCTTCATATACTTTGGCCAAAAAATTAGATCCCAATAGATTGAATGCAAAAGGAGGTATATGAATCCAGCTGTCTCCTATTAAACCAGAATTTATATTGATTTGCCAAAGAACATTATCTTTAATGCTAGCTTTTGAAATTTTTCAACAGAATATGCTACTTATATTAATATTTATTACATTTATTTTTTAAAAATAATAAATATATAAATTATATATTTTTCTATATTGAAAAATTAATAAATATAAACTATACATACCATAGTTTCACATAATTCTTAAGACATTTTAAGTGTGTGAACAGGTATCTAAGATTAAAAGTTTAAGAGCTGCTGTTGTAGATTATTTTAAATAAGTACCAATCAATTTTAAAAAAGGAATAGAACTGCAGGAAAAAAATATTCTGTAAAGGCTTTGATTAATTAACTTTATAAGGATACTGTTAGCTTTAGTAAACGGGTTTGAGCCACAAATTCAAGCAAACTTAAGAATCTGTGTAGAGTCAAGGTCAGTGTACGTGAAGTAATTTGAGAATAAACACTTGGGGTTTAATGGAATTTATACACTGACCCTGAAATGTCAGCTTAACATAGATACTAATGTTGCATGCCTCTTCCAGTGTCCCATGTTATATAAGACTATATTTAGGATGCTCTAAGTGCACAAAAAATTATTCCTATGCTATTTTAGGTAGATCTAAATTGGTTTAAAGAAAAATAATTCTATATTTCAGAATGATGTTCGTCTTAATGATTCACATTGGCATCAAGGATGTGGTACATGCCATTGAATCTTATTATTGCATAGTTTTGAGTCTGATTATCCAAAATCTTAAATTGCTTCCTTTATGCCCTAGAGCACTGACCTAATAAAAATGTGATCACCGTATAGGTAGAAATTAGTACTTTACCAGTGACTTTTTATGTGAACACAGAGCACAGGAGAAACTAATTTGTGTATTAGGAAGAGAAATTAATTAACATAGAACAAAGACTAAATGAAATTTACTATTAGCAGTTAAATATTACAACATTTGGGTTTGTCAGTCTGAGAGAATAGGGGATAGTGTACCGCAAATAACCCCTGAATCTTTAGATGGATTTAATTACATCAGATTCCACTTAGAAGTAACTTTTATAAATTCTATACTTGCAAGGAAGACAATGTTGGAAACAAATATACATTGATCATTTTGAATAATTTTCTCTCACTTTCTTTCTTTCTCCCTCTCTGTCTGTGTCTCTACCTCTATCTCCCTCTTTGTCTCTCTTGCTCTAGTAGACAATAATTATCTGGAAGAGTGACAAGAAACTACCTCTCAACAAAAACGTGCCAATCCTATGGGATTTCTGAATAATATATGAATGTCTGCTAAAATATACACCAGATTAGATTAAAAATTTGAACCAAATTTTTATTAGACAATCTAATCTTGTGTCTAAAATTTTAAAATAATCAAGGTAAAGGCCCAGACATCACGTGTTTTAAATGTATTTTATGTTGGGTACTTAACTTAGAAATAAATCTTTAGCTGATTTATCCTGATTCTGATACCACAAATGTTCCGTATGAACTCTTCAGTATATTATGAAATATAGAGTCTAGGAATGCTTAGCATTTCAATATCTTATTTTAGATTTTATAATAGTAGCTTTATTATTCCATTTCTTTTAAATTTTCTCAAAGTTTCATTTGCATATTATAAATAATGTGATATATCCTTTCTCAGGAATTATTTTTGTTTATTTTCTTACTTTCAACAAGTATCCTACTCTTCATGCTTGGATATGTTTTTTTGTACCTAATTATATTTACCTGGAAATGGAAAGACATAGTGCATGGTCTCCTATAAGGACAATTTCAAGGTTCTGATTGCAAGCACAACCATCAATCAGTCTTTCTTTCTTTCTTTCTTTCTTTCTTTCTTTCTTTCTTTCTTTCTTTCTTTCTTTCTTTCTTTCTTTTTTTCTTTCTTTCTTTCTTTCTTTCTTTCTTTCTTTCTTTCTTTCTTTCTTTCTTTCTTTCTTTTCTTTCTTTCCTTCCTTCCTTCCTTCCTTCCTTCCTTCCTTCCTTCCTTCCTTCCTTCCTTCCTCCCTCCCTCCCTCCCTCCCTTTCTCTCTCTCTCTCTCTCTTTCTTTCTTTCTTTCTTGGCAGAGAGGGTAAAGAGAAAGAGATAATGATAGGGGTTGGGGGTTTGGAACTGTTCCATCCACTGGCTCACCATCCAAAGTAGGGCATCAGGAACATAAGCCAGGTATCCCACTTCTGTGACAGAAACCCAACCATTTGAGCCAACATCTCTGTTTCCTATGGTGTGTATTAGCAAGAAGCTGGAGTCAGGAGCCAGAACTGGGTATCAAACTAAAGGCACTGTGATATGGGATGCTAATGTCTACCAAAAGGCTATACATCTGCTTCTGATAAATCAGATATTCATCACAGAGTTTTATAGTCCCTTATTCTAGCATATTGACACATAGAAATTCTGTTCTCACCACTTGTTTCTGGTGATGTATCAGTCTGCCTCCAACCATAGCCACATGAAAACACAAAGTTATTAGCAAATTCTATTATTAAAATCAAGGTCATGTTTATATTCCTATGTTTATATTCATTCTATCACCAATCTGAGATAATGTTGTTTGATGTTATTTTTTCTCAAACTCCTGCTTTCTACCTAGGTCGTATCATTTTTTATTTTAATTTTGCATGCATAATTACATGTAACTATATATAATCTCTCTTTAGAGTCTGTTAATAGTTTCTTGTGAACTAGTAAATAATAAAGTCTGAGCACCTTGTGTTGGCCTTATTAGATTACTACAATTACCACTATTTTTTATGAACTCAGAATCAAACCTGTTTATCAGGGCTTTCAATTTGTTCCTCTATATATCACACTTGTTCTTGCTTCATTCTTTTGTTCCTATATTCTTTTCCTCTAATGAGGAACTCTTCCCTCCTTCCATTTTCCATCTCAGGCTGTGATTATTATGGAAATGTTTCCACAATAACTTCTAAGTGAAACAGTTATTATTTTCTTTCTTATACTTTACAATTCTTTTTGTTTTCAGTTGTCTATACAGATGTTTTCTGTGTTAAGAATACTTGAATTCCTGAAGCTCAGATACAAAATCTTTTTTAACTTTTATTTAATAAATATAAATTTCCAAAGTACAACTTTTGAATTATGGCGGCTTCTCCCCCCATAACCGCCCTCCTACCCCCAACCATCCCATCTCTCACTCCCTCTCCCATCCCATTCTTCATTGAGATTCATTTTCAATTATCTTTATATTTAGAAGATCAATTTAGTATATACTAAGTAAAGATTTCAACAGTTTGAACCCACACAGAAACACAAAGTATAAAAGTACTGTTTGAGTACTAGTTACACTGTTAATTGACATAGTACAACACATTAAAGACAGAGATCTTACATGGGGAGCAGGTGCACAGTGACTCCTGTTGATTTAACAATTAACATTCTTATTTATGATGTCAGTAATCACTTGAGGCTCTTGTCATGAGCTGCCAAGGCTATGGAAGCCTCTTGAGTTTGCTACCTCCAATCTTATTTAGACAAGGTCATAGTCAAAGTGGAAGTTCTCTCCTCCCTTCAGAGAAAGGTACCTCCTTCTTTGATGGCCCCGTTCTTTCCACTGGGATCTCACTCAAGATCTTTCATTTAGGTCATTTTTTTTTTTTTTTGCCATGATGTCTTGGCTTTCCATGCCTGAAATACTCTCATGGGCTTTTTAGCCTGATCCGAATTCCTTAAGGGCTGATTCTGAGGCCATAGTGCTGTTTAGGACATCTGCCATTCTATGAGTCTGCTGTGAATCCCACTTCCCATGAATCATTCTCTCCTTTTTAATTCTATCAATTATTATTAGCAGACACTGACCTTATTTATGAGATCCCTTTGACACTTAATCCTATCATTCTGATCTATTATGAACTGAAACTGATCATTTTTTACTTTTTTTTTTTTTGACAGGCAGAGTGGACAGTGAGAGAGAGAGACAGAGAGAAAGGTCTTCCTTTGCCGTTGGTTCACCCTCCAATGGCCGCCGCGGCCGGCGCGCTGCGGCCGGCACACCGCGCTCATCCGATGGCAGGAGCCAGGAGCCAGGTGCTTTTCCTGGTCTCCCCATGGGTGCAGGGCCCAAGCACCTGGGCCATCCTCCACTGCACTCCTGGGCCACAGCAGAGGGCTGGCCTGGAAGAGGGGCAACCGGGACAGAATCCGGTGCCCCGACCGGGACTAGAACCCGGTGTGCCGGCGCCGCAAGGCGGAGGATTAGCCTGCTGAGCCACGGCGCCGGCCCGAAACTGATCATTTTGACTAGTGATATGGCATTGGTACATGCCACCTTGATGGGATTGAATTGGAATCCCCTGGCAGGTTTCTAACTCTACCATTAGGGTTAAGTCCAATTGAGCATGTGCTGTACTGTACATCTCCTCCCTCTCTTATTCCTACTCATATTTAATTGTGATCACTGTTCAGTTAAATTTAAACAAACTAAGAATAATTGTGTGTTAATTAGAGAGTTCAACCAATGGTATTAAGTAGAACAAAATCTTTTTTTTTTAATGATACTTTTGGTATATTTATAGTATTAACCCATTAAATTTTAACTTGAGAATTCTGCAAATATTTTAAGAATGTATTATTTCATTAAAAGTTCCTATAAGTTGTGCAAGTATTACCCAATTTAACTCTTTGTAGGTGACTTTTATATGGGATGATGACACATAAATTTATGTCACAAGTTGCACATATCTATCTGCGTCCAAGCAATTCAACAGTGCCTTCCACATTGTCTCTAGGCTTGTGATATGTTTTGAGCTATGGAATGGTAGCCTGAGCATAATGGTCTGTTGCTACCTCCATGACAACATGATCATCTAGCTTGTTGTAACAGCGAGAGAAAAGAGCCATGTAACTCTAACCTATAATGAGGCTCATTCCCAGATATGTCAGCTTCCAACTAGCAGCCAGTATACCCCCAGACATGTGAGTGAGCCCTGCTACATTCCACCTTAAATTATTGATTTGTTCTCTTGTGAGCCAAATAAATGTTCATTGTTTTGAGAGACTGAGTGCTAAAATGGTTTGTTTAAAGAATTATCATACCATTATAAAACATATATTGTCTCTGGACCCAAACATAACAGACTTACAATATTTGCAATGAACAAAGCCTAATGAGGATTGCATAAATATATACCAAAATAAGCATAAAGATGGCTCCAAAATAAACTTATTTGAAGCAGGAAGCAAAGGGAACTGACATATTTGAGCATCTATATTGTGCCAAGTATAAGGTGTGCAATAAACATACTTGATCACTTTTATTCCCTGGACCAGGTATATGAAGTAGTGTTTTAAATCCATGGTGCAGATATTGAAAGTAAGGCTTAGGGAGGTATTGTATATCATCTAGGTGGTACATAAAGTTTAAATGAACAATAAATGATAACATACCAATATGGTAGAAAACTTTAGGTGTATCATGTCAGAATTATAACTAAAGCCCTTACAAAGAAGGTATATGGAGTTATGGAGTAGCTGGTAAAGCTGCTGCCTGCAACACCAGCATCCTTTGTGTGTGCCAGTTCCAGTCTTGGCTACTCCTCTTCCCATCCAGCTGCCTGCTAATTGCCTGGGAAAACAACAAAAGATAGTCCAAATGCTTGGGTCCCTGCACCCATATGTGGTACCCAGAAGAAGCTCCTGGCTCCTGGCTTCAGACTGCTCCAGCTCCTGCCCTTTCAGTCATTTGGGGCATGAGCCAGTAGGCAGATTTCTCTCTCTCTCTCTCTCTTTCTCTCTCTCTCTCTCCTCTGCCCCCTTCCTTCTCTCTCTTGCCTCCTCTCTGTGACTCTGACTTTCAAATAAATAAATAAATCTTTAAAATAATGGAGCAGAATTTCATATTTGAAAACAACAAAAAATAAATTTTAAATTAAAAACTAAAATTTTGAGGAGCTGGCACATGGCACAGTATGTTAAGCTGCAGCTTGTGACTCAGCATCCCACATCTTAGTGTATATCCTAGTGTGGCTTCAAATTCCAGCTATTCCTTTTCTTCTGATCCAGCTCCCTGCAATGGGGAAAGCAGCTGAAAATGGCAGAAATGCTAAGGTCCCTGCTACCCATATCAAAGATCCCAATGCAGTTTCTAGCTCCTGGCTTCTGTCTGTTGCAGGTTGCAGTCATTTGGGGAGTGTACCAGCAGGTGCAAGGTTGTTTTTTTTTTTTCAACTTTTATTTAATAAATATAAATTTCCAAAGTACAACTTTTGAATGATAGTGGCTTTTCCCCCCATAACCTCCCTCCCACCTGCAACCATCCCATCTCCCACTCCCTCTTCCATCCCATTCTTCATCAAAATTCATTTGCAATTATCTTTATATACAGAAGATCAACTTAGTATATACTAAGTAAAGATTTCAACAGACTACACCCACAAAGATACACAAAGTAGAAAGTACTTTTTGGGTAGTAGTTTTACCATTAATTCGCATAGTACAACACATGAAGGACAGAGATCCTACATGCGGAGCAGGTGCACAGTGACTCCCGTTGTTGATTTAACAATTGACACTCTTATTTATGGCATCAGTAATCACCCGAGGCTCTTGTCTTTTTCTCTATCTGTCCTTCACTCTCCACCACCCTAACTTTTAAGTAAATAAGATAAATCATTGAAAAAAATCAGACACAATATATTGGAAACTTTATGACAATTCTGTTCTCTTAGGGGTCAAATACAAATGATATGCAAGGAAAGTTAAGTCTGCTTGTAAAGGTTTCAATATGTCATAATCTGTTTTATTTTACCTTTTATATCTTTTCTCAATTTTTCCATTTTTCCATATTTTTCCATATTTTACACGATATCCAGCACTGTACTAGTTATTAGATATATAGTAGTGGACAAAATAGATAAAGTTCCAAAAGACTTATAAACCAATAGTTTACATGTCTTCAGTGATTTTGACTATCCAAAATCCACTATGTCAAAATATTTTTGTCATTGAAATTGGCAGATGCTACCAAATTTTTCTTTCCTTCTCCTTGTTGGTTGGTAAATAATCATCAGAATATTTTAATATCCTTTGACCCCTAGAAGAAGAGGAGAATTTGTTTATATTGTATTAAAAATGACCACAAACAATGAACATGAACAATGAAATTAATACAGTTAAATGTAAAAGATTTCAGATGAAAAAAAAGTGAATAACAATCCATCAATATTTATAAACAGACAAATATTTAAGGCTATTCCTATAATAAAAGTATGTAGGATACTCATTGAGAGATGTAAAAATATATCACACTCAAGTAGACACCCAAGCAAATAGTAAACTAAAATCCATTAAAGCATAAAGTGACATCAGAAATGCAATCATTTCCTATGGATAAAAGGAGGAATTGGCAATGTAAATAAAATATTTCTGAAATTCTGTTGTAGGCACTGGGTTTTAGCAGGTTGGTCTGATATTTGGGATGCCCACATTGCATATCATAGAGCCAGATTGCCAGTTCAAGATTTATTTATTCTGCTTCTGTTCTAGCTCCCTGCTAATGCACCTTGGAAAGCAGCAGATAATGGCTCAAGTACTGGAGTTCCTGCCACTCTTGTAGGAGACATGGATGGAGGTTGTGGCTCCTGTTGCATTCAACTTGACCCAGTCCCAACTTTTCTGGACGTTTGGATGAACCGGCAGGTGAAAGATCTCTCCCTCTCCCTATCTCTCTCTCTACTTCCCTCCCTCCACTTTTCAAATAAACAAATCTTCAAAACTAGGGACCAACACCTTGGCTCACTTGGTTAATCCTCCGCCTGCAGTGCTGGCATCCCATGTGTGCGCTGGGTTCTAGTCCTGGTTGCTCCTCT
The DNA here is from genome assembly GCA_949820135.1 of Sylvilagus floridanus. Taxonomy (NCBI): domain Eukaryota; kingdom Metazoa; phylum Chordata; class Mammalia; order Lagomorpha; family Leporidae; genus Sylvilagus; species Sylvilagus floridanus. Next base: position 93,599,888 of record OX463230.1, read on the forward strand.
TCCAGTCCAGCTCTCTGCTGTGGCCCAGGAAGGCAATGGAGGATGGCCCACATGCTTGGGCCCCTCACCCGCCTGGGAGACCGGGGGGGGGGGGGGGGAGGGGAAGCACCTGGCTCCTGGCTTCAGATCCTCACAGCGTCGGCCATAGCGGTCATTTGGTGGGTGAACCAACGGAAGGAAGACCTTTCTCTCTGTCTTTCTCTCTTACTATCTGTCAAATAAATAAATAACCCAAATAAAACTAAATCATGTCGAAATACTATGCACTTAATAATACACTCATAAAATGAAAAGGGAAAACAAACTTACAAAAGTTATTAAGGGAAAATTTATGCCAGTATTATGATACATGATTTTAATAACTAGTTCTCATTTAGTAAAATATAAATGAGACTAAAATTTATTAATTTTTAAAAACAAACACATTTATAAGATATTTAAAATCCATTTAAAAACAGAAAATATACTTTATTCAAACTCAGATAAAATATTTACAAAAAGAAGTAATCACTGGACTGAAGAAAAGAGAAATTTCTCAAATAAATAGTGTGAATACTGAAACATATATCACATTTAAGAGTCAAAGTTTTTATGAGTTCTGCCAATATTGCAGGTTGTACATAGGACTAAATTTAAATAAAATTTTAAAAATATAACAAAAAATTGCTCCCAGATAACTCTATAAAATTACAGCATACATCAAACAAAATCGGAGAAAGATATTATGTGATAGATAAATTTAGGGCATGAGCTCATAAACAGAGATATAGTAGTCCTAAGTAAATAAATATTATGTGAGAAACAGAATCCATTCCATATAGTAAAAAAATAAACAATATGACATGACCAATTTTAGTTTAATCCTAAAAAATACAGCATAGTGTATAATTTAAAATCTATTAAGAAAATTCATGACACTAACAATTTAAAGAAAAATATATAATTGTTTCAGAGTATAAAAAATTAAACACATTTCAAAATAAATTCATAGCTCAGTAAAGAGAACTTTCTCAATCTGCCAGAAGGAATCAACAAACAAGAAATTCAAACTATATCCCTGAGTAAGGAATATAAGAATTTTTAAGAATATGATTTTGCATGATTGTTTTCAATGTGATTCCTAGATAACTCAGCAAAGTTAGCAGAGCAAATAAAATATTTTAAAAATTAGAATTGATTGGAGAAAGTATTATTTTCTTTAAAAATGGTCATCTTCATAGAACAACCAAATAAAATGGGAAGTTAGGCAATTAATGAGTTCAACAGATAAATGTACATAATAAAAGTATAAAAATTCATTTGATCCTTTATTACCAACAACAATTTTAAAAACATGCCTTTGTAAAAAGAACATACTTACCCATAACTTGGTAGTTAAGACAATAATTCAAAGAATATGTGTCATCCTTTTATGGAAAAAATTAGAAAATTCATTGAAGTCATGAAAGACCTTAAATATGGACACAAAAGATATCAATTTGCTATAATCATATTGAGATTTCCTGAAAAGCTGATTCTGTGAGATATACAAAAAAGAAATGGACTAGAAACAGCCCATAAAGTTTTGAAGGAGATAAAGCAAGTGCATGAATTTTGGGAGGAGATACCAAGGAAAACCACCTTACCAGATCCCAAGTATTATTTTCAAACTGTATTTGTAGAATAGTTGATATTATTGAAGGCTTACCAAATTCAAAGTATTCTTTTTAAGAATTTGCATGCATTAACCCATACGTATTGAAAATAACCCAAAGAGATGTAAAATTGGAAGTAAAGAATTGTGCTCAAGGTTACCTGTTAACTAGCAGAATCAGAAATAAATGCAGTTATTCTAGGTCTTGCTCTCCACTGCAATGTTGTATTTTCTTGTGTCCTTTTTGATTCATCATAATCTTTGTGTAAACATGGTAGGAAGAAATGATTGATAGTTTAGGCTGAGATTCATCATCACATTTTCTGCTTCCAGAAAAGAAAGAAGAAATGTGACTGACATTTCCTAATAAACATTTGAATGAAAGATCTTCTGGCAAACACATAAATGGTATTAGTTCATTGAGCAAGAAATACTGTCCCCTGACTGTCTATGTTGTCTTAAGTACAAGCAATTTGGAATCTGTGGACCTGGTGGCCATAGATCCCTGGGTACTATAACTATTAAAGTTTAAAATGGAAATGTTTCATAAAGAATATAACTCTCATTTGTAAGTAATGTAACTATAATTGACTATAAGTGTCCTCATAAAACAATCCGGACCAGAGTATATCTTACATATATGTAGCTTATTTTACTTGGGCTTGGCAATATTGATGCCTTTAAAATTATTTATAAAACTTGATGCCTGGTCAGATCTATTACTGTGTGAGTCCAATTTGATACTCTGATCTTTTGTGTTCACTCATATTGAAATTTGACAAATGAGTGTTACAGATCAGTAGGAAAATAATGACCTAATCAATAATAGTTAGTTATCCACGTGGACTAAATAAATTTGGAGCCTTGTTTCAAGCCGCAGGCAAAAGTATATTCCACATGGATTACAAGACCTAAGAGTGACATTAACCTGTAAAACTTTTGTGCAAAGAACAGGAAAATATGTTGATGACCTCAGGATGGAGAAATTATTTTAAAAGATAAAAAACTATAAACCATTAAAAAATTATAAATCCGACTACTTTGAAATTAAAGACATCTTAGTGATAAAAGTCATATGAAAATGAAGTAAAAAAGATCAAGGACAAGTGTAATGCATAAGAGGTCAGCCTCTGAATTTATTAACAATGCATAGATGATTTAAATACTTCAGATATCCAAATGGAAAAAGTGGGTAAAGAACATAAATTTGCAATGCAAACAAGATGGACTCTGGAAGACTAACAAATAAACAAACAAACAATCCCAAATGATCAGACTCAAAGAGGAAAACACGAGTTAAAATCACAATGACGATTCTATTTCAGATTTATCAAATTGGTAATATTTGAAGTCTGACAACAGCATATTGAAAAATATATGAAATGACAGAAAACTTAATGCACTGCTGGCTTGCTGGTGTAAGCTGATTTAAGATATAATTTTGGAAAGTAATTTATAAGTAGCTAGTAAAGTTTGAAATTATTAGTTATAAATATCAAAGGCATTCCTGTATACAAAGAATGTTTGTAAGACATGATTTTGGATCATTGTGTTTACATGAAAATGTGAAAAAACTTAAATATTCATAAACTGAAAAAAATTGATAAACTGTAGAGTATTTATACAATGAGACAGAATATTGCAAATAAAGTGAATATCTAATGCTGTGTTTACTAATATGATTTAATCTAATAACTACTTTTTCTTTCAAATAAAACTTCCAGGCCAGCGCCGCTGCTCACTTGGCTAATCCTCTGCCTGTGGTGCTGGCACCCGGGTTCTAGTCCCAGTTGGGGCACCGGATTCTGTCCTGGTTGCTCCTCTTCCAGTCCAGCTCTCTGCTGTGGCCCAGGAATGCAGTGAAGGATGGCCCAGGTCCTTGGGCCCTGCACCCACATGGGAGACCAGGAGGAAGCACCTGGCTCGTGGCCAGCATGGTGCGCCGGCCACAGCACACCAGCCAGAGCAGCCATTTGGGGGGTGAACCAATGGAAAAAAGAAGACCTTTCTCTCTCTCTTTCTCTCTCTCTTTCTCTCACTGTTTAACTCTGCCTGTCAAAAAGAAAGAAAGAAAGAAAGAAAGAAAGAAAGAAAGAAAGAAAGAAAGAAAGAAAGAAAAAAAAAGTGTACCTAACTATGTTTTTAAGTATTAAAATATCCATGGAATTTACAGAAGTCAATTTCAGGATCAGATTCATATCTGAGGAGAAGAGAAAGTGAATCAACTTGAAGAGAGTTTTAGAGAAAAATTCCATTATGTTGATAACATTTTGTGTTTAATCTAATGTGGGTGGTATTTGAGAGAATTGTTGTCTTCTTTTGTATACTTTTTATATACTGTAATAATCATAAGTGAAATATACGAAGAAAGAAGACATCAAATGCTCACATTCACACTGTAGCTGTTGTTTGGGTAGACAGAGGCTCAGTGGAGGTACTCTAGAGCTTTTGTTATAATGGTTAGGAGATTAAAGGAGTGGCGTTCTTGACCCTAAAATGTCAGTCTCAGGAAGAAAGAATGAGCGTGTTCAAAAATCTTGCCTATCTAATAAGAAGTTAAATAGACACTTTTTTCTTTTATGAACTGGATTAAAAAAAAGAAACTAAGTCCTGCATTTTAGGAAAATTTAGCATTTGGAATTTTAAATTTGCGAGTACTTTCCAAAGGAACAGTGATGGCAGTCCTGTTACTCATTTGGAATATATAGGTCCCATGGATGACATGAAACTACTCTGGAACAGCATCCAGATCAGTACAACTTACAAAATATGAAACAATTGAGAAAATAAGCAGTCTCCACTGAGAGTCAATGAGAAAAACATTCATTCAGATGTTTCAAAAGTTGTTTCCTAGAAATAATGGTGACAGCATCTAAGAAACTATCCACAATTTGGAATAACAATATAAGTTATAAAAAACACAGAAAATAGATAATAAGAACCAAAATATGTTACATTTAATGTTTATCTTTAAAGTATTCCTAGGAATTACAATGCCAGCCATAAAGTTAGATTTCAATAAATATTGAAGTTTCAGAAAGTGAAATGAAAAAATCAGCTCATAGTATTTATTTCATAAGAAGTTTCAGGGTGGAAATAGAAATGTAGGCTTTGTTGGGTCATAAGCATTTGTTGTCAGAAGAAAGAATGAAGAACATGCAAGGAAAAACAAAATGAGGAGTTAGGAACAAAATTAAAGAGTGCTGCTCCTTCCAGACAACAACAATAGCAAATTCTATGCAAAAACACTTTTTCCAAGAACCACCCATTTCCCCTTCCCTACTTGCCCCATAAACACACATGTCCTTCATAGGATAAGTTGTATTGAGGGTTTTTTTTGTCATAACTGATAATGTGACAAGTTTTGCTCTTCTCATTTTTATATTATACAACTGAGCTTCCAATCCTCTGATTACACAAGGGAAGAAAGTGATGCTATCCCTAGCTATCCCCAAGAGCTACACAGAAAGAATAGGACTGAAAACATATTACATTTTCCATATCTCAGCCCTTAACCTCACCATTGGAAGTTCTAGTTCTTCCCTTATCATATTATTTAAAACAATGAGTATCAGTTGCTTAGGTATTCATATGATCTAGAATAAGGAACTGATTACAGTGAGCCCCACCAGAGTGTGATGGGCACTAGCAATCTTGCCTTGATATGTTATCCCTGGTGACTGTTGTTCCATGTGTCAGGAGTGAGAGCCATCTGAATATTTGCTTTTGTTTTCACAGCAGGGGAGCCACACATTTTACCAACCTAGTAGAAATTTTGAAGGAAAACTAAAAGAGAGGGCATTGAGTGTCTGTATTTTTGTATGAATTAACCTGCTTAAGTGAACTTTCTTTTAGAAGTTCACAAGTATTGAAAGGGTTAAAATCAAACTGCATCTTCCCCCAAACCCAACCACACATCCCTCCTCTTCCTGTCTTCCTCTCTACTTGTCCCCCTCAGCCCCTTGTCTCTGTATTCCTCTTGCCTTCCCTCCTGCATAAACACATGACATACATACACAACACTAGTCATCAAATGTCACTGAGCATGGACTCTGTGAATAGCATGCTTCCAAGAAGTAGATAATTTATTTATGGGATAGAGATGAGAATATAATAATGATTTATATGTATGCCCTGCCCTCAAGTAGCTTAAAATGCATTACAAAATATTTTAGTGTATATAAGTAATTCTAGTTAGAATATAATTAATTTAGAATGTTCTGTGATATAGTTATACACTACTAATATTTACCATATGTTTATTATTTGTCAGACACTAGTTCTAAGTACTTTAAACTATATTGTTTCATTTAATCTGTACTTTGTTTTTGAAAGGTAGATTGACATCATTATAGTGTACGATTTGTTTTTGTAGTAGCCCAATCTGATGTAAGACAACTTGTAACCAGATAGAAATATCAACATTGGTTTTATTAAGTTGTCAATTCTTTAAAGTAAGAAATTGAGTTTAGAATTCAAATCTGGGCCGGTGCCGTGGCTCAATAGGCTAATCCTCCACCTAGCGGCGCCAGCACACCAGGTTCTAGTCCCGGTCGGGGCACTGGATTCTGTCTCGGTTGCCCCTCTTCCAGGCCAGCTCTCTGCTGTGGCCCAGGAGTGCAGTGGAGGATGGCCGAAGTGCTTGGGCCCTGCACCCCATGGGAGACCAGGAGAAGCACCTGGCTCCTGCCTTCGGATCAGCGTGGTGCGCCGGCCTCAGTGCGCCGGCTGTGGCAGCCATTGGAGGGTGAACCAATAGCAAAAGGAAGACTTTTCTCTCTGTCTCTCTCTCTCTCTCACTGTCCACTCTGCCTGTCAAAAACAAAAAAAAGAATTCAAATCTGAAGAAAATGATTACCAGTCCCGATTAAGCATGAAGAATATTAGGGACCACATGGATTTTTCAAAACTATTGCAGGAGAGTACGGTGGCCATTGGAGGGTGAACCAATGGCAAAAGTAAGACCTTTCTCTCTGTCTCTCTCTCTCACTGTCCACTCGGCCTGTCCAAAAAAAAAAACTATTGCAGGAGAGTAGAAAATAACGTGGTCAAGATGAGATGGAAATTTTTTTTTTTCTGGTATGCATCCAAATTAGAGTGCAAAAGCAAAAGAGATAGCTAACAGATTAACTGAAGAAACTCCCAGTAAGGTTAAGAATGCCTTTTTTCAAAGTATTCATAAATCTTGGTCATTTAAAGTTAACTATGCTCTCAGAAAGGACTACCAGGACATGAAAACATGGAACAGAACTAAACGTGTTAAAGTTCACAGTTGAGTAGAGTAGACAAGAGTCAAAACTGCCATTCCAGTGACAGAGGAACTATAGAAAGAAAAGGAAAGGCTGTAAGCATGGAGTACAGACTTTCCACCTGGGAATAATAGGAGCCTCATGAGAAGAGGTAAATGTCCATGCTCAGGCTTCAAGAAGCTGTGGAAAACGGAAGTAATGGCATGGATGACTAAAATGATAGAACTGCAACAATGATGGGACATTTGAAGAAGATTTTGCAGTGGCAGTGATTGTAAATTGGACATCGAGACTGAAGAGTTAAAATGAGGCATATTTTCATTGCCTCAATTTTTATATTCAATAATTTGAAGCTTGTCAATGGGGACTTGCTTCCATAATTGTCTTACAAAGATTGTTGACTATCTCTCCTCATCCGTGCTCTTCTCCTTCCTCTACCAAATGTACTCCTAATATTTGGCTTCCCAGGGTAAATAACTACATTTCCTAGTCTTCTTGCATCTAGGTGCCATTCCTATGGACAATTTTCCCCCAAAACACAAAGGCATCCATTGTTTTTGCAAATTTCAGAAAGTGTCCTCAAAGAAAGGGGCCATAATCTTATTTATTTTTCCTTATACTTGTAGACTGTAATATGAAAGAGAAAGCTGTATCTGGACTATCGATGGGGAACCATGAGCCAAAGACTATACAGCAAGGCTGACAAACTAGTGACCTGGAAGTAGTCTGGATCCCAGAGAACTTTTATGGAATGGAAAGGATAATCATCTGCTTCTTCAGCTTCCTCTGTATTACCTCTAACAACGACACAAATTGCAGAAATAATGAATGCGGAGCCCAAAATGCACCCTTAATAAAGAGTGGCTATCATCATTATCTGTGTTTCATTGAGAAAGTAAACCAAAGTAGTTAGTGTGTGTGTGTGTGTGTGTGTGTGTGTTTGTGTGTGTGTGTGTGCTTCCTAATTCATTCTAAAGATTTTGAGGTATATAGTAAGCTACATCTAAAGATTTCTTTACATTGTTGATTTCTCCCAAATGTCTGGTTTACGATTATGAACTCACAGAGAAGAGACATGTAATTATTTAAAATCTTTTCCACTCAGCCTGGACACAGGCATACACACACACAGTCCTCCACATATGCCAAGGAAAGATGTCAGCTAGCTGCTCATCACTCTTCAATAACATCTATCACTCTACGTAAGATACTTTATTTATTTGTATAACTATTTTCTATACTAAAATAGGATACTGTAGATTCTAAGAAATATAGAAATTCTGAAAAAAATGTGATCAGGGGCCCAATTCTGTCCCCCATTGGGTCTAACCTTGAATCAGGACTGGAAATTACTGTTACATGGTTATAAAGGACTCTACATCTTCTCAGAATAGTTGTTGTTTTCTTCAGTTATAGCTAAAATTGATATAGGGAACATCACAGCAACAAAAAAGTTACATGCACATATCTGGATTTCTCTAGAGGTTTATGAGAGTCTCCACACTACTATGTTCCAAAAATGTTGTCTTACTTTACACTGACAACACTAAAAGCTATTACTGTAGTCCTGCTGTCACTTTGGAAAGAGCTCTAGCTGTGTTTCAATAGGGCTTATAGTCAATCATCAAAATCCATTTTATCCTGCATCAATATGCATGAAATTCTATCATTCCAAGTTCTATGCTTCAAGAATTTTCCTAAAGAGGAGTAAAAATTCCCATCTCCTTCTGTTGAGAAAGGGAATATTCACGTATGGGTTTATCTACTGCTGGCAAGCTACCCATGCAAATAATCTGCCTTTAATAATAAGTTGCTAGACAACTTCTGTGTGTATGTGTGTGTGCCTACGCATGTGCCTGTGTGTGTGCACTAATGTTTGTGCATGTGTATGTTGGTGCAAAAGTTTCTCCACAGATAATATCTATGGCCAGGACCACAACATAGACGATCACAATGAGCTAACAGCTGTGCAGGTACTTTCATGACCTTGCCATTGCAAAACAGATTTCCCCTTAGTGACAATTGCATTCTGGCAGCAGTTAAATCGAGTCTCAGTGATGCAACAAGGTGCAGTATGGTGGTCACTTAGGAATTTTACATATAAATTCATATATGATGTTTCCAAAAGAGGAGTAAAAGGAAGTGGAAATTTTTAAGAACCACTGTTTCAGTATCTGCCTAGAAGAGTCTACTGAAAAAGTTTTCATTTGTCATCTCTAGCTCACCATTTCCTTTTATATCAAATAGACTTCGTGTTTGAAATTCAGCCATTTCTAGCAAACATTCCATTCTAGCTTACTTTTGATTGATTCAAAACTGAATGCAGACAAGTAATAACATTGCTTTACATATAACATTTTAAAAGCCTAATTTAACCAATTGAATCAATATTTAAGAAAAGACAACTTAAGGTAATACAAGGGGTTTTGGAGAAGCAAAAATAAAATTAATTCCTCAGAAACAGGTAACCAAATAAAATACAAGATATCCAATTAAGTTGGAATTTCAGATAAAAAACAGATTAAAATTCTTAGTATAAAGATGTCCCAAATATTATGTGGAGGACACTAATAAAATTATTTTTATCATAAATACAACTGTAACTGGGTACCTTGTGTTTTCATTTGTGAAATTTGACAGTTGTAGTTAACAGAGGCAAATTTGAGTAATATATCTCAAAACCTAATGCCAGTATATTTAAATATATGAAATTACTTCTCTATTTTTCTCCAGCTCCATTACATAAAATATTTACAACAAATAAAAGAAGATGCTTCACTCAGCAGGCAGTCACCTTGTGAAATTCACTGTCACCATAGGTCACTGGGCTGGATAATTTTATGACCAATAATAACATTTGTCTGAATGCATGCTGAGAAAAGGTAATCAAATCTCACACTTTAGGGAATAAGTTACTCAATGCAGAAATTGGGAGCGAATGACTTCCTGCACAATTGGCTAGGAGTATTATAAGGGTTACGATCATTGTCAGCCTCCATGGATCTGTACAGAAGCTGACATATCAATGTATGTGGTCCCGAAAATTCATGCAAAAGTCACCAAGAGTAATGAAGATAAGCTAAAATAATGAAAAAATAATGATTTACATATAAATTCAAATATCTATTGGGAAAAATAGTGACTTTGAGATTATTTTACATGATATAACCAAAAGAGAGGTATTCATTTATGAAGTCTGTTTTCCCTTTTGGGGAAAGATTACATGAAAGGGAGAAATAAGGGAAACTACTCACTGGATCCCCTCTTTTATAAGAACTAATTCCTTTGTTTATAGTCCATTTTATATCCGCAACACCTGTTTCACAACATAGAGGTAGGACAGTATTATCATCCAATATGAAGTTATATAAAAGAGGTAGTTTTATAAAATTATGAAACAAAGTCTGCCTACTCTTTTCAGCTATCAGCTCCTTGTCTTCTTTTTAAGGAACTAGACTAGCCAGGCTTTCTTGTTTTTTATTGATTTCTATTTATTTATTATTTTGTCCACACAAAATTTTATTCTAAAGTGAAATCAACTCCATTGAATGCAGAATTCCTATGAGCAAGCAAAGATTTACCCAAAGAAATAATATCTAATGGTAGCTTTTTCAAAGCTGCAGGAAAAAAATTTCTTTGTTTTTCAAGTCACTGTTTTATTTACACGGCTATTATTACATTTTGTGTCTTTCAATTGCCTCTATCTAGGATTTCTTTCATCCTATGTTACTGAAATCTGAGAAGTGAAAATCAAGAAAAAGCATTGCAGTGTGAATGTGAAGATGTTCTACTCACCACTCAGTTTCTAAGGCCCCATGGAGAAAGGAAACTAAGACAAAATAATTCCTGACTTTGTATTTCAATTCTTGTTGCCAATTAACATTTACAATTGCATTGTAATCCAATATCAATGTATCATTCAAACCACAGGGTAATTCTCAAAAAGACCATTACTAAATGCAACAGAAAAAATATCTCTAGAAAAAAATAACAATAAGTAGACAATATATACTTTTTCCAAATTCCTAGAATTTGTATAATACACAAAATATTTGTATAATACAGAAAAATAACTTGAAAGACAAAAAAAGCATGCATTTGGATCACTTACAGACTCAAGTCATTTATTGTCTCCATAAAAATAATTGAATTAATATATTCTTTTTGCTCTAAAATATTTCTAAGTAGTGTAGTAACTACTCTAGTTATTGAAAATCTAAAATGGAAATGTATTCCTTTTATCTGAAATCCAAAATGAAGTAGAAAGTCAAGGAAAGTCAAGAAAGGAGTTAATTCAAAGAACCAATTGTTTCCTTTTTCTTAAATGTAACTTGATGCTTAAATATTGAATACATTAATATAAAATTTGTCATAATTTATAAAATCAAAATAAATTGAAACCATGGTTGAATATCTCAGGGAGTAATTTAACAATATTTGTTGTAGAGACCAACATAAACATTCAATAAAAAAAGTTTGTTATCAAATTTTTTGTGTAACCAAAACAAACAATAAGAAGTTTGATAATGGTAATATTATTAGCAAATGTGACCATTTATTTTTTCTTCATGTTTCATTGCTACATTTGTAATAGCTGAATTCAATATGTCCACTAAATTTTTCTGCTTAGTTTCCCTCTTAGACCTTAATTATGTGTGTATTTTTTGACAGAGTGGACAGTGAGAGAGAGAGAGACACAGAGAAAGGTCTTCCTTTTGCCGTTGGTTCACCCTCCAATGGCCGCCACGGCCTGCGCACTGAGGCCTGCGCACCACGCTGATCTGAAGCCAGGAGCCAGGTGCTTCTCCTGGTCTCCCATGGGGTGCAGGGCCCAAGCACTTGGGCCATCCTCCACTGCATTCCCGGGCCACAGCAGAGAGCTGACCTGGAAGAGGGGTGACCGGGACAAGAACCTGGTTTGCCCGCGCCACTAGGCAGAGGATTAGCCTATTGAGCCGCATCTGCTATTTTATATATATATATATATATATATATATATATATATATATATATAATTTTTCAATACTTTAAATGTGGAGGACGAATTTTATATTAATATATTTATCTAGCAGTAACTGTCTCCTTTATATGATGGAGCTGTTTCTTCTCTTTCTTCTTTTAGAAATATGATTTTGCAATAACAAAAATGTTTGGAATCATTAACTACAAATGCACAAATTGAATTTCTTTTTAAAGAATAAAATTTTTTATTGGAATTCACTGTTTGTACTATAATAATCAATGTTGAAAGGAATGCTTAATCCAATGTTGAATTGGACAGAAGTGAATGTAATATTCCAGTAGTTTTTACTAAACCTATTTATCATCAGTTTACAGAAGATGAATTCATTTTAATATGTGATTGTCCACTTAAAAGTTGCTATATATTCATTGAACAAATACATGGGCACTAGAAATGACTTTAAATATGTGTCAAATTATGTCTAATATCTTTAATTTAAAAGCCTTTTCTCAGTTTTCTTTCTTTCCCCCCTCAGGTTATACTTAACAAAATCTTTTCTTTCATCATGCTGAAAAACTGGAGGCAACTTGAGTTTGGCCTTCAAAGGCTGTATAATTTTTCACTGAGGTAAACAAGACTAATTTTAGAAGCATATATTGTGGTAATTAAAGTGCTCCATATGTGGCTATATTATAAAATACTGGAGAGAGTGGATTTTGTTTAGTGTCTACAAGTACTTCGTTTTATAGATATTTCCCACCCAACACATACAAACATACTTCAACCTTATGGCTGGTACCAATATATTGCCATCTGTATGTTTGTATTTTAGGCAGAACATACTATGAAACACAGTAAAATTATACAACAGAAAGAAAAATTGAAGTTTTGAGTAAACTAAATCTTGGCTGACAGGATTTAGTGTGCCATGCATGATTATTCGTGCTTTTCAGAAATAATGTTGGTAAAGAAATATATAGATGAATACTCTCCTATCAGGAAGAGCAAACATGGTAAAATGACTAAAATGACTAAAACAAATCATTTACGTGGGAAAAGGCTATTTTTAAAAATATAGTCATATATAGCACCCAATATTTTCTTCTTTGTTGTAAATTGTCTTAATTAAGCCTGTGCTTGAGTTTAACAACAACAAAGTCCTTAATAAGTGTATGTACTTTGTGGTTGTGTTCACTATTTATTTTCAGATTTCTCACCACTATTATTTTTTCCTACATCAAACTAAGAATGAAAATATTTAGTAAGTAATTCAGTTGGTATTAGACGTTTTGTATGATCTGTAGTATTTTGTCAATAGCTACTAAATTTAAGTGTACAAGTGGAAATAGTCAATTATATATACCATTATCCTTTAATAAGTTTAGGTCATTGGAAAAATCACAAAATTCAAAGTTTCCATTTTTTTCTAGATGTTTAATACATTAAAATTCAAAGTTCATATTTTCTGATACATTTGAGAAATTTATTTTTTAAGATTTCCAACTATATTTATTTGATATATATTTTAATGCTTGATCATAATTTACAGATCTATATTTACATTGATTCATTCATTGGTAAAGCAGCCACCAAAAGATACAAACACTACCAACATTTCAAAAACACAAAGCCAGCATTATATTTGCAATTTTTTAAAAGGTACTAAATTTATAACATGTATGAAAGAACAACTAATGGCACACAAGTCAAATAAAATAAATCCCACATTATCCTGCTTTCAAATGTGTCAAAACAAACAAACAAAAAAACAAAAATAAGTAAATTTAAAACCAGATTTAGAAGACAGAGACACTGGAATTAACTTCCTGCTTGAAACAGCAACAAAAATGAAAAAAAAAATACACAAAAATATTTTGAATATGCAAAAAACAGTGTTCCCTAGGGATAGGAAACTAACTCTTGCAAATTGCACAAGATAGTGTTTTGAGAGAATCTCCATTCTGATTTGCAAAGAAGAGAAACTAGGAGGATCAATGGATTGTCTGAATTGAGAAAACATTTAGGATGTGGGGAAAACCACGTGTCTGGATGGACAACAGAGAGGGGGAGGGAGAAGAATAAGACACAAAGAAATGTGACTTCAGAGTTACCTTTGTGTGTGGAACTAAGTGCTATGTAGTCCACGAGCATAATTCCAGTGGCCAAGGCTAAGAAACAATCTTCTGAATGGATGGATTAGAGGAGCAGTTCTCAGCAAGCACACAAGCCTAGGAACAGTGTCTCCTTCAACCAGTTGACTGTGAAGAATTACTCAAAAAACATCGAGGACAATTTTCCAGAGCATTCTGTCTGGGTAGTAGGGTTCTTTACACCAAGCACTGCTACATATCTACCCAACACATTTTAAAAGGAAAATGACCAACCTGTTTCTAAGTGACTTCAGTATGACCTGGAACAATGATAAAGATTATTAACAGGAACATAAGAATATCTATCATGCGAAAGTGTCCATGGTCTAACAAGGTTAAGTTTATAAAACATGGCTTCCAATTGAATATTGCCAGGCAAGTGAAGAAGTAGGAAAACACAAATCATAATGGAAAGATAAGTCAGTTATAAGTAACTTATATCTAACATAGATGGTTAGAATTAACAAACGTGGGTATGAAAATTATCATTATGAATGCCACATGTTCACAAATCCAATTTATAGAAAGGAAAGCTAATGTCTGTATTGAAAATATGTTGGATAAGATTGACAATATATTGTAAATGGCAAAGTAAATAAGTAGTAAAGTTGAAGATGTATCAACACAAACAATTCAAACTAAAACACAGAAATGATTAAAATAAAAAGAATTCAAAAATAGTCGTGAACTGTGAGATAACTTTAAAGAGTATAATTGGAATAGTAAGCATATAAAGCTACAGAAATATTTTTAAAGTTATTTTCTTTTTCATTTATTTAAATTATACAAATTTTATATATTTCATTTAAATAGATTTAGGAACATAGTGGGACTTGCCCCTCTACCCTCCCTCCTGACCCTTCCTCCTCCTCCTTCTCAGATTTCCATTCTTAATTTTTGAAATGATCTATTTTTCAGTATAATTAATGATCATGTATAGTTAACCCTACACTAAGTAAAAAAGTTCAACAAATAGTATGAAGAGAAAGGGAACAAAACAAAACAAAACATTGTTTCTCAATGGAAGAGACTATGGGTATAAACAATCATCAATTCTCAAAATGTCTATTTTACTCTAATATATTACATTTCAGGTGTTCTATTAGCTACATTGGATCAGAGAAAAAATGATATATGTCTTTTTGGGACTGGCTTGTTTCACTAACTATAATGGTTTCCAGTTGTGACCATCTTGCTGCAAAAGAGACTATTTCATTTATTTTTAATAGCTGAGTAGTACTCCATGGTGTGTGTATATATATATATATATATATATATATATATATATATACCTATCAATCAAAAATAATGTATACAAGCCAGAATCTCAATAGACTCCAAAAGTAAGAAAATATTAGAAGCAGTTATTCTGGGAGAGACAGAGACAGAGAAACAGAGAGAGATATCTTCAACCACTGGTTCACTCCCTGAATGGCCCCAAGAACCAGGGCTAGCCCAGGCCAAAGCCAGGAGCTGAAGACTTCTTCCAAGTATCCCACATGCAGCAGAGGCCCAAGCATTTGAGCCATCTTCTGTTGTTTTCCAGGCTGTTCGCAGGGAGCTGGATCACAAGTGGAGCAGCCAGGATTTGAATTGGCTCCCATATGGGCTGCTGACCTTGCAGGTAGTGGCTTAACTCACTACACTACCATGTCAGTCCCAATAAATCAATAAGGAAACAATCACCAAAATTTATGCAATGATATGAAATCAGTATTTAAGTGGAAATTACACCTCTTTTAAAAGTCTGCATTAGAATGAAAAGAGCACTCGAGTCAATGCTTTCTCAGTTTTGATGTTAAGAAACAAATGAGGGGCAGGCATTTGCTCTAGTTGTTAAGACACCAATTGGGATGCCCAGTTCCCGTTTTGGAATGCCAGGGTTGAAGTCTTAACTTTACTCCCAGTTCTAACTTCCTACTAATGCAGATGCCAGCAGGCAACAGGTGATGAGCCAATTGGTTGTGTCTGTTACCCATGAGGAAGGCCTGGGTTGAGGTACTCGCTCTCTGCTTCAGCCTGACCTAACCCCAATTGTAGACTTAGCATGTAAATGATGGCTTTCTCTGTCTCTGTCTCTCTCTTTATCAATATTTAGATTTATATGCACACATATATATATGCCTCTCTCTTTTTATCTATATCTATAGCTATGTGTGTGTGTCTCAAATTATGAAATGTATGAACAAAAAAAGCAAAATTAATTTGAAATAGGAAAGAAAAAATAGAGCCCAGAACAAATATCAAATAAATAAACAGAAAAATGGGCCAATATGATGGTGTAATGGATCAAATTGTTGCCTGCAGAACTGCCATCCCTTATGGCCCCAATTTGCATCCCAGCTGCTCCACTTCCAAGTCATCTCCCTGTTCATGTGCCTGGGAAAGCAGTGGAAAGCAGTGGAAGGAGATTTAAGTATTTGGGCCCCTGCCACCCAAAAGGGAGACCTAGATGAAGCTCCTGGATCCTGGCTTTGGCCTGGCTCAGCCCCAGTTGTTGAGGTCATTTGAGAAATGAAACAGCAGATGTAAGATCTCTCTCTCTCTCTCTCTCTCTCTCTCTCTGAATAACTCTGCCTTTCAAATAAATAAAATAAATATTTTTTTTAAAAAAAAGAAAACATAAAAACAGGAAATCAAAGTTGGTTTTAGGAGATTAATTTAAAATCTCGAGATAAATTGATGTCAGTTGAAAAGAGGAAACAAAATTGTCAATATAAGAACTGAATAGCTCTGGTATAAGTGGGAAATTAAGTAACTATTGACAATAATCCTTTCTTTAAAAGATTTGTTTATTTATTTGAAAAGCTGAGAGAGAGAGAGAGATTGAGAGATCTTGCATCCGTTGATTCATTTAGCAAATGCCCACATTAAAAGGCTAAGACTAAGGCTAAGACTAAACCTGGAGCCAAGAACTCCATCCTGATCTCACACATGAATGGAGAGGTCCCTGGGTCATCTTCTGCTGCCTTCCCAGTCACATCAGTAGGAAATGAAGTTGAACAGCTAGTTCTTGAACTGGAACTATGATACAGGATATAGTGGGGCTTAACCCACTGTGCCACAGTGCATGTCTGAAGCAAAAATTTTCTGAGCTATTTTTGAAATAACAAATCTTTAATATATAGGAACTACAAAAATTCACTCAAAAGGAAATATATTGCATAGATAGTCTGTTATATATTAAAAAATGTGAATGTAAAGTTATAAACTTTCCACAAAGGAAATCCTGTGCCTTGAAGATTCACTTTAAATTCCACCAGATGTTTAACAAATAAATATCTATTCTCACCAAACTACTTTCATGTGATGCTGATAGGAATATGAAATTAGGAGATCACTTTGACTAGTTTCTTGAGAGAGATCATATAGCATAGCCATTCAAATCCCTAACATCCTACTCCATTCTCTAAGATAATAAATTTCTAGGAAATGAAGGCAAATGTTTATACAAAGTCTGATAAACAAAGGTTCATAGTAGCTTTATTTACATTATCCCCCAACTGGAAACAACTAACTCTCCATCAAT
This sequence comes from Sylvilagus floridanus, assembly GCA_949820135.1. Lineage (NCBI taxonomy): Eukaryota > Metazoa > Chordata > Mammalia > Lagomorpha > Leporidae > Sylvilagus > Sylvilagus floridanus. The sequence goes on from OX463230.1 coordinate 93,617,412, forward strand.
AGGTAAATGGATAAATTATGTTATATTTCATAGTGCTATATAATTTAGTAACAAAATGAACTATTTATACGCCAGCATACTTGAATGAATCTCAACATAATCATGCAAAATAGATAATTTAAAATGGTATATATTATATCATTCTATTTATATAAAATTCTAGAAAATGCAAGCTAAACTATTCTGATAGAGATCTGTCTATGGCTGAATGTTCAAGGAATAGAAATGTGGTAGAAATGGGGATGGATTGGGGAGGGATTGCAAAGGGTCATTAGAAATTTGGGAAGGATTATGGATATGTTTATTAATTTTGATTATTATGTTGGCTTCACACCTGCATGCTTATATCAATGACTGTACATTTTAATATAAACATATTTTTGTATGTCAATTATATTTGTTAAAAATACACAACTGTTGATAAAAGAAAAATCAGATATATATGAAAAGAGCTAATGAACATCCTGATACTTCCACTTTTAAGTCAGGCTTATAGCCAGTACAACAGCAGCACTTACTTAACTTATTACTGGGGTGCGGATTTTGTATAGAGTTTGGGAAGCCCACATCCCATATAAGAGTGGCTGGGTCGTGTCTCAACTAATTGGGTGATTTGGATGGAGTTCCTGGTTCCTAGCTTTAGCCTGGTCCAGCCCTGTCTATTATAGGCATTTGAGGAGTAAACAAGTGAATTCTTCCCTCCTTCTCCCTTTCCCTCTCTCCCACTCTCCTTTTCTCTATCTCATCCTCTCTCTTCCTCTCATATAAATAAAATTGTTTAAAATAAAGTAAGTAAACACAGTAATCTCTTCTGACATTTTTCATGATCAACTGCCATAAGCTCTTTTAAGGTTTTTATAACTAGGTGGGGTGGCAGCACATAGAAGAGAGTAAATTGATGACAATAGATTACTATTTGTAAAAATCTTAATACATTAGTCTGTCTGTACTACATATTGGAACAAAACATAGTAACATATATTCATCCTAATGGACGTAAGTCATGAGAAGAGTCCCTATTCTTCCATAGCACTTAGTTTGGGCTTAAGAAATGAGTAATCATTTAATCTTATTTTCTCATTTAATGCTCAAAAACACTAGTTTACTGAGATTAAACATACTTAAGTTCAAGTAGCTCCAAGTAGCAGAGAAGATTTGAACTCACTTCATTCTGAATCTAAAGTCATCTTTTAACCACTCCACTGTGCTGCCTTTTAGAATAAATGCAGTGTGGCTGTCTTGTATTCACCTTCAATAAATACACAAAACAGAATATTTAGAGAATCAATTACTTTTCTTTTAAGAAACATAAAAATAATGACTCAAAACTATTGCTGTTTGTCAATGTTTCTGAAAATAAAATGAGAGCATTATTATCATATACAGATGGAATAAAGGCGGATGAAAAACAAGAGTTCATCCATAATGATTTCATTAGGACAAATCTGTGGAGAGATGAAAGGAACAGATCACTAACAGATTGCTAGTGAAATAGAGAGTGTGTTGAAGTCATTGAATGTGATAACACTTCCAGAAATGAAAGTTGAAATGCTTTAGAGGACTAAAAAAAAAAGCGAAAGCAATATTTTCTCTCTTAGCACATCAGGAAGAGAGAAAAATGCATATTTTGTCAATTCAGCCAAGTCATTGATCTCTTTGAATGCTGAGTCTAATGAGGCAAGTAGGAGAAATGCATAATGATGGCTGCTACACATGTGCATTGCTGGCTTCAGATTACTGTGCAAAAGTAAATTATACTTCACAGAAGAAGAGTTATTTAAATAGGCCTACTCTTCACTACCACAAAATATAAAATGTAACAAATTAAAAAAAGGACTTTAAAAAAAATAGTTAACTTTATGTCTCTCTTTAAGTTTTACTTCAGTTTATTACAGTTAAACAAATAACAGAAAGAGATAACAAACAAAAAAAATCCACATCCATTCCGCTTTCTGTAATACCAAATCTCTTTACATTTGAGAATTGTTCTCAGAGGTTCCATAGCAATAAGACTTCTGCAAATGAAAGGTCATTCTCTTAAAAAGGATGGGAGGGGCCAGCGCTGTGGCACAGCAGGTTAAAGCCCTGGCCTGAAACGCCCACAGCCCATATGGGTGCTGGTTCTAGTCCTGGCTGCTCCTCTTCTGATCCAGCTCTCTGCTATGGCTTGGGATAGCAGTAGAGGATGGCCCAGGTCCTTGGGCCCCTGCACCCATGTGGGAGATTTGGAAGAAGCTCCTGGCTTCAGATCGGCGCAACTCCGGCCATTGTGGCCATCTGGGAGGTGAACCAGCGGATGGAAGACCTCTCTCTCTGTCTCGACCTCTTTCTGTAACTCTGTCTTTTAAATAAATAAAATAATTTTTTTTTTAAAAAAAGGATGGGACTGGGGCTGGTGCTGTGGCATAGCGCCGACATCCCCTATGGGTGCTGGTTCGAGACCTGGTTCCTTCACTTCTGATCCAGCTCTCTGCTATGGCAAGGGAAAGCTGTAGAACATAGCCTTAATGTTTGAGCCCCTGCACCTGCTCCTGGCTTCAGATCTGCCCGCCTCCGGCCATTGCAGCCTCTGGGGTATTGCAGCCTTTGGGGAGTGAACCACTGGATGGAAGATCTCCTGCCTCTGCCTCTGCCTCAGCATCTGCCTCTCTGTAACAATGCCTTTCAAATAAATAAATAAATCTTTAGAAAAAAAGGATGGGGCTATATCATGCTTTTAATTTAATTCAAGTCAATTAACACAGAAAACATGATACCAACACATACACACAAAAATACTAACAAGGTATATAGTCATACCTAAAGATAGCTTTTAATATAATATTTAATAATGATACATTTTCATACCAAGTATAATTAACTTATTTCCATTATTTTAACTAAATTTCCTAGCACATTGCCATTTAGTCAGCATTCAATAAAAACACTGGATTTGTAAATATAAGACACCAAAAAAAATGGAAAAGTTAGAAATTTGTTACCCATCACAAACCACTGTCATTCAGCCAGAACCTAGCTATTATATTAGTGTATTTATTCCATTTTTTCATGCTTTATTTAGATTTATTTTCATGCTTTATTGTGGATTGCCTTTATAATCAAGTAGAATTGGAAGCATTTTCATTTTCCTTAAATATTCTTTGGAAGCAAGATTAATGGAGATAATTGTTCTTAAAGCCAAATTACCTACTATTAATAGTACATCACTACATGTACTTATTTGTTTTGTCATTCAATTCAAAACATTTTTTTTTTTTTGGCTAGGGTTGACGATTTGAATTTTCCTGGAATTCTTGAGACATATTTCTCAATGATGATAAAATAATGTTATAATCTTTATATTCTCCTAAGAAGTGTCCTTTTTGTTATAAAATTTTATTAACTTAAAAAAGTCCCCAAATCTTCCTTCTGCACACGAAGAAGCTGACACATAGAGAGGTTAAATAACTTGTGCAGGGCCATATGCATCCACCTCATTGGATTAGTAAGAAGAACAGATGACTTACTTAGAGTCCCTTGTGAAGATCTTGGGAAAATACATCACTGACGTGGGTTACTAGGAAGGCTTTGTTATGTCAATAAAATATTAAAGTGAAAAAAATCCCTAAATCTCTATGAGTACAAATCTTTCTAAATTACTTTAAATCAAAATTGTAACAAAACTAAAACATCTAAGAAACTCTCCCTTTTTATACCATCAATGACCTTTTTCAATTCTTTTATTGTGGTGAAATACATGTAACATAAAGTTTACCATCTTAATAGTTTTTAAGGGGCAGCATTAAATGCATTCATATCATTGGGCAACTATCTGCACCATCTATCTCTGTCACTCATTTAACTTTGTAAGGCAAAATTTATGCCAATTGAACGACTCCCCATTTCCCTATCCCCTCACCTCCTGAAAACCAACGTTCTATTTTTGGTTCCTATCATTTGACTTATTAAATAGTTCATATAAATAAAATGATAGAGTATCTGTCTCACTGTTGCTTTTTATTTCAGTTAGCATAAGATCCTCAGAGTTCATCCACATCGTAGTATATGTCAGAGTGTCCTGCTTTTTTGAGGCTGAATAGCATTGCATTACAGATATGTAGCACATTCTGTTTATCTAATCATCTATTGCTGCACATTCAAGTTGCACCATGTTGTAGCTATTGTGGTAATGTTCTAAACATAGCCACACAAATATGTCACTGAGACATTGCATTCAGTCCTATGGGGTCTATACCCAGAAGTTTTGAATCATATGTTGAATTGTTTTGAGCAACTGCCACACTATTTTACACCATAGTTCTGCTATTTTACATTCCCAGTTGGGTACAAGGACTCTAGTTTTTCCACAGACTTACCAATACTTGTTATTTTCTGTTTGATTCTCCTGTTCTAACAGCTGTGAGATAGAATCTCATTTAGCTTTGACTTGATGATAACCTCTTTTCATATAATTTATTGGCCATCAATATATCTTCTTGGGGGAAATATATATTCAAGACTCTTATCAATTTTTAAATTTTGTTGTTGAGTTTTAAGACTTTGCTCTATATTCTGTTAAACTCCTATTAGGTACACAAATCACAAGTGTTTTCTTTCTTTTTGTTATATCTTTTTACTTGGTTGAATTATTTTAAAGATTCCCAGGGTCTGCATTGCTGGGAGGTTGGTGTCTTGAGCCAGAGCTGGTGTTGAATCCAGTAACTGTGAAGTAGGTTGTGGGGATCTTAACCACAAAGCCAATGTTACTCTTCCAGCGTATCACTGAATAGGAGTAGTGAGAAAGGCCATGCTTACCTGAATCTTGATAATGGGGAAAAAGTTTAGACATTCTCCATTAGGTATGTTATCTGTAAACCTTTTAAATATCAATTTTTTAAAAAATCAAGTATAGAAAAGTTATTTCTATTCCTAATTAGCCTGATAATTCTATTATGAATGACTATTAGATTTTGTCAAATTTTTTTTCTCTCAGTGTATATGATCATTTGAATTTCTTTCTTTTTTTAAGATTTATTTTATTTATTTGAATGACAGAGTTACAGAGAAAGGTTGAGACAGAGAGAGAGAGGTCTTCTATCCGCTGGTTCACTCACCAGATGGCTGCAACGGCTGGAGCTGTGCTGATCCGAAGCCAGGAACCAGGAGCTTCTTTCAGGTCTCCCATGTGGGTGCATGGGCCCAAGGACTTGGGCCATCCTCCCTACTATTCCAGGCCATAGCAGAGAGCTGAATCGGAAGAGGAGCCCCTGGGACTAGAACCAGCACCCATATGGGATGCTGGTGCTTCAGGCCAGGGCTTTAACCCGCTTGATATAATGTATCAGAGTTTTGACTATAGAGCCATCCTTGCATCCTTAGAATAAACCAGGTTTTGTGGAGTGTAACATAAAAGGATTTATTTATTCATTTGAAAGGCAGTGTGGGGGGGGGGGTAGGGTGGAGGATATATGGAGAAAGAGAAAGGTAGAGAGAGAGATATCTTCCATCTGCTGGTTTATTCCCCAAATGTCCAAAATGGTCAGGGATGGGCCATACGGAATGAGGAGTCTGGAACTGCATCCAGCTCTTCTTTGTGGGTAGCAGCAACCCAAGCACTTGCTCCATCTTCTGCTTTCTCAGTCACAATAAGAAGGAACCAGATCAGAAGTGGAGCATCTGCTGCTCCTTAACCAGTGTTAAAGGGGGAAGCTTAACCCGCTGAACACCATCATAAGCCTCTGGTTTATATTGTTTTTTGACATAATTTTAAAAATTTTTCATGAAATCTAATTTGTCTTTTATTTGTCTTTTGTTGCCTGTGACTACTTTTGCATCTAAGAAAATTTTCTAATGCCAATGCCATGTTCCTTTTGCTCCATATTTTATGAGTTTTATAGTTATATGTATTATCTATTTTGAGATTATTTTTGCTTATTATGCTTGGTAAGGGCCCAACTTCACATTTTTGACTGAAGATTTCTAGTTAAACAGTACCACTTGCTGAAAAGAATGTCTTTTCCTCATTGAGTGAGTTTGGTACTCTTTGAAAATTAAATATTTTCTATTTATTTGAAAGCCAGAGATATAGAATAAGATAGATACACAGAGAATTCACATTCACTGCTTCACTCTTCATTTTAAAAATTTATTTATTTATTTATTTGACAGAGTTACAGACAGTGAGGGGGAGAGAGAGAGAGAGAGAGAGAGAGAGGGAGAAAGGTCTTCCTTTTGTTGGTTCGCTCTCCAAATGGCAGCAACAGCCAGAGCTATGCCGATCCAAAGCCAGGAGCCAGGAGTTTCTTCCTAGTCTCCCATGCGGGTGCAGGGGCCCAAGGACTTGGGCCATCCTCGACTGGTATCCCAGGCCACAGCAGAGCGCTGGATTGGAAGAGGAGCAACCAGGACTTGAACCGGTGGCCATATGGGATGCCAGTGCCCCAGGCAGAGGATTAACCTAGTGTGCCACAGCGCCGGCCCCAAATTCATTTAAAAAAAAAATTTGTTAGATTTTTTATTTTTCACTCTTCAAATGACCACAACACCCAGTGCTGAGCCAGGCTAACTCTGGGAGTTGAGAGCTCCACCATGTCCCATGTGCATCCACGTCAGTCATCACCTGCTGTCACCTAGAGTCTGTATTAGCTGAAAGCTGGGCCTCGAACCCAGGCATTCTAATATGTAATCTGGGGATCCCAGACAGGTGTATTAACTCCTAGACCAAATGCCTATCATTGTTTTTTTAAATATTATACTGTGTCTTTTTTTTTTTTGTATTTTTGCTACTTCAATATCCAACATCTGCACTTTTATGCTTTTTTCTGTCAATCTTATATCCATACCAAAGTGTGTTTGTGATATTCTTTACAGAATTACTTTTTTAAAGAAGCTTTTTAAAAATAAGAAAGCTTAACTCTTTCATCTTGTGTATACCAAAACCTCTCTCCTTGCTATGAATAACAGTCCTCATAAAATTCATAAGATGCGTTTCATCTAAGTTAGCAATGCCAGAAATATATTGGTTTATGCTTAGCTATTAAGTTGATCTGAGATTCCTAAAGGCAAGGTCAAGATTTTATTTATGATTTTATTCTCAGCATCTAATACAGAGCTGAAACCTAATATGAACTTTCCTCTATCTTTTTGAGTGAATAACCTTTAAGTTTGTGACTTATGCATGTAGTCTATAATTAGTTATAGCTTGTCTTTATAGATTGCAAAAGTCTCAAATACTTCTTAAATTACATCTAAAAGCATATAATGAAGAGTTGAAAACATAATTGCTTAGATAAATTGACAGCATATTCTCAAAAACTACACAGTTGAATTTTTATCCTTTTTATAATCAACCATTACTCAGTGTTTTTACAAACTAGTCTGCCCTAGAATGAAAGCATCTAGCATTTTCACACCATAGAAATATGTCTTCAGATCACAAAAAATGCAAAAAAATTGTAATAAAAGAAAATAGCATACATATTTTTCTAAGTTATTTGTTTTTCCTGGATTCATTACCTATTCTATCTATTTGGGCTGAAAATGCTTCCCTTATGTCTTTTTTTATTTTGAAGTCAAATTATATATAGAGAGGGAGACACAGTGAGAGAGCTTCTCCATGTGCTGCTTCACTGGACAGATGACTGCAATGGCCAATGCTAGGCCACGCCGAAGCAAAGAGCCAAGACCTTCATCAGGTCTAACACATGGGTGGCAGAGGCCAAAACACTTGGGCCATCTTCTGCTGCTTTTCCCAGGCCATTAGCAGGGAGCTGGGTATGAAATGGAGCAGCTGGGTCCTGAAATGGCACCCATATGGCATGCCAGCATTATAAGCAGCAGCAGTTTTACCTACTATGTTGCAATGCCAGCTCCATGTTTTTCTGTATAATAAAAAAAAAATAAGATACCAATTTTCCAATCAATAAATTGTCATAATAAAAATAAAATTCCATTTTATAGATTGCTTCTTTATATAGATTTGTTTCAGAATTATTTTATCTGGGTTGATATCATATAGGCTTTTCCTATTTGCCTGGTAGCATAAATAGCAGTTTTCAGAGCAATTGGCCTTCCAGAAGGACATGTAGCATTTTCTGCAAACAACGTTTCAGCCTCACTTTTAGCACTGAGTTTAAGGGTAATACAGCTCATGCCTACTCACGTGGAGCTACTGTTGCCTGAACCAGCAAGAGCTCCTTCTCCAGTAAGCCCAGAATGACCAAGGCAAAATGAAGCATCCCATCAGAGGACACTACACACTGCCACCTGAGAAACTGTCTGTCTTCCCCAATCTTTAGATCTCTTTGCTGTCAAACTTAATGTTTATTTAAAGTTTCCTTCCCAGGACCCACCTTGAACTATTAGTTACACTGCCAGGAAGCCTGCAGAAGTTCTTCCTAATGCTTGCTTGCAGACAGAACACAAGAGGCATGAATATTCATGACAAGAAATATTCCTTTTATGCAGTTTACAGTCTGTCAGTAATTTGTTCTCTCAGTACTTTAGTAGAATGTTGCTTGTTCTGTGTTAATTCTATTTCTCCTGTTGCAGACAGCTGATTTCCTTAGACACTTTCTGTTTGTTTCTTCGCTTTTTGAGTTTGTTAGTCAGTTAAGAACGCCGGAGCTCAGTGACGTTGGTGGCCCTGGATTTTACTGTATCTATGCAGACCTGATTTTCTGAGCATGTAATCAATCTTCTTGAGGAAATATGGCTCCAAAAGCAACAATGAATCTATTCCAGTAGATTTCTGTTTTTACTGGTTTAATTGTTCCCTAGCAGTTCCTAGTCTCTCTTCACCTTTTTTTCTGGTTCTTGAAATATTTTAAATGAAAAGACATATGGATAATATAGATCTAAAAATGAGAGGAATTTATTGATTGCTGTGTTTAATATTAAAGGACACAACTAAGATAATGGATTCCAAAGCACTGTACTTATCTTTTCCCAGAACAAAAGAATACATATGAACTAGAATTCTTCTTAGTAAAACACATTGAATTATTTTTGAGCTAACGATGCTGCATTCTTATATTACTTTTCTTTCTCTATTAGTTCATAAGAATGATAGTACATGAAATTTTAAAACATTAGCAATGTATCGTGAATGCTATTACATTCTTGTAAAATTAAGTTGAATAAATTAAAAACATGTTGGAGATATTTTATTATTACCTACTTAATAGGTTTGCATCTAATTGCATTAATGGTTCTTTTCCATATCCTTTTACACAATTTTTCTTATCTATAGTTTTTAAAGGCAAATCAAAATTGTAACATTGCCATGTCATTAACAAGGTCAAATACATAATTAACATTTGTATAGTATACATCACTATGTAATGAAATTGTGTTAACACCATTTAAAAAAGATATAGACTGGAGGGACTTGAAGTTAACAGATGGGAGTACAGAATTTAAAAGCTTATAGTCTGAAAATGAGAGGTTTTGCAAAATGCCATTCTAATATTCAGTTCAATAATATGGTAGCAAATACTGCAATTAAGTGCATATATAATAAATTAATTTTTTCTAATCCTCAACAGTCTAATGTACAAATGGCATGTTGAAGATAAATAGGCATACTTTCCATTTTCTATTTTGATGTGAATTCTCAATTTTGGATTTCTTGATCCTTACCAAGCATGGGTACTTTTTAAAAATTAATATAAATAATTAGTAACAAGCTTAGTTTTATAAGGATGACAACAGAGAGAATATCTAATAATTTTTAATCTTTTGAGTCCATGAATCATTGAGCAGACTAAATTTAGAAGCAAAATAAAATCTATGTTAAAATAAGGTGGGAAAACTGAAAGGAGAAATTAAGATTTTGCCCAAAAAACATGACACAAATGTTTTCTCTAAAACATGTGCTTGAAATGTGTCCAAGTATTTCTTTTTCCATGGTCCTTATCCCAGTTAATGGGATAATATTTTACTTAGTGATCTGTGATTTATCTTTGATTATTTTTTCTACCTAATCTCTCCCTATGTGTAAACTGCACCACCAAACCGTCCAATTCTTCTTGCTCTTTCTCTCGCCTTTTTATTTAGGTTACAATCTGTTACAGCGACCCTCCTAAGGTTTTCACTGTTTCAAATCTGCATTGGCAAGGAACCTAAAATTATCTTCCTAGTCAAAAAATTCTTCTAAACTTACCAATTAACCTGCTAGAAATATCCAAAAGAATTTCCTGTCTTGTGCACAAATTTGTTGGTTGCACTTTGAAGCAACCCTAGCCCATCCGGTTCAGATTCCACTTCCCCTTGAGGCCCTCTCCGGTCCCTGTAGATCACGCTCCACGGATGGCAGAGGTCATTTTCAAAGCTACCCTCAGAGTTGCTTCAAAATAAGAACATCCCCTTGCTTCTTCAGAGCCTGTGGTTTAAGGATATTTGACTGACTCCTGGGTGTTCAAAAGAAATCCATCAAGACTTCGAAAATGTCTGTACTCTACCTAATACGTATGAAACTAAACGAAGAAATACAGAAGATAAAAATATTTCTGAAGCAGTAGGCATTACAGCACAGCTGGTTAAGTCATTGTTTGGGACACTTACATCACATATCCTGTGTTGGTTATAGTCCTAGCTGCTCTACTTCTGATCCGCTTTCCTGCTGATGTACCCGGAAAGCAGCACATGATGGCGCCAAGTACTTGAGATCCCCCATTCATGTGGGAGACCTGGGTAGAGTTCCGTGCCCCTAATTACAGCCTGGCCCAAATCAGGTTGTTGTGGCCAATTGGGAAGTAAACCACCAGATTGTGTGTATGTGTGTGTGTGTGTGTGTGTGTGTGTATGGTGCTCTGCCTTTCAAACAAAGAAAAGTAAGCAGTGAAAACATTCTTCTAAAGCAGCATCTACTTAGTACTTCCCTTCTGGTTAGCCTAGGTTTACAGCGTTACGCATTCAGTGTCGCCTTACCTCCTATTTTTGAATAGCTCTTGTTAGTCTCCTTATACAGGTAAACAAACTGAATGTTAGTGACTTGAAAAGATTTTATGTTACTCAGTTAAAAAGGACTAAACCATTTGAAAACCCAAGCTCTGAACTACTGCTGAAGATGAATTCCGACTATGCACATCTTTTGGTTTGTTGTTTGGCTCTTGAGGGTGCTGCTCAAGAGAGGTTTGTGGAATGGATGAGATAATGCAAACTATGATGTGTTTGCCTTATAGTTCTAGATTTCATGGAGTTTTCAATCTAATGAGATAGAAAAAAACACAGAAGAAGGTTAACATGCTATTCAATAAATATTACTAAATGTCCACTATGTTTGACACTATTTGGAACACTGGCAATAAAGATGGAAGTAAAGATGGATATATTATGTAGATGGAAGATAGATAATAGACAGATGGATAGATCAATAAAGCTTCTTGCTTGTGTGGAGTTTATAAATCTAGTGAAAATGGAACAGTAAACGTATTATATAAAATATTAAAAATTGATGTTTCAAACAAAATGAAATTATTTAAAATAAGGAGGAACTGTGTAATAAAGCCGCATCAATTAAGGTGCGAATTATTAATTAAGTGGAATAATTAAAAAGAAACTTCATTTTTTCCGGTTTAAATATTTAGAAATTCTTAGAAATATAAATAAATTTTCTAAATAAACCTAAAAATTGTATTATTTTACTTAAAGATAGAAAGATTATCCAGTTACAAATATTGAATTTTTGTAACCCTAAGAATGAACAATTCATGACATTTCATATTGAGCACACATTCAAACAGTTTTAGAATCAGAGTGATTTTTACAGGTAAGTTAGATTTTACTCCAATTCCTTCCAAAAAGAAACTTATGTGTAAAAAAAAAATTAGAAGTTGTATCTGCAAATTTTCAAGCTAATGAAAAAAAAAGAATATAAAAATCCACTTTCAGATATTTATTGTCTCTTACACAGTTTGGTATCTCACTTATTTAGAGGCTAGATGAAAGAAAATATGACCTTAAAGTACATGGAACATTTGGAACTTATGATTTCAGGGGATGAACACATCCAAAATTCTATCTCCTTGAAATTTGTTTCCAGAATGTTAACTGCAAAGCAAGTTATATATAGCAGTAAATGCATGCTTAATTTGTGCAGAAATCATGGTGTGATGAATACAATTAAGAGCCTCAGAGGGAATAATTATATTACTGCATAAAGCTGGTGGTTCTCAAATTGCTTGGTGCCTGGACTTTAAATTGGCCTGATTTCCTGTTGTGAAAGTCATCCATTGCAGCAACACAACTGCAGCAGGAATGGCGTAGTTTCAAAGTCACACAGAAAGCATATTCTTTCTGATCAATTGCCATGTATTCTTGTTTAAAGGCAAAAACAAAAATTGGCAACACGCATACCAAACTTGATTAAACTGATAAATTAAAATGCATCAGATCAAATGTATTGTTGTTTCTATTAATCACAAGAGATATTTTAAAAAAGATTGTATAAACTGCTTATAAACGTAGCCTTTAAAGTACCTACACAACAGCTTATAAAACATGTAACTGAATTGTGTAAAGTTAATAACATTTTCATTTCATGATACTTGGACCACTAATGCCTTGAAATAAAGTCACAGATTAGGGTATCCTTTTCAGGAAGTGAATCATTTATGGTAAACCCAAATATAACTGCGTAGTCCTATATGAAAACTCCGTTACAGTGGAAGTACCAATTGTTAATGCTATTCTATAGTTTCCTTCCTTTGTCTAACTGAAGAAGCATTATCTGAGCTTGAATAATCTGCACTTCTAAATGAATAGTTATACAATGAATCATTTTATAATACTAAAATTTTACAAAAGGGTTTATTTATATTTAGGACTTTAAACAGAAGTTTCTCATCTGTGGTAGTTAAATAAGAAAAAGGTAACAGAATGTGGAACACAACCATTTTATTAGTAATGAGACTAGTGCTACTGTCTTGAAACTTAAGTGAAACTAGTAAGTAATGGGTATTGACAAGAGAAGGTAAAGAGGCAAGGGAAGGGGCAGTCATTGTGACAGAGGGGGTTAAGCTGCACCAGAGATGCTGGTTTAAAACGCAAAAGGTCCACTTCCGATCCACTCCCTGCTAACATGCCTAGGAAAGGAGCAGAAGACGGCCAATTGCTTGGGCTCCTGCACCCATGTGGGAAACCCAGAAGCTTCTGTTTCCTGGCTTCAGCCTGGCCCAGCCCCTGCTGATATGGCCTTTTGAAAAGTGAACCAGTGGATTGAAGATTCTTTCTTTCTCTCCCCCTCCACCCCCTGCTCTCTGTAACTCTGCCCTAAAAAAAAATAGAAGAGGTAAGGGAGGCATTTTCAGCCCAGAGAGGCAGAATAAAGGATGGAGAAATAAAATAAAAAATAACCCAGAACAGTTGTAGCTCAAGTATGCCAACATCCCACAGGTTCATGGTAGCCATTAGTAACCATCTACATTATACTTGGCAGTTCATTGCAAACAGAGGGGAACTAGAAATCACACATGGATTTAGAAAGCAATTATTAATCTACTGGAGCTTGCAGTCACCCTGCTCCTAGCTGCAGTTCATGGCTTAACAGGACTGATGGGGAAACTGAAGCTTGGCGAAGTTGTATGATTTACCAAATACAGTCAACTGCTCAAAAATGGCAGCACTGTAGCTGGAGACCCACATCTTCACACTGTCCTGGTGCTAATTCTCTTTCCACAGCTCTGATATCTTAGTGAGGTTGGTCATCCTCCAAGCATTGTTCCGCCATTTTTTTCAGTCATCCCTTCATCTCTATTGATCACTTAATAGAATTCAAATTCCTCTATTTTATCTCTTTTATCATTCATTAAGTCCTCTGGTCAACAAAAATTGTTTCTGAATGTCAATACACATGGTTAGATAACAAGGGAATTATGTGAGTAAACTGTGTGCACTACTTTGAGAAAAAGGCATGATAATAGATGCTATTTGTGTTAAACCTATAATAAATTTGGTTCATATGCAAAGTGCAGAGGTTATTTGGCTGGAGACCTGGGGGAAAATCTTGTACAATATAAAGCAGGAAGCTGAGTATATGGGTAGCAGCAAGACTATTGACTCAAGTAATCTAATTTGGGCTCTCTTCAGCGATTTTGAAAACCTTGGAGAGTTTTCTAGTAGAATTGTTGATTTAACAGAAAACAAACTATTCAGGGAATGTTCTACATTTGAAATAATGCTTTCTTCTTTTTCCAATGTATTTAAATTCTACCTTATTTTTATCTACTATATAAACACATGCAAATGCACGTGAGCACACACAAAAATTTACAATCCTGACGTAAAGATGCTGATGACTGTAACATCCTCAGGGGGAGATTTGAAGGAGAAAAAGTGATTTATTTTAAATTCTAACAATTTTGAGATCACTGTATCTTATGACGCATATCTTATAATCAATGCATATTTCTAAAACTACCTTCTAAATTTAGCAGTGCCTCTGTTGATCAAGAAATAAACTGCCCAGTTTTTATGGGAATTTAGGTACCACATCTCTTGTCATTCATACCATTTCTCTATTCAGATGAATATATTTGTTTGCCATCTCAGAGATAACATTTAATTCTCCTTATATTGAAAACTAAAGACTGCATATAATAAAAGAGGAGGACCAATAAAAGTAAGTATGTATTTCATTTTATAAGTAGAAAAATAACAGTGAAATTCAGTATAAAGAAGTGTCTATTTTACTTTAACATTGTTATGTTATCAATACAAAGTATTATTATGGTTTTTTTTAATTATCTGGATACTGGTAAACTGAAAAAAGCAGGAAAAATTTGATTTAGTAGACACACACGAAACTTGTAACTCAGCAGATAATCTAAAAGTAGTAAGAATTTGGCTGATTTCTAAAATGGAACTAAGAACTATGTGTTTTCAAGTATCATTCTTTTTCTTCTGTAAGTTAGCACATAGCTAGACTGTTAATTAAAAAGATTGACAAATATAAATGGAGTATGTCTGTAATAGTGTTATTGGTAAACTTCTAGATCAAAAAAAAAAAACATATTCAGTGTTTTCTTTGGTTTTAACAGTTTCTCAATGCCTTGAACCTATAAGCCATCAACTAAGTTCTACCAGATAATATTTTAATACATATCCTTCTGACTTTTTAACTACATAATATCTGTTACATGTTCTTAGGGAATTGAATCCAATGTTTTCACTAATAGACACTGAATTATATTTTAAAAATAAGTTGACGGTCAGGTGTTTGACCTGGCAAGTAAACTGCCAGTTAACAAGCTCACATCACATATTCTCCTGATTCCAGCTTCCTGCTCATGCAGATTCTAGGTGGCAGCAGTAGGGCCTCAGGTACTTGGGGCTTTGCTACCTGTGTTGGGGTAGTGAACTGAGTTCCCAGCTTTGGCCTGATGGAGCCCTGACTGTTGTGGGCATTTGCACAGTGAAGTAACTAGCAGGATTCTCTCTCTCTCTCTCTCCTTCCAACCCCCTCTCCCTCTGCCTCACCTTCTCTCTCTAAGAGACAAATACAATTTAAACTATTTTCATGTATACTCTATCTTTCTCTGAACAGTAATACTTTTCTAACATAATAAAGTTTATAAAATATTTTCAGATAATCAAGAGCATTCTTACATCTAGTGTCAATATTAACTCATGCCTTGCCTAGTTAGCCTCTTGCTTATTTCGTATTTCCAATGAGTGTATGTTCTTCCCTATGGAATCTGTTTACATCAAGGTGAACATTACAATTCCAAAGTCTACAGGTTTTACCTCTTTCTATAAACATTGAGGAGCAAAGTGTCTGGGCTCCCGCCTGAGATCTCTTTATCACTGAAACATTTACTAGACACATGACCTTCTATAATCTTTAGTTTAACACAAGACACAAGCATAAACTATACAGTCCACCCTGTGTAATAGTTGTCTTCATGGATGTTGTCATTGACCAAAAGTAATACTGAGTACCAGGTCAAGTTTGATTTAAAATTTTTTTAATTAATAAAAAATTAACCAATATTGCTTTTGTATTGTCTGTAATGTTTAGCTCACGGTACTGATTCAGCCTCTGCAAAATGCTGTGTGCCCTTGTTCTTTCTGGATTGCATTTACAAGACCCAGATGCTGAGCTGAGAAAATTTTCTTTCCAGCAGTAGCATCTGGCTCCTTGGCAGCTTCTGTTTGCCCTTGTGTTGGCTACATCACAGTTGTCTTCAGGCTGTGAAATGGTTAGGATGCTGATGTGATAGCTTATTCACTTGAATGCTATTTCTTTTAGCTTTCTTATGTTATCCACATGTGAGACATTTTTCTCCCTTATAATCTTTTAGAAATAAAATTTATTAGGAAAAAATTGTTATGTGATGTGACATTCAGTATTAAAGTATTAAAATTACCTTGGTTAACATTTATATAGAGCATTCAGATAATGAAATCTGAAATTTTTCTTCTGTAATTTAAGAAAAAAATCTTATTTACCTTATCTGTTATCCTTCTCATTGTACAAAAAATATTGTCACTTTTTAGTTTTCTCTTCTTAAATTGTAATGGAACAGGTGTTTGGCCTAATGGTTAAGATATTGATTAAGATGCCATGTTCCATATTGGAATTCCTGGATTTGATTTCTGACTCCATCTTCTGCCTCCAGTTTCCTGCTGATGTAGACCCTGGGAGACAGCTGTGATGGCTTAAGTAACTGGAGTCATTCCATTCACTTGGGAGTTGTGGATTGAGTTTGTTATTTGGAGAGTGAATCAGCAGACCAGAGTCTCTCTTTCTCTGTCTCTCAAGTAAATAAATCCATCAGTAAAGAGTTTTTTTTGAAAAGAAAATAATATCATTTATGGAAGAATATCTCTAATAAGATTGGGACTATATTAAATTATTGTATTCAGTTTCAACTAATCCTCACTACATTCTACTACGAGTGTCATAGTCTTTGCCTAAAAAATGGACACAATTTAACTATTAGTAATATATAATCAATAGACTGTTGAGGAAGAAAGATAGTCATTAGCAAAGGGAATATTATAGGAATATGCCCTAAGGCTGGATCTTTAATTTTTGTTTAACATGCCTATTACACTGCTCACAGTTTGAGACCAAATTACCTTTCTCACCTTGCTGCCAGCCGGCCCCTGTCCTTAAGCTTCAGTCTCAGAGGAATGATCAAGCTCAGGCTTCTCAGCTTCCATTCCACTACTTGGTGTGCTTCTCTCTCTCTCTCTCTCTCTCTCTCTCTCTCTCTCTCTCTCTGCATCCCTCTCGAGACAAACTCAGTTCTGACCTTCAGATGAACCAGAGAGATTGCTGCATAAGTGGAAGTGTGGAAAATGGGTCTTTTCCTGCACGTTAAAATGGAAGATTAACAATAGGGACATGAACAGTCACTGTGCCTTTATTGCTTGTCAAGCATTCTTATGAGAACTTTACACATATTAATTCATTCCATCTTTGCAAAACTCTATAGGATGGAGGTCATTTTGAAGCCCTTTTATAAATGGTTTACCCAAGGTGCTATGGTTTGAATGCCCCCACAACAACTCATGTTGAAATTTTATTCCCTCTGGTGAGGTGGGACCTTTAAAAGGTGAGGTCATGAGAGCTGTGCCCTCATCAATGAATCACTCCATTCCTGGGTTAGTGGGTTAGTGAACTAACTCTACAGTGGGCTCATTATAAAGCTATTGGCTCTGTATCTTGGAGCCCCATTACCCGTTGTAACATGAGGCCCTTCAAATTCTGAAGAATCTTCATCACCAAGATCTCACTGGAAATGAGCTCTCAACCTCCTAGCCTCCAGAACCATGAGCTGAACAAACATTTATTCTTTGTAGATTACCCAGTCTGTGATATTCAGTTGTAGAAATGGGAGTCAGACTAAGATGTCATAGAATTGCCATGTCACTGCCAATGAGACATACCTAGTAAATGACGGAGACAGGCAAAAATTGAGTCGTTGGGCATTGAGAGGCCACCCTCTTCACAATGGTACCACGTAACTTCATTAAAGCCCCAGGAGAAATACCTGAAACCTTCACTGTAGATAATCAAACAATTTTTAATCTTTTTTTTTTTTTTTTGGACAGGCAGAGTGGACAGTGAGAGAGAGAGAGACAGAGAGAAAGGTCTTCCTTTGCCGTTGGTTCACCCTCCAATGGCTGCCGCGGATGGCGCGCTGCGGCAGGCACACCGCGCTCATCCGATGGCAGGAGCCAGGTGCCATGTGCTTTTTCCTGGTCTCCCATGGGGTGTAGGGCCCAAGCACTTGGGCCATCCTCCACTGCACTCCCGGGCCACAGCAGAGGGCTGGCCAGGAAGAGGGGCAACCGGGACAGAATCCGGCGCCCCAACCGGGACTAGAACCCGGTGTGCCGGCACCGCAAGGCGGAGGATTAGCCTGTTGAGCCACGGCGCCGGCCTCAATTTTTAATCTTAACTTCTCTGATACTCCACAGTTCAGAGAAACTTTGTGGGTTTTACTCTGGACACTCTATTTTTACATACCAGTTTCCCTAGAAAATAGAAGTGACATTATTTTCAACTTACCTGCTCTCTCTATGCATACAGACACACATATATATGTATGTATATATGTGTGTGTGTACATACTGCATGTATACACACAATATGCTCCATAGGTATGCCTATTGTTTTATCTATATGCATCCCTATCCATAGATAAGTAGATAGATACCTCCACAGACAGACACACACAGAAAAGGGGACATCAAAAGACACATAGCTAAAAATATGGGGAAGTTTATATGTTTGTTTATTGTAAGTGAATCTTTTGTCACAAAAGCTGTTGAATATTGTATATATTGTTATATTTCATATATTTTATATGTTAGCAATATCTATTCATATTTCCTGAATTTATTTAACTGGCATTTCCATATGCAGCAAATAAGTATAAGAATTTTGTTAAAATAGGGAATAAAATTAAAATCAAAACCTTTATGTCACTAATAAACATGACTTTAAAAAAAGAAAACATTGAGTGAATTCCTATGGAAACTAGAAGGAGTCAAAAAAAAATGGTGTGAACATGCAAGCATAGGTTGTAAATATTTGTAAAAAACCAATATTTATATTAAATATGAGGAATTCAAAACCTATACATAATGATCAGAAAAAGAGACCATACAATTGATTTTTTTCTCAATACGCGCTTTTTATAAGTATGTGGTAGCAATGAGGAGAGTTGCAGACGATCAAGCAGATGTTTCAAGGTTGGTATGGGGTAGGGATGGGGAGTGTAGAGTCAGAAGAGGAATCCATTTCCATTTGGTACATTTCTGAATGACTTGTTTGTCAATAGAACCATCTATTATCTTCTTTTTTTTTTAGATTATTTATTTATTTGACAGGTAGAGTATACAGATAGTGAAAAGGAGAGACAGAAAGGTCTTCCATTGGTTCACTCTCCAAATGGCTGCAATGGCTGGAGCTGCACCGAAACCAGGGGCCAGGTGCTTCTTCATGGTCTCCCATGTGGGTGCAGGGGCCCAAGCTCTTGGGCCATCCTCCACTGCTATCCTAGGTCACAGCAGAGGGCTGGACTGGAAGAGAAGCAACCAACCGGGACTAGAACCTGGTGCCCATCACTATTATTTTCTAAATATTTAGTTTTCAAAGTACAATTTTCTTTCACCTTAAATTATGCTAATTATTAATGACCTTGTGGTATAAAGGAGACACAACACATTTCCATGTTACCAGAAATAATAATTTTCAAGAAGTGACCTCCAAATGAGGAGAAGAAAATAATACTGTGACACCTACAAAATACCTGAATTATATATGAACTATGTTGTAGATGCTATTAAATATTATTTATGCTGTAGCACTCCAGATAAAAGATTGTTTTACTCTGCCAGTTATTTCATTTTCTTAAAAATAAGCTAAATTAACACTTCCCTTTGAAATATTAAAGTAATTGAGCATTTTTCTTGGATAGACTGTGCTGAATAATTGCCTCAGATATCCACTTAATTTTGAATAGCTCTCATAGCCTTACTTTCAAGAGTTGTCTTAAATCTCAAAGAAGTGAATACCGATGACAACTAGCAAAAAATATTTACAACACTTGACACCAAGCTAATACATTCAGTTTGCAAAGGTATCATACAAATGTAAAAGGAAAGAATGAACTGACAAGAAAAAAATCATCCAAGAATGAGACATGCAGCACATAAAAAAAAAGATAAATAGGCCATAAATGTATGACAAATTACATATATGCATGTGGCACATGTGTGTGTGTTTAATTTGTAAATACATGTGTTCTATGCATTATACTTATCAAGAATAGCAAAGTAAATAAAGAAATATCTAAAGTTTCTATGAAGAGATATGCAGGTGCTTTGTCAAATATGTTATGTTCTAAAATGTAATACACTGAAAATTTTAGAAACAGTTAAGAAATAAGGATAAGTCCCCAAAAAGATTTAAGCAAAAAAAATATATATATATATATAAATAGCTAAGTAGTATATTTATTGTGTTACCTTCACATCTAGGAAGATCTTTGGTGATAACAAAAACCCAAGTGAATGTAGACAGACTGTAGTGTGGAAGTATTTTTATCTAGAATAAATCAGACTTGATTTTTAACCCAAATTGAGATCCCATTAAATAACATGATTTTATTGAAAATAACACAAAAGGATCATATACATTGAAAAATATAGTCTTGAAATCACTTGTTTTCTTTTGTCTTCCAATGTTTTTCCCTTGCAAGACTTCCTTGTTTACATTATAATTTCTCTAAAATTAATAAAGTGATTTAATATTTTAAAAATGATTGATAGAAACATATAAAATTAAACCCATATAAAAAAATCAGCAGCAAATATATTAACCAAGAAGGAAATATCAATTATTGTCACTAAACATAATTTTGTTCTAAGATTTCTGGTGTACAAGTCAAAAAGAATGACAAGGTAAATATTTAATATCTGCTTGGAAAAAGCATATCACCTGGTTTAATATCATGATGACTCATAGATAACCAAGAGTTCTTGTTTTGAGTTATTTCCCTACTACTTCTATAATCATGGGTGATCAACTTGAAACCCGAAGTTTATACAGCAAACAGATCCTACATGATCTGATCCTGCAGTAATTCTATGAACTGATCTGTTACTGCCTTTCTCATGTTTGGTTCTAATCATAGTAGTTTCATTGCTGGTCCTTGAACATGCCACATATATTCGAGGCTCAGCTTTTGAAGCTGCCTCTGTCTGTCCTATCCTTACCCCATACATTTTCATTATTCGTTCCATCACTTTGCGCAGCTCTTTGATCTAAGGTAACTTGGTCAGTAAGCCTTTCCGTGGCCCTTTGTCTCTGCATTATTCTTTTTTACGTTTACCGAAGCCTTTCACAAGCATCTTGCATGAATTTATAGTCATTCATTTATTTTATTGCCCACTTTCCTAGGATATAAATTCCATGAGGCATGAGTTTGTCTGCTTTGCTTATAGCATAAACTCCAGATCCCAAAACAATGCTTGGTACATAATATACAATAAGTTGCTCCATGTAGGAATTAATTCAATTACTATGTAGTTGGTAACTTTTTTGCACTACCATTATACCTAAAAATAGGTGAGATATACACCATTGAGTAAATTCTCAAACACAGATTATTTTAATGTAATAAATCTGTACATATTAAAGCTCTATCTGTTACCCATTAAAGAAGGATTAAATTCAATAATCTCTAAGGTTTCTTTCAGTTTATAAGTTCACAATAGTATGAGTCTAGTGTCTAGTAGGATTATAGATCCTCCTTAATCTGCCTCTGTTCCAGGGTTCTAATTTCTCTCTCTCTAAAGCCTTTTCTCAAGGAATAACTTTTATTCCACAAGTCTACCCTCCAGATGAAAGACTCTGAACTTGTGCAAGACGTTCTCCTTGAACTAAATTTTTTTCTCTTTGACTACCTCTGCCAATCTGACTCCTATTTATTTAGTTAGCTTTTAAAGCAAAGTTTTATTGAAGTGAACAGAGACAGCTGTTGCAGCTATGTGGCTTAGCAAGAGGGAGCTTTGAAAACAGGCCTTATTGAGAAGAACAGAGAAAAGACTTCTGGGAAGCTGCAAGTGTTTTTTTCTCAAGAAACAAACAAATAAACAAACAGGCTATTGAAAGAAAGTGATCTGGTGGTTCTATGCCCTCTGGAAAATGTGTGTAAGGTCCTTTAAGGGAGTGAGCTCATTCTGCCTTCTTGTCTGCCATTCATCAGTCTGTGGTCCCTGGTGCTGTCTGTGGTTTAGCCAGTCTCCCCTACCTTGCTCTTCATGGCCTTGTGCTCTTTAGTTTACAATCACAGGTTTTTCTCTTATTCTGTTAATTTGTAGTCTCCAGACTTTTCTTCGTAAGGTCCCTATTTAGTTTTTACAATGCGTATCTTTTAGGGGCATTTCCTCCCCCACCTTTTTTTTTAGAAATAATTTATTTAATAAATATAAATTTTGAAAGTACAACTTTTGGATTATAGTGGTTTTTTTCCCCCCATAACCACCCTCCCACCTGCAAACTGTCCCATCTCCTAATCCCTCTCCCATCCCATTCACATCAAGATTCATTTTCAATTATCTTTATACACAGAAGATCAACTTAGTATATACTAAGTAAAGATTTCAACAGTTTGCACCCACACAGACACACAAAGTATAGAGTACTGTTTGCGCAGTAGTTTTTCCGTTAATTCTCATATACAACACATTAAGGACAGAGGTCATACATGGGGAGCAGGTGCACAGTGACTCCCACTGTTGATTTAACAATTAACAATTAATTTATGACGTCAGTAATCACCCGAGGCTCTTGTCATGGGATGCTAAGGCTATGGAAACCTCTTGAGTTCACAAACTCTGACGTTATTTAGATAAGACTACAATCAAAGTGGAAATTCTCTCCTCCCTTCAGAGAAAGGTACCTCCTTCTCTGATGGTCCTTTCTTTCCATCAGGATCTCACTCACAGAGATCTTTCATTTAGGTCATTTTTTTTGTCACAGCCTGACTCCTATTTATTTTGTTGGCTGAGCCAAATTCCTCTTATTTGTGAGACTTTACTTTTCTTAACCAACTCAGGGTAATCAGAATGTACAATTTACTGATTGCTTATTGAAATGCATTTACAGTAAAAAAAAAAAAGTTACTGTGAGTGGTCTTGAAAATTTGCATGGAAATGCATATTCTGAAAAAAATAAGTAGTTTTCAAAATAATTTTACAGCAAATTGCACTTATCTTTTAGTTCTATTTTACATAAACTTTTTGAAGTATCCTTGACAAATGACACCTGGCGACATTGTTTCTTATTCAAAGCCCTGTGCTAGTTGATGACAAAGTTTACTGTGTCTCACTGGAGATCTTCTGCCTGGACCTGTATATAGGTCATGTATTTCTTTGTACTGTTAAGTCTCTTTTAATTTTTTTTAAAAAGATTTATTTATTTTAAAGGCAGAGTTACAAAGAGGCAGAGACAGAGAGCGAGAGAAAGAGAGACGTCTTCCATCCGCTGGTTCACTCCATAGATGGCCACAATGGCCGGAGCTGCACCAATCCGAAGCCCCTGGCTTCCTCCAGGTCTCCCACATGGGTGCAGAAGGCCAAGAAAATGTCCCAATCTTCTACTGCTTTTGCATGCCATAGCAGAGAGCTGGATTAAGAAGTGGAGCGGTGGGGACTTGAACCAGCGCCCATGTGGGATCCTAGCCCTGCTAGCGGTGGCTTTCCTAATATGCCACAGTGCCGACCCCTCTTAATTTTTAAGAGTTTTTGTTTTTTAATCACTTTAATTTATTTCAATTGCATAATGTTACAAGTTTCTCGAAGTGTCTTTAGTGAGTTTCACATCACAACTAAATCTTTTGTACATCATCATGATTCTAGAAGCCCCTACTCGTCACAAAGGAATTCATGCATGGTCTTTGGCAGTGTCTCAGTTGATGTCAGGGCACGTGACCAGTTTTGCAATTACTTTCTCATGTATATTCAGGAATATGTAGAGTGTGAGCAGCAAACTCACTTAAATTTTATTAAAATCAGAAGCAGATTTTAGACAAGAGTCTTAGGGAAAAATGTTTTTCCCACTAAAATCTAGAGTTCTCTATGATTATGTACCTGATACAAAGATCAACCGGACTTCCCTGCAGTCATCAGTGTTGCTATTAGTTTATATTTTAAGGGTTTCTCCTGGGATACTAACATACCGTTCTGCCTTTCTGGTGACCAAAAGAATAAAAGCCATTATGGAGCAGGAATAATGCATCAAACAAATAAACTAATGGAAATGTGATGAAAATAGCATTTTAGAAATATGAGTTTCTTGAAGAGTCACTTATAATGGCTAGATTTTGTCTTTACCTGCTGTCTCCTCTGTCACGAAAGAGGCATTTCTGTTACCCAGCTGATTCCAAAGAGAATGATTGGGATCCTATCAATCATTCTCTAAAAGAATCTTGGATTTAGGCTTGGGCCCATACATGGCTTAAATCCTTGCATTCCATTCCCTCAAAATCAAGAACTGCTTCAGAGAAGCATAATGAATCTCTTGGATACAATATTAAGATTTTGAATTCTATTAAAATATTTAAAATTTATAAAATATGAGAAGTAATCAAATGTTGATCTTCTGAGAAGAAAAACAAAGAGAAATGAAAAAAATAATCTTTAGATTTTAAATCAACAAAATTTATGTATTTTCCTAGAGGCTCTATAGTTTTCATGGCCAGCTTAGAAATCACACAACGTACTTAGTTAGAAGAAATGATTATTGTATCATCATAAGGATATTAAACACAGAAACAGCAAATTATACCAATCTCTGTAATTATACATATGGTTCCTATTAAAAATGTACATGTTTGGTCTGATTATGCTCATAATAAGAACTCTTTTCATGTTACCAAAGGAAGTGCATTCCAAGTTAAAACTGATCTTACCAAATTAAACAGAAATACTTAAGATATTGCATGACCTACAAGTTATATTCCATATGTAACATGCTTCACCATTTAAATGCATGATAAGAGAAACTATTCAGGTGCTGCAAGAGAAGCAGATGGTGAAAGGTACCTGCTGACCAAACAGGAGCAGCAGGGTGGAATCGGGGTGGGTCAGCTCATCTGGAATGGATGCTCACAATTGTCATTACACACATCAATTGTTTCTGATACCACTGTATGTCATGCAGTGCCCAGGGGCTGAATGGCTTTCCTTGAAATGTTTAATGTAAAACTGCTGAAATATAATTTTGTCCTCACATTCCAAAGTAAGTTGCTAAATCCCCACAATAAGAAATTAATATTGCCAGCATTATATTATTTTAATTAAGCACCTTTCCCTCCTGTTCATATACAGCAGCATTGTTTCATGCATTTCCAATTTGTCTGCTAATTTATAAAATAAAATGATACTGTATTATTGTTATAAAGTTCATCAAGACTTTAATGGGACAGTTATGTTACTATCAAGGATTTTTTTTATTATTTTTCTCACTATAATGTATGTGTTCAATGAGCTGATTGTGCATTGTGACAATGATTTCTCTAATTACAAAGTTATTACTGTTTCTCTAATGGGAAGAAATTCCAGCTCCCTATATTGCAGATTTAAGCATGGAGATCTAATTCCCAGGGAAAATTAGTAAGCAAAAATATATTTTGAAACTCATTAAAATATACACTTAGATTATGTATTTATATCAATATATTAGCTTAATCTGTCTTTTGTTTTATAAATATAATAAATTCAAGTAATTTGTAAAAACTGTAAAAAAGTAGTTTCTTAGAAAGCATAACAACTAGAATTGGAATACACAAAATATTTAAGAGATAACATGGAAAATGTGTTGTGTCTGCTTCAGAGAAAAAATATAAATTAGAAATTTCCATTAAAACAGAATATGTTAATAAGCATCATATTTTTCTTTTGAATTTAATTTTCCAAGTATTTTAGATTTTAGAAGCTGGTTAAAATCCATTAATGAATATTTAATAAATAAAATGTAATTAAAATAGAAACACAGCAGGAGCTATTCCATGTTGATCTAAAGGAAAAGCATAGAAATTCAGTTTCTATTTAGCTTTAACATCTATTATTTTTCACTCCCCATCACTACACTTAGCATATGATTTCCAAAAGTGTGGAGTATCTGTCTGTCATTTACAGTCTGCTATAACTAATAACTAATAACATCTTTTGAATGATAATTCTTATTTCAAGCATCATTTTATATTGATACAATCACTCTTATAATGTGATCTTAAAGGTCTCCAATTAAAAATGACATCATTCAAAATTGTCAGTCTATTACTTTAAAATTCCAATTCATTTATTAGTAAGCCAGAAATAAAATAAAATAGAATAGAATAAAAAATACACAAGCATTCAAGTATTCTTTATTGTGAACTTACTACTAAATATGCCACTAATAAATTATTGAATAGTGAAATGTATAGAGATGAATCTGTACTATATTTGTAGTGTTACTCTGGACCTATTGCTATGAAAGGTTCTCAGTCTATATTACAATTACAATCAATTTCTGATCTATATAATGTATTCGTCTTCTAAGTCTGTATTATACAGTCATTTTCTGTCTGTTATTGTAACTCTCCCAAAAATGATCTCTAGAATTACCATGGAATCTTTTTTAAGTAAAACATTGGCCACATCATTTCATCTTTGTTTGACAAAAATACAATACATAATACGTTATCTAAAATTAGGTATCAATTATTATAATTCTGCATGGCATTACTCTTATATAGTTATATGTAAGACTGAAATAATTAAGTAACACAAATAAGTAAGAATTCTACAAACAATAATACTTTTGATGAATTATCATCACTAATTTCATGTATATACAGACTTTCTCACTAATATTTATTGTAATCTATTCTGGATTCATGATCTAACATGTGAAGAAAGATATCTATGAAGGGACTTCAAAAATTCACTAAAAATGCAATTAAAAGTATGAGAAAAAGATTTTCTCATCATGGGTGAAAAATGTACACTAAGAAAAGCTGTGCATGCATTTCAAAAAGTTTTTGTACCAAAATAAACTTAAACTTCTGATTCAATTTTCCACAAACTCTTTGAAATAGTATTATACTAATAATGTCCTATTTTGTTCACTTATTTTGTTTTTATATTTCATAATTGTATATTTTATACTTCTATTTGTCCAAACATAATTAAGTCAGTTTTAATTATAATTAAGGATTAGATTTTTTTTAAAAAAGCTTATTTCTTGTTGCTTATTTTCTAATTCTTTTTAGTTTTAATTTATTTATGGCCCCAATACAAATTTTAATCAGTTCTTAAGTTAGATAGCAAATCATACAAAAAATAAGAAATCGTGATTAGAAGCAAATAAAACTCCTGAAACTCAGAAAATAAACAAAAAATAACTTGAGAGAACTCTCACATGAAGATAAAAAGTTTCAAAATCTGAATAAAAGGATATTTGGCAAATAGCAATAATAAAATCATTTTATATGAATTCACTATATATAAATAAAATATTGCATAGGAGAAAGATTCATATTAATTTATTAGTAGCACAAAAAGAATTGAAAACAACTGTCTAGTTTCTCGAAACTTTGATCTCTATCTTATATCCAATGTCCACTTTAAGTTATAGCTTATGAAATATAAGTAAATACTGGATATAGTGACATTTTGGTAATTTGTTTACAATGTGTCACATGCACTTCATTGTCATATTTATAAAAATTTTATCCATAACAATATAAAATATTCACTAGTATTCAATGCACATAAATCTGCACACCAGTAACAGTCTTATATATAATCATGTGAACAGAAATTATAGCTTTATAAAAATTGAAATTTTCCAAGTTTAACTTTAAAACAATTAATTCCTTGATTCCATATGCATACATACTTATAGTCAATTTTTCTTAATCACTTAAAATTTGGAGCTCAATTAATACTTTAAAAACTTTCAAAAATAAATTCTTGTAGTCCTAATAAACACTAATAGCAAATGTTATCTAATGTGACTATGGCATAATGCTGAATGCAGAAATTAAAACACATAAGAATGTTATTAGCTCTCAACAAGTATAATTTCAGAAAATTAAATTAATATTGACCAAGATGGAAGTGCTAGGGGGGAATGATCCTAGAGACAAAAGTCTGGTGTGACTTTAATTTTTATGGCTTCCCAAGTTATTATGATTCTATCCTTCAATGAGTATGAATAGGTTGCTAAATAAAAGTATTAGCAGCTTCCAGTGAAACAAAATCAATGAAAATAAATAAAAGAGATTTATTATATGGAATTGGTTAATATGATTATGGAAGTTAGCAAGTCCAAATCTGCAGGTGGCCAGCAAGCAGGAAGCTCAGGAGAGCGAATATTCTGTTCTAGCCTAGAGGAAGTCCAGGAACTGGCAGCATTGTAGATGCTAGAGAATTTTTCTTGCTTGTAGGAGAACTGTCTTTTGGTGCTATTCAGGCCCTCAATTGATTAAATAAGGCTCATCATGTCTTAAAATATATCTGCTTTTCTTAAAGTTGACTGATGTAAATCTCACCAAAACCAACACACAGAAATTTTCAGAACTTTTGAGCAAGTATATGGGCACCATATGGCCCAGACAAGTTGGCTTTAAAATTAATCATCACAAGGACAACACAACCTGAAAAGGAAAACACTTATCCATCACTTCAATATTAATGGGTGAGCAATGAGGCTTCTTGGGATGGCCACCATGTGTAAGATGGGGTTGAGAATAGAAAGTGATCTGTGGGAGTATGCAAAGACAAAATCATAGGAAGGAAGGCAATTCATGGTGTGGAAAATAGGGGAGTGTTTAAATGTAGTTTGAGAAATGGAATGTTAGTATAAACATTTGCTAAAATCCTAAACTATGACCATAAAAGGTGTATTTTTTATGGAGTAGAAAATAATACATGGCCATAGGTACATACATGAGTTATTACAGAAGGCTCAATACATTGAGTGATATAAATTCAGGAAGAATGCAGACACTGAAGGACCAGAGGCTTTGAGGCTGGCAAGAGTGAATCCAAGAGTGTGAGCTCTTACCTTGAACCTTGGTTATCGAAGAAAAAACCAGCCCAAGGGTCCAAGATATAACTTCACCTACATGTGATGATAATGCACTGATTTGGAAAAGCCAGAGGATGCTGAATTTGAAATTACCAGGTCATAAGGGAGGACTGCCATCACACATTCATGTACAGTATCTTCTGTATTATTGCTCTGATGAAGGTAACTCAGTCATAAATCAGTAAGATGTGATCTGTTTCCTTTGCTTTAACTGTGACTAAATTCAATGGCAACAGCTATTTTGATCTGAGATAGTTATTTTCCTCTTACCCATTTCTCATTTTTTTTCTTTTAGAAGTTTTGATTTTCCACCGTTACTGAGAGTATCACAAGTGCCATTTCCTCTGTTCTGTTTTTTCTCACTCTCATAGATAACATTGACATTGAGCAATTTTCCCTAAGATGTTATTTTAATGGACATTACGCTGGTGATTTGGCAACAACAACACAGACAACAGAGTTGGGAGAAATGTGGCTGTTTCTATTGCATCTTTTGGCAGAGATACAGACCTTAGATTTACTATCCCCAGATGCCTCATCTGACTCATTTTTATTATTTTTACAACATAGAAAGATGTTTTGGTGTCCATAGGCCAAACTTTAACTTGCCATAACCCCTATCCCAAAGGTCTCAGTGCTTGGGCTCATCTTGATCCTTGATACGACTGCAAACACTTCAATAAAATCATAATAAAAAAGGCTTTATAACACAAGTCATTCACTGCAAACATTTCCCTTTCCTTGCTCCTGCTCCAATCTGTGCTTTGGGGATGTTTTCTGTGCCAAATCCGGTGCCTTTGGAGTGGGTCCCCAAAGATTTCTGAGCTTTCTATTCTAGCTCTTTGAATAAATGAGACAGTTAGAATTGGCAGGACTTAGTCCTCATCTTCGAAGCCTCAGGGAATGAGGGAACCAGTCTCTTCCTGGTGTCAGCTTTTGAAGTCTTTCTTTTTTTGTCTTTTGTTTTTTGTTTAAATATTGAAGCCCTGGATCAGAAGATGTGACTTTGATTCCTTATACTAAAATTTACTCCCTCCATAATTTTAGAAAAATCAGTGAGACTTCTTAAATGTGTTTTTCCTCACATATAAGGTGAGAATATTCCTTTCCTGGTTGTTTGATGACTAGCATATTGTATTTGAAATATTTCGAAAATAACAAAGAAAAACATAGATGCTAAATGTTAAGTACTACTGCCATCAACTCCATGATGTTCATAAGAAAGTGAAATATAAATATGAGCTTGTTTCTCCTGAATAAAGAGTAATCATTACAGATTTCTGATTACTTACTCTAATAGTCATCTACTTTTACTTTTTCCATTTTATATAATATTTAAAAACAAATCCAGAGATAATATGAGGGTATTTCAAAAAGTTCATATAAAAGTTGAGTTAAAATATGTTTATTTGGTTGCAAATATTTTAAAGCTAATTTATGTTTTTAAATATGCATTGTGCAAAATTTTTAAAGCCCTTCTATATGAATGGATTTCAACTTTTTGGTACCAAAATGAACTTAATTTTTAATTACATTTTCACAAAATTTTAAAGTATTCTCATGCAGTCATTAAAGAACCATGATTTGTAAGGTTTAATTCAAAGGATTTTATTGAGAATATTGTATATACCTGTAGTTGAAAAGAGTAAACCACAGTCATTCATGGATGATTGTGATTGTATTTCCTGAATATAGAAGAGTTGTTCACTAACTTATATTTGTGTTTTTAATGTACCCCTAGAAAGATGACAAAAAAAGCTTTGTGTTAGATTTTTTTGTTATTTTGTGCATATTAAAAGTGAAAATGCACATCTGTGTGTATACATGTGTATGCACAGATAGAAATTGATTGGTTGATTGATTGAATATTAAAATTGGTTCATGCAGTTACAGATGCCACGAAGTTACACAGTCTACTCTCACCAAACTGGACAACAAGGGAAGCCTGTGTACAATTCACTATGAGCCTAATCCCAAACAGCCAATAGCACAAATGGAAGATAGATGTCTCAGCCCAAATAAAGACTGATTCCACACTTATTTTGCCTTTGTGCTCTATTAAGGTCTCCCATTAATAGAAAAATGCCTGCTTACATTAGTTAGGGGTACCTTTTTTTACTCAGTCTATTAATTTAAATGCTAATCTCTATTACAAATACTCTCAGAGACATAACCCAAAATCATGTTTCATCAGATATCTGATACATTGACAAATAAAATTAACCATGACACAGATGAATGAATGTATTTCTGAAATTAAATTCAAACACAGCCAAATCTCAGGGACCCAACCATATTTTCAGCTAAAAACTAACTTATTGAGAGCATTCATAAAATTTAAAATGCTTCAACATCATGTAAAAGTATACTATATATGAAATACTTACCATAATATTAAGTTTTTATTTTTGCAATGCAATGGAAAATCAAAATGAATTATAATAACAAAAATAAGCACCATAACAAAAAGCAAAATGATTCAATAAAAATGATCATAGATAAAATGAAAATGTTTATTTATTTTAATAAGCCTCAGTACTCTAACTTACAGCCATTGAAATACATAGACATTAAAAATACTAAAACTTTAGTACAAAATTATGTGCATTTCATTTACATCTCTGGATTTTTCAATGAATTTTCTGTTAGGTATTTAAAAAATCTATGTTAGAAATTGTGAAAAGTCTATAAGATGAAACAGGCTGCAGAATTCAATATGACTGCATAGAGAAGTCCACTGTTTGCCTCTTCTTCCAATAAGAAACTCCAATGCAGCTACCTCGACAGGTGGATACCTTGGAAAGAGAACCGGAGCAGTAGGAGAGAAGTAAAGCAAAGTGGGACATCCACAACAGGCATAGCAGTTTAGAGAGCAGAGCAAAAAAGAACAAAGAAGTGTCTGAGGCCCTGGGGCCAGGTGATTCCCTGTTGCAGAGTAGAGGTTGATGAGGACAGCAAGGGCAGAGAGTTTCATCTCAGACCTCTGTCCTGGGAGAACTTGCTTGGAGAGAAATCCTGCTGTCACAAACCAGCAGATGGGGAATATCCACGTTTTCCTGAAGAGCAGGGATTGTGGTGGGGAAGCGCCATCTTGAAGGAAACTGCTCACAAGAAGTTCATGTCTATTTTCTTTCCACGAACCCCAGAGGCATTCTAGCATTCTAGCATGGAAGAATCAGCCCCAAGGATGCAGCTAGGCCCAGCAGGGCAGCAGCAGTCCCAGAGCCCAGATCCACAGGGCACTCTGCACTGAGACAAACGGTGAGGGCAGGACAATTGGAGTAGAACCCGAGATACTGGAAATAAAGATGCAAACCCCATCATGGTTGAAAGCAATCCTCTTTCTCACTGCCTCCACTCTGCTGATCAGTTGAAACATTGCAGGTTGACTAGGATCCTGTTTACTCAGTTAGTCTGATTTTAAAGACTCAGAGCTCCCTGGACTCTGGGAACAGATCTCACAGTAGGGTTGGGAGATACACATGGAGTAAGCTGGTATCTTGGATGGTTCACACACTTGAGTAGCTGAGTGTCCTGCACTGTCAGCTCATTCTACACTGTGAATCAACTACTTCAGCCTGGCATATTGAAAATCTGGGACTTTGAACACACCAGTCAACTCCAATACTACTTCCCTCCACTGACTGTAACCAGAGGCACATAATCCTTATGTGGTCAGCTGAGTTCCAAAGGCACATCTACTGGAAAACAGACTTTAATCAAGAAAATTATCTCCATAGGTAACAGAAGCAAGAGATCTTCATATGTGCAAAACATCAATGTACAAAATAAAGACACACAAGCAATGAATATGATTCTACAAAAGAAACACAGTATGTGTAAATATTGAATTGTGAAGGGGGATTGATGAAATGCCTGAAAAAGAATTGAAGAATTGAAAAGAATGAATGTAAGTTTACTCAATGTGCAAAGAAAAAATTAAATTACATAAGGAAATCAGTAGATGACAAGGAGAAATTCAACAAAGAGATAAAGATATTGAAAGAGTGAAATAGAAATATTGGAAAGAAGTACTCAATAAGTCAAATAAAAACACAGAGACAATCCTTAAAATCACACTTGATCACTTGATGAGGCAGAAGAAAGCATATCTGATGTAGAAGACAGGTCACTTTTTGACAAAGAAAAAGAAGAGAGAGGAAAAGAACAAAATATATGAATCTTAGGAATTCTTGAAGAAATGGTAAATAAAGAATGGCTTAGAAAACATATTCATTAAATGATAGCAGAAAAATTTTCCTAATTTAGAGAAAGATATGTGCATTCAAATACAGGCAGCACATTGAACCCCAAATAGGCATCATCAGAAAAAAGTCCTCACCACAACACAGTGTGGTCAAACTTCCAAAAGTAAAACATGAAGAAAATATCCAAAAATTGCAATAGAGAAGTGTCAGAACAACTTCAGAGGCACTCCAATCATATTGATAGATTTGACAGAAATCCTAAGGCTAGGAGAAATTGAGAAATGTAGTCCAAGATCTTAAAGAAAAGAAAAGAAAAAAACCTTCAAACCCACAGTACTTTATCCAGTAAAATATTTATGAAGCTGAAATAAGTGAAGTTCAAGTAAAGATCTTTCAAAACAAGGAAAAATTGAAAGAATTTGTCTCTACCTGGCCATCCTCACAAATGATATTTAAGATTGTAGTATATATAGATAAAATGAGAAAGATAATCAGCATCATGAAAGAATGTGAAGACAGAAAACCTCCTGGTAAAATAACAAAGAATTCAATGCAAAAAATAGAAATATTTGTGGGAAAAAATCACCTGACCAAGTCATTACTTACAAATAATAATGTTGAATGTAATTGGACTGAATTCCCCAATTAAAATATACAAAACTGATGAATGGATAAAAAAAAAAAAACCAAAAATATATTCCATCTAAATAGATACACACAGACTGATAGTGAAACGATGGAAAAAGATGTTCTTTTTTTCAAGATTTATTCATGTATTTAAAAGGCAGAATGACGGAGAGACAGAGAAAAAGAGAGAGAGAACTTCCACCCACTGATTCACTCCCCCAAAGAACCACAATAATTGGGACTGGGCCAGGGTGAAACCACGAACCTTGAGCTTCTCCCAGGTATCTCCACAGGTGCAGGAGCTCAAGCACTTGGACTGTCTTTCACTGTTCCCCGGTTGTTTTAGCATAGAGCTGAATTGGAAGGGGAACAATTAGGTCTTCAACCAGTGCCCACATGAGATGCTGGCATTGTAGGTGATGGCTTTACCTACTATGCCATTATAGTCATATTTTATTTCCCATAAAACAAATGTTAATGGATCTAAAGGGAGAGATAAACTTCAATACAATAATAATAGTGTACTTCAACATCCTATTTTCTTCAATGCACAGTTCAACCAGAAAAAAGTCAACAAAGGAAGAACAGAGCCAATCTGTACTGCAAACCAATTGAATCTAGTAGATACGTACAGGATATTTCATCCCATGGCTACAGAATACACATTCTTTTCATAAATGCATGGAACATTCTCTATGGTAGATAATATGCAACACCATCAAACCTGTCTCAACAAATTCAGAAAAGTTGAAGTTGTGTCATATATCTTTCTGACCACAATGAAATGAAACTAGAAACTAACAAGAAACTTGAAAATATAAACAAATAGATATTGAACAATATGTTCTTGAATGAATAGGGACCATAGAGGGAATCAAAAGGGATATTAAAAAATTCCTTTAATAGAATGAAAATGAACGTGCAACATCTCAAAACTTATGGGATACAGCACATGAGGTATCCACAGGAAAGCTGATAGCAATAAGTGCCTCCACCAAAAAGTTGAGAAGGTATCAAATAAATAGTCTAACAAAGCACCCCAAGTCCATAGAAAAATAAGAATGATAGAAACCCAAAACTTTAGAAGGAAAAAAGTAAAAAGAGAAGAAATAAAAAAATAGAAACCAAAATCTCTATAAAATATCAGAGAAATGATGAATATCAGAGAAACAAGAAGAAATATCAGAGAAACTAGCTCTTTTGAAAACATTTAAAAAATTCATTAACTATTGGTCCAACTAACCAAAAATAAAGAGAAAACCCAAATTAATAAAATTAGAGATGAAAAAGGAGATGCTACATCTGACAGCTAAGGTATACAAAGCATCATTAGGAATTATTGCAAACGGCTATATGCTAACAAATGGAAAAAAATCTAGAAAAAAAAGATATTTTTGGCACAGATTGAGGCACAGATATATAGAAAACCCTAATAGACCAATAAACTAGACTGAAATTGTATCAGTAATTAAGAGCCTCCTAAGAAAGAAAAGACAGGGAACAGATGGATTCATCATTGAATTCTACCAAACTGTAAGTGTAATGATTGTAAAGTGTATTTAACCTGAAAACGATGAATATAACATAGATAGGATGTTGATAAGTTATCCAAAATATTTGAATTTGCTAATGTGAAGGGAAAACTTTAAAGCAGGTGAATATGAGTGAAGGGTCCAAAGTTTCATTTTTATAGTAAAGTTGATCTTGAGGTTGATAATTTAATGACAAAAAAAAATCTATAGATAGGGATGTAAATGGATCATCTATGAGTCAAAAGGAAAAAAGTATTTTGAAGGAAAGTGGAAGGACCAGGATTTGAGACAAAAAAATAAACTAAGGGACTTTGTATCATTTATCTTCTAACATCCTATGTTGGGTATTCCTATAATTTTTTAAAGATTTATTTATTTGTTTGAAAGTCAGAGTTACAGAGAGAGAGAGGAAAGAAAGAGAGAGCGAGAGGTCTTCTATCCACTGGTTCACTCCCCAGATGGCCACAACAGGCGGAGCTGCACTGATCTGAAGCCAGGACCCAGGAGCTTCTCCCAGGTCTTCCATGTGGGTGCAGTGGCCCAAGGAACTGGGCCATCCTCCACTGCTTTCCCAGGCCATAGCAGAGAGCTGGATCGGAAGTGAAGCAGCCCATCTGGGCTGCTGGCTCTGCAGGCAGCGGCCTTACCTGCTGCGCCACAGTGCCAGCCCCACGTATGTTCTTATAATTTTATCATTCAAACCAGGACAGTTTGAAAGATAATTTTATGTATTTTATGTGTGTAACATGATTGTGAGGAGTGAATTTAATTCATTTGACACAATTTTCACAAATTTGGAAAACTCTATCTGAAGGAGTAGGTGTGTTTAGATGTGTGTGTGAGTGTACATAGATATGTGTGTGCACATATATATGTAGTGATAATAAGGTAACTCATTTTAGAGTTCAAAAATGTTTGTTAATGATAACATTATGACACTATTAGGTAGACAACTATAATAAACCAAATCAGGAAATCTTTGATAGTTTGATTTAACTCTGAGTTTAATCAAATTTATTTGTTCTAAATATGTTTCTATCTGATTAATTTGTCATATTTAAAGCAGGTTAGAATATCATTCTTTTTTACAACAAACATAAGTGACAATCTATTACAACAGTGAAAATCTCCTTTAATCATACCTGAGTTGCCCCAGGTCTTATCTACCCTCATATGTGTCTGTCAACATGGAATGTAATTTGTCCCTGTGGATATTTTAAATATGTTTGTCATTTCTGTTTCAGACTGAACTACAAATCATATAGGATTCAGAATCAAACAGTTATCTTTAAAGATGCACAGTAGAATGGACAACAATTGCAGGTATCTCTTAATTCTTTCCACTTCTTGTTGGCAGAATGAGGATATTTTCTATTTATATATCAAATAATGCATGAATAGGTGAATTGATTTCATGGATGAAAAATTTTATTATGAAGTTCATGATCCTGGAATAAACTGTAAATTAATGATAAGCCATTGCATTCAGGGTACTTTGGTTTTAATGTGTCTCCAAAACATAATGGCTGGTCCGCTGGTATTAAGACGTAGAGTCCTTAAGAGATGATTAGAGCATAAGGAACCTCTCTCATTAATGGCATCAATACCCTCATAAAATATGACTGGTGTAACGTTTCGAATAGTTTACCCTTCTACCTTCCACTGTGTAAAAACAGAATTCTTCCCTTTCAGAGGAACCATGTTGGAAGCAGAGAGCTTCCCTCACCAGACAGCTAAACTTGCGAGCCCCGGGATCTTGGATTTCCCAACCTCCATAACTGTGAAAATATAAATTTCTTTGTTTTTAAAATGCTTAGCCTGTAGGTTTTTTGTTATAGCAACATAAAGTAAATGAGACTAAGGATTTGGTTAAGTCAGAAGATGATTTCGTTATGGATAGATTATTTGTTGGTTATGAAATAAACAAACAATAGAAATCAAGAGATACCTTATGACACAAAATAACAGGAAAATAAATTTCAGGGACAATAATATTCCAAATGTTTCCCCATCGTTTTTCCATCCCATAATATTTTGCCAAAATATGTTAGTTGGTTTTTGTAGTTTCTAGTAAGGTAGACTTTGTATACAGAGGAACTCTTGAAGTTGGACATGAGGATCCATTATTTGTATACATTCACATGATTTTTATGGCTTGGAATAGTGAAAATAGAGGTCATTGTATATGCATTTTTGTTTTCTTTTTAATATCATTTTCTGCTCTAATTCTGTGTCTAGTTACGTTGAATTGACAAGGAGGGAATTGAGAAGAAATTGAAGTTGAGAAGGAAATTACAAGGATATTAAGGTTATAATTTTTTTCTTTTTTTACCTTTTATTTAGTAAATATAAATTCCCAAAGTACAGTTTATGGATTACAATGGCTTTTTCCCCCACATAACATCCTTCCCACCCATAACCCTCCCATCTCCCAAACCCTCTCCCATTCCATTCACATCAAGATTCATTTTCACACACAAAATAAATTCATTTTCAATTATCTTTATATACAGAAGATTGATTTAGTATATATGAAGTAAAAATTTCATCAGTTTGCACCCACACAGAACATAAAGTGTAAAATACTGTTTGAGTACTAGTTATAGCATTAATTCACATTGAACAACACATTAAGGACAGAGATCCTACATGAGGAGTAAGTGCACAGTGACTCCTGTTGTTGACTTAACAAATTGATACTCTTGTTTATGGCATCAGTAATCTCCCTAGGCTCTAGTCATGAGTTGCCAAGGCTATGGAAGCCTTTTGAGTTCGCCTACTTCTATTTTATTTCGACAAGGTCATAGTCAAAGTGGAAGTTCTCTGCTTCCTTCAGAGAAAGGAAAGAAAGTTATAATTTTAAATAAAATTCTCTCTTTTGTAGATGGAAACATTATAAATATTTTTAAAAACACCAAAATAACACTAAGAGCTAACTTAAATTTAACTTTTGAAAAGATTTATAGAAAAAGAGTAACCCAGGAATCTGAGTTGAGATGTTTTCTTATTTATTTTTGTTTTATATGAATATATTATTGAATATTGAATATATCCATTATTAGTGAATGCAACTTTATATTAATACTATAATTCCTTTTTTAAAAATGAAAAAATTGACTCAATGGCGTCATACAATCTGAATAATCAATTGGTAGACATTAAAGATGCTGTTTTAATAAAACACATACATAAATTTCTATGCTTAAAAACCACATTTTCATATTTCTTTAATATTTGCCTTTCAATATGTAGTACTAATCCTTCCTTGATTTTTCAATACCTACGTTTTCATTAAGTCATGTTAAAGTAATACTGTGGTCTTGATGAATAGTTCCTATTATACCAGTTTAGTGCTGATCAGAAAGTCTTAAAGTCCACAATTTGACTTAGGATGTGCTTGATAGTGAAGCAAAACTCCTATTCTTTGTGACTTGTTCTTATAACTGCATATCTTATCACAACCATATATATATGGATATTGATGCAACCCTGTCCAATAAATGCATTAAAGCAGCTAGGAGGGTGTAATAGGTCTTTATCGGATGGTGTGAAGAGATCAGAATGGCAGAATGCAGAGCAGCAAAATGTCAAATGGCTAAAGTCCATGAACAATCAGGAGATTAGTAGATGGGGCCAGTGTTGACACTTCAGTTCTTAATTATCCTAATTAGAGACCATCAGAACAGCAAAATAATGTTTATTGAGCCTGGCAAAGTGAAACATTTTCATTGTGCTTATTGCTTATTTTGGCAACCATGTTATGTTGTTGACTCTCATGCTGCGTAGTTAACAAAATCTCATAAGCCATTTTATATGAACTGTGGTTAAACTCGGCCCCTCTCATCCTGTGCTTGCAAAATTGCTATTTTGAACCCAAGTATAATTATTTACATTTTCCATGTACTCTTACTAATTTTGGCTTTTTTAAAATAGCACATGAGCATGTCATTCTCTTAGGGAATGATGGATATCCCCAGTCCATATAATTATAAATAGTATTTTCTCATTAAAAACAATATAGAATATATTTCTTGTCTTCATAGTCTAGAGAAAGTAATATTTACATTATCATAACATCATGTGTTATATAGCTTACAATGAATTCTCACATACAGATTTCTATGTGAGAAGGTGATTCTTATTTTTACTGCTTTTCTTTTTTAATTGCCCAAATTTTTGAATGTATTTATGGTGTACAACATGATACTTTGAAATATGTATGCATGGTGGAATGGCTAAATCAAGCTAATTAACACTTGTGCTACCTCACTACTTATTTATCTTTGGCAAAAACACTTAAAATCTACTCTCTTAGCAGTTTTCAAGGATACAATACATTGTTATTAACTGCAGTCGTTATGTTGTACTATAGATCTCAGAGTTATTCTTCCCATCAAACTGAAGTTTTGAGTCAGTTGAGTCATCCCAATTCTGTGTCCCTGCTCCCTCTCACCAAGTCCCCGGTAAATCACCATTCTTCTCTGCTTCCAAGTGTTTGGCTTTTTTATATTATGCATGTAAATGAGGCAATGTGGTATTGTCTTTCTTTGCCTGACTAATTTCATCTAATATAACATGAAAGTGATAGTTGAATTGAGTTTTATTGGATAAGAAAAAATATATCTATATAAAAAAGGAAAAGGGAGAAGAATCATTTGAGGCTGAGAGCTTGAAGACACACTCTGTGTAAAATATTTATGGGCAAAAGGTGTTCTGAAGTTTATTGGTTGTTTTTGTTATTTTCCCCTTTCTTACTTGCCAAGCCAGCTAAATAATTTTATTGGACATCCTGTACTAGAATTATGGGTTATTCAACTTCTTCTATAATAAATATTTTAATTATGAAAAAATAAAAAATAAGACACATTATTATGACATCAAAAAGATAAATTAAACATTGAATTACTTTTTCTTTCCAGGAAGTAGTTGAATAGATAAGCTTTAGAGAAAGACAAGTATGTAGTTGCTGTATTATTTTGGATGAAAACTCTATGACAGGAAAACTCAAAATTCAATGGCTGAACAGCAAAAAATTGTATTTCTTTGTCTTTCAATATCAGAAATACAACACAGGGAACAGCTCTGTGGCACAGCAGAATAAACCACCACCTGCTGCAGCAGTAACCCCTTTGGGCACATGTTCGAATCCAGGCTGCTCAACTTCCAATCCAGCTCTCTGCTAGTGCACCTGGGAAGGCAGCAGAGGATGGTCCAAGTCTTTGTGCACTTGCGCCCATGTGGGAGACCCAGATGAAACTTCTGGCTCCTGGCTTCAGTTAGGTCCTACCCTGGCCATTGAGGCCATTTTGGGAGTGAATCAACAGATGGAAGATTCCCTGTCTCTCTGTCTCTCTCTCCCTCTCTCTGCAACTCTGACTTTCAAATAAATAAAATAAATCTCAAAAAAAAAAATACAGCACTATGTATGTAACATTTATTTGTATTTATTTTGTGTTCTTTATTATTAAATTTGTCTGGCACTAGTTCTGTCCTTTTAAGCTAAGAAAGATGAATTCTTAATGTTGGGGAAAGGTTTCTTCTTTGCTGTATTGATGTCAATTTTCTAGGTGGAAATTGCATAGATAATTAATCAATTCTTTAAAAAAAAATCATGTAGGATCTCTGTCCTTAATGTGCTATACATTGTGAATTAATACTATAACTAGTACTCCAACAGTATTTTCACTTTGTGTCTCTATGTGAGGGCAAACTGTTGAAATCTTTACGTAATATGTACTAAACTGATCTTCTGTATATAAAGAGAATTGAAAATGAATCTTGATGCGAATGCAAGGGGAGAGGGAGCGGGAAAGGAGAGGGTTGCGGGTGGGAGGGAAGTTATTGGGGGGGTAGCCATTGTAATCCATAAGCTGTACTTTGGAAATTTATATTCTTTAAATAAAAGCTTTATATGTATATATAAAAATTTCTAGGTCTTTAAGGTGTTTTCTGCTTCTCAGAGTTGATTAGGGACACAGGTTCCTTTTAAATACATAACTGAGCACTGAATTTTTTTTTTTTTTTTGACAGGCACAGTGGACAGTGAGAGAGAGAGAGAGAGAGAAAGGTCTTCCTTTTGCCATTGGTTCACCCTACAATGGCCGCTATGGCCGGCGCGGTGCAGCTGCCTCACCGCACTGATCCGAAGCCAGGAGCCAGGTGCTTCTCCTGGTCTCCCATGCGGGTGCAGGGCCCAAGCACTTGGGCCATCCTCCACTGAACTCCCGGGCCACAGCAGA
Organism: Sylvilagus floridanus; assembly: GCA_949820135.1. Classification (NCBI taxonomy): domain Eukaryota; kingdom Metazoa; phylum Chordata; class Mammalia; order Lagomorpha; family Leporidae; genus Sylvilagus; species Sylvilagus floridanus. Next base: position 93,659,098 of record OX463230.1, read on the forward strand.
GAGCTGGCCTGGAAGAGGGGCAACCAGGACAGAATCCGGCACCCCGACCAGGACTAGAACCCAGTGTGCCAGAGCAGCAAAGTGGAGGATTAGCCTATTGAGCCGCTGCGCTGGCCTGAATGTTCTTGAAAGTAGAAATCAAAGAAGGAAATCAGCATAGTTATCAAGGCACACCTAAATATCTTAGGACACAGATCCACAAAATGTCATATCAGTTTGTATCACAAAGCTAAGAATTTTTTATTGTTTGACAGAGTTAGACAGTGAGAGAGAAAGAGAAACAGAGGAAAAGGGTCTTCCTTCCATTGGTTCACCCCCCAAATGGCAGCCACAGCCAGAGCTTTGATGATCCGAAGGCAGGAGCCAGGTGCTTCTTCCTGGTCTCCCACATGGGTGCAGGGGCCCAAGCACTTGAGCCATCCTCCACTGAACTCCCGGGCCACAGCAGAGAGCTGGACTGGAAGAGGAGTAACTAGGACTAGTACCTGGCACCCATATGGGATGCCGGTACCACAGGTGGAGGATTAACCAAGTGAACCATGGCACCTGCCCTTCGAAAATAAGAATTTAATCACATGGCCTCAACTAGCCACAGTAGTGGGTAACTGTTACAAGAGGTCAATCAAAGACCCAGATACAACCCTAGTATAGAGCTACAAAATAAGCCACCGGTCTCTGTGGCAAATAGGGACTCTGCTGCATTCTTCCCCTCACAAATGCTTGAAGAGTATTCCAGGATCCCAACTGTTGCCATTTTAAATCTATAAACATTGTGACATGTATTTTAGATTTTACTTTTAAAGAAATGGCAGTTTGATCATCACTCATGGTAGGCAATCTATTTTCTCTATAATCATATTTTGGAATTTTTCCCTTATTACTAAAATCTATGGACTTATTTATTTATTTATTTATTTTATTTTTGACAGGCAGAGTGGACAGTGAGAGAGAGAGACAGAGAGAAAGGTCTTCCTTTGCCGTTGGTTCACCCTCCAATGGCTGCCGCGGTCGGCGCGCTGCGGCCGGCGCACCGCGCTCATCCGATGGCAGGAGCCAGGTGCTAGGTGCTTATCCTGGACTTATTTATTAAAGCAAGGAATTATTTGTGCACATTTAATCTGAAAAAAATTTAGAAAAGCATTCTTTATTTTGATTATATTTCTTTCTATCTGCTTTTCTTTCCCAGTAAATGTCTCTTAATTTGTAAGATTTCTCTGTATCTGTCTTTTGTATATCTTTTATTGTCATTCCCAAAACTTTGTTTTTGATTATCAGTCATTCAACCAGGATTAGGTATACAACAATGAATTAAAAAAAAATCTCTACTCCAAAAAAAGAATGTGCTTCTTAGAGATTGTCTTACAACAGAATACTATAGACAACAGACCAGAAATACAGTTGATGTCAGATAATAAGTTCTATGGAGAAATACAAGATAGGGGAAGGGAAAAGGAAGTCTAGTATAGTCAAGAAAGACCTGAGGACTTTTGATCAGAGGCCTGAATTAGATGTGCTATGATTTAAATACAGGTTAAGTGTGTTGGAAGCTCGGTCCTCAGTGTGGCAATGTGAAGATTGGTTGACCCTTTACAAGTGAGGTCTGGGGCTGGTGCTGTGGCTCACTTGGTTAATCCTCCACCTCCGGCATCCCATATGGGCACTGGGTTCTAGTCCCGGTTGCTCCTCTTCCAGTCCAGCTCTCTACTGTGGCCGGGGAGGGCAGTGGAGGATGGCCCAAATGCTTGGGCCCCTGCACTGGTGTGGGATACCAGGAGGAAGTACCTGGTTCCTGGCTTCTGATTCGCATAGCTCTGGTCATAGTGGCCATGGGGGTGGGGGTGAACCAACAGAAGGAAGACCTTTCTCTCTCTCTCTCTCTCTCTCTCTCTGTCTATCTGTCAGAAAAAAAAAAGTGAAGTCTGGTGGGAGATTATTGTGGGTGTGACCCTCAGAGAGGGTTAATGTTAGTTACATGGGAGTAAATTTTTGTGTGAATGAGTTGCTATAAAAGAGAAACCTGGATTCCCCCACTCTTTATCTTCCTGTCTTGCCATGCAATCTCTCCCTCTGGCATGTGTCTTGCTATGATGCCACTTGCCATGATGGCAGATAGCTCAGGGGTACACATACAAATCCATTTGTTCACTCCAACTTGAACTCAGTCTCAAGTATTTTTAGTAGCAATAGAAAAAAGACTAATATTTGTGGGAGACAAAATGTTGTGAATCTCTGAATGAGCAAGTAGAAGAAACATAAACTGTCTTGAGACAGAAGCGTGGCCAGCAGGTTTGAGGACCAGAATGATCAAAGAACAAGAGTAGAAGGGCGATCATTACATAAAGAACAGGAATTTATCTTGGAGGAGAGCCTTATAGGACCCTGTAAGAATTTAGAATTTACTTTGTGTGGGAGAAAATGATATTGAAGAAATTTGAATGGGGCAGTGATGTCATTTACCTGATTTTTAATTTATTTGTTTGAGAGGAAGAAAGACACAGAGAAAAAGACACACACACACTTGCATGCCCACACATGAAGAAAGAGAGAGAGAGAAAGTTCTTGTCTACTGGTTCACTCCACAAATGCCCACACTTGTAGAGAGCTAAAAACTTTATCCAGGTCTCCTATATAAATGGCAGGAACCACATATTTATGTGTAGGGTCTATGGAACTTACATATTTTTCATAATTTTTCTGTAACTGTAATTCTGCTCTAAGACAAAATACTAATTTTTATAAAGTTAAGAGAATGTGTAATGAATAAGAATCATGCTTTAGTATCATAAATATAGGCATTAGCATTATTTTCACATTTACTTCTTGAACATTTCTGAATAGTAACCAATCAAAATTTTCTCAGAGTATTTAAAAATTTAGAGCTTCAAATAAAATTCTGTAATCAATAAAAGTTAAACAGAATGTTGTACTGAATACTCAGTTGGCTTAGAGATGTCAAATTCTACATTGCATTTGTGTCTAACTCAAGTGCCATATTTTTTTCAACAAATACACTTTATTTTCTAGAGCTGCTTTAGAATCACTAAAATGATACTTAAATATAATTTTGCAACTGAAAAGAGCCAATAACAGTTTCTTGCTTGGTTGATTACATGATAAATATTTTGTTGCCTACTATGTAACACTTACCAATAAATGCCAATAATAATTGCAACAAAATCTTTTGCTTTTAAAGCTGTGTAAAAGGCAGAAATAATCATGTAATCATCTTGTAATTATATGGTACTTACTATGCAATTACATAGTAAATACATTGTAAATTCAAAATAATTACATGGTTATTTGCATTATGCAGAGTATCTAATCCAATTTTGACAAATAAAACAGTGGTAGCATCCAAAGGAATGCCCAAATTTCTCCCACCTACATTGTAGATTCAGAAATAATGGGATTAATTAAAGTAAGTCCTTGAACAAATGCATGATAACAAATGATTAGAAACTAACCATTCATATTTATGACATAGGTAGAATTAGAAATTAGTGCAGAATGGGATTAGCAATTAAGTACAAATTATCAATTAAAATTTATGCTAACTTTGATGTGGGTGTTGGTGATATGAATGGTGTTTTCTTAAGAAAAATTAAATCAATACTTTATTTAGATGAGAAAAAAGATGCCAAAGTGATGTTATATGTGATTATTATTACAAAGATTGCCACTTTCCATTTTAATCATTAATATTTCTTTTAATGGAAACATTTTAATCTACACAGTGATATTTATGAAAGTCTATAATATTTTGAGTCCCCAAAGTGTTGTTGGGACCAAATGAATATTTTTGCATTTTGACAATAGAAACAAAATATTTATCTTTAAAATAAATTTGTTATGAGACTGACATCTAGAATGGCAGAAAAAGGAAGACAGGTTTTGCCACCAAAAAAGAACAGAAAATTATTTTTAATATATAATTTTATGTTTCTAGACATTGTGCTAAGGACATAGAGTAAATTGGAAAAAAATCTTCCTTCAGCAAAATCTGCTAAATTTCGCTAAGAATTGTGAATGCTTGGGGCCAGCGCTGTGGCGCAATAGGTTAATGCTCTGCCTGTGTCACCGGCATTCCATATGGGCACCGGTTCTAGGTTCTAGTCCCGGCTGCTCCACGTCCAGTCCAGCTCTCTGCTATGGCCTGGGAAATCAGTAGAAGATGCCTATGTCCTTGGGTCCCTGAACCCACGTGGCAGACCAGGAAGAAACACCTGGCTCCTGGCTTTGGATTGGTGCAGCTCCGGCAGTTGCGGCCAATTGGAGAGTGAACCAATGGAAAGAAGACTTTTCTCTTTGTCCCTCTCTCTCTGTCTGTAACTCTACGTCTCAAATAAATAAATAAATCTAAAAAAAAAAAAAAGAGTTGTGAATGTCTGTAGTATTTAATCCACAATCCAATCCATTTCTTCCTAGCACTTCTAATATTCAAGAGGACACGCTCTCCTCTAGTTCCCAGTCTCAAACCTTCTCTTATTTCTCCCAAACCTCATGTTGCTGAAACTCAGTTTGAAGAAGGCAAGGGCTTGCTTTAAACACCCCATTTCTACTCAGACAACAAAAGCTCTACTGAAGATGTCATAGGACAAGAATACTGGGGCCTTGGCAGTCACATCCAATCTTGCTTTCTGTGTGGAGATTCTATACAGCAATCCAATAAAACTGGGGAACACGTCCCAGAATCTACATAAATCCTTTTCACAGGACAAAAATGAAATTCTTGGAGAACTGACTCACTCCCTGCTCCCAGCCCTTGTACAGCTGTGTAGAAGTTATGTCCATCAGGAGAAATGTGTTATAATGACAAAAAGTTTCAGGAATGACTGAGTTTGAAGCAGAGAATAAAGAATTCCTTACATATAGGAAAAGGGGGCATTGTAAATAACAATGGAGATCCTGGTAAAGAAAAGAGTCTGGGGACAGCACTGTGACATAGTAGGCTAAGCATCTGCCTGCTGCATCCCATATAGGTGATGGTTCCTGTGGTTCCTGTCCCAATTGCTCCTCTTCTGATCCAGCTCTCTGCTATTAGCCTGGGAAAGTAGTAGAAGACGCCCAAGTGCTCAGTTCCCTGCACCCACGTGGAAGAAAGGGAAGAAGCTCCTGGCTCCTGGCTTCAGATTCCCCCAGCTCTGGCCATTGCAGCCTTTTGGGGAGTAAAGCAGCAGATGAAACACCTTTCTCCCTGTTTTCCCATCTCTCTGTCGGTAACTCTACTTCTTGAATAAATAATTTTCAAAAAAATTAAAAAGTGCCCACAGTTATCTAACACTACAGGTAGTAATGTCATAAGTTTAACTGAGGGATGTGGGCAGGGTGGGAGGGGACAGGGGAGAATGTATCAAAATGAACTATTACTGGGATTGCATTTACCTTTGTGGTACAAGAAGACTGTGAGTAACACGAGGTTAAAACACTTGAGGATCAGTTAGCGCAGGACAGGATATAGAACTGAAAACGGTTCCCAAGCTATGCACAGATCAAAATAATGGGCAAAAGTTTCACTGAAAACCAGGAAGTTAACAGCAATCTTGAATGAAATACAGCAGAGCAATAAGAATTTCTGACCAAGAAACAATGAGTAATAAGCCAAGTTTAAAAATAAAAATAAAAATAAAACAGATGCATTCTTGGCACTCAAAAAACAGGTGCACAGACCCAAGGATGCATACTCTTAAAAGGATGTGTTCAGATAAATGCCATGCTACTATTAAGGACTATTTGGAAACATAAAATTGTAAACTCTGTGACCTGTGATAGTTGCTTCCAACCATACATATATTGAGTAGTAAAGAATATGAGGACATCTGGGACTGAAGACGAAATTTTGACCATTGTTTTAAGCTGACCCAGGGAAATCCTGAGGTAGTTAGTGAAAAAGATAAAAAGAAAAACAACTTGAAGAAAGTCATGAGAAATTTCACATTGTAACAGAAATAGGTGTCATATAATGTTTTAGCCAATGCATTAAGCAAATAATGTTATTTAAACAAAGAATGTCTGTTAATGATTTAACATACACAACACCATCACTAACTTCAAAGAGGTCAAAGTTAAAAATCCTGAGTTGTTATATTACCTAAAATTTCAATTTTTTCAAGAATATGTTATAAAACTTGAGAACAGACTGTGACATATGTATCAAAAATAAAAAAAATTAAAAAGACTAAAAGCTGCTTCTAAAGCTATCCAGATATAATCGCTATCAGTCAAAGTATTCAATATAAATATGTTTAAAAATCTGAAGACAGTCATGTCTTAAAAGTTAAATGATGGCAGGATGACAATGTTTCACTAAATTGAGACTCTCACATAGAAAATATTAACAAATATATGAACTTTTTTTTAACAAGAACCAAGAGGAAATACTAGAGTTGAAAAGTACATACACAAAATGAAGAATCCACTAGAAGTTGCAACGTTAGATTTGAACAGGTAGAAGAAAATTCAGCATAATTAAAAATAGGCAAATACAGATTATCTATCAAAAGACCACACAGAAAAGAAAATCAACAAAATCATAAAAATGTGCAGCATAAATAAGCACATTAACACTTACTTCTGGGAATAGAAGAGAGAAGACAAGAAAGGTGCAGGAAAACTTTTTGAAAAAATAATTATTGAAACCTGCCATATTTGACTTAAAAAACAATAACATAGACATCAAACATCTCAACCAGCTCCAATTAAAATAATTGCAAAGAGAGACACTGTCTAATATACTACTTAAAATATTGAAAAGAAGAAATCTTGAAAATATTTTTCAAAAGCAATTAATTACATATAAGAAATCTTCAATAACATTGATAGCTTGGCTTTTTTTCATAACACAATGGACAAAATTCAACAAAGAGAGAGATCAACCAGGAATCTAATAATTTTTAAAACTTTCTTTCAAAAATAAAGGCAAAATAATGACACTTTAAATTAAACTGAAGCTGAATTGTTGCTAAAAAATGCCTTAGAAGAAATGCTAGAGTATGTTCTTCAAGCTGAAAACAAGTGATTACAGCAACCTAAGCTCACAAACACCCATAAAAATGAGTATAGATAAAGGTTATCATGTAGGTAATTATGTTGAAAAAGTAATATCATATATTAATTCCCTCTTTTTAATAGATTGGATTACTCAGAGAAAGAAAACTATAAAATGATGATGACAGATGAGAGATACTTAGATACATAGAAAGACAGACAGAAATGTTGAGTTTAAATTGTACCCTCCTTCCAAGGGTATGTTGACATCCTTACCCAACTGATACATATGTGACCTTATTTGGAAATAGCAGCTTTGTAAAGGTAACTCAGTTAAGATGATGTCTTTCCTAATCTAACATTCCTATAAGAGGAAAGAGACTGAGGAAAGAAAATTAATCAATTTTTTAAAAAAATATATCATGTAGGATCTCTGTCCTTAATGTGCTATACATTGTGAATTAATACTATAACTAGTACTCCAACAGTATTTTTCACTTTGTGTTGCTATGTGAGGGCAAACTGTTAATATCTTTACTTAATATATAGTAAACTGATCTTCTGTATATAAAGAGAATTGAAAATGAATCTTGATGTGAAGCAAGGGGAGAGGGAGTGGGAAAGGGGAGGGTTGCAGGTGGGGGGGAATTTATGGGGGGGGAAGCCATTGTAATCTATAAGCTGTATTTTGGAAATTTATATTCTTTAAATAAAAGCGTTATAAAAAAATAATAAAAAAAATTCAATTATATTTTCTCACATTTCTGGAGCCTAAAAATTTTTTAAAGGTTTATTTATTTTATTTGAAAGTCAGAGATGCACAGAGCAAGAAGGAGAGACAGAGAGGGAGAGGTCTTTCATCCACTGGTTAACTCCTCAATTGGCTGCAATGGCGAGAACCAGGAGCTTCTTCCTGGTCTCTCAAATGGATGCAGGAACCAATGACTTGGGCCATCTTCCACTGTTTCCTAGGCCATAGCAGAGAGCTCTATGGGAAGTGGAGCAGCCAGGACTTGAACTGGCACCCATATGGGATGCCAGCACTGTAGACAGTGGCTTTTATCTGCTAGGTCACAGCACTGGCCCCCTAAAATTTCGACATCAAACTGTAAGCAAGGTTGATATCTTTGAAAGTCTATCTCTTTTGCTTATATGGTTATCTTCCCCTTCCATCTTCACAGAAGTCATTCCTCTGTGAATGTCTGTGTGAAAATTTACTCTTTTTATACAATTTAAGGGATATATTTATGTATTTGGAAGGCAGAGTGACAGAGACAGAGGGATCTTCTTTCTGGTGGTTTACTGCTCAGATGCCTATAATAACCAGGATTAGGCCAGGCTGACACTATGGGTCAGAAACTCCAGGAACATAGATAGAGATTTCCAAGTGTATGAATTATCATCTGCTGATCCTGTGGTGCATCAGTAGAAATGTTGGATTGCAAGTGGAGTAGATGAGACTCAAACCAGACAGTCCGATTTGGGATGTAAGCATTGCAAGTGACACCTTAACCTACTACACCAACATACCCACTCAAATATACTCTTTAGATTAAAGGTATCATTCCTACTGGATCAAGATATACTCATTTTAACTTAATTACACCTTAATGACCTTACCTCCAAATAGAGTCATGTTCTGAGCTACTGGAGTGTTGTCATGTAGATGTGCAGCTGATGGTGCAGCCCAAACTGGATATGTAATCTGTTTGAAAATAACAACATAAAGTAGGTATGTGGTAAAGGGAAGTTATTTTGGACCATCCAGTTTTGCCCAAGCTAATCGTTTGAATCCTCAAAAACATAGAGCAAGTGGAGGAAAAAGAGAGAATCAAAATATTGTTACTTCAAATGAATTCCATATATTGCTACTGGTTTTCAGGATGCAAATCCAGGAATGCAAGTGTTACCTAGAAGATGGAAAAAGCAAAGAAACAGATTGTCTCATGGAGCCTCCAGAAACAATTGTTCTTCAGACAACCCCTTGACTTTTACCAGAGTTCAATCTCTGACCAACAGAACTGTAAAATAATTCATTTGAATTGTTTGCTCACTAAGTTTCTAGTGACTTGTTACTAACATATGAAGTCACAATTGTGGCAATTTATTATTATAGTTTTAATATACAAAGATGTAATTTGTACATCAGTTTCCTGGGACTACTGTTACAAAGCATCACAAACTGAGTGGCTTAAATAAACAGAACCTAATTATCTTAAATTTCTGGAGCCAGAAGTCTGAAGTAAAGGTGTTCCCAGGAATATATTGTCCCTGCAATACTAAGGGCAGATTCCATCCTGTATCTCCTTGTTTCTGGTGGAGACGATAGATTATTATTGGGCCTAGGATAGCTACTACATAACTCCAATCTCTGCCTTTGTTGTCACATGGCATTCCCTTTGCTGTCTGTGTCTACACATGCGTTTCTTTAAAGGGCACAATCACATCGGACTAAGGCCTTACTCTACTGCACCATGACCATATCTTAGCTTAACTCATTACATTTGCAATGAATCTATTTCCAAAGAAGTTCATATTTTGTGGACATCAACACGTACTTTCTTGGGGGACACATTTCCACTCAAAAAAATTTCTATAAAACAAAGCACAAAAATGGAAAATGGAATGGGATTAAACAGCAATAAAGATTTTAGTTGTATGTAGTTAGTAAATGTGAAGTAGATTTTTAAAAGCTGAGAACTGCATTTTATGACCTAAAAAAATTAAAATAATTTTTAAAAATTACAAAATGATTAAAAAATCTTGGTGTTAAATTGGAAATTGCATAGATAATTAATCAATTCTTTAAAAAAATCATGTAGGATTTCTGTCCTTAATGTGCTGTACATTGTGAATTAATACTATAACTAGTACTCCAACAGTATTTTCACTTTGTGTCTCTATGTGAGGGCAAACTGTTGAAATCTTTACGTAATATGTACTAAACTGATCTGTGTATAAAGAGAATTGAAAATGAATCTTGATGTGAATGGAAGGGGAAAGGGCACGGGAAAGGGGAGGGTAGCGGGTGGGAGGGAAGTTGTGTGTGGGGGGGAGCCATTGTAATCCATAAGCTGTACTTTGGAAATTTATATTCTTTAAATAAAAGCTTTATATATATATATATATATAATATATATATATATATATATATATATATATATATATATATAAAGGAATATTATTCTGCCATAAAAAAGAATGAAATCCTGACATTTGCTACAAAATTGATGGAATTGAAGATCCTTGTGATTAGTGAAATGTCAGACAGAAAGACAAGTACCAAATTTTTTCTCTCATATGTGTAAGTTATATGTGTATATGTGTGTTTATCTGTATGCCTGTGTAAAAGAGAGAATAAAAAAGCATATCATTATATCTTTTGAAGACATTTATGTTTATGTTTTCTTCATTAAAATATACTCCTTAAATAATAATATACTCTTCTTTCCTCATTTTATAGTCCATGTCTCAACTTCCAAGTTATGTGATGTTAATATATCCTCCATTGCTTTCTTTGTATTCAAATTTTCAAATGTTTTTGCTTGGATACATATCTTTTTTTAAGAAAGCTTTTATTTAATAATTATAAATTTCATAGGTACAACTTTCGGATTCTAACAGTTCTTCCCACCATACCTGCCTTCCAACCTCCACTCCCGTCCCACCTCCTACTCCCTCTCCTATCCTATTCTTAATTAAGATTCATTTTTAATTATCTTTATATACAGAAGATCAACTCTACACTAAGTAAAAATTTCAACAGTTTGCACCCACACAGACACACAAACTATAAAGTACTGTGTGAAGACAAGTTTTACCATCAATCTCATAGTACAACTCATTAAGGATGGAGGTCCTACATGGGGAGCAAGTACACAGTGACTCCTGTTGTTGATTTAACAATTAACACTCTTATTTATGATGTCAGTGATCACCTGAGCTAATTGCTAATGGAATTAAATTGTAGAACTTGATAGTATTCATTTATCTTTTTTTTTTTTTTTTGACAGGCAGAGTGGACAGTGAGAGAGACAGAAAGGTCTTCCTTTTCAATTGGTTCACCCTCCAATGGCCGCTACGACCAGTGCGCTGCGGCTGGTGCACCACGCTGATCTGAAGGCAGGAGCCAGGTGCTTCTCCTGGTCTCCCATGGGGTGCAGGGCCCAAGGACTTGGGCCATCCTCCACTGCACTCCCGGGCCACAGCAGAGAGCTAGCCTGGAAGAGGGGCAACCAAAACAGAATCCGGTGCCCTGACTGGGACCAGAACCTGGTATGCCTGTGCCGCAGGTGGAGGATTAGCCTATTGAGCCACGGCGCCAGCTGAGAATATTCATTTAATATGTAGATATGTAGGTAGATTATAGATGATAGATAAAGAGGTACAATTTAAAAGCAGATATGTATATATATATATATATATATATACATATATATATATATATATATATATATATATATATAGACAGGCAGAGTGGACAGTGAGAGAGAGAGAGAGACAGAGAGAAAGGTCTTCCTTTTGCCATTGGTTCACCCTCCAATGGCCGCCGTGGCCGGTGCACTGCAGCTGGCGCATCGCGCTGATCCAAAGCCAGGAGCCAGGTGCTTCTCCTGGTCTTCCATGCGGGTGCAGGGCCCAAGCACTTGGGCCATCCTCCACTGAACTCCCGGGCCACAGCAGAGAGCTGGCCTGGAAGAGGGGCAACCGGGACAGAATCCGGCACCCCGACCGGGAATAGAACCCGGTGTGCCGGCACCGCAAGGCAGAGGATTAGCCTATTGAGCTGCAGCGCCGGCCGAAAAGCAGATATATATCTAACCACAGCAATAGTAACTGAAATGTACATGAATTATCAATTCATCAAGATGTATTAATTGATTGGATTTATATTAAAAAATAAAAGAATAAAAGATTGAGTTATTTACTATCTATAAGAACTTTATTTTAGATTCAGAGATATAAATATGTTTAAATTAAAAGGACTCAAAATCTGTATTATGAAAACAGCAATAAAAAAGAAATATAGTATGGCTCTACTAATATCAGGAAAAATGGTTTGAAATAAAAGTTTTTACTAAAGATAATGGAAGATAACCTTGAAAACCAAGAATTTATTTACTTGTAAAATTTTTATTTTCCTATTTCAAAACTCACTGCAAGCCAGAGTAATTATCAGAATAATGGTATAGATGATGATAAAATAGATACAGGTATGGACATATACATTTAGATATCAACAGATTCCTAGTAAATCAAGTAAGGGCTATGGTAGACTGATATTTTAGATTTAGGTCAGTGAATTTGGCAAGGTTACTAAGACAATTAAATGAGGTCTTTTCAACTAATGAGAGGGAGGTGATATTCACATGTGAAATAATGAGTTTGGACTCCTACCTGCAAACATTCACTCAAAATGGGCCAGAGACATGAATGTAAAAGCTTGACATTATAAAATTCCTAGAACGACATGTAGAAATAAATTCTTATGTAATTGGTATCTGGTTGATATTAACTTCTTAAATTGATACCAAGAACAAATGTTAAAATACAAATACATAAATTGGTCTACACCAAAATTAAAAACAGCTTGAGCAAATGACAACATAAAGAAAGATAAAAGACAGCCCAAGAAATTGGAGAATGCAAAGTACTGAGTGTGAGTAACTATAGAAAAGAGGAAATATGAATTGTTATCTTATATTCTAATTTATTTTAGGCAATAGTAACAAATCTATTTTAAGCATATTAGATGTATACTCAAATTGCAGGTTTTGGTTTAATGGGTCTTAATTTTTTCTCACAGTTTCTGGGTACGTTTTCGAGTAACATGAGAACCATTGCCTCAAATTTTCAAATGCCTTGTTATACTTAATTCTAATGAGCAATGTAATGTAGCATCAGCTTTTACTTGGATTTTGCTACTACCTTAAAAATACATCTTGCATAATGTATTATAATATGGATTAAATCAAAAGGCATAACGTTAACAGTCAACTATGTTGTTCATTCAAGTCAATGTACTTATATATACAAATCTGATATTTACTTCTTAAAATATTTAGCAGGCATAAGTGCCCATAAATCAGTTATGACAATCATTGTTAAAGCAATCAATAGTTAGGAATATGCATTAATTCAAATAATATCGATAGGCTCATGAACCTGCATCAGTCTTCTGTGAAGTAAGAAAAATGAGACATCTTATCCCCCAAATCAATATTTTTCTTTTTATGTCCTTCACTTGAAGATTATCAATAATACATTAATTTTTTACCTTATGTGTCAATGGTGTAATTTTTAAATACAAACATTTTTAGATTTTAATGTAAAATCCTTGATCTGCAAGAAAAGGAGATATGTTTTTTGGAAACCTTTTTCTGAAGTTTAATTATTGCGTATAGATATGTGCACACACTTAACACTGTATCTCACAGGCACTTCTGTGTATTTGTGTGCAACAGCATGAGAACATTCGTCGTTTGAAAAGCACCCTTCGACCCATGGAAAATGCTCATTTGTTTCATTCTGAAGGTAAATTGCATGAAGAAAATAACGGAAATCTCTGCACACATCTTTTTTAGCCCTTGTGAACTGAAATGTTATACTTGTATGTACTTGGGTAAAAGTACAAAATGTGAAATTACAACACCCATTCATCAAAAAAGAAACATTTTAATTGGTTCTAGGTGGAAAATATCTACTTGACAGTCAGTTTCTCACTTTCACGTAAGTGCTTTGCTGCTTGGATGCCTAATCTTGTTTAGTGTAGGGAAAGTAATTTGACATGAAAGTACCTAGATGGCTGCCGAAAATTAATTGCCAATTAAAAAAGAAAAATGTTTGTGCTACTCTATAAACAAGCCAATGTATAAACCTTTCAGTCTTGTTGCTTTATTTATGTCTGTATAGATCTGGTTTCAAGCTATTTGCATACAATTTACAAATTCATATTATAATTCTCCAGTATATTTATGATTTTATAGTTGTATATATTTTACCTCCATGAGAAATATTTATTTCTGTATGCTTCTGTTGCTTATTATTTAACAAAAACATCACATTGCATTTGATGGTTTATGTGTCTTCTTTAGAATAAGACATTTTTATTTGGAAAAGGGAAAGAAAATACTTTACCAACACCAAGAGGCACAGATTGAAAACACACACACACACACACACACACACACACACACACTTTTTTCATAGAAACTCTGCCTTCACAATTTAGAAAATATTCCATACCTTTTTTCTCTATGCTCATCTCAAAAGTATTGAGGTTAATGGATTCTCAGAGGTAAAGGAAGATCCTTCCTGTATAAAGAAAACTCTTGGAGAAATTAAAGGGTTCTGAGACCTTTAATTTGTGTAAACTGTTCTTCATTTGGGAATCTGAACTGGCAAAAATCGGAACCATTCAATTTTTCAGCTCTCTCCTTTAAAATGGTAAATTTGAATGAAAGATAAGATCTAAAATCATAGACTAGAATAAAATCAAGTGGTGAGAGGAAAGTACCAATGTTCTATAATGTTAGGAGATAAATCAGCAATTTCATACATGGGAAAGGTGGTGAATAATTGAGAAAATAAATGATATTTGAGCCTAAGTGTGATATAAAAGATAAACTGAATATTCCTAGCAAAAAATGTGAAATAATGTAACAAAAAAGACAAGACACATGGCATGGAGCTATGTAATGCCTGTATAAAGGTAAAGGGTATGTATATCATGACTGTCCCTCTAACCTTTTTTAAAAGCAGAATTTTAAATTCTCACCATGTAAGTATGGGAATTATTTTATTTTATTTTTGTGTACTAGTCTCCTAAGATCATGTTTAAAATTAACACTTCTACTTAATATTGGCCACATTTCCTTATTTCCCATTTAGAAACTTTGGCAGTTCTTTTCTGTTGTGCAAAAATGCCAGTGAGAAGAAAGTTGGTCATTTATTCTAGAAAAACCACTCACCAGAGCTATCATACTTTACCTAAGGGGAGCAATAGTCTTTAAAAATTATAGTAGGGACTTTGGCATTTTACTTAGTTAAGAACAAAACATGTTTTTTATTAAGAGTTTAGTAAACCAACACATCTTTCACTTGTAACAGCAGACGAGATCAACTGACACTCATCGTCATTCCCATTGTCATACTGTTTCCCAACCCTGGGATTATTGTTTCTTTGTCCCTGTACTGAATTAGAACATAGATGTATTTCAAAGTATTCAGCCCTATATTAACACGTGGTAGGCTTTCACTACATATTTGCTGGTTGAATGGAATTCTGTAGGTAATACATTTGTTACACCCCTTGTATCTATCCTGACTTTCTTCCCCCAATATCCCTGTCTTTTATGGGTTTGTCTTTCATCACTTCTAACCTGAAGTGTTGCAAAAACTGCCAAGAAATATATTTTAATATTTATTGATTTCTTACTGTGTGTCCTATATTCTGAGAGCTGCCATTATGTGAATTGTCTTCCTGGTCTTTTTGCAATGCAGGTATTAATAGCCCTTATATTGTAAAAAGGAATGCAATAAAGTCTCTCTGAATGCTTTTGTCTGCATTTGCATTCACGAATTTACAGTACAGTTTCTTGGTCTGCATGTCCCAGTCTTAATCCTGTTCTTTAGAAAATACGTTATAAAATAAATTTCGGATGCAATCATTGCTTACTATGTCCCAAACATGTCTTAGTACAAGATATGCTCCAAAAATAATTTTAGTTGAAAATTTGGGGATGAAATATATGTATTTTTATATTATAGCCATATGTTAATTCATTGTTATATGGTTTAAAACATGTTTATATATTTATTATATATTATTATATATTATTTTATGTTTATATATCACACTATATTTTATAATATAATATAAAATTACATATATACTTTCCATCTTGAATTTCCATCTTAAACTGGCATTTTACATGTTAGCTGAAGATGTGCTGTGATGTGGTTGATTGTTTAAAGGCCTCTGCTTCCAAGTAGAGTAGACTGTGTGTTCCCCTTGCAGACAATATGGAGTATAGACTATTTAACTTAATCCATGCAATTGCATCTACACAGGACTGAGAACAATTTTGCATTCATGAATGCAACATAAATATTAGTAGAATGAACAATTGCTAAAAGATTATTTGATTAATAGCAGCCTTCCTTACTAGATTGTAAGCTTTGTGAATATAAGAAGAGTATTTGTTATAAGACTGTTTTATTGCATTTCCAGTATCTAGATTGGAAGGTGGCACATTGGGTACCATAGATGGTGAAGTGAAAAATGTTTGCTCACGTACATGCTCACAAAGAAACACCTAACTCTACATTTCATCTTGCTTGTTTTTGCCTTTAGACGTTTCCCTGAGAATATCTGAAAAAGGTTACATATTACTTTATCACATTTGTAAAACTAGCATCCAAGATGGAAGCCCATTGTATACACGTTTCGATCTTAACATGCTCTAAAAAATAGGTAAGTCATGATTGCTGGTTGAGTTTAGACAAAGTAAGTTCATAGTCAGTTCCAAGTCATCCTTAATAACTTTCATATTTTGCGTTTAATGAAATTAGAAAATACCTTAAGTTTTGATTCATTATGTTTTCATCTTTCTCACAAGAGCAAGTATAATAGAAAGAAATCTGGGATTAGAATTTAAAGTATTTGGTCTATTTACCAGATTTGCAACTGTAGACTGTATGAAATCACTTAAATTCTTTCATGTCATTTTTATTTTTGAACTTATTGAATACAATATTTGAACTATTAATTTCCCTTAGTGGTTGCAAAAATAAATGGGATAATTTGTAGCAAAATGCTGTGTAAAATATAAAGATTGTAAGTATATGTTGTAGGAAAATCTGAGACTTGAATTCAGGCATTCGAATAGGAGATACAGGTGTGTCAAACAGAATTTATTTGAGAGATAGAGATAAATATGGAGATAGAGATAGAAATAGAGATAGAGAGAGATAATAGAGATAGAAATAGAAATAGAGATAGAGATAGAGATAATAGAGAGAGAGAGCTAGATAGGAAGAGAGAAAGAGATCTTATCTGCTGATCTGCTGCACATAATGACTGGGCCTGGACTAGACCAAAGCTGGGAGTCTAGAACTCAATCCAGGTCTTCATGTTGCTGGCAGGAATGCACTGAATTTGAGCTGCCTTCCAGAGTCTGCTGCCTTCCAGGCTCAGCGTTAGCAGGGCGCTGGAATCAGGAGCCAGAACACGATCAAACACAGGCACTTCAATATGAATTCTAGTTAGAATTCTAACTTGCATCTTAACCACCATGCTAAATGCCAAATCTTAAAGATACAAAAGTTTTAAAAAAAAAAGATTTCACTATTGTGACAATGGTAGATATTTTCAAGCTGTTTTTTTTGCTTTCTTCATGTGAACACCAGTATTCTAGGGAATCTTAATTGTCTGAAAATTAGGAGCAGCAGAACTATATAATTCCTACTTCCAAAGACAGCTTTGAGATTGTATTGAGTTTTCTACATTTTTTCTGTTCCACAATTGATTCTGATCGCTTGGTGTCAGCTATGGAGTTGGTGTTTGTAATGTGAGAAAAACAATCACAAAGCACATTAGGGGCAGATGTTTGCTCCAAAGGCTAAACCACTGTTTGAAACGCCAGCATCCCCTATGAAGTGGCAGTGTTTAAGTCTGGACTCCATTTCCAATTCCAGAATCTCATGGTTGCACAGCCAGAGGAGCAGCAAGTAATGGCTAAAGTGGCTGGATCCTAGCCACCCACTTGGGAGACTCAGGTTTGGTCCCCAGCTCCTTGCTTCCACCTAGCTCAACCCCAGCAACCGTGAGCATTTTGGGAGTGATCCCACAGACAGAAGCATTCTCCTCTCTCTCTCTCTCAACCTCTTTCAATATCTCTCTCATTGCCTCTCAAATAATTTTTAAAATTTTTAATTTTAAAAAGAAAGAACATATTGTCTCAATAATTATTATTTGCAAAACTACTTTTTAAAAGTTTTGTCTCTAGATATTGAGTCTTTAAAATACAATATAAGAAAAAGAGTAAAGTTATAAAAATTCAGAGTATTCATGAAAAATAGATGAAATGTGACTTTTAAAACACACATTGAAACTAAAACAAGTTTCACTTCATGAAATGATAGTTACTTTATATGTATGACTATGTCATCTAAGCTACCATATGCCTTTGACAAGCAGTTTGGAGTGATAGAGGCAAACATTAAAATATTTCAAACAGTATTGTATTTCTCAGATAACAATCATTAATGGTGGCTGAGTATTTTACATATGCTATTTTAACTATCTTAAAGTAGATAGTAAAATTTAATTTAGAACATTAAAACCATCTTTCCCTACTAAATAAACCATAGGTGGGCCCTACATTTCTGACACTAATGTAATTATTATTAGCTTGCAATTCATATCTGAGACAGTTATATAGATAAAGTAAGCCCCAAGTAACATTAAATTGGCCAGTTTGACATTCTTCTCAGTAATGACCTTGACATGGCTGTTTTTCTGCAGAATCGGGGTATGATTAAGTAATAGCAGGTGGATCTTTACTGACATTAGTTATTTGCAAGTCACTTTTTCTTACTTTATCCAAGCTCTTTCAGTCATAGACAATGTATATATAGTAAGTCTTTCTGGATATTCTAAAGAATTTCATATAGATGCAAATAAACATATATGGGTCCCAAATAGCCTCTAGTTTATCTATTATTATATTGTATGATAATATATAACTGAAGATTTACATAATCATACATACACACATCTGTTGTATTTGAAGACTTTTTTTGTAGATTGTCATTTGTAAGGGTAGAATTTTATACACCGATAGAATAGTTTTTTTAAAAAATTATTTTTTATTATCCAAAGAACATTTACAACACTCACATAGAAAAAAATGTAATGTTTTACTTTTCTTAGGGTGCATTAAAACTTTATATAATTTTTTATCACTCCTTGCATAGAAGAAAGATAAATATTAATGATCTCTTCTTGATTATTTTATAATATTATGACAAACATTTAAAAGAGAAGAAAAAGTCATATGAAACATCTTTGGAAACAAGTTGTTTCTCCTAGCCATTGGACAATTTGAAGAAATTTCCGGGAATCGGATTAGAAAATAAAAAAGCTTCACTTTACTAAATACTGTTAGTGAATTCTCTAACATGGATGTCTTGAGGGTGAAAAGAGGTTTCACATATTGTGTGTGATTGTCAAATGAAAGGAATTGTCACACACTAAACTCCAGGAAATAACTGGACACAAGCACTGAAAACCACACCCAGAAACATCTGAGAAATTCCTATCTGGAGCAATAGCTGAGATAATTCACGGTAATATTTAGGCATCTGTACCTAAGTCAGATTTCTAGGTGTGTAGTGGTCAGAGCCATAACCCAACAATCCCTCTGTATTGATCAGTTTTTTTAAAAAAAAAAATAGTGCATAGCATACAGTTTCCAAGTCTCAGTGGCTCACAACATACAGTTAATTTATGTCGTGTACATAAATCTGCGATATGTGCAGGTCTGTGTTTCAGACTGCAGACTATGTCGGAGTTAGCTCTCTGTGTCTTTGATTTTAGGACCAAGGCCAAAAAAGCCGTCACTACTTTGAGAATTTTTATTTTTCATATTGCAGAAAAAGATAGTTCGAGTGCACGCCAAGCCAGGGAAGTCCACAGAAGAACATGTAAAGGCAATTCACCTTGAACTGGACAAAGGAAACTGCATGACCAAATGCAAAGTCAATGTTCTTTATATTAATCCCTTTTATCCTGAATATACTGGCAATTATATCACTGCTATCACGATAGGAAGGGCAGAGGTAAAAGAGAGATTTCTAAACAAATGATATAATCTGCTATACCCTCAAAAGTGAAAGACAAGTTAATGCATTTATAGAATACTTACCAGAAAGAAAAAATCAAATACTCATGGTGAGCATTTTAAGAGTTCAAAGGCAACCTGAGATGCATTTGACAACAAGGCTTTAAGACATTTAGTGAGTAATCTGAAAACTGTCATCTTTCAGTTGCATCTTATTTAGGAGACAATTCTCCAAGGGTCTATACATCGTGCAAAAAACTACTGACTGCCCTTTGTCCAGGATTTTCTTTAAAGGATTTTTGCATGGCAAAAAGCCTTAGAAGATAGACAGAATGTCTCAATGTGGAGCAAAGGGCAACCAGGCTTCAATCTCAGTATTGATATGTACTTGGAAAACATAGTAATTACTACTTTTCAGAATAATATATATGGTTTTCATGTAATTATTACTTTTAGAAACATATATGTTTATATGTAGCTAAATCAGACTTGTCAACTATGTTGTCTAATTATCAATAAACTCTAGAATTTTCTTCTGTTGGATTTGTCAATTATTGTTAGAAATACATTAAAATCATCCATGTTAATGTTACAGTTGTCTATTTTTCTTTGTAGTTATATCTCTTTTTGCACTATCTGATTGAGGACTATGCCATTAAGTACATAAAATTTTAGAACTATATTTTCTTTCTGTTGAAACAAATGTTTTTCCTATTATTTAGTGATTCTCCTTATCTATAATAATGTTCTTTATATTAGTACCTTTTCTTTCTGATAACACTGCCCATGAATTTCTGCAACATCTGCTCATAAATTTACTTCCCTGCTACTGAATTTCCTATTGTTGGAAAGTAATAAAAGCACATGCCACAGATGACTCACAGAACACCAGGCACTTATTTCAATGGTGACAATATAATCCATAAACCTGAACTTGTGAGGATGATCTCCCGATTTCTCACCTTTCAGAAGTGGTAGAGCCTACAGTGCCTATGGGAGGTCAATTCTGAGACATTGCTACAGCAGTTATTCCTGGACTTTATACTCTATCACCTAAATATTGGAAACACCTCATTCTTAAATGTTTTGCTTGTTGAATTATATAGATTAGATCCTGTCTATAGCAGAAAGTGACATAATATGGTGACATCACTCTATTGATGGGAATCTGAAATTGACTCCTGGTCCATGTCTACAGAGGTGGTAAGTTGATTACCAAATACAATTACAGGAACTACTACATGCAAATTATAAACAAGTTGCATGAATTATCACTCCAGGTCTCCTTTTAGCAGCTCAAGTGGATGCTACCCTACCACTATTGTGTGTGGAAGAGGACTACAAAATCATAAGAAAGAATGACTGTTTCACACACTGGAGGATACAAAGTGGCAATAATATGGTAGGATTTAAGTTTTAAATTCTTGAATAAAAAATAGTATAAAGAAGAAAAATTGCTATGACTTCCCTAAAGAAAACCAGAACCAGATGCTCCTAGTTGAGAAATTACAGCGTACCTTAAATTGAGAGTCTTCTGGTATCTCATGTGCTAATTGGAGCATTCATCAGTAAAGAGATGAAGACTGATTTTGAGAATGATGATATTTGAAAAGATTAGTTTAATTTGTTCTCAAATTCTCATTCCTGCTAAGCCTCACTTGCCAAGAGAATCAAGCCTTCCTTACAGACCCTGGGGGATACTACCTCACATTCACCTCCACAACTTGTTAGGGCTTAAGGGACCTTTACCAAAGTCAGATCCAAGCCTCTATGTCTCAGAGTACCAGAGCACTTATATAGCAGAAGAAATTCAAGATTACATTAATGTTTATCAGGGAAAAGGAAAAACTCAAAATAGTGGGTAGGAGTAATTTCTGGGGATGCTAGACAAAAAAAAATAAAAGGATGAAGTTTTACCTTGATTGGATTTATTGATATGAATATATATTGATGTATGCTGATATGAATAAATGAATATATCAGACATAATTTCTTTCCAAAAGAAATGCAAAATTACATGTATTTTAATTTTCTGTTAGTCATAAAGAAAAATAGATGAAATTACTTTTTTAAAAGATTTATTTATTTGAAACTTAGAGAGTTATAGCGAGGGGAGAGAGAGAGAGCGAGAGAGAGAGAGAGAGAGAGAGATCTTCCATCTGCTCACTCCCCAATTATCATGATGGCCAGAGCTGGGCTGATCCAAAGCCAGGAGCCAGCAGCTTCTTCGTGGCCTCCCATGAAGGTCAGAGGCACAGGAAGCTGGAACATCTTCTGCTACTTTCCCAGGTGCATTAGTAAGGAGCTGGATTGGAAGTGGAGCAGTCAAGAATAGAACTGACCACCCATGTATGATGCCAGAACCATAGGCAGTGGCTTTACCTTTTACATCACAGCCCTGGCCTCTGAAATTATTTTAAAGAATATTTATCTAATATATTCAAGAGTTGTTATATCAAAATAAAACTGATATACACTATTAGTGTTATATTTCACTTTGGTTTTTTACAGATGTTCAAAAATCCTGCATGATTTTACATTGCAGCATATCTCAATTCACTTGACACATTATTTTTATAAACACTTGACCTGTTTAAATGTAACAAAACTTATAGAAAATAGATTCACACTTGCCAAATTTTCCAAACTTACTTAAAAGCTTTCCAGTAACACACTCACCTACCAAAATAAATTTTCCATTAGTATGTATATCCACATGATGAAACTATTAACATCATCAAGAATTTGAGATACTTCAAGAAAACCAGAACATTTTACCATATATTTTATAACAAAGAAAGAAGGAAGAAAAGAGGAAAAGAAGGCAATGAATGCAGAAGGGAAGAAAAGTGCATGGGTAAGAAAGAAGACATAAATAATGGAAGAAAAGAATAATTATTTTAAAAAGTTTTCCTAGAAATTAATGCTATTTACAAGGTGTCTGGCATGTAACAAATCAGATGAATCTATTAATCCACAAGCTTTTATTGGAATTCCACTCCCATGTGAGGTTCTCTGGTCCCAATATAGCAGGGCCAGGGAAGTCACATGTCAGAGGTTGGGAGGACTCCTTTTATAGATACAGGGCATGGGGGTCAAATGTTGAGCCAGGTCTGATCCTCATTGGTTGACCCTTAGGCACCCTCAGGGACCTTGACAAGGGCTTTTTGTTCCTGGAAGTGTGGGTAGGAACTCTCCATTCCTGGAAGTGTGGGCCTTCTCTCCTTGAGGATCCCAAAGCTACCACTATTATCAACATATTACACCACAATGGCATAAATAATTCATAAAGGGTAGTTGTTGATATGAACACCAAACTGAAAAATCTATGCTAAAATGAAGGATCAAAAAAAGAGCAAATATGAAGGATGAGTTAAAATGATTAACTTTCATTTGTTTCACAATTGCCTATGAGAGTTGCAGAAGCAGAGAATGAGCCAGTGCAAATGAGCACTAGATTACTGGAAAATATTTCTGAATACTTTCTTGAAAAATCTGAGTTGTCATCCCAGGGCATGCCCCCAATGCAATAGGATTGGCCATTGGAGAAGGGACTGTCCTCTTCTCTGAAGAGAGAGAGGGTCTCCCATTCCACTTATGGCTTCCTCTGAACAGTGATGGGGCCTGGGGACCTTGAAGGCTCCTGAGGAGATTAACATCTTGCACCAAAAGCCCTGGGTGACCATTGAGGTTGCAGGTAAGCACATTAATTTTTTAAGTGACATAGGAGCCACTTACCCTATGCTCACTTCCCATGTTGGACCACTTTCCCTTAAGAGCTGTACTGTTGTGGGGGTTGATGGGAAGCCTCGATCCCAAATATCCACTTTACCCTTAGTATGTCAAATAGAAGATGGGCTGGTTGCCCACCGGTTCTTAGTTACGCCAGAGTGCCCAACTCCCTTACTTGGAACGGACTTATTGTCATCCCTCAGAGCCTCTTTAAGTTTAAATTTTCTGACACCAAAGACATTCATTATGATGCTGGCAACTATTGAAGCAAGTCCTAGTCTAGAAATATCCCTGCTGAAATGAAGGAAAGAATAGATTCCCAAGTCTGGGATCAAGGAATTCCCGGGCTGGCCATAAAGGCCACACCCGTCAAAGTTCTCTTAAAGGATAAGAATGCATTTTCTCATCAATGCCAGTACCCAATGAATCCAGAAGCTAGAAAGGGATTCCAGCCCTTCATTAAAAAAATTTCTCAAACATGGACGTTTGGTGCCTTGTCAATCCCCTTGTAACACCACCAGCCTGCCACTCTTGAAACCCAATGGAAAATATAGGATGATTCAAGACCTCAATGATTAATGAGGCAGTTGTATCAATCCATCCCAGTGTGCAAAATCCTTATACAATATTGACACAAATACCTGAGGGAACCTCTTGGTATACAGTATTGGACCTAAAAGATGCTTTCTTTTGTATTCCATTAAGCTCAGAATCCCATTTTTTATTTGCCTTTGAATGGACTGACCCAGCCTCTGGGATAACTCAGCAGTATACATGGACTGTCCTCCCCCAGGGGTACTGGGACAGCCCTCATCTGTTTGGTAATGCACTTGCAAAAGAACTCAGGGAACTGCAACTAAAGAATGGGGTAATCTTACAGTATGTGGATGATATTCTTATCTGTAGCTCCTCGAAAGAGGACTCGGATGAAAACACCATCCAGGTTTTAAACTTCCTAGTTAAATGAGGGTACAAAGTTTCTCCAGCGAAGGCCCAAACTTCCATACAAGAGGTAGATTACCTGGGGTACATCCTAGCTCCATAGAAATGGACCCTCTCAGTCAAAAGAAAAGAAACTATTTTATGTATAGGGCCACCACAGACAAAGAAGCAACTCAGGGCATTTTTGGGGATGGCAGGATTCTGTAGGCTATGGATCCCAGGATTCAGGTTGATGGCCAAACCCTTGTATGAGACCTTAAAGGGCCCTGATACAGACCCACTCTACTGGACAGGAGAGCTACAGAAATCATTCCAAAGAATTAAAGAGCTTTTAACAGAAGCCCCAGCACTAGGGATTCCTAATCTGAGCAAACCATTTACCCTGTTCATAGCAGAAACTAAGGAGTGGCTTTAGGAGTACTGACCCAAAAATTGGGTGTGCTCCCATGACCAGTACCCTACTTTTTGAAACAGATTCAGTAGTGACTGGATGGCCTGCATGTTTAAGGGAAGTCACTGCTACTGCACTATTGGTTGAGGAAGCCACCAAACTAACCTTAGGTCTGCCTCTTGAATTTCAAACTCCACACCAAGTGCAAGGAATCTTAGAAATTAAAGGACACCAATGGCTGACAGGAGGGTGCCTCACTAGATACCAAGCCCTATTGTTAGACTCACCTGAAATAACCCTTAAGATGTATCAGATCCTCAACCCAGTGACTTTGTTGCCAGCTGATAATGCTGGCGAATTGACCCAATTCCTGCTTAGAAACTATAGAACAGGTGTACTCTACTAGGCTATACCTACAAGATGAACCCTTGGAAAATCCAGATGCTGAAAAGGGTTTTCTGATGGCAGCAGCTATATGTAGGAAGGAGTTAGAAAGGCAGGCTATGCCATAGTGGATCTTACTCAGACAATAGAAGCCCAAGCACTACCACACAATACTTCAGCCCAAAAGGCGGAGCTTATTGCATTGACTAGGGCTTTACAACTGGGAAAAGGCCAGCGAGTTAATATATATACGGATTCAAGATATGCTTTCCTTGTGTCACATGCACATGCAGCAATCTGGAAAGAGAAGGGCTTACTGACTGCAAAGAATTCCCCTATTAAATATGGAAAAGAGATACTGGCTCTACTTCAGGCAGTACTGGAGCCTTTAGAAGTGGCCGTCATCCACTGCAAGGGACATCATAAGGGAAATAATTATGTTAACCAGGGAAATGTGTTAGCAGATACAGCAGCAAAAAGAGCAGCTACACAGGAAAGTTTGGAAACGGCCCTTATACCTCAGTCTGTGGAAGTGGTTAAGAATGAATGGACCCAACAGCGAGGTTATACTAAAAATGCAAATGGGTGGTGGATGCTAAATCATAGAATTATGCTACCAATGGCCACTCAATGGAAAATTATATTAAGGAGATATACAACTCTACTCACTTGGGAAGAGATGCTTAGTACAACTGGTCTCCTGAGCCTTTGGAGGAAAGGGACTAAATATGGTCATAAAGGAAGTGACTCACTCTTGCCCACTATGTTTACAGAATAACCTTGACCATGTAAGGCCACCTCCCCTGATGACTCCTGTGCAGAGTAGGGAAACATACCCAGGTGAAGATTGGCAGGTTGATTTTACCAATATGCCTCCAACAAGCAACTATATGTACCTTCTAGTCTTTATTGATACTCTTACAGGATGGATAGAGGCCTTTCTGAGTCGAAAGGAGAAAGCACACAAGGTCTCTAATCGAAAGGAGAAAGCACACAAGGTCTCTTATTGAAAGACATCGTGCCACACTTTGGACTCCAACAGTCACTCCAGAGTAACAGTGGACCTTCATTTATATCTAAAATAACCCAGAAGGTAGCCACCATTCTAGGAATTTCTTACCACCTCCATACCTCTTGGAACCCTCAGTCATCAGTCTCCACAGTTGGATCTAACAGATACATGAGCTTATTCCTGTGAGCCACTTGAAGATCTAAAATACCTCTTCAAAAGGCAGAAAAAAAGTAGTACTTTTGTCCTAGCTACGTCAAAATGCTGCAATTCAGTGCCCACCTGATGTACATACCTCTCTTGATCCTTTCTGAGTGCTATTATTGGCAGAAAGACCCCTTAATGGGTTCCTCAGCAGTAAAGAGTGACAGCCCAGAAAATTTTTATGAAACTGACTTTAAGAACCCGACCTTAACGATGGGTAATCTGGCCTACACTTCAGGACGGCTTCTGCAGCAAGCTCTGATTTCAGTAGACTCCCTGTCCAGAGTAGTTATGGACAATAGACAGGCCTTAGGGTTCATGTTAATAGAACAAGGGGGCATGTGTGCATGCTCAACGGGATCCGTCACCTTTACTCAGATAATAGTATGTTCACAGAAAGGGGCATCAAAGCCTTCTATGCTCAAGCTAAATGGTTTTATAGTTCGCATAGGGGTAATCTCCCACTACCTACTGTCTGGGAGATGGCTAGACATGTTTTTTCTATTTTAAGGGGCACATCAGTTGCACTTGGGGCTACTCCAATCTTGCTCATGGTGCTTGACAAACTTATGTTTCAGAACCCAGCAGCTTCTGAGAATAATGACCATGGAGAGGACATGGAGATGGCAATGACTGAAAGAGCTCCAGCTTGTGAAACGAACTCATTAGATAAGATAGGCAGAGACTTCCAGACTGAGAACAGGCAGGGTCTGTGCCCCTAATAAGTAGGAAGCAGCTACAGAAGATGGTGACTCGACGCCCATCAACATCCCCTTAAGATTAAGGTCTGGAGTCTCTGAGGGGGGAATGAAGTAGGCAGGCATACAGGCTAAAATTGATTAGGTTTGTGAGCTGGAAGACCACGCCTTCACCATGCCCCTGTGCGACCTCACACCCTACCTGATACTCTCACCATACCCCCATGTGACATCAGGCTCTACCTGACCATACCTGAGCGCCCACCTGCCTGCAAGCCCCTCCCCTGTGGAAAATATACAAAAAGGCAAGGAGTGTCCCAAAATGCTCTCTGCTTCTGCTTGGCTGCTGGTGATAAGCAGTGGATAGCAGCTCAAGGCGCTTGCTGCACGTGGCTTTGGCCTGCTCCCTGAGTGGTATGGACACTACCCTAGTTTCCAGACTCTACCCTCTCTCCAACCTGAACTAAAGCCCTCACTTTCCTAGATACCTCTCACACTAAATAAAAGCTTAATACGTACCATGCTGCCTCATTTATCTGTGCCGGTATTTAGAATTCTTCTCTAAATATTAGGCAAGAACCATCTTGGGCTTTTAATTATTGGGCATTTATTAATAAGCACATGGTGAAATCGTATGGCACCCCAAATTCCGGTAGCATATGTGGCATCCCGGATGGCACTTCTGAGGAACTTTAAAGGGTCCACATTTTGGATAAATTTTAGGGGTCGTGTCCGATTTCATTTAGAACCAAGAAAAGTAGAAGGAAAGTTATAAACACAAATACATTATTCCAATGAGGGAAGGAAATCAGACTGACGGCCAATGGTTCCCCCAACACTGGATCCCACAAGACACTGGAGCTATTATCTTGAATTTTTGAAAGCAATAAGAGAAAAAAAAGAATTGAACTTGGAATTCTGAATTAAGACAAAATTGAAGTATAAAGCAAAAAAGGCCTTTCCAGTCTTAAACTAATGAAAATGCTTGTAACCATTATCTTATATTACATTCAATACTCTAAAAAATTATCTAGAAAGAAGGAAACATGGAAATAGGAATATGAGAAAAAAGATGAAAAATCATTTTAAAAAGTGGCAGAAAAAAAGGTTATCTTTAGCAACAACAAAATGTCTGCCCTCCTTCCTTAGGAATCTCCAAATTTACCATGAAAATAGCAAGGGAGTGGTGATTTCCATCTTCCTGAGCCTGTGAAAACAAGTTCGGTATCCCACCCTTCTGGTGGTTTTTCATTTTATCATGAGCATGCCAGATATGGTAGAGGACTGTAAATCAGGTCCTTTGGGTTTTGTCCCAGCCTGGTAACTGAACGCCAATCTGATTGTCAAGTTTCTTTTTCCTTGGAAATTGTACAAAAAACTCCAGCGCTACCAGGTTCTTTGGTTCTTCCTTCTCTTGGAAGCCCCCCCCCCCCCCCCTGCAGCTCTGGTTGGAGGACCTTGACTCTAATAAATATTTTTAAAGATCAAAAAAAAAAAAAGCAGAAAAAGAAGGAAAATAAGTGAGAATGCATTTTTGCAATTGGTTGTCAAAGAATTTTAGAAAATTGCACCTAAACACAATTTTGGAGATATAGGAATTTATTCCCTCTTCAGTAAATCCAAATAAAATACACAGTTTTGAAGTGGATAGTATTTATTCCAACATAATGTATTCAAAGCCTATCAAAAAGTTAAAAAATGGAAAATGTTCCTACTATTCCAAGCACAGATCAAAAGTTGAAAATTATAAAATAATAATATATGAAAAACAAAACAATGAAAAAAAGAGAAACTTTATGTAAGTTTCATGGTTGGGGATCATCTGACCAGCGGGTCATTTAAAGCCTACAAAAATCATTTGGTCTGGCTGTGCCAGAGCAACCACAGGCAGTGTTGAAATTCAATACATGTAAGGCCGGCGCCATGGCTCAACAGGCTAATCCTCCGCCTTGCGGCGCTGGCACACCGGGTTCTAGTCCCGGTCAGGGCTCCGGATTCTGTCCCGGTTGCCCCTCTTCCAGGCCAGCCCTCTGCTGTGGCCCGGGGAAAAAGCACCTAGCACCTGGCTCCTGCCATCAGATGAGCGCGGTGCGCTGGCCGCAGCACGCCGACTGCGGCAGCCATTGGAGGGTGAACCAACAGCAAAAGGAAGACCTTTCTCTCTGTCTCTCTCTCTCACTGTCCACTCTGCCTGTCAAAAAAAAAGAATAAATAAATAAAAAGAAATTCAATACATGTATAGCAGGCTAATTTTTAATATAAAATGTTGTATGGTCATCAAATAATGTTACAATTATCTAACTGTCCCTTGCAGAAAGTGAATGTCAGTGTTGAAGAATTTTTTTTTAATTCTAAAACCATTATTTAAAATGTTCTTATCACATGCTTACAAAGTTGTTTCACTTTATACTTGGATTATTTTTGCCCAAGTTTCTGTTTGAATAAAAGAAAATTCATGTTGTTCCTGTCCTGGCTTTTGTGTTTCATCTACCAAGAATACTTTCTACTATGCTTTAAATGCTTTCTTTCTTTTTATTTTTTATCATTTGTTTTATTTCTCCTAGAGAGAGAGAGAAAAAAATAAGGAAACATGCACATTAGAAGTAACAAGCAAAAATACCTTCATGTGTTCTTAGGAAGCAAAAACAATTTTTTTTTAAATTTTTTTTTTTTGATTTTTATTTAGAATATACATTTCCAAGGTACAACTTGTGGATTGCAATGGCTTCCCCACCCATACCTCCCCTCCCCCCCACTACCCTCCCCCCTTACCCGCTCCCTCTCCCCTTTCATTCACATCCAGATTCATTTTCAATTCTCTTTGTATACAGGAGCTCAGTTTAGTATGTGTTAAGAAAAGATTTTAAACCATTTGCCCTCACATAGCGTCACAGAGTGAAATATACTCTTTGAGTACTAGTTATAGCATTAAATCACCTGTACATGTAGCACATTAAGGACAGAGATCCTACATGATATTATTTGTCTGGATGGTTGATATACAACGTAATTTTTTTCCCATTTTAGTATTTCTTGACGTTGTTTGTTATTGTTCTAGTACTATTGGTTGAACTCTGCAATTAACACAGAATTATTCCTAGGTGTTTGAATTTCAACTGAAAAATATTATCATGTAGCAAAAACAATTTTAAAAGCTCCCTTGTGAGAAACTTCTATTCAACTGAAAGATGGAAAAATAAGTAGGAGGTAACCAAATTATCCAAAACAAAGAGGCAACTAAGTAGAAATCTGGTAACTCACAGCCAAACTTCGATGAAGTGTTCACAATTTTAACATTTTCTTAAGGAGTGGGGATAGAGTCAAGACGTCCCAATTCCATCTTGCTATATTAAAAAGAGACAAACGGGGAGGATCTAATGAGCTTAAATTCATAT
The DNA here is from genome assembly GCA_949820135.1 of Sylvilagus floridanus. NCBI lineage: Eukaryota > Metazoa > Chordata > Mammalia > Lagomorpha > Leporidae > Sylvilagus > Sylvilagus floridanus. The sequence continues at coordinate 93,689,682 of OX463230.1, forward strand.
AATGAGAGCAAGAGACCTTGGTCTGTAGGCAGCAACCCCCTTTGTTTCACATTGAATACCCTCATCTAGTTATGAGGTCTTCCTCCAGTAATCTGTCAAACAATGAGGGACTTGAATTTTAAAAGGTACATTGCCTTAGAAAGCAAGCTAATGCTGAGCCAGTGAAAAGGTGAGATAATGGGGTTGACATTGCTGACACTGGAAATCTGGTGATATAAAGATTAGTTTACAATCAAATTACTCTCATATACACTTATAGCCAAATAAGTAAAGAGGCCACCTGTAAATTATTTTCCCCACAAGTAATAGTGTGGAGACTGTTATAATAAACACATGTTTAAGACAGCAAGGAATTCCGTGGAAGCTGCTAGACACCCAGGTTATTTAGAACTAGACGAGATTCTCTTAAATGAATGATTCATCCATAGTAATGACATTATTGAGTTTCAGTTTATATCTATTTTTATTTTTTTCCAATCTGTTGCAGTGCAATTGAAGTGGTGTTTGTTGTGTTGTTGTTTTAAAATGTTGTTTTAAGCACATAATTTTACTCCATTTGTGCCAGGAAAATGCCCAAACACCTTCATTAGAAATAAAGCAAATCTGTTCAACAGTACTCTGAACAGCAGGCACTATATGCTTTATTGAACAGAAAAGCTTTAACAAACCTTATCTTGTACACATGTTCATTCTGCCTACGTCTGTTTATGTTCTCGAACTTTCTGAAAATGTGGGTGCAACAACTAAGTAGTGTTTAGCAACCCTACTTTCTTAGCCAGGTGGTTGATTATATGTTTTGGCATATTTTTTGCAGGTGGTATACAAAATCATATATACCAGCTGCTCAGCCCACTGAGTAATGCTTTGCTAAATGACACAGTGCCAACCATACATAACAACATATAATGATGCTAGAGTGATATCTTCACTGGATTCATTTAGCTCTGAAAAGAATTCTCTAAGAAAGACATTTCCCTGCCTTCATTTCTGTTTCATGCTGGGTAATGTTGGCAAGAATTATTCATGGCACATGTGAGCAATTCAAAGAAATATTGTAAAAAAACACAAGCCAGCTTTGCAGAGGTGTGCTATCTGCTTGATGACTTGGCACGCTGCCCCTAGTGCTTGGCACAGCACCCTATCTGTTGGCACAGGGGATGTTATATATACTTGCCATTGGGCCTCCAGTCTGCTACTCGCTGTGCACAATCAATATCGACCAACTGCATAAACAACCGGATGAACCTTGTATCTGAGGGATAGCAAATAGCATTTGAATTATTTTACATAAATCTGAAAATGTAATCGCAGTTGACATTCCTATTAGTATTATATCTGAGCATGATGATCATAATTGAGTAACATTAAATTTAGTTTATTGAACAGCAGTCCACTACTCACTTTACTGTGACTATGATCTGTGTAATGAAACCAGCAGTACGAAAAATTCTCTCAGTTGGTACACTTCCTGGAGTGCAGCCAAAGTATTTATTGCTATTTGTGCAATTAATGGCCATATTGATTCCTTTTTTTCCCCTAGTAAATAGTAGATAAGTTGTGCTATGTTTTCTTAGCTCTTCAAGGTTTGTTTCAGCTGTAATTAATGTGACTATAAGAATAATACTCAATTGTTCTAGTAACGGGTTTTCATGTCTGCAGCACTTGCAACTCGCATGCTGCTCTTGTTTAAAATGATTAAATTGATAAGTGGCTCTATTGCCAAAATAATTCCATATGCTGAAATATGATTTATTAACAATCAAAAATCAGAAGGTAAAACTTCACTAGCCAAAATGGTAGGGTGGTTAATCATCTGTTCTAGCTAATTCCATAATCCTCAATGTGACAATCAATTCATCATGCTGAAATGACAAATTCATATAAATCATATTTCCAAGTTTTACATGTAGTCAATAAAATATATTGCACATTTCCCATAAATTATGTGATATAATGTTAATTTATTTTTCAAATTAAACACTTTAATTACCCTATGTGTTTATCCATTGTGTTTGTAAAGTAATGAGCTTCACATTGGCACATCTAGAAAATCACATCAAGTATAGGAAAAGAAGTTTGAAGTCCTCTAAATAAAAAATTTAGAAAGAATTCCTAGGAAAATTAGATACTCTGTATCCTTTAGGATGACCAAATAGTCTGATGCCTCCTTTAACTTTGTTTATGTTCTTTATTTTCTAAATTGAAGGGGGTGGTATAAGAAGGAATATCACTGTTGGCGTAATCTGTGCATTCTTTCTATTGATGGAATTAGAGAAATCGAATTCCCAATGTGTATACTCCTTTTTTTATTTTATTTTCTTTCCACATATTACCATAGTTTCATGGAGTGAGAGTGAAAACAATTCTGTTTCTTTTGGAACTTCACCTCTGAACTCTATTTAGTATCCAAAATAAGAACTGAAAAAAAGATTATATGGTTCTCAGCTACACTGATGGGCCCACGTGATGCCAATTCTCTAAGCAAAGGAATTGTGGAGGGAAGGACTTTCTGCTTTGAACAGAATCAATCCTTGATGTTCTATCAAGACTAGGACTGTAATATCTAAATATGAAGTCTGCCTGGAAAAATCAAGCAGCCTAAATGAACTCTTATAAATCAAACTAATTGTACTAGGTTAGGTAGTAGTGGAGAATCTGGAATCCTTCCTGGAGGAGGAGCTGTCTGAGCATATCTAGGGCTAGAAAAGTTAGCAAAAAATAGCATGTTTAAGGAAAACTGAACCCTGAGTTTATATTCCCCTTTTTGACTTTTGTTGGTTATTTCTTATAGACCTTTGGTATCAGTACTACTTTTATCTAAACTGTGGATCTGGTATTGTCCATCTAAAACATGTCATAACTCAGTCTACTTGAGTGATTCATATTCTACCTCCATGACATGGATGTCACTGTGTCTGATGAGTAATCTCTCTTTGTGTAAGGAAATACTTGACTCAGTTTCTGCCATGCTGCCTTGTGGGAAGAACAATGAAGCACTGACAGAACCTTTAAAAAGGAAAAGATATTCTGGAATCATATATATGTGTACACTGAAAATAAAATTAACATGTTTTGCAGTAATTCATTGCCATTCAACAAAGTGCTCCTTCCTTGAAATGTAATTACTAATATTTATACATGAGAAATAATGTTCCTTCTGGAAAAGAAAAATTTGTCTTAAAGATGAATTACCATTAAGGCTAAAAAATACCCCACTGCCAGAGTAACAATTAATTCAGTCAGTTTCTACACTGTGTACAAAAACTAGCTACATAAGAGTGCCAAGTACAAGAGACAAGAGTAGCCTGATAGAACAGAGCAGTTCTAACTCGGTTGAGTACACAGAGACATGGACACCAGCTCCTATGATGAGCAGAAGGCTGGAGACATATTTCAGCGTGAGATGCAGCACAGCCTGATTGCTGCTGTCAATACCTGAGCAACAAAAGACCACAATCACAAGTGGGACCAACTCTTCAATATTACCTGATATAAGTGATATCAGAACTACAGTGATAGTCCTGCTTTTCCAGCAGCATAGGAAAAGAAGTTTGAAGCATGAACTTCCCTTGGGGAGGTCAGGGTGGAAGTGGAAGAAAAGCTTTTTGTAAGTATAAGCTCTTAGCAATATGGGCAGAATGTGGAGGTGTGCATACCTGAACCTATCTCTCCTTCCCTCAAAGCATTTCAGTGCTTCCTGATGACATTTCTCCTGAGCTATTTATTAACACTTGTGACTTCAATAACTGTCCAACAGAGAGAGATAAATGGAGCTATAATGGAGCTGATGCTGTATATTTTACCAGAATAAAGTTAATATTATTCCAAAGTAAATAGTATAACATATGATGCATCTTGCAAACTCTAGAGCAATCACTGAGAAAATAAGTTCAAATTACGTAGTATATAAAATAAAAGCATTAATAAACTCTTAAAAATATTTATTCAGGGGCCATTGCTGTGGTGTAGTGGGTAAATCTGCCGCCTGCAGTGCCAGCATCCCATATAGGCACTGGTTCAAGTCCTGGCTGCTCCACTTCCAATCCAGCTCTCTGCTATGGCCTGGGAAAGCAGTGGAAGATGGCCCAAGTCCTTAGGCTCCCGCACCTGCGTGGGAGACCCAGAAGAAACTCCTAGCTCCTGGCTTTGGATTGGCACAGCTCTGGCTGTTGTGACCATCTGGGGAGTGAACCAGTGGGTGGAAAACCTCTCTCTCTCTCTCTGCCTCTCCTTCTCTGTGTAACTCTTTCAAATAAATAAATAACAAATCTTTAAAAAAATATTTATTCAACACAAAATAGGGTAGTAAAGTCACAGAGACAACAAAGACAAGCATAACTGAAGCAAATATTGAATAGAAGATAAAAATTCAATAGTGTAAGTTAGCTAAAAAGGCAGATGTTGTCAGAGGGTCTTTTAAGAAAAAGTGAGATTTAACTATATGAAGTGTTTCCAATAGAAACACATAGATTCAAAAGTACAAGTTAGAAGTTGAAAGTAAAAGGTTAGGAAAAGAAATCCATGTGTGTGTATAGCGAAGAACAATTATAGAAGAGAAGGAGTGGGGCTGGTGCTGTGGAGTAGTAGATAAAGCCTCTGCCTGCAGTGCCAGCATCCCATATAGGCACTGGTTCGAGTCCTGGCTGCACCACTTCCGATCCAGCTCTTTGCTATGGCCTGGAAAAGCAGTAGAAGATGGCCCAAGCACTTGAGCCTCTGCACCCATGTGGGAGATCCAGGAGAAACTCCTGGCTCCTGGTTTTGCATTAGCTCAGCTCTGGCCATTTCAGCCATCTGGGGAGTGAACCAGTGGATGGAAGACCTCTCTCTCTCTCTCTCTCTCTCTCTCTCTCTTTCTCTCTCTTACCTCTGCCTCTCTGTAACTCTGCCTTTAAAATAAACAAATAATTCTTTTTGTTTTTTTTAAAGGAAGAACAGGAGGGCTATATTGTTATAAATTAAGGTTTAAGAGCCTTAAGACAAGAAATATTACTGCTATAGACAAAGAATTATATTTTTCTAATATTAAAGTGTTACTCAAGATATAAATGTTTATGTACATACCCGCAGAATCCAAATATTTGTAAGAAAAGCTGGCAGAATTAAAAATAAAAATTGTAAATTAATTTTTTGATTTATGTATTTGAAAAAGGGAGAGGGAGGGAGTTCTTTCATTCATTGATTCACCACTCAAATTCCCACAACAGCAAGGATCTGGGCCAGCCTGAAGTCAGAAGCCAGAAATGGTATCTGGGTCTCCCATGAGAGTAGCAGGACACCAAGCCATCCAAGTCATCATCTGTTGCCTCTGAGGGTTCCACTAGCAAAAAGCCATAATCAAAAATGGAGCTAGGTCACCAGCTCACATGCTCCGATATGAGATGCACCAAATGCCTCCCCCAGAAATCATTTATAAAACAACAAAAGATATGGGAGACTAGAAAATTATTATCATTCAAACATATATTTTTAAAGACATTTATTTATTTATTTGAAAGAGTTACACACAAAGAGAAGGAGAGGCAGAGAGAGAGAGAGAGAGGTCTTTTATCCACTGGTTCACTCTCTAATTGGCCACAATGGCTGGAGCTGCACCGATCTGAAGCCAGGAGCCAGGAGCTTCTTCCAGGTCTCCCACATGGGTGCAGAGGCCCAAGGACTTGGGCCATCTTCTGCTTTTCCAGGCCTTAGCAGAGAGCTGGATTGGAAGTGGAGCAGCTGGGACTCAAACTGGCGCCCATATGGGAGGCTGGCACTCCAGGCAGTGGCTTTACCCACTATACTACAGCAACGGCCCCTCCCTCAAACTGCTGTATTATAAATATTTTAAATTTTCACATAAAGATTGCAGGATACAAATTCTTTTTTAGATTTATTTATTTGTTTGAAAGGCAGAATTACTGAGACAGAGGGGAAGAGACAAAGAGAGAGGTCTTCCATCTGCTATTTCACTTCCCAGATGGCTGTAATAGCCAGGGCTGAGCCAAGCAGAAGCCAGGAGTTTCTTCTGGGAACAACCACAGGGGTACAGAAGCACAAGCACTTGGGACACCTGCTGCTGCTTTCCCAGACCATTTGCAGAGAGCTGGATTGAAAGTGGAGCAGCTGGGACTCGAACCAGAATCTATATGAGATGTTGATGTTGCCGGAAGCCACATAACCTGCTATACCACAACACCAGCCTTTTTCTCTTTTCCTGGATGGCTACATGAGAGGCCACCAAAAAGTCTGAATAAATTCAAATCATACAAAGCATCTTTTCGGAACAACTAGAATTGAATTAGGCATCCACAGCAGAAGGAAACTGGAAAAAATTTTCCTAGGAATTCAGAAAATAACACATGACTTTAAAAAGTAGTTTAAAGAAGATATCACAAAGGAAATAAAATTTTGAACTGAGTAAACATAAAAATATCTCAGAGTTTATGGAATGCAACTAAAGCAATGCTTTTATGCAGATCTGTACTCTTAAATACCTGTAACAGGGGCTGGCGCCGTGGCTCACTTGGCTAATCCTCTGCCTGCAGCGCCGGCATCCCATATGGGTGCCAGGTTCCAGTCCTGGTTGCTCCTCTTCCAGTCCAGCTCTCTGCTGTGGCCAGGGAGGGCAGTGGAGGATGACCCAAGTGCTTGGGCCCTGTGCCCGCATGGGAGACCAGGAGGAAGCACCTGGCTCTTGGCTTCGAATCAGTGCAAAAAACCTGCCATAGCGGGCATTTGGGGAATGAACCAAAGGAAGGAAGACCTTCCTCTCTGTCTCTCTCTCTCACTGTATATAACTGTACCTGTCAAATAAAAAAAAATACCTGTAACACAAGTTGGGCATTTGGCTTAATAGCTATAAGATGACACTTGGGATGCCACATCCCATGTCTGAGTGTGTGAGTTTGTATGCAGGGTCCAGTCCTGATTCTAGCTTCCTAGTGATGTGCACTCTCAGAGGCTGCAGGGGAGGACTCAGGTGGTGAAGTAACTGCCACCCACGTAGAAGCCCCATATTGCATTCTGGACTTCAGCCTAGTCCAGCACCAGGAGCCTGAGCATTTCAGGAATGAACCAGCATCTTTGGCTCCCAGTCTCTCTCTCTCTCTCTTTCTCTCTCTCTCTCTCTCTCTCTCTCTCTCTCTGTCCCTCCCTCCCTCTCTTCTATTTCTTATATAATTTGAAGTGAAAAAATTTTAAGCAAATAAAATAAATATATTAATGATTTTTTAATTTATTTTTATTTATTTTTTGACAGGCAGAGTGGACAGTGAGAGAGAGACAGAGAGAAAGGTCTTCCTTTTCTGTTGGCTCACCCCCCAATGGCTGCTGCGGCTGGCACCATACTGATCCGAAGCCAGGAGCCAGGTGCTTCTCCTGGTCTTCCATGTGGGTGCAGGGCCCAAACACTTGGGCCATCCTCCACTGCACTCCTGGGCCACAGCAGAGAACTGGACTGATTTTATTTATTTATTTGAGAGTTACAGACAGAGAAAAGAAGAAACAGAGAGAGGTCTTCCATCCGTTGGTTCACTCCCCAAATGGCCGCAGCAGCCAGAGCTGAGCCAATCTGAAACCAGGAGCCAGGTGCAGGGATCCAAGCACTTGGGTCATCCTCCACTGCTTTCCGAGGCCATAGCAGAAGGCTGAATCAGAAGAAGAGCAGTTGGAACGTGAACTGGTGCCCATATGGGATGCTGGTGCTGTAGAGTCAGTCCACTACACCACAACACCAGCCCCCATAAAATAAATATTTCAAAAACCACAATACCTGTATCAGAAAAGAAGGATTCTAATAGGAAAATTTCTGTTTTAAGAAACTAGAAAAAGAAGAGAAAATAAGAAAATACAAATGGTAGGATGGAAATAATAGTGACTCGAGAAGAAAACATAAAATTGAAAACAGAAACATGACAAAGAGACAAAGAGAACCAAGGGGCAGTTTTTTTTGGAATGATAAAGCTGACAACCATTTAGCAAGATAAAAACAGAAAGTAAGAGACAAGATATATAACAAATTCAGGAATAAAAGAGGTAAAGTTATTATTAACCATATTGGAATTAACAATATTGGAATACTATGAAAAGGTTTTGTGTACAAAAATTAGTGTAATGCTAAAGGAAGTAAATGACAAGCTAAAACTAATTTCGAAAATAGGAACTGTAATTTGATCTACTTTCATGAAAACTAATAATGATCTTTTATGGAGAAGAATAATCTACCTATGAATGTAAGAACCCAGGCACTGTTTGTCAATCATAATGGAAATTTTTTTTTTTTTTGACAGGCAGAGTGGACAGTGAGAGAGAGAGAGACAGAGAGAAAGGTCTTCCTTTGCCGTTGGTTCACCCTCCAATGGCCGCCGCGGCCGGCGCGCTGCAGCCGGCGCACCGCGCTGATCCGATGGCAGGAGCCAGGTGCCAGGTTTCCTGGTCTCCCATGGGGTGCAGGGCCCAAGCACCTGGGCCATTTAAAAGAGAAAAGAACAATAAATCATAGTTGTACATACTGGGGGTAATGGCAGATACTGGGAGAGGATACTCCAACGGAAAGAACTTGTACTTCAAATCACTCTAAGCTTTTTTGAGTTTTAATGACTAAAATCGGAATCTCCTCCTCTCATGCCCCCCTTTCATTATAGTGTTTATCCCATTTAGTACTGATATTACCTGGTGATTTATTTGTATCCATCACCTGACAACCTGTTTTTGAGGATACAATGTTTTCATCATTGTTATATCCCTAGTGTCGAGCACATAGCTAAGGCTCACCAATTATTGGCTTGAATGAACAAATAAGTGAACAAATAAATAAATCATTGAACAAACAAATATGGGACAGGATTTTTTGTCCATAACTTAAATTAACTAGATGAATGAAAAGGAACCAATAAGGAATAATTTCAATGCCTGCATGTTAACCTCCTGGGAGGTTTTTATGAAATCAACCTGGGAAGACAATAAGATGGTGAATCCAGTCATCTATCTCCCTGGTCTTATAGGCTGTGACTACAAGCCTTGCATCTGAGCTCCTGATGACTCCAGGAGCAGGCCTGGTGTCATTGAATCATGAATGCTGGTCTAATGGGCTGGAGCAACAGCCAAGGTTCTGTCACTTCATACAGCTGTTACAACAGAGTCCCTTATCAAAACAGAAGTGGAGCCGCTGCTTTTCAACTGACTGTGGAACTCAAAAATCCATTAGACCAAAAGTTGGTGCCATTCCCCTGCCTTTTTAGAACTCTGAACACTGTTTGAAATGCAACCGGCAGCAGAGCCACACCTGCTGCTACTCCTGACTCCTGTCTTTCCTGGCAAACCACTCTAGCAGGCTGTTGGTGTGCAGCCCTGGCCTTTGCTTGTGATTGCATGGCACTGAGTTAATCAAATCACTGATGCTAAGCCTCCATATCATCTGCAGAAAAAGGGAAAAAAGTATGTGATTCTACTCTGATTTCTCCTGAAAACATGCATTTGTGAGTAAACGACAAACTAACTTGTCTTTCTATCACATTACTAATTTGTTTTATATCACATTAACATGGAAATATTAATTAATATGTAGGGAGAAGCTAATGCAGGCAGGTTGACTAGAGAAAAATCAATTTTTATTTATAATAATGTAGACATAGTGGCACAGTTTTGAAACTTGAGGCTCAAGAAATATTTTGCCAGCTGGCACCACGGCTCACTATGCTAATCCTCCGCCTGTGGCGCCAGCACCCTGGGTTCTAGTGCCAGTTGGGGCGCTGGATTCTGTCCCGGTTGCTCCTCTTCCAGGCCAGCTCTCTGCTGTGGCAGGTAGTGCAGTGGAGGATGGCCCAAGTGCTTGGGTCCTGCACCCGCATGGGAGACCAGGAAGAAGTACCTGGCTTCTGGTTTCGGATGGGCGCAGCACCGGCCATAGTGGTCATCTGGGGAATGAACCAATGGAAGGAAGACCTTTCTCTCTGTCTCTCTCTCTCACTGTCTAACTCTGCCTGTCAAAAAAAAATCTTAAAAAAGCTTTCTGATTAATTTTTTTCATTTAATATGTGAACATAGAAATTAAAGACTGAGACACTACTAAGTAAACGGAATATTTGTAAATGAGAGGATAATTCCAATGTTTGTAGAAAAGGGATTAAAAGATAAGTTTATTTTCATGAAAAAGCTTTGAATGTTTAGGGGTCAGGGTTGTGGCATAGCAGGTAAAGCTGCCACTTGTAATGTGAGCATCTCATAATGGAGTGCCAGTTCCAGTACCAGTTACTGCACTCTGATCCCACTTCTGAACCAGCTCCCTGCTAATGTACATAGGAAATCAGTAGAAAATGGCCCAAGCACTTGGGCTCCTGACACCCATGTGGGAGAACAAATGAAATCCCTGGCTCTTGGATTCAGCCTTACAAAGCCCTGATCATTCTAGTCATTTGGAGAGTGAATCACTGAATAGAAGATTCTCTCTCTCTCTCTCTTTCTCTCTTCCTCCCTTCCCTCCATCTGACTTTCAAATAAAATGAAAATAAGCATATTTTTAAAATATAAAATACAAACAATGTTTTAATGCCATAATGCTTAAAGTCAATTGCAACCACTCATTATATACCATTTCTTCCATGTATTTAATCTCTCTTATCTCTGGGGCTGGTGCTGTAGCACAGTGAGATAAAGCCTTGATCTGTTGTGCTGCCATCCCATATGGAGGTCCATTCGAGTTCTGACTGCTCCACTTCTGATCCAGCTCTCTGCTATGGCCTGGGAAAACAGTAGAAGATGGTCCAAATCCTTGGGCCCCTGCACCCATGTGGGAGACCCGGAAGAAGCTCCTGGTTCCTAGCATCGGATCGATTCATCTCTGGCCACTGTGGCCACTTTGGGAATGAACAAGCAGATGGAAGACCTCTATTTCTCTCTCTAACTCTGTCTTGTAAACAAATAAGAATTAACATTTAAAAAAAAAAAGCTTTTTTATCTCTATCCAAAATAGACAAGATAAGGTCCCAAAGGTTACCTAATGTGTTATACACAGCATTACTTCTGAATAAGAAGTGGTTCACTGTTTGCCCTCATTATTTTTCTGAGGATACCAACTGACCACTAGTTCATGTTTCCCTAGGAGTCAGAAGGATCTGTGGTTTATGTCCCTTTTACATTAAACATGTCCTTAGACTTCACAGAGCCAATAGAATACTGTCCTATCCTCTTAACACAGTCCTCACGACCCATTATGTCTGGCTTAAGTCTGAGTTTGGCATTGTGGCATAGAGGGTTAAGCCATGGCCTGCAAAGCCAGCTTCTCATATGGGTGTTTCAATAAGTCCTGGATGCTCCACTTCCCACCCAGCTCTCTGGGAAAAGCAGTGGAAGTTGGATCTGGTATTTGGGCCCCTGTTACCCACATGGGAGACCTGAATGAAGCTCCTGGCTCCTGGCTTCACCCAGCCACTACTGCCAACTGGGGAGCAAACCAGTGGGTGGAAATTCTCTCTCCCACTCTCCCACACATGTAATTCTGCCTTTCAAATACATAAATAAAATCTTAAAAAAAAATCTGACCTAAGTCGCATGTATCCTTTGCAAAATATTGCCTTTCAGATCCTGAACTTTTCACTATTACTCACTCTCTTTCAAATCTCTAAGACTACTCTGAATTTCTGTGCAAAACTGTAACTGTTTTCCATACTTTGATGGTGTGAGAAAGTAATGTTTGAGAGCATAATTTTTGTTCTTGAATTCTCACCTCCTCTGTGAAGTCCCCTCCACCTCAGATCCCTTCAGAATTAACACTGATTTCATTGTGTCTTCCAAAAACACTTGGTTTATTCCTTTTTACAGTAAAACAAAATGTATATAATTATTCCCTGATTTTTCTTGTCCCTTACTAAGGGAGAAAAATACTTTGCACCAGGTTGATGTCAGTTTGGCCTGTTATTGGTCTGTACAGTGAAATCTGATTGGAATTGGCATGTGTCTCTTCCAGAAAGAAAATTCGAGCCAGAGAATTCCCTTTAGCTTTGGTTCCATAGTGAAAATGATATGGAAAAGAACCACAACCAGCTGTGTAGATGGCCTAGTCATGATAAACCACTCAGATTTGGGGGTGATGTTAGGACCAACATTATCCTTAGTGATCTAAGTATTAACAATATGCTTACAAAATTCTTACAAAATCAGAAACTGCTATTTACCTTTTTTTAATTTCAGTGCCTAGCACTTTGCTTGATTCATAGACACACAGAATCTTTTTTGTCTGACTAGACAACTTTTAAAAGAAATAAAGCTATAAAACTATTCCAATTATTATTATTCTGCTCAACTGTGTGGAGTTATCTTTCACTATATCAGAAATGTTGCTTACTCCGTATTCACATATGTAAGTATTTTGATCAACTGGCTTGTTGGGTTAATGATTTGATCATTCCTTGAAGAGATAGTGATTGAACCTAACGGGGATCAAAGCCACTGATGTTGCCTGAATTTAGATTAGATAAGTACTGCACCTCTCTAGGGTGTCTCACCATTTTGTTTATGGAGTGTGAAATATACAGCCTTGTGCTGCTTCTGCAACCTTCATCCATGCATAGCAACAATATACTGTATGCACCATTTCTGCTAACCTTGGCAAATTAGCAGAGGTATTTGGGTAATCAGGCAGTTGAGTGTTTGTGTAGTTTATCACTTTTTATGAAAAAAGAAATGCGTTAAGGAGGATTAAGCAGAAGAATAACTATCATTGGCTTATATTTAGAATATTGCTGTAGTAAAATTAGAAAAAAATAAAAGTGAAGCTAAGCGCTTCATTAAAAAATATTGGATTTCATTAGTAAGGTGACAGGACAAAATCAAAACTATGCAGCTCATTTCTTCTTTTCTTCTTGGTGAGGGAAAATGAAAAAAAAAAATGTTTTATTTTTATCTTTTTTATTTGAAGACACCAGTCCACCTTTAATTCCGTGTGAGTAGCTATCAGTATTTTTTTTTTTCAGCTAAGATTGCAGTCCTTAGAGAACAGTGTTGACAGCTTTGAGCTGACAAAGAATCATTATAATCAGTGCTGAAGATATGAAGTCACAATGAGAAAGAATTCTTGTTTAGAGTAGCAGGGACCACACACTGTGAGAGTTTGCATTAGAAACTCAGCAGGTGTAGTATGCAAAACTGAATCACAGTAGTGGATTTAAAGAACTTAGGATATGAAAAGGTCACTTTTGTTCAAATACCTGTGTACTGTGTTAACATTAAGAAATAGAATGTTTCTTTCTAACTTTGCAGAAGAATTTGAGGGCTAGATACATAAAACATGGATTAGAAATATAATAGATGTCAACATGTAAGCTATAAAGAAAGCATGAGGCCGGTGCCCCGGCTCAATAGGCTAATTCTCCGCCTTGCACCTTGCGGCGCTAGCACACCGGCGCTAGAACCGGGTTCTAGTCCCCGTTGGGGCACCGGATTCTGTCCCAGTTGCCCCTCTTCCAGGCCAGCTCTCTGCTGTGGCCAGGGAGTGAGTGGAGGATGGCCCAAGTGCTTGGGCCCTGCACCCCATGGGAGACCAGGAGAAACACCTGGCTCCTGCCATCGGATCAGCACTGTGTGCCAGCTGCAGTGCCCACGGCCATTGGAGGGTGAACCAACAGCAAAGGAAGACCTTTTTCCCTGTCTCTCTCTCTCACTGTCTACTCTGCCTGTCAAAAAAAAAAAAAAAGAAAGAAAGAAATTATAAATTGTACATATCATAAATATGCATAAAAATAAAATCTCCTAAATGTTCTTCAATTGTAAGAGTGAATGGACCTTTAGAGATGAAGGTATGATAAAAGTATCAGGGGCTGGTGCTGGGTACAGTGGGTTAAAGCCCCAGCCTGAAGTGCCAGCATCCCATATGGGCATTGATTCTAGTCCTGGCTGCTCCATTTCCAATCCAGCTCTCTGCTGATGCACCTGGGAAAGCAGTAGAAGATGGCCTACGTCCTTGGGCCCTTGCATCCATATGGGAGACCCAGAGGAAGCTCCTGGCTCCTGGCTTTGGATTGGTGGAACTCCCACCTTTGAGGCCATTTAGGGAATGAACTTGTGGATGGAAGACCTCTCTCTCTCTCTCTCTCTCTCTCTCTCTCTCTCTCTCTGTAACTCTGTCTTTCAAATAAATAAAACAAATCTTTTAATAAAGAAAAAAAGAAAGGAAGGAAGGAAGGAAGGAAGGAAGGAAGAAAGAAAGAAAGAAAGAAAGAAAGAAAGAAAGAAAGAAAGAAAGAAAGAAAGAAAGAGAAAGAAAGAAAGAGAAAGAAAGGAAGGAGGGAAGGAAGGAGGGAAGGTGAGAGGGAGGAGAGAGGGAGGGAGGAAGGAAACATGTGAAAGAGCAGGTAAAATGATGTTCACTGCAACCACTATGGAGCATCAAATATAATGAAGTAATTTCTTTTTTTTTTTTTACAGGCAGAGTGGACAGTGAGAGAGAGACAGAGAGAAAGGTCTTCCTTTTGCCCTTGGTTCACCCTCCAATGGCCGCCACGGCCGGCGCACTGCGGCCGGCGCACCGCGCTCGTCCGATGGCAGGAGCCAGGAGCCAGGTGCTTTTCCTGGTCTCCCATGGGGTGCAGGGCCCAAGCACTTGGGCCATCCTCCACTGCACTCCCGGGTCACAGCAGAGAGCTGGCCTGGAAGAGGGGCAACCGGGACAGAATCCGGTGCCCAGACCGGGACTAGAACCCGGTGTGCCGGCGCCGCAAGGTGGAGGATTAGCCTGTTGAGCCACGGCGCCGGCCAATGAAGTAATTTCAATCTTACACTTCGTACGTGAGACGGGAAAGTGTTTTTCAAAGAAAATTTTATCAGTTGTGCCTAAAAAAAATTAACTAGGTAAAATTTTATTCTTAGAACCGTTCATTCATTTCTGCTATGAACTTGTTTGATATCTTAGCAATATTTCTCTTCCTTGTATTTCATTCATTTATTCTCCATTGATATTTTGTATGAAATCTGTTCTATCCAGGCAGAAGAGAATAATAGTGGTATAAAACATGATCCCTGTTTTTGAGGAATTCACAGACTAATGGAAAAGATGAGTACCTAGACACAGAGCAGTGCCATTAGAGACACAGGAAACACAAGGAAGAAAGCACACAGCTCTACCTGAGCCTACAAGGATTGAGAGATGCTGGCCTATAAGTTCAGTTGTCTTATATCTATACCTGCTCATCTAGTAAATGAATGCGTTACTTCCAGCAAAAAGAACATCACAAAAAAAGCAGAGAAAACAATGGGAGCAGCTTGCTGAGAGTAGCTTCCAGAGTGCTTTTAAGAACTGGCTGAACAAGAGGAAAGAAATATGGACAGAATTCAGATAAGTATATAATTTGAATTTTGTCTTTTTTAATAGTTGTAGAAGGAGATTAAACAGGTAGGCAATACTAACAGATTTGCAAGAATTTTCAGAGGAAATTGAAAACTGAAGGAAAAAAAATCACTTAAAACTTTGGGACACTTGCAGCCTGGGTTCATACCCAACTTTGCTTCTGATTCTAGCTTCCTGTTACTGCGCACCTTGGGAGGCAGCAGATGATGGCTCCAGGGTTTAAGCGTCTGTCACTTAGGTGTGAGACCTAGACTGAGTTCCAGGCTCTTGGCTGCAACCTTGCCCAGTTCTGGCCATTGAGGGCTTTAGGAGAGTGAATCAGGGAATGGAATTTCTCTCTCTCTCTCCCTCTCTCTCTCTCTGTCCCACTTTTGTTCTCACTATAGCTTTTGCTCTCATTCTCTCAATCTCATTCTCATTCTCTCTTTGTCTCTATCGCCCCGAATTTCAAATAAAATAAAAACAAATAAAAATTATGTATATAAAAATTGGGCTTAAAAAGTTTGGCTTCACTTACCCAGAATTAATGTCAAGGTGTCATTCAATCATTAAGTAAAAATTTAACCCAGTTATAAGAGGCTCCAGTGGACAAATGATAACTAGAAATGTTCGAGAGATCACTGTAGTGTTGTGTATATGTATGATTTACTTCTTTTACTTTGAGATAAACCCAAATTCTAATTTAGGCTACATTTCTGCAATTTACAACCATCAGTTGTATACATAACACTGCATTCTCTTCAACCATACTGGATATCAGTCCCTAGGTTAACAATGCAGGCATGTATCAAGATTTGGGCATATATTACTTAATCTAGATAAAATAACTGAAGTAAAATACAATTTGGTAGGGGGAAGATTTAAAAGAAAGAGAAAATGTAAATGTCTCTAATCGTGCTATCAAGTTATTAAGATTTTTAGGACTTTAATAGTATTGAGGAAATTAAAAATAACAGCATAAGCCACAAATGTTTTTCAGTCTTTTCCTTTCTCATAGTTTTCAGTTTAACATAGTTAACATGTCCTAGGACATTCATTCTGAGTGTTAAAGTGAAGAAAATCATCAATTTAGCTCTGATTATATTTTTAGTAATAAAGGCAAATTCTTTTTGCTTAATTGGATATTAATAGTTTATGATATTGGCCGGTACTGCAGCTCAATAGACTAATTCTCCGCCTTGCGGCGCCAGCACACCGGTTGCCCCTCTTCCAGGCCAGCTCTCTGCCGTGGCCAGGGAGTGCAGTGGAGGATGACCCATGTGCTTGGGCCCTGCACCCCATGGGAGACCAGGAGAAGCACCTGGCTCCTGGCTTCGGATTGGCGTGGTGCGCCGGCTGCAGCGGCCATTGGAGGGTGAACCAACAGCAAAGGAAGACCTTTCTCTCTGTCTCTCTCTCTCACTGTCCACTCTGCCTGTCAAAAATAAAAAAAATAAATAAAAAATTTATATCAAAATTAAATTAAAATTATTATAAAGTTCAGCTTGTTGTATTTAGATTTTTAAAAACATATGTAGTCTATGGTTTTATTAAACAATTCTATGATCAGTACATTCAAATCAAAAATAGTTAAGAATATGATGCCCTATTGCTGTTTATCATTTAATATGAATTTTGTATTTTTTAAAAAATGATACTTACACATGCGTCAACAATGATTCTACTATTATATTTCAGTAAAGTATTACAGCCTTAACAAATAATTGGAAAAATAAACCATTACCCTCGTGGTAAAACCCAAAAGAAGAAATACGAAATGTTAGGTTAGGTCATTTTAAATGGTCCTAGATAAATAGCATTTAACACCTTATCATTCACAACATAAGTTTTATATAATTCTTCTTTTTCCACAACTGTTCACACTTCAGAAATAGTAATAAGCTAATAAACACTGATTATTCCTACTTCATTTTACTGAAGTAACCATTGTTATATCTTTATTACTGGTGATGAAAAAATTGTGTAAATTAAAGAACTTGACAAAAGTCACGTAATTGTTGACATCAAAGCAGTAATTCACATCCAAAATTGCTGACTTGAAGAGTCATGCTCTCTAGTACTTGCAAAGTGAGAAGCACATATATTTTCTTCATTTACAAATGAGAAAATAAAAAAGGTAGAGTCAATTAAATTACTAGGTTTAGAATCTAGGCTTTCTGACAGCAATTAAGATACTTTTTATTTCAACTTGGTGGTCCTACTGACTTTTGTGTTGTATATTAGCCTTTCAAGTAAAATATCAATAAAAATTCATGGTATTTTTTACAAAATTATACCGAATCTGATTATAAAATTTTCAGCACAAGTTTTCATAACTATATCACATTTGAAATTTCTATAAATCTTCAGAATGAATCAACATGAAAAATAATTTCCTTTAATCACTGAATAATTAATGATCTACTATTTGTTCATGAAGCCCTATATCAGTAGTATCTGATACTTTAAAAATGTATTTGTTTACTTATCTTTACTTGAAAGAAAGCAAGAGAGATCAGAGACAGAGAGACAGAAGTGCTCCCATCTGCTATTTCTTTCCCAGAAAGTCACATCAGCCAGGACTAGGCCAGCCAGTCCAAACTGGGAGGCAGGGACTTAGTCTAGGTCCCCCATGTGACTGGCAGGTACTTAGCTGCTTAGATCATCATCTGTAGACTCTGAGGGTTTTCATTAGCATTAAGTTGGAGTCAGGAGCCAGGAATAGGACTCTAACCCAGGCACACCAATATGGGAAATGGAATTGAATCAACGTCTTAACTATTAAATCAATTTCTCACTTCTTGATAAATTTGTTAAAAAAAAAAAAAGTACCGTGTTCTGAGAGAAACAAATGAAGTTTTAACCTAGGTGTTAAATTTATGGAAATAAGAAATCACAGCCCAGTAGAGTGAAGAGAGTATTCATGTGAAAATGTGGCCAAGTGAAGAAAGATCAGGCTCCAGGAAGACTGAAAGGGGTGCTCAAGGAGACATCACCAGAGCAACCTGGTGTGGTGAGTTGGAACCCAAGTGGTGTGAAGAAGGTGTCCTTCTCCCCAGACAGTGCATGTCAGAGTCCAAGAACAGCAATGAGGGCATCCATCATTCTGTGGTATTCTGCCAAACGCATAAAACTTAAATCAAATCATGTGGACACATGAGACAAATCCATATTGAAGGCCATTCTAATCTTCTTGCAATCTTAAGAAATATTAAGGTCACAAAAGTCAATGACAGACAGAAAGAGCTGCAAAATGAAGTACAAAGACTGAAGATATATGGCAGCTATAAACATGGCAAATGATTGGATTGTATTAGTTTTTCTCTGCTGTCATAATATATGACTACAAACGTAGTGGCTTAAAATTAGTCAAATGTATTATTTTCTGTAGGTTAAAATTCCAATGCAAATGCCAAGCCAGCTAAAGACTAGGCCTTGGCATGGTACAACCCTTCTGCAAGCTCTAATCTGAGAAGTGGGGGTTGTATGTCCTTGCTCATTCTAGTTGTTAAAAACATTGTTTCCTGTAACAGCCCCTTGTATCTTAGAAGCTGTAACTGGATGTCATCCAAGTCAGATCCTTCTTGCATAACCATCTCTCTTTCTGCCCACAGCTGGAGTGGTCTCTTGGCTTTTAAGGATTTGTGTGATTAAATTTGGCCTATCTACATAATACAGATAGAGTTATCACCCAAAGAGCTCTAACTTTAATCATATTTTTCCACATAAAATCATATTAATAGGTTCTTGGTATTAGAACTGAATATTTTTGTCTTTGGGGTGGGAGAAAATAGCTTTAAAATCACTGGTATTCAGTAACCTCAATCAAATGTATAGTCTCCTGAGAGATCACGTAGATAACACAGTCTTTGATAGGGGACTGGAAAGTACAGACAGTAGGGTATTTTTGTTTTGTTTTGTTTTAATCTTTTTAAAGATTTATTTATTTATTTGAAAGGCAGAGTTATAGAGGCAGAGGCAGAGAGAGAGAGAGTGAGAGAGAGATCTTCCATTTGCTAGTTCACTCCCTAAATGGCCACAACCGCTGGAGCTGGACTGATCTGAAGCCAGGAGCCAGGAGCCTCTTCTGGGTCCCCAACACTGGTGCAGGGGCCCAAGGTGCTTTTCCAGGCCTTAACAGAGAGCTGGATCAGAAGTGGAGCAGCTGGGACCATAACTAGAGCCCATATGGGATGCCAGCACAGCAGGTGGCTATGCCACAGAGCTGGTCCCTACAATTTAATTCTAAAAATGCAATCTTATGGGGGACTGGTACCATGGCTCACGTGGTTAATCCTCCGCCTGCGGCGCCGGCATCCCATATGGGCACTGGTTCTAGTCCCGGCTGCTCCTCTTTCAGTCCAGCTCTCTGCTGTGGCCCAGGAGGGCAGTGGAGGATGGCCCAAGTGCTTGGGCCCTGCACCCACATGGGAGACCAGGGGGAAGCACCTGGCTCCTGGCTTCAGATCGGCACAGCGTGCCAGCCATAGCAGCCATTTTTGGGGTGAACCAATGGAAGGAAGACCTTTCTCTCTGTCTCTCTCTGACTGTCTATAACTCTACCTGTCAAATAAATAAATAAGAAAGAATGAAACCAATAATGAATAAATTCGAATATCTTATTCATAGGCATATATTGATGGATCTCTCTGTAAGATGTTGGGGATATGTGTGTATATTTCTGTATCAAAGCCATAGAAAGGTGATTATATGCTTACCAGTTCTATAAATGTCTACCTTCTGGACTTGGAGAAACTTCTTTTTTTTTTTAAGAATTATTTTTATTTATTTGAAAGACAGAGTTACAGAGAGAGGTAGAGTCAGAGAGAGAGAGAGAAGGAGGTCTTCCATTCCCCTGGTTCACTCCCCAAATGACTGAAAAGGCCAGAGCTGAGCTGATCCGAAGCCAGGAGCCAAGAGCTTCCTCCAGGTCTCCTACGCAGGTGCAGGGGCCTAAGGAATTGGCTGTAGCAAAGAGCTGTATTAGAAGAGGAGCAGCTTGGACTAGAACCGGTGCCCATTTGGGATGCCAGCATTGCAAGCTGGGGCTTTAACCCACTGTACCACGGCACCGGCCCTGAAGTGGTCCTCTTAACTGCTTTGAATCAGTAGCAAAAAAAAAAAAAAATTGATAAAACTTCTAATGCTATCCATTGCGAACAGATAAATGATTTAAACAATTTGTTTCCCAGATGCTAATTTGAATCTTAATTTCCACTTAAGCAAAATATATAAATCATTCTTTTAGAAATTTGCTAATATTCACTGCCTACTTTAAATTTTAAATATTTTATAATGGATGTTAGTCTGGTAATAATTTCAAAGGGCACATTAGAATCAGAGAAAAATAAAAGAAATATAAATTGCAAAGATATTAAACAATTTACTCAACATCATATGGTCAATACACACTTGAACTCATAATGAGGATTGAAGTTTTAACCATCACAATCCACTCCTTTTCCTATTAAATCATAAAATGATGAGGTAAACACTGAGTACAGAAACTACATTCAAATTTTCAATGTAACCAGTATTTAATCTAGTTTAGAAAATGTGTTTTCTTTCTAAATATTCAAACTCTTTGACAAAATTTTCTAGGATAATATCATTGAAATATTCACTGCTGTATATCTTAATTATGTATTTAAATTTTTAATATTTATTTTAGAGACAGAGAAAGAGAGACTCCTAGAGGCAAGGAGATTGACAGAGGGAGACAGCTCTGATCTGCTGCGTCGCTCTACAAATAACTTCAAGGGCTGAGGATAGAATGAGGCTAAAACCAGGACCTGGGAACCCAATGGAGATCGTCTCTGCTGCACTAGCAGGAACTGAAGTCAGGAGACTGAGCTGGGAATGGAACCAAAGGACTGTGATGTGGTGGGAAATAGCCTCTTTAATGGCTAGGCTAAATGTCAGTTCAATATCTTTTTTTAAAATCCTGCTCTCTTACTTAATTGCTTTGATGAGGAAGTGGTGAAAGTATTGTTTTTTAAGAGGAAAGAGTGGAAAATCTAGTTATACTTTGCTCATATTTTGTGATTTCTTTTTTAGTTGTTGGGACTACCAGAATTACAATAAGAGAAAAAAGCTTTCTGGCTCCAGGCAATGAACTCATGAATATTTGCTTATGTTGTACTTAAGAATCTTTAATTTTGTGTTACTTCAATGATATTTTTCATAGAAATCATACTCTAGCAACACGCAATAGAGATACACTAATTCACTCTTCTGGGACTCAAGCACCTTTAAAAATTAGGACTCTACTACATTGTTCGTTAATTGATGGATCAAGGAAATAACAGTCTTAGCAAATAAATTCAGGTTGAATTAGTTTCCTTTTTCCCTCTCCCCTTGACCCCTGCATGATATTTTATGAATCAGAACAAGAATTAGAGGTAAGACTTAAGAAAAGGGAAGAAAAAAGTTTTTTTAAGTGACCAAATTGACAACACAGACATGCAAAATAAAAAAATAAAGACAAATACAAACCTAGTAGTGGTGAAAGGGCGACAGAAAAGAATATATGGTTTAGTGTGAGAAGGGAAAACCAATCAAATGTACGACAGAATTGGTACGTATCAGAAGTCACTATAAGGAGATATATATGAAGATACCTGCAGATTATGAATTGACTCCTTTAATTTTTATTTTAGGTGTTGCAGGTAAGCATGGAATTGCTATAAAAAGAGACATTTCCTAAAGCATTCTCCATTTCTTTAATTTGTCATTTTCTCTGCCCTCTATGAAACACACGGATGGCACAATGGACACCTATAGCTAGTTAGTGACACACATGATTACACTTATAGTTCTATTCATGCTTAGTAATGAGCTCAAGATTTTGGTTGTATTTGTCCCTGAAGTCATAACTTAATCATTGTGTAGCAACATTAACATCAAAAATACCATAAAGAAGAGAATTTTTGTTTTGATGAAAATACATTGAATGCTTTGAATAGTCCCAATAACGAACCCAAAAATAATTATTTGAATCAACTATAGTTAATTGAAAAAAAGTTAGAAGTTACTATAGATCTAACCATAGTGATTTTCAGAGATGTTTAAGTTATTGTTCCATTTGAAAGAAAGATAATGGAAATGTAAGGTAATGAATTATGGATACCTTCTAGGCATGCAAGTTGACAAGCAAATTTAATTAGCAGAATTATATTCAAATAAAATATATTATCCTTGGCTCAAAGATAGGAAAAAGAATAAATATGTTTTTAGTCAATGTACTATGTATATAAATTGTTATGTACATAATTTTCTAATATAACTGAACGTATTGATGGCAGCACCAAGTATTGCCTCAATACTGGTGGTAATTACCACCAATCAGCTTCTAAGGGGTTTCTATTTTTTAACAGTAATAGTAGTTGGTGTCTGGTGCATGACAACATTTGCAAAGACTGATCCATGCAGAAATCAACATTTGAATGATTATGTACATTTTGATAATTTGCCAATGAATCCCGCCTTACATCATTTCTTACAGTAGACAATATCATAAAAATCTCTATCATTACTAATCGAAGTATAATCTTTAGACTAATAGCATAAGCATCATATGGGAGTTGATTAGAAATTAAGCATATAAGATTTCAGTCAACTTACTGAAACAGGATCTGTGTTTTAACAGACCCCAGTTGATTTGTTTCCAATTAAAGTTTGAAAAGCATTACTCTAGAGTTTTCTGGGTGAGTATAAATAACAGTTAGCATTCCAGTTATAAAATGCCACTTTTGAAAAATTTGAAGATTGGAATAATGAATCTATGGGAAAACAACTAGAGCATATTGTAAATTGTATGCAACTATGATGGAGTTCAATCTAAAGGAAAAGGTTGATTCTGAAGAAAAAAATGATTCACATAACTGGGGAGGGTTAACATATATACCATATCTGGAAGGTCCTAATTTAGAGGAAACATTGGTAAGGATATTAAATTATTGGTAATCTTCCTGCTATGGAGAATTGATTTGAATACTCAATGTGCTTAGAATCTAACATATGCATATTTATTTGCTAAAATACTAGGAGTACAATTGCAGTATTTATTTGTGACAACAGAAACATTAATATTTAAAGCCATTGTTTGCCTTTGTCTCCTGCTGATAACTGTTTTCCTTAAAAGCACTACAAAAGACATTTTGAACAGATGGTGGCTGGTTTTCTCTATCCTGCATCCCCTCACAACTGCCACCGAGCCTCACCATTCATTAATCTTCCATAGACTTCCAGTAGCACAGCAACTAAATTACACACATGCACACACTGAGGCCAGCATTTCTGTCAGGCTGAAATTAAACTGAAGAGCACTGTGCCAAGTCTTTTAACCAAACTTCACTATAAAACAGTTAGAAAAGCAAACATTTAGCTTGGAGGCTGATCCATGAATGTCCATTCTTAAATGGAGAATTTTGGCAGGTCATTAGATCTTAGACAATCTCTATGGTGTGTCTGAGACATTTTAGGGTGGAATTAAACTCTCAAAACATCTGGTTTGAATTCACCTTGACTCATAAGTGTTTTAAAAGAGAGCCATTTTGTTAATCTTTGAAATGAGCAAAAATATCACAATGATGCTTTCACCGAAACTGTTATCACCTGCTGTTTAGAAGCAAATAAAATAATACTAAATATTCTTTAATTAGTAACTGGAAAATATCTTCCAGGCTACATACTGTCTGTCAAACAAATTGAGTTTTTAGAATTTAGAAATTCTTATTCTAAATACACACATTTAATTTCTAAGGATAAATTATAAAAGACATATTTTAAAACTAATTTTCTATTTTGATGTAATTTCAATTTAGAGACAATTATAAGAATACTGATTCTGTTCTCTTTACTGAAGTCCACCTAATTTTTAAAATTTTATCAAAATTGCTTTATTACTATTTCTGCCTATATATTAAAATATGCACTGAATTTTTAATATTATTTACATAAAGTAGAAACATGCATATATTTCCTAAGATCAAGGACATTGCTTACTGGCCACAATAAAATTTTCAAAATTTGGAAATGTAGTATTTATACAATGCTATTTTTTTTCTTTTATTTAGATTATAAATTTCCAAGGTACAACTTATGGATTACAATGGTTTTCCCCCCTTAGTTTCCCTCTCCCCCCGTCGCCCTCCCCCCTTGCCCACTCCCTCCACCCTTTCGTTCACATCCAGATTCATTTTCACTTCTCTTTGTATACAGGAGATCAATTTAGCATGTGTTAAGTAAAGACTTCGTCCATTTGCCCTCCTATAGTAACACAAAGTGTAATATGCTATTTGGGTACTCGTTCTAGCATTGAATCACATTGTACAGCACATTTTTTATTGGTCTACACTCCATATTCACATGTCGTTTCATCAGTTGTCCAAACAATGTCCTTTACACGTATTTTTTGTCTTGATTGAGGATTTGATCCAGCATCTCACATTGTGTTTTGTTGTCATGTCTCTGGCATCCTTCAGCCTGGAAGAGGCCATTGGTAATGCTATAACTGTAATGACCTTGACATCTTTGTTGATGGCAAGTGACCATTTCTTAGAATGCTCTTTAAGTTGTATAATATTTCATCATAATTAGATTCAAGTTATGATATTTGTGGAAAGGAATATCACATAGTGATGCAAAGTCCTCTTAGTGTATCACATCCAAAGGGACATGAGTTTGATTTGTCCTATTTTGAAAACTTAGATCACTTGGCTGGGGTGGTGCCTCGTGGTTTTCTTTATTATAAAGTTATTATGTTTCACTTTGTAATTAATGCCAGGCATCTTTGAAATGCACTTAAAATGTCATAGAAAATAATAGGAAAATGTCTAACATACAAACAAAACACTGACTTCCTACTTTTATAAAATGTGGGATATAAGAATTTTGTTTTGACAAAAAGTATAATTAATCACACTAAAATAAAAAATACTTTATATTGCAACATATTTTTGATTGTGACTTATTTCAGAAGGTCAAAGGATTAAAACTACAGATGAGAAGCAATGCTTTGAAATTAAGTATAACTTTTTCTAGTGTCATACATTTTTGAACCACATTTAAAAAATACAGACGTATTTTTGAGATAAGATTAAAAATAGACAAATCCTAAAGCAAATTTGTATTATTGTTCTCTTTACAAATTACAACTTAAATTGATTACAGAAAGCTATTGACTGATTTAAATATTAGTATCAAATGCAAATCTGAGATCTTAATTTAAAACAAAAGTGATTACATTTTAGTTTAGTGGAAAATTAACAATAAAAATAATCTGCTTAATTTTTATAATAATAGAGATTTTATAATTATGGAGATTTTATAATTATACAACTTCAAAAGCTTAAGATATTATAAATTGAAATGTCTGCACTGCTTTTTATATATTTTGTTCAAATTAACTATAAATCTGCTAAAAATCATATTACATAGTTGGACAGGTTTTGATTTAAAAATTCAAAATACAATATTTTTATATAAAATAAGCAATATTTTCTGTTGGCATTTAGTGATTCTTCACAGAAAAGAGTGTGAAAGTTGACATTTATCAAGTGTCTACTCTGTATCAGGGTATATATTAAATTTTTTAAATTTTTATTTATTTATTTATTTATTTTTTTTTGACAGAGTGGACAGTGAGAGAGAGAGAGACAGAGAGAAAGGTCTTCCTTTGCCATTGTTTCACTCTCCAATGGCCACCGCGGCTGGCATGCTGCGGTCGGCGCACCACGCTGATCCGGAACCAGGAGCCAGGTGCTTCTCCTGGTCTCCCATGGGGTGCAGGGCCCAAGGACTTGGGCCATCCTCCACTGCACTCCCTGGCCACGGCAGAGAGCTGGCCTGGAAGAGGGGCAACCAGGACAGAATCCGGCTCCCCGACCAAGACTAGAACCCGGTGTGCCGGTGCTTCAAGGCGGAGGATTAGCCTAGTGAGCCTCGGCGCCGGCTAAGAATGTTTTATAACCTGAATATGTTTAAAGGCTAGTCATGGAACAAACTAAATCCACCTGAAACTAAAACAATATGGTTATAATTTTGCCCATAAACTGTGTTCATAATTTGATTTTACCCTGTATGGCTATATTTCAGAGAATTAATGGAATAAACTCAAAGGCGGCTTATAAAATACGGGCCCGGATAGGTGGTTTTTGGGAAAAGTTGATCTGAACTGAGTGCAGAAGTGATTGTGAGGGCAGCTTTTATCAGTCCAGATAGTGGACAGATTCATGGCTACATCTTGGGTGAGGAGGTCCAGAAAAGGATATATGAAAACTGTAATAGCTAACAATGAGAACATAAGTATCTTAGCAATACTTAGGGTAGCAGGAAGTGGAAACGGAACGTTCGCTTAGCTTGAACACTTCTGCAACAGGCTGTGGACAGCCACAGAACAGGTACACTCATCGGGAACCCTGGTGGTGCCTTAATAGGTGCTAACTTAGTAAAATGCCGTGAGAGAAGAATTCATTGCACTCAGCAGTGCTCATCTCCATTCATTCAGTTAGATATTTTTGAGACATTAACACTGGTCAGACACTGTTCTAGGCACGGAAGTACCAGCATTCAATACAACTTCAAAGAAGATATATTACATTTTGATTATTTATTTCAAAGTTCAGAGAGAACCATACAGAACCTGTTCAGATATTGGTGTGTGTCAACATGACTTAATGGCAGATGACTGGCTATGCTTTGATTTAGGAGGAGCCAGCTGTCACAAATGCAAACTGTGAAAATCCTTAAGGACTTCCCAGATTTCCTGAAAGTGCCTATATTCATACAAAGACAGGTAAAAATGGCCAGGTTTTATGCATACCTATGTGGCCAAAAGGTTATCTCTGAGGTTTAGAAACTCCGAATAAAACATCCAAAAAATAAAAATTGGCCTTTCCATAACCCAAATTCACATTAAATTGCTGTGTCAACTAGTCAAACTATACACATTTCTAAGCTGTATTATGCAATAATTTGGAACATCACTCCATGTCTTAGTTTTCTATTGCTGCTGTAACAAATGTCCACAAACTTAATGACTTAGAGAGTTGTAAATTTGTACTCCCAGAGATTTCAATAACTTAACTATGAAATGAGGCATATCAGGTTAAAATCATAATGTCAATAGGGGTGTGTTCCTTTACAACAGTTCCAAAGTAAAATCTGTCTGGCTGCCTTTTCCAGTTTCTAAAAGTCATCCACATTCCTTGGCTAGTGGTCCCCTTCCATCATCCAAGTTTGCAAAAATCCTGTTGGATCCTTCTAACATTGCATCACTCTGAATGCTTTGCCTCGTCTTTCACTTTTGGGGACTCTTATGTACACATTGGACCTACTCAGATAATCCTGGATAATCTTTCTATTTTAAGATCTGGTCATCAGCAACCTTAGTTCTATCTGCTTCCTTAATTAACTTTGCCATGAAACCTAACATATTCATGGGTCCTGAAGATTAGGACACAGACATCTTAATTTTGAGGCTGAGAGCCTTTGCCCTGACTACCATGCAGATGTTGCTTAATTGGTATATAGACAAGGTAATTTGGTAAGAGCATCGGTGTGAAAATTAGATTCTGCCCTAAAAGTAGCAAGTTATTTCTTCTCATTGTATTTCAAATTATTTGCTAGACTTATATTGCTCTAAAAGTTATATTGTCCAAAGAGTCACTTTCAGACATTCCTACAGAATTTTTACATAGGATGAAATCATGTTCAAATGCAGTGAAGCATATGAGATTTATTTATAACAACAGAAAATGTCAACTTTGTCCTTATAATAGTGTTTTAATAAATCTCATGTGGTATATTAATCCATGGTGTACAATTCATATAAAATCTTTTTTTTTGACAGGCAAATAGTTAGACAGTGAGAGAGAGACAGAGAGAAAGGTCTTCCTTCTGTCGGATCATTCCCCAGGTGATGACTACGGCCGGTGCTGCGCCGATCCGAAGGCAGGAGCCAGGGGCTTCTTCCTGGTCTCCTATGAGGGTGCAGGGCCCAAGCACTTGGGCCATCCTCCACTGCCTTACCAGGCCACAGCAGAGAGCTGGACTGGAAGAGGAGCAACGGGGACAGAATCTGGCACCCCGACCGGGATTAGAACCCAGGGTGCCAGTGCCGCAGGCAGAGGATTAGCCTAGTGAACCGCGGCACCAGCTTAAAATATTTTCTTAAAAATTCCATATTCCTAAAACATTCATAAGTCAGACACTGGTTTTGATACCTTATCCTTTAAGAACTATATACAAAGTAAATTTTACTTCCAATATTGTAGGTCTACGCTGTCTCATTACTCAGGCAAAGTCTTAGAATTTAGGAGATGGAGGAAAGAGTTTGTCTATGATCTACTGATTCTTGCTTTCAGCTTTTGCTGAATGACAGCATTTTGGAAATTATTTCTCCACTGTGTTATTTCTTGCTATTTATGTGTTTGCTGGTGCACATGCATACACACACACACACATACTTCACTGATGATCAAGAAGGGAGGAATAGCTGATATACATACAATAATCTCTCAGAGCTCTTGGCTCAGAGCATATGATCAATAACTACTTTTATAATTTATTAAAAGTCTAAGAGACCATGAAATCGATTAATAAATTGATTTTTAGTTTAGTGAGAAGAGAATCTATTAAAATGTATGTCTTTGATGCAAGATAAACCTGGACTTAAATCCTAGCTCTGCTTCTTATGGATCATAATTGCCCAGGCCCCTCCCATTCCACTGTGTACTGCTACCCATCAGGAAACCCCAGTGCAGCTCAGTACACATCTTTTGGGAAATGGGCATGGAGGCTAGCATGTGGGAATCAATGAGCCATTGAAACTTCCATCCCTGTGTGGTCTGATTGGAGTAACTTTAAAGTAGCTTTCTCACCTGTATAATGGGAATACTTAAAATTGTAAAGGTTTTTTGAGGGATAAAAGGACTGGCACATGAAAAGTAATTAGTAGATATATAATTCCTGCTCTAAAGTCTCTTTCTTGCTAAAAATTTTTGAATTTTACTTTTTTGTTGTTGTTGTTCCCCAAAACTCCATTAACATTGTCCATACTACTACCAGTCATTCAACTCTGACCTCAAATTTTAAGCCTGTTTTAAGCTGAGAAAATCCATAGATATCAAATTACTTTAATATAAGTGTACTATATTCAAACAGTAGTTGTAAACAGTGCCAAGATATTTCTGATACATTCCTGCTATGAAATTCTTGATTCTGCCTATCTTGCCAACCTAATAGTTTGTGCCTACCTGCCTAATGAAACTTCACGGCTCTCACAGATAAGCTGGGTAGAAAAGACTCAAAGGTGTTCTTATGACAAACGGGCTTTTGAGATCCATAAATGAGATAATACATTTCTTAAAATTGTAAGATTCCTTGGGGCAGTAGTTGACGGCTGTGTACAAACATAGGCTAATTAAATGACTAGTTTGGGGAGGTACAAAGAGTCTGGGAAAAGATCATACCCCATGGAGCTACTATGGTAATTTAAATAGTCAGTAAACAATGTTAATTATTTTATTTTTTATTTAATTAATTTATTTATTTGACAGGTAGAGTTATAGACAGTGAGAGAGAGAGACAGAGAGAGAGGTTTTCCTTCCATTGGTTCACTCCCCAAATGGCCACTATGGCTGGTGTTATACCAATCTGAAGCCAGGAGCCAGGTGCTTCTTCCTGGTGTCCCATGTAAGTGCATGGGCCCAAGCACCTGGGCCATCCTCCACTGCCTTCCCGGGCCACAGCAGAGAGCTGGACTGGAAGAGGAGTAACAGGGACTAGAACCCAGTGCCCATATGGGATACTGTCGCCGCAGGCGGAGGATTAACCGAGTGAGCCATGGCGCAGGCACTAATTTTTTAAAATATATTACAATATGCCTAATAATAAAATATAATATTCAACAAGTTCTTAACACTATACATCTTGGATGTTATTTGTTTATGATGAGGAATGTTGATTGGTCAAAAATGGTAATAATCTAAAATTATTTAATACAAACTGAAATATTTTGTCATTGATCAATTCACTATTATAAATAATGGTGTGTGTGTGTATGTGTGTGTGTGTGGGTGGGTGGGTTTAAAATGTAGTAATTCTTAGAGTGTTTCTTTCAGTTTTTAGATAGCTTAAAGAATAAGCACAACTTTAAAAATCCAATTCAAACATATTTTTTAAATGTTAATCCTAGTTTGTAATAGAATTGTGATGTTTTATTTTGCAGTCAATTCACCATTAAACTGGGAAAAGCAGTGAAAGTTGTATTTTATTCTCTAATTTTCCAATCATTTAATTGTTACAGATGCAGGTTTATACAAACAAGCATCTTGAAAGTACAGACACTTTGGAAAACACCCTGGAACAAGGAGACTTAGCCAGAAATATAAGGAAAAATGCTTTGAGAATGTAATGGAAAGAACTAGTAAAGAGGACAGTGTGATTCAATCTACTTTAAGAATTTTATCTGCAGCCGGCGCCGTGGCTCAACAGGCTAATCCTCCGCCTTGAGGCGCCGGCACACCGGGTTCTAGTCCCGGTCGGGGCACCGGATTCTGTCCCGGTTGCCCCTCTTCCAGGCCAGCCCTCTGCTGTGGCCCAGGAGTGCAGTGGAGGATGGCCCAAGTGCTTGGGCCCTGCACCCCATGGGGAGACCAGGAAAAGCACCTGGCTCCTGGCTCCTGCCATCGGACGAGCGCGGTGCGCCGGCCGCAGTGCGCCGGCCGCGGCGGCCATTGGAGGGTGAACCAACGGCAAAGGAAGACCTTTCTCTCTGTCTCTCTCTCTCACTGTCCACTCTGCCTGTAAAAAAAAAAAAAAAAAAAAAATTTATCTGCATTCCTGGTTTTGAAAGGGTTTAACAGTTCTTTCACCAAGAAAACAATGGCATCACGTGAGAGGAACATAGAAAAAGACAGAAGATGAAAATCATAAATAAAATATCAAACATAGATCACACTGATATTCGTATTACTTTTTAGTTACAGGCATTACACAAGAAAAGATTTCAAGAAAATTTGTATGAATGAAATACAAAGGACTTTTACCTATATTATAAAGTAGATTAGTTTCAGTAGATAGTTGACAGAAAATAAAAATCACAGTATACTAGTTGGAAGAAATTGAAAATCATATATTGCAAACTTATATAGCAACCGGATGACATTATCCTGTTGACAAAAATTAAAAGCGAGAAGCTAATTGTAAACAAGACTAAAATCTGTTTAATTGTGGGAAAATAAAGAAAATTTAAAAGGCAAGTCAGAGCTGCTTAGCACACTGATCACACTCCAGGAGCCCAGTGATTATCACCATCAAGGCATTTTCAAACAGCGCACAGTAATGGAAAACATTGCAGGCAAGTCACAAACTGAGATCAAGCCTGTAAACAAATAGAAATACAACTGGAAGGGAAATGTGTTAGAAAAAGGTTTAAATTATTCAAAAATTTTAGAGGTGGGTAATCAACCTTGGAAATTATTACAGTACAAAGGCATTTGCCAAACAAAGTGGGAATTTTTTATAAAACTTCTTATCTTCATCCCTAAGTATAAAGAAGGGTGTTAAGCTCAGAATGAAAAATTATAAAGCTCATATATATCTGAGAGGGAAGAAGTTATTGCCCCTCCATCTACTTTGTCTTCTCATTCTTTTGGATTTTTCTTTTAAATCAACTGCTACCATCTTGGAAACTGAATGAGCCAATGCACTGTAGAAGGGCATAGTCACTGTATGTTGAAAAGCTACGCCATTTTGTGTCTCCCTTCTCACTTGTTTGCCATCTTCTTGGTACACCAGGTTTCAGAACTGAAGTTATAAGAAGTTGGAACTTGAAGGAACTGGGAGGATATAAAAGAAGGAATCTGCCTGAATGTGAAAGTCCTAATTTTGCTATTGGTAGGGGGATGTAAGAGCACTAACAAGTGATTATTCATTCAGGCAATTTAATTCAAGCTATATTTTTAGAATTCCTATTACATTCCAGATAATGTTGCAAACACTGTGAAAACGAGGGTGAATAGAAGCCCTGCTCCTATGAAGATCATTCCTAAAGAGAGACAAACTGGAACAAGGGAATAAAAGTGAAATAGCTTGAGTAATAAAGGAGATAATGTAGAAGACCTTAACATACAAAAATTTGTCAACTCTAGCCTACATGTGACCTTGGTTTTCATAACTTCTCCTCCTGTCTTCTTGATAACTGCCCAATGAATGGCTGCTAAATCAGGGAACACCCCCTTTCTCTCACCTGCAGTCATCCTCAATCATTACTGAAACTAGAGGAACTTAAGCTGACTGCTCATACTAAAGCTTGATAACATGTCTGCTCTTCTCCTTCAAGTTGAAATATCCCTTTGAAGTCATTCTCACACTGTAACATTATAAAAAATTATTTATTCATAGAAAAACCGAATCGCCAAAAAAATTAGTAATGTAAGATGGAATTCTAGGGCTGGCACTGGGACATAGAGGATGGGCTGCCGCCTGCAGTGCCGGCTTCCCATATGGATGCTGGTTCAAATCCCGGCTGCTCCTCTTTCAATCCAGCTCTCTGCCATGGCCTGGGAAAGCAGTAGAAGATGGCCCAGGTGCTTGAGCACCTGCACCCAAGTGGGAGACCTGGAAGAAGCTCCTGGCTCCTGGCTTCGGATGGATGCAGCTCTGACCATTGTGGCCATCTGGGGAGTGAACCAAAGGATGAAAATCCTCTTTCTGCCTCTGCCTCTAACTCTGCCTCTCTGTAACTCTGCCTTTCAAATAAAACAAGTCTTTTTTTTAAAAAAAAGATGGAATTCTAAAACTATGCATCTGAATCCAGCAAATGAGAAACAAAAGAAAAAAAAATCAGAAGACAAGGGAAAGAAGTAAATCTGTGCAAAAAATGTACATTTGTTGTTATCAAATAAACACCTTAATTAAAAGACAAAGATTGACAGAAAGTTGAAAAAGGCAAGACCCAGCTATATGCTTCTGTAGGAGCGACTTTAAATAAAAGACACAAATTAATTGAAAGTAAATGGATCCATAACATATTTTGCAAATAGTCACTTTTAGTGACTATTATGAGAGATAAAAAAGAATATATATATATATATATATATATATATATATATATATAAAGAATAAGGACCTATTCATCAAGGTAAATTAACAATTACAAATGTGTACCTATCAAATAATAGATCTAAAAATACGTGGGGAAAAATTCACAGGATAAGCATTTTCACAACTTTGACACCCTTCTCTCAGAAACCAACAGAAAAAAGAGATAACTAATAAATATATAAATTGTCTAAAACATGCTACTCACAACCTTTAACTAATATATATTTATAGGACACTATTTGTCTACTGCAGAATACAGATAGTTTTCAGGTAAATGTGTAAGCATGGTTCATTCAACAAAGATACCATATGTTGATTCTTAAAACAAGCCACAGGAAATTTAAAATCATTGTTATTGTACAGATTATATTCTTTTACTGCGCTGGAACATATTAGAAAACAATACCAATAAAGCATATAAGAACATCCTTCCTGCCATGCTTCCTGCAAAAGTTCTGAAATTTAGCAACATACTTCTAACCATGAGTTTAGGAAAAAAAAAAAAAAGGAAATCACATGGAAAATAGAAAATAATGCAAAGTAAAGTATAATACAAATTCAACTATCAAAATTTATGAGCTGCAACTGAAGGAGTGCTCTGAGGACAATGTACAGAATGAAATGACACTATCAATGAGAAATACCTGGGATGGGCTTTGTGAAGCAGTGGGTGAAGTTACTACTTGGGGTGCTCTTATCCCTTGTGAAAATACCTGGTTCAAGTACCCACTGCTCTGTGCTTCTGATCCAGCTTTCTGCTAGTACGCCTGAGGGGCAGCAGAGATGACCCAAGTACTGAAGTTCCAGACACATGTGGGAGACCTGAATGGAGTTCCTATCTCCTGACTTCCACCCAGTCTAGCGCCGGAGCCCTGGATGTTTTGGGCCTTATGGGAATGAATCAACAAATGGCAGATTCTCTCTCTCTCTCTCTCTCTCTCTCGCCCTCTCTCTCTCTCTCTGCCTTTCTAGTACATAAATGAATAAATCTTTGAATAAATTAAAGGAAAAAAGACAAAAGCTTGAGAACTCAATAAGTACTACTTTAGCTCAAAAAAAGCCGTCAACATCAGTAGACAAAACTAAAGTATTTAAGAACAGAATCTAGAAGAACATGAAAGAGACAAAAACAGAAAATGAGCAATATCAATAACTGGTCTTTAAAAAGAGAAAAAAAAACAGGTAAACATCTTCACAGAAGGATTAAAGAGTGGAGGGTGGGAGGAGAGCAACTCAGTAATATCAATATTGAAAGAAGTGTTATTACTACAATATTGTAAATACTTGGAAATGTTAATGATGGAATAGCAAGGAATAAAATGCCCAAACAGATAAAGGTAAAAGATGGTATAATACCCCTATCTATTAAACATACTGAATTCAAAATCTCCTTGACAAAAAAAAAAACAAAAATCAAGAACAATCTCTTAAAACTTGATTTCACAGGTAAATTGCATAAAAATTTTTGTGAAATAAAAAGTGACACCAATCAATTCTTTCACTATGAAGAATGAGAACACCTTCCAATGCCATCCAAAATGTTGACATAAATCTAAATATAAAACTCAACAAGGATTTTGTAAAAAAGCAATAGCATCCTGGCTGCTCCACTTCCAATCCAGCTCTCTGCTGTGGCCTTGGAAGGCAGTAGAGGATGGCCCAAGAAGATCAACAAGGAAACAACAGATTTAGTCAACACTATTGCCCAAATGGATCTAACAGATATCTACAGAGCTTTTAATCCTACACATAAAGAATTTCTATTCTTCTCAGCAGTACATGGAACCTTCTCTAGGATTGATCACATACTAGGGCATAAAGCAAGTCTCAGCAAATTCAAAAGAATTAGAATCATACCATGGAGCTTCTCAGACCACAGTGGAATGAAGGTGGAAATTAGCAACTCAGGAATCCCTAGAGAATATGCAAACACATGGAGACTGAACAACATGCTCCTGAATGAACACTGGGTCATAGAAGAAATCAAAAGAGAAATCAAAAACTTTCTGGAAGTAAATGAGGATAAAAACACAACATATCAAAACTTATGGGATACAGCAAAAGCAGTGTTAAGAGGAAAGTTTATATCAATAGGTGCCTACATCAAGAAACTGGAAAGGCACCAAATAGATGAGCTTTCAATGCATCTCAAGGATCTAGAAAATTTGCAGCAAACTAGACCCAAATCTAGTAGAAAAAGAGAAATAATCAAAATCAGAGAAGAAATCAACAGGATTGAATCCAAAAAAACATTACAAAAAATCAGCCAAATGAGGAGCTGGTTTTTTGAGAAAATAAACAAGATTGACACCCCATTGGCCCAACTAACTAAAAAAAGAAGAGAAAAGACCCAAATCAATAAAATCGAAGATGAAAAAGGAAATGTAACAACAGACACCACAGAAATAAAAAGAATCATCAGATATTACTACAAAGAGTTGTATGCCAGCAAACAGGAAAATCTATCAGAAATGGATAGATTCCTGGACACATGCAATCTACTAAATTGAACCAGGAAGGCATAGAAAACCTAATCAGACCCACAACTGACACAGAAATTGAAACAGTAATAAAGGCCCTCCCAACAAAGAAAAGCCCAGGACCAGATGGATTCACTGCTGAATTCTACCAGACATTTAAAGAAGAACTAACTCCATTTCTTCTCAAACTATTCAGAACAATCTAAAAAAGATGGAATCCTCCCAAATTCTTTCTATGAAGCCAGCATCGCCTTAATCCCTAAGCCAGAGAAAGATGCAGCATGGAAAGAAAATTACAGACCAATATCCCTGATGAACATAGACACAAAATCCTCAATAAAATTCTCGCCAATAGAATACAACAACACATCAGAAAAATCATCCACCCAGACCAAGTGGGGTTTATCCCTGGTATACAGGGATGGTTCAATGTTCGCAAATCAATCAATGTGATACACCACATTAACAAACTGCAGAAGAAAAACCTTATGATTTTCTCAATAGATGCAGAAAAAGCATTTGATAAAATTCAACACCTTTTCAAGATGAAAATGCTAAGCAAATTGGGTATACAAGGAACATTCCTCAATACAATCAAAGCAATTTATGAAAAACCCACGGCCAGCA
The DNA here is from genome assembly GCA_949820135.1 of Sylvilagus floridanus. NCBI lineage: Eukaryota > Metazoa > Chordata > Mammalia > Lagomorpha > Leporidae > Sylvilagus > Sylvilagus floridanus. The sequence continues at coordinate 93,726,198 of OX463230.1, forward strand.
TCCTATTGAATGGGGAAAAGTTGGAAGCATTTCCACTGAGATCTGGTACCAGACAGGGATGCCCACTCTCACTGCTGCTATTGAACATAGTTCTGGAAGTTTTAGCCAGAGCTATCAGGCAAGAAAACGAAATTAAAGGGATACAAATTGGGAAGGAAGAAGTCAAACTATCCCTCTTTGCAGATAACATGATTCTTTATTTAGGGGAACCAAAGAACTCTACTAAGAGACTATTGGAACTCATATAAGAGTTTGGAAAAGTAGCAGGATATAAAATCAATGCACAAAAATCAACAGCCTTTGTATACACAGGCAATGCCAGGGCTGAGGAAGGACTTCTAAGATCAATCCCATTCACAATAGCTACAAAAACAATCAAATACCTTGGAATAAACTTAACCAAGGATGTTAAAAATCTCTACGATGAGAATTACAAAATCTTAAATAAAGAAATAGAAGAGGATACCAAAAAATGGAGAAACCTTCTATACTCATGAATTGGAAGAATCAACATCATCAAAATGTCCATTCTCCCAAAAGCAATTTATAGATTCAATGCGATACCAATCAAGATACCAAAGACATTCTTCTCAGATCTAGGAATGATGTTGAAATTCATATGGAGAAGCAAGAGAACTCGAATAGCTAAAGCAATTTTGAACAACAAAAACAAAGCCGGAGGCATCACAATACCAGATTTCAGGACATACTACAGGGCAATTGTAATCAAAACAGCATGGTGGCCGGCGCCGTAGCTCAACAGGCTAATCCTCCGCCTTGCGGCGCCGGCACACCGGGTTCTAGTCCTGGTCGGGGCACCGGATTCTGTCCCGGTTGCCCCTCTTCCAGGCCAGCCCTCTGCTGTGGTCCGGGAGTGCAGTGGAGGATGGCCCAGGTGCTTGGGTCCTGCACCCCATGGGGAGACCAGGAGAAGCACCTGGCTCCTGGTTCCGGATCAGCGTGGTGCGCCGGCCGCAGCGCGCTGTCCGCGGCAGCCATTGGAGGGTGAACCAACGGCAAAGGAAGACCTTTCTCTCTCTCTCTCTCTCTCACTGTCCACTCTGCCTGTGTAAAAAAAAAACAAAAAACAAAAAACAAAAAAACAGCATGGTACTGGTACAGAAACAGATGGATAGACCAATGGAACAGAACAGAAACACCAGAAATCAACTCAAACATCTACTTATATTTGATCAAGGATCTAAAAGCAATCCCTGGAGTAAGGACAGTCTATTCAATAAATGGTACTGGGAAAACTGGAGTTCCATGTGCAGAAGCATGAAGCAAGACCCCTACCCTTCACCTTACACAAACATTCACTCAACATGGATTAATGACATAAATTTACAACCCGACACCATCAAATTATTAGAGAACATTGGAGAAACCCTGCAAGATATTGGCACTGGCAACGACTTCCTGGAAAAGACCCTGGAGGTGCAGGCAGTCAAAGTCAAAATTAACTATTGGGATTGCATCAAATTGAGAAGTTTCTGTACTTCAAAAGAAACAGTCAGGAGAGTGAAGAGGCAACTGACAGAATGGGAAAAAATATTTGCAAACTATGCTACAGATAAAGCATTAATAACCAGAATCTACAAAGAAATCACGAAACTCCACAACAACAAAACAAACAACCCACTTAAGAGATGGGCCAAGGACCTCAATAGACATTTTTCAAAAGAGGAAATCCAAATGGCCAACAGGCACATGAAAAAATGTTCAAGATCACTAGCAATCAGGGAAATGCAAATCAAAACCACAATGAGGTTTCACCTCACCCCGGTGAGAATGGCTCACATTCAGAAATCCACCAACAATAGATGCTGGCGAGGATGTGGGGAGAAAGGGACACTAACCCACTGTTGGTGGGAATGCAAACTGGTAAAGCCACTATGGATGTCAGTCTGGAGATTCCTCAGACACCTGAATATAACACTACCATACAACCCCAGCCATCCCACTCCTTGGAATTTATTAAATTGGCAAACAAAAAAGCAGTCTGCACCTTAATGTTTATTGCTGCTCAAATTACAATAGCTAAGACCAGGAACCAACCTAAATGCTCAACAACAGTAGACTGGATAAAGAAAGTATGGGACATGTGCTCTATAGAATACTATACAGCAGTAAAAAAAACAATGAAATATTGTCATTTACAACAAAATGGAGAAATCTGAAAAACATTATGCTAAATGAAATAAGCCAGTCCCAAAGGGACAAATATCTTATGTTCTCCCTGTTCGGTGACCACTAACCGAGCACCAAAAAGGAAACCTGTTAAAGTGAAATGGACACTATGAGAAATGGTGACTTGATCCGCCCTTGCTTTGACCGTTGTTGAACAACTTAATACGTTATCCCTCTTAGTATTTTTTTTGTCTGTTCTACTTAATACTATTGGTTGAATTCTGTAATTAATACACAGTTATTCTTAAGTGTTGAAACTTAACTGCAAAGTGATCCCTGTTAAATATAAGAGTGGGAAAAAGAGAGGGAGGAGAGGTACAGTTTGGGACATGCTCAAGCTGACTTGTCCCAAATGGTAGAGTTAGAAACATACCAGGGGATTCCAATTCAATCCCATCAAGGTGGCATGTACCAATGCCATCTCACTAGTCCATTATATCAATTTCTGTTCACAATTGATGATAATGATAGGACTAAGAATCAAGGGGATCACATAAACAAGGCTAGTGTCTGAAAATACTAACTGATAGAATTAAAAAGGGAGAGAACGATCCAACATGGGAAGCTGGATACACAGCAGACTCATAAAATGGCAGATGTCCTAAACAGCACTCTGGCCTCAGAATCAGCCCTTAAGGCTTGCGGATCCGGCTGAAAAGCCCATGAGAGTATTTCAGGCATGGAAAGCCAAGACACTCTGGCAAAAAAAAAAAAAATGACCTGAAGGAAAGATCTCTGCAAGTGAGATCCCAGTGGAAAGAACAGGTCATCAAAGAAGAAGAATAGTACCTTTCTCTGAAGGGAGGAGAGAACTTCCACTTTGACTATGACCTTGTCTAAGTAAGATCAGAGTTGGCAAACTCAAAAGCCTTCCATAGCCTTGACAACTCATGAAAAGAGCCTAGGGAGATTACCGATGCCATAAACAAGAGTGTCAATTTGTTAAGTCAACAACAGGAGTCACTGTGCACTTACTCCTCATGTAGGATCTCCATCCTTAATGTGCTATACATTGTGATTTAATGCTATAACTAGTAGTCAAACAGTGTTTTTCACTTTGTGTTTCTGTGTAGGTGCAAACTGTTGAAATCTTTATTTAATATATACTAAACTGATCTCCTGTATATAAAGAGAATTGAAAATGAATCTAGGCCGGCGCCGTGGCTCAACAGGCTAATCCTCCGCCTTGCGGCGCCGGCACACCAGGTTCTAGTCCCGGTCGGGGCGCCGGATTCTGTCCCGGTTGCCCCTCTTCCAGGCCAGCCCTCTGCTGTGGCCCGGGAGTGCAGTGGAGGATGGCCCAAATGCTTGGGCCCTGCACCCCATGGGAGACCAGGAAAAAGCACCTAGCACCTGGCTCCTGCCATCGGATGAGTGCGGTGCGCCGGCCGCAGCGCGCCGGCCGAGGCAGCCATTGGAGGGTGAACCAATGGCAAAGGAAGACCTTTCTCTCTGTCTCTCTCTCTCACTGTCCACTCTGCCTGTCAAAAAAATAAAAAAAAAAATAATAAAATAAAAAAAAGAAAATGAATCTTGATGTGAATGGAAGGGAAGAGGGAGCGGGAAAGGGGAGGGTTGCGGGTGGGAGGGAAGTTATGGGGGGAAGCCATTGTAATAAAAAGCTCTACTTTGAAAATTTATATTCATTAAATAAAAGTTAAAAAAACTAATATATCATTAGAGTCATCAACACAATGTGATAATGGTGGGATACAAAGGATTTAACATGCCTCAATAGAATTTATATGGAAGCATTAAGAAGGACAAGACATCAGTTTGAAAATAACCCCTAACATAACAATGTCTTCTGTTAAAATTGAGGGAAGAATAAACATCAAGTTGATGGTGATGCATGGGTGGAAAGAAGGTAAAATCATTGATGCATCTCAAAAAATTAATGGAGATATTGTCCCAAAGAAATCAGCAGTTTACAAATGAATAACTCATTTTAAGAAGGATTGAGATAATGTTAAAGATAAAGCCAGCAGCAGCTGTCCATTTGCATCAATTTGAAAGGAAAATTTACTCTTATTTTGGGCTGTCATTGAAAAAAGTCAATAGCATAGACATCTCAATTGGCTTTCATAATTTTTCTTAATTTATTTGCAAGACAGAGAAAGAGAAAGAGGTACATCTCTTATCCTTTAATTCACTCCTCAAATGCTCACAATGGCTGAAGCCAGAAGCAAAAACTCAACATGAGTCTCCCAAGTGAGAGACAAGGACTCTAATACATGTGTCATCACCTTCTGCCTCCCAGGTTGCACATTGGCAAGAAGCTGGAATCAGGAGCAGAAGAAAGAATCAAATTCTTATATGCCATGCAGGCATCCCAAGTTGCTAACCACTAGGCCAAGCTCCCACCCCCAGCTTATGTAATTCTGAATAAAAAATTAACATGGAACAAATTTTTGTTGATAGAAGCCAAAACTGTTGCAACTGGATTGACTGCAAGCAAACAGTAGAGATCTCAATGAATAATTGAGATAAATGGAACCAGGACCCTAATGAATTTCTTATGGAATTGGTACAGGAGATGAAACATTGATTGACTACTGCCATCCTAAAGATAAGGCACAGGCAAAATAATGGCTACCAAGAAGTGGAAGTATCCCAGTGAAAGCAAAAGCGAAAGCTAGTGGGAATTATTTGTGCGTTACTCAAGATACATTTTGTTTATTGGCTTTTTGGAGGACCAAAGAATGATAAAGTCTAATTAGGAGAGTCTTTTAAGAAATTGAGCCACTTACAAAAGAGAAACACAGAGGTAAGCATCCCTTGAGTCCTTCTCCATGTCAGCAAAGAGCAATGTCCCAGCCCATTCCTTCTTTCATGAAAGAAGGCCAATTTTTTGAAAAATTCAATGTTGAATCATTAGAAATCCACCTTACAGTCCTGATTTGGCTCCTTCTGACTTCATTTTATTTCCTAGTGTTAAAAACATCCATACAGGGGAACAAACGTTTGGTCTAGCAGTTGGTATTCCGCAACCCACATCAGAGTTCCTGGATTCAATTTCCAGCTTCAGCTCCCGGCTCCAGCTTGATACTAATGCACCTGAGTGGCCATGGTGATAGGTCAGATAATTAGATTCCTGCCACCCACGTGAGAGACCCAGATTGAGTTCCCAGCCCTTCATTTTGGCCTTAGCCCAGCCTTGGCCCAGTCTCAGCTATTACAGACAGTGTAAGAGTGAATCCACAGATTAAAGTGTCCTCTCTGTCCCTCTCTTTCTTTCAAATACAGAAATATAAATTCCATAAAATCCTGGGACTATCTATTCTTTAAGGATACACTAAATGGCTGGTGTCACCACTTTTTTTTTTTTTTAAGATTTATTTGAAAGGCAAAGTTACAGAAAGGATGAACTAAAATAACAACAATTTCATCACATAGTACACAAAATTTAACCAGAAGTGAATTATACATCAAATTTAAAAGTATACAAATATTTAAGGATAGGAGAATGTTTTTGTAATCTGTGAGAAGGAAATACTTGTCTTACAATAAATATATTTATTTAACCAAATTGTTAGCAACTATTAAGCTTAAAAAGTAAGATGCAGAAAGCACCAATGATAAAAATTAATAACTAGAAATTGTTCAAAATGTAAGGCTTTTTCTTTTCAATAAGCATCTTAAAACAAACGAAAAGGTCAGTAAAAACTGAGAATATTTACAATATGTATATTTGAGAAATAGCTTGTATCTAAAATACATAAAAATAACCACAAAATACCATGCAGTTTGGAAAATAACACTTGCAAAGGGGAAAGATGGATACATACACCATGATGTACTAGGGCACAACTACTACAAAAGCCAAGCAAACAGACTAACAAAGCCAAGCTTTCATGAAGCTGCTGGAACTCAAGTGTATCCCAAGTTAGTATTCAGTTACAATTTAACCAACCATTCTACTCCTGTTTGTTTACCCAAGAAAATGGAAATAGGTATCTACACAATGAATCTTCATAAATGTTTATATCAGCTTCATTTTCAGTAGCTCAAATGTGAAAATCATGTCTATCCACGGGTACAGTAGAGTAATTTACTCAGCACAAAACAGAATGGTTTGCTAATGAACACAACACCATGGGAAATTCTATAAATAATTATATAGGAGTGGGCATTTGACATAGAAGCAAAGAGATTTTTTTGAGCCACTATCCCATGTTTTTAAGTTTATTTTATTTATTTGAAAGATAGTGCAACAGAGAAGGAAAGATGAGGAGAGAGAGAGAGAGAGGGAGAGAGACAGAGACAGAGAGAATCTTCCATTGCTCATCCATTCCACTCCCTAAATGGCTACAACAGATTCTACGCCAGGATGAAGCCAGGAGCCCAGAATTCCAACCAAGTTTCCAAATGGGTGGCAAGGGCTCAAATACTTGTACCATTTTCCATGGTCTTCCAAGTTGTACGAGCAGAGAGCAGTGTTCCAATTGGAGCTCTCAGTACTCAAGCCAGGACTTCAATATGGAATGCTAGTCTCCCAAGCCTCAACTTCACCTGCTGTACCACGACATGGTCCCCAGTATCCCATGTTAGAGTGCCTTGGTTTGAGGCTTGGCTCTCCTGATTCCAGCTTCTCTTCTTTTAGTGCACACTCAAGGAGGCATCAGTGATTGCTCAAGTAGTTTGTTCTCTGTCGCCACATAGGAGTCCTAGGTCCAGGCTTTTGCTTTACCCAGCCCTCCTGTTGCTGGTGTTTGGGAAGAAAATCACTGACTACAGTTAATCAATCAATCTCTCTCTGTCCCTTATCAAATAGATTAAATAAATACATAAATTGCATTTGAAAAAATTAAATAAAAGCTTTAAACATGTGCTTTAGGTCAAGTGAAAGAATATAGGAAATATACATAGTATATGATGTGAATGAATTAATATAAAATTCCATGAAAAGTGAAGCTATCTGTTATAATGAATAGCTGACAGGTGCTTTATTCTGACCAGGAGTATGCAGAAGGATGAAATCTACAGGAGCACAAGAAGACCTTGGGGGCTGACCAAAATGTTGGGTGTTGGACTGTGGTTTCGTGATTGAATACATATTGTGTAACTGGATTCATAAAAGTGTATACTTTGATCTAATTTTTGTATGTAAATTTTAACAAAATAAAATTAACAAAAACATAAACTAAGTGATTATAGAGTTTCCTCCTCATCTGGGTCAGGGATGTAGAGATCCCATATTTTAAGAAATGCATAGGTATACATACAATATAATACAATAATAATCGAGCAGTAAATCCTTTTTAATATCCTGCCCTCCGTAATTCCCCACCTCTTTCTATGAGTCAGAAGTTCAGGTGCCTACCAAATGTTTGGTGAGGAGGGGAAAGGGAGAAGACAAACCAGGTACTAAAGACAAGTTTACAGTTGCCCTCTTCCTAAGTCTGCTTCTTGCCTAAAAGAGGTTGGAGTTGGGAGAAGATGTAATTAAACTTAAATTTGAGATTTTCCTTATGCTAGATTGAAAATATTATTAGTCTTCAATCAATTTTTACATCTAATGTTGCAGTAAGATTTTTAGTATATCCTAGGATGACCAAGAACATCATAGACTTTACCTATATGTTCATTTAGAATAAGGGCAGGAATTAGTTTCACTGAGAAAATTTGCATAATTAGTAGGAAAAAAGAATGAACTATCTATTGGATTTTATTCAAAAGATCTGTTTAATGTAACTGTGACTAAACATTTACTTGTTTAAAAAACAATAGAATGATAATGTGTTAATTGCTTTCAAAAGGTCTTTTGCAGATTATAAAAGCTTCTCCCCCAATTTTCTACAAACCAAAGCAGGAATGTATAAAGTGATAAAAGGGCGATAACTTTCACGCTGTATTCACTAGTAGTAATGACTTGTTGAATCAACTTCACTATGTCTGCAGCTGTCAAAGGAAACTTTTAATGCAAAGGACTATAAAACTGGAGAAAGATAAAGAAATTATAGACGTGAAAGATCAAAGTCATTGAATAAGAGGTTTAGGCTGAATCTGATTAATGAAGGTTTATTTAACCTGTTTGGCCCCCAAATCACTCATTCCAGCTTTTCTGTTTTTTTATGAAATCATGGTCTAACAGCAAAATGTAACACTTACCACATATCAGAAAGTAAAAAACCTAGATCCATCCAGTCTGGATCATTTGAATGATCTTAAACAATTGTTCCATTTCGGTTTCTTCAGACTCTCTGTAGAACCTGGAAATACGTTTTACATCCATAGTCATACGACTGAGAAAAGAGGTCTCAATTATAAGAACCCAGCATAATGAAACAGGGAGATGGTATAGTGAAGTTCCTCAGGTGGGTCCCAGAAGCCAGGAAGGAATAGGAAGTAAATTTTCAACAATCCTACAATTTGGAATTAGATTCTATGAAATTTTTTGAAGTAAGCTCCAAAATGTGTTGTTAAAGGTCTCAGCAAGAACTTTTTTTTTAAAAGATTAATTTTATTTATTTGAAGGACAGATTTATTTTGTTTATTTGACAGAGAGATAGGGGTAGACAGAGAGAAAGAGATCTTACTTATGTTGCTTCACTCTCCAAATGTGCACAACGGTGAGTACTGGGACAGGCCAAAGCGAGGAGCCAGGTCTCCCTTTTGTGTGGCATGGACCCAGGATCTTCAGCCATCTTCCACTGCTGCCTTCCTAAGTGCAGTGGCATGGAGACTAATCAGAAACAGAGCAGCTAGGACTCAAATAAATGCTCACATATGGGATGCTGGAGTTGCAGGCAGCACCTTAACCTACTGCAACACAACAACGGCCCCAGCAGTTATGCTTTGTCAGTTTTTAGTAGTTCAAGTGTCTTCAGGTGGGACATTTGCTGTCTAGTTTACCAGTCTTTAGAACTTCCTTTCACCTTACTCATAGATGCTTTGATATTTACCATCTATGTCTGGTATCTTTGATCTTGGGCTTGGTACACTTGTCACTATCAACTCTGTGTGAACAGAGATTGGGGCTCTCTTGCTCAACACTATGACTTGATCACAATTCCCAGAATATGGTAGGCAATCAACTCATTGTACTCATTTAGCTTTACCCTTCTGCAAGATTATAAACCTGTGCCACAAAAAGCTGACAGTGATTCACAGAGATAATATTGTAAGCCAAATAAGGTATAGAAAAGTGGGAAGAGCTAGATTTTAGGTGCATCTATAAATATGACTCGAAATTTTGAGAAGCTCTCAAGTTCCAATGGAAGCAGTAGCTGAAAACATGCTCTTTAAGTGCTGCAGCTCAACAGTTTTCTCTTATTCTACCTCCAAACAATGAGTTGATCGCCTAGAGTGATATAATATGCCTTTTTGCAGCTACTTCCGGGATATCCCAAAAGTCCAACAATATTTGCAGGCAACATCTTAGCTACATTTGACTTTCTCCAGGGGCCAGCCTCTGAGATCTTACTGCTAACGCACATGCCCAAAGGGATTCATTTAAAACTAACAAAGGAGCTTCAAAAATGGGATAGATTGTTACCCCACACATAAAGCAAGACTTTCGCACCTTTATTAAATTTCTGAAAATTCTTTGAAGCCAAGAGATTATTGCTTTTGATTTTCTCATCATCCACATTATTATGTGAATAATAAATGTTCCACAATTTCTTGGTGCACGTGTGAGGTCACCAATCCTGATATCCAAATCCAATTTGATCTGGGGGTAGGACAATGGCCAAAAAAGAGTACTGTTCATGGAGATACTATTTGCAAAATAACCTCAAGATTTCTTTCGTTTATAGTAGTTAATATACATCCAAATTTTGAGTTCTCATAGAACCAGCAAGTTTCTGTATATAATCTCCTCTTGTGTTTTGTTTAGCCTTTTTTCTTCCTTCATCTTAAGTTACTTCATTCATCCCAAAGACATTAGAAACCAAGAGGTGCAACAAAACTTCCTGTAAGTTTATTTGATTGTAATATTTATATAAATTAAAATGTTATAGAAATGTCATGAATACAACTTGGACTTTATACGGAATTTCTAGTTTTATTATTCTACTTGACTGAATTTACAAATTTCTGATTGAAGACTTTTATAACTAAAATTAAATAGATGACATTTGTTACCTGAGAATGGCTAAAAATGTCATTATCTTTTTCATCCTGGCTATTAAATTTTCTTCTCAGATCCTTCTTGGTTTTGTTAAAGATCCTTTTCCAGTATAGAAAAGAGTACTCAGATGGGCAAACAGAGTAATTTCACAGACACTTCTGTTGTTTTGTATACAGTAGCCATAATTTTAAGGATGGGGAAAATTGTCAGCACTATCAAAATATTATTGCAAGAAAAAGGGGTTACTACATTTTTAAACCTTTGACTAACATATTCTTCCTTTTTTTATTGCCATAAAAATTGCTGATGTAACCACTATTTCATAGGTAACTTATCCCTCAGTTTGTGTAAAATATCTCAGGTAAATATGTTCAGACTTATGTGCATATAAAACACAAAGAGGCCGGCGCCATGGCTCAATAGGCTAATCCTCCGCCTTGAGGTGCTGGCACACCAGGTTCTAGTCCCAGTTGGGGCGCCGGATTCTGTCCCGGTTGCCCCTCTTCCAGGCCAGCTCTCTGCTGTGACCCAGGAGTGCAGTGGAGGATGGCCCAAGTGCTTGGGCCCTGCACCCCATGGGAGACCAGGATAAGCATCTGGCTCCTGCCTTCAGATCAGCGTGGTGCACCAGCCGCAGCACGCCAGCCGCGCCGGCCATTGGAGTGTGAACCAACGGCAAAAGGAAGACCTTTCTCTCTGTCTCTCTCTCTCACTGTCCACTCTGCCTGTCAAACACACACACACACACACACACACACACACGCAAAGAAAAATCTGTATATTTATAAATGTAGGTACAGCATAGAATTTTTCAACATTAAATAACTAATATTTTCAGCTAACTTATTGTAAAAATATTTTTAATTCTCTTTATCTCAGATGCATACATGGCCAAATTTCTCAGTGTTTCAAATAAAAAGGTAAGTTAGTGTCACCATTTGTCATTTTCAACTATCTATAAATCTGAATTTTGTTCTAATTATTTCTATAGATATTAAATCTATTGCATTAACTTTTGGACTTTCATTGGTGAAATAATTTAGATTAGTTTGCAAGTTCTGAATAGATCCTGAAGAGAAAATGATTATAGAAGTAATGAAATAATTCTTTATTAAAATGCTTCATTTGATTGACATACATGTGTAATATATACAATTTGATGCATTTGAAGATAATATGAGTGTATGGGAAACATGTGGAGACGATCATGTAATTCTTGAACATTCATTCCTATTGTGGGAGACGGCCTTGAAGATAGCCATGTGCTTCTGGTACCGCAAAGAACAATGCCACACCATATTTACACCCTGGGATCCTGGTTGTCTCTGTTACTTATTTCTGGTAGAATGCAGGAGTGATGTGACATAACTTTCCCTTTTAGGTAACAAGATGGCTTGCAGTGTCTGATGGGCTCTTGTAATTGCTGGTAGAAGTTAGCTGCCATGCTCTGTCAAATCATGGAGAGAGAAAAGAGACATACACACACACACACACACAGAGAGAGAGAGAGAGAGAGAGAGAGAGAGAGAGAGAGAGAGAGGAAATAGCATGTAGATAGTAATAACATCCAAGAAACTTGACATCAGGCATGTGAAGTGTTAAGAATTTAAATTATAAGCCAAGCCGAACATTCAGATGACTCCATTCCCAACCTCTAATCAAATTGAACAAGGGATTCCAATTGGCCAAATGTGATGCGAAATTGTAAAACTGCAAAAGCTAAAAATAAGTTGCCTTACATTTTTGTTTTCTTTTGGGGGAGCTGGGATGATATATTTTGCTGACAAGTGATATAGAGTTTTTTGCCAGGAAAAGGGCTAGGTCCATCACAAAAGCCTCGAAGGCACAGCACTGTCTTTGGAGCACAGTGATGGTCCTAAACCAAAGGGCTTTAATGAAAATAAGAGGCTAATTCAAAAAATTAATGGGAAATGGAATTAAAAGATAAATTTACTTTGGTGAGAAAAATTCAGAAATCGAAGCATAATTTTTTCATGATACACATTTTCCATTAAATTATTTAACAATCTTCATAGTAAAGGTTAAAAGGAGAGGAGTAAATTGCTATTGGAAGCTGAAACAAAAGGAGACACATGTTATGTAGTGATACAAAGATTTGGCAAAATTCTGGAAAATAGAAATATCCTTAGTAAACTAGAGTAATTAGCCAACGACATTTTCACTCGGAGTGTAGAAAGTGCTAGCTAACTTTTTTAACTGCCATGATAAGGGCTGTCTAGAGAAACATGAACTATAACAAAGGATCTGCTCGTTTTCAAGTCAAAACCAGAGAAAGCATTTCTGAGTCAGACTTCTGGGTTCAAATTAAATGCCTTGAAATCATGTTTCACATCTCCAGAAGGAATTCTTACATAAGAAATGATGTCAGCTCGCAGGACCTCTGTTAAGACCTCAAAATCTTTTTTAACAGTACATAGCATGTTTAAGAAGTGTTGTAGACTAGAAGAGCTATATGTACACTGTTCTCCTTCTTGTATGAAAACGAAAGTGTTCTTGCTCAAGACTTATTGTGTGCATGGTACATTTATGGAATGCAGATATCTTTGTTTCACAATTATCAGGTTGTAAGTGTTCATACTTAAGGAATCACACCTGAGAAATTATACCAGAAGAATATAACACACACTTTGAACTACTTAGATTATGAATGCCCAGTGGAATCTGATCACGAATAGGATAAGCAGTTGGGACTGAGTACATTTTGAAAGTAGGAAGAATATAAATTATTTGTAGCCAAGGGTGGCTGCGAAAGCTTTGCTAATCTTCTCTCTGAGGCAGAGTATGGGCTGAGCCTGTTTATGCCTTAGCCGATAAAACCTAGAGGCAGTGATGATGTATCCTTTCCTGGTTTATATCTGCAAGAGAACTGACAACTTCCGCTTCTTCCTTATAGAAAGCAGGTCCAATACCTTAAGATGCCCATTCTCCAAAGGCTAACCTGCCACATGACAAGAGAGAGACTGCATGAGAACGGAGATATCAGGCTTGAGTGAAGGCTTCTTGGGCCTCCCAGCTAATACAACTAAAACCCTAAGTTGAGACCCTAGAAGTGTGTACCCCTAGGTGACTCATATCCCCCTTCCAACTTATTCTCCAGATGCTTTGGACAGAGACAAACCACCCCTCTATGCTTTTTTTTTGAATTCTTGGAAAAAATCAAATGGAAGTTCCTTTAGGTAGGTGAAAAACTCTATTTCCTCAATTGTCTAGTAGGCAAGACAAAGACAATTCTACTTAAAGCTTATTTTCTGGCAGTGGGCAGATTGATCTCATGTAAATGGGAAATAAATACACATTTTGATTGCAATTTTCTGGAAAGTGGAGATTTACCCTGGGAATTGTTCCAATGACAAGTGCTAGGAAAAGTGAGTAAGGAAAAGGCTATGACAGCGGTTGGATAAGTGGTAGGTGTGGACGTTCTGAGGAGGCACTGTCTGAGAGGTAAGGAAGGATGGCCCTAAATAGAACTTTGGTCAACATGGGAATTTATTCAGAGGCATGCCCTGCATTTTGTTGTAAGTATTTCAAGTGAATAGTCTGCACGGTTTTAACTTTAATAAATCATAATAAAATATATATTATATAGTATAATCCTATCAAAAATGACACATAAATATATTTCTCCAAGAGAAAGGAAACTGGAACCGTATCCCTTCTACCAGTTGTATTTTATCCTAGATTTTCTTCATTTTGGTAAATACAACAAACCATCTCATTTTAAAATAATTATTCCCAACCACTCTAAAACAAAAAAGTAACAATAAAAAAGAAAGAACAACTAAATCACATCTGTTTCCTATAATTTCTTTAATTATTACAACTTGATTAGATTTTCACATTAATAATTGCTCCTAAATAGAGATATTTTCTCTAGCAATAGTGGATGGAAAAGCACCATATTTATTTCTGTCATGTTTTATGTTTCTTGGCTTTGCTTAGAGCTCTTGGTACTGTGCAAGTGTATTATGTAGGCATGGTTTCTCATGAAACAAAATGGCAAAGAACTGTAAATCAGTATGAAGTAAATGAAGAGTAGCATATTGAAATATGAGAAAGCTCTGCAAGGAACCAGAGATTTCTCAGAATTTTTTTTATTAATCAGAAAGTGCATTCTAGAAAAAATTTAATGAATTGTTTTATGAAGAAGGGAATAGGAATGTCTACCGAGAAGTAAGGAACCACTAAATTCTCAAGAATAGCTGCAGCTTTTTGGTGCCTCCGTCTGCCTGTTCTGCTATAACAGAACACCTAAGACTGGATCATTTATAATAAACAAGAATCTGTCACTGTTACTGAGACTGGCAAGTTCTAGATGGAATCATCTGAAAGTTCTGTGGTTTTGCGCAGGCTGCTGCCAAGTTGCCACCTGTTGTTGCATTCTCTGAGGGAAGGAATGCTGTGACCTCGTATGGACAAGTGAGCCAAGTGCTGTGTGAAGTCTCTTTGATAAGGGGCTTAATTCTATTCATGAGGAAAGAACATTCATGTCCTAATACCTCTTAAAAGCCCCACCTCTTAATCCTACCATATTGGCAACACTTGAATTTTGACACAATCAAACCACATCAGTATGTATAATGGAAATTCAAAGACATGCTTGATTATCTGGATGGATAATTAGAAATATAATAGTAGTCAATGTGATTTGGGGTATTTCTGTAATTGTCATATGTTTGTTTATTTACTGAAAATACACTCTGATCCAGCTAAAAGCTTTCCAATTTTCTGAAGTTCCCCAAAAGCTTATCGTGCAAAAATCATCTGCGTATTCTATCAAATATTAATTAATTTAAAATTATAAAAACCAAATTACAAAATCTTAATAAAATGAAATTAAATCAAAGTACATATCATCTACTGCCATTCCAAATACCATTTGTATTTGACTGATTACAACATGGATTGTTCTGGTCTCTCTGTGTTTTGTTTTACAGAGAATGAACACACTGCTTTCCATATTTTTGCCTTAAAATGTATATAATGTTTTTATATGCATGGTTATTCCTCCTTAGATTATTTATTTATTTATTTATTTTTATTTATTTATTTGACAGGCAGAGTGGACAGTGATAGAGAGAGACATAGGGAGAAAGGTCTTCCTTTGCCGTTGGTTCACCCTCCAATGGCCGCAGCAGCCAGCGCGCTGCGGCCAGCACACCGCGCTGATCTGATGGTAGGAGCCAGGTGCTTCTCCTGGTCTCCCATGGGGTGCAGGGCCCAAGCACTTGGGCCATCAGCAGAGGGCTGGCCTGGAAGAGGGGCAACTGGGACAGAATCCGGCGCCCCGACCGGGACTAGAACGCAGTGTGTTGGTGCCACGGCGCTGGCTCCTCCTTAGATCATAATGGAAGGGAAGAGTATATCCTAGGGGGAATGAGACTTTTTGTGCTATTTGCTACACAAGTTTCATTCGCAATTCAGAAATTCACTGAGAATTACAGGGTATTAAATTAAAGGGATACACTTAATTGACAAGCATTTAATGTGAAATCATAAAGAAAAAATATATTGCTAGAAAAACTTAGATAACAGGAAAATAATCACTTTTCATTACTTAGAGAACAATATAAATATGTATAATTGTTTTGTAATAAGCCACAGAATAAAGAAAATATGGGTTGGCATGAGAAATGTGAATCTTCCATAACAACAGGAAGTAATTTTGATCCACATATTTATTTAACTATGTAGACTTTACATAATTAATAGTGTTTTTAAAAATAAATTAGTTGTGGGCTGGCGCCATGGCTCACTTGGTTAATCCTCTGCCTGTGGCACCAGCATCCAATATCGACGCCAGATTCTAGTCCTGGTTGCTCCCCTTCCAGTCCAGCTCTCTGCTGTGGACTGGGAAGGCAGTAGAGGTTGGCCCAAGTGCTTGGGCCCTGCACCCACCTGGGAGGCCAGGGGGAAGCACCTGGCTCCTGGCTTCGGATCAGCGTAGCTCCGGCCGTAGCGGCCATTTTTGGGGTGAACCAATGGAAGGAAGACCTTTCTCTCTGTCGCTCTCTCACTGTCTAACTCTGTCAAATAAAAACAAATTAGGCTAATCCTCCGCCTTGAGGTGCTGGCACACCAGGTTCTAGTCCCAGTTGGGGCGCCGGATTCTGTCCCGGTTGCCCCTCTTCCAGGCCAACTCTCTGCTGTGGCCCGGGAGTGCAGTGGAGGATGGCCCAAGTGCTTGGGCCCTGCACCCCATGGGAGACCAGGATAAGCATCTGGCTCCTGCCATCGGATGAGTGCGGTGTGCCTGCCGCAGCGTGCCGGCCGTGGCGGCCATTGGAGGGTGAACCAACAGCAAAGGAAGACCTTTCTCTCTGTCTCTCTCTCTCACTGTCCACTCTGACTGTCACAAAAAAAAAAAAAAAAATTAGTTGTGGCCGGCGCTATATAAAGAGGGTTAACACCCTGGCCTGAAATGCTAGCATCCCATATGGGCGTAGGTTCAAGACCCAGCTACTCCACTTTCAATCCAGCTCTCTGCTATGGCATGGTAAAGCAGTAGAAGATGACCCAGGTCCTTGGGCTCCTGCACCCATGTGGGAGACCCAGAGGAAGCTCCTGGCTCCTGGCTTCGGATCCGCACAGCTCCAACTGTTGTGGCCAATTGGGGAGTGAACCAGCGGATGGAAGACATCTCTCTCTCTCTCTCTCTCTCTGCCTCTCCTCTCTCCGTGTAACTCTGACTTCCAAATAAATAGGTAAATCTTAAAAAAAAAATACCAGCAACCCCATCGGTTTTAAAATAAATAAATAAAATAAATTAGTTAACTAACACAGGTTGTTTTTATTTTTTAATGATGTGCATTGAAATTTGATTCAGTTATAAAAGGGCTATAATGATATTTAGTTTTATGAAAAAGCTATGACATTGCTTCTTTGAGATTTTGACTTCATTAATTACCAATTCATAAGTTGTGTCATATGTTCATTAATTAATAGTAGTACAAATACCTATAAATTATATTATTCAAAAATGCAACAAAATATCAACAAGTTCAATGATACGATATGTTTTTTTTCTTTTGAACATCCTTAAGCTTTTGCTATCTGATTATATAATTAATTCCTGATGAATCTATTTGCTGATAATGAAAAATGGTATTTGTAATTATTTGGAAAAGAGAAGCTTTATTCCACAGTCCTAACTCCCCAAAGGAACAATATCTAAACTCCTTTTGGGTAAGTTAGAGTAAACTATGAAGAACTAATTATTTCTAAATCATATTCTTTCACTGTATAGAGGGGAGGAATGAGAAGAAAAATTAAAGCTAACATAACTCTGGCATGGATTCTCTTCTCTCTGAAAATGTAGCTTTGTGAATCACAGAGAATGAGAAAATTATTGTAAAATTCCATGCATGTGCTTGCTTGGTATCTCCCCCTCCTCTTTTTTTTAGCTTATCAAGGTTGGCAAACATAGCAAACATACCAACATAGCTCAAGGAAGAGGGAATTTGTCAATACTTGGCTCTCATTTTACATATAAAGGTGTACTATTGGAGCAGTTAGGGTAATAATGGTAATGAGAATACATTTAGATTAATATTATACCTGCTTCATTCTTTGTATGATACATTCAGCGTTTATAAATATGTTTTCTTAAGGGACCACATTCTCCAATATATTATATTTTATTTATATTTTATCTATATTTTCTGATTTTCATAGACCTGGCTTTCAATAGACCTGGTTTTCAAATGTGTATTCATTAGAAATATTCTTCACAAATAAATAACTGGTCCCATTTCTTGCCAAGACAAGAAACTTAAATGTCAAAAATTTCTATTTAAGTTTTATTTCCTAAATGATGTAAATATTTATCTTTCTGTGTCTACTCTATATTTCTTTTTCCTAGAGCCAAACCAAGTTATTTCAATCCCTCTTGCATATTGTATGCCATCAAATGTTTGAAGGACATGATGTTGTCTGTTGTACTCTAGGCTTAGCATACTCAACTGATTTTATCATTTCTCAAGTGATTTTTTTTGGGTTCCCCACACCACTGTTATAAGCAAACATGCAGCCAGTAAGTAGTTGTTGAACAAAACAAAGACTGAATTCTGTTTTGTATAGGGACAGATAGTTCATTAGAAAGATAAAAACATTCCCTAAGACTTTTAGCCTTTAAAGTGATGTTAGATTAAATGGGTAGTGAGATCTTGCCACTATATTATTCTAACTTCTCTTTGCATATAAACATAACACTGAAGACTTTGAATAGTATTCTTGTAAAAATACAGAGAATTTTTTCATGAGAAGACTATGAAAACATATCAATTATATCTCCTTTCTTGGCCCAATGAATCTGTTATCTTTATAGTAATGTAAATTTTAGAAAGCATTTTTCATACATTATTTCATTAGTTGTAGCAAAATTCCACAGTATTGGGATTTGATTCCAATTCAAATTTCATAGTCTTACTTTAAACAGTATATACAGGTATATATCTTTATATTACCATGCACATAATATATTAACAAAGAATATATTCTCATTTTTTTCAACAATGATGTGAAATATCATAGGTACTGAAATCCAGATGGTAGTTTAGAGAGTTATCTGTTACTGTATGTGATCTCATTTTTAGGCACTTTTTTAAAGAAGGCATTGAAGCATGACATCCCTTTTTTTCTGCCTTTGCCTTCTTTATGGGATATGTACTCAGAGTGCTTAACAGAGCAGTGGCTTGTTCACACGGGAATAGGGAGTTTAATGAATCATACATACTTTATTTGAAAAATATCAATAACCATTCGCTAGTCTATTCTTGCATAAACTGAATAAAAATTCCTATGTAAATGGTGCATAGCTTTTTTTATGAATCATGCTCTATTTTTTAGTACAATGCTAAATCATCTTAAAACGTGTAGTTTTACCTGCCAAGCCTAAGATAAATTTCCATCCGTGATTAAAGACTAGTTCCATTCCCTATAATCCTTGTCAATTATATGAATAGGCAGTAATGGAACACTTTATTTTCTCTGGTTATTAAAACACAAAATAGTAATGCAAATGCACTGTACAATGTCGCCTTACTAGATTGGCAGTGTAATTTATTTAATCAAATTCAGAAGTCATGACAGAGATGCAGGAGTTAGTCTCTTAAAGTCTATGTGGTACAAAATAAAGTTGAGCTACAATATGCCCACAAAAGATCAAACTGCAAATTTTAAGTATTTCAGAGATCTCTCTTATCATAATGGTTACATATAATTTCTAGTGAGAAATGTTCAAATTTTATTTGTAGAGCTATAACTTTTTAATTCCATCTTTGACATAGAGTACCCATATTCATTCTAAAAGGAAAAATCCTTAAAGTCTATGACTATGGTGTTCATTCTTTTAAAAATATTAAGTCATAAAGGATAGAAATGAGTCAGATTTGGATTTATGTTGAATATTAAATACAAAGCATACAGTATTATCACAAGCAAAAGATATGAAATTCCTTGCCATTGGCCAAGGCTATGAAGAAGAACCTGGTGAATCAGATTTCAGTAAAAAAGTGTAGTGTTGCTGGATTTATCTCTATAATACTTATGACCAGTGCTTTGAGTGAAGATTTAATAAAATTAACACTACTTTCCTGATTTGTTTTTTTTTTCTTTTCTTCTTAATCTTCCCTTCAAGATGAAACTCATCAGCACTTGACAAAAACTGCAAATAACAGCCAGATGCAGGAGTTGGTTTTATCTTTTTATGCAAGTATGTGGTGCTAATTAGTGCAAATTGATTAAACTTTAATTGCCTGATCCATGGCTAATTAATATTTATAAGATGAATGAACAGGAAAACCAGACATTTATTAAAACACTTTAATGATTTTTCATATGTTTTGACAAAGCAAAGCAAATAGATGTTATGAGTATGGATGTGCTAGACTAGGGGACTGTATCTGTTGCCTTCTACCTGTGAATGCCCTGAAAGTGTACATTAACTTTTTAACACATAGGCTTAAAATTTTTCTTTCTTTAGATCTCTTTTCAAATTATTTTCACGTGTTTTTGGTATCATTCACCACATCATTTATGATATCACTTACTAAAGTAACTGATATTAACACCATGAATAAAATTATATTTTAGTTTGCTATATACTATATTATATATATACAGAATAGTCCTGTTGTTATGATGAAAACTTGGATTTTGTAAACAACAGGTATATGGTGATATATTTTTAAGATATTAATATTTTGAAAAAACAATAATTAGAAAAAATATCAATGAAGACTCATTTGAATTTTCAAATTATGTAGCTCTGATATTTCCATTTAATTATACTAATGCCTAAAGTTATAATCCAGAATTAATCTTAAATGTGTACAACTAATTTTACACAGTGAAAGAAGTATACATGTTAGATTTTTTAAATATAGTATAGATTTATTTCTATAAAATATTATTTTATTCATGATCAATTAAATAACTTCTATAAATAATGATGAATAGTGATGGAGACTTATTTAGGAGTATAAATGTATATGGCCAGTATCTTGATAATATTTCAGAATGAATTTATATAATATGTTCTCTCTGAAAAGTTTTTCAAAGAAAAATATTTAATAATTGGTAAGATTTTTATATACTTATTATATCCTTCTTTTAACTTCTATGCTTAATGGTCTAACAGATAAACCAAATAATATTTCATATTTTCTTGCATACATACCTCCACACATTTCACTATTTTAAATGGCATTTAGTCTTAAGAAAATGATTGAATTATCTGCCATATGGAGTAGGTAAAAATTCAAAATAGTCAGTTATGTAATTATTATTTATTTTTAAAATTTAAGCTGTAATAAATTCTATGTATTTTCAATTCTCCCATCCTAAGATGATGCAGATTTTATTAAAGTCAAATTAGTAATCATGATGGACTTCTGATGGGTCAGCTTGGTTGACTACAGTCCACAATTATTCAAACAAACATGGTTAGTTGTTGATATTACAGTATTTTACAGAAGTGAATAAAGTCCATAATCACTTGGTTATCGGTGGTTATACTTTAATAACAACAAAATCAAACAGAGAGGGATCCCAGGTAGATGAGGTGCTAGTGTCTCCGAAAATAGTGATCAGAAGGGTTGGAGCTATGGTGCAGTAGGCTAAACATCTGCCAGCAGCACCAGCATCACATATGGGTGCTGGTTCTAGTCCCTACTGCTCCTCTTCCCATCCAGCTCTCTGCTATGGCTTAGGAAAGCAACAGAAGATGGCCCAAGTGCTTTGTACCTGCATGGGAGACCTGGTTGAAGATAATGGCTCCTGGCTTCAGATCTGCTCAGCTCTGGCCCTTGCTGCCATTTGGGAAGACATTTCTCTCAGTACCTCCCTCTCTCTGTGACTTTACCTCCCAAATAAATTAAAAAATCTTAAAAAAAAAAACAAACAGTGATCAGAATCTGCTTCTGAGATACAACTGATAGAGTAGGCCATCCAGATATAGGCCATGTCCCCCTGTTTTTTTCCCATAGGTACTATTTGGAAAAGCACAATTTCATTGCAAGTATTCAGGGCATTCATTTGCTCTACTGGTCTGAAACTTTTGCCTTGGCAATAGTTAAGTCTGATCTCATATCTCTAATCCCTTACCACTCAAGGTGTGGTCTAGTGGTGAGCAAAATAGGCATCACCTTGTTAAAAAGTCAGAACTTTGGGGCTGGTCTTGTGGCATAGATGGTAAAGCTGCAACGCCTGAATCCTATATGGGTACAAATTCATATCTCATCTGCTTCACTTATGACCCATTTCCCTGCTGATGGCCTGGGAAAAGCAACAGAAGATGAACTACCTGCTTGGGCCTTTGCTACCTGCATGGGAGATCTAGCAGGTGGATGATCTCTCTCTCTATGTCTCTCCTCTCTCTGTAACTCTGACTTTCAAATAAATAAATAAATCTAAGGGGAAAAAAAAGCCAGAAGCTCAGGCTCCATCCAATGTCTATTGAAATAGAACGTTTATATTAACACATTCAGGAGGCAATTTGTATACACACCAAAATTTGAGAAACATTCTCCTAACCCACTCTCACACCTAGCAGACATCGCTGCCTACTGCAGTGATGCCACTCATTCAGCTTGTTCAGTTTTGCCTGACCACATGCCTTGTTAACTCGGCTCTGTGTAGTGTGAGAAAGCTGACTCCTGCAAGTATTACGTAGATTAGAAGACTCAGATTAGACCTCACTGAAGAACTTTTCTGATTTTCTTCTTTCCTCAACAAAGGTTCAGAACTGTGTTTACACAAACTCTTACATGTGGGGGGTTTATACAAAACCAAAAAACCAATACAATGATGAAATAATTGTTTGTTCTTTATAATTGTTTATCAAGTAATGTGTTTAAACTAATATTCCACCATAAAGAGGAATAAAAAGAAAAACGATCATGCTAATAATTCAGGAAAAGAATGAGTAAAGTATCACAGCATGAAACAAGGAGAAAGTCAGGCAGAACATCTGACTTTATTTCTTTACAATGCTGCTTTAGTAATTATGCAAGGATTTAATATCCATGTCCTGGATTCCCTTCCCTAACCTAGATTATCTCTAAAATCGCTTCCATGTATGTTCATTACATTTTTAGAAACTGTGAGTATTTTAGGAGAAATATTTTATTTTGACAATGGCTTGATATTTAATTTACTTGTTTTTCTTTACAAATTTAAAACTGTAAAACCTATCTTTGACTTCACAGTTGAATAAGTTAGATGGAACTTTCTCTCCACTTAGCTTGTTCTGAGTAGCATCATTTTAATACTATCTTATTGCATACATTCTTTAAAAGATCTTGTGTACTTCTTCATTTTCAACCTAGAATATAGACATTATTATACTTGGGTTTTTACCTGCTATGCCACAGTGCCGGCTCCAACTTGGTTTTTTATATATATACACATGGAGATGAGCAGTAGATTTGACAACTACTATAACTCTAAGAATGTTCACTTGATTTGCACAGGAAGTATGATTATGATAGGGAATGGAAGGTCCATTCTGGTTATCTAATGCTATAAAAGAAATTGAACAAAAGCATAATTCCCTGAAACAATGCCAAAATTTATTTTGCTCATGAATCTGAAATTTGAACAAGGTCATGTGGGAAGAGTTTAACTTTGTTTCAATTGGCATCAAGTGAAGTAGCTCAAAAGCTAGATTCTCATCTTCTGAATAAGTATATTTGTTATGTTTTTCTGGTGGTTGATACTAGAGGTTGGTTCAACTGGGCTTTGGCTAGACCTTAGCTAGGCAGATACCTGGAATCTCTCTACATTGTCACTCCACATGGCTGAGGCTTTCTCGCACCTCGGTTCCACGTTGACTTGTATGATCTAATCTTAAAAGTCACCAGCATCACTTCATTGCATTCTATCTATGACAATTACAAAGTCCAATCTAACTTCAATGTGAGACTACCTTTCTTGATGGGCAGAAATAAAAAGATACTGAAAGAATATAGAAAAACAGAGACATTCTTGTGGGAAATTTTAACTTCTTTGGCTCAATTTTCATTTCACACTCTAAACATCACAGAGATTTTTAGGAAAAGGTTTAATTTCTTCTGTGTGTTACCCTCAGAAAACTTTCACACACACACACACACACACACACACACACACCTCAAGGAAACTCTACTCAGTAGTCCTCACATTCAGTAATACTAGGGAAGATTTTTATATGAATGGCTCCAAGCCTTTATTCTGGACTTGACCATATGTCTACTTTGATCAATGAGACATAAGCAAGGGAAATGAAAAGAACTTGTGCATTGAGCCTTATCTTCTCTTGCTGCTGTTATCTCTTCTGTCTTATAGGGAGAAAGAAAAGGCCTGGGTAGTGTATCAAAGGATGACAGAGGATATGGAGAAAAAGGTCCCAGACTTTGCTTCTATCCTAGCAGAGGCCCAAATATGAGTGAGCACAGATGGGTACCCAGCCTAAATTGATGACCCACAGAATCATTAGAAAACAAATGACAGTTTCAAGATGCTAAGTTAAACAGTACATTGAAGTGGAGTACATCACATCAGATACTGTGTGACAGAGCAACATGCAAGATGCATAAGAAGACCTCTCTATTGCTGCCATTTAAACATTATTATGGGGTGTTGTATTTTATGGGGTGCAAAGAAACAATCATTAGAAGTAGTTGTCAATCATGGATTTATGGTTCAGGTTTATCTCCTGGGGTCCATGTGTTGGAAAATTGATTACCTGTGTCCCAGTGTTAGGAGGTGGGGATGTTAAGAGGTGATTAAGTTAAGTGGAATTAAATGTGTAAGCCTTGCAGGACTGGGCTGTTGTGAAGTGAGTGGCCTGTTGTGAAGTGAGCCCTGTTCCTCCTGCATGTCGCTGGACATACCTGCTGGTCTTCTGCTTTTCTGCCACGTTAGGACACAACATCCCTGGATCTTAATAACCATAGTATCCTTAAGCAAAAAATCCAGTAAGAGGTATTATAATGATAATATTTTCTCATTTATTAACATAAACTGAGAAACTAGTTTGAAATTATTCTTGTTACCTCTAGGTAGATATTGAGTTAGCTAGAGCACATCATTTAGAAAAACAAACAAATAGAAAACTGAGTAGGATTAAAGCCAGGAATCCCAGAAATCCCAGGAATCAAAGTCATAGACATCCAAAGAAGACAACTGGAAATAACTGAAAGATCCATTTTTTCCTACCTGCAAGATCCATTTTTTCCTACCTGCTAGATATGAGCTATATAAACACATCAGTGGGCATAATTTCGTGGTTTTGTACGAAAGAGCCTTTTTTAAATTTTAAATTTTTTAAAATTTTTTTACTTTTATTTAATGAATATAAATTTCCAAAGTACAGCTTATGGATTACTATGGCTTTTTGCCCCCCATAACTTTCCTCCCATCCACACCCTCCCATCTCCCACTCTCTCTCCCATTCCATTCACATCAAGATTCATTTTCAATTCTCTTTATATACAGGAGATCAGTTTAGTATATATTAAGTAAAGATTTCAACAGTTTGCACCCACACAGAAACATAAAGTATAAAAACTGTTTCAGTACTACTTATAGCATTAATTCACATCGAACAACACATTGAGGACAGAGATCCTACATGAGGAGTAAGTGCACAGTGACTCCCGTTGTTGACTTAACAAATTGACACTCTTGTTTATGGCATCAGTAATCTCCCTAGGCTCTTGTCATGAATTGCCAAGGCTATGGAAACCTTTTGAGTTTGCCAACTCTGATCTTAATTAGACAAGGTCATAGTCAAAGTGGAAGTTCTCTCCTCCCTTCAGAGAAAGGTACCTCCTTCTTTGATGGCCCATTCTTTCCACTGGGATCTCATTTGCAGAGATCTTTCATTTAGTGTTTGTTTTTTATTTATTTATTTATTTTTTGGCTTTCCATGCCTATAATTCTCTCACAGGCTCTTCAGCCAGATCCAAATGCCTTAAGGGTTGATTCTGAGGCCAGAGTGCTATTTAGGACAT
This sequence comes from Sylvilagus floridanus, assembly GCA_949820135.1. Lineage (NCBI taxonomy): Eukaryota > Metazoa > Chordata > Mammalia > Lagomorpha > Leporidae > Sylvilagus > Sylvilagus floridanus. The sequence continues at coordinate 93,751,974 of OX463230.1, forward strand.
CTGCCATTCTATGAGTCTGCTGTGTATCTGGCTTCCCATGTTGGATCGTTCTCTCCCTTTTTAATTCTATCAGTTAGTATTAGCAGATACTAGTTTTGTTTATGTGATCCCTTTGACTCTTAGACCTATCGTTATGATCAATTGTGAACAGAAATTGATCATTTGGACTAGTGAGATGGCATTGGTACATGTCACCTTGATGGGATTGATTTGGAATCCCCAGGCACATTTCTAACTCTACCATTTGGGGCAAGTCCAATTGAGCATGTCCTAAATTGTACATCTTCTCCCTCTCTTATTCCCACTCTTATATTTAACAGAGATCACTTTTCAGTTAAATTTAAACACCTATGATAATTGTGTGTTAATTATAGAGTTCAACTAATAGTATTAAGTAGAACAAAAGAAATACTAAAAGGGATAAAGTATTAAGTTGTACATCAACAGTCAGGACAAGGGCTGATCAAGTCATTGTTTCTCATAGTGTCCATTTCACTTCAACAAGTTTCCTTTTTGGTGCTCGGTTAGTTGTCACTGAACAGGGAGAACATATGATATTTGTCCCTTTAGGACTGGCTTATTTCACTCAGCATGATGTTTCAATCACTATTCTTTTTAAAGCATATTTATTTATTTGCTTGAAAGGCAGAGGTTTGGGGAGGCCAAAACAAGAAGCCTGGAACTTCATCCCAGTCTCCACTGTGGATAGCAGTGGCCCAAGTACTTAAAAATATGTTCCACTGCACCCCCAGTTGCTTTTGCAGACCACTGGATTGGAAGTGAAGCATGTAGAACTGGCTCTCGATGTGGAACGCCAGCATCACATACAATGGCTTAACCTGCTGCATCACAACACAAACCCCAGCAATCTCTATTCTTCTGATTCATGTGTGACCATTCATAATCATTCTATGTATCTTTATTAAAGCAAGTTAGTCATATACAGAGTTTTTCCAAAAATAGCTAGTCAAAGATTTCTCTGGGACAAATTGCCCAGGCTGAGCCAATGAGAGACATCCCTGGGGCTTTTCTCTGAGACAAATAAATAAGACTTTCCATATTTCCATATTGTTGAGCTTGGGACTCAGTAGCCATCCTACAACTTGCATGGAGATAGCTTTATTTTGGCAAGGAGTACAAAGGTCAGCCTACAAAGAGAAGCATGGATACAGAAAGCTGAACAAGCTGAAATTTGGGAAGGAGAAAGGAGAGAAAAGGGAAAAGGCACAGATTGATTTCAGGACCATTAACTGACTCTGATTTCTCAAATCTGTGATCCAAAGAGATCTCTGTTTGGGAAATGCAAGAATGAGTTGGCTCATTACCAAAACAGTATTGGCTCATGGCCACACATGGTTCATACTTAGTTCATGGTTCATACTTAGTGAACTGAATCAAGGAAAGATTCATTTGGTAAGGAAACAGAAACACCACAGAGTTGCCTATTGTATCTGATACTTAGGAAATACATTTCAATTACATTCATATACCAAGTACTCCAAGGTTAGATCACATGCTCAGACAATTTATGGAAGTCCCATTTCACTGAGCTAAAGTTTGCATATCGTGGCCATGCTTCTAATCCATACTATGTCAGTCAGCTTCTTTTCAAATTAGAAAGACAAAGTTTTCCAACAGGTTGCCTAAAACTCAATTCAGAAAAACACACCTGTAAAATCATGCCTGGGACAATTCATGTTTGAATGAAAACTAAGAGAAACAACTTCTGACAGCTCATAAATTGTTATCTCTTTATTGATCACCATTCCCAAGTCTTTTTTGTTGCTGTTTTTTAAAACCTGAATTTTCTGTATGCATCAACTGTCAAGATGTACTGTAGTCACAGCATGCATTAGTCAGCATTTGCTGCACCCAACAAACTACTCAAATTCTCAGTGACTTGTGATGGCAAACATTTGTCTCTTGTTCATGTCACATTAGTGCTATACTTTTTAGGACTGCTGGCTGCTATTGAATTTGGCTTGGCTCATTAAGATTGATTGTAGTTGGTTGGACTTTGATGTCTCTGAGTTCTGCTGGTCTTGGGTTGGTTCTGTCTCTGCTCACATGCATTAGCCAAGGCAAGTTAGATGACTAAGGTCAAAGGCCTTAGGATAGGCAAGCACTCTCTGCCTAGAGATCAGGTATCACAAGATTCCATGACAAAGGACGTGGACAATATAAACCACTTATGAGTGCAGTCTGTTGAAATCCTTACTTAGTATATACTAAGTTGATCTTCTGTATATGAAGGTAATTGAAAATGAAACTCAATGAAGGGCGGGATGTGAGAGGGAGTGGGAGAGGGGAGGGCCGTGAGAGGGAGGGAGGTTGGGGGGGTGAAGCCACAACAATACAAAAGTTGCACTTTGTAAATTCACATTTATTAAATAAAAAAAAGAAAAAAAGACAATGAGAGTTGGGGGGGAGGGGAATAGTTATTCAAACTATGAAAGAAATTAAAGACTTGGAAAGGTAAAACTTTAGATCCACTTTAATAGGCTCAGGAAACATCAACAATTGGTGATTAGAAATCGAATCCAATTTTGGATACCTAAGGGCTGGAAGAGTAAATGGAAGAGAAGGTATTTAGGTAATGAAGTATCCATGTAAATTTCACTGAAAGATTACCAATGTTATTCAATATTGTTTCCCAGAATAGGCCAGGTCAGTCAGAGGGAAGAAATATTCAAATACATTAATCTGTATCTGTTTATGATCCTACAAGTTATTGTAATAGGCTTTTTGACTTTTGCTATATACCTTAAATAAATCACTCTGTTTCCTTGTTGTTCATTTAACACTACTGTCAATTTCAATGTGGCAGCAGATGAGGAACTAGTGAGATAAATGTTTAGAATATGCAATGTAAAGTAGACATCCAGGCTCCTGTGGAATCTTTGCTTACCTATTGATCTTTTCAAAAGTATGCTAAAAATTATTTTGAAAAAAACATCAAATATTTCAACAATTTCATTTTTGAAAAAAGGCAAAGATCTTTCTAGGGATTTGAATTGTGATTCTTATACAAAGAGCTTTATTCATTGAGCTTTCTTTTTACCTTCTAAACTCAGATTTTCTTTTAAGTACCTGTAGAAATTGTCACAATAGTCTTCAAATTCACTCAGATGAAACGAAAATAAAAGCTCTCTTTTTCTCCTGATCTCATATCCCAGCCCTCTTTTATTCTTCTCCTTTTCCATCACTCACTCAGACTTCAATGGAAAAGTTCATGGAAGATCAAATAATCCAGCTGTTGTTTTCAACTTTCGCTATTTTAATGTTTATTTTCCAAATTATTCCCTATTTTTCTACTAAAAATATCCTGCCAAATCATTATTTTTTCTGGAGCAAATGTGATGTTTTCTGTTGCTGGATATCTGATCCAAATCCAATATTTTTCTTGGCAGTAGGTGAACATAATAAGTAAGGATTTTTTTTTCCTTTCCGCAACTTAGAGTCGAGGAAGAAGAATAGAATTCACATTAAAACCCACTTGAATACTGAGATAAACTCTTACCTTAACATAAATTCACAAACTCTCGAACAAAACATGGTAAAGGGAGCTCCTGTGTTCTTACAGCATATTTGCACTCATTTCGACTTCTCCATTCATTTTTTGAATACACATTAGAAATGCGAGTTAGGAAATTCTGTATTCTCCAAATCATTTTTGCTTTTTATTTGAAAAACTTTTGTTAAAATGATAGGGAAAAAAGCTCAGACAATAACAACAATGAAAAGCAAAATGAAATTATTTCATTCCACTCTGCCTTCAATCACTAAATCTATTTTAATGACTCCTAATTTTATTTCTTCTTTCAATTACTTCATAAAATGAAGCAATGGTATTTTACATTTATCCATAGATTTATTAACTTTAGAATATATTTGTAACTTACAAAGTGTCCTTACCTCTTTATTCTATCTAATGCATTTTTTCTTTTATGAAATTTTGATTTTTTTGAGACTTGTAAAAAATGGCTAGTTCTAAAATAGATGAAATTTGTTATTTCACTCAAATTAAGTATCTTGAAGATGTTTATGGCCATGCCTTTCCCTTGATCATTTCTTCCCTCTTCTATTTCCTGATTTTTTCAAAAATCCATTTACATATACATTATCAAGACTGATAATATTTTCATTTACTTTTTACCTATTATTATCAAAGTTGGTTTATAACAGCATCTAAAAAGTCACAAAACATAAAATAGTGTTATTTTTAGAGTATATGTGTTCCATCACTTTATCAGCAAAGTCCCTTTGCTTTTAAAGTAATGGCTCCATTGCTAATTGTTAAAAAACTTAAAAAGTTGGGAAATATAGGGAAATTTTGCAATGAATTTTATTTTCAGATTAACGATGCTATTTTTCCTTTCACATTAACAGTATTATCCCTCTTTTTCATTTACTATAATGCATGAGATTAGGCTGGCATTGTGACATAGTCTATAAAACCACTGCCTGTGGCACTGGCATCCATTATGGGAGCTGGTTAATGTCCCAGCTGCTCCATTTCCAATCCAGCTTCCTGCTAAGAGACCTGGGAAAAGCAGCAAAAGATGGTGCAATGTTTGGGCCCCTGATACCCACATGGGAGATCCTGTTGAAGCTCTTGGCTCCTGGGCTTCCACCTGGCCCAACACTGGCTCTTGGTTCCATCTGGGGGAGTGAACCAGCAGATGAAACATCCCTCTCTCTCTTTGTGGCTCTGACTTTCAAATAAATAAATGAATCCCTTTAAGATAAATAAATAAATGTCAAGGATCTTACTTTTTTTTTTTTAATTTTGGAACCCAACACTATTAGATGCCTTAAATTACTCCAGGCAATTATTAATGAATAGTTTTAAAGGAGAGCTTTCAAAGCAGACAAAATCAATCTGTTGCAAAATTAATAATTAAATCAAGTTAATAAGAAAATTTGTATTAAAATTTGAGAGGCAAAAAGAGAAGGAGATAGAGAGAGAAAGAAAAGGAGGGAGTTCCTTCAGCTGGTTCAATACCCAAATGCCCATAGTGACAAGGCCTGAGCCAGGCAGATGCCAAGAGCCAAACACTCAATCCCATCAACTCAACTACATGAGCAACCATCTGCTGTTTCCCAGATTGCGCATTAACAGGAAGGCAAAATTGAGAGCAGAATCAAAGCTCAAACTCAGGTGCTTTGATGTGTGATGTGGGCAATGTAACCAGAAGTTTAAAAACTGCACAGAATACTTGCCCCACATGGTGATAACGATTATGAAGAAAGATAAATCATAGAAGTAGAGTGGTCAGGGGAGAGAGCACCTGTTGAAATAAGGTTTCAGAGAAAGTATTCCATGAGAACAGACCTGGGAAACAGTTCTGAAGGGAATGAAAGCCTTAGTTAAGGGATGTGGGGTAAATCCTTGCAAGGCAGAGGAAAAGGCATTGTAGACTCTCAGGTAGACCTGCTCTGGATTTTTTTAAAGGCAAGCTATAGACATCTGGAAGAGGGTGAGAAACAAATGCACGTTGTGGAAGGTTTATTTATCCCCCATGAAGTATTGCTCACCCCATTAATAAAATCTATGTCCAGTACAATCAAGAGTAAGGTAGGATTTGACCATTGGCAGTTTTTAGCAGAAGAGGGGCCTGATCTACTTCCGACATTAAATGGTTTGCTCTGGCTGCTTTGTTGAGAATGGGAACTTGAGGGCAAGAGATAAATAATAGATCCATCTGGTCACGGCAATAGTCTAGGTGAAAGATGCTGATAACTAATTTGAGGTGGTGTCAAAAAGAGAGAAGAGGAGAGAAGACTCAAGGAGGACTAAATTTTATTAGTGTGAACGAAGCAATAGAATGGAGTTACCATCGCCTTGTGTACGGGAGGCTGTGCAAGTGCCCTCTCATGTCTACTCAGGGAAGACGTCAGGTTTTAAGTTCTGGTTGTGTAAATGTGAAGATGTCTTCTAGCAAAGTGTGTGGAGACAGCAAGGAGGCAATTCGCTATGCAGTTCCAAAGTTCAGGGATAGTTTTTGTTTTTTCTTGTTTTATATGAAAAAAAATCTTTAATTATACAACTTATCTCCTGTCTTTCTTTTTGCGAATTATCGGGACAAATATTTTCACCAAACATTTATGGAGCCTTTTTCCTGTGTCAGAGATGTTTGCTGGACTCAGTCATGTGCATTTCATTGAGGAAAGCATCCAACAGACTTGCATTCTCCTGCTGGCTAGTAGCATAGTTGAGCAAAGGAGGTGATTAGAGCCAACAGAAAAATAAGTGGTGTGATTGCTGTAAAAATTTACTATCAGTCTGAAGAAGTAAGATACGCTTCAAGAAATGACCTCAATCCTCCTCTCATCCCACCTCAAAAAAAGCAAGAAAGGGTATCACCAGGTATTACTGAAGAAAACACACAGGTCATTCAAAGAAGGGCCAAACTGATGCAGGAGCAGCTGGCAAAGGTTCTCCATTTCTCTCTCCAGGATAAAAGCCCTAGTCCCTCCAAGTGACTCACAAAGTCCTCCAGAATCTGGCATCTGTCCTACTCTGGCCGCAGCTCCTCCCAGTCTCATTCGCTCTGTGCCAGCTGCAGTGTGATCTTGCAGCCAAGGCCCCCACATGTAATCCTGAGTTAGGGCCTTTTGCAATCTGCTCCTTCGTGGAAAGCGCTTGCTCCAGAGTACCTAGATCTCTCCCTCACCTGCCACAAAGCTTTGGTCAAGACCAGTCTTCCTTTAACGGTAGCCTCTTTCTCCTGCCCCATTCAGAACCACCCTGTGCTGCTCTACTCACATTTTAACCCATCTCTTCATCTTTAATCTTTTTAAATCTCTTATAATAATCTACCATAGCACTTTTAGAGTTAGGTGTGTTTTTATGTGTCTTCTTTCTTTAGATTATGAACTCCATCAGGATAGAATTTCGGTTGAGTTTTTTGTTGGTTGGTATACCCCAAGTGATTACAGCAGAGCTAAGCACACAATAGAGCTTTATAAACATGTTGAAAGTTAAATGAATGAATGAAGCATTTTAAAAGAATGAATGATTAAAACATTTCTTCTGCCTTTTAATACTTGTTTTTGAAAAACTCATGCAGGGAGCGGGAAAGGGGAGGGTTGTGGGTGGGAGGGAAGTTATGGGGCGGGTGAGCCATTGTAATCCATAAGCTGTACTTTGGAAATTTATATTCTTTAAATAAAAGCTTTATTAAAAAATATTTTTCACCAAAAAAAAAAAAAGAAAGAAAAACTCATGTTCCTGCTAGGTATATGACTGATACTACCATGTTATTGTGGTTGTTTAAATCATGGTCATTTAAAAGCATGGATCAGGGTTAGCACTGGGGCATAGCCGGTAAAGCTGTCACCTATAGTGTTAGTGAAGTAGGCAGGCATATAGGTTAAGATGGATTAGGCTTGTGAGCTGGAAGACCACGCCCCAGTGTGACCTCATCCCCCTACCTGGCCACACCTGGGTGCCCACCAGCCAATCCCCTTTGGAAGTGGGTTAAAAGCCTGGGACACAGTGTGTCTGGCCCCTCTCTTCTTCCCTGGCCTCTTGCCAGGAGGAGGCTTGCTGTAGCCATGTGCCCTAGGCTTCCAGGCCTAGATGCTCCTCCATGTGGCTGGTTCCTGGTGCTTGGTATGAACCCGTATTTACCTCTCTCTCTTAAATTAAACACTCACTTTCCTATGCACCTTTCGCATTAAGTATAAGCTTAAAATGGACCATGCTGCCTCATTTATCTGTGCCAGTATTTAGAATTCTTCTCTAAATATTAGGCAAGAACCCTCTCAGGCTTATTAATATTGGGGATTTAGTAATAAGCCCATGGTGAAATAATATGGCACCCCAAATTCTGGTAGCATATGTGGCACCCCATTAGCACTTCTAGGGAACTCTAAAGGGCCACATTTTGGTGTAAATTTTAGGGAGTCATGTCCGATTTCACCGGCATCCCATATGGGGGCTGGTTTGAGACCTGGCTGCTCTACTTCTGATCCCAGCTCTCTGCTATGGCCTGGGATAGCAGTAGAAGATGGCCCAAGTCCTTAGGCACCTGCACCCATGTGGGAGACCCAGAAGAAGCTACTGGCTTCTGACTTTGGATCAGCACAGCTCCACCCCTTGCAACCATTTGGGGAGTGAACCAGTGGATGGAAGATTTCCCTGTTTCTGCCTCTGCCTCTCTGTAACTCTGACTTCCAAATAAACAAAGTCTTTTGACTGGAAACAATTTTTACACAATAAATGAAAGCATGGTTAATGCAATATCTGAAAGTGAAGGAATAATGCCAGAACCTTATCATATTGTTGCAGGTGAAACGGTGGCAGAGAAAAGATTAGCTCCAGTGGACAGGCAGAGAGAAAGCATTTAAAAGTATTTAAGAGCAAGATTTATTTAAGTCAGAGACCTCCAACCATAGTGGACTGGAGGGGAGCTCCAAGAAAGGCAAAACCCCAAGGGGCTGGTGGTAGTGGGGTTTTTAATTTAATTTTGGGGAAGAAAAAAAAATCTCAATGATCAAAAAAAGAAAAAAAGATCAGGTTGACATTCAATTACAAAGCAAGGACAAAACCCACCAAAAGACCTGATCTGTAATCTTATTGCCAAGGAACAGGATAGGTAAGTTGTTTTTTCAGTAAACTGTGAGCTCAGAAGGATGGAATCACCACTCCATTGCTTTTCTTATGGTAAAATTGGAAATTTCTAAGAAATGGGGCAGGCATATTTGACCTTGCTAAAAGTAACCTTTGGGAAAAGCAAACATTTTGCACCCTAAATTTCCACTGGGACAAACCTGACTGCCTATTAACCCATGTGACTCCTCACAACATTATTTTAAAAATACATAGTCATAAATATACCTAGTTTCTACAATAGTAAATACAAAGCAATTGATTGTATTTACTAAAACATATTTCTCTGAATTATAGGGAAGAAAAGACAGATGGAAACCACAATATAATTCATACATCCAGTAGATTTTTGAATACTAATAGAGTGATAGTAATACCTTCAGGGATCTTGTTATTGTGATATTTACTTTCTACTGGATCTCATGATCTCTTTTGCTCTTGACTTTGTAAAACAGATTGTCACACTAGTATTCAAAGACAGGTGCTGAGACCACACATTCAGGCTACTATACAAAAGACAATGAGTAGCAAATACCTCAAGATGTGTGAGTAATAAGCAATATGGTGTTTAGTTAAAATTAAACAATGTTGTGAGCTCAGGATTTCCTTCCCTACCTGTTATTCACATTAGTTCTGATCTCAGAACAGGACTGGAGCCTACAAGACAAAGGAAAGTAGAGACATCTGCTGGAGTGACAGGGTGAGGAAACAGGAAGGAGACTGTGACAAAGCCTATGGCATTTCTTCTAAGGTCACAGAGAGAAAACCATCAGAAATGTGAAAATGCAGGAAAGTTCCGACTGCTAATCAAGTGCTTTCATAACTGGGAAGCCGTAGTCCTTTTATTACAAAATATAAAAAGGTAATAAAGAGCAATTTAATATTTGGAGTATTTAATTCAAAATTATTAGGTGTTAATTGAAAATCCATTATTTTAACTAGTAATAATTAAAGCAATTATGAGAGTTCAGTCTCCATTACAACATATTTTGAGGTGAAATAAAGAGAAAAGGGTATTTTCCTTTTTCATGAAGTTTAATCTCCTATACACATTAGCAAACAAGTATTCAGGCTTCAAGACTCTCTGTCATCTTGGATAGACTGGATTTATTTATTTTCCAGGAGATGTAACAATTAGATGGATCTATGAGGGATGGAGGATGAGGCCCTGAGGTCATGGTGCACGTGTTTTCTCAGTTTGCCAATGCTGTGCTAAAAAGCTGTTGTCTAAGGCAAAGGCAGCAGAAGAAAATGCATTTCAAAAGGGGTGGGGGGAGCTCCTGTGAATTTATGAGAAGTGCATCACAAAGACAAATATTTCAGCCATGCAATTCCATTCGGCCTTTTCAGCTGTGTGTCCATAGCAAGTCAACGGCTAAATTGAAAAATCAATTCCAATTTAAATTATTGGAATAAAGAACACCAGGAGTCAGAGATAAAATGGCTTTGTTCTCTGAGATCCTTTTTAATTGGAAAGTTATTTCTTCAGGGTATTCTAATGGTTCTGAGGGAAGATTGCAAAATAAAGTTGATCGGCTGGGGGAAGGTTAATAGCTAATGTGCTTTCCTTGCTGCACAGCAGTCTCCTGTCTTTATGACATCCCCCATCATATCTGGAAAGACGGAAGATTCTAAATCATTTGATACATGCAAGGCCTGTGTTTTTCCTTAGTCTTTCTGAAATCATCCTGAGGCTGGAACCTTGGCAGAGTCTTGTTGCTCTTGCAGCCTTTCCAACTGTACTCATTGGTGCTTGATCCTTTCTTTCTTTCTTCTTTTTTTAAAAACACTAGCGGGGATGTTTTGCTACCAGGATAATTGTAACTGATGAGAATAAAAGATAACTGAAGATGATGATAGTGAAGGTTTGTTTCGTAGTGACAGGAAGACAAAGAAAAACTTTTCAGGCTCTCATAAGCAGGGAAAACACCTAAATGCTAACATTTAGAGCTGGGTAGATGAGGATCCAAGGTTCAGACAGCACAGGAAGAAAATCGTGTTGTACTTAGAAAAACACAATAAATGCCATTATCAAAGAGTTACTACTGAATATGCTGAGAAACCATAAGTCCTATTTAGGAAGCTTCAATCTAAAGTTTAAAAAATAAAGTTTAATTAAACATATAATAACCTTTGCCTGTAGAAAATTGTTTGGGGCAGCTGTAGATTAGCAACCTTAAATGAGCACTTAATTTGAAATTAATAAAACAGTTATGGTATGTGTTAGGAAAAGTTACTGAGGTTTGCTTAGTGTACTTAATTACTGTAAAGGAGATAAATCTCATTGCTATGTAATGAACTCAGAAGTGCAGATACAGTAAATATGTACTTACGTTCTTGTTATTAATGCATTAAATTTGTAAGAATATTTAGGAATTTAATTAGCATTTAATAAGATAGCTATAGCAAATTACAGTAGTTAGACATTAAGTGTAAATTAATATTTTTAGTATTTAATTGATATTAACTAATTAATTACTATTTATTACATGGCAGCTAGATTTATCTTTTATAGAGTTATTAAATCTCAATTAAAATGCTCTTTTAAGAGGTCACATTTAATTAAAATAATATTCTGTAAGAATCTCATCACTCCTTTCTTCTCAGGACTTGGGGTACATAAATGTACCAAAAACATGACCAAGGTGGTTTAGAAAGGAACCCAAGTGGGCCTATGCCTGAAGTCATTCAAACATTTCCAACTTATATATTAGTTTATTCATTAAAGTTACAAATTATGTAGGCCTTAGACAAATTCTGACTCAAAATATCTCTCCAACAGTTAAGGCCAACCAAATTCAATTTTCATTTCTCTGAGAAAAGCAACTATGGGCTATTAACATTAAAATGCTATTTAATATTAGTTATTCCCCCTTGGGAAAATTTGGTCTGATTCTCTTAATAAAAGAAAAGTAAGCATGTCGGCGCTATGGCTCAACAGGCTAATCCTCCGCCTTGCGGCGCCGGCACACCAGGTTCTAGTCCCGGTCGGGGCGCCGGATTCTGTCCCTGTTGCCCCTCTTCCAGGCCAGCCCTCTGCTGTGGCCCAGGAGTGCAGTGGAGGATGGCCCAGGTGCTTGGGCCCTGCACCCCATGGGAGACCAGGAGAAAGCACCTAGCACCTGGCTCCTGCCATCGGATGAGCGTGGTGCGCTGGCCGCAGCGTGCCATCCGCGGCAGCCATTGGAGGGTGAACCAACGGCAAAGGAAGATCTTTCTCTCTGTATCTCTCTCACTGTCCACTCTGCCTGTCAAAAAAATAAATAAAAAAAAGAAAAGTAAGCATATAAGTTGATATTTTATTTTTCTGTAAGGACCTCTGTTGTGCTTAATAAATATCATCTAAGTGGAATGTGCAAACACTCCCTGAGTTGCAATGGCTGAACTTAATGATTTCTCAGCTTCCTGATGGTCTAAAACTGGAAGGCATTCAACTGAAACCATGTTTCAAATTTTAAGTTCTGATCTTTTCCCAGGCAGGTGTAGGTAGCACTCTCTTCCAGTGCTGGACAGCAACAGCAGATTGCAGCTCTCAAACAGCCACTCTACAGGTACTGTGTTGCCAAGCTAGAATATTCACTCTGTTTGTGCATTTCAACTTTGGATATTTTCCTTTGGATTTTTTTGGTAAGATTTATTTTGTTTTATTTGAAAGACAGAGTTACAGAGAGAGAGTGAAAGGGAGAGAGAGAGAGAGAGAGGTCTTCCATCTACTGGTTCACTCCCCAGAGGGCTACTTGGTTACATTGAAGCCAGGAGCCAGAAGCTTCACCCTGAACTTAGAAGGACCCAAGCACATGGGCCATTTTCCTCTGCTTTCCCAAGCACATTAGCAGGAAGCTAGATGGAAAGTGAAGTAGGCAGGACTTAAACTGACAGCTATATGTGATGCCAGCATTGCAGGTGATGACTTTACTCACTATGCCACAACACCTACCCAAACTTTAGATAGTTTCAATGCATGGTTTTCCCAAAAAGTAACCCTATCATAAGTCAAAGACCAGCTCTCTCACAGCTGTATCAGGTAATTACTGGAGCTAATTTATAGTTATCATGGAATCTAATCTGAAGCAGTAAAGAGATGAAAGATCCCTGGACTGTAGTAGGCTTGCTGACTTTTAAATCCTGATTCTATTTCATTCAAAATGTGAGACACCTTTGAAAAGTTCTATTCCTAGTACCATAGATGACTATTTAGTGCCTCAGAGGTCTGTGATTATGGATGTCAGGGCCCATCTCTTGGGAATGTCATGACGATTACATGGGTTACATGGATTAAAGCCCTTGAGAATTATACTAAGCACATAATAAAAGCATAATACATGCTTTCTATTTCTATTATCTATTTTCAAAAAATGAGGCTCTGAAAATTTGATGTTACAAAAGATACATTGTGTCTTAGCATATTTAAAACAATTGGAAAGCAAATTAGCTTTTTTTTTTACCTAATTTTATCTTTTTAAATAATTAATCTCAGTTATTGTAAATATTTATCATTGCCCATGGGTCGTTTTTGACAAAGCTATAAATACTATGAGATTTTAATCTTTTTCCCATGAATCAATCCTTAAAGACCTTTTGTCATTTTTGTTACTACAATTTTCAAACATAATGAAAATATTAAGTAAAATGTATCTTACATTGATTCTTGCTTCACTTTGCCAGCTATCTAGCATCTCAGCTCAATAAATAGCTATTCATCATTATGTTTTTAATCAGTTTTGTGTCTTGTGACAATATTTTCACCTCGACTTAGTGAAATTAATTTTCAGTTAATATTGCCTGAAATCATTTTTGAAATTCAACAATTCCACTGTTTATGGTGCTAATCAGTGTGAAATTTGCTTATACTATTTATTTATTCAAAAATGACTTTGATTATGTCATAATTCAGTACTTAAATGTGTATTTTATACTAAACTTTTATTTTCCTGAAATAATAACTTCAAAATCAAGAGAATCAGATTCTCACACCATCCTTCTTATATATGCAATTCCTGTAACTTAGCTTTCTTTTACACTTTTGTACAATAAAGATCTTGAATTGGACAATATTTGAGAGGAAAATTAGAAAACATGTTAATAAATTATACTCAACCAAATAACAAAATTCTCTTCTACTGGAGAATTAGCATTTCTTCTTCTGAAATTACATGTAAAGAGAATAAGTGTTTACTACAAAATCATTAACCTCAAAATAAATTAAATAGAGATTGCCATTTCCTGTTCCCTGAGCCATAGCAACAAGGATATTCATAGAATGATGATGCAAGGGATAAAAAGCAGTGAAAACAATGGATGGAAAAGACAAGTCCACAGAGGTGTGGTGTCTTGTTTCTTTGATTCTTCATCAGTCTCAGCTGATTTAACCTTGGTCTTTAGATGTTTAAGACTAAGCTCTCTGGCAGGAAAGAACTAAAGGAGAAGTGACAAGGCATTTGACAGATATGCAGAAAAAGACGAGCTACTCAGGAGGAAAAAAAGTAAAGATGAGAGGGGGGAAAGCAAACATTTGATCAGAGTTGTTACTAAGGGGAAAAGGAGAAAAACGGATACAGTATACAAAAGTACTTTGAAGGTTAAGACATGAGTTTGAAATTGACTGAAAGGCGGAAGGGGAGAAAATTAATTTTCATGACTAATATTTTGAATGAGTTGGATCAGTGTTTGACAAAAAGAAGAAAATTAGAACCAAAGACAATGAGCTAATCACTTTCAGGATCACCTGAAATATCTACAAGAAGGGTTTTAAAGATATGGAGAACCTGAAGTCACCAATATTGATAGAAATGTCTGAAAGAAGACAAAATTCAATGTCTAATTTAGTGTGGCTTCTTGGACTACAAGGACTAATTTCACGAGATGGGAGATAGACAGGTGTTATACCTGCTAGGGCTAACAGAATAAATCTTGTCACATTTTTAGATGTATTCTGTAAATTCATTCTCATTCTGTTCGTGCCTTTTGCAGGCTTTTGTTCAACTTGTTCTGTCCTTGAGGTGCAGTGCACGACATTGTCATAAATGTTTCAACCTCACCTTCTCCCAGTCTTCTTGTTTTTCATCTTGGCTATGCTTGCTCAGTGCCTTTCAGAGAATAATCTCTCCCTCTTTTACTCAGCTCTTGGACACTTGTCATGATAGTATATTTAAGATGGGATATAAAACATATTGTTTTTTAAAAAGATTTTTTTATTTATTTACTTGAGAGGTAGAGTTACAGGCTGAGAGGTAGAGACTAGGAGAAAGGTCCTCCATCCATTGGTTTCACTCTCCAATAACTGCAGTGGCTAGAGCTGTGCCGATCCAAAGCCAGGAGCCAGGTGAATCTTCCTGTTCTCGATGTGGGTGCAGGGGCCCAAGCACCTGGGCCATCTTCTACTGCTTTCCCAGGCCACAGCAGAGAGCTGGATTGGAAGAGAAGCAACCAGGACTAGAACCGGCACCCATATGGGATGTTGGCTCCGCCAAGTGGAGGATCAACCTACTGCACCATAACACCGGCCTCTAGAACATACTGTTTTATAGTGCCCTGGTTTGTCAGCTATACACACCAAGAAACTTTTCATATTTCATATGGATGCCAGTGGTAGCATCATCAGAGGGAAAAATAAATAAATGTCAGTATTTAGTCAACATCTTTGTCAGGGAAACACAATATAACATATTCATCACTGTAGATGAAGACTTGAGCTTACTACCAAAGATGTATTTTAGGAAGAATTGCAGAATGCCCTTCCCCAGGTATGTGAAAGCCACTACCTTGTAGCTCTTCCAGTGCTATTTACACGTCACAGGTTGCCACCTTCTCCCAGTTCTCCATGTATGCATATAACATTTATTATCTGTTTCATTTTAGCAAGTGACACAAGGCACCTCTTCTGCAGGCTCTTTACTCAAACCACTGACACGATTCTGTTTGTAGAAAAACCGGTACTCTCGATCAGTAAAGATCATGGGCTTGTTCTACATGTTCCTCAATCTATAAACATGGTATCCATATGAATAATACCACATTTTCCATTTATATTTGAATAGGGTTCCTAGTTCCCTGCTGTTGTTTTGAGATTGTAACAAGGGACAAGAGAGACCATAACAACGAGGCTGATGTGCGGTTGAGAAGAATACAATCCAGAAGACAGTAACAGTCACCTGCTGCTGTGGCTATAGTATAACACAAAACCATGGGGAAACATGAGCACGACGTAAGGATAAAATATCAGAGCTGCATCCCAGAGGGTGTGCTTGCTGCCAGATTTGAGGGTAGGTAAGTGATACCTGATTGTTGGGATATATCAATGTGTCTATTTTAGCCATCTAGGAACACAAGGGCAGCCTGGAAATAAATGGAGGGCTACTACAACTGTGCATTTCATTAACACTCTTTCTATGCTTTTATAGATACTGAGGATGAATTTTATGCTAATTTAAGCTTTAACATCCATAGCAGCCTCAACCTATCATTTTCCACAAGAAAACAATGTAAGAAGCCACTTTTCCTTTTGGTGAGAAACTGGACAGAAATAGACAATGAGAAATCAGCTAAGGCAACTTTATTTTAGAACATAAGTTGAGCTTTAAATATCTATAAAATTTAAGGGGAAATTACATTTTTGTTAAAGTCATTCTTTACTTTATAACTTTTCAATAACCAAGATGATTATTTAGGTTGTCACTGTAGTAAACCTCAATACTAAAGTGCAGGGGATGAAGCACTGTGATATTTCCTTCTCCCAAGTTTGAAGTATAGCTCAGAAAAATATATAAAGCATGGTGAAGAGGTATTTTCTTGGGTGTTTTCTCATATTCTAAATCCTAATTACCACTGAAGGTACACTGTATAATTGATTTGAAAATAGTTGGGACAGAGGAAGAAAGTAAATATCAAAACATTAAATATAAGTTTTAAATTGTGAAAACATAAAATGTATTCTTTTGAATTCAGAAAATACAAAACAATGGTAAACATTTGGCCTAACAGAAGACCCATGCCCCAATGGAATGCCTGGGTTCAATACTAACATCAGGTTCCTGACTCCTTAATGCACACCTTTGGAGGCATCAATGATAGCTTAAATACTTGGGTCTCTGTGGTCACCTGGGAGACAACTAGGATGGGAGATACTGTCTTCTTATCTTTTTCACAAGTTCTGAAGAATATACCAAGACACATCAAACAGCGAGAAGCATTGAATTGAAGGGAAACTGTTATACCAATACTAAATACACAAATACGTAACATTTCTTCCTCTCTCTTCCAGCTGTATAATAGTTTTTTTTAAAATTCTTTAAAAAGATTTATTTATTGAAAGGCAGTGTTAGAGAGAGAGAGAGAGAGAGAGAGTTTTCATATTCTGGTTCATTACTCAAAAATTTATTATAAGGTATGCTTCCAACCTGACATTTCTATTCCCACCAGTCATCTTGGCAGTCAGATCAATTTTATTTGTAAACAAAGGCTTCTGTCTATATTTATATCTATATCTATCTATATCTATCTAAGATATATGGGTAACAGATATGTATATAAATATGTAGATAGATATGTATCTATCTAGGTAACACTAAGCTTCATACTGATCCAGCTGGAATAGTTATGAAATTTAAAATGCCATTGTCAAAAGCATAAACATGTTATGATTATATTTAATCACTTACATATCAAACTTCAGCTAAGGGTTTCATCTTTTAATCATATTTAAAATTTTAATAAATCTTTTTTATAATATTCTATTTCATATTTGTTCCACACTTGATACCCACATGTATTTTCCCATTAATATTAGAGAAAATAAAATTTATGTGCATCCATTGATAGGATACTACAATTCTTTATATCGTATTTTCTACTGTAGGCTCATGACTTCTGAGATGCTATTTGATCAGAGCAGAAAAGCACAGTGATGGGTAACATTTTGACTGATAAGACATTGTGATTCATAATTGATATAATCTTAGATCTGCCGTTGCAATAAAAGGTCACTTTGAAATTTGACAGGGGCTAGAGGATGGGATAAGTTAGAAATGGTACCGTACCATGTGAAGAAGGAATATACTGACACAAATCTACTAAGTCAAATTAAATAAAAAAAAAATCTTGGAAGTCATAATAATTAACAGCTAGTTCCAATAACTTGACATTGCATGCAAATGTCACTCCCCAGAGTATTCCACAGTTTTTCCTATTACTCTCAAACTGATGCATACACTGGGGAAGTATGGGAGGAAAAAAAATGGTTCTTGCTGACATTTAGGGCTAAATGTAAGTTTATTTCATTTATTTGTGCTTTGGGCTTAGGAAAATCATTTTAATTCTTACTCTTTTGTTGTACTTTGATAAATATTCCTTTTCAGGAAAGACAGAACATCACCAGCCAGCCCCTTCCTTACATCAAAAATCAACCCATTGGGGAGTGGGCTTTTGGCACAGCAGTTAAGATTTTGCATGGGGCGTCTTTATTACAAAATGGGCTCCTGAGATTGAGTGCTAGCTCCATTCCCAATCCCAGTGTCCTGCTAACACACACCCTGATAGGTGGCAGTGGTAGCTCAAGTAGTATAGTTTCAGCCACCCACATAAGAGACCAGAGTCCCTGGCTGCTGGCTTTAGCCCAGCTGAAGACCAGCTGTTCTGGGCATTTAAGATTGATCCAGCAGATGGGAAATATCTATCTATCTAACTTTCTCTCAAATAAAATGACTTCTATTTTTTAAAATAAATTAATCCATTGACTGAGGACTGGCTCTGTTACAATTATATATCAGTATCTAAATTCCTGATGGAATGTTTTTATAAAATGATTTTTATAAAATGATCAGTATTAATTTTCATCCACATATTTTACCTTCTCCCATACAAATACTGTTAGTGAAGAATCCTGGATTATACAAAAACAAAACAAATTAACAAAGAACTCACGTCTGAAACAACCACATAGATAGGAAAACCATTCTTCTAAGATACCCTCAACCGAATTCATTGAGACTCAGATACATAGTTATGCCAGTCGTTGCCAAAGCAAAGCCCTCTCTGTCTCAATGAATCCATGATACCTCGTTTTCTAATATTTTGTATACCTGTTTGTCTACCCAGCATCCCAGTGTTTGCTTCCCTCTTGTATTCTACTACACCAGACTCTGAATTCCAAATTAGTATTCTTCATACTTTTCCACACTTCAAAAACTCTTCCCTGAGACTCTACATCTTACTACAGATAAACTGGTTTCTTCTATCCTTCTTCCTGGGGAACTAACTAACTTCCTTCTTTTTTTTTTTTATTTGATCTGAAATTAGCTTTAGTGGGTTTTCTATACTTTGTCCCTGATCATTAAATCCCCGTCGACTTTTTGAAAACCTGAGCTTTACTTTATTAGTTACTTTTACAACTTTTCCTTTCTCATTGCTGTCATCTGAGGCCTAGGTAGTCCACATCTAATTCATTGAAGATAACTGATTTTCTCTCTACCATAAATTTTGGCGTCATCATGAGAGACTTCCATGATCTTTGTAAACACATGTCCATTTCACTGATCTTGCAGTTCCTTGTACTTAACCTCTCTAGAGGCCTTCACTTCTGTTCTACCTATTTATTCCTAAATGCAACACCTGCAACCCCTCACAACTGTGATTTATAATAAAGCCTGCTTTTATAAAACCAGCTCTTACCCTTTTCCTTGCCCAGTCTCTCTCTAGGCTAAGAAGCTATCAGATGAAAACTTGGTCTTTTTCTAACAATCTACAACTCTACCTGCAGTTGCATCGCTTTTTTATACCTGCTTTCTTTTTTTTAAGATTTATATATTTATTTTGAAAGTCGGTTACATAGAAAAATGGAGACACACACATACACACACATACAGAAATGAGAGAGAGAAAGAGAGAGAGAAACATTAACTGAAAAAAGGGAACAAGGGGAATTTTTAGAGTGATTAAAAGGAATTCTAAGCATTTCTACCTAGAGAATACTTGGGTTACACAGGTTCAAGCATTTGTCAAATCTTTCATCAACATGAGTAACTCATATATATTGCCAATGAGAAGAATATAGACTGTCCCAACACTTTAAAATCCATGTGCCTATTTCATAACATTGAAGGAATATGTATGCTACTATGCACTAATTAATTGCATTCTCAAACATGTAACCATGATCAATATATCTTCTGTGCCCTGAGAAACATATATAATATTATTTGGGAAGTACTGTTTACAGTTGTCTGAAACTGGAAACAACCTAAATTACCAAAAATAGGAAGATAGATGAACAAACTATGACTTTTTTATACAGTGATACATAGAGCAATATTAAAGAATCAATTAAAGCCTCATGGAGCAATACTGATGAATCCAGGCAAAAGACAGAAAATAGTTACAGGGGCCAGCAGCTGGCACAGCAGTGAACATGCACCTTCCATACCGGAGTACCTGGGTTTGAGTCTTGGCTCCACACCCAAATCCAATTTCCTGCTAATGCACACTCTGGGAGACAACAGGCAATGGCTCAAGTACTTGAATCTCTGCCACCCATGCAGGAGACCAAATTGATTTGGTCCTGGCTTTGGCCTGCTTAGGGAGGCCTTCATGGAGTGAACCAGTAGGCAGGAGAGCATGCTCACACTTGTGCTCTCTCTTTCTCTGCTCTTCAAAGAATAAAATAAATAAATAAATAAATAAAAGTTAAAAAATGACTGTGGAATCATTTTTATGAATCTGAAGATAGGCAAAATTAAACAATATTATTTTAGGATACATTCAAATATGCTAAAACCTATTTTTTTTTAATAGAACTACAATGTGCAAGTGAATATGTAATGTTGTGGGAGGAGATTTTGAGGGAGAAAATAAAGATTGTGGGCATGGTTACCAAACTATAGGTAACTTCTTAATTTTTCACCTTCTTTATATTTACTTAGATTGTTATTTCTTACAAATATAAAATTTTAATCTATAAATCTTACTTTAAAGGGGAAAATAAGATTTCTCATTACATATATAATTTCTTAAAACTTGCATTGATGTAATAGTTTATGGAGATCGGGTAAAATATCACTGTTTTAATAAAGCATAGTAAACTAAAAAATATACATTCATTTACACATATAGATTTATATTCCAATGATTATTAAAATATATATTGTTATATAAACTATAAAAATAATGTCTAAATAAAAAGTGGTTTGTTATTCAATGTGTTAACCTACAAACATTTTTTAATGAGAAGAAGTTAATTTTTAACACATATCTTCTCCACATTTGTATTGAAGCTCCTTTTATTACAAGTGGCTTTGTGTGCTTTATTTTTACATCTGTGTTAGATAAAATATATTTAAATGACAAATGGAAGAAATCCAATGTAAATTTAAACACTTGGTATTTGTGACTCCAACACCAACACCAATATTTAAAGAAGGTGGTCTGGGATGTGTTCCACTGTTGTTTTCTCCTCACAGGAAGATCTGCAAATAAACTACTTTCACATCTCCTGGTTTGGCGGCTTGATTCTATTCTTGAACTGATAGCTGTTTGACATTCCATGATGAATGGTATGTGGTCAGCTATTTCAGATTTTTCCGTTACTAGAATTACATTTCTAATGTAAGGATGGGTTATTATTAGCTAAAGCTTTTATTTCCTGGGATTAGGTAAAATGAAAAGGGTTATTTCTGCTGATACACCCCATTTCACATTGCAATGCAACTATTCAACTGTAAAACGTCCTTAGATTTCTATTTGAATGGTCAAGAAATGGCTGATTATGTGTTATTGGCCTTTAAAGGGCCAGTGTCACTAATAGTCAAAACAAAATTATTCATTTAATAATTCTATAATCTTAAGAGCGATTTAAATTTTCTTTCTCAGAATATTCAAGCAATAGTATGTGAACACTGTAAGATAATTAAAATACATGAAATGGAAACACTGTATATTATCTTTGGATATTATCATATAAAGTTGTATATACACATCTGAAAAAATGCTTCCTTACAACATTGGTTACATGTGTTATTGTTAATCAATTAGCAATGATCAATATATAGGAAAACATATAGGCATTTGTCATCACTGGAATATAATACTTCATATAATAGCATAGTACTTGTCATTCTTTGAGAAAGGATATAATTGATTCAGGAAGCATCAGGGAATTTCTTCCATGGAAATAAAAACATAACAACATAGTTTATGGTGTGAATAGCTTAAGAGACAAAAGTTACTCCTCTGGGGTGAATAAGGCTTTAGTTCTCCACAGTTATATTTAGCACGAATAGTTGGGCCTGGGTAATGCACATGTTATTAAGAGTTGTGCTGGTCTCCCATAGGGTGCGGGGCCCAAGCACCTGGCACCTGGCTCCTGCCATCGGATCAGCGCGGTGCGCCTGTCGCAGCGCGTCGGCCACAGCGGCCATTGGAGGGTGAACCAACGGCAAAGGAAGACCTTTCTCTCTGTCTCTCTCTCTCACTGTCCACTCTGCCTGTCAAAAAAAAAAAAAAAGTTGTACTGTACTTAATATTGTAATAACTATTTTTAATAAACAAAATGCACATTTCCAAAACAAGAAAAAATTCTACAATTTTTGTGACTCATTTCTTAGAATCATGAAGAAATATCGAAATCACTATGAAGTCTAGCATTTCTAAAGGAATTGTTTACATTATTTAAATTAAATGATAACCTTGAATATCACTTAGAGAAAAGGTTAAAGAACACAAATGTGAAGAGTATAATCATATTCATGTAAGTAGTTAAATTGAATATATGTTGTGTTCTTATATTTGCAGTTGTAATAACTTTCAAAAATTTGGAAAATGTATGAACATAGCTAGAAAATTTAATATCCAGACAGCATTGAATAATCCTAAATTTTATATGACAGTAGAAATTAATCATAATCGTGATTTTAATAAAAAATTAATCACAGCAAATCTACATGTATAACAATATAAAATAAAGGTCATTGACATTTCTTCTCACATTCAAATTCATTAAATATTAAGTTTGGGCATACACATTGATAATAAAATTTATTATAATGGTAAAATGTTAACCTTTTAAACACTGTCCTAAGTAAACATAAGTGAAAGTGAGACACTCAAACTTTCCTATGCACTTGTAACATTTAATGATTCCTTACTTTTCTCTATTTTAGTGTCAATATGTCCTGAAACTTTGACATGGAAAGAGAAAGAATTCTCCTTCATAAGAGCGGTAACAAGTATTCTAAGGCATGGTGTGTGCTTCCTCGCTCCTGTTAGCAGGCTCTAGCTTTGCACAGCAAGGTGTGCCCTTTCAGCTGGTGCAGAGGAAGAAAAAGAACCACTTGTTTAGGAGTGTCAGCATCCTAGTTCTCTTAGTCTCTGTTAAATGGATAACTAACTCCCAAATTTTTTTTCACATTTTTCCATGTGAGAATTCAAGGATGGTTTAGATCACAATTAACCCACTGCAAGCCAGGAAGTGTTGCCATCTCTCCTTTCCCAAACCTTTCTCTTTCCTCTTCCCTCCCTTCCCTAAACTTTCTATTTTCTTTATCTGAGGAAAAAAAATTTGCTGGTCCAGGATTTTAAATATAGAAATTAGCATTTTACAGCATTTTTTTCTCAATGATATCCTAATTTGAGGCTCCTGTATACTTTGAATGAGAGACTATATCTCCAGTGCATATCCCTATTCTAATCTGTTTTCTAAATGAAGCTGACCCCCACCCCCCCAAAGATACAGAGCTGCAGAGTTGGATTGGCAATGGAAATTCTCTTTTCCTAGTGTTCACTTATTCACAGATTAGTTAGAGAGCCAGCCCATCAATAAGCATATAAACACTACAAAAGACCAGTTTTGGATCATCCCAGGAGTTTATGGAGACTCCCATTCCCTAAAAACACTATTAAGAACACCATCTCCACTTCCTTTAACAAGGACACAGAAACCAAGCTATATAATTATGTTCAACAGTCCTCAGAACAAAGGTATTTTAGGAATGGAGAAAAATGCAAATGGAGTGTTGCTCCCAGAATAATTCTGCTTTTATGTCTGTATTTTTTCACTGTTTTAAAGACTTATTTATTCATTTGAGAGGCAGAGTTACAGAGAGAAAGAGAGGGAGAGACGGATAGAGGTCTTCTATCCACTGCTTCACTCCCCAAATGGTTGCAGTGCCTTGAGCTGGGCCAATCCAAAGCCTGGAGCCAGGAGCTTCTTCTGGGTCTCCCATGTTGGAACAGGGGCCCAAGGACTTGGGCCATCTTCCACTGCTTTCCCAGGCCATAGCAAAGAGCTGGATCAGAAGTGGAGTAGCAGGGACTCGAACTGGCACCCATATGGGGTGCTGGCACTACAGGTGGAGAATTAACCTATTATGCCACAGTGCCAGCCTCCCCACCTTTTTTTCACCTTTTAAATGAGAAATAAAATTTCAAAAATGGATGCAGATCATGTACCATAACTTGCCCTTCTCCCTAACTGACTGGAACATCACTTTGCCTCCAGAACTATGGAATAGGCTGCTTCTGCCTTACTGTTATGAACAACTTCACTGAATTTTTGAACAAACAACCTAATGAATTAAAATATTAATTACTATAAATTAATACAAAATACATTTTATGAACAATGTTCCATATTTTTATTACATACTATTGTTTTAAGGCTCACACTCTTTTCCTTAGAGCTGCTTTAGGATTAGGAAAGGCAATTTAAATGCAAAATACCTTTTTTTTTTACAAAGAGGGTGTAAACCTATAAATGCATCACTGCACATGTGTATGAACCTTTCATAAAAAATGGAAAATGAGTAATGAGGTGCATCTATTTCCCCAATATGATTACTTATGAAATTCTGTGACAGGCACATTCCTCCATGATTATATAATTCTCAACAGTCCTTTGCCAAATTTTTGAAAATATTTACACTTGAGTTTTATGTGTTAGTGTTTGTATTCTAGATTCCACGAACTGGAATATTCTTGTCTTTTCCATATGATCTGAAATGTTTCTCTCGCCACTTCTTACTATTTACTTCAACAAATATTAACTAATTTGTAGAGTCGTGGTGATGAAAACTTCTGCTTTATTTTGAGAGATGCATATAACATTCTGTTTTGAATATCTAACCCCTATGCATCATTTGGGATAACAACATTCTTAAAATGCATGTACGCTCTATCTAACATCTTGATATTGGCTTACCTTCATCCATACTCAGAAAGGTCTTCACTCTGGAGACACAGCCAGAGATAGTAACAGCAGTGTCCACTAGGGAGAGCTGCCTCACAGCACACCACAGCTACCAGCAGTGCCACACTTGGTTCTCCATCACCAGTAACAATAACGGAAAAACAATAGTAACCTTCCAAAGAAGTGAACTTAGTAATAGCATCCTCCCAACAGCCACTATAATTGTGTGATCAGATTAACGATTCTCAAGTATATAAAACTGCATACATCATCAATTTCACTCTTTGCTCCCATTTCAATTGGAATAAACCATGTTCCAAACAATTTTTACTTCCTAATTCATCACTCCCCTGCACCTGAGTGAAAGTAACTTTATGATAGTGTCCCAGATAAAAAAAAAAAAAAAACACCAGATTTCTTATCCATTTAAGAAAATCCTGAGTTATGTTGACCATTATAAAAAGTTGAATTATTTAAGAGTAAAATAGATTTGAATAAAGATAAAATAACTAAAAGGCAAAGCATTGCTTTCAAAAATTAAGTTATTGAGAAGAAAACAATCACAAATATTAAATAGTTTTAATTGTGGTACAAGGTTGATAAACTGTTATAATATTTTAGAAGGGAGAGTATATTCATGGATTTTGAAGATTATAATGTTATGTCATCCTTATAATTAAGGTTGGCACTTGTAATTACTGTACTGATGTTAAGGGAGAGAGAAAGTTTATGTTGGATTTTGTTTGTTTCTGGACCATTTTAAGCATGACTTGTTTCATTGTTAAAGGGGAATAAATAAGAAATCACTCAGGTTGGCTAATAAGGTAAAAGTCCCCATCTAATACATATAATTCTTAGCCTGTGAATACTCAAAAGCACACTATCACTGATTTTAAAATAGTAAAATTTCTATATTGTAAGATGTTAAGAATATTGCAACTGCTTGTGATGTGAAACCAGTTTTGTTGAACCTATTAATATTATTTGCCTCAGTTAATGTGCCTGCTGATTTGTGTACAATGTTTACTAGTTCTTTCCTTTTCCTTTTCTCTGGTTTTATTTATTTTCCTTCCACATCATTTAGCTTTGGTTCTAGCCTAGCAATTTTTCTATTTCGCAATTGAGTTTAAAGGGAAATGTTATTAAATCAGGGAATTCCATAAATATTGGTTAAAAGTTATAAATAGGTTGTCTTTGGTATTTGTCAACATAGAGTTCTTTCAATTAAAATATTTCCTGGCTACCACAGCGTGGAAGCTGCGGAAATTGGCTCCACATCCAGCTGGCTGATTCAGTAAGAAATCAGCTGGCCTCAATTTAGATTTCTTTTCTTTTAAAGCAGTGCCAAATTGAGGATTAGTACATTGTGGAGAGGGAGGCGGGCAGCTCCACCCCTGATCGGCCATTCTTCATTCCCTAGAATGGGCTTGCCTTCCCAGCCCCAGCTGTGCACTGAATTAATCTACACAGGGAGCTTCTCCATCTACATCATTTTCAACGTGTCATCCAGGTCCTGCATCACTTCTGACAAAAGTAAAATGTGACTCTAGTCACTGTGGATGTCGACTTTACGTGGGCCTTAAATATAAACATACACACATACACACACAGAGGGAGAGAGAGAGAGAGACAGAGACAGAGAGAGGGAAGGAGGGAGGGAGAGAGAGCAAATGACTCTTAAATGGCAAATTATAAAGACAATCGACAGTTAACACTGAATCTTAGGAAAATGGAATAAGGACTAGAAGATAAGAGCATTTACCAGAAGCAAATCCATCTCAGGGAATAGGCAGACTTAACTTCTCCAGAAATTGCCCTTCCAAACTAAGTGTGTGTGAATAATTTAGTTAGCAACTAGCCTTTTTATTGCTTGTGCAAATATTAGTACCCTACTGGTGTCTTCTTATCATAACATCTACTCTAATCATCCAGGCCACAGGAACACATTAACATTTTCACAGTCCATTTTGTCTCTTCTCAGAGCCCATGGACCAATTAAGTAACTTTGCAAACTAGTGTTGCTTTTTTTAACCAATAAAGAAGGTCATGTATACACAATTTTATTATAGGTTATTATTCTTATAAACTGTGGCCTTCTATAAAAAATGCTCAGTCCTTATTTGTTGAAGTGTTATTGATGATAATGCCTGAGAAAACTGTTTGGGGTTATAACCTTGCTCATACTGTGAGCCGGCTTACTGCATTTGTTTGGATTTAGCCTTGGCTTACATAATCATCTATCTGTGGGCCATGAAAGTAATTAGCTTGCTGTATTTTCATAAATACATGAAGACATTGCAAAAGGCATTGTATCCACTATGAATTAAAATGTTTTTAAATAAAATAAACAGAGAATATAAGAAGAATTTTAGCCAAGAGTATTTTTACTTCAGTCATTTTTCTGGTAGCTAAGGATTTACTTCATAGCTTGGATAAGTGAATCGGAGGTCTTGATTAAGGCTGTATACAAACCATCCTAGTGGAACTCATATCACCAAAGATGTTTATATCGAAAAGTGTCCATAAATGTATTTCAGCCCTGTGCATCTGTCCTTATACCTGAAAATACAATTCATGCAACTTAATTTAATTTCTTAACAACTGCTAGTTCTTTAACATGTTTTAGGTCCAAGATCCACAGCTACTGCCCTAAAGCAGCGTGGCCCAATCAGTAAAAGGTGTATCTTTTCAGGTTTTCTTTATGAGTTACAAAAGTTTGTAATAGCAGGCCAGGAAACTATTAAACCTTCATCTATGAAACATGTATTCTGAAGCAGTTGAAAGAAGAGTGTTAAAAACTTCAGGTTCTGTGAAGGTGAGAATTATCTAAAGAAATTTGGAATGCACAATGTTCTTCATATTGTTGGCTAGTGCTATTTTCTCATTTCTGTGCATCACTCCAAGCAGAAATCGAAACTTTCAGTAAAATAATTGACCTGTAAATGTAAATGTTAATCTAGTTTATACAGAAACATATTTTACTCCCCTTTCTTCACAGGTGAGTTTTTAAATCTATGGAGAAACTAAAGCAATTTCAAGAAGAAAACAGATAAATACGAGTATCTCTGGGTCAAAAAGCAATTTAGATTACAATTGCTTCTGTAGAGACAAAACCATTTCTGGTGCCAGATTAACAGTAGGAAAGAATCATTTGGATCCTTTGCTACTGTTGTGGTATAAGAATGCTATGGGATCCCATAGGAAAACGAAAGGAAGTGCTTTTAATTTTTGGCCACAGTGCCTGAAAATATACAAGGAATGAAGTGGAAAACAGAGTGACATCAATGGTCATAAAAACGTGACCTTCGTCTTGATGGAATCAAACAAATAAAAGTTTTCCACAGCACCTGGCAATTACACATTAAAGGAAGCTGAAAGGACAACTTACCCTCTTACAAGGGGCCTGAGCATGATTTTGTTTCCGAATATTCTTGATATTCATACTTTTGAGTCACTGGAGCTTGGTATGCTAACTCAGAAAAAGACAAAACCATCAGAAGCCATACCGCTCATGTATTGTTTTCATCGTTTTTGAGTAAAAGCACTGAATTTGTTTTAGAGAACTATCCTTCTAGCATTGGTTAATTTCTGGTCTTTCCACAAATCCAAGTACCTAACCCTACTGGGGCATGGCACTCAATATAATACTTGGCATATTTGTCTGGGACTGAAACTTCCAAATAGGATTAGAGAATGGAGGTCCTGGGGCTACTTTAATCTTAAAGAAGTGCTCCCCATTCCCACTCATTGGACAGCTATCCTGATTTCAAGACTTCCCAAATGTCTGCCTCCATTTTCTTTTCACTCATGCTCACAGATTGTTCCATACACCCCCCCTTTTTTTTGCTTCAGTTATCTAAAGTTAATTTTTCCTAAAAAAAAAAAAAGAAACAGAAATGACATGAAATGATAAACTATATCCATTGTAAATTGAAATTATAATTTTATTAAATCAAAACAAGATAAAATAAAAATAAAATAAGATGACTAGTGTGTCCTCTTTTCTATGATATCATTTTTAAAGATTTATTTATTTATTTGAAAGTCAGAGTTACACAGAGAGAGAGGAGAGGCAGAGAGAGTTCTTCCATCTACTGGTTCACACCCCAGTTGGCTGCAATGGCTGGAGCTATGCTGATTTGAAGCCAGGAGCCAGGAGCCTCTTCCAGGTCTCCCATGCAGGTGCATGGGCCCAAGGACTTGGGCCATCCTCCACTGCTTTCCTAGGCCATAGCTGGGAGCTGGATTGGAAGAGGAGCAGCTGGGACTAGAACCAGTGCCCATATGGGATGCCGGCACCACAGGCTGCAGCTTTTACCCTCTGCTCCATAGTGCTGACCCTTCTTTTTTGGTAATTTTCATTCTTCTTGCATAGGGCATGGATGCAGTTCTTTGGGCTTCAGCAGCCATCTTGTAACCACAGACTTTGTAAGAAAGACTGGCATCAAGCAGAAGAAGAGAGGAAAAAAAAAACTGAATGAATTTAGAATATTCATGACTCATCCACAAAAGCCTCCATCAGTCCTGGATTGTCTACCTCTGGCTTATTTTACTAAATGGAAAACAGAGCTCTACATTTTTTAGGCCACTATTTTTCAGATCTTGTATTTACAGCTGAATTCAATTTCTAGGAGATACACTCATCAAAATGTTCTGTTCATTTTCAATATTCTATATTTTAAATTCTGAGGCTGACATTAGGCATAGTGGGTAAAATCACTGCCTGCGACTCCACTGCCATCCTATCTGGGCTCTCCACTTTTGATCCAGCTCACTGCTAATGGTCTGGGCAAAGCAGTGAAAGATGGGCCAAGTATTTGGGCCTTTGCCACCCATGTAGGAGACCCATTTGAAGCTCTGGGCTTCTATCTGTCTGGGGCCATTGGGGGAGTCATTGAGCAGATGGAAGATCCTCTCTCTCTCTCTCTCTCTCTCTCTGTCTCTTTCTTTCTCTCTCTCTCTCTCTCTCTCTCTCTCTCTCTCTCATTCCCTCTCTGTAACTACTCTGACTTTCAAATAAAGAAATAAATCTTTAAAAGAAAATAAGTAAAAACTAAAAAATAATTTCTACTTAAATATCTGTTGATAACATGATTGTTAAAATGTCCCCAATTTGGGATTTGAATTTTCATAGCAATAATTGTCGAGTTCTAGTTAAGAGTCAGAATTTATATCAAATACATCCTAATTTCACTGAGTAATTTTAGGACATCATATAACTTTTGAATGTATCAAGTCTCAGATTTGTCTTCCATAAGTTGGAGACAACAACAATAATAATATCTACATAGAAGTATTGTTCTGAGAATCAAAAGTGCTATTCAGCATTTTTGAAACACTGTAAGCAATCAGTAGATGATAGATATAGTAATAAATTCTGTGTGTGCATGTGAGAGAGAGAGGGCGAAATGGTAGGACAATCCCATGATACATAGGAAACGGACTTTCAGTTTTTCAGAAATGGGTGCTAGATTATGTTACCTAAATAAGCTTCATGTTTTAATCACCCATGAGCAGTATTTACAGGTTAGACTTACAAATGAGGATAATCAGTGAATGATCAGAAAAAATAATAATAAAAAATTATATGGGAATCAAATTCACAACTTTGGCCTTGATAAAGTTACACTCTAATTGAGTGAGAGGGAAAGTAAATAGAGACTGTCAAGATCATGAAAAGTAAAAAGCCAACATTGGCAGTGAAAATCCATCCCACAGGCCCTGCCTGTTAAGCAGACATCTGTAGAAGAAGCAAGAAATTATCACCTTCAATGGACCAAACTCTGCAGTTTAGTCACACGTGATCCTTGCTGAGGTAGAAAGATACCAACAGGGTCTAAGGTAAACAAAAATTTAAATTGGGGTAGGAAAAGAAATGAAAATTTTATTTGAGGGACACTAGGGAAAAGAGAATTTAGTGCAGAGTATTAGTGTGAGATTTGTTTATTGAAATAGCTTATTATATTTGCATTTTGATGACTCTTATTTCCACACTCTGCTTTCATAACACTTTCCTACAAATAAGAAAGTGTGTTTTTCTGCACCTCTACACTAATGATTCCTCACTCAGCAAGGCTTGCACTTATTAAAGCTTTTTATTGCCACTTTGCTTAAAGAGGTATTTGAACTCTAGCAGGTAGGCAAATCCAGAGGGGAAATTCATTTGGAGGTATTCATAATGGAATACAGAAATGAAAAACAAAATTATTGTAATAGACTATATTTTTTTCTGGTCTCTGCAGACACACCAGATTTCTGCATTTTGACACAAGGATATGAAAAGAAATCTTCTATTGGATCCAAGTATCTAACAGTATAAGAAATTGCTTCCAATTCATCATTTTGTGAAAATAAAACTTAAATTATTATTAGGATATAACTCATTGAAGGTACAGTAACATAGACTTAATATTTCTTTTTCTTCAATAAGAATGTATTTTGAAGAAAATATATGGTGTAAGTATGTCAATTTAATAAATTTCCAAAACATGAGTATACATCAAAAAGTTCTTGGAAAAATACAATCAAAAGATAGATTTATTTGCATGCAAGTTTTTAAAAAAATCCATGCATAGTTTTTATAATATATATATATATTCCATGAATTTTTTAAAAAACTATCCATAGTTTGGTTTAAACCATCTTCAATAATATTATTTTTCAGTAATTATTTCTTATTAAAATTTTTTCGTTTCTTTTTATTGTTTTCTTAACTAAAGTGAGTAGGAGCACAGAGATGTCAAGGGTCAGACTAGTATTTTGCCCAGTGCCTTTTTCTTAAAAATATTTACCTTTCCCATCTAGAGAAGCATATTTCATATCTAGGATTTTAAAATATACCTGATATTTACGGGAATCAGGACCACTCTTTATTTTGAGTCATGAGAACCACAAATCCTCAGAGTTATCTAGGAAGTAGAAGTCTTGAGCCTCAAAATTCTTTATATGGCATGCCTTCTTTAGTTTTCAACTCTGAACCAGCATTTATCCCATGCCCATTTTAAATGATGGAGTATGTCAGTACTCTAAAATGAATTAGTTGGCCGGCGCCGTGGCTCAACAGGCTAATCCTCCGCCTTGCGGCGCCGGCACACCGGGTTCTAGTCCCGGTCGGGGCGCCGGATTCTGTCCCGGTTGCCCCTCTTCCAGGCCAGCCCTCTGCTGTGGCCTGGGAGTGCAGTGGAGGATGGCCCAGGTGCTTGGGCCCTGCACCCCATAGGGGAGACCAGGAAAAGCACCTGGCTCCTGGCTCCTGCCATCGGACGAGCGCGGTGCGCCAGTCGCGGTGCGCCGGTCGCAGCGCGCCGTCCGCGGCGGCCATTGGAGGGTGAACCAACGGCAAAAGGAAGACCTTTCTGTCTGTCTCTCTCTCACTGTCCACTCTGCCTGTCAAAAATTAAAAAAAAAAAAAAAATGAATTAGCTGTGGTTGAAATCCTAACGGACCATCGGAAACACTTACTTGTGCACACAGTGACAGAGTTAACATTTGTAAAATGAGAAAGTGCAAGATTGGTCTTACTTTTCAAGAAAGGATGAAGAAAGTATTTATCCAGGCAGTTTTTCAGGATGAGCAGAGGACAGAGGGAGTATTCAGTGCAAGAATTTGCAGGAAAAGAAGGTTCGAATTGCATTGTTTGCACAGGAAAGCCTGAGTTGTTCATTTTAGCAAAAAGGTGTGTTACTAGGCAACAATGAAACTTAAGGGGGAATGAAAGAAGTTTGAGAACAGGTTGTTTTTCCATGTCCCTATTGCAAACTTTCTGATTTTTTTTTGCATGATTTTAATTCATTTTACAATTAGAATAAACTCAGGTGCAATTTAAAAATATTTCATTATTTTAAGGGAGATGTTCTACTTTTCCTCATTTTATCTAGGCAGGTAAAGAAGCCCTTTCCATTTATTTGCTTCTTGTATCAAATACAGTGATTTTCCTCTTGGATGAGAAGTTAGGGCTTGAAGCAATTTTGATACCTGAAATTCGGAGAATTGATTGGAATAATATTTAGGGAATAGCTAATTAATATTGGCTAAATATCCCAGATCAATACACGATGTTAAAATCATATTAAAGAGTCATTCAAATATATAGCAGACATGTGGGATTAGCTAGTAAGGAAAAAGTAATACAGTCTAGTTTTCCTTTTAGTAGGCATCTAGACAGTCTTGTCTTTGGTCTCATCTCAGAACCACCAATAATTTTCTGTGTTCTAATTTTACCAGGCCATTTGAGCAGTTAGAACTCTCTTCGCCTCATGGAATAAAATATATTTGCTGCATTTGCCTCTGTGTTGCTTGAACTGCACTTCAGCCCATGGATAATATCCCTTTTTATTGAGATTTATTTTTATTTATTTGAAAGGCAGGGTTACAGAGAGACAGAGAGAGGGAAAGGGAGAGAGAGGTCTTCAGCTCTCTGGTTCACTCCCCAAATGACTGCAACAGCCAGGGTTAGGTTGAAGGCCGAAGTCAGGAGCCTGGATCTTCATCCAGATCTCCCACATTGGTGCAGGGACCCAAGGACTTTGATCATATTCGCCTGCTTTCCCAGGCTCATTAGCAGGGAGCTGGATCGAAAGTGGAGTAGCTGTGTCTCAAACCAGCACCCATATAGGACGCCTGCGTTTCAGGTAGCAGCATAAGCCGCTATGCCACAGTGCCAGCCCCAGATAATTTTCATATGTTTTTTTTAAAGATTTATATATTTATTTGAAAATCAGAGTTACACAGAGAGAGGATAGGCAGAGAGAGAGAGAGAGAGAGAGAGAGAGAGAGAGAGGTCTTCCATCTGCTGGTTCATTCGCCAGGTGGCCGCAACAGCAGGAGCTTCGCCAATCCAAAGCCAGGAGCCAGGAGCTTCTTCTGGATCTTCCATGCAGGTTCAGGGGCCTAAACACACAGGCCATCTTCTACTGCTTTTCTCAGCCCATGGCAGAGAGCGGGATTGGAAATGGAGCAGCCGGGACTAGAACTGGCACCCACATGGGATGCTGGTGCATCAGGTCAGGGTGTTAACCTACTGTGACACAGCGCTGGCCCCAGTTTTCATATATTAAAAAAAAAAAAAAGAGGGATGGGATGGGAAGGGAAGGGGTGGGAGAAAGGGGAAGGGGAGGGGGAGGGGGAAGGAGGAGGGGAAGGTGAAGGAAAGCGTAAAGATTTATGTTTCCTTTTCTTTGTCTTGTCTATATCCATCTCCACCTTGTTCTGTGGGCTTAAGGCACATTTTTTCATTTTACAGGTGGTGGGCTTATCAATGTTTTTTTCAAATAGTAGCCTCCAGTTGCTACTGCAGGTTTCTTGGTGTACTCCCCTCAGCATTTTCTCTCTGTCTTGGGTCTCTGGTAGCTCCCAAATCATGTTGGACAGAATTCCAGTTCTCTCATTTAGCAGTAAGCGTTTACTCTACACTGCTTTTATATACAAACTCACATATTCCACTTTGTAGGTCACTACAAAGCATTTCAAATGCTGACACCACCAACAGGAATATTTCTTTTCTTTTCTTTCTTTCTTTCTTTTTTTTTTTTTTTTTTTTTTTGACAGGCAGAGTGGACAGTGAGAGAGAGAGAGAGAGAGAAAGGTCTTCCTTTTCCGTTGGCTCACCCTCCAATGGCCACTGCGGCCTGGCGCACCGGGCTGATCCGATGGCAGGAGCCAGGTGCTTCTCCTGGTCTCCCATGGGGTGCAGGGCCCAAGGACTTGGGCCATCCTCCACTGCACTCCCTGGCCACAGCAGAGAGCTGGCCTAGAAGAGGGGCAGCCAGGACAGAATCCGGTGCCCCGACCGGGACTAGAACCTGGTATGCTGGTGCCGCAAGGCGGAGGATTAGCCTATTGAGCCACAGCGCCGGCTCCAACAGGAATATTTCTTTACAAATTTCCTTTACATCTTTGTTCTTTTGCAGATATATCACATGAAGCACCGAATCATTTATATATATTAGGCTTCTTCATGCTTGGGATATACTTATTTAAATATATTTCCAGTGCCAAACCCTTCTTCATGTTCAGCAAACGTTTGCCGAATCTACAGAAGGAAGGGAGAGAGAGGAATAGAGGAGGAAACAGATACAGAGGGAAAAAAAAAAAGAGAAAAAAGGCAAGCAGCCAGGCAGGAAGGAAGGAGGGAGGGAGAGAGGGAAGGAGGAGAGAAGAAAAAAGCTACTACACGTTACTACTAAAAGTTTAGTTTTCAGGAGCAGAGTTTTTTGTTTTTTCTACTTATACTCTACTCAATATGTCCTTAGTAGACAAATTTTCATCCAATCTAGGAAACACAAGATGTGGGTAAAATAGACGTTATAGTATTTTCAGGAAAAATGCATTCCAACCCATGGACTTCATCTGAAATTTTCTAAAGCAAAAATAATAGACAACACGAGAGACTTCTATAAATACTGACATCTTAGTATTATATTATTTTCTTATTATTTCTTTTTTTCTTTGTTATTTCTTAACATCAGAAATTAAGATATCAGAAAATGCATTTTTCTTTCATGGAAGAAAAACAAAACCTGAGAAGTCACCGTGCATTATTTCTATTTTAAGTTAGTAAGTGGAATTTAGATCACTTGACTTCTTGTTTGAAGATGTTTCTGGGAACAGAGTCTATTTTTGTAGAGTGAATCTACAAAATTCAGGGCATAGACTGCTGTTCTTTCCACACTATTACACTAGACACGCCTGTTATTCTCTGGAAGGCTTGTCACTCTTAGGACTATTTAGAAACATTTTGTTTGAGGTCAAAGGAAAAGGCTGCATTTTGATGATTTGTTTTTCCTCCTGTGGTTACCTCCTTACTCTTAAAATGTATTCTTTCCAACAATGCCATACTCAAAAGGGGGCATTTCCATGACAGTAAAAATAAAACATGTGATAAAATAGCTACTGAATTCATATTTAGAAAGACAATAATTATAACCTTGTCGTTAATTGTGCTCATTGGCGATTTTTTTTTTACTCCTGTCCTTGCCAATAGGCCCTAAATCCAGGCTTCAATTTCTTTTGCATTAACTCTGCTCAAATATAATGAATACCATTTAACTCGGTAGTTACATAATCCTAGTGAAATTTTAATGTGGACATCTTGCATTAACTTTCTTCCCTTTAACAACAACAAAAAAGGAAAAGGTGGCCCCTAAATAAATGAAACTCAATTTCACGGCACATTATCTCTTTCAATTCTTTCCTCACAGCTTTCATTTTCATTAAAATCACAGACAACCATAAATTAATAATTACTTCAGGTTGACTAAATGCAGGCCATACTATTTAGCTCTTGCTTTCCTACAGTGGCCCTTCTTGTTCATGCTGGAAAAAATGTTAATTTAGATAATGTGGCTTGCCCCTTGTCTTATAATTCTGTTTTGCAGTTTCACTGATCTATAATGTTCTGTTCTTATTAGATAGTATTAACTTTTATCTTTTGTTCAATCAAGCTTTACACTTTGCTTGGAAGATGACTATTGCAAACTCTCAATTGAAATGTGCCATTATCTATATATCTATTATAATTCAATTCTTCTTAAAATGTTTTCTGTATGTTTACTAACTTACTTGTGATTCTGTGCATTCATAAATATATTGTCCATTAGCTTTAATGTGCTAGAGGCACTTAAATGGAGAATCAAGCTATATGTATACAATTCTAACCCTTTATAATTATGAGAATTTCAAGTAAGCGCTATTATTTTACATTTTAAAGGATGTAGGCAATATGTGTTTGAGTCACTTAAAGAAGGAGTAACTCAGATGCAATCTAACTGCTTCTGTTGTTTCTCTGATATTTAAAAAACTCAAATTAGTCTTAAGACAAGTTTTGTATTGTTTATTTAATACTCTACTTCCTTAGCATTCTAGGATATGCACCTATTTTTATAGAGACTCCAGAAGGAAAGCAGTTATACAATCATACATTAGTACACTGAGAACAATAAAGTGCAGGATCTGCCAGCTAAAATATAAATTAACAGTTTAGTCCCTGACAACAGTACTTTTGAGAATGCTTTCACTTTCTTAAATTTAGGTAAAGGTAACGGTTGATTTGAATGAACTAGAATTCCCTCAATTGACTACATGCAATGGTGAATGATGGTTTCATGTAAGTTAGTAAATTGAGTAATTTTAAGCTGGACTATAGCAAAAACAGTTGTTTGGTTGTAAACATATCATACCTATGTTTCCATTTCATTTCATGCACTGGAATATTAAATAATCTAATTAAAGATGCTAGAAAGAGAGCTTATCTTTACATCCAGGTATATGTATCACTTACACAATCCAATGCAATGATATTTTCTCAGACAAACGCTTAAGTAAACATCCCCACCCTCTGTCCTGTGGGGTGAGCCTTCCAAGTTATGGTATTTTTCTGTATAAATCTGTTCCTCTCATCCATGTTCTATATAAACCACATCCTGCATGATTGGAATATATGTTCTTTTGTGCTTAGTCATAAAAGATCACATTTTCAAAAATAAAATAAAATAATAATTACATTTCAAGGAATATATTTCTACAACTTATCTGAAGGTTGAACTCATTCAATAAGTATATTTATAACTCCTTCATGAAAACTAAGACAATTTTAAAATAATAGCCTGGATTGACTTTCTTCACTGTTAATCCACATGTGTAATTGCCTCCAAATTCTCTAATTTGTATTGATGTTATTAAATTGTAGAGTAACATGACATTTTCATTATTTAATTTTCCAATGACTATTCTCCTTAAGTATGATAAATCACATAAGCCATGTTTGGAATGATTATATCTTAAAAATTTCCATGTGTATTAAAGTATATTTTCCCTGAACCTCACAATCTGAAAAATCCCAGAGGAAGCATTTGAAATGAACTCAAACAATACAACAGTTTGGAATTGATCTGGGAATCTCATTTCCCTTTTCTACCAAAGCTCAACTTCACTCACTATAAATACGATACAGTTTTGCACGTATTAACATCATTCATTGCTTTAACTAAAACATAACTTGACTAATAATAACAATTAATTTTACAGGGATTGTACTTTTAACCCTAATATTCTGAACCAGTTTTTATATTGGGAACAATGGAAAAATCTATATATGTGACATGAAATTTAAACTTTTAATCTTCTATATCTTTCAATTTAAGAAAAATGAATTAACTATATAAGAATTTTTTCACTAAGGCTAACGATTAAAAGGATGACATGGAGAAATATTAACAGATTTGTTTTTCTTTGTAGTCTCAGGCTAAAGATTCTGTGCACATTTTGAATGGGCTTCTCTCACAATGTAGAAATATCACATTCTAGTTTTGTTTTTTGAATTTGCTTTGTAGCTATGAATGTATTTTATAATTATAGCATTCGTGTATATCTTTATGTTTTAATGATTTATTTATTTATTTGAAAGTCAGAGTTATACAGAGAGACAGAGAGAGAGGTCTCTCATCCACTGCTTCACTCCCCAATTGGCCATAACTGCTGGAGCTGGGTGGCCATAACTGCTGGAGTTGGGCTGATCTGAAGCCAGGAGCCAGGAACTTCTTCCAGGTCTCCCACGTGGGTTAGGGGCCCAAGGATGTGGGCCATTTTCTGCTGCCTTCCCAGGCCATAGCCGAAAGCTGGATCACAAGTGGAGAAGCTGAGTCTTGAACCGACACCCATACGGGATGCTGGCATTGCAGGCCAGGGCTTTACCGGCTATGCCACAGTGCTGCCCCTCATGTATATCTTTAAAAGAAGCAAGAAAAATATTTTGTTTAAAAAGTTAATTTATTATTTATTTCTATGAAATGTTTATTCAATAGTACATTTTGCATCCCAGATCCATCATGCAGCATTTCTTAGTATGTAGGGGATTTTTTTATATTTCTGGAATCTTAAGTGTTTGGAAAAGTGAAGGTATATTTTTACTTCATAGATTTACTTTGAGAATTATGTAATAAAATGCCTTAAAGTCATTGTCAGAATTGGACTTCTTAATAAATCTTCAAAACTAAATATTAAGTAGAATAAGATGTTTTGGTTAATTTAAATAACAATTGAAGACTAGAAGGAAAAACGAATTGCTATATTATTAATTACTGATTATTTAGGGGGGAAACCTGTATTACATATAGAGGAATTTCTTATATTCAAGATTATCATTAGAGAGTAAATGTTATGCTATAATGAAGAGTTGTAAGAAACACAAATGGATGTTGTAATTGTCCATTAATTTCAAGAAGATACATCAACATTTATGAAGAGGAACTATAAAGGGTGGATGATAGTCAAGGATTTGGGAAAGTCCAGAGAATGAGAAGTGAGCAGTTTTTCCCACATGCAAGAGAGACCAACTCTCTGAGAAATGTCAATGATCCACTGATGCCTAAACCTGAGCACCCGGGAGCCATGATGAAGGTTCCTCAGACAAGGGTATTGCATTAGTCCATTTTCAATTCCTATAACAAAATACCTGAGGCCAGGTAATTTGTAAAGAAACGGATTTATTTAGCTCATGGTTCTGAGAGCATTGTGCTGATTTCTATTTGGATCTGGTGAGGGTCTCATAATAATTGGCATCACAAATTTGGAGGCACCTGTGAAAGCAGCCAGTGATCAAGGAGGAGCCAATGCTCCCCTTTTATGATAGCACTAACTGAAATCCCATGGGAACTAACCCCCTCTAAAGTCAAAATCCTCAATTACCTGATTTTCTCACAATAGGCACCACTTCTTAATGATTCTATCACCTATCACATTATCATGGAAACCAATATTTAAACACACCAATCTGTAAGAGACAAACCACATTTAAATAAGGTCAGGTATGCTTCCCTAAGAGTCACTTATTTGGAACTGATCATAGAAACTCAGGCTTGGGATGGACAGAACATCAAAACAGACTAAAATTTTCAGAACATTCCCAGTCATGCATTACAACTGCTTTAACAAAGTAGACATCTTTCTTTCAGCCCCAAATACCATGAAATAACACAAATCATGTTTTACAGAAAAACAAACATACTAGCCCTGAAAAAATAATACTCTGCATTATTAACAGTACATAGATATGGAAGACTTGTGAAGGTTAGAACATATATGGGTCAAACATATGGAGAAATGTATATGTATATAGACACAAAACTAGAGAATATCTGAATATCCTAAACACATGATGGGTGACATATGGCAGAGGTAGGAACACATCCAGAAACAAACAGCAATGTCCCCCCGTTTTTATGGGTGGTAAAATGCATTTGGAGAAACTGGTGATCTATACTGTAGTTGATTCCCTGATTGTCTGAAACATCACTAATAGTGATATAAACAGCCGAACTACAGCAGGGCATCTATTACTTGGGCCAAAAAAATAAATTGCAACAATGCCTTAGTGGCTGTTAATCCTCAGAAAGGAGAATCCACATACCTACATTACAAACTATAAGCCAATAATTAGAACCCCAAGATTTTCGGGAATATCCACAGTAGCAATGTTTAATAAATATCAAGAACTTAAGCGATAGGCACTAAGTATAATCTGATTGAATCTCTACAATAAATGATAATAAATATTGATAGTTCCACTTTACATTTTTAAACTGATGAGGAAACATCAGCTCAAAAAGGTTAAAGAATAACCTACAAGTCATACAGCGAAGAAGTGATAGAATTGGCAATTTATCCTAAACAATCTGACTCTCAAGTGTGTGTCCCAAGTAGACATGTCTGAGAATTCCTGTTTGTCTCATCATTGTTCCAAAAGACAAAGTGAAGGAAACCATAGCAGACCAATAACTCTAATATCTATTTCATAAAATTTTCACATGGGAATAAAAGGGTAGAAATAATCAAAGAAATAATAAAAGAAAATAGCTGAAATCTGAAAACATGTCTTCAGAATGAATATTGCATTAAATGCAGTCCAGAGTTAACAAAAGAACGTATGTGACATTTCAGCATCATAAAGAGAAAGAAAACGTTCTGAAAGTTGCAAAGAAAAGGAATCTGTTGTTTTCAATTTTCAGTTTCAGAAAGTATGCATTCATAAGAATCCATAGATATAAATGTAAATCCATTAATTACTTAAACTACCAATTATATGTAAAAACAGCAGCAACAGCAACAGCAACAATTTCTGATAAAAATACTAAGTATAATGTATGTAGTATTGTATTTAAAACACTATAATTTATTCAATAGCTCTCCAGATAATCTTAAAATAAACATTGTTTGAGGTAGGACATAGGTGGATGATCCATAGGGGTAGTGACAAGCTAAATTCCTATCTCATTTAAAAGAAAGATATTATTATATTATTATTTCTAGATTGATCAAAAATTATTATTATATGTTAGAAAAGATTACAAGAAGGTTAGACAAAGATATGTAAATATAAATCACACAAAGAAAAATAAAGGAAAGAAAGAAAGCCTTGAATGTGCAAAACACTAAAGGAGACTAGAAAGAACTAATAGTATGGTAGAAAAAATAATCCAAATTTACGAATGATCCTAACAGTCCATTTCGAGCTGTGTTAACAAAATACCAGAGTCTGGGTCATTCTTAAAGGACAGAAATTTATTTGTCACAGATCTGGAGACTCAGAATTCTGAGACCAAGGCAGTGCTGTTAATTGAGGACTTTCTTGCTGTGTACTCATATGGCAGAAGGCAGGAAGGGCATGAGAGGGAGAATCCACTCTCCCAAACCCCTTTGATGGTAACAGTATCCATTCATTAGGATGGAATCTCCAAGACCCAAACTCACCCCAATACTACTTCTTAGGAATTTCTTTTTGTTTGCAGAAATGTATTGATATTTGGGAGATATTTAGTCTTCTATCCCATGAGCACCCAACCAGCTGCCTGCAACAAAGACACCACTTTTAGCCACATTACCAGATCCTCATTAAAATGACTACTTACAAACAGATTTCAGGGAGGACATTCCTACCATAGCAGCTCCTACCAAATATGACTGAAAAATTACTCTACAAGAGGCAAAAATGATCTGACAACATAAAGAGAAAATCTATGATAGTCTAAATGTAAGAAATAGAAATATTGCATAATTGCATAAATCATGTCCACATTTTAATATAATTGATTTGGAAATATATATATAAATGCCATAGGCTTACAAAGGGGTTACATCCTTATAAAAATAATTCAAAAATATCATTAGGTAAAAAATGCATCTAATATTCTGACTATCCCATCAGTAACTAAAAGAATCATAAGGAGGGCCCGTGCTGCGG
Organism: Sylvilagus floridanus; assembly: GCA_949820135.1. NCBI lineage: Eukaryota > Metazoa > Chordata > Mammalia > Lagomorpha > Leporidae > Sylvilagus > Sylvilagus floridanus. The sequence continues at coordinate 93,793,995 of OX463230.1, forward strand.
CTCACTAGGCTAATCCTCCGCCTATGGCGCCAGCACCCCAGGTTCTAGTCAGGGCACTGGATTCTGTTCCAGTTGCTCCTCTTCCGGTCCAGCTCTCTTCTGTGGCCCAGGAAGGCAGTGGAGGATCGCCCAATTACTTGGGCCCTGCACCTGCTTGGGGGACCAGGAGAAGTACCTGCCTCCTGGCTTTGGATTGGCGCCATGCACCAGCCACAGTGCGCCGCCAGAGTGGCCATTGTGGGGTGAACCAACGGAAAAGGAAGACCTTTCTCCCTGTCTCTCTCTCTCTCTCTCTCACTGTCCACTCTTCCTGTCAAAAAAAAAAAAAAAGAATCATAAGGAAAACCATCATAAGTCAGGGGCCTTTATCAAGAAATGTTTACAAATACAAAGCACTTTTAGCACTAGTAACTTCAGGCTAAATTGGATTTGAGTGAAAATTGGACAGATTTGGCTTTTCTGTTAAAATTTACAGATCATATAAAATACATATCATATATTTTAAAGTATTTCGTATCATATATTTGAACTATATTTGGGAAAATAGTATTAGAAATAAACAAATGAAAAATTAAGAATATATATAGTGAAATATATCTGATTTTCCCTTATTTCTTAGATACAGCAAATAAACAAATACTAAGGTATAACTGAGTAAAGCTATTAATATATCACTAACAAAATTAAATGGTTTAAACTAATGTGTCCACTAAAAACTTTGAATGTGTCCAAAGAGAATGTCATTCAAAATACACAAAATTATCTCCAAAATGAGCTTTGATCCCAAAGTCTTAGCAAATTATTTTTAAAATATTTTATTTTATTTATTTGACAGGTAGAGTTAGAGACAGTGAGAAGGAGAAGCAGAGAGAAAGATTTTCCATCTGCTGGTTCACTCTCCAAACAGCAGCGATGGCTGGAGCTTCCTCCAGGTCTCCCACACTAGTGTAGGGGCTCAAGGACTTGGGCCATCTTCTATTGCTTTCCCAGGCCATCAGCAGAGAGTTGGATTGGAAGAGGAGCAGCTGGGACTAGAACCAGCGCCCATATGGGATGCCGGTGCCGCAGGCGGAGAATTAATCTCCTATGCCACAGTGCCAGACCCAGCAAATTATTTTTAAGATCTGCTTTCATGAGCTATGTATCAGTGATAATATAAGAACATTAAATGTTTGTAAAGAATTATAAACGAAACAACCCTTATAGGCTTTGCTGTTTTTTAAAGATTCATAAAATAACTATGGGCTAATCATGAAATCAGATCAGTAATTATTGAATATTTTAAGTCTATGCCAATGAAGGTGTATTCTACTAACTTCAAACTATATGATATAGCCCAAATAGTATGTGTACTATGTAATTTGAAATATAAATAGGGTGCAAATAAATACACCAAAACTTAGAATAACAAGAAGCAAAATTGAACTGTAAAAATTATATAAAGACAAATATTAAAAACAATAAACATCAATTTCAAGGATAAAGTAAAAAACATACTTAAAGATCAATAAAATTTCCAAACATTTGTAAACCTGATTAAATAGGAAATAAAAGAAGAAACAAAGATAGTGTTGAAATTAGACTGGGTAGTTAGCAAGGGAAGTAAAAACTACAAGATAATTCATTTTATGCAGGAAATGTTGGAAAACTGAAATCAAAATTACTAAGTGATAATTCAAACAACCCTTATCAAGGCTAAAGAATTAATCCAATGAACTGTTATAAATAGAAGGATATGAGCAGTGCTTTTAGCAAATACTCATTATTTAAGTTTCCTTATCAAAGGAAATGAGTAATTATTGAAAACATCATAAATGAGGCACTATTTAAACACATTTATGGATAATGTAATTTAATCTTTGGGAAAAAAAAAATGAGCCAGGTAAAATGCATCCTGGCTTTCACAGCTAGATAAGGGGCCGTGACCAGGTGCAAATCTCAGCTCTCTGACTCCATAGCTCACACTTAGCCTCTAGGATGTTCTACTTTCAGTTAATAAAAGCACAAACCCACTCTGTTTTTAAAATTCTTTAAAACTTTTTTTGTCTTTTAGTTTTGAGATAAAATAATTTAATTTACATTATAGTCAAAACCTTAATGCTGCGTTAAATAGAGTTCAACAGATAACAAGTGAAAACGTCATATTTGGGCAGGAAAATAGGCGAAAGCTATAAACCATAATGAAATAAGATGTTCAACTCAATTCATATAAATTTTAAATTAGCCACAAAATCATTAGACTATAGTAATATAGAATTCTTTTTTAATTATTTATTTTTAAAGATTTATTTTATTTATTTGAAAGACAGAGTTACAGAGAGAGGTAGAGACAGAGAGAGATCTTCCATCCACTGGTTCACTCCCCAGATGGCCACAACAGCAAGAGCTGCACCTATCCGAAGCCAGGAGCCAGGAACTTCTTCCAGGTCTCCCACATGCGTGCAGGGGCCCAAAGACTTGGGCTGTCTTCTACTGCTTTCCCAGGCCATGGCAGAGAGCTGGATCAGAAGAGGAGCAGCTGGGACTAGAACTGGTGCCCATGTGGGATGTGGTGCTTCAGGCCAGGGCTTTAACCCACTGCGCCACAGCACCGGCCCCAATAGTAGTAGTATATAATTCTTAACAGTTTGCTTGACAAATATTTAAAATAGAGTTTGACAGAGCACTGAATTTGTAGCAAAACTGATACACTCAGACATTTCTTTCTTTTGCTTTTTTTTGTTTGTTTTTCAACAAACTCAGTCCTTTAGATATGTGACTCAGATATATAAATTCCATAATCTTTATCTTTGAATCTGAGCAAAAGCTAACTTCACTAGCAGTAGAGAATAAATGAGCAATTTAAGATTTACTGAGTCCTGGGATGGAGATTTGACATCGTATTTAACATACTCACTGGGATGCCTTCATCACCTACTGGAGTGCTTGGGTTCAAGTCCTAGCTCCACTCCTGTTCTCACATCACCTGCTGTGATGACTCAAGTAAATGGGTCCATGCATCCACTTGGGAGATCTCGACTGAGTTCTTAGGTCCTGACTTCAGTTTCACCCAGTCCTGACTGCTGTGGGCCTTTGGGGCACTAGTAAGTAGCAGATGGCACATTGTCTGTCTCTCTTTTTGTCTCTCCGCCTCTTTCTTTCTGGCTTTCAAACCACATACCATGTATATATGGTTTATATTTTTGGCAGATAGCCTGGAAAGTATTTCTGGGATTCTGTGAGCAGAGAGGAATGGGAACAATTTGGGTAGCAGAGAAGAAAAGTATGGGGAAATCTAAGCTGGATTTCACTTATCTTAGATTGAATGTACATTTGACTAGCTTTACACTTGCTTTACAATATGTTAAACAGGCAATTACTAGTGCTTCATTAATTTATGCTATCTGCTTATGATGAATGAAATTGTGGCATTTTTTTCCTATATCTCAAATTCTTTGTGTTTCATTTCAACCCTGAGTTGACATGGATATGTTTATTCAATGGTGAATTCTGAGTTTATATTCTGGAAGTAAGTTTAACTTAATAACTTCATAGAAGGAACACAGCAGTGATAAGACTTTGTTAAATGTTTCTGCCATTTAACAAAATATTTACCCAGCCTAAGATTTTGCATTTACTTCTTACTCATGTAACTTCCTAATTTTTTTCTTTAAAATATCATTATGCTGCATTGCACAAAAAGTGCATAACACCAATAAGAGACAGTAGAAAAGTATTATATTGCAAATTATTCTCTATAAAAAGTTTAAACAGTAAAGTCCAATTTAAAAATTCTTCTTGTGCATTTTAGGTTTTTGAAGGATGATTTCAAGACTAAACTTTATTCCATCCCCACTCTCTGTAACTATGTGTGAAATATTTTGACACAATGAGGAGGCACATTGTCTAAACAATTAACTTTTTCCTGTTAGTAAACTTTGTGTGACTCTATTACTCATAATCTAAATTTGGACGAGGCAATGAATATAGCAGACCCCAATACTGTGCTAGATGGATATAACCCAATCTATATAGCAGTATATTTCCTGGAATTGTTTGTAAGAAAAATCATGCATTTTTCCATGAACAGTAGTTCTCATGTACAACAGTGACCTCAGAATTTACAGGTCAGACATTCCTACCTTCTCATGGTTTTGATACAGGTCAAATTCAGAAAATGAATTAAGCTCAATAAGTTTCTAATGAGAAAACCAGGCAGGTGTTCAGGGAATTTAGAACAATACTAAACAATGATAGTTAATTTAATAAACTGTTATAAATGCTTGTTCTGTGTAAGTATTTGCACGGGACCTATAAAATGAGATATGTAGGAATTGTCAACATTAGAATTCTTATGCTCAAGAAAGCTGTAATTTGGTGAGGATTTACCCTAAAATTAGGAAGGTAATGTAACCTTCAATTACCTGTATAGGAAAGTTAATATTTATTGAAAACTTACTAGTACCTGACCCTGTTTTGTGTACTTCAAAGTTTATTTTCTTATTTAATAAGAGGCAAGTAATATTTTCCCCACACTGCAAATAAACATGTAAACTCATAAAATTGTAATAACTTTCTCCAATTGGTTCAGTATTCAAATTACTTGTTGGAATCTGAAAAACACTATGTAGCTTCAAAAGTATTTTGGGATGTTTGGTATAAGATTTCCAAATTAAATGCCACAGAAACAAGAAAAATGAGATATCTTCTAGTTTGATCACAAGTAAATTGTCAAAATGGTAGGTTTAATATTTGTAGAATTTCTTTGAAGAATGAGGGAGATGGCATTACTTCTAGAATGTTGAGATTAAGGTAAAGCTAGAAGTTGCAATGTTGAAGATTTGTTCAGGGAACTGCACATGCTGGATTTATGGAAGGCAGTGAAGTCATTTGTAGGATAATGTCAGAAGGCCTAATATTTGAATACTAGAAAGATCTATAGACTGTTTCTTTGCAACCAGAAACGTGACTCCCTCTGTCTGGAAAACTGCCATTTCTTCTGCACTTAGGTCCCTCACAAAGCAAATGCCCAGGGAATGGGCGGAACCAATGATTGAGTGGACAACAGAGGACAGGGATATGCCAAGCAGGACAAAGTCATCACCAGATGATTGGAGGACAGTGATCCCACAACATGCTTCAATTCACCAGGCCTGGCACTCCTTTCCCCACCTGCCTTGCCCACTTTTCAATCCTAGCTGCTACCTGCAGGAAGTAGGAAATCATGGTTTGTCCAATCTTGATTTCAAATGTCCTGTCATGCTTCACAAAAATCCTGAGAGGCAATCCTTTGATGTCTTTCATCTTTTCATTGAACTCCTTGCAAAACTGGTTGACAGAAACACCTCACTGACCCAAGATGGGGTCTGGGGTAGGGTTGGGGGAGGGCCGTTTGTGACATGGCCAGGCCTGCCAGCACAGTGGTCCAGATCAAGGAGCCAAAGTGAGTTCAACATGAGAAAATAGTTGAAGACATAATCATTTGAAAACTACTTTCCCAAATCTCAACAGTTTATTCCTTCCCTTCATTTAAGTACATGGGGAAGGTCTGTCTGTTGCTGTCATCTACTGTTCATAGTAACTGGTCACAGTTATTGTGAAGGGTCCCATAGGAACTCTGAGGAGGGGCTTCATTCACAGCAATGTAGAACTCGAGACTCCTTAGACAGAAAAAAAATGGGCTCTGGGTTGGCAAATGGTTCAGAAATAGAAAGGAACTTGTGGTCAGGTGCATTACCCATAGTTATGGACAGATATGAACAAGAGGTACCCTGGACTCAGTCATATGATGAGATCTGCACATACTTCACCCATCAACATGGTTATTCAGGAGTATGGGTCTCTTGTTGAGCTGAAATTTCTTGGATTAAAATTAAGTTCAAAGGGTTTGATGAGGCCCATGTGTTGCTTGTTCAGTATCTCAAGCCCAGAAAGGTGAATCAATCCTTCAAGGAAGCAACACTGAACTTGTTTCAAATTCAGCTGCTTTAATTCAGCAAGCTAACGTTAAGAACAAGGATATCAGAAAACTTTGGGATGGTATTAGTGTCTCTGAAAAGGGTACAGCTTAACAGGCTGATGAATATATTAGGTCTAAAAGTTGGCTATAGAACAAGAACTTGTATTATAAGGCAAGTACACAGTTGAGGAATAAACTGTTGTGCGCTAAGAACAATACTACAATGGGGGAAAAGGTCCGTCTCCTAAAAATATCTGTCCATTCTTCCATCTGTTCCTTAGTAAGAAACTGCAAAATTGGAGCTATCCAAAACGAAGACAGCCTGTCTTAGCTTCACTTGCAACAGATATGGCCCATGTGACTATTTACTGAGTAAAAGTAGAAGTGATTTGTGTTAGTTCCAGGTGATGCTTTTGAAATACCTTGAAATATCTCTTGAATTCTTTCTCTCCACTTGAAATATGAAACTTTTAGATCTGGTATTAAATACTATTGACATGAAGAACAAGATAATGTCTTGAGAAAGTGGTGATGGGAAGTAGAAAGGAGCCAAGTACAGGGTTAAGTGTTAAATATTAAGGGCTGATAATCAAAGGACTGTTATGACAGAAAAAATTACTGGTTTAATCTGTTCTCATTCCAGTGGTATTTCATTTCAGTAGGTATACATTTACCCTAATACAAGACCTCAGCTCAATTACAATCCTGGCATTCCTTGGCACACACCCCAAAACTCACCTTGCCCAGATATTTTCCATCATGTATTTTTTTTTGTTATTGTCATAGCACCAATTACCATCTGAATTACCTTTACAAAGTATTTAATTTCCAGATGGTTATTTATGGCACAGTATTTGGATATTCCCAAGAATATATTTTTGAGTGTCATATATTATTTCAAAAATATTGTGACAGGCATTGTGGCAAGACACTCACATCCTGTGTCAGAGTGTCTAAGGTAGAATCCCTCCTCTGTTCCAGATCTGGCTTTCTGCTAATGTAGAAGATGACCCAACTGCTTGGATTCCTGCCATTCACATGGGAGACCAGGATAGGCTTTGGTCTGTCCCAGCCCTGGCTGTTGCAGGCACTCGGGAAGTAAACCAGCAAATGAAAGATCCTCTTCTTCCTCCTCTGTCTCTCTCATTCTGTGTGTGTGTGTGTCTGTCTCCCTCTTTGTCATTCTTTTAAATAAATAAATAAAACTTTAAAAAAATTTTAAAGAGAAAATGAATCAGCATTTTTAAAGATTTTCCTGCTATCGATTAATTTACTGGCTTGTAATAATCTCAAATTCTATGAATTTAGTTAATCCATTTAATGCTTAAATTTCTTAGAAATAGGCAAATGAGTTAAACAGTAAAATGACATAGTCTATAACACTGAAAACTGTGAGAAAATTGTTTCCATGTGTCATTTCTACAAAGCACAATGTACAGTAGCTCATATTTTATTTAATTCTCAAACAGACAGAAGAAAACTATTGTCACCAAATGAGAGGTAAGAGAAATCTAGAATTCATGACAAAAATAAACGCAATTTACTCCATCTTTTATGAAACATAAGAAACCCATGTTTTATGAAACCATAAGTTATTAAAATTAGTACAGCCTTTTTACAATTAGTATAGGATGGTACTGAGTAACAATTTGGAAAGTCATTGTGCATGTTGAAATTTGACTGAATTACTGTTTCTTTGTATTTCATTTCAAGATTGGTTTTAATCTTTACTTAAATTTTGATATTAAGCTTAAAATTCAATTAGGACAATAGTTTAAACTGTTTTTTATGTTAATGATATTTGATTACTTGCTTTATTTTTTGGTTAATTTCTTTTTTTTAAGAGGCAAATATGCCTTGCTTTACTTGAATTATCAGATTACATGAATAAATTCCTGCATAACTCTAAACATCCTTTATTTATTACACATAAGTGTAGGGAAATTTAAGTGTATCACAGCAATCATATTTCATAAATTACCTTTAAACATTCCTTGTATACAAAATGTCCTTCAAAATGTGGATATCTTAATTATTATCAGTAACAAAATAATAATGTCACTTCACATAAAAGCATAATATGTCAATACACTGAGACAGCAATTTGTACTAATAAATTACTAGGCATTCTCCAATAAGTACACTAACGGAATATTCTTGTTGATGAGAGAAGGAGGCTGGCAGATCAACACAGATGTTTTTATTGTGATTTTACTTGGTGGCATGAAACAGAACATTAAGTCACAATGGACAACAAATAGGATTTGCTCTTCCCCAAGTGACAAAAGTCCAGAAATTGGTGTCTGAGAATCTCTAATTAGTTCTTTTGTGTCAACTATGTACATATTTCTTCCCTCTTGCTCTTCTCTTAGCATGTGATATTCATCCTCATACTAGTTTCTTCAAGTTGTAGCTCAATTGCCAAACATGGCTGTTCAATATTTCAGATCTAATAATACGTCAATCAAGAACATGGGAAGTGTGCAAGATAAAAGGAGGCAAAATTTCTTTCTAGATACATGCCAAAGAGCCAGTTTTTTTTTTTTTTTAAGAGAATGGGGAAATATTTTGCTGGTTGTGATAGAGACAGATTTCTAGGTAGGTAGATACAGACAGACCAGGGTTCCCTCTCCACCACCTGGAAATAAGTCTCAGAGAACCCAAGAAAAGTCAGTATTTCTTGGAGACAAAACACAAACATGTGTCATTTAAAACTGCAGACTCCTATGACATTTACTGGTGGCTCATCCAGAATCATCTGAAGAGTGAGTAAAGATGGACTGCCTCTGCCCCTTTTTATGGAGATTCTTGTTCTTTAGCATAGTCCATGATACATTATAAGCACCAGGATTCTGTCAGCCAGTTAAAAGTGATTAGTGTGGTTGCCTGTCTTAAGGACTCAGAAGGTAGGCTTGCTAGGCAGACCTGATTAATCCTCCTCCTCCTTTTGGCACCAGGAATGTTGATCTTGCTCTGCCTCCATTTCCTTTCATGGAAATTTATCCAGTGCATGGGATTGGAGTAAGGTCTTGTAGTAATTGAAGGTTTCGGCTGGGGCAGCTTCCCAGTGATGCCTGATCCAGACTCCAATTGCTCATTGGGATTTTGGACTAAAATCCAAACTCCTCACTCTTTTTTTATTTTTAGAATGATTTTATTTATTTGAAAGAGTTACAGAGAGAGGTAGAGCCAGAGGGAGAGAGGTCTTCCATTCCTCTGGTTCACTCCCCAAATGACCACAATGTCCAGAGCTGAGCTGATCCGAAGCCAGGAGCCAGGAGCTTCTTCCGAGTATCCCTCATGGGTGCAGGGGTCCAAAGACCTGGGCCATCTACTGTTTTCCCAGGCCGTAGCAGAGAGCTGGATCGGAAGTGGAGCAGCCGGGACTTGAACCGGCACCCATATGGGTTGCCAGTGCTGCAGGCTGGGGCTTTAACCTGCTGCGCCACAGCACCAGCCCCCAAACTCCTCACTCATTATATCTCCTTCCTGTTCACTATTGCTGCTAACTCACTCTCAAATGTCAGAAAGGGAGGAAGAATGTCTTTATGTACAACTGCAAAGACAGGTGTTCCCACCCGAGCCAGAAAGAGAGGTTTTAATCCATTAACACCTTTGAACCTGATAGATTTTTTTTTCCTTTCCTCTCTGCAGTTTGCATTTTGATGATGACGGTCTTCTTCAGCACTTGATGGCAGGAAGATCTGATTCTCTACATCTCTGGTCCATTATTTATTTAACTGGCCTAAGTAATGAGATCATATGTTTATGTCATGTGTTAGTCCTTTTAATCAAGGTTTTTCTGAGCTGTTATAACTGTCCTAGATAATGAACATTTCATGCATCCTGGGGAAAGTTTAATGTGCTTTCTGTTGTCTTTATTGAGTCCTGATTGCATAGGTGAACTGGGTCTTAAAGAAGTTAGCATTATCTACCTATTTTTTAATTGTTTGTGTGATTACCATAACGCTGATTAGATCTGGCCCACAGTTTTGGTTAAAATGCTAAAGTTACATTGATTATAAAACACACTGTATGATTCTAAAGCATATTGAACTTATATAATGGTCTGATGTTTTATGCTCCAGGGTCAGTGAGAAATAGATCCAGAGTGTTCCCATCTCCCCATGGCTTTATATCAGGTAGCCTGTCCTAGATGTTATGTTGGTTGCATGATGATGGCTGGAATTTGTACTCTCTGTCTCTTCAGTGTGTGACTAGGCCCAGTGGGTGCTAAGACAGGAAGCTAGCTGCCCTTTCTTCACATTAACTCCTATCCTTACTCACAGCTATCCCCTCCCTAGCACACTTTGGCACCAAGGGTTACTCCTCCTTGTGTTTGGATATAACCCATCTACATAGGGGTCAGGATGATGCACCCATGGGGAATCTACCCCTGGGCATGGCAGTCACCTCAGGAAAGGGAACTGCCTGGCAGACATGAGATACCTGCTGTGCACGTGTCATTCTGGCTGTAGGGCCACAACTACAATAATAAAAAATAAAAAAAAATAAAAAAATAATAAAGGGTAAATAGTGTACTGTCCTACCCAAGCAAAAGGCTTGGTGAGCAGACCCTATTCTTTAAAGGGGAACTGGCAAAGTCACAGAGAATTTAAACATTAAATATTCATGTATTACCTGGTCAAAATATGGATCAAAAAGGATAGTTCAGACAGAGGGAGAGTCAAAGTTAGGCACAGGTAAGGGCAACTACTAATGCTGGCTTAATTCTCAATTGCTGAATGTCGGGATGCATACCAACTCATGACCTACAGCAGGAAGTTTCCCAGGGACACATAGGAAGGAGTAGAGGCACAGGTAAGAGTGTCTTCTCCTGTTCTCTGACCTCTCCCTGCTGTGGGTTCCATGACTATGCTCCCACAGCCCAGGTACTTAGAGGATGCCTCAAGTGGGCAAAAGCAGAAACTTCTTGTCCTCTTATTTTCGGATGGGTAATAAAGCAAGTTCACCATGTAACCCTTTGTAGCGCATTCTTGATCCTTAGAATTCTCTTGACCCCCAAACGTGGAAGACAGATCACTTGGTCATTTTCTGCATCATTGCATGGGCAGGATACATACCAGAGGATGAAGAGACTTGGCCCACAGAGGAAAATATTAACTAAACATCATCCTCCAATTAGACCTCTTCAGTCAGAGAACAAGGAAATGGTCTGAGATCCATTATGGCCAAACACTTTTTTGCCCTGAAAGATACACCAGACCTTTGTAACTGAAAGTTAGACCTGGCACTTTTAGCAGCAGTTACCTTCAAGATCCCAGCTGCCCCTCAGACTCCCCACAGCAAAAGGTCTGCCCCACAGTCTACAATGATTTCACCACCTACTGCTCCTGTTCCTTCTATACCCAGGCCACCTGTTAGTGAGCAGGAACCTAAATATAAACTGCTATTTATCCCTCCAGAAGGTTCCTGGAGAGTCCTGTGGTTCTAATCATGTTCAGGTCTCCTTTTCCATGCAGGACTTTAGACAGATAAAGGTGAACTTGGCAAGATTTGCAGATTACCCTGACAGATTTATTGAGGTCTTCTAGAGTTTCTACCATGTCTATGACCTCACCTGGAAAGAAGTAATGTATCTGGTAAGCGAGACCCTAACAGAGACTGAAAACAAGCTGCTCTCTGAGCTGCATACATTTTGGGGGAGGAATTTTGTATGGCATTTATAACATTGCATGATCAGGGAGGCCAGGAGAAGATATATCCCATGGGAAAATCAGGTGTTCCTCAGGAAGCGCCTCATCATAAATAGACACCAGATGACCTTGTAAATAAATGGCAATGAAAGCATTTCATTGCTTTTATACTGCAGTGATTGAGGAAAACCAGGACCAAACTACTCCAAGCTACCCGTGATAGACCAAGGTCCAGAACCCCACTCCCCTCCTACAGAGATTGAAGGAGAAATTAGTCACACATACTTCCCTATCTCCCAATTCAATAGAAGGACAGGTTAACTTGTACGATTAGTTCATTACTCAGTCAGCCTCAGATATTGGAAGAAATCCTCAAAAAACAGGCCACTGGTCCTAAGAGTGCAGTAGAAAAACTCCTAAGGTCATCACTTTTGTCTTCAGTGGAAGCCAGGAGGAGACCCAATAATGAGAGAGAAGGGAAAAGAAAAAGGTTGCCGCCTTATGAACATGTCAACCTGAAGGTCTCCAAGGTTCTCCAAAGTGCTATGGCTGTGGTCACATGGAGATGTCAAGTAGAAATGTCTACGTTGCCAGGGAAAACCTCCATGGTTCTGTCCTATTTGTAGTGAGGATCATTGCAGTGTTGGCTGCTCCTGGAGACCAAGGCCTCTGGGATTGGACCCCCTTCCTTGGATGATCTCTATCTAATAGAGTCCAACCATGACATGACCCAGATATTAGAATTACCAGACAAGAGTTTCAAAATAGCTTTACAATTGTGATCAGGAATGTAAAAATGGGGGCCAGCATTGTGATGTAGCTGGTTAAGCTGCCACCTGCAATGCTGGCATTCCATATGGACAGTAGTTTTTGTCCCAGCTGCTCCACTTCTGATTCAGCTTCCTGCTGATGTGCCTGTGAAAGCAGCAGAAGACATCCCAAGTGTTTGGACTCCTGACACCGATGTGAAAGACATGAAGAAGCTCCAGGCTCCTGGTTTTGGCCTGGCTGAGCCTTGGCTTTTGTGGCCATTTGGGGAGTGAAACAGTAGATTGAAGCTTATGTCTCTCTCTCTCTCTCTCTCTCTCTCTCTCTCTCTCTCTCTCTTTCTCTTGCTGTGTCTCTCCCTTTGTGTAACTCTGCCTTTTAATAAATCTTTTTTTTAAAAGATAGAATGTAAAGGAATATAAATCTTTTTTTAAAAGTTACAAAGTGAAGGAATATATATTTATGGTAAAAGAAAAGATAGGAATCTTGAGGAAAAAATATAAACTATATGAAAGAAATGAATTAAAATGTTGAAATAGGAAAAAGTAGCATCTGATTGTTTAATTGTACAGTGACATTGGTAAGAATTTGATAAATATTTACATGTGATATATGGAAGAATTAATTAATGTTATTGCTGATTCTTAGTATCTCACTGGAGAAAACAGAATTCAGCTATATTCTGATCAGATGACATAGGTTTTAATCAAGTATTATCTATAGGTTTTAATCAAGTATTATCTGTTCTTCTCCTACCACCTCTTCCTCTTTCTCTTCTTCTTCCACTTATTACCATCATAATGTTTAACAAACAGAATCAGTGTGCAAACACAGAAATTACATTTAAATATTACATACAATTAAGGAAAACTCACAAACTTATCAATTGTATTAAAACTCAACATAGCAGTTAACATTTTAGGGTTAGGTTGTTGGCTCAGTGGTTAAGATGCCATTTGGAATGCTTGCAGAGTACCTGGGTTCTACCCTTGGCTATTCTACCTCCAGATCTAGCTTCTTCCTAATGTGCACTCTAGAAGACAGCAGGTGATGACTAAATTGCTTAAGCCCCTGCTACCCAATTAGGAGATTCAGATTGTGTTACAGCTCCTGGCTTCATCCTGCTTCAGCCCTAGCTGTTGTGTGCATTTGGGGACTGAACCAGCCAATGGGAGATCTGTCTGTCTCTATTTTTTTATCTTTCAAATAAATAAAAGTAAATAAAAATTTAAACAACATTTGGGGGTATTAGTTAAGGGAGTAGCCTAGGAAAACTTGATAGTATCATTCCATTTCTTGATATGAGACCTGTACACCTGGGTGTAGTCTTGCTTTTTATAAATTCAGAAAGCTGAAAGTTTATAGTTTGTGCACATTTTCTTATGTATATTATTCTTTAATAAAAATAAAAATATAACTGTCATAAATTCGTTTCTAGATTAATCATGTGTTTCAAACAAGTTATATTATAAATTTAAATAAAAGTTTTTCTCACATGCCTTCCTTTTGATGCTTTAATACTCCATACTCCAAAAACAAATACAGATAAGTGTATGCAGAGAACTCTGCCTTGATAATATTTTATATCAATACTTATGAACTTATTTATTTTGGTACCAACAGAGTTTCCAGAATATAGTTACAAAAATTTTTCTTGATATGGAATTGTTAATATAATAAATGAGGTTTTTTCACATATTGAAATGCACTATGAAATTGCATCTGTGTATGTATAAAACATATATATATGTTATTTTATTCAAATTTTAAATTACATTTTTGGCTATCGAAAATTATCACATTAATGAGTAATAGAAACTAAAATAATGCTTACCATTACAAAAGTCATGCACTTACAGACTCCAAGGCTACATATTCTGTAAAAGAATATTTTACCTCACTTAAAGATGTGAGAGAGGTGGGCCAGCATTGTGGCACAGTGAGTAAAGCTGTCACCTACAACATTGCCCTCCCATATGGGCACTGGTTGAAGACCTTGCTGCTCCACTTCTGATCCAGCTCTCTGTTAATGTGCCTGGGAAAGCAGGGGAGGATGGCCTAAGTGCCTAGGCCCCTGAATCCATGTGGGAATCCTGGGAGAAGCTCCAGGCTCCTGGCTTGGGCCTAGTTAAGACCTGGTTGTTGCAGCCATCTGTGGAGTGAACCAATGGATGTAAGATGTTTCTCTTCTCTCTGTCTCTCCCTCTCACTCTGTAACTCTGCCTCAAATAAATTAATTAATCTTTAAAAAGAAAAAATGAAAGATGCTGAGAGGAAAAGTTGATTCATAAATTTTCTAGTCTCATACACAGTATATGGAGTTGATCACAAATGGATTTTCCAAGATAAACAGTGGTGTTCTCCAGGAAAGAATTGAGGAAGAATAAACTTGCAATTAATAGTTAATAAAGGTTATTGTAAGTTATTGATTTCCACTGGGGCCATTTCAACAAGCTGATGTACCCAACATTCTCTCCTGAGACAGATATTTCCCATATTTCCTTGGGGAGAGCAAACCTGACACTTACTCAAGTCCTTCTCACAGATATTTTCCACTTATATGGCACCTGGCCCAAAAGAGTCTATCTACAGTCTGAAGTATTTTGCAAAACTGGCTATGTCCCATAGGGACTATGCAGAGTAACTGGACCATTATCTGGCAAGTGGAGTTACTCTGTAGACAAAAGGAGCTAATCAGCCAGTAATAGGAACAGAAAACAAGACATGTGGGGATGATAAAGGAAAATAAATTAACTGTGTTCTCTGTGAGTGGAGGAGTAGAGATGGAACAACTACTTTCCCAATCTGATCACCTGAGTTGTTGCAACTGTTAATAGTGTTAGTGAACAATGCTTCTAAGCACACTGTGCTTGGCAGAGGTGCCACTCGTCCTTACCTCTCTCCATATCCTTGTATTAAACCCCCACCTATCAAGGCTGTAAAGCTGTATAGTGGATGAGTTCAGAAATCTGTGACAATTTCATGAGAAAAAATATACTGTTGGAAATTAAAGAGTTTCTGGAACAACTGAAATGTAATCATGGTGATGAGTGTGACTCCAGGGAAGAATAATTGGAAAGTGATTTTAACTAAAAAGCTTAACCCTAATAAATTAAATTATATTCCCTGATGAAAGTGACAACAGAAGGCTGACAATCTGTATGACATCTATAAAATGAAACTCAGTGTTAATCTTTCACTAATGCTTTCCAGGAGATGGGTTATTTGGTGCAGATTGTAAAGATACAAACTTGTGGATCCCATAGCTTGAAGACAAATGAAATCTGATAGTGGTGTACAGAACTGATTGAAGGGGTAAAAAACCCTCAATTAATGTTAGAATACCAAACTATTTTGATGAATAAAACTTTAACATGTATTTTAATGATTGAAGGACTAGCTTTATATCAAAATTGTCATTATTATTTAATGTTTGTGTTATATATACTTTTCTTAATTGTCTATTTTTTCAACAGATGGTTTTTTATTATAATTAATGCTATATTAATTAATGAAATTGAAATTTCACAATATTAAATGTTTCTTTCCATAAACAGGGTACATCTTCTCCTTCATTAAAATCTTGTCTAAAACCCCCCTCCATAGTGTTTTTACAATTTTGTTCATTAAGCATTTGCATATTTCTTATATTTCTTCTTAGATGTTTTACATATATCATTGCTTTTGCAACTAGAAATGCTCCTTCAATTATACTTCTTATACTGATTTTTAGCTTATCTATTACTGCTTTTTAATTCAGCCACCATGCTCAATAGTTTCTGTCTAGTTTTTCAAATGATTATATCTAGTTAGAAATATATAATGTAATTAGCAAAAGGATGTATGCTCCTTTAAATTTTTAAAATCTTTTTGTAGATTAGTTCCAATGGTTCATACTTAAAGAACAATGTTAAATAGTAGTGATGACTGTGGGACTGACTTCACTAGGAGAGTTCAAGAAAATTTTTTTCACAGACTTTTCTATCATATGCATTTAGTTAGTTTAGAAGCAAGAGAGAGAGAGAGAGAGAGAGAGAGAGAGAGCTTCTATCCATAGGTTTAATCTCCAAATACCAGTGTTCAAAGTTGACCAGGCAAAAGTCAGGAGCCAGGATCTTAATCCACATGTGGGCATCTTAACTATTAGGCCAAGCATCCATGCCAAAGTCCAGTTTTTAATCATGTACTAAAGTTTAACCTTGTTGAACATGGTATCATTATCACAGAAAGTATTACTTATTTCTTTGTCATTTTGACATGCTGAATTATAGAATTACCTGTCAGTAGACTTTCTAATATTTTTAAATGTTTACTTATTTGTTTTTTATAAATATTAAGCTTTTATTTAAAGAATATAAATTTCCAAAGTACAGCTTATGGATTACAATGGCTTCCCCCCCACACACAAATTCCCTCCCACCCGCTACCTTCCCCTTTCCCGCTCCCTCTCCACTTGCATTCACATCAAGATTCATTTTCAATTCTCGTTATACACAGAAGATCAGTTTAGTACATATTACATAAAGATTTCAACAGTTTGCCCTCAATAGAGACAAAAAGTGAAAATACTGTTGGAGTACTAGTTATAGTATTAATTCACAATGTACAGCACATTAAGGACAGAGATCCTACATGATTTTTTTTAAAGAATTGATTATTTATGCAATTTCCAATTTAACACCAAGATTTTTTAATCATTTGCAATTATCTTTATATACAGCAGATCGATTCAGTATGTATTATGTAAAGATTTCATCAATTTGCACCCACACAGAACACAGAGTGTAAAAATACTGTTTCAGTACTAGTTATAGCATTACTTCACATTGGATAACACATTAAGGATAGATCCCTCATGAGACATAAGTACACAGTGACTCCTGATGTTGATTTAACAATTTGACACTCTTGTTTATGGCGTCAGTTATCTCCCTAGGCTCTAGTCATGAGTTGCTGAGGCTATGGAAGCCTTCAGGGTTCACCGACTTTGATCTTATTCCGACAGGGTCATAGTCAAAGTGGAAGTTCTCTCCTCCCTTCATAGAAAGATACCTCCTTCTTTGATGGTCCCGTTCTTTCCACTGGGATCTCACTCGCAGAGATCTTTCATTTAGGTCTTTTTTTTTTTTTTCAGAGTGTCTTAGCTTTCCATGCCTAAAATATTCTCATAGGCTCTTGAGCCAGATCCGAATGCCTTAAGGGCTGATTCTGAGGCCAGAGTGCTATTTAGGACATCTGCCATTCTATGAGTCTGCTGTGTATCTCGCTTCCTATGTTGGATCATTCTCTTCCTTTTTCATTCTATCAGTATTAGCAGACACTAGTCTTGTTTGTGTGATCCCTTTGACTCTTAGACCTATCAGTGTGATCAACTGTGAACTGAAATTGATCACTTGGACTAGTGAGATGGCCTTGGTACATGCCACCTTGATGGGATTGTATTGGAATCCCCTGGCACAATTCTAACTCCATCATTTGGGGCAGTTCCGATTGAGCATGTCCCAAATTGTACATCTCCTCCCTCCCTTATTCCCACTCTTATATTTCACAGGGATTACTTTTCAGTTAAAATTTAAACACCTAAGAATAATTGTGTGTGGATAAAGTATTACATTGTACAACAACAGTCAGCACAAGAGCTGATCAAGTCACTGTTTCTCATAGTGTCCATTTCATTTCAACAGGTTTCCCCTTTGGTGCTCAGTTAGTTGTCGCCGATCAGGGAGAACATATGATATTTGTCCCTTTGGGACTGGCTTAATTCACTCAGAATGATGTTTTCCAGATTCCTCCATCTTGTTGCAAATGACTGGATTTCATTGTTTAAAGTGGAGTCACACGCATACACACACACACACACACACATACACGCATACACACATGTTAGGTAGGAAGGGAGAAAGGTAGATCCACCTGCTGGTCCATTCTCCAAATGTCTGCAACATCCAAGACTGGGCCAACCTGGAGCCAGCAGGCTGGAGCTCCATCCATGTATCCCACATGGATGTTAGGAGCCCAAGCAATTGAGTCTTCATCCATTGCCTTCCAAGATGGATTAACAAGAAGAGTATTGGAAGTGGCATAGCCCAGACTCCCAACATTGGCTTAATCTGCTGTGCCATAATGCCTGCCCCTAGACTTTCTAATTTTGAACTATACTTCTATTTCTGGTAAAAGTCCCACTTATTCACGTAACGTTCTATGAGGTCTATTTGCAAATATCTTTTAAAAGATCATTGCTTTGTGTATTTAGAGTTGGGATATATGTGGGTATGTATGTGTAAATATACATGTATGTATATTTATATATGTCCATATATAGATTTGTGGGTGTATGTATGTTGCTGTGACTGCAGCTGTGGATGTCAATGCTGTGCTGAATTTGCAAATTTTTTACAAGCTTCTCTCTTCATTTGTTTTGTTCTGAGAAGTTTTAAGTAGCATGAGGTTCAGTTTTTTAAAGTTTTAATAATTACAAAAACATTTTGTTCCACTGCAATTCTGTAGTTAGCTGTTTACCCATTTCTTCTTGAGTAATGAATTTGCTTGTATTTTAATCTCTTTTTGTTCAAATATAAGCAATATGTTCCTTCATATCCAATATGTTCCTTCAAATATAATATTACTATAGGGCACAACGTTCTCATTAGTGAAGTTCCAGTAACTAGAAGAAGACATCCCCTACACTGTTCTTATATTATAATGAAAGAAAACTCTGAAATCTGAATGTATATTTGATTTATTAAGAAAGCTATAACTGGAGCCATTGTTGTGGCTTAGCAGGTGAAGCCACTGCTCCAACACTGGCATTCTGTATGGGAATTGGTTCTTATCCTCGCTGCTCCTCTTCTGATCCAACTCCCTTCTAATGCCCTTGGAAAAACAGCAGAAGATGCCCCAAGTGTTTGGTCCCCTGCACCCACCTTGGAAACCTGGAAGAAACTCCTGGCTCCTTGCTTCGGCCTGGCGCAGCTCTGACCATTGTGACCGTTGGGGAGTAAACTAGCAGATGGAAGATTGATCTCTCTGTCTCTTCTCTCTCTGTAACTCTGATTTTTAAATAAATAAATCTTTTCTTACTAAAGGAATTATGTAACTAACTGCTTTATATTATAGCCTTGAATCCTTGTTTAGAGATTTCATTTACAGAGCAATCATAGTAAGACTCATTGGAAGAATTATATCTTTAAAAAAGTGTTGGATCACTACTCTATCACTTAATAACTGGTTTTTTTTGCAAAAGTAGCTTTACCTCTCTGGGCATAATTTTTCTAAGTTTAAAAGAAAGCAATAATGCCTTATCTGCCTTTGTTATAAGGATTAAATCATGAATGTAATGTACTTAAAACAGTGTTTGAAAAATAGTCTATGCAAAAAAATTGTTAAAAAAAATGAACCACAAACTTGTGCTTTACAAACTGCTCTGAATTTGGTATAATTATTTTATGTTCCTAAATTTTACTATCTTGAGCTTTCACAGCAAAAATCGTATTTCATAGCTTTCATAGCAAAAATCATATTTAGATATAAAGAAAACTTCCAAGATTTTAAAATTGTATTCTTAAATACTAAGTTAATATATGTATAAATCGCTGTATATTACATTTGTATTACTTCATGCATTTTAATCTATTACTTCATTATTAAAATCAGGCTTATAATGTGAGATTGCTTGTCATGTGTCCCTTATAAATATTTATTTATTATTTTCTCTCTAAAGACCTTGCTGAAGAAAATAATAATAAATCTTTAGTCTTTTCCTGGTATCCTTTCCTTTGAACAAACACTTTATCTTTGTTCCAGTTCAGTATGCAGTAACACATCAATAAGACTTTTTGGTTTACTTTACCTCTTAATATGATTAATAGGCCCCTGCTTATGTATTTTTCTATTTCTCTCACTAACTACTCTACTTGCCATTGTGCTATGTTTGAAGTATACATGTTCTCCATCTGTTGTAGCATTTTGTATCTATGTCCCAGCTGTGCTAATTCTATTAATTTCATAGTATTTGTTGAATTTTACTACTCAGATGGACCTTATTTGTTAAAGGAACTTGAACCACTAATAAACAAAATTGTTATAAATATATCATTTTTTACTTTGAGTTAATTTTTTTAAAGATTCATTTATTTATTTGAAAGTCAGAGTTACACAGAGAGAGAAGGAGAAGCAGAGAGAGAGGTTTTCCATCTACTGGTTCACTCCCCAATTGGCCACAATGATCGGAGCTGCTCAGATCCGAAGCCAGCATCCAGGAGCTTCTTCTAGGTCTACCACATGGGTACAGGGGCCCAGGGACTTGAGCAATCTTCCACTGCTTTCCCAGGCCATAGCAGAGAGCTGGATTGAAAGTGGAGCAGCTGGGACTTGAACTGGTGCCCATATGGGATGCCGGCACTGCAGGCGGTGGCTTTACCTGCTACGCCACAGTGCTGGCCCTTGGAGTTAATTTTTAAAATAAAACATTTTTCTCCGAGTCTCTTTTGAATTATAGCCCTTTAAAGAATCTAATAGTTTTGATCCAATCATCTTGCCAGAAATTGGCCTTTATTTGTGTAAGAAACGGGAACTATCCCTTTTCTCCCTTTGAAAAAAATACAGTGATGATCATTTTGAATTGCAATGTTCAAATCATGGTGCAGGATGTATATATAAGGGCTTCAGTGTACAATCTGCTGTTTATAGGATCTAGTAGAATTGGGCATGACATTAAACCTCTCTGAATTTCAGTTTCCGAGTTTGTAAATTTTTAAATTGACATTTTAAAAATGTTTACATGCAAGAAACATTTTTACACAGCGTTTGAAACTTCCTCTTTCTTACACGATAAATAAATTAGAACAGATTGCACTGGTCACATTCTTCCTTTCTGGTTCTCATGTACATGTCACATGTTCTAATATAATTCCATTTCCACCAGCTTCCTATCTTCAGGCTGCTTCTCTGTCTCCCTAACAATTGTTTCCCAGAGCTCCCCCTTGGAGCTATTTCTACCATCCAAAGTCCTTGGAGCATAATGAATATTCAGAGTAAAACAGACAAAACACAGAATAGAATGTAGGATATTTCCTATTCAATTCTATCAAGTTGATGGAGAGATTTTTAAATAGGTGGACAAGGCCCATTCCCCAGGATTCAGAGATGAGTCTCAGAGGATCTGAGAAAAATGAAGCAACTGACTTCTGTGCAGGACGTTGTTGTCATGTGCCAGCACTGGTCATCGGGTTTTTTCTGTGCTGTTGTAACTGATCTAGGTCATGAGATTTTTATGCATTTTGCTCCGGGGCCACGGGGGAGAGTTTCATGTGTTTTCTGTTATCACCATTGAGTCAAGATTGGAACTTTCACCCAATTAACCAATCAAAATAGCCCCCTTTCCTGGACCAATCACAAGAACTTCCCCTTTTAGAGCCTTTTACACTTAGCCCTCAGTGGGCTCTCTTCTTCAGGGATCTCTTTAGATGCTGCCAGGAGCTTTTGTTTTTGCTTTCTCTGCTGTCTTTTACTTATTTTTAATACTCTCCTTTGTCCATGCTCCTCATTCTTCATGTACGTGAGACACAAGGCCAGCAGCCAAAAGCCATTATAATAACCACTGACTCTGCAACAAAGTCATCCTTTCATCTATCACAAGTGATTAACCTCTTATTACACAGTTTTGGCAGTTGAAATCAGACCTGGGTTTGAATCTTGGCTTTACTTGTGAGCATCCTTGGAGTTTCATCATGGGACAGGTGCTGAGCACATATAACAGTTAAATGCAAGCACAGAAATTTGCTTCGTCTGACTTAAGTGAGATATTAATAGGTTTTAATTAGTGAAAGCATTATTGCAGGCTCACATATTAACAAAATATTGGAAGACAAATTTTAGAAAATAAGCAAGAAAAAATGCAAAGAGAGAGGAACTCAGGTCAAATATAGTTAAATTCTACTAATTCCACAGTGGAACAGTGTAATAAATATAACATCTGATCATTCCTCTTCTAACGTCACTCACTAAAGATTTAAATTCTCAAGGAATATAATTTGATAGACTGAGCCTAAGTCATGTAAGTGATCATTGCTGCCACCATGAGCAGAGCAGTTAAGATCTGATTCCCTGAGCTTTCATAAGAAGAATGGTTTATGACTCCTATCAGGATTATACATAGGTGGGGACTGCCTAGTTAGGAGACTGATTTGCTAATAAAAAGAACCCAGATTGGGACCTGTTTACTATATTGATCTAAACCATGGACTCTCCCAATCTAATTTAAACAAACTTATGTTTGTAAACACAGGAGTCCATTTATTCAGGCGGGTCTTGAAACAATCAGCTTCAAGTGGAAGTCACACAAAGGAAAGTTGATTTACTATGACAAATAAAGGAGATAGTAGGAAGCGATGATTTCCCAAAGAAATTGCCTCCTTGAAAACACTTTGTCAGGACTTTTACAGCAAGGGTTAGTGGCGTGTACAGGATGTGGGAAAAGGGGAACCAGAGAACCCTTGCTGGTTGCCAAACACACCAGGACATAGAAAAGGAGAAGTAGGATGGTCCTTCTTGATCAAGCAGCATACATCTTCATCCATTGCATGTTCAAAACTTGAACCTACTAGGGTCTCTTGCAATTTTCCTTTTTGGTGGAGGTCAGGCCCCATGTGAGTACAATGTTGTAAGATAAGGCTCCATGGACCATCCTCTGAAAAACATACTCTAGCCAGCGTTCAGATTCTATGTCCCTGTTCTTGTGCCCCTGTCTTGCCAAAATCCTGTACTCTAGGTTACATTTATGCTATACAAAATTCTTAAGCATCTTATTTTCTTGTAAAAAACAATAACAAAAAACAGAGCGAGTGAGTGACAGAGAGAGAGAGAGAGAGAGAGAGAGAGAGAGAGAGACTCTTACATCTACTGATTCACTCCTAAATGGCCACAACGAGCAGGTCTGGACCAGGCTGAAACAAGGAGCCAGGAACTGCACCCAGCTCTCTCACATAGGTAGCAGTGGCCAAAGTACTTGGGCCATCCTCCACTGCCTTCCCAGATACATGAGCAGGAAGCTGGATCTGAAGAAGAGCAGCTGGATCTTTTGAACCAATGCTTGCAAGAGGTGGCTTAACCTGCTGTACCACAGTACCAGCCCCTCAAGCATTTTCTTTTTGGAATTATTTTATTTATTTTGAAAGACAGAGGCGTTACAGAGAGAAGTAGAGCCAGAGAGGTTTTCCATTCTGCTGGTTCACTCCCCAAACGACCGCAACGGCCAGAGTTGAGCTGATCCAAAGCCTGGAGCCAGGAGCTTCTTCCAGGTATCCCACACGGGTGCAGGGACCCAAGGATTTGGGCCATTTTCTACTGCTTTCCCAGGCCATAGCAGAGAGCTGGATCGAAAAAGGAGCAGCCGGGACTAGAACTGGTGCCCATATGGGATGCTGATATTGCAGACTGGAGCTTTAACCCTCTGCGCCACAGTGCTGGCCCCAGCATTTTCTTAAAATCATGATCAAGAAGTCAGCAAAGTGGAGCAGTGATTGTGGTACAATAAGATAAGCCACCATTTGAGATGTCCACATCCTATACTGGAGTACCAATTCTAGTCCTGTTTACTCAGCTCTTAACCCAACTTCTTGCTCATGCATCCAGGGAGGCAACAGATGATGGTTCAAATTCTTGGAACCCTGCCACCTACGTGGGAGACCGGCATGGAATTCTGGTATCCTGACTTTGGCCTAACCTGATTCCCTCTCTCTCTCCCTCTCTCCTATATGAACATAAATAAAATAAACATTTTAAAATAGTCAACAAACTCAAAAGAATCAATGATATCATGATATAAAAGACACCTAGGCGGGAGTATACTTTTGACAGTACCATGGACAGGGAGATATGCCAACCAGCTGGGTCATTTTTAGAAAATGGTGTTCACTGTTCAGTCCTCTCTATGGATATTCTTATGAATACCCAGTTGCAAGCAGCTGAAAGAACTGAACCCCCAAGAGACAGAAATTATGCCTGTTCATGGGTTTCTATCAAAAACTAAATTGCTACTTGATTGTCTTCTACTTAAGAGCTGTGGCAGAAACTGTTACCTATTTATCCACAAACAAGTCACAGCTCGCTTCTTTGCGGATACATCTTACTTCTTGATGTAAGAAACTGAAAATGCCAAAGTACTTTGCTCCATTTATCCAGGGAATGGAAAAGTGACTCAATGATTGTCAGTGAAATTTCACAGCAAATGCATTAGGTGACTCTTGGGAAACTTCCTTGAGAAATTCTGTTTTGAGGAGCAGGCATTTGGTTTACCTGTTAAGTAGCCACTTGGGGTGCCTGCATCCCGTGTTGGATTGCTCAGGTTTATGTTTAGGCTCCACTCTGCATTCCATCTCCTGGCTGCTGGGCATCCATGGAGGCAGCAAAGGGTGGAAAAAGTAGTTGGTTCTCTTCCACCCACAAGGAAGATCTGGGTTGAGTTCCCACATTCTGGTTTCAGCCTCACCCATTTCTGGATGTTGCATACATTTGGAAAGTAAACCAGTGAATGGAGATCTCTCTCTTTCTCCTTTCATCCTCTCAAATAAATTAAATAAAAAAATAAAATTTTTAAAACTTTCTCATTTTATGTTGCATCTAAACTGTGCTGCTAAGATTTGTTCTGGCCATTCAAGTGCCTTCAGAGGAAACAGAAGTTAATTTTAAAGCCATTAACTCAGACCTGTGATAGCCTTGAAACCACCTCTCTGTGGAACATTTACTATGAGGAAAATCGTTTTAAGCTATTTTATGCAAGCATTCTATTACTTTCTGTTATCACACTAACTGATAAGTAATTTGGAAATAGGAAGTAGTTTGGTACAATTAAGAGATCCCATAATAAGGAATTTGCAGATTAAGAGGTTAAAGAATTAAGAACTTAACTACCCTAGGATGGTAAGCTGGTAGACTTAATAGGATGGTAAACACTTAAACAGTCTCCTGATACACCTTGCAATAGGGAATTGCCCTGATTGGGTAGTAGTATGGAAAACAGAAAGAAAACCCCAAATATTTATACTTGTTCTTCATCTTATTGTTTTGTGCTGTGTCCTACAAAGTGGATACACCTGAACTAAATTTCTCTGAAAGAAGGAAGACAATATGGTCATTTTAAGAGGTATATGTCCCACTTATTGCCTTAATTTCCACCTTATCAGTGACTCTCAGCCTATTTAAAACACTGGGAGTTTTGCCAATCTGAATATGATAATAGTTTCCCACTTATTTTATGGGCAGTATTGACTTTTATTGTTCACACTGATGTTCAAAGCAATGTTGCCCTCCAAACTCTTGCTCTTATTGCAGGAACCATTCATACATGTCTTTCAGAGAATCCTCAATATATCTACATTTTTTGAAGTAAATTAGTATTTTATTTAGGTTTCAGAATAGATTTTTATGGGAGCAAATAAAATTTTGACTATAAACTGTTGATTCTAAATGAGAAGTAGAGACATGAAACTTAAAGGACAATTTCAATGACATTGAAACAAGAGGGCTTTTAACTTGTTCTATTCTCAGACTTTATCTCTATCTTGACTTACTCCAAGCGATTACAGTGATAGAGGATGACAAACCTGAGGTGGATATTAGCCAGAGACACATTAAGGTCACTTTAGAGGACAGGATGTTCCATCTTCACTTACAAGTATGTTAGGGCTATACAATTGGGTTCTGGACAACAAAACAGATATAAAACTGGTTTGCACCCTTCTAGACCTCTTAGAATGCCCCAGGTAATCCTCTAGGCTCTGTATCTACTAGTAATATGGCAGCAAACTCAAGTGCTGCTGTGGCAAAGGAATTTGATGGAAGGTTTCTTGAGTCACTGACTGCAAAGAAGCCATCTGAAAGAGCCTGACCACCCACCTTGAACTGTGGTGAAGGTTGAAAGTAGACTTTTATTTTACTGAACCGCTAAAGTGTGGATTTCTTTGTTATTACAGTCAACACACATTATTTTGATTATTATAATCCTTTACATGGGTTTCAATTAGTTGTATAATCTTTTTTTGGATTTAAATAAAATTGTTTATTCTCTACCTTGTCTCTGGGAGCACTTATCTTCCAAGATGTTTGTGGTTTTCAAAATACATGCATGATTTCCACCTCTTACTCTATTTCCTTGTTTTGCTAAATTCAATCTAACTTTCATTTTGCCTTTAAAAGATGTATTCACCTCTCTCTCTCTACTGTGTTGGCTTAGTCACACACACAAAAAAAACCTACTTTCTTTAATTCTTTTAGAATATCTCTACCAAAATTTATTGGATGTTTGAGACGAAGAAAGGAAAAAGGAATTATCATGGAGTTAGCATATAAGCTGTGAACATTAGGCATACTTTCTGGAGATCCTTTTCTCTAGGAGAGAAAGCCTTTCTCACTTCCAGGCTTTCTCTGAGGGATATCCCTCTTCTGTTTCCACCTATTCCCCCATTTTCACCTTCTTTCTCTTTTACTGTCTGCTCTCTCCAGGAAACTCATTTTGCCTTCTTCTACAGAAGTGTTCTTCATAACTGGTTGTATTCATAACTAAACATATTTGTTAGGAGGTATTCATTAAAAAGAGAGTTATTTATCTATTTGACAGAAATTCTGTAAATACTACTTAAACTGATAACTTTTAGTCTCACCACAGATGAAATATCGCACCTTTTAATCACCTCTCTCACTTGATGTATTTTCTGTGACATATTTTTGAGAACATCATTCAGTGCACAAGCCAGAAACTTGTAGTAATCATGGGAACTTGCTCGTATGAGGGTACAAAATTTTGCTAATTTCATAACATTTCACTGAGGTGTGCACAAGGCAAATATCACATTGCCACTGTGTCCAACATGTATCACATATTCTCCTTGCAATTTCATACTACATAATTGTTGAATTTTATTGCACAATTAGTATTATCCTAAGGCTTATTAAGTTTTAGTTCTGTCATTGGATTTCCTGTGCAGTGGCTGAATTCTGAACCCTGATGGTCCAAGGATGAAATAGAAAAACATATCCTAAAACGGAGGGAGGATCCCAGATTATTTTTGCATTGCACAAAGACTATGAGCTATATCTTTAGAAAAAAACAACAAGAAATAAGGAGAATGAACAAATTTGAAAAGAGACAATTCAAAGAATTGAATGGAATAAAAGTTTTTGCAGCTTAGCCTTAGAAAATAAAAAGAAAGCTAAGGGGGCCAGCACTGTGGCATAGAGATTAAAGCCACCATCTGCAGTGCAGACACGCATGTGGACGCCTGTTTGAGTCCTGTCTGATTCACTTCTTATGCAGCTCTCTGCTGTGGCCTGGGAGCAGTAGAAGATGGCCCAAGTCCTTGGGCCCCTGCACCCGCTTGGGAAACCTGGAGGAGGCTTCAGACACCTGTCTTCAGATTGGTCCAGCTCCAGTGTTGCAGCCATTTGGAGAGTGAAACAGTGGATGGATGACCTCTCCCCCCCCCCCCCACTGCCTATCTGTAACTGCCTTTCAAATAAATAAATACATCTTTTTAAAAGAAAGAAAGAAATGAACCAAGGTACTCAAGTCTTAGAACTATTCTGCATTTGTTAGTATAGTAAATGGGGGCATGGGTAAAAGTCCTG
This sequence comes from Sylvilagus floridanus, assembly GCA_949820135.1. Lineage (NCBI taxonomy): Eukaryota > Metazoa > Chordata > Mammalia > Lagomorpha > Leporidae > Sylvilagus > Sylvilagus floridanus. The sequence goes on from OX463230.1 coordinate 93,821,979, forward strand.
ACAGACTCATGTTATAGTTCTCCATTGGGTTGTTATGCAGGCTGGCATAAAGTTGTCATTAATTGCTTGAGGGCTATATAACTTATTATTGAGTTTATTGAAATGAGTGTTTGAGAACTGCCTATCCAACTCTGGTGAGCTGAGTAGGTTAAATAAAGCTTAAACGAAGCTTTTTCCATCTCAGGCGTCCAAGTTACTCGGCAGTTTTGGGATCACAGTGAGACCCTAGAGACAAGAGTCAACAAAACCAGGCCATAAAATCAGGAAGGCATTGAATGTTTGAATTCAGGACTAGACACAGAGAAAATGATAAGAATGCTTTTTAAATGCACACTTTCTGCAACAAAGCAAAGCCAATTTACAAGCATTTTGTTGAGATTGCAGAAAGAGGGACATTGTGAAATACTTTCAGTCAGCAAAAGATTTCTCAAAGAAGTATATTAATTGTGCCAACTAATGTTATTGATATTAGTCTGATGGCTTTTTATTTTAAGGACCCTAAAATATTGCAACTTCTTTGTTCATTTATTATTTAAATTTTCTGATACCTGTTTTAGGAAAAAAATTAGATGATTTGAGCCTAACTTGTACAAGATTTCTCTTTAATCGTATGGCCACCAGGAAATATTGCAAGGACATTCCTAAAGGTTGAGATCAATCTTTACTAAAGTCTTGTAAATTTGCTGTTTCCTTTTTCTTATATTTTTTTTATTTACCAAGAATTCTCTTAGCAGTTCTATTTTTCTCACAGTTTTGGAATCTAGCAGAGATGGGTGCTTTGTATCTGTCTTAGTAAATTTTCCATTGGTATAACAAAATACATGAAACTGGGTATTTTATAAAGAAAACAGTTCTATTTTTCTCACAGTTTTGGAATCTATAAACCCAAGATCAGGCTTCTCTGTAGATTCAATCTCTGGTGAGGACTCAAGACCAGCGGCATCGCAATAATTGGAATGCCCGCAAGATCCTTTGCATAGTAAGATAGAGTCAGACTTGGGGGAGGAGTCGGCCTTGTTTTCCTATAACAAGTCACTCTCATGGGAATTAACTGAGTACCCATGAAAATTTGCCCAATGGCCTGTCCACATTCATGTGAATCTCACGCCTTAAAGTTTTTACCATTTTTACCCTGCCATGATGCAGATGAAGCAGCCAAAGCATAAACCCTTGATGAACAAACCACATCCAAACCATGGCAGTGTCACTCTTGCACAAAGCATCCAAACAACTAATAGCACAGCATGTAATTATTTGACAATAGGTTTTTCTTGTTGCTTTGTTCTTGTTTTTGTTTTTTTATCTCCCTTCAGAATTAGCAGGTTCTCCACTGCGTATAAAGGCAACAGTCATTTCAAAACCCAGATTTTTCCTACAATGCTAATAGGAATAAGGAAGGCAAGCAAAAGAACACAGAATTTTCCTACCATGTTGAGTTTGCCTTCTTGATTCACTATTTTCTTGGTTGCTATAGCCTTTTGATGATTTTCCAGAGTTCTGACAAGTTTGTTTCTGACAGTTTCGGCTTCTTTGTGATGTTTCTCTGGTAGGATGAGAATTTGGATTTGCCTCCTCTGTGTTTTTGCTGTCACTTCCTTTTTTCCCATTCTGGAAGCAGCTGTTTGAAATGATGTTATGAGAATGAATGTGACACCAGGTTAAGTCCAGCAGGAGAAAATGTCTAGATTGCTAAGTTATATTCATTATAATTATGGGAGGAGAATGTAACATCAAATTGTCCACAAAGTTTGCAACTCTGGACAAGACTGAAAAAAAATACTAAGTGATTTTGAAAAACACAATCCAGAACAGGGCCAGAGTTTCCAGAATATCCCTCTAATATTGATGGGATATATTCTAAACTACTTTTGCATACACATTCTGAAAAGGGACATAGCGCTAACTCAGAAAGTGTCCATACCTCTAACCAGTGGATGTTCTTTTTTTGTTTTTGTTTTAAAGATTTATTTTATTTATTTGGAGGGCAGAGTTACAGAGAAAGAGAAGGAGAGAAAGAGAAAGAGAGATCTCTTTTCCATTGCTTGTTCACTCTCCGATGGCTGCAATGACCAGGGATGGGCCAGATGGAAGCCAGGAGCCAAGAACATCTGGTCTCCCACATGGGCGCAGGTGTCCAAGGATTTAGACCATCTTCATCTGCTTTCCCAAGCACATTAGCAGGGAGCTGTATCAGAAGTGGAGCAGCCAGGACTCAAACTCGTGCCCATAGGGGATGCTGGCACTGCAAAGGGTGGCTTTACCTTCCTTGCCACTACTCCAGCCCATAGTGGATGCTGTTAACAATGTGGCATGGTGAATAAAGGGGATTTAGCAGCAATTATACAAGAGTTCAAACCCTGAACTTAACTTTGTCAGCTGGAAATATGAGCAATTTAACTATTAACTTAAGTAAGCTTATTTCTAAAGTTGTTTCTTAATTTCTTTTCAAAATTTATCAACAATATTTTACAAACAGGGTATCAGTGAGTATGCTTTGACCTATTAATATTACTACTAAAATAATAACAGTAATGCTGGATCTAGGCTACTGAAAAGGTAAATGACAAGAAGTGGTGAGGTTTTCCATATCTAGAATAATATTTCTCATTTACTGTGATTTTCCCAGGATGATCCCAGTTTATGCTCAATGTCCTAGCCTATAAATAGTATCCTTGTTCAATCCTAAAGTGTCCCAGTTAGATAAAATAGACTTTTGCACTAGCCATGATGCCAAGGACAATAATCCACAATTTTTGTAGGTTTCCCAGAAAGACAGTGGTTTATTCCCAAGAAGGAAAGAGTGATATCTTTTACTGGAAGCTTCATAATGAATCTGCTGTTCTTTTTCATCTCTCCTCTCATACTCATTTTCCTGTTAGTTATGTGCTTCAACCATCATTTTTTTCTGTAAGTAGAAGAAACCCATTTTCAGTTGAGAACATTGTATATAGAACAACAGTCAACACTTTGTAACTTCTCTTGAATTTTGCCTGTCAGATGACTAAGTTATGAATAATGGTATGCAAATGTTGGATGAGACAACTAGGAAGGTTACTAAGCATGACAATGCAAGCTCAAGGAATAAAACACACAAACAAAAAGCGTCTATTCCCAGTGGAGTCAGCTGTACTTCCTACTTTCTTTTTAATCAGAATTGTAGCAGCCCTCCTGGGCCTCAAAGTTGCCTGATAGACAAGTGACCTTCAGGGGAATGGTACAGAATGCAGAACTGCATTCCTGGTAGTATGGGAATCTTATCTCCCTGCCCTAAACTACTTGACATCTCAATAAAAGGAATCAGTTCATTTATTCTTTTACTAATGTTCACTTATAATGCATTTATTTGAGAGTTAGAAAGACAGGGAGAGAGAGAGCTGCGTTATTTTGCTTTATTCTCCAAAGGTACACAAGAGCTGGAGCTGGAACCAGGCCAAAGCTAGGAGCCAGGAGCCCATCAGAGTTTCCCACATGAGTGGCAAGGACCTATGTGCCTGGAACATTGTCAGTTGCCTTCCTAGAGTGCACATTAATGGGAAACTGGAACTGTAAGTAGAGCCATACTCAAAATGAGTCACCCCAGTATGGGTTACAGGCATGCCAAGCCCACCTTAACCACTAGATCAAACACCCACTGCTTCATACATTTTTAAAGTAACTGATTTCTGGGTTTTTGCTACTCTAAGACTATTATAACATTAATATATGTGGAATTTTTTACATTGGCATGAAATGCTGTGATATCAGAACCTAAAATGCACCCCCAATGCTATAGGCTAGGAAGCTGGCAACACTTATAATTCAATGGTAAAGCATTTGATCAAACTGCTACCTGCCACATATTAGAAAGCAGATGAAAGGCTGCATGGAAGGAAAGCCCAAAGGTGTTAAGGGAATGTGTATAATAATTAGAATGTCGTCTGTTCGAGCTGCTGCTGGCTGCTTTCAGAAACGCTCTAGGAGGTGAAGTCAGTCTGTCCAGCTTAGGTGCAGACAAAGATGTTAGAAAGGTGCTGTCGTTCTGTATCCTAAATTAAATTCATTAAATCTGGAGACATTCAAGATTAAAGAAAAAGAAAAACAAACAAAAATACCTCTGTTTCCAAATAGAAACCCTATGAGTTTACTCTGAAGAAGCAGCCTTATTAGGAGAGAAATCACTGGCTCCAAGTGGTCTCGGGGTAGAATCAGACTTACGAACTGCAATATCCTGAAGCCAGATTAGACACAAGCCTGGACTGCAGCTGTCTGTGTGATCATTAACATTTCAACTGTCTCTGAACCTGTTCTGAAAGAAACTGGATTTTGGAATCTCTGCAGACTCAATGAAGAGATAGTCTCCATTGCCCACTTTAAATGCCCACGGAGCATCTCAGAAAAGGAAGAACTTCCCAAGAGGGTAGTTCAAGGGATCACAGAGGTCAATGGGGGCAGAGGTCAGTTTCTCCAGAGGACAGAAGTAGGAACAGGTGGATGTTTTATGGCATTGCATTAGGGGGCTTCACTATTCCTGTCTGGCAGGATTTCATTATCTGGAGAAGTTTTGGTCCCAGTATTTTCTATTCGACACTTGCTCTAAATGAAATTTTTATGTTACTATTTTTGTTTTTTCTCTTCTGCAATTCAGGCAAGTATGTTGTCTTTTAGGTATGTAAGTTACCAAAACATAAAGAGCTATACCTAGTTAGGATGGAAAGATCAATAAATATACAGAAATGCTTGGTATTGTTCTAGATGAATAACTGGACAAACCACTTTGCAGTTTGTTTTAACTGTGGGACTAAGTTTCCAACAATACATTATCAATGAAAAGCTGGAGGCTTAAGGAAGCATTTTAAAGAACTAGAGGCACTTCCTTTCTCATTAATCCACTCTAGTAACCCACTATAGGATACAAGTGGGATGGTGAAGCTTAAGCAGTCACCTTGGGTTAATGAAGGTCATGGCTGAGGATGAACAGGTAAAGAGCTAGATGGCGAGAGGGTGCTACATCAGTCCTGTACAACTTAGTTTAGATTTACTGGTGTGTGACAAAACATCCTAAACTGATTCATTTAAAGAGTAACTATTTTATTTATCATGATTCCATGGTTTGGCTCTGTGGTCCCTCGGCTGGATTAATGTGGGCTCAATCACATGGCTTTATTCACTTATTGCATCGACTGCTGGGCACAAGCTGTAATTGTTGGTCTTCTTGATTCATGTAGCCTCAAGGAGAGTAGATCAGACTTTTTTTATACTGTGTTCTCAGAAGAGCATTCCAAAATGACAGCCCTCAGTAGATTTGTTTCACATCTGCTGATTTTCCATTGGCCAAAGAAAGGCATATGACTCAGCAGAGAGTCAATGGAGCACTAGTGCAAGGGGTTAGGAGAGTGTGGATGTAGGCTCTCTTTCCTTAACTATGTACCTACATCTCCATGCTAACCTTTATATAGCGTTTATTATATGCCAGATGGTGTTTGTTTTACTGTTTTTTTTTTCTTTAAAGATTTTATTTATTTATTTGAGAGGTAGAGTTACAGACAGTGAGAGGGAGAGACAAAGAGAAAGGTCCTCTGTCCTTTGGTTCACTCCCCAAATGGCCGTAATGACTAGAGTTGCGCCAGTCTGAAACCAGGAACCAGGAGCCTCCTCCCAGTCTCCCACATTGGTGCAGGGGCCCAAGCACTTGGGCCATCCTCCACTGCCTTCCCGGGCCACAGCAGACAGCTGGATTGGAAGAGGAACAGCTGGGATTAGAACCAATGCCCATATGGGATGCCAGTGCCTCAGGCGGAGGATTAGCCTACTGCGCCATGGAGCCAGCCCCAGTTTTACTGTTTTTAATATTGTCTGCATATATGTGTACTCATTTGTTAACAAAAAATAATTTAACTAATAGCCAAAACATTCCAGATAGACAAAATAGTTTTAAGTATTGTTATCCCTGCTTTACTGAGGAAGATGGGCATAGAAAAGTAACTTGCTTAAGAACAAGGAGCTAGGAAATGGAGGAAGTTGGATTTAAACCCTAATAGTTTAGCTCCAAAATTAAGTATTCATCTACACTGCAGTTTTCCTCCATTCTTCAACATCTATGTTTGGGAGCAGTCAAGGTGAGGTGTGTGGAATAGGTAGTAGAGCACAGGTAAATAAAAAGATAGAAGGAATTTTAGAGATTATCTAGCTCTGATTTATAGAGGATGGCTTTGAAACATATTAATATGAAATAATTTTCCCAGAAACATGAGACTGATGCAAAGCCTATGCTTCCATGTCAGAACTGTAAGAGTTCAGGAATATTCAGTTTTATAACACTTCAGATGAGACTGCCTGGATTCAGACTGCTAAATCATGATGTGTAGAGATGGATTCCTTTCACCAAATTAAACAGCACCAGGACCAGAGGATGCCCGTTTCTGCATAAAAGATAAAAGGGCTTTATGCTTTGTACTTTACTGCTTTACACAGTTGGCAGTAAACATATGCAAGTCATTACCCTGGAAGGTTATATAGTCTGAAAATATAAATAGGTTCAGGAAAGGCTTGGATAAATTCATGAATGAAGTTTATAATGGGTTACCAAAAGGAAGTTAGGGATCACAGACTCCCCGAGGTTCGGGTGTGGAGGGCAACTAGCATGCTTTCCTGAAAAACATCAAAGGACTTACGCAGGATCTCTAGAGTTCATGTGACTCATGATGACAGTTATATTCTCATATTCTTTATAAAGGTCCTCTAACCCATGTAATTCTATTCATCTAAACCCGTGACTAAACTTCATTCATTTCTTTTACAAACATTTGAGAAAATTACTCCTTCTCTTCCCCATCAAAACCTAGCCATTTATTTTCTTTACTAGATTTTTTGTAATATTTAAATTCCTTTTCTCCACTGTTTTCCTCTGTTCTGCTATCCCATTCTTTATATAGGATTTTATCCTTGTACCTATTTTGGCTGTCTTAAAAATTTTCCTTAGTTTCTCTTTAATCATAAATAGTCTCCTCTTTCCAACATCCTTTCATCTCTAAATTTTCACCTTCAATCTTTTGGTTAAACTTTCTTTTTTACTTTATATTATAGCAAATATATATAGCTAGTATGATTTGACTCACATCTTTTATTATTGTAAAATAATATAATCCAGTCAGATCTCAAAATAGATAAAAATAGCATTAGAAAAGTCCTGTAAATATCCTTATAAAATAAATACTATAAAACAAACACCAACCTATATGCCAGTCCTCCATTAATATAAGCAGTTCTCATTCAGATCATGTAAAATATGCTCTAAAAACAGAAGATTTCAAGGGAAAGTTATATTAAGGTATGTTTGGAGTAAATCCTTAAAGAAAATGTTTGTTCTCTTTATTGAGAACAAGATACTTGCATGATGAAAGTGATTTACATTGTCTGCTTCCAAAATAGGGAAATCAGAGAGGAATATTCTGCTTTTGCAGAGAAATTGTTGCTAAAAAGTTAGTAATTTGAAGTTCTTATTTGACCTTATTTTAATAAACAAGATGTTGTTGTAATTTCTGATCTATTAATTTCTAGAACGCAAACTTAAACTACTTTTGTTTAACTTATATGTCTGTGTGATGTATCTTAAAATACTCAAACATGCAAAGGAATCAAACTCTGGAAAATGTTGCATTTATTCAAATTGATTTTTAAGTACTTTACTATTTTACTGGAGTTCCTAAAAATTCAGTAAAAATAAGGTTGTTTGCCATAGATTTCCACTGTGACTATTATTCCTATGATTTGCTGATTATTCATGTAAAATTCTTTTGAATTTTAGCTTAAATGTAGAAATGATTTTTATTTACACTTTTGTACTTGCAGGCTTTTTGTTATACATTTTTACCCAATGTACTATGCATTACTCTTTTTTTTATTCCCTACTATAAACACATATCCTTAAATATGATGATTGCATCAATTAACTACTAAATCCAAATAACATAATAATTGTCTCAATATCCTAATCCCTAGTTCTCTTGATATCTTACAAGTCCTTTTCAAGTCCTTCACTGAGAACATTTTAATTTCATCCTACGTTATTATCCCAATGCTTGGAAAATTCCAAAAGCATAAACTCTTGCAACTAAGATATAGGTTTGACACCTAGATTCTGTTCCTTAGATTCACCTACAAGAAACTTCCATTAAGAAGGACCTTGAGGAAACAGGCATTTTCTGAAATTCATTCTTAGAGTTTGCCAGCAGAAAAATTTAGACTTCCATAGCAAATGAGGGGGTCTTACAGTGTAGTGCATAGTGACCACTGTCAACAATACTGTCTATATGGTCTATGAAATAACCCAGGCACTCTTATTGCTGTTGATGCCATTCTTCAATGCAGCTTGAATCTTTCGGGTAGGGTAATCCTGGATTCAAATTTTCTATCTCTGCAAGAGTGTCTGTGAATTTTCTAATAAGTTGTAATGCATTATTTCCTGCTTATCCTAATGAAGATTGGTTTCATTCTTTCTAGGTAAAAATTTAATAAACCTCATCAATACCTCAGATCCTTTAAGTGTGATGTAAGTATTTTCTGAATAGTCTTTCTCCCCAAAGACTGTAATTTATCAACTATTCCTCATAATTTTTGGAATCTTCATTTTACCCTTTTAAAAAAGATTTATTTATTTGAAAGGCAGAGTTACAAGAAGATAAGGAGAGACAGCGAGATAGAGAGAGAGGGGGAAAGAGAGAAAGAGAGATGTAGCTTCCGTCTGTTGATTCACTCTCCAAATGATCACAATGGCTAGGGCTAAGGCAGGTCAAAACCAGGAGCCAAGAGTTTTGTTAGGTCTCATGTGGGTGGCTAGGGGCCCAAGCACTTGGGCCATCTTTTGTTGCCTTCACGGGCACATTAGCATGGGTCAGAAGTATAGTAGCAGAGACTAACTGGTGCCCATATGGGATGTCAGCATTGCAGGCAGCAGCTTCACTTGCTATGCCGAAATGCTGGTCCCTCTCCATTCTCATCTTACACTCCCTGTATGAAACAGAAATCATGAAATAGTTCAAGTATCTGACTTCTCCATTCTATTCCCAGGATAAATGAGCATGACTGAAGAAATTACTTCAATCTTCTGTAATCGTGTGTATTTAAAAAGAAAAAGTAGAAGTAAAATATCCAAGTTATATTTTTGCATGACCATAACAAGTTGCTGCAAAAGTAGTTAGCTGGATAGATAAGTGGGTAGATAATAGATTAGCTTTGTTAATACTCCCACCTATTCTCAGAGGGTACTATAGAGACTGGAACATACACTCTTAGCCTTTCTTGGCATTGGGATCCATTTGCAATTGGAGTTCTGCCAATTAAATAAGGAGAATTTTGGGGAATAACTACTTTTCTGTTGCGTGAGTTTCTTTGTTCCTAAGTCAGAGGTGGAAGTTCTCTCAATCACAGCAGAATCAGTGAGATTGCAGGTAGCTGGGCCTGAACATGGAATGCATTCTTCTAGTCTGTCCAGAAAATCCACTTATGCTTCAGCTAGGTAAAGTGATTAATGCTGCTTGAAATGAATCCTAACAAAATTGTGTTGTCATATATGTATGGAGTCCAAACTGCATTTCAAAGTGTTTCTTAAGTCTCTGTTGATATTTTTGTAGGGGATAAACAGAGTCAAATCCAATTGGTGGGTTTTGTTTTACCATGTTTTCAATTCAACTGAAAAAGTTCTATTCGTCATTATTTATTGCTTATTTATTTATTTGCTTACTATTAGTTTTTGCTAATTCATATCATATTATTTTTAATTAATAATCCTTATATTTGTCAAAGAAAAAACTTAAAAATCATCTGCAACATTGCAGTTAATTATAGCACAGTGAATTTGTAAGTATCCCCATTCCTATGTAAATTCCAATTAAATGGCAGTAAATGACAGATTATAAAGTGTAAATGTAAAATATAAAAAGAATTACAAAGAAAGCAATAATAATATTTTATACTTTTCAAGACTCTGGAAAACTGAAAGAAGGTTTTGTCATTCATGTCACCTATTGTTTTCCTCGTTTATTTAAATTGCCTTTCTATATTCATTTGCATCACATTGATTTTCCTTACGATCATTATTTTGAATGTTATTTCTGACATTTTGTAGATTTCTTTCAGGTCAAGATCTATTTTTGGAGAACTATTTATTTCTTTTTGCAGTACCATGCTACTTTGCTTCTTCATGTTTCCTATGTCCCTACATTGATCAGACCAAGAATATTATAACCTGGGAAGCTATATTTTAGAAATGAGGGAAGAGCAAAACAGAAAAGTCATCACCACCAAACTACTTTTACAAAACATTCGGAAGGGAGTCTTACATTAGAAATGCACATCGTGAAAACGTATCACACTACTGAATTCACTAACAGAGCAGACACAATTAGCAAATTGACATGTTTAGTCTTATCTGTCAATACTACCTAGGATATAAATGGATTAAATTCTCCAGCCAAAAGGTTTAGGTCAGCTGAAAGGATAAAAAAAATACAAGATCCCACTATTTACTGCCTTAAAAAATCACTTCACAAAAAATAGATGCACATTGACTGCAAGGGAAGAGCTAGAAAAAAATATACCAGGTAAATTTGAATTAAAAACGAGCAGGAGTAGTTATATTCATATCAGATATAAGAGACCTTAAATAAAAAAACTATAAAATGCACAAAGAAAGACAGGATATGTTGGGGCTGGCACTGTGGCGTAGCTGGTTCATGCCCTGGCCTGAAGTCCTGGCATCCCATATGGGCAATGGTTTGAGATCCGGCTGCTCCACTTTCAATCCACTTCTCTGCTATGGCCTAGGAAAGCAGTAGAAAATGGTTCAAGTCCTTGGGCCCCTGCGTCCACTTGGGAGACCTGGAAGAAATTCTTGGCTCCTGACTTCGGATTGGCACAGCTCCAGCCGTTGCAGCCAACTGGGGAGTGAATCAGCGGATGGAAGATCTCTCCCTCTCTCTCTCTCTCTCTCTCTCTCTCTCTCTCTGCCTCTCTCTGCCTCTCCTCTCTCTGTGTAATTCTGACTTTCAAATAAATAAATAAATCTTTTAAAAAAATACTATACTTTCTGAATGACCAATGGGTCATTGACAAAAATAAGAAGGAAATAAAAAACTTTCCTGAAATAATTTAAAATGAAAACAGAACTATCAAAACCTGAAATTAAGGGCCGGTGCTGTGGTGTAGCAGATAAAGCTGCCACCTGCAGTAAAAGCATCCTATATAGGCACCAGTTCGAGTCCTGGCTGCTCCACTTCTGATCCAGTTCTTCGCTATGGCTTAGGAAAGCTGTAGAGGATGGCCCAAGTCCTTATCCCCTGCGCCCGTGTGGGAGACCAGGAAGAAGCTCCTGGCTTCAGATTGGCACAGCTCTGGTCCGTTACAGCCATCTGGGGAATGAACCAGTGGATGGAAGACCTCTCTTTCTCTTTCTGCCTCTCCTTTCTCTGTGTAACTCCGAGTTTCAAATAAATAAATAAATCTTTAAAAAAAATCCTGAGATACAGCAAAAGCAGTATTAAGTAGGAAGTTGAAAACAATAAACACTTTAAAAAAAAGTTCTCAAATAAATGATTTAATGATTCATCTCAAGGACTCAGAAAAACAAGAACAAACAAAAGACAAAATTAACAGGAAGCAAGAAATAATAAGGACCACAGCAGAAATAAATGAATTTGGACCTATACAATTACAAACACAAAAACTACCTTTTGAAAAAATAAACAAAATAGACAAACTTTTAGCCAAACTAACAAAGAAAAAACTCAAATAAATAGAATTAAAGATGAAAACAGAAACATTACAATCAGCATCACTGAAAGACAAAGGATCATAAGAAATTACTATGAACAATTACAGGAAAATAGATTTGACAAATCTCGACAAAAATGGATAAATTTCTGGATATGTATATATGTAAATATATATATACACATATACATATATAGATATATATAACCTACCAAGATTAAGTCGAGAAGATACAGAAAACCTAAAGAGACCCAAAACAATAATGAGACTGAAGTAGGAATGAAAAGTCTCCAATCAAGGAAAAGTTCAGGACATGATGGCTTTACGACTTAATTCTATAAAATATTTAAAGAGAAACTAACTCCAATAGTTTTGAATCTATTTTTAAAATATTGTGTAAGATGAATCTCTGCCAAACTCTTTTTATGAGGCACACTTTGATACCTAAAACTGATTAGAGACACAACACAAAAACTACAGATCTATATGCTTGATAGATACAGATACAAAAATTCTTAACAAATTACTAGCAAATGGACTCCAAAACCACATCAGAGAGATGATACTTCATAATCAAGTATGAGTTACCTCAGAGTTTGAAGGATGATGAAACATTCACAAATCAATAAATGTCATAAATCACATCAACAGAATGAAGAACAAAAAGCGGATTTTTCTTATTTGATGTGAAGAAAGCATTTGATAAAATTCAAGTCCCTTCACCATAAAGCCTTGCATAAATTAGGTTTAGAAGGAACATACCTCAAAATTATTTTTTTTTAATTCTTCACATATCTTACATTTTGTTTATTCATTTGATTTCTTTTTTTTTATATAAAGCTTTTATTTAAAGAATATAAATTTCCAAAGAACAGCTTATGGATCACAATGGCTCCCCCCCCCACAACCTCCCTCCCTCCCCCTACCCTCCCCTCTCCCGCTCCCTCCCCCCCTCCGCCCACATCAAGATTCATTTTCAATTCTCTTTATACACAGAAGATCAATTTAGTACATATTACGTAAAGATTTCAACGGTTTGCCCTCGCATAGAGACACAAAATGATAATACTGTTGGAGTGCTAGTTATAGTATTAATTCACAATGTACAGCACATTGAGGACAGAGATCCTACATGATTTTTTTTAAAAAAAATTGATTGTCTATGCAATTTCCAGTTTAACACCAAGATTTTTTAATCATTTGCAATTATCTTTATATAAAGAAGATCGATTCAATATATACTATGTAAAGATTTCACCAGTTTGCACCCATTCAGAAACACAAAGTGCAAAAATACTGTTTCAGTACTAGTAATAGCATTATTTCACATTGGATAACACATTAAGGACAGATCCCTCATGAGACGTAAGTACACAGTGACTCCTGATGTTGGTTTAACAATTTGACACTCTTGTTTATGGCGTCAGTAATCTCCCTAGGCTCTGGTCATGAGTTGCCGAGGCTATGGAAGCCTTTAGGGTTCGCCGACTTCGATCTTATTCCGACAGGGTCATAGTCAAAGTGGAAGTTCTCTCCTCCCTTCAGAGAAAGGTACCTCCTTCTTTGATGGCCCCGTTCTTTCCACTGGGATCTCACTCGCAGAGATCTTTCATTTAGGTCTTCTGTTTTTTCCAGAATGTCTTGGCTTTCCATGCCTAAACTATTCTCATGACAAACCAAAAACAAATATACTGAATAGGGAAAACATGGAAATATTTTCTCTCATATGTGGAACTTGTTCACTTTCCCCAATCTTATTAAATTTAGTGTTATAAATGTTATCAAGAGCAATTAGTGAGGTGAAAGAAATAATTGACCTCAAAATAGAAAAGGAGGGATCCAAAATATCCATGTTTGCAGATGACATGATATTGTACTTAGAAAACACCTAAATACTCCACCAAAAAGCTGTTAGAATGACAAACCAATTCAGTAAAGCTGCATGTTACAAAACAAACTTGCAAAAAAAGTAGGCTTTTACATGCTAATGAAGAACTCATTGAAAGAGAAATCAAGAAAATAATCTTATTCACAATAGCCACAAAAAATAAAATACTTAGGAATAAATTTAACAAAAATGTGAAATAACTTTATAATTAAAATTATAAAACATCGATGAAAGTAATCATTAAGGACACAAAAGCAAGAAAAATTCTTTGCTCATGGATTGGGAGAAATAATATTACAATGTCTATACTATCTAAAATGATCTACAGATTCAATGTAATCCCTATAAAAATACAAATGACATTTTTTACATAATTAGAAAAAAAACTAAAATTCATAAGGAGTCACAAAAGAATTACAAAAGACCTAGAATAGCTAAAGTGAAGATGAGCTAAAAAAATTTAAAAAAAGGAAAGAAAGAAAAAAGTCAACCGCAAGGCATCAGAATACCTGATTTCAAAGCATCAAATTATGCTATAAAGTTTTAGTAATTAAAACAGCATGGTCCTAGCATAACCAGTGACAGTTAGATCAATGAAACAGAATAGAGAGCCCAGAAATTAATTCCTATACATATAGCCAATTGATTTTTGACGAGAGTGCCCAGATCATCCATTGGAGAAAGGATAATTTCTTCAATAAATGGTGCTGACAAAACTAGATGAATATATGTAGAAGAATGAAATTAGATCCCTACATCTCACCATATTTAAAGATCAACTCAAGATGGATCAAAGACCTAAATTGAAAACTTAAGACAATAAAGTCACTAGAAGAAAATGTAGGGGAAACATTCCAGACATTGATGTAGGTGATGACTTCTTGGATAAGACCTCCAAAGCACAGACAACAAGAAAACTAGACAAATGGAATTAGAGCAAATTCAGAAACTTCTGTACTGCAAAGGAAATAACAGAGTGAAGAGACATCCAACAAAATGGGCAAAGGACCTCAGTAAGCAGTTCTAAAAAGAAGAAATACAAATGGTCAACAAATGTCTGCAAAAATGTACAACATCAAGGAAATGCAGATAAAAAAAAAACGAAAATGAAAGTGAAATGTTATCTCACCACTGACACAATGGCTGTTATACAAAAGAGAGAAACAGTAACTGGCAAGGCGGTGGAGAAAGGGGAACTCTTAAACACTATTGGCAGGAATGCAAATTAGTACAACCACTATGGAAAACAGTGTGCACCTTTCTTTTTTTTTATTTTTTTTTTTATTTTTTTTGACAGGCAGAGTGGACAGTGAGAGAGAGACAGAGAGAAAGGTCTTCCTTTTGCCTTTGGTTCACCTTTCAATGGCCACTGCGGCCAGCGCTCTGCGGCCGGTGCACCACTCTGATCTGAAGGCAGGAGCCAGGTGCTTCTTCTGGTCTCCCACGGGGTGCAGGGCCCAAGCACTTGGGCCATCCTCCACTGTACTCCCTGACCACAGCAGAGAGCTGGCATGGAAGAGGGGCAACCCGGACAGAATCGGGTGCCCCGACCGGGACTAGAACCTGGTGTGCCGGCACCTCAGGCGGAGGATTAGCCTATTGAGCCACAGTGCTGGCCTGTGGACATTTCTTAAAACTCTAGAAATACACTTGCCATATAATCCAGCAGTCCAACTACTGGGTGTGTTCCCAAAATACATGCACACATGCGTCAAAGAAACTCCCACACCACATTTATAGCAGTACTGTTCACAACAGCTAAAATATGGAATCAACCAAGATGTTTACATCAGATGAATGGATAAACAAAATATGGTAGATATATTATTATATATTGTTTAGATATAAGAAGAATGAAATTCTATTATTTGCATCAAAATGGTTGCAATTGGGGGACATAATGTTGAGTGAAATAAGCTGGACACAGACAAATACCATGTGGGAGCTAATTTTTAAAAAAATCAAAAACAAAAATAAAAAAAAAATGCCTATGTGTATGTTTTCCTGAAAATGCAGTGTTTTGTCAAAGTTTGTTTTAAATCTTTGCAAGTTATTAAGAATGACATACTACTACAGTTTTAATGATCTGTGACTATTTTAAAGTTTACTGTATATGAGTGAAATAGACACATTTTCATTTGATTATTATTTATAGCCCTTGCTCATATTCCTGCTTGCTACATTTTATTGGTTGCACTCTATTTACTAAGCATTAAACCTATGAATGTAATACAAATTAAAAATGTTATCTTGAAAATTAAAAAAGAATGAAAAATGAAAAGAAAAAGATGGAGACTAACTCAATGGAAGGAAGGAAGGAAGGAAGGAAGGAAGGAAGGAAGGAAGGAAGGAAGGAAGGAAGAAAGAAGGGAGGGAGGGAGGGAGGGAGGGAGAGAGGGAAGGAAGGAAAGAAGGAAGGAAGGAAGGAAGGAAGGAAGGAAGGAAGGAAGACCCTAAAGAAAAAGTAACGAAGTAATGAAAAACAAATCCTTAGCTTGAGAAAGGTAAGAGCTACTATAGTATAGGTAAGTAGAAAATAACATTAAAAAAAGAGGCAGGATTGCAAAATACCAGCATATTTTTCCCTAAGACTTCTTGGAGATGTGTTTCTCTAAAGCAAGAGATAAACAAAGCAAAATAAAACCATGCATCCAGTCAAGAGACAAAGGAATTTGCTCATGAAAGAGAATCTTTGATAAGAGCAGATGCAGAGAGCAGCAGATGCAAGAAAAGCATCATACACAGATAAAAGGACATTCAAGAAAATGAAAAATACTTTATGCAGTTGACCATAAAGTAGCACTTTTGGGGCTGGTACTGTGGCGAAATGGGTAAGGCTTCTTCCTGCGGTGCAGGCATCCCATATGGGTGCTGGTTCGAGTCCTAGATGCTCCTCTTCCTGTCCAGTTCTCTGCTATGGCCTGAGAAAGCAGTAAAAGATGGCCCAAGTTCTTGGGCCCCTGCACTTGCATGGGAGACCTGGAAGAATCTCCATCCTCCTGGACTCAGCTTAGCCCAGTTCCGGCCATTGCTGCCACCTGGGGAGTGAACCATCTGATGGAAGACCTCTCTCTCTCTCTCTCTCTCTCTCTCTCTCTCTCTCTCTGCCTCTGCCTCTCTGTAACTCTGCCTTTCAAATAAATAAATAAATCTTAAAAAAAAAACCATCTCTCTAAAAAATAAAAAAGTAGCACTTTCAGAATTGTTTCATGCAGTTTAGGGATGAACTATTAACAGATCTTTAAGAACTATCAAATTATAAAATAAGACACTTTAACTCCAGAATACAAAAGTTGGCATATAGAAGTTTATCTGTTGTGTATCTTAGGGCTCACTGCTGATCCCATTGTGTAACCATTGTAATAAAGTACTGAATTGTGAGTTATCTAGAGTGCATACTATATAACGTGGATGTACAGAGGGGAGTAGATTTTCTATAACCAAAATGGGATACATTTTAATTGAAAAAAATATACAATTTTAATTTTACCAAAGCAATAAGCAACTGAGACAATATTGCCACTAGGGATGTTAAATTTCTCATTGCTTTCATTTTTAAAAAAATCTTACTTATTTAATTTAAATTTAGAGAAAGAAAGAGAGACATAGAAAGGTATTTTCAATCCTCTGGTTCACTCCCCAGATGGTCACAAGGGTCAGGGCTGTGCCAGGCAGAGGCCAGGAGTTTCATCACGTCTCCTATGTGGGTGGCAGAGGCCCAAGTACCCTGGTCATCCTTTACTGTTTTCTCATGCCATTAGCAGGGAGCTGGATCAGAAGTGGAGTAGTAGGGACAGGAGTCACATGTATCAGATGCCACAATGCTGGGATCTAGATTTCTGTTTTTTGCTATATTCTTGCTTTTTTTTTTCTAAAATAAACTCTGATTATATAGACAAATATGTAGAAGTGATAAAAGACCAAAATAATATAATTGGATAACTCTTAATATCCCCATTTTGCTCAGAGAGACTTGGAGAGGTCAAAACCTTAGGTAATATTTGGCAAAAGCAGAATTTACAGTGAGGTTTTCCTGAGTCTGGGGCCAGGGACTATCTCCCACGCTACACAGCCTCCTTCAACATTGTGTTTCCATTTTCTCCATTCCCACTTACAGCAGTGAGTGCCAAACTGAAAACATACTGGCTTGGTCTTCTCTCAGACAGGCGTCCATGCCACTCACGCCTCAGTTCTGTTCCAGTGAGCTATCAGAAGTGCATAACAGAAGTGAGGCAAACTAGAGCCACACTGCGGAGGACTTGTGGCTTGGTAAGGCGCACGCAAGTCTGGGTGAGAGAGAGAGAACGGGAAGATTCCGTTTGTAGTATTTCAATTCTGAACGATGTGTAACTATTCAAGTACCTAAATTCCACTGACCATAGATAACTGGTAATTATCCATTATGATTCAAATATTTGCAAAATATCTATCCTGATGATTTAGTAGAACAAATATTTACATGGCTTTTATTTTTATACTGGAGGAAAGATTATGTGTTAATTTATCCTCTACCACTTAAGGAAACCCTCACTGAAGAATCTGAAAGAGACAAAATTCTTCAAACCCAAACACATAAGTAACTGAAACAGCAGAATATATAATGCAAAACATTGTAATATTAAAATTTACCATATGTCATTTAAAATTGTACTTTATACATTATGTATTGATGGCATTACAAATATAACTGAAAATTATACTGTTAGATATATTTTCTGTCTCAAATATTTTCTGCTTCAAATATAAAGGGTTGCTCTGATTTAACACATTTATTCTTTAAGGTCAGCTTGTTTATGTTACGAAAAAAGTATATGTACTATATAATTGCTACGGAGAAAGTATATATAAAAGGTGTATTTTTTTTGAACCCATGAGCACTCAAAAAAAGAGAGAAGTATGGCATAGGCTACACAAACATGCTGTTGTTGCAAAACACGTTTCTTGATTAGAAGGCACTTGAAAACGTAGTAAAAGATGTGATGAGCCGCCTTCTTGACATATTTCTCATTTGTACTTTTTTTGTTTGTTGAATCCTTAGGAGCAAGTAACATTTCTGCAGTCCCCAGAGTTGTAATTCCCTTGGGTTCCTGCTTCAATCCACAAATGCAAAGAACCTATCTTTTATTCACTTGTAGGAGTCTTCTCTGTAGCTCCTGACATCCTTTTAAAGCATTTTCTCAAGGGACCACAAGAATGACATTCCTCTTGAATCTTCCTCATTGTTCTTTCAGGACCCAGCTTTTGCCTTTGCCTTTTGTAGAGAGAAGATTCCCTATCCCACAGCTACATTCCTCCAGTTCTGCTCATTATCACTTGGAGGCGGCCTCCGTTCCATAGTATATTCATCTCTCTTTATTTCAGATCAATGGATCATTTAAAATCAGTGCACTGAAGACTGAAAGACCACGTTTTATTGCAGGGTGGTAGTTCTGATACAAGAGAGTGAATGATTTCTTGGGGTTTGTGGTCCATAATTATATTAACCTTGGTCCCACCCCAAGCTATTTGAAACTCCTCACACCTCATTACCAGTCAATGCATCCTTCTCTCTATAAGAATTGCATTGTTTGACTTTGAAAGACATGTTGTTAAAATCCCTTTACAGGTTAGTGATGTTTCTTTAGAAGAGTGGAACAAATTTCATGGTCAAAGTCAAAATTTTAGCACTCTTTTTACTGCAAAGATATCTAACCCTGTGAATCCCTGAATGGCCTGTATTGTTGGAAGTGAGAGAGAAAAGAAAGAAGCAAATTGTTTTAACCATTACCATATTAATACTGTGCTTTACACTTTAGCAAGTAACTCTATTACGTATTTCTGTTCAGCATTTTCTAAATTAAATGTATTACCTTAAATTATAGAAAAAAAGCTAGTAATAATAACATTGATTTACATTTTTAACTGTGTAGCAATAAATGACCATATTCCTTTTTCATTCCTACAAGAGAAACAAATGGGTGAGAGCAAAGAACTTTCAACAATGAATGAAATTTTACTTTCCAGGAAATTTCCTTGAGATTAACTTGGCCAGTTTTGAAATGAGTGGAGAAGTTATGACTCCAGCTTAATTAAACTCTAACAAATAAACAAAAACAAGCCAAAAACACATCATACGTAATTTACAAAAACCCTAATGAGGTAATCAGTTTTTCTGTAGTTTAAAAGAATGTAGATGAGAAATAAAATGTTTGATTTCCATAATGATTAAACAGTCCCAGAAGCCCTTTCACTCCAAGAAGAAAGCTTAGAGACAAAGAGAACTATATAAAATCCCAACTGTTGTTTTTTACTAGAAAACAGTCAAAGACTGGATGAGCAAAAGGGCAATTGTTTGTAGTGGGTGTCATTTACAGAATTCATTTGAAGCAGTGCATTCTCGCAGCATTTGAAAAAACAAACTTTTTTGTTCTACTTGATAGATTTAATGATTTAGCCTTGTTAAAAAAGTGACAAACCAATGGTATACCAAATTTATAGCTCACATTGATTGAAAATTTTAGTTCATGAAGTATTTTGAAAAATAAATAGTAATTGATTCACTTGCAAAAAACTTAGAGATTAAAAAGATACAAGACTAATTTGACAAATTAAATGTCTCCTAACTCAGCATTTCTCTAACTATCCCCGTCATCTCCCAGGTAACCAATTTTCTCAATAATAACTTGAAATGTCAGAAAAAGCTGTTCAGGGACATCTGAAATCATCACTAAAAATGGAATTATAATTCATACAACTTCCTAATTCACCCAAGGACCATTTATGCCTCATTTTCTTATATTAAAAAATAAAATGTTGTGAGCCAATTTCATTCCCAAGTAAGTATATAACATACATATTTTTATGCACCTTGTAGTTCTTGAGACCATAATATTTAAACATAATTTTCAAATGATAGCCCTAAAAACTTAAAACATGTATTTCAGTATATATTATGGGCCACAGAAATAGTTCTATGATCTCTTATAGTTATCTGAAACTAGATTTAATATTTTAAACTTCACTGTTCAAATCTGGGTAGAGTTTTGCAAGATTTTTTCATAGATATTTCATGAAGAGCCAATTATTATACATTTGATGAAATTGTGCTTTTAAAGAAATTTTCATTGGTTTTTTATACATTTCCTGAGTTGTAGGTTATGGTTTAATTGATGCCATGTAGTTGTCTTGAACTTGTTCCCCTTGTTTACCAAGTCATCTGAGAGGACTGGTCTTAAAAACAGCAACAAAAACAACAAAACAACAAAACCACTTTCCTATGTCTATTACAGAATTTTTAATCCTCATAATATATTTCCTAACCTCTATTGGTATCAAATGATGTTTGCACTTGTTAAGAATTTTGAAATAGTGAGAATTATTTCACGGAATAAATAGTAAATAATATTTTCATTCAGCCTCTTACACAGTGATTTTCTATTTAACTAGTAAAATGTCCTAGAAGTCAGTCACAACACACAGAGACTTAGAATGTAGCTTCCTGGGACACATTTGATATTTAAAAAAAAAAAAAAACTCATTTTTTTTTTATCATAGGCCCATAGCATTTAGAAAATGGAATGGAACAATAGTTACATATTTATTCATAGCAACCATTTGATCATCCAATACAATTTGTTGAGGTGTGTCTATTACCTAATGGTTCATACAAGTAAGGTTGTCAATTTTAACAAATAATTTCAAGGACATTTTGGAGGTACTCTGACTTTTGTCTTCATCTTCCCACTATGAGTAATTTTTATCTTTCAGACACTATTGTTTCAATGCCCATACCCCTTTTATCAAACACAGCAGAGAGCTGTGAAATGAGCACTAAATGAACAATCAAGACACCTGACTTCTAGTGCAGTCTCACTGCCTGCCTCCTGGTATAAGCAAGCATGAGTCACTCAGCATCCTGAAACAGAGTGTTAAACTATAGGAACTCAAAAGCCTTTTCCTGTATCTTCACAGGAAAAAACATCATATGAAGCTATTTCAGAACATCAGTAGAAAAATAGAATTAAAAGATGAGTTTACTAGACTGCAAAAAATGTTGAAATCCATGCATAATTTTTTCATGAACGTTTTGAGGGTGCCTTATATTAAATATGTATATTTGTATACAATTAGATAAATAATTTTGTTAAAAGTAAGTCATCATCTTGCTCTTTAGAATCCCCAGTCTTGGGCAAACATTTGCTGCAGTGGTAAAGTTGCTGCTTTCGAATGCCCTCATGCCATAGTACCGTATCTGAGTGCATGGTTAGTCTGGCTCCTTCACTTCTGATACAAAGTCCTTCTAATGTGCATCATGAGAGGCAGCAGTTGATGGCTAAAGTGCTTGGGTTCCTGCTACCCACATGGGAGATCCAGAATGAGTTTCTGGCTCCTGGTTTCAGCCTGGTCCAGCCCTGGCTGTTGTTGGCATTTAGGAAGTGAACCAGAAGATGAAAGATTTCTTTTTCTCTAGCTCCCTCTTTTGTATAAAACAGGAAATGAATGAATGAATGATTGAATAATAATCCCCACTCAGTCCTGAAAAAAAATAATCAATACTTAAGTCTAATAAGCTCTTGGGAGCAGGCATTTAAACTAATGGTTAGGATACACATATGCTAGTACTGGCACTGTGGCTTCATTGGTAAATTCAGCACCTGTGAGGCCAACATGCTAAATGATGCCAGTTCATGTCCTGGCTGCTCGATCTACTTCCAATCCAGCTCCTTGCTAATTGTTTGGGAAAAGCAGCATATTAGTCCATGTGTTTGGGTCTCTGCCTTCCTGCCACCCAAATGGGAGACCTGAATTGAATTATATTCCCAGCTTGCGACTTTTGGCCTCAGCCCAGTTCCAGCCATTGCAGGCATCTGGCTAGTGAACTGGAGTATAGGGACTCTGTATGTGTGCATGTCTGTGTGTTTGTGGGTGGGTGTGCATCTTTCTGTCTCTTTGCCTCTCAAATAAATAAATACAATTATTAAGAAGATAAAACTTCTTAATTCAGGTGTGTAAGAATTGTAGTCCTTTAAAAATTTTAGTATAATTTCTGACTCCTCCTATCATTGTTTTCTTCTTTGAATGGAACTTCATGTCCATGATTCTTGAAGTCATTTTGTTTTCCCATTCTGGGATCTTATGTTGTACTAATTCGTCAGGGAGAAGGGCCTGCTGTAAGAGCAACTGGATTAGCACTGACACATCTTTTTCCTCTGGCCTTGAACCCCGTAAGTTCCAGTGGGTCTCTACGGCTTCCATGTCCTTCATAGGAGTTGAAGATCTTTTGTGATCTTGCCTATGATTATGTCTGCCTAGGGATTCTTGAACTCATTCTTGCCCAGGGGAAGGGAAGACAGACAGTCGCTGTCAGTACTAGGACTCACTGGGTCCTTGAAGCTAAAGGAACCATAAGCACCTGGTTTCTCTTGTGCCTCAAGCCCGGGAACATCTTTTCCAGCTTGAGAGGCCTCCCAGCTCTTTCAATGCATGTGAAGAAACTGCTTGTTCACACATGTGTTCCCCTTGAATACCTTTGTAAATACTTCACATTCTACAGAGAGACTTGCTAAGATACTCATTAACTATAGAATTTAAGCAAAAAATGCCTGTTGTATTTTTAAGGGATGCTCTAAAATAATAGAAATATAGCTTCTAAACTAGTGAAAGAAAAAAATAAATTCAGAAATCCAGAAGGGTCAGATAAGGCACAAGGAGGCACACAGAGAGGCAACAAATAGTTAAAATATATCAGTTATGAAAAGGCATATAAATACTATTAAAAATCAACAGCTAGAGCCAGATAATACCAGATTGGATTTCCAAAATTATACTCAGCAGCAAACTATTTTCAAGAGATATGGCCAAACACATGAATAAAATGGTAATTGAAAAGATCAGAAAATAAATATAAGGAAAATATGCATCAATAGGGAGTTACTCTAACTACTTTCATTTGATATATAATAGACAAAAATACTACTGTGATAATAAATGAGGTCACTGTATAATGAATAAAATTCATCATGCATTAAAGTAATTTTAATTCATATGCATCAAATAAAAAGCAAACAAAAACAGGTAAAACAAAATGATCTAAGTAGACATTAATATATAATAAAAGAAAATTTTAAATAACTTTCTAGTACCAGATAATCAAATGAAAATCAAATAAAATTTGAATATCACGATTAAAATTGACATAATAAAGCTATGATTTCTGTACCACTAGAAGTAAAAACATACATAATTTTCCAGCACCCATGGATTATTTGCAAACCAAAACATGCTGCTTTCCTGACTCACATTTATATCAACAAATATCAAAGCATAAGTCTAAGTAACTATCATGATGTTGTTATAAATCAACAAAAATTATAATTAAAGTTTTCATTTATTGGAAATGTTAAGTAAACATAACTAACAATTCTTGATTTAAGAAGTGAAAGTGGTAATTATCAATTACTTATAAAAATATGATATTAAAACTATTTCAAGTGAAACTGGGATTTTAGCTAAAATAGCAATTAGATAAAAATTCATGATCTTAAATTCATGTTTAGGAAAAGAAAAAGGACAAAAATGAATGGGGCTAGCCCAAGAAGTAAGAAAATACACAATGGAACAAATCCAAAAAGTGTGGGAAATGAATACTAATCTACTTCTAAGAAAAAATGGAAATAATAGAATTAAAATAGCTTCTTGCAGAAATAGTAAAATTTTTTTCACATTTTTCACAAAATAAACCATAAAACAGTATGAAAGATATATTTTTAAATAGTCCATTAATCAAAGTCACTTCTTCCAGCCGGTGCTGCGGCTCACTGGACTAATCCTCCACCTGCGGCTCCGGCACCCCGGGTTCTAGTCCTGGTTGGGGCGCCGGATTCTGTCCCAGTTGCCCCTCTTCCAGTCCAGCTCTCTGCTGTGGCCCAGGAAGGCAGTGGAGGATGGCCCAAGTCCTTGGGCCCTGCACCTGCATGGGGGACCAGGAGAAGCACCTGGCTCCTGGCTTCAGATAGGTGTAGTCTGGCCATAGTGGCCATTTGGGGGGTGAATCACTGGAAGGAAGACCTTTCTCTGTCTCTCTCTCTCACTGTCTAACTCTGCTGTTAAAAACAACAACAACAACAACAAAAAACCCCAAAACAAACAAACAGCAACAACAACAACAACAATAAAAAAAAAACAGTCACTTCTTCCAACTGTTAAACTTGACTATCTGAAACAGAAATATGCAAAACTGGGAAATTCGTGGCTTACTAAAAAAAAGGGGGGGGTTTTTACATCTCACCTACCTCATTGTCCAGTGCAGTGGATGCAATTCTAATTGCTGATTTTAAATCTACTATCTTTACATTTTTACAAAATGAATCAAAAACATCCACACTCAGATTTCAAGGTCCAGGAAGCAGTGTAAATTACAGACAAGATACATAGAAACAAACTTGCATCAATATGTCTATGTATCTATACTGAAGTGAAATTTCCATCTTTCAGGCTTACCTACTTAGAATTTCTTCAGAGTTTTTACTACATTCATTTTATTTGGTTGAAAACAAAGAAGTGAATCACAAGAGGTATGGGGGATATTTTAGAACAAAACTGGAAATTGTGGATAGGATAGTCCCCTATTCCATAGACCAAAACATACCACTACAAGAAAGCTGGGGAAATTTATTGGTAAGCACCAGGTACTCTCTGCCACTGTAGATAAAAATATGGGTGACAGAGGTTTCAGAAATCAATGAAGCTGGGACCTGCACTGTGGCAAAGTGGGTAAGGTCACCGCCTGCAGTGCCAGCATCCCATATAGGCGCCGGTTAGAGTCCTGGCTGCTCCACTTCTGACCTAACTCTCTGCTGTGACCTGAGAAAGCAGTCAAAGATGGCCCAGGTCCTTGGGCCCCTGCACCCATGTGGGAGACCGAAAAAACTCCTGGCTCCTGGCTTCGGTTCAGCGCAGCTCCGGCCATTGCAGCCAACTGGGGAGTGAATCAGCGGATGGAAGACCTCTCTCTCTCTGCCTCTCATTCTCTCTTTGTGTAACTCTGACTTTCAAATAAATAAATAAAAAAAGAGAAAGAAATCAATGAGGACTGTTATGAAATACTTGTACATTTGTAATCCTGGAGGAAATGGGCATTTGTCTAAAAACATGAGCACTGAATTTAACACTATATATGTGTGTGTGTGTGTGTATTTTAAAAGCCACCAACATAGACAAGTCTATGGTTATTAGGGAAATTAAATTAGTAAATACTCTGCCCACATGGAAGTATCAGAAACACATGGTTTTGTAGATATTTTTAGAAAGTAATACAGATAACATTTATTTGATAGGGAAAAATACAGAAAAAGAAAAACAAGTTAATACAAATACTAAGACACTAGTATGACATTACCAACAAAACTACACAGTGAAAAATCAAAATAGCAGAATAATCTCATTCAAAATATATTTGTAAATATATAAAAATACTAATTCAGTGACTAACCATTTGTATTTTAAATTGACAGACATTAAAATAGTTTGTCTTTAGTATCATAAATATGGTGTCCATTCTTATATTCTCACAATTTTTTAAAAAGATCTTTATTTATTTATTCTTATTTATTTGAAAGACAGACAGCTTCCATCTTCTGGTTCACGCCCCAGATGCCTACAACAGCCCAGGCTGGGCTAGGCTGAAGCTCGAGATGGGATCTCAGTTTGGTTCTCCCCTTTACTTGAACCATCACAACTGCCTCTCAGAGTGTTCCACAATAGGAAAAGGAGTTGGAGGAGGACCCAGGACCCGAATCCAGGCACTCTGACCTGAGATCCAGGTGCCACATGGACAAACAAATCCCTAATGCTAGTGGTTGAGAAGGAGTGGAAGGAACATTGGTGAAGAAAAGGAGGGGAAGAGGTGGAGAAGAGAAAAGACATAATATAAAAGAGGAAGAAGAGGGAGAGCAGCAAAGAAGTAACAACACTAGTATTAGAGTTCTGTCTACTACTTATCCATACAAACCATAGAACTGCAGTAATTTTAAGAATGAATGAGGCATTGATATAAGAAACAAATAAAATAATAGGAGTTGTTGTACTAACTATTGATAAATAAATAGATCGGTAGACAGATAGATATGTGTATATTTTGTACAGTTATTACAGAACAAAGTGGAATTGCAACCCAGTACAGAGATGTTACTCTGCACTAATTTGGAAGGTACAATGTATTATTCACTTATCAACAAACTATGTCAAATAATGTTCCTATAAAATCACATAAGAATATAATATCATGATAGAATAAGTTATAAAATACAAAGAAAAAGTTCAAAAATAAATTTTTCTTAATAGGTAGAAAACTGATGTTGTAAGCAGCATGTGTAAGATGTCATAAGAAGACTTCCAGCACTATCTAATATTGAAATACACATAAATTTAGCAATTATATTATGAGTCATATGTTCTAGATGTAAAAAAGATCTGTGCAAGAGAATTGATAGTAACATTTTTTCAGGTGTGAGTTTACACAATTTAAAATGTCACTCAAAGGAGAAAAGATAAATAAATTGTTTACAATAACTGGAGTATTAATCAGCAAAGGAAATACACTATTCCTTCATATTTCAATATTGTGATTCTCATATGTTATGCTATGTCAGAATACCAGATATAAGTGATATAGTAAGATGTATATATTATATGAAATACAATCATAAAATATTAATGTGTTTATAGGCATATGAAATTGTGTGTAATATTTTAACATCCTGAAGAAAAGAACACACATCTAATTCAGAATGAATTTTTTTCTCAGCAGTGGATAATGTAGAATAAAATGGAAAAGATGACTTCAAGTACATCTCTAGTATTTATTTCTTAACCTGAATTCTGAAACAAACATGACAAATTGTTAATGTAGATGGTATATACGTAGTTGCCTCCATACCTTGGCATATCATTAAAATATTTAAAAGATTTGTTTTCAAGTGTATCAAGCAGAAAGTTAAACCAGCTTTGCAAAGAGTTTCCAAGAATTATTAGACCATGAAAGTTATATTTGGTTCCTCAAATGTTCATTGACCCAAATTAAATTACAAATGCCATTGCTTCAGCCTTCCATTCAACCATCTTGTTTTAGTGTTCTTGTAATCAGCAGGTTAAAAGAAGACAGCATCCTTCCTGCAACAAGTATCTTCTGAGTTCCAACAAAATGTAACTGGTTATAAAACTCAAGCTGACAGCAAATGTGAAGAAAGTGCCCCAAATTTATTTTAGGCACTGAACATATGGGTCAGTGCCTATTTTCATGACTGTCAACAAAACAGTTCTTTGTTGCGATTTAGTCTTTCATGTCTTCATTGCCTTTGAATCAAATTGAATCTAACCTTACTCAATTACCTTTCTTCGTTGTTATCAATTAATATTTTTGAACCCTCTGAACTGCCTCACTTTGTGTTATATTTTCTGATAATGAGACAACAAATTGAGTCCTCAGTATCCATTTTAAAATTTGATATACATCTCCTCATTTGTCCATGTCTTCGAGAACAGTCAGTGTCTTAACCCTTTGCCTGATTTCTTCAGGATTGATGCAAACCTTGTCCAGATCTGACTCACTCCACAGCTGATCCAAGGGCATGAGCTTCCATTCTAGATAATTTAATATCTGTCCTAAGGTTTTCTTCATTGGCTTTAAGAATGTGTTGTCATGAGAAGGAAGCAAGCAAATAAAGGAGGAATTTGGAAGCTTACAATTGGAACCTTTGTGGAGAACTTCATGGAAAGTGAGGCTTTGGATAATTTTATAAACAATATTTCTGCAAGAAATCTCAAAAACCTATGGAAATTTTTCTTCTGCATATCCTTTCCTGCCTACCTGTCAGGCTTAGACTCTGCCTTCATTTTTTCCTTCTCATATTTTGGTTGAAGGATTACAGCATTTTTAGAGCCAACATTCTTGAACATAAATTATCAATGTTGTTTTGGCTTTTTTTACACATATGTATTTAGTGTAATGGCAAATTATATTACTCAGTATCATCACTAAAAATACTAATGTAATTGTGTTTGAGTTTATACTTACAAAGAAAATGCTTGATAAGCAGCATTTAGTGAAGGTTTGTTGTTTCTGCTATTATCATTGCTATTTAGTGATTAATCAACCTCAAGTATATCCTAAGGTCACAGACTTGCTTATGAGAAAAATTGCTAATTTTATTGTAAAGTAAATTCATATCTATAATTTATAATAATTCATATTTAACAATTATTAAGGGTTTGCATTTTCAAACAGATATTCAAGGGGCAGATATTTGGTGTCATAGTTCTTTTTTTTTTTTGGTGTAGTAGTAATGATGCTTCTTGGGATGCCCGCATATATTAGAGTGCCTGGGTTTAGTCTTGGCTGCACTCCTGATTCCTGCTAATGAGCACCATGAGAGGCAACAAGTGGTATCTCAAGTGATTGGGTTTCCCCCAGTAATGTGGGAGACCTGGGTTGAGTTTCCAGCTCATGGCTTTTCTGGCCCAGCCCCGGCTATGGAAGGTTTTGTGGGATGGAACTAGAAAATATGAGAACTTTCCTGGTCTCAGTGTCTTGTGCTTGAACCAGCACCCTGAAATGGGATGCAGGAATCTCAAGCAATGACAACCCACTGCACCACAATGTCCAGCCCTATCTATGTATTTCTTCTATGATGAAATAAAACTAACAAAAATGTCTATATTCATGAAACATTGCCATCCTGCTAAGCAAACCAATTACTGTGGTCACTTGAAAAAGTAATAAATCATCTTCATTATAAATCCAAATTTTCCATCTCAATCTTTTTTTTCATTTATTTGTTTCCAGAAACAGCTGCCTGTTTCTAAAGATTTTTAAATATAATAAATAAAACTAATTTAATTTAAATAAAATTAATGTTATAGTTTGCATGTTATCTTAATATTTTGCTTTCAGTTACTTTTATTTTGGCAGTCATTTAAACAGATTCTTAATGCCTGCATTAGTAGTATATGGGGAAAGCTCAACTTATTTAACTATTATTAATTCATTAAATAGCATTTAAGATAGAGTTGGCAGAACACAAAATACTAGTTAAATTTTAATTTCAGATGTATGAGGAACATTTTTATAAGTTTATCACAGAATATGCTATCACAGAATTGTGATAGTATATTGTCTATTATCTTAAAATTTGTCTTAAGTCCTTGTAAATTTCTATAAAATATATTTATTAATTAATTTTATTATTTTTCTGATTACTATCTAAATATGAGTGACATAAATGTAGAAATTTATGGCTTTTTGACCACTGCTATGTCCTTATGCCAGTCACAAATTAACTATCCATGAGTATTTGATGTGTGAATGAAATGAGACGAGCTGAAATTCTTCTAGGTGTTTAACATCCATTTTATTGTTCTCTATAAATGACTTTAAATGTCTTCAATGCACTCTTCAAGAAAAATAAATTAACAATTCATTATTTATTCAGAAGCAGGGAATCAAAACAGGACCAAGGCAAATCGCAAACAGTGGAGAGTTTTTGCCTGTATTTTCAGAAAGGCAGTCATCAATAAGTAATTATAGAACAAAGCAGTACTTCGTAAGTATTTTGTTGAGAAACATGATGTGAAATTTAGAAGACAGAGTATCTAATGCTGGTTGGAGGACATGATAGGCTTAACAACTGGGTTAAATTTGCAGTTCAACCTTGAACTAATGATAAATCCAGAAGTTGAAAATTTTTTCAGCAGGTTAAAGAAAGTCATGAATTATATATATATATATATATATATATATACATATTTATCTGAAAGTCAGAATTGTAGAGAAAGAAGAGATCTTCCATCTGCAGGTTCATCCCCCAGATGGCTGAAGTGGCCAAGGCTGAGCCAGTTGGAAGCCAGGGGCCAGGAGCTTCATCCAAGTCTCCTGCAAGGATAGCAGGGGCCCAAGAACTTGGGCCTCCTCTGCTGCTTTTCTCAGGCCATTAGCAGGGATCTGGATTGAAATTGGAGCAACCGGGACACAAACCAGCACCCATATAGTGTGCTGGCATTACAGGCAGCATTTTTACCCACTATGCCACAATGCCGGCTCCAAGTCATGAAATTTTGACAGAGCAAGACATATTGTAGAAACTGAGTGAGGTCGGTTTTAGTTGAAGTGTAAGATATTAGTACAGAACTAATAAGAGATGAGACTATAAGAAGGGATTGGTTCTTATAAGGAAATTCCATTCTAATTAATTAGTTACATGAAGAAAATTACATGTTGGAAGATAACATTGGCAGAAAGAATGAAATTCCCTCTATATTCATAAAGCATTGTGAACTTGATAGGCAAACCAGTCATGGTGGCCATTAGAAAAAAATAATCCACTGCCTTATAAATTCATACTTTCTTTCTCAATATTTTATTATTTATTTATTTGTTTGACAGGCAGACGGACACATAGCGAGGGAGGGAGAGATGAGAGAGAGAGGTTCAGTTTGCTAGTTCAGCCCCTAAATGTCTGCAATGATCAGGACTGGTTGAAACTGAAGCTGGAGCAGGGAACTCACTCCATGTCTCACTTGTGGGTGGTGGGAACCCAGTTAACTGAGTCAGCACCTGCTGCCTAACAGGGTCTGCATTAGCAGGAACCAGGAGTCAGCAACCAAAGCTGGATACTGAACCAGGTCCTCTGATATGGGACCCAGGCATATTTATCCCTAGGCTGAACAACCATGCTTTCCATCTCAATCCTTTTTTTTTTTTTTTTCAAGATTTCTTTCTTCTTCATTTGAGAGGCAGAGTTACAAAGAGAACAAGGCAGAGACAGAGAGAAAGATCTTTCATCTACTGGTTGACTCCCCAAGTAGCCACAACAGCTGGAGCTGAGCTGATCTGAAGCCAGGAGCTTCTTCTGGGACTCTCACATGGGTACAAGGGCTGAAGCACTTGGGCCATCTTCTACTGCTTTCCCAGGACATCAGCAGGGAACTGGATCAGAAGTGGAGCAGTTGGAACTTGATCTGAAGCCCATATGGGATGCTGACGCTATAGGCAGAGGCTTAACCTACTATGCCCTCCATTTCAGTCTTAACGATTGGAGAAAAGCAGCAGCAAATTGGCTTTGAATAAGAAGCATCTTCCATTTTGGTGACCCATTTTTAGTCACATTCCAAATTCATGTAGTAGCAGTGACACCCGTACCGTAAGCCCTTCCTGTCTGTGTTTCGGGAGAAGCTCCTTGGAAAATGTTTCCTCAGCAATGTAAGCTTAAGAAAAGTGTATGGATTGATGTATGCAATTTGCATTCCACTTGTACCACAATATGGCCTTCTGTTTTTAAAGAAGCACTGACAGTATGAAACATAATATTACACTGTGTTATCGAGGCCAGTGATGGAGTATGGCAGTTTTAACTCAGAATACCACAGCTTTTGTAAAACCAAGCTTCATACTTCACCTCATTTTGATATACAGGATAGAAATAAAATTATATGTCAGTATTAGAGTTTCACATTAAATCGTGGATTTCTTTTTTGCCCCATCATATCTTTCTGCAGAGGGGATAGATTTGTGGAGGACAGCATTTTTCTCATTTGTGGCATATCTGCACAAATACAATATATAATTTTCAGCCAGAATATTGTTCTATGTGAAGAAAAAAATAATGCCCTGGGTTATTATTTCAACTCGCAAGTCTGGATGCTGTACTTTGATATTATTTATTTGAAGTCTATGTAGCATACATTACTTGAAATTTGAAAGCCGCTTTATTAATTCTAACAGTCAAAGCATTCTAAACTAAGAGAAGCTCTCCTTACACTTAGTTGAATGCTCAAGCACAAAATTATTAAAAAACATCATGTGCACAAAATGCAGCAGTAAGCTGATTTGTGTGCACAAGAGAGCTGTTTGTCCTCAAAAGTACATTCTTAAATAAGAAAAGAGTTAGAAAAAAAGGCAAACAGAACCTTGAAGTAAAAGAACAGCAGCAGATGTCCTTTAGCTGTGTGTTTTATTGATTTATAAACACTCAGTCAGGGTCCCTCATCTCTGCAGAGTAATTTAGATATGGGAAAATATCTGTGAAATATATTGATTGTGTTATTGATTGAAAAGCCAATTGCTGTTGCACTCCTGTTTTACCATTTAAGTCCTGACACATTTTGACATATGAGCCAGCTGTGACTACTGCCTCGATTCTGCAATAAGATAATGTGAAAGCTGTCATAACCACTTCTCTGTCAGCCTTGAGTATTTACAGCATAGTGGTGCTGCTATTTAGCTTGCTCTTTAACTACCTGAATAATGAGGATTTGTTAGAGCTCTCACTCTGGTAGCTTGTTTTTGTTTGCATTGGGTGTGTCCATATAGTCACACAAACCCATACTAGTTTTTGTTTAACTTAGTACAATGGTAGTAGACAAATTTAACAAAATATGTGAGTAATCAGTTTTTTAGTATCTTCATATTTGAAACATGTATATAGGAATGATTGAATCTGAGCCACTTTTGTCTCTTTTTCATGAGGAAATTGACTTCAGAACATGTCTCAGAGTAATTTTCCTTGCTTAGGAGATGAATTTTCTACTCACCAGCAGAAGAGAAAGAATGGAGAAAATCTACTTCTTTGTTGTGTAAAAAGGGAAGATATTTACACAAAAATTACTCAATACCCTAGATTTGGAAAGAAAAGCAATCTCTTAACCTATCCATAAAAGCCATAAAAATTCATGTAAACGTATTTCCAAAGAGATTTTAACAAATCTACATTTTTGGACAGAGCACATTAGATGATTGAAACAACAAATATCATTGCCTTCTTTGAGTTACATGCTCATAATGCAAAAAAAAAAAAAGCCTCTAAATCACCCAACTGATGCATGTAGTCAATATGGACCTTTTCCAAATAACACTGTTTAAATGTATACTGTTCATTATTAAACTCAGTGTCCATAATATTCCTCTTATATTCTGATGCATCTTCTTGTTGTCACACAATCTCTGATTAATCGCAAGCAATATGTTGCTATGTTCTTTCCTAGTTTATTTAAAAGCATCCCTCGATTTATGTGAACCAGTGAAACAGGTCCATTGTATGGAAGCAGTACTGATGTAAATAGCCTGGAAACAATGCTCCACATTATAGGGATGGACAGCAGATCGCTCCCCTGGGAAATGAAAATGTTCATTTAACAGCATGAATGGCACACCATTCTGGCAAATGACTGACATATCAGCAGAGTTAAGCATTAGACTTGTGATTGATTTGGATCCGACTTTGAAAAATCCTACATTCTTTTCCAATGGGCACACTTTCTGAAATGCAGAAATTCTGGGAAGTACATTTTTGAGACTCAGTGTCATTCTAATGCAGATTTCATTTTTATATAAAATTACAAATGAGCATATATGAAAGTTAACAAAATACGAGATACATTCTGACAAGGTAAAATCTTGACTCCAACTGTGCATGAGATGCCATACCATTTCAGTTAAAGGAAGCTGAGAGGTGGATAAACAATTTGTCATGGCTGGATTGTACATACCCTGCAGTGGAGAGAACCAAGCTATTTGTGGGAGTGGCCATTCCTGCCGCGATGTTATTTCTGCCACTGCCCCCTTTCTTTGGCTATCTCACAGGTTGGATTACAGCAAAAACCTATTCAGGAGAACCTGCGTTGTAAATCATTCTTCAGTCTTAGTGGACAATATATTTGTCCAGGAACTGTGCTGGATATGCACATTCCTGGTCTACTCCCTAGTGATTCTGCTTTAGTTGATCTAGAATAGGACATAGGAGCCTGGTTTTACTAAAAATAAACTTTTAAATTCAAGCTAATTTACACTTGCAGGAAACTTGTACAATTGCAATGAATCCCCTTAGTTCCTCACTCCATTTCCTCTAGTACTAGCATTTTGCATCAGCTTAGTACAAGTTTTGACATTAGAAAATTATCACTAGTACAAAGTTGCTAGCTAGTCTATAGAGAGTTTATCTGAATTTTACCAATTTTTCCATGTATGTCTGTTTCCCTGTCAGAATTGTGCATTGCCTTTAGTTATTTTCACTTAGTAATCTCTAGTCTTCAACAGTTCCTCAGGAATCTGCTTTTAATTAAGAACTTTAGTTTTTCTGCTATCAGTGGATTTGGGATAAAATTCAAAGAGCATGAACTTAGAGGATCTGTCTATGTCACATACAGAAGCTGGTAGGAAAATTTCTTGGAGTCTGTGTGTCTTGCTATTAATTCTGAAACTACTGATAATGTTACTTACACAGATTGGTTAACAGCTCCCTTCCATACTCATAACTTTCCTTTGTTTCTCTCTCCTTTTCTCTTGGTATAAGTCCTATAAAATTCATCTTTTGAGACATGATCCATATTCCATTTGTATAGCCTCACTGAGTGGACTGTCATTGTTTTGGGCCTGATTCCACTGATGTTAGATTTCTGAACTACAGACATATTAGATGGACCATTCTCCCTTTTCACAAGTTGGATTATTCTAATGGCTCATATAAAGTTAATTTTGTGCAATACGTTTTGTGCATATTGGCTGTGCCTCAGTGTGCATCTCTGATATATATATCATTGAATTTCAGAATAAATTTGGACAAATAACTTCCTTACCTGCTCCTATTTTCCATCTATAAATTAGCCTAACATTGGCATGGGCCCTTAGATAGCATCACGAGGCATATCACGAGTTTAACATGTAGATAATTGAGACACCAGGAAGGATGCAGCATGCCGATGACCATAATCCATTGTTGAGAATTAAAGTCAAACCCAAGTCTCAGTAGAGTTCAGAACATTTTCCATGGGCCTTTTCTTCTAATACTCTGCACCATTGTTGCCTGCTCAACATTTTCTCAGAGGAAAAGCTTTGCCTTTTTCTCTGATCTTTCCATCTACCTTTCATTCTTTTTGTTCTATATCCCTTTTTAAATTATCACTATCCTTTTAGCTACAATATTTATCTTAAATTCTTATTTTCAACCCTCACCCAAAGTTTTTAATCTGAGTTTGCATGCCAGAGATCCATTTATTGACATTCAGCAGTTTGTTTGCTTGGTGACATAGATTTGAGCACTTGAAACATTTGTTCTTTGCCAGCTGGCATGACATTAGGTTCTGTAGGTAAAGTTGCCAGTGTGACAGTTCAGAGGAAAGGGCTTTTCTTCCTGACTCCAGTACTCACTGTAAAGACTTCTACAGCAACGGTGACTTCTCAGCTGTCCAACTTCTCAGGGTACTCAAGCTTCTCAGAGGCCAGTGCCTACCCTGTGGGCTGGTTTTCTGAAAGACCACAGCTGCCTGCAGGTGTTTCAGCACCATGCTTCTTCAGCACCCTCAATGCTTTGATGTCCAGTTCCTGTGGTGTAGGGCAGTCAGCAGCACCTAATACACATCAGTTGCACAAGCAACCTTCTGGAGAGGTTTTGTAGTGGCATAATTCCTGTTAGATACCTCCCAATGAACAACTTTTCCCTGGGCCCTAGAGAGCAGATTGCTGAAAAGTTGCACTTGTGTGGCCCCACAGAGACTTGGCTGCCATTTAGTGAGCAAAAGCTATGCTCTTTTGAACAAGGTCTTTTATTATTTTTTTCTTTTAAAAAAATTTCTTTGAAAGGCAGACCAAGAGAGACACAGAGACCATCCGTTTTCTGTTTTATTCCCTTTAATGCCTCAAAAGTCTTAGCTGAAACCAGGAGGCAGGAATCAAACCACATCTTCCACATGGGTGGCAGTGATCCAACTACTGGAGCCATAACCTATTGCTTCCCAGGGTATGCATTAACAGGAAGCCTGAACTGGAAGCTAAGTTGACTTTAGATCCAGGCTCTCTGATATGGTTGTGGGCATAGCAAGTAGCATCTTAACTACTGTGCCAAATACCTGTTCCTTCTCCCCATCAAGGTCTTGGTGTTAGCCCGAGTAAGTCCCCTTTGGATGCTGCCAGTCAGTACAATGAGTAATGGCTCATGCTTATATTTGCTATACCTGCAATATTTAGAGTTTGCATTACTTCTTCCTTATATGTTCCTTATTTAAGCCCCTATTATAAATAATAATTATTTATGTTGAATTTTTCCTGTTCAAATACTAAGTGGTTGGGGCCAGCATTGTGGCAGAGCAGGCTAGTCTGTGGTCTGCAGCACTGGCATCCCATATGGTCGCCAGTTCGAGTTCTGGTTGCTTCGCTTCCAATTCACCTCCCTGCTAATGCACTTGGGAAAGGCGCAGAGGGTGACCCAAGTGTTTGGGTCCTTGCACCAATGTGGGAGACCTGGAAGAAGCTCCTGGCTACTGGCTTTGGACTGGCCCAGCCCTGGCTGTTGCATCCATTTGAGGCATGAACTAGTGGATGGAAGACCTTTATCTGTCTTTCCCTCCTTTCTCTCTAACTCTGCCCTTCAAATAAATAAAATGAATCTTAAAAAAATTACTGAGTGGTTTCTCATCTCATTTGAAGCCAGAAGGACACACTTTTGCCGTGTAAAACAACCGGTTTTCAAAGAGTACATTGCCTTTGATAAAGCATTAAGTACTGCTATTCCATTAGGAAGTAGAATCCTCTATGCAAGCCAGAATGAGAGAAAAGAGAAATGAAATAAGGAGAAAGAGAAACATATTGAGGGCTTTGTAATTTTGCTAGAGCTCCCCACTGTTATCAAGTGTGTTATTGATGGATTGCTGGATTACACAGGCCGTGTTCTGAGACTCTATACAAACTAATGGAAGTCCATTTGGAGGAGAAGGGGACAATAATTTACCTGTTGGCTCCCAACTTCCATTGATCCCAATTTTCCCTCACAGCTCATTAAATTCCTTGTTCTAACAGTTGTACACGCAAGAATCCCAAGCAAATCTCTCTTATGTCTCACTGAGCAAAAGGAGTGCTTGAGACAAGTGGGACCAATGTTCAGGTATGGATATGAAGTGTAGTGTCTGCATAAAGATTGTGAGAACTCATTCAGTGCTATTAACTGTTGGAGGGTTTTGGTGAGCCATAGAACAGAGGGTCCTGAAGACAGATGAAAATGAGAGTTTATAAGTAGGCAGCTGAGGTGTACTTGACACAGTATGGTAACCATGTCTGTGGCATGAGCTATATTCTACATGGAGATGAATCTCAAGTCTTCATCTCAAATTCTGATTCCCATCTGAGAGCCATGCTATACTTACAAATGTTCAACCAAAAAACATAAATAATATATTTCAAGTCCCTTCAATTGGATCATATGCAAAACTGAATTCAGTGTAATGCTGTCAAAACGTATTCTGCCCCATACTTTCATTCTTGGTCAAGAGGTCCATTCACTTTTAGAGTCTTCTAAAATGGAAGCTTTGTTTCCTTCTGGGATTTCACCTGCTGTGTGACAGACCCAGATTTCAAAACTGGTACCATTTTTTTTTGTTTTTCCTCAGAAATGTCTCTCTAATATGTCTTCTGTTTTTGCTATTACTGCTGTGGTCTTGTCCCATGTCTGTTCTCGTCATTCTCTCTACTTATTGCATCAATCTTCTGTCAGCGCCTCTCTAATCCCTTCAACATGATGATTTTCTTTAAAAATGATACTGTTACTAACCCACCTTGGCTGTCCATTGACTAGAGGACAAAATCCAGATTCTTTGGCTTAGCATAAAAAGTCGTTCACAGTGCACTCCCAATTTGCCATCTCCAGCAGCAACAATTTCTCTTTCTGCTCATTTTGCTTTTCACCGTTTTCTAAATCAAGGGCTCATGCTCCTTCCTTAATGAACTTGGCAATATACCCCTCTTCAGTTGCTGACATTTTAAGACGTTTGCCAATTTTGTACTACTGCTTAGAAAACAAACGAAAAACAAACTTCACATCAAACCCAGGTCCGGTGGAATGTTTTCAGCAACTTTGCTAGAAGTTAAGTTGTTCTCTTCTCTGAGCTCCCGTATGCATTTCTTTATTTAAAAAGTATTTTCATATGTTACTGTAATTTATTCGTTGCTACACCTGTCTTAACCACTATATTGTGGGTTTCTCAAGTGCAGGGCCCATGTATTATTCATTCTTGTATCCCCAGCACGCAGCAAAGCACTTGTGCATAAGCCCCTCGATAAATAAGTGTTGAATTGAATTTAAAAGAAATCATAGATGCAAAAGTATGTGTGGATAGAGTTATCAACAAGCAAGCATTTCACTAGAGCACGATATACATCTAATTTTGTACTTAAAAGATTCTGTGTTGATGCCATAGACACTTTGTCAACCATCCAAAAAGCAGTGGAGCTTTTTGCCAGTGAGCAACAGCAGTGTATGTTGACAGTTTATTTCAGTACATTATATGGCACTCAACCAAAATTGAACAGCAAGAAAAGATGGAAAGAAAATGACTATTTTCTAGGCTTCCATCACTACAGGTAGGGCTAAATGGATTTCATGATGTTCATGTGCCTTGGTTTGCATCAACCCTTATGAGTAAATCAAATTGATCGTCCCAAGTGTTTTGGCCCAGGACTGTCATTCGAAGGCCTACAGTCATACAATGCTATATTACACTCTATTATTGTATACTACATCACAGCCTACTGTATCTATTACAGTCATCTCCTGTGGAATTACCTCTTTCAAAAGGATGGAACACACCCTAAATTATAATGGCCTCATCACTTGTACTAGCTTAGTAGAAGGAGCCCTTTTAGTACCATGTTATTACCTCTGGTGTGATTAGAGGAAAGGCAGTATTTCACTCCCAGACTAAAATGTTTACCCAGAAAAAAATAAATCTAGATATTTTAAGATAGTAATATTAGCTTTAAAACTTACAGAACCAACTCAAGAAGTTTTATTCCTCAGAGTTGCATTGATTATATGTACAATGTTAAAGTTGAAGTTAACTTTCAAGTCTATTGCTAGACAAAGAGGCTCCATTTGACAGATTTTTGCACTATATATAATGATATGAAGATTCCTATTTTTATAAGTTTTATATTTTCCTGGCTTTAATGTCCTCATCAAAATCTATCGAATTATTTGGACCTAATATCATCTATGTATAGACAAACTTTATCTCTGGTCTCTCTCTCAGGAATAGTTGTGCTTCTTCATCCATCGATTTATTTTTATCTTATGAGTTTTTCAAACACTGAAAATACATATTTTTCTTTCTTAGCTTGGCTAGGCAAAGACTACAGCAATAATTTTGGCCTGAATTTAGCAATAGCTAAGTCTTTATACATTGAATATCTTATACTAACCAACATCTCCAATTCATTTTAATTTTCTAAACTTTTTGTTGTTCTCCATCTTCATTTATTTTTTATCTACTCTAGCACATCATAGTGTCTCTCTTTTAAATATTCAATGATTAATTTGGGGGAAAAGGAGAGGTGTTAATAAATATATGCAAAAATAAGATTATCCCTTCCAATGAACTGCATAATTTTTATTATTTTTATCTAACTAATTGTTGGCTGGCCTTCATGTATCAGCAACACTATATAAAAGAAAGAGATGTTCTACTGTGGGGAATCTTGATGTGTCAATATAACCAGAGAAAGTATCTTTGTAAATTTTTAAATAATTGTTCTTATTTCCCAATCCTGGGAATTATAATCCAAGCTAAGTTATCCAAATATTTTTAATATTTCCACAGATGATAAAAATATATAACCCCAAATTGGAAAGTATTTGGAGAATATAGAAGTATATTAACATTTAATTATAATCTTCAAAATTAAAACTAGTGTAAATCTATATATGCATATTTATACTATCTTAGAGTGATAGAAAATTATTCAATGAAATTAGAAGGAGAGATAAAAAGGAAGCATTATGATAGAGGAAACATTAATTTAAATCAGATATAGGCTGGTAGAACCTGTATGCCAGAAATATGTTAGATTTGAATAGTGTCTTGAAGAATTTCTGAAAAGTCACTTCTCTCCTTTACTTTTGGGCCATAATGATTGGTCGGTAAATGTCACATTTGGTAACTCACCAGATTCAAAGGACTATAAGAAGTATTTTACAACCTGTACTTTATCTCATGCTACGGTAACACTTTCAGGTAATTTTTGTCATTGTCATTTTGGGGATTAGCAAATTGAAATCTACTTTGATCATTGGACCAGTCACAGATACATAGGCTGTGACGGAACCTGAATGTAAATCCGTGTGTCTCATTTCCAAATCTTTATGCTTCAGTTTTCCTTCAACATATTTGTTCTCTCCCTGGCTAGGATTCCATATAATTCAGGGAACCTATTTCTCCTTTCTTAACTTACGAGCACTCTAGAAGCAAGCCCTTAGCATTTATAATTACTATTTTTAATGCTGGGAAAATCAGTGCACACCCTGAATTACTAATGAGGTCAATGGCCATTTAGTTTTCCCGGTTTTAACTATTCTAAGGTATTGTTTAAATAAAAAAAAAAAACACAGGTAGTTTTTATTTTTAAATTAATGGAGCATTTGTCCATATTCATTTGATTCCAGATTCATTATCCCATTCGACGCTGACTTTTACTTAGTATATTTAACAAGAGACAATTTTACCTTGGAAAGCAATGATACATAAGAGATGATTTATATTAGTATAGAGTTGATCTTCTGTGTACAAAGTTAATTGAAAATGGATCTTAGTGGATCTTGGAGAGGGAGGAGGAGGTGGGGTGGGAGTATTGGTGGGAAAGTGGGTATGGTGAGAAGAATTACTGTATTCCTAAAGTAATAGTTATGAGATGCATGAAGTTTATGTTCCTTAAATAAAAGACTTCTTTGGGGAGAAAAATAAATAAATTAAATTTTTTTTAAATTAAAAAAGTAGTTTCAATTGAGTTTATTTCCAAATGTCTGTTTTATATATTATGATGCATACTTCATAATATCAGAATTGGTTTATTTACTTTTAAAAGCCTTTAGCAAGTAATAGCAATGTGTCTAGAGTATCCTGCATCTCATGTATTCGGTAGAATTCGTTTGTGATTCTTGTAATACTATAATTATCAGATATTACTATTTTTAGAAACTATTTTTGTTAGTAAAGGTGACAATTCAATGTCTTTAGTTCTTTCTATTACCTTCCTTTGTTAATTTTAAAATAAGTCATATGTTATTCTGCAGTCTACCATAAAATTTTTGATAATATATACTTCTTTAATATTGTCTTTAAA
Source organism: Sylvilagus floridanus (assembly GCA_949820135.1). Taxonomy (NCBI): domain Eukaryota; kingdom Metazoa; phylum Chordata; class Mammalia; order Lagomorpha; family Leporidae; genus Sylvilagus; species Sylvilagus floridanus. The sequence continues at coordinate 93,863,741 of OX463230.1, forward strand.
ATTTCTCAACCTCTTGAAATACTATTTACTGTTAAACTACATGCACAGAGTACACCTCAATCAAATAGGTCTCAGACTGTCAATTCCATTCATCTAGATTTCCTTATGCATATGTGGAAATTTTATTGTCACCTTTGGGCTGCCTGGATACATGACCTTGAAACAAGAAATCAACAGAGATTTGAATTTCATAATTCAGTTTGCATCTCTCGAAGTTCTACATGTGAAGGTCCTAAATTTTCAAAATCCAGCAAGATAATTGCATTTAGTTGGAACTATGACAGAGATAATTCTGTCATTACAGGCAATCAGAGAAATTAGCTAAAACTAGATACTCTCCATCCTCCATCCATTTACAAATACTCCCTATTAGATGTAAATATTCTAAAGGAGTTTGAGAGTACTATTGTGGCTAGTACTCATTAATGAATCAGGGCCAATTATTTTTTTTTTTAATTTACTAGTTTTAGAAGTTTCAGTCCTATGGTCCAAATATTTTTGTGAATCTCACTTCTCAACTCTGACTACCACTCAACAAAAACAGATACAATTTTTTTAATGTTTAATTTGGGTCAACCATCGTATTTTAAATACTTTGTGTGAATTATACAATCTCCGTGACTCTCTTAAGAACTAAGTATTCTTTCCCTTTTTAACAATGAGAACTGAGATTCAGAGAGGTAAATCCACTTGTCCTAAGTTAAATAGCTGGTAGGGGAGGCAGTCATGATCTGGGCAAAGGATTCAAATTCCAATGCCTGCACCGTGGTCCCTACTACAATGCTTCAGAAATTCCTTCTCTGTTTCCCAGACAGAGTCCTTCCATCATCAATAGATTTATTAGAGGCCAGCACACTAACATTTCTGCATCCTTCTATTTGTTTTATTGATGGAATATTATTTTAAGAATTCCAAGTCTCGCATATAAATCTCTTCTGGAGTTTAAAACTAGTTCATCCTTTCTTGCTTGTTCCATTAGCAGAAAAGTAAGTTTGTTTTGCAGTCTTGTGTTAAGATTACCTTGAAATATGAAAGATCTCTATTGCTCACACGGATGTAGAAGTCTATGGAAAAGGCAGTAATGTCATTTTGGCAGTGTATCATCCTGAATCAGAAACTGAAGCATGCAAACTGAAATTGATTTGTAACAGGTACCTTATTAGAAGCAAACATCAAGAAAACTAGAATCAATGTTGAAACAAAAATTTGTCTTGTAAGCAATCCTGAGTGAAATGTGTTGACACAGCATCACATTCCGTAGCCCCATTTTTGCATGCTTTTCAAAGCACAGCTATCTCAGGCTGAGGGAGATGAATAATTGACTGATCACTGCATAATTCAACATAGTGTTGTAAAAATTCAAGGTCTGGCAAATTTGAAGCTTTTCTTTTTTATTGAGACTGAGGTTAAAGTTTCAATCAACCTTGAAGAAACATTTAAATAGCACAAGGATATATGATTTATTAAAGTGCATATTATTCTTTCTTATATTCCCTCCTCCTTCATTAAGCTCCCTCACATAATGCACATATAAAGTTAAAAGACTCTGTAAGGTTTAGTGGAGCTCCTCCTGTAGTGACTTCAAAAGCACTAATGTTGTCAATGGGTAAGCACACTTATCAGGCAAATAAATTCAAATAAATTGCTTTCTATCTATGCCATTGTATTACTTTTATTGGTAAAATATACTGACGATTTTACCCAGTTTATTGTGAAATGTTTCACATTAAAAAAAAACAGTGCACAGATTGATTATTCATTCTATCCATTTTCTTAACATTTTTTTAATTGTCTATTGTGTCCCAGGAAATCACTTAAAAACCAGAATATAAGTTGGAAAAGATGAAAACAAAGGGTTTGTTAAGAAAAAGTGACCAACTTTTATAAGATACTTCAGAAATGGAAAAAACTCTTCTTGTTCCATTAAATGTGAGAAATGCTAACAATTGTTTTATAGCACTTTAAAATGTAGTATTTATCGTCAAACTGTTGGTCATTTTAATTTTCTTGACTAAAAATCTTCTACTTAGATTTTTAAGGGAAATTTCAGGAAAAAAAAACCCTCTGTATTATATTCCATGTTAGTATATAATATATATATAGCATTAAATGAGTTGAGAATGTTATAGTTATTGTCAGAAATTTCCTAATGTTAATGTTTGGATGTTTCTGAGAGATACCATAAAATTAGTACCACAGGATTTTTCTGATATGTGAGCAGTGTACTTTATTAATCTTTATCTATTTTTTTTAAATTTAATCCCAGTCAACTAAATTTGGAAAAAACAGGATGAATGGAAAGCTGTCTACAAACAGGAACAATTGAATTTTGTATTACAAGTAGCCTACATTATAAAGTAACAAACTCCACACCACAATATGTGAAGTGTGGTGTAATTCTAGCATATAATCAAGGATGATCATTATGTAACTTTAGAGTACATGAAATACATAGCAAATATGAATAGTATCCTGAAATATTTGTCTCAATAGGAAATAAAATAAAATGTTAATTACACAATTAACCAATAAACATAACTGTTATATATTTCTAAATCCTAAAAAACAAAAATATGGAATAGAGTCAAATAAGAATTTTAACATAAAGTGAACAAAACAGTGCACTGAATTACCATACTTCCAGAAGTGATATAGGAGGAAAGACATTGTCACTGGGGATTATAAATCTTGTTTAAATACTATCATGTGTTGGGAACAAGCATTGAGCCTCACAGTTGAGACACTCACATCCCACATCAGAGTGGTTGGGTTCACTTTCTGGCTCTGGGTTCTGATTCAGCAGACTGTGGGAGGCAACGGTGATGGTCTCAGTCATTGAGTCCCTGCCACCTACATGAGCGATTGGATGGAGTTCCTGGGTCCCAGCTTTCACCCTGGCCCAGTGTTGGCTGTTGCAGGATTTAGAGTGTAGAACATTGGATGGAACTCTCTCTCCTGCAATAAATAAATGAATCAAAATTTTAAAAAGAAAAAAGCCATCCTATAATTATGTCCAAACATGAAACACTCTTCTTTTTTCTTCTGAACATCTGCAATCTAAATCGGAAAGTCACATACTTAGGACGTTGTTTTTCAGCCTCTTACAGAAATCGCGTAAAACATTTTTGTTTTGCAATTTACTTAGCAGTCCTTGGTCTGTCTAATGAACTAAAATTATCATTATTGTTAGGTGCATAGAAGTGAAGGCCGCTTGGCACACACTGTTGATTTGATACCCTCTATGATGACAGTATATGGTTCACCGGCTTGGTTAAACAGCACATCAGCAGCAGTGATGGGTGATCAATCTCATTCCCTATAGCATTGTTCCCCAAAGAGTCATTATTGAGAATAAAATGAGGAAAGGTTATCAGAGGAAATCACTGGGTCTGTGGCTTAAAAAAATAACTAAGAAAATAAATGAGTAAGAGACATGGGAAAATGCATTTTTAAAACTTGCTTTCAAAGGGAAGCAGAGGAACTGAATAATCTCTTAGAAAGTAGCAATTTTATTTTCATGCTTACTACTAGTACATATTATTCTCAAATACTAACTAGCAGCATATTGTGCTAACAGATTTATATGGAATTTTCATTTAAGTTTTATGTTCACTCTGAAGAAACAATTAAAAGAAGCTTATTAGTTATCAGAATATTAACTTAAGATACCCAGTACACAGTATAAATCAAAAACTAATTTTTAAAAGATAAATCTCATTCTTAAGATTCATGTCATAGGAGCCAACATTGTGGCTCAGTGAGTTAAGCCACTGCTTTCAACACTAACATCTCAGATGAGTACTAATTCCAGTCCTGGCTACTCCACTTCTGATCTGGCTCCCTGCTACTGACCCTGGAAAAACAGTGAAAGATGGCCCAAGTGCTTGGTTCCCTGCCCACCTTGTGGGAGACCAGGATCGAGTTCCAAGCTCCTGGCTTCAGCCTGGCCCAGAAACAGCCACCGTAGACATTTTGAGGAGTAAACCAGTACATGGAAAATCTTTTCTTTTCTCTTGCTCTCTCTCTTCTTCTTTCTTTGCAAATCCGTCTTTCAAATAAATATATAAATAAATTTTTTTTTTAAAAAAGAGTCATGTCATAGAAATTTTTGTTTTGCTGTTCTGTATTGAAAAATAAAAAATCAGCAGTGTAACTAAAGCAAAACCCCACTTCAAAATCTAAATTAAATTTTAAAGTGCTCTATTTAAAACAAATCTAATTTCTTTCCCTTGAATTACATGAATTGAAAATATTGTCAAGCATACTACTGAGGTACAATAACTAGAACTAATTTTATTCTTATGTGAGTTACCCATATATGAATTTGATTATCTTGTCAGGCAGAAAAAAAAGTGGGGGATATTATTATTCATAAAATAAGGCAGGGGCTGGCGTTGTGGCATCATTGGTTAATCCTCTGCCTGCATCTCATGGTAGAATGCTTGGTCGGAGTCCTGGCAGCTCTGCTTTTCCAGTCAAGTTTCTGATGGTGCACCTGGTAGGCCGTGGACGATGACCCGGGTATTTGGGTTCCTGTCACCTATGTGGGAGAACTGAATGGAGTTCCTGACTTGTGGATCCTGGCTTCAGGCTGGCATAGTTCTGACTCTTGTAGGCATTTGGCGAGTGAACCCATAGATGGGAGATTTCTCTCTCTGTCACACAAATAAAATGAAAATTGTAAAAGATAATACAAATTGGGGCCGGTGCTGTGGTGTAGGTGAAAAGCCGCTGCTTGAAGTATCGACATCCCATATGGGTGTCAGTTCCATCCCAGCTGCTCCAATTGTGATCCAGCTCTCTGTTATGGCCTGGGAAAGCAGTGGAGGATGGCCCTGGTGCTTAGGCCCTTGCACCAACTTAGGAGACCTGGAGGAGGCTCCTGGCCCCTGGCTCCTGGCTCCTGGCTCCTGGCTCCTGGCTCCTGGCTCCTGGTTCTTAGCTCCTGGCTTCAGATAGTCCCAGCTCCTGCTATTGTGGCTGTTCAGGGAGTGAGCCTGTATACATTTTGTGGAGTGGATGGAAGACCTCTCTTTCTCTCTCTCTCTCTCTCTCTCTCTCTCTCTCTCTGCCTCTACCTCTCTGTAATTCTGCTTTAAAATAAAAAAAAATCTTTAAAAAGAGGTAATAAAAACTGAAACAATTGGATATGACTTTAATTTCTATCTTACTAATCATTGTACATATTTTTAACTTCCCTTAAAGTATTGATTTACATTTTCTCAATTTGCTTTTATTTCCAGGGACCAAATTTTCTGGATCTTATAGTGGGAAATATTATTTGATAAGCAAAAGACATAATTTTTAAAAATTGTTTTCGTTTTACCCATTGTCTTGTTACTTTTTGTATCAAGTTATTTACTCTTAGCAGAAACCCTTGTCAAAATGTTTTCAACAGTTAAGAAATGTCAATGTCTCACATAACATCTCACAAATCTGGCACCAGTGTTGATGAACTCAACAGCTCAATGACATAAACGGGAGTTCAGAGTTTTTCTTGTTACTAGTATATCCAGTCTTCACATGTCAACTTGACACACTCGGGTTCACAAGATGCCTGCAGAAGTTCCAGACATCACATCTCCACAGGGTAATGTACAGCAATAAAAGACGGACCCTTCAAAGGATCTCCTGGTCCTTCTATCATATTTTTTTTTTGACAGGCAGAGTGGACAGTGAGAGAGAGAGACAGAGAGAAAGGTCTTCCTTTTGCCGTTGGTTCACCCTCCAATGGCCGCCGCGGCCGGCGCACCGCGCTCATCCGATGGCAGGAGGCAGGTGCTTTTCCTAGTATCCCATGGGGTGCAGGGCCCAAGCACTTGGGCCATCCTCCACTGCACTCCCAGGCCACAGCAGAGAGCTGGCCTGGAAGAGGGGCAACAGGGACAGAATCTGGTGCCCCAACCAGGACTAGAACCCCGTGTGCCGGCGCTGCAAGGCGGAGGATTAGCCTGTTGAGCCACGACGCCGGCCTCTTCTATCATATTTCTTTGAGCTCCATTAGGCTATTTTACCATGAAGAATAGGTAGAAGAATTTAAATAATTGTATGGGCAATGAACAGTGATTTTGTCAATGGACACATGGGGTCCCTCTGCTTGGAGGGTCACCAAAAAATCAGTTTCCAGTAGGAGTTGCTAAGAGGAAAGTTTCTTCCTTACCTATAACTGGGAAGATTTACTTCCCTAAACAAACAAGCAAACAAAGCAAAACTACCATCCAAGAAGCACTCTGCTGGGGCTTCTATAGCCAGGATAAAAGGAGTGTCCAGGGATAGAAAATGAGGAGCCGGAGGGTCCTTTCTGCTTGCAACAGCCATCCTCGCTCAAAAAGCTGAGTCAGAATGCTTTCTTGAAGCTTTCCTAGGTTATGAGGCTGGTCTGGTCCCTGTGAGTACAACATTGTAAGGTAAGCCCTCCTGAAACGGGCTGTGCTGAATAAACTTCAGATTCCTTACCCTTGTTAATGTGCACGCTCTTGCCTAGATCCTTCCTTCTTGGTTAAAAAAATCTCCATGAGATGTTTTATTCTTCATTCTAGATGGGCAAGGCATTCATCTGTATGTCCTGTTGAATGGGGCCACCTGCATCCTGCAGGCTAGAGGAATAAACTCAAGCAACAAGATTAAGCTATTTCTTAGATCACCAGGAGTAACCTGCGGGGGCTGTCAGCAACATGGACAAATCTACAAAAATCTCTTTATAAACATTGGTTTCATTTGAAGAGCACTTCTAGATCTTACATGGATTCAAAAGACTACCAAGAGGGTTAATGGCAGGCTCAGGAGTTTTATTCACTTTGGTATTGTGACTCCAAGGAGTCACAACTTGTAATTTAAGACATGAGTTAGCAGTTACCAGAACCAAGCAGGATCCCATACAGATGGGATTTAGCTGCTCCTGAGAATAGCCCCAAAGCAGACCCAATCTCCCTGTTCACCTAGGTGGAGTTTTACCTAGGTAGGTGAGGAAGAGGTTCTGATTTGCGTATCAGTTGGAAGCAGACATAATCTACCCTAATTGTGTTATGTACTTTTTTGCTCTCTCAGTTTCAATAACTGGGCAGCTCAAGGGGCCAGCCTTATTGGAAAGTGTCTCCTATACAGTAATGCAACTGCACCAAGTTCCAAGGGTTAAGATGATGAGCAAGCGCTTTAACCAGTTGTCATGAATTTCCCAAGAAAGTTTAGCCAAGCTTACCTTTAGAGTTCACCTGTTCCTTTCAGTCTTTCCAGATTGCTGGATTTTGCAAGAAGCATGTGATCTCCAGCTTACCTCAAGAGCCTGGGAAACTCTAGCCATCGCCTTTGATACACCTTTGTGTATAGTTCTAGGCAGAACAAATATCTTATGGAGCCTTAAGTGACTTTTCCACTTAGTGAAGATATCTATAAACATTAAGAGATATGTAATTCTCCCTGGGTGGTAAGCAAACCTGTGAAGTTGACCTGTCAATATTCTCTGGGCAATGAATACCTTATCTACAAAGCTATCTTAGTAGGGATTGGGAGGTCTGGTCAGTACACTATTTTTCAGACAATTAATGCATTGTTTTGCTATTTTATTTACCAGTTCCCTCCTCCCTAGGGTGTTGATTGCCTTAAGTACTCAGTAATAAATTGTCTGTTCATTGCAATGGGTGGAATCATTGACACATTTAATTAAGAGCTCAACTTGGGTTCCAGGGCATTCAAACTTTTCCTCTTTTGTCTACTGTCCACTCCATTCCTCCAGCCTCTGAGACATTGATTTTTGCTGTCTTTTTTTTTTATATATATAAAGCTTTTATTTAAAGAATATAAATTTCCAAAGTACAGCTTATGGATTACAATGGCTTCCCCCCCATAACTTCCCTCCCACCGCTACCCTCCTCTTTCCCTCTCCCTCTCCCCTTGCATTCACATCAAGATTCATTTTCAATTCTCTTTATACACAGAAGATCAGTTTAGTACATATTACGTAAAGATTTCAACAGTTTGCCCTCACATAGAGACACAAAGTGAAAATACTGTTGGAGTACTAGTTATAGTATTAATTCACATTAATTAATTAATTAATTATTTAAATTTAATTAATTAATTAATTCACATTAAGGACAGAGATCCTACATGATTTTTTTTAAAAAATTGATTAATTATCTATGCAATTTCCAATTTAACACCAAGAGTTTTTAATCATTTGCAATTATCTTCATATACAGAAGATCGATTCAGTATATACTATGTAAAGATTTCATCAGTTTGCACCCACACAGAAACACAAAGTGTGAAAATACTGTTTCAGTACTAGTTATAGCATTACTTCACATTGGACAACACATTAAGGACAGATCCCTCATGAGACATAAGAAAAATCCCTCATTGGGCTTCCTGGGCGCCTGCCTGAGTACTTAGGCTTAGGGAAAGTATAGAAAGCAACTGGAGAGTCTCCTCTGTCAGGGTCTCTCACTTGGCAGAAGCATCAGCTAGCTTGCTCCCTCCTTGTTCATCCCAAACCTCCCATTCAATGTCCTCTGCAGTGAACAGTAGCTGTTTCTTCAGATTTCCCTGTCAGTAGCTCCACTGAAATTTCTTTACTAGATTTTGTTTATTTATTATTAGCACTTAAGAGCCTTCTTTCTTGCTGGATGGACCAATGAACATGGAGCTCTCCAGAAAGCATCCTGGGAGACAGTGTAGACTGCTAGTCTTTCCTACTCCCAGTTCTAGTCAGGGCTATCTTTTCTGCCTTTTGTGTAGATGTGCTTGGAGAGACACTCTTAGATTCAACAGTTCCATGTAAAGACACAATTACAAATTCTTCCCTCCATTGGCCATTATATCTAAACTGCTACCAACCTCAAACCATGTTTCTTCTGCATTAGCTTCACTTCTGAGTTCTTTCAAGTCTATCACTTCAAAGGAACCATCTATTAGGAGATCTGAGACACTGACAGCAGTATGGCAGGGCTCAGAGTCTGTGTCAAGGCTTGATTCTGTAGCATCAGGCCACCAGTCAATCAATGGTGATCTTTTTTTTTCCAGAATATTTACTCCTGGTGTGGAATCCAGACAATTAGTTCTTTCCCCCATAGTTAGCTTTGTGCTTCTCTATTCAGCAAATAGGTGGATGCAACTGCCCACAGGCAGGGTGACCATCTCCAGGCATTGAGTATATCTGTTCAGAAAACAAAGACACCACACTCATTTTATAGTCCTAACATTGGTTCCTAGTCTTTCATGTATACACAGGCAACAGGCTTTTCTAGATCGCGTAGTCCTAAAGCAGGGGCACTCAGCAGCAACTCTACAACTCTTTAAAGAACTGAATACATTGTTTATCTCATTCAAAGAGGTCAGATTCCTCTTCTTTCAACATGTCACAGAGGGGCTTTGATATTATCTAAAATTAGGTATCTAAATCTGGTAGAAATGAATCGTTCTCAGAAATTCTCATAATTGTTTCCTGGGTGCATCCAAGTACATGTTGCCAATTTGCCCTCTTGAGGCAGATTCCATTGTCCTTGAGATATTATAAAGCCTAGATACTTCACATTTTCATAATAAATGTGTCCCTGGCCAGCGCCGTGGCTCACTTGGCTAATCCTCTGCTTGCGGCACTGGCACCCCAGGTTCTAGTCCCAGTCGGGGTGCCGGATTCTGTCCCAGTTGCTCCTCTTCCAGTCCAGCTCTCTGCTATGGCCAGGGAAGGCAGCGGAGGATGGCCAAGTCCTTGGGCCCTGCACCCTCATGGGAAACCAGGAGGAAGCACCTGGCTCCTGGCTTTGGATCAGCACAGTGCGCCGACCATAGCGGCCATTTGGGGGGTGAACCAACGGAAGGAAGACCTTTCTCTCTCTCTCTCTCTCTCTCTCTCTCTCTCTCACTAACTCTGCCTGTCAAAAAAAAATGTGTTCCTTTTCTTATGACATGTCATATCTCCTCTCTGCCAGAAAATTCAATGTCCTAATGATGCTGTTACCAGGAGCTTCCTTAGTGTGGTTCATGATAAGAATATCATCCACATTTTTTAAGAATGTGCCCTTAATTAATTTTGATCCTTTTGCATCTCTATTAAAAAGTTTCCTTAAAAATGGAGAAGCAGGATGGTTATTTGGGGAAGAACAACTATAATCCAAAAGTTGTACTTTGAAATTTATATTTATTAAATTAAAGTTTTCTATTAAAAAATAGAGAAGAGATTTGAAAATCTTGTGGTAGAATAGACCAACAACACTGCAATTTCTAGTTAGTTTTTAGGTTTTCACACTCAAATGCAAATAATTCTTTAGAGTCCCAGAAAAATGCAAAAGATGCATCCTGTACGTATAAAGCAATATAAGACTTTCACTCCCCTTACAAATTGGCCAATAGGGACAGAGATCTGGAACTACAGAATGAAAATCCTGAACTGCTTCTTTCACAGTTCTCATGCCCTGTGAAAACATGCAGTCATCAGACTAGTGTTTCTTTTTTAAAATTTTTATTTAATAAATATAAATTTACAAAGTACAACTTTTGCATTGTTGCAGCTTTTTCCCCCATTACCTTCCTCCCACCTGCAACCATCCCACCTCCCACTCCCTCTCCCTCTTCCATCCAATTCTTCATCAAGATTCATTTTCAATTATCTTTATATACAGAAGATCAACTTAGTATATACTAAGTAAAGATTTCAACAAACTGCACCCACACGGCCACACAAGATAGAGAGTACTGTTGGAGTAGTAGTTTTACTGTTATTTATCCTAGTACAACACATTAAGGACAGAGATCCTACATGGGGAGCAGGTGCACAGTGACTCCTAGTGTTTCTTGATAGGTCATAGAGGAGAGTTAGAAGGAGATCGACAGGACCTGATCCATCCTTGACTAAGGAGTCTGTTTAAAACTGGTCAGATTCCAGCTGCTGCTTTGGGCCTCAGGAGCATTTCTTAATCCTGGGCCAGTGATCAGTCTGCTTTATCATATCCTTACAGGTCAGATATTGACAGTCCATCCCATCTGACACTGGGCTCATACTTTGAAATTAACTCAAGTTAAAAATGCCTTCTGGAAGAGATTCAGAATCTTTAGTTGCCTCATGGAGTAGAGTCAAGATTCTGAATCCTAGTTCTTTGAGAGTTCCACTTCCACTCAGTCTTGATTACATATATAGTAGCACATAATTTATTTAGCAGACTCTTCTCTTCCCAGAAGTGGGCACAGGACACTAAGGGACATATAGAGGTGACAGAGCCCGAACTTTGGAACTTATATTACAGATCAGAGGCTCCAGAAATCTCTTTATATTTATATTTTCTTTCCTTGACACTCCTTAGTATTTCACAGTCTTTGAAGAAAAAGGAAAGAGACGGGGGTGGGGGGGGAGTGGTAGAGAGGGAGAAAGAGAGAGAGAGAGAGAGAGAGAGAGAGAGAGAGAGAGAGAGAGAGCTCTTTTTAGAAGTCAGCATACAGTATGTGACTCCAGTGTTGAGTAAAAGCCTGGCAGCCTTCCACCTCTAGTGTAATTAGGGGTTCCTCAGGAGAGACTTGAGTTTCATCATGATGAGTCTATTGAAGAGTTCCTGGCCCACCGTCTGTCTTCTATCAAGGGGAAATGAAAGGAACTGAGTTTCTCCTGAGCCCTTTCCATCTGGGAGCAGTATGGGCACTATAACTTCCACAGTCCTTCCTGCTTGCAGCATGAACACAGATTAGGCTCTTGTTTAGCTGATGTTCTATCGTGGATCCCACACTGCAGGCTGTGGTCTCTCACCCATGGTGTCGTCTCTCATCCTCCTGGATTACCAGGGACAGATCTTACAGGATTAAAGAGATCTCATCTTCCAAGCTGTTCTCTTTTTATTCCTATCACTAGACATTCAGAAGGACTCGGTATTCGTGTTTGGCTTTGTTCTTTTCAACCTGTAGCATACAAAAACCAGAAAAACAAGAGCACAGAAAATGCATGTGCCACTGAAATGTGGGTGGTGCACCACAAAGGAAGTTTTCAAACCTAGCCATGGTGCTACAATATACGCCACATAATAAAGTTCCTTCAAACTGAGCAGGCACAAAAAACTGACAAAGCTCACAATCCATCAGGAATGCACACGCAAGGAAGAACACAATTCCAGGCATAAAAACCAAAAGCAGTGGCGAGGCAAACAGACATCACATTTTTTGTCACTTCTTCTTTTTAAGATTTATTTATATATTTATTATTTGAAAGAGGGCAAAGAGACAGAAAGATGAGAAAGAGGGAGGGTGAGAGGGAGACAGAGAGAAAGTGTGTGTGTGTGTGTGTGTGTGTGTGAGAGAGAGAGAGAGAGAGAGAGAGAGAATCTTCTATCCACTGGTTCATTCCCCAGTTGGCTGCAATAATCAGGGTGTGGGCCAGGAGAAAACCTGGAGCCAAGAACTCCATCAGGGAGTGTCAGGGACCCATGCACTTGGGCCATTATATGTTCCCTTCCCAGTGCATTACAGAAAACTGGATTGAAATAGGAGCAGACAAACTTGAAGTAACTCTCCCAAATTGGACACTGGCTTCACGAGCAATGCCTTAACCATCTGTGCCATACCACGGGCCCCTTTATTCCCAAACATGAAATTCTCCATTTTTTTTAACTGTTCAATATAGAAATCTCTAAACATGAATGGTATCACAACTGTGAAATGGAGAAGAACAGGATCAAGCAACCCAGAAAACCAACTTGGAGATTTCTCAGGCCACAAATCTGAGGATCCTCAACCTTCTACAGCAAACCCAGGCACTTGTTTTCCAGCATCCTAGAAAAGGCTATCACTTTCTATTCCCCGATTCTTTCCTGATGATGCACTTCTGGTTCTGGCTTTCACTATAGGCAAGTCTTAGACACTTTAATTATAGTGGCAATCCCAAATTACTCTTTCCTCAATCCCATGAGCTGCTAGACCAAAAGAGGTCCAAAGGACTACTTCACATCTTGAATCTCTGAGAACGCAACTCAGGACTGCCAGGCAGCAAGTGAACCTCCCCCCACGCCAAGAAAATGAAACAATTGTTCTCCCCAAACCATTAAGTCCTGAACAAGGTGCCACTCCCAACTGCTTTGCTCCTGGTTTCCAATCAACCTGATCCTAGGCTAAGGACAGTCCTATCTGGGTTGCCTACTTCGTTACAAGACACAAGGGGCCCATCACTTATGGTGTGGCTGAATGATCATCCTCAAGTAAAAGTTGACCAGAGGAAGTGTACACTTACTAATGACAGTGCTAAGGCACAGAGACTGACTCTCTGAGAAGCAGTATTCCAGAGCTGTTGTAGCAGGGTTAGTGGAGTGTTCAGGATATAGTAAGAGGAGCAGATGCATCCTTCCTGTGTGCAATATACAAACTCATTCAATCATCTGACCCAGAATGCTTTCTTTCAACTTTGCTTCTTTGTGCTCGTCTGGCTTTCTCTGACTACAATATTGCAAGATAAGCTTTCTGGGAACATCCTGTGAAAAACTAGCTCTGATGAATAGATAGTTTCAGATTTTCTGTGCCCCTTTCCCTGTCTCTCTCTTGCCCAAATCTTGGCAAATGTACACTCTCATTGAGAGGTGTGTCATGTAAGAACAGATAGAATTTAAACACAGATTGGATTCCTATCCTCTGACCATCTGTTATAATCTGATGACCCCCAGTGGTTTCTTAGTCTATTTATATCTGTTTCCTCACCTTTAAAATAGCATCCATAACAGAAATTTGCTCCTAAATGAGTTCTGAGGTTGAAATAGGTTCAAGTGTGCAAAGCACTGAGAAGAGTTCCTGGCCAATGTGAAAATGATACCAACCTGGGTGTTGTTGGCTCACTTGCAAATAGAAACTGACAAGAAGTCAATATTCAACCCAGGCAAGCCTTATCAGAACCTTATGCTCAGCCGGCGCCGTGGCTCAACAGGCTAATCCTCCGCCTTGCGGCGCCGGCACACCGGGTTCTAGTCCCGGTCAGGGCGCCGGATTCTGTCCCGGTTGCCCCTCTTCCAGGCCAGCCCTCTGCTGTGGCCCGGGAGTGCAGTGGAGGATGGCCCAGGTGCTTGGGCCCTGCACCCCATGGGGAGACCAGGAAAAGCACCTGGCTCCTGGCTCCTGCCATCGGACAAGCGCGGTGCGCCGGCCGCAGCGCGCCGTCAGCGGCGGCCATTGGAGGGTGAACCAACGGCAAAAGGAAGACCTTTCTCTCTGTCTCTCTCTCTCACTGTCCACTCTGCCTGTCAAAAAAAAAAAAAAGAACCTTATGCTCAAACACAACAGAGCAGCATGGTGGGAAGAGTTTCTACCAGGTGGCTTTCGTGATGAGAGTTGGACAAAGATGTTTATGGGTTTGAGAAAGCATGACTGAACCATCTTGGTCTCTGGGCCATTCACCTCAGTATATAGCACTTTGCTTTTACCCTGCTAGGTTGTCTGCAGTCACAGTTGCGTGGTTTGTGTATAACACACTCGAAATGAGTATGTTGCTCACCACTGCAATCCAGCAAGGTCATATATCTATTGTTCTGAGTCATTATTGGTTTGCATGTGGCCCAGGGAAGTCCTTAGCAGGTGGTTGTCTGTGGTTAGGATGTGGACACAGTTTGCTCCTGATGGTTTGGAGCTGAATATCCAGGTGGGCGAGGGACAAATGTTGGGTCAAGAGGGATATGGTCTTGTGAGTCCCATTTATATAGTATCTCAAAATCATCTATGTTCTATAATTTTCAAAGATATATCTTTAAATTTCCCATTACAAAGATTTCCATTTTCTGGTCAATCACATACCAAGTGGCTGCTATGCCATCCTCCCAATTCGAAAGCTGAGCAAACTGAAAGTCAACAACACTTAATGGATGCACCAGAGAAGTGAGATCACAGGAAAAAACACTTGTCCCAAGTTGAAGGGACAGAGAGTTGAACACAGAGAATGACATCTCAGCAGAACCAAAAGCATGAGAAGAAATCTCTGCAGGAACCAGTGCCTTGAGGAAACCCTGAACTGTAATTTATGAATTGCTGGTACCTGAATGCAGACAATATTTTGAGTTAAAAATCTGGACACACTGGCATAGAATGGCCCCCACATTTCACGAGTTCTGTCTGTCTTCTAGGTCCTCACCATGAATACTAGGGGAAAATATTCTGTTTCTCAGTCAGAGGGAATAGACAATGTAATAATCTGGAAGTATATCAGTATACTCTGTTCTTTGTGACGAGGTCTACTTTTAAGAGACATTGCTGTTTCTGCTTATTTTTAGAGCCTAACTAGCTGCTGGGAAAGGATATACATCTACCGTAGCCACTCTATGCCTCCTAAGAGTTGAGGACAAGAGGTGAGAAGCACACAGGGAGCTAATAGCTCTGAGACACAGGTTCACTGAAAGCCTGACACCTACTTACAGGGTAATAGAAGGCTTTCCCCCACACACCTTAACACCACATTACTAAAGGTTTATTTATAGCAATTCCTTTTACCTACTACATCATGTCTGGCAATCAACAACAACACATGACAAAGCCTACCAAAAGCAAAAATCACAGTCTGAAGAGACAATGCAAGCATTTAGAACCAGACTCCGATATATCAAGAATATTGGAATTATCAGACGAGGACTTTAAAACAACTGTAATTAATTAAGCTAAGAGAACTAATGACTTACAGATAGCATGCAAAAGCAGAAGGACCTGGTAAGCAGAGAGGTGCACGATCTTAGAAAGAACTAAAAAGAAATTCTGGAAGTAAAAACCACTGCAATCAAGATGTTTTTAGTAGGTAAATGGACAAGCTGTAGATAGTGGAATATTACTTAGTGTTAAAAAGGAGCTGTATAATCGCAAAAAATATGTAGGGACATTAAACACATATTACTAAATGAACTAAATGAATGTGTAAAGATTAGAAATTTTGTGATTCCAACTTTATTACATTCTAGAAAAGGTAAAACAATAGAGACAGTAAAAAGATTCATGGTGAGCAGAGCTTAGGGGATAAGAAGTGATAAAAAGGCAGAGAAGATAGGATTTTTTAGGGCAGTGGAAATGCTCTGTAGGATACCATAATGGAGGACATACGATATTCTATACCTACCAAGACCCGTAGAACGCACAACACAAAGAATGAACCCTAATGTAAGCTATGCACTCTGGGTGATAATGATGTGTCAATGTGGGTTCATCAGTTATCACAAATGAACCACTCTGGTAGGAGACTTTGATAGCAGAAAAGGTTGAGCATATGTGGGGAAAGGAGGATATGATAAGTCTCTTCACCTTCCACTCAATTTTCTGCAAATCCAAAACTACTCTAGAAAATAAAGCTCATTTAAACACATACACATACATATACTTACACTAATTCATATTATGCAAGTTATAGAATGGCATTTTGGATGCCACTGCAATAAAGCAGAAAAGTTACTACCAGGGAGAGGCATTTTGTGCAGTGATTGAGATGCCACTTAGGATGCCCACACCCCGTATTTGAATGTCTGAGTTCAAACCCTGGATCCACTTTTTTTTTTTTTTTTTTTTTTTTTTTTTTTTATTTTATTTTATTTTTTTTTTGACAGGCAGAGTGGACAGTGAGAGAGAGAGACAGAGAGAAAGGTCTTCCTTTGCCGTTGGTTCACCCTCCAATGGCCGCCGCGGTCGGCGCGCTGCGGCCGGCGCACCGCGCTCGTCCGATGGCAGGAGCCAGGAGCCAGGTGCTTTTCCTGGTCTCCCCATGGGGTGCAGGGCCCAAGCACCTGGGCCATCCTCCACTGCACTCCTGGGCCACAGCAGAGGGCTGGCCTGGAAGAGGGGCAACCGGGACAGAATCCGGTGCCCCGACCGGGACTAGAACCCGGTGTGCCGGCGCCGCAAGGCGGAGGATTAGCCTGTTGAGCCACGGCGCCGGCCTGGATCCACTTTTGATTCCAATCTCCTGTTAATGCACACCCTGGAAAGAAGCAAATAATGGCCCAGATACTTGGGCCCATTCTACCCACATTGGAAACCTGGATTGAATTCCAAGCTTCAATCTGACTCTCACTAGCTAGAGCAGGAATTTGCAGAAAGAACCAGGGGGTAGAAATTCTAACTCCATCTCTATGCTTTTCAAAGAAATGAAAATAAATAAACAAATTGCAAAACAAATTTTAATTAAAGTGGCTTATTCCGAGGTCTTCATGAAGGATAATACAAATGAAAACCCAATCACCCAGAAATCCATTATGTGTTATAATGAAATCCATCATTGATACATTTCATTATGATTTTAGAAAAGATAACTTGAGTCACTAAATGTTGTTATGCAAAAACATTTTGAACATTTTTATTGTACTTGCTTTAAATTAAACGTTCTAGTTATTTTCACTCATTTGTGTCATTAGAGGGGCGAAGGAGCAGAACTAACACCTGCCTATGGAAAGTATATAATGGCAAGGTGACAGATTTTACTTAATCAAACAATTGATTATTCAGTTGCCATTGTGAGAATTGCTATAAAGCAATACAGGCTGCAATTGGACCTGATAGCTGAAGACTTGGATCTGATCTTTGAGTTAGGGCTCTGATAGCTGAGTGCAGCCAGGAAGGGTCAGGAATCATTTATTGGGTGAAAGTACATTGCAGAATGATCTAGAGGTCAGCATATGTGAGGCCCCTCAGGAGAGATGAATGAAACTAAAATCCTGAAAAAGGTAAAACTCTCCCAATAACAGAAGTGTCAAGAGAAAAGGACAGGCAAGGCGTGATAAATGAGCTACTGAGAAGCCAGTTGATTATGGTGAGGAACGTGGTTATTATCCTAAAGCAACAGCAATTTATTATATGTGAGTTTTTTTTCAGTGGTATGATGCATTCTTCCATGAACACTAACTACTGTGTGGAGATGAGATTGAAGTGACCCAAGTCAATATAGGATTACACTGGAGTAGTTTCCATGAGGGATAATGGTGCTTTGGACTAGGGTTTGAAAGATGACATGGAACACAACTGAAAATAAAATCAACAGGAACTGGTTGGTGATTGTAGGAGGACCATGGGGCTATATTAAGGTATAATATGGGATATTTTGATCCACTCATTTTGATAAGACAAATTAGACCCTTTCGGAAGTTTGAACTAACTGTGGGCTTCCCATCTCTGTGATATGATCTTCTGTGAAGCTGCAAGAAACCATTTTTGTAGCTAGAGCAATGTGATCATCTCCCATCTAATTGAATTGTAATACCAGTTTACAGTGTCTGCAGGACATGTGTCTACAGGATTAACTAAAGCATGGTCAGGACCTGAGTTCTTTCACTTTAAATTCCAGAGCCAAAAATACTTCAAAAGTGGTAAGTGTTACGTCTGGTTATTTCCTCATTTTCTAAAATCTGTACCTAGTCCTTATCCACCCCTTACTTCAGTTCTTGAAGGGCATATAAGTAAAACAGTCTTTATCTAAGTGGACTTGATTGGCTTACTTGGCAGGAAGAAGCAGGAAAAAAAATGGGCCGTAAAAGAGCCATTCAGTAATAACCTAATCGAACATAAAATACCACCAAGAGAATAGACTCAGATTTTTTTTATCTACTTGTTCCTGCTAAGCAGTTTACCAGATAGAATAGGTGAAGGAATGCAAATTTACAAATGTTTAATTTATTACACTGACTTATTTACAATCCCTTTAGCAAATTAGACAACTGGCTAACACCCAAGCAATTTTGAAGTTGTAGTTTCAGTGTTATTCCTTTTTATTTACTAAGCAAATGTATCATTCTTTTAAAAGTCAACTCCCTTTTTTCATAAACTTCAGTTAAACTACTTCACAGAATTTTAGGTACAGTGAAATACTAAATAATGCATCACTCTGGCTTTAGTGATTACTTAATTTGTATGTAACACTTTCATTACAGTATTACCAATAGGCCAAGAGGATTCAATACTTGGATTCAGTACTCCGTTTAGTCTCCAAGAAGTCCTTGAATATATTTCATTGAATTTCAACTCTATTCATTAA
Organism: Sylvilagus floridanus; assembly: GCA_949820135.1. Taxonomy (NCBI): domain Eukaryota; kingdom Metazoa; phylum Chordata; class Mammalia; order Lagomorpha; family Leporidae; genus Sylvilagus; species Sylvilagus floridanus. The sequence continues at coordinate 93,882,690 of OX463230.1, forward strand.
ACATTTTTATTAATTTTTATTTATTTGAAAAGCAGAAAGAGAGAAAGAGAGAGAAACAGAGATGTTCCATTTGTTGGTTCACTCCTCAAATGCCCACAAAGGGATCAGCCAGACTGAAGCCAATAGCCCAGAACTCAATTTAGATCTCCTACATGGGTGCCCAGGCCCAAGTACTCAATTTATCACCTGCTACTTCTGAGAGTACACATTAGAATGAAGCTGGGATCAGAAGTGGAGCAAGTACTCAAACCCAGACACTTCACTGACTGTGTTCTTGACCTATTTCACCCTTTTGATTGCAAGAACACAAGTACTGACCTCCTTCATAACTAGTCTCTTAATCTTGAGATCTCTCTTGAATTATCTGATTGTAAATATTTTATCTCAATTAATTAAGCAAATTCCTGCCCCATATTATATGCTTGTTTATGATAAATACAAATAATCCCTCTCTCTCTCTCTCTCTCTCTGTCTCTCTCTCTGTCTCTCTCTCACACACACACACACACACACACACACACACACACACACATGCATACGCATTTCCTTTCTTCTTCTGGAAAAAGGTCTACATTTTTACTTTCCAATATTTTCACTAGGTGACTTTTTTTAAAACATAGTTTGCAATGTAACTTTTAACTGGAAATATCATTGGTTTTAGGGAAAATGAGAAAAAAAGTATATTTAGTAAAGAGTAGACCAAGGAGGAATCTTCTTTTCCAAGTTGCCAGTGCAGTTCCATTGTGTGTGCTTTTATTTTTCAAGGAATATAAACTTTAAATGATGAGCTTTTATATTGACATGATAAATTTCTAGAAAGTCTAATTATTTGGATGATTTTCCCGTGGAAACATGTAGGTATAAATGAAAAAGAAAATTGCTTAAAACTAGTCTTTGAATATATGCTTTGAATTTTAAAAAGACAGTTATTAGGTAGGATATGCAGAATGAGTGGAACTGCAAAGCAGTTCTCCCATTATGTAAACCTATAAAAAATGCTGTTTGCATGTAACCTGGTAAAACATCTTTGGTTGGGCTTTTGAGGTAGGGGACTGTGCCATAGAAATGAGCTCTGCCCTTCTGAAGACTATGCAGCATCAGCTTGTCTTCACAAATTGTGAATCACACACGGTACAAAGTGCCTGCAAGGATAGATGCTGAGATGTTGATGTCCTAAACGTGTAACTCTGCTAGTATCAAAGTAGCTCAAGGGAGGATATTTCATCCCCCAAAGACTATTTGACCACATTTCCAGAGCTTCCTTATATGAAAGACTTTTACAAAATAAAAGATTCTGTGCTGTGGCTTTCATCTTCATCCCCACAGACTCCATCATAATCACCTTGTGGGGAGGCACACTTCATTACAAAACCAAATTGCTTGCCTCCCAAGAGCTGTTTTTTTAGCCTGGGTGAATTTTATTTATCCTCCAAATAACAAAAAATAATCAAGATGATTGTCTTAGTTTGACAATGTCTGATGGCTTTTGCATAATAAAGTTAGAAAGGTTTACTTTTCATGGCGTTTTCTTTTGAGAAAAATCCTTCTGCTTAACCAAGATTGTGTATAATTAATGTATATTAAAAGTCACATTGTTACTTTATGAAAAGGAATACTTATACACAGTTATCTTTTAAAAAACACAGTTTTAGTGTATCTGAATTTAGATATCATAGCTATTTTACTAAGGAATTAGCCAGAAATGTCTGTTTTTATTTACTCTACTGGTTTTCTTTGAATTATTTTCCTTTGATGAATGTCTAAAATCAATATTAAAATCATCAATGCAAACTTATATAAAAATAAACTCTTTAAGGGAATAATGCAAATAGTATTGGAGATATTCCTCTCTAAATAAAATGTATTATCAGTTACCCGAAGAATCGCAAACAACATTTGGAAGAATGAATGACTGAGATTTTTTTTAAAAGATTCATTTATTTATTTGAAAGTCAGAGTTTTACAGAGAGGCAGAGAGAGAGAGAGATGAGAGAGAGAGAGAGAGAGAGGTCTTCCATCTGCTGCTTTACTCCCCAGGTGTCCACAACTGCCAGAGCTGTGCTGATCTGAAGCTAGGAGCCAGGAACATCCTCCACGTCTCCCACACGGGTACAGAGGCCTAAGGACTTGGTCCATCTTCCACTGCTCCCAGGCCATAGTAGAGAGCTGGATGGGAAGTGGAGCAGCTGGCACTTGAACTGGCACCCATATGGGATGCTGGCACTGCAGCTGGTAGCTTTACCTATTACGCCACAGTGCTGGCCTTGAGATTAAATTTAATGTAATCTTGAACTTGATGTTCCATGGATCAAATTAGTTACTCTTTTCTTAACCTTATCTCTCATTGCTTCGGTCAATACTGTAGTTGCCCTGATTTTGTGTTGGAATCATTGTCACTTTTAAACAAGGTTATAAAATGAAATCACTTTTTTCCTAGTCCTATATCAGGCCAATAGAAATATGTCTATTTTCCCAAGAATAATCATCTTTTCTTCAATTAAATGTATCTCTTTTTGCATTTGGACAGGTATTGTTATTTGAGATTGAAACATTAGCTTAAGTGTCCAGTTGGACAAATTCATATAGCTATGAAATAATATATTGCTTATCCTCTAAATAGTAGAGGGAAATCAAGTGAAAATTAAATCAAGTGAAAACTAAATATATTTTAGAAGATTTGTATATCCTTAGGCAGAATTATCAAGAATCTCCAAGGATTGGAAAATTTCACAAATAATTGGAAACTACACAATCTATTCCAAATAACTTATGCTAAATGAGAAAAATCAAATGGAAAATTATTTTCAACTGAAAAAAAAACCTCTAAATGAACAATAAAATGATCCAGAATTATTAAAAAGATTATAGGTTATCAAAGTGGGTTTCATTACATTAATGTGAGACTGATGCAATATCCAAAAGTTAATCATTGTGATTTATGATATTAATTTAAAAAAGGAAACTCATATAATCATCTCAATAGATGCAGAAAAGAATATTTTCACAAAATTCAACAATTTGTTCTGAGGAATGCTCTCAAGAAACAAATAGAAGGAGAATTCCACAAACTCTTAAGAGCTATATGGGAAACTCTACAGCCAATATCATATTTAATAACAAAAGACTAAATATTTTCTTCATAACAACAAAACAAAGGTGTCCACTCTCACTATTTCCCTTTAACATTATATGACTGATACAGACAATATAATAAAGAAAAAATAAAGATAAAAATGTCTTGATTGAAAAAGAAGATATAAAACTGTTTTTACTCACAGCTAATAAGATTGTCTATAGGGCAAATTCCAAGGGTGGGGGTGGGAAAAAGAAGCGAATCAATGAATTAGTTTAATAAGTTTGAAAGGTAAAAAGTCATTAAAGAAGCCCATATTTTCATATAATTTTAATGAACATTCAGCAATTGTGTTACCCTGGAAGGTTGGAAATGAAAACTAACAAAAATTAAAGAATACTGAAATAAAAGCAAAAATATGCTTTAAGCATGAATCACTATGAGTATTATCATAATGTCAGAAACAGAGCCACATATATATGGGTAACAGACATGATTAAGATGCAAATGTGTCTTAATGATTAAGTACAGTCTTTTTAACAAAAAGCAAGAAAATTGAATATTCACATTTTTAGAAATTTATTTTGATGCATATTTAACACTATATGCAGAAATGAACTCAAAATGTATGATAGTCCAAAATAATAAGAAATGAAATTAAATTTTCCAGGAGAAAATTTGATGACCTTGATTAGACAAATAATGCCAACTAGGGACACCAAAAACAACACGCATTCAGTAAAATAATTGATATATGGAACTTCATCAAAACTAATAATCTTTCCTCTTTGTAAGACACTGTTAAGAGAATTGAGAAATCAAACCAGAGATGACAGAAAATACTTGCAAATCATTTATCTGATAAGGAACTTACGTCCAGAATATGTAAGAAATTCTAGAGACATAGGAGGGAAGCTCTTTCAGAGTGCCAAAAGCTCCAAAAAGCAATGGGAATATTAGAGAAATGGTCAAAATCAGCTTTTTCAGAACTCTGGAAATCAATGAAAGGACTTCAATAACCTGAGGTCTATTCATCAAGAAAAAATATTTGACTCTCATCTAAAACACCAGGATTTACAACCTTTTAAAATGTCCTATTCCCATTTTCATCTCTCTCACTCTAGGAGCTTTGAAAACAAGCAGCTTTGAAAGAACAGTAGCTATGATAAACAGCCATCTAGCAATTACCGGATAGGGCAGAACACACTTGCTGCTCCTCAAAAAATTCCATTCCCAGAGAATTGTCATTTTTTGATTTGACTCAGAGCTCAAATACATCAGAGTGTCTGAAAATAAATAAATAAGTAGTGAATTTTTAATTTACAAATATAATGAAAAGGATTACATCCAAAATGCTCAACAGTTTTACAAATAGAATAAACTCAAGAAATTAAAATCTTTTTCATAGGGAACCAATGACCCAAGTAAGAATAAAGTTTATTCCTCAGGAAAACTAAATAGATTCACTTTAAATTCATATTTCCCCAGTTTCCCATAGTGTAGCCTACATAGAAAAAGGTGAACTTGACTTTCCTAGATAGCTTCTGGTTACAGTGAAATAATTTAGCAAACTGATGCACCTTTAATAAAACAGACAGTGAAGGAACTTGTGAGTTGTTGGAAAGAGAAAGAAGTGGCCATTGGCAGTCATCTGGCAAGTAACCCAGTGAATGGAAGATCTCTCTCTCTCTCTGTCTCTCCCTTTTTCTCTGTAACTCTGATTTTCACATAAATAAATAAATTTTTAAAGAAGAGAAGTTTCACGCAAGTAGAGGAAAAGACAACAATATAGTAATTTTCAAAAGTTTTAAGTGCAGCAAAAGCTGTTGAATCTGTCCACCATTTATTATGGAGAAATGTGGTCCTATTTATAGATGTGTTTGTAATACAGTTTTATGATTGTTTATATAGGCCATAAATAATGCAATTCATCTTCATTGGCACGGGTTTTGCCTACATGTAATCTCATGATAACTCTAATTTCATTGAAATACAATATTTATCTAACTAGTTTTTAGTTCAAATCTAGAAAATAAACACGCTCCTGCCTGGCATTGGCACATTTACATTGGTGCAAATACCTAGAAATTAAAAGCACAGAACTAAGCGAAAAAGATGATCTAAGTATGGGATTATTTGTAAATTATTCATCATTTTTGCATTTTCTAAAAATTACGTTAGATATAATGAGATTTATTGTCAAAGTTCTTTACCTGGAATATATTGATTTTACCCTAAAATAGGTTGTTAAACTGGACACAATTTATTGTTTATGGAAAGTGCTAAATTTTTTCAGTCTATAACATTTATGTGTACATTTTCCTTCCTATATAAATGCATTAAACTTAACCCAAACCATATTGCCACAACATATTGCCATACATAACATTTTTGTTTCTCTAAAACTCTCCTGGGAGTAATAATATCTCTTCATCCCATTGACTCCTAGAGAGAAGATCAGGAATGTGCACTGTTGATATGTGTGAATGAAAAGTTTGATAGATATAGTCTATTCTGCTAAGACAGAAAATCAACTTTACTAGCTTGGTTTTGCCCTTTTTGACTAGGAACACATTAACTTTGAACTTAGAAAAATAATATGGAAATTTTAAAAAATTTTCAAATATGAGATTAAAAAAAGAAAAAAAATCAAGTGTTCTGTCCTTTGTTTTGGTAGTTTGAATCTCTGGTCCTAGTAGTTTGGTGTAGGAGGAGGGAAATGAGATCTTGTGGAAAAAAATGTGAAAACTGATAAAACTCATAGATATGTGAAAAAAATGTGAAAACTCTGAAACTGCTGTTTCATTGATTTATTTCCATTTTTCTTTCTGGTTTAAGATAATAGAATGCCAGTTTGCAAGCTTAAGATTCATAGTTTAGCAGGCTGAATACAATCTTACCTTTTCACATCAAAATCATTTAGATGTTAATATAGTTAAAATTCCTAAAACATTCTATGATTGTCAGGACAGAGGAAGCCACTACAGAATTTGAGAGTTTATTTCCTTAAACATTCTGGTGAATTAGTCTGTATTTACACATTTGGAATAGTTTTAGGTAAAAACAACTGAACACAGCAATAAAAACCAAGTGTCTGATTGTTAATCCATTGTATACTCATAGATGCAAGAACTATTTGCTAACTGGCTTTCTTTTTCTTTTAATTAAATCAGTTGTACAGATGTGTTGGCTCCTTTAGGCCATCCAAGCGCTGTTGGAAAAGTACTGGATCAGTGCTGAGGGACTTTAGTCACCTTCCCTAAAAGGCATATACTTTTTGAATTGTTTACTTCTCATCAATTTCCATCGATAGTGAAATTAGTATCTTTGTATCCCTGTACTAACAAAAAATCTCTAATGTACTCCATCAGATGTGATGTGAAAGAATTCCTTAATCACTACCAACCTCTCTTGCTTCATCTCTGGCCTCTTTCCTACCACCTACTCTAAGCTTGCTGTTCCCTGAATAGTAGATTTTCACCTGGTTGTCTGCTTTATCTCTGTCAAAAATACACTTTTGGATTTCAAGAGTTAGTCTATGAAATGCTAATGTCTTTACCAGAGTTGGCTGCTGTCTTCTGAGTTTGCCTATAGCTTTTCCTAATGGATGCAGACACAGCAGCCAAAGATCGAACTCCAAATCTCCAGGTAAACTTACAATCCAGGTGAAGGGCAGGGCACAAGGACAGATACTGAAGAGTGCCTGCCTTTTCTTCCCAGGTCAATACCTCACCCAAGAAAATGTTTTATTCTCGATGTTCCCTGATACTTCCAATCTCCTCTCCCACAAGTAAGAGTTTTCACACTGCCCCTTGGACACGTTGCACCTCCCACTACAGAACCCCAGCCCAGACGTTAACCCTGTAGTTTTTCAAGCACTTGATTTATGACTGTTCTGAAATCAGTATGTATGTAAAGTTCTAAAATCCTTAGAGTCTGATTTTGTGCTAGGTGATTGTCAGCCAGCTCATACAAGATTATCCTTTCAAAAGTGTTAATGTGTATTATACTAGAAATGTAGAGCTTGGGTCTGGCATTGTGACACAGTGGGTTAAACCACTGCCTACAGTGCTGGCACATCCACTTCTTATCCTATAATGTACCTGGGAAAACAAATACTTTGGCCCCTGTCACCTAATCTCTTCCTGTTTCAGCCTTTGGGAAATGAAACAGCAGAAGGAAGATCTCTCTCTTTCTATGCCTCCCCCTTGTTTCTCTCTCTGTGATTCTGCTTTTCAAATAAATAAAATAAATATTTAAAAAAACAAATAGGGCACTGATGTTATGGCATAGTGTTTAAGGCTGCTGCCTGCAACACTGGCATCAGATATGGCCACCTGTTCTTTTCCCAGCTGTTTCACTTCTGATTCAGCTCCCTTCGAACGTGCCTGGGAAAGCAGCAGTGGATGGCCCAAGTGCTTGGACCCTAGCACCCACGTGAGAGACCCAGAAGAAGCTCCTGGTTCCTGACTCTTGACTTCTTTTTTTTTAGTTTTTTTTTTTTTAATTTTATTTAATGAACATAAATTTCCAAAGTACAGCTTATGGATTACAATAGCTTCCCCCCCATAACTTCCCTCCCACCCACAACACTCCCCTCTCCCACTCCCTCTCCCCTTCCATTCACATCAAGATTAATTTTCAATTATCTTTATATACAGAATATTAGTTTAGTATATATTAAGTAAAGATTTCAACAGTTTGCACCCACACAGAAACACCAAGTGTAAAATACTATTTGAGTACTAGTTATAGCATTAATTAAACACCTAAGAATAATTGTGTATTAATTACAGAGTTCAATCAATAGTTTTAAGTGGAACATAAAAAATACTAAAAGGGTAAAATATTAAGTTCTTTTTTTTCTTTTTTGTTTGTTATATCGTTATTTTTTATTTAATAAATGTGAATTTACAAAGTGCAACTTTTGTATTGTTGTGGCTCCCCCCACAACCTCCCTCCCTCCCGCAGCCCTCCCCTATTCCACTCCCTCTCCCATCCTGCTCTTCATCAAGTTTCATTTTCAATTACCTTCATATACTGAAGATCAACTTAGTATATACTAAGCAAGGATTTCAACAGGCTGCACTCACACAACCACACAAGGTATAGGGTATTGTTAGACTAGTAGTGTTGTTTTTAAGTTTCATAGTAAAACACATTAAGGACAGAGATCCTACGTGGTGAGCATGTACCCAGTGACTCCTGTTGTAGATTTAACAATTGGCACTCTTATTTATGACGTCAGCAATCACCCGAGACTCTTGCTATGAGCTGTCTAGGCTATGGAAGCCCCTTTAGTTCACCAACTCTGAACTTGCTTAGTCAAGGCTGTATCGCAGTGGAGGTTCCTTCCTACCTTCAGAGAAAGGCGCCTCTCTCCTTGATGACCTGTTCCTTCTGCTGGTGTCTTGTTCAGGATCTTTCATTTAGATTTTTTTGCCTCCGTCCGACTCTTGATTTCTTATCAGCCCAACTTTGGCTGTTGCAGCCATTTGGTGAGTGAACCAGTGAATGGAGGATTCTCTCTCTCTCTCTTTTGTAACTGCCTTTCAAGTAAATAAATCAATCTTAAAAATACAGATTTGTGTCTTTTGTATTATTCAAATTTTAAGATCTAAAAAAAAACAATGAACTTGCTTATAAAATTAAAATGTCATAAACATCAAAGTAGTCATAAGAAACACAAGACACATATGCACAAGACAATATAAGTTATCTATCTCAGATCTATTTTATAAAATATTTTATAACTAATCCACCCTTATGAAGGAAGAGTAAGCCCTCCCACTCCTCAAATGCCTGCTCTACAAAATGACTCCTCATAAAGAAGCCAGCATGGGAGAGAGACAGGGGGCAACTGACTTAACAGCACAGAAACCTGACAAACTACTTCTGTGAGCAGAGCTGGGGTCAACATCCACAGGAATACATCTTCCTGAGAATATGAACCCTTAGCACAGTGGGATAAAAATGACACTTCTCCTCTGTGTCTTCCTCTTAACACCGTATAACCAGAGTCTAATCAAGGTAGAAAATACCAGATGAATCCTAAAGGAAGGACATTCTTCAAAATTCTGGATATCAGAAGGGAAAAATCCAAGATATTCTCACAGCCAAGTGGAACCTAAGGAGACAAGGGAACTCAATCAATTGTAGCATCCTGAGTAAGATCCTGGAACAGAAAACAGCATGAGGTTCAAAACTAAGAAGACCTTAACAGAGGGCAGACTTTGGCTAAGAATAGTATATCAGTGTTGGGTCACTACTGTAACAAATACAGTAATATAAGATGTTAATGATAGAGAAAATAATGAAACATGTGTCAGAAGCCTATCACTCTCTTTCCAATGTTCTTTAAAACTAAAACTTAGTGTAGTTTAAAAAAAAGAAACATACAAACAAAAAGCTAAGAAAAAAAGCTGAAAAAGATTCATCCTAATCATGGTTTGTGAATACTTAGTGAGGTATTAAAATACTCTTAGTAAAATTCTTTGTTCAACATCTTTTTTTAAAAGATTCATTTATTATTTATTTGAAAGTAATAGTTAGTGAGAAAGAGAGGAGAGGGAGAGAGAGAGAGAGAGAGAGAGAGAGAGAGAGAGAGAGAGAGAGGAAATCTTCCATCTACTGGTTCACTCCCCAGATGGCTATAATGACCAGGACTGGACCAAGCACAAACCAGGATCCAGGAGCTTCTTCAGCTCTCTGATGTGGGTGGCACTGGTGCAGGCACCTAACATATGAAAGTTAAAAGTATCTACAAGGTTTACTGTTAGAGAAGTCAGGACTAAAAGTCCTAGAAGCTAATACAGAGCAATTACAGAAGATACATTAGTAGCTAAGAAGATAATTGATAGAAAGAAGAGAAGGAAGAAAGGAAGAAAATGATAAGATACTGAAGCTAAAAATCACAATAAATGTACCACTTCTTTTTAAAAAAATAATTTCTGCAAAAAATAAGCAGCTGATTTCAAATTTCAATGAGGGATTCATTTAGGAAAATGCTGGAAGAGAAACCAACTAAGAAACCATGTAAGATAACAAACTCATAAACTTTGATAAAGAAGAAATGGAACACAATTTTAAAATATTCTTGGGATTATCCTAGTAGTTTCCAAGAGTTTTATTATTTTACCAGCCTAATTTTTAGCATATTCTACCAAAACTTATAAACTAAGTGCTTAATGATCTCAAAAAAATGATCTCATGAATATACACGTCACAGAGCAAAAATCAATAGCATACTCATTGGATAGCCAATTATATCTCTAATAAATATTTTTGTAGTTTTCTTCCTGGAGGAGAATATAAAAGATCTTTCTTTGCATTGATAATAAATTAGGTAAGTTAAAACTGAACTTAAAATTATAGGGATATTATAATGACACTGTTGTCACAATAAAACAACAAAATTATATATATATATATATATATATATATATATAATTATTGCTTATTTTCAGCATATTGAAACATTGCCTTTAACCCAAAAATATCAACCTTTATTAAAAACAATTTCAACACTCTTCTTTGGGAATTATCTTCAGAACCTCTTCCTAAGTAATTGCAAAGTGAGATTTAAAATTTTTAATGTTTATTTATATTCCTCTACTTGAAGGGTACAGAAAGAACTTCCACAAAATTCCCACAACAATCAGGCATGGGCCAGGTGAAAGCCAGGGACCTGGAACTCCATCTGAGTCTCCCACCTGAGTGACAGGGGCCCAAGTACTTGAGGTATCATCCACTGCCTCTCAGTATCTTCAGCAGGAAGCTGGATGGGAAACAGAGCAGCCAGGATGTGAATTGTCACTTCAATATGGGATTTAGGTGTGGTAAGCAGTGGCTTAATTCACTACACCACAGCCATCACCCCTGGATTTAATTTTTGAAACCATCAGTATGGTGTTCAAAGTAGTTTTGTGGTAAGTTTGAATATTTAAACAAACAATATAATTTTTACAAAAAGCTATGATGATTGCTATGATGATATGCACATATGTGTTTTACCCAAATTTCAAAAGTGTTGTAGATTTTTATGGAATTGTCATAAATGAATAAATGGACTTTCTTTTTAAGATCACTCCTATAAAATCAATATCAATTTTACTATGTTATCACACATTTTAATATGCCATTCACATCAGTAGTCTTTAAACATTCAGTCAGATGGGCTTATTCAAGCTCTGTAAAATGATATGGTTCATATTCTTATAATTTCTAGATTTCTGATCATTTGTTAATTGTGGTATATCAAGATGACTACAGTTTTGAGCATATTCTACTTTATTGCATTTGTATTGAATCACATGAGGATATATTGATTAACCCAACAAAGTCATAAAAAGAAATATGAAAATAGTATAATGATAGATTGATAGGCAGAATTGAATTATTAGATTAAATATAATGAAGACAGATATCTAACAGCGGATTGAAAAGGAAGTCCTGTAGGAATCCAGCCATCTTTCCCATCATTGTCATCTTGCCCTTCAGATGCCCTGACGATCATCCCTAAATTTGTGGCATAACCATATTGTTAAGACAACCTGTTGCTTATATCTCACATCTGGACTACCTCTTCTCAGATGCCTGAAATGCTAATATTCCTTGAGAGTGTCCAGTGCACTACAGTTAGCTATGGGACTTTTTTTTCTATAAAACCATTTTCCCCCACCTCATCACATTTGGATCCTTTGTTTTGAAGCCTTCCAAGACCTCATTTCTCTGTTTAAATCCCCATACCTTAAATTCTGTGAAATTGTAGATTTTTCTGCCTCTTTCTTCAGTTTCATCATTCCTTCTCCTTTTGGCAGCTGGTTCTCAAATGTTGGGTTTTATTGAATCAAGTCCTCAATTCAAGAAGTAAGAGATAAATAACCCAAATGAGAAAAATGCAAGAGACCAGGAAGGGCCATTCACAAAAAATGAAACTGAAGATATGCTCTTCCTCATTATCAAGTTTTAAAAATTTTATTCTACAATGATAAACACCCAATTTTTACTACAGGAGTAAAATGAAGAATCAGAAAATGCTGAGGGCTATCAATAATATGGAGTGACTGGACTATTGATCCGCTACTCAACAAAAGTATAAATTCACAAAGCTGCAAAAATGCACATCTTCCCTTTGTCATGGTGTGAACACTTGTGTCCACCAAAACTTTGCATGTTAAAATCTTTCCTCCCAGTGTGTCAGTATAAGTAACTGAGGACGTATTTTTCATGAAATCATGAGTGTGATGTGAAGTCCTCATGAATGAAATTAGGGCCATTATCCCTGCTGTCAGCCATGTGAGGATACAAGTAGACATTATTATCTTGAAACTAGCCTCAGGTGATCACTGATGTCATAAATAAGAGTGTTAATTGTTAAATTAACAACAGAAGTAACTGTGCACTTACTCCCCATGTAAGATCTCTGTCCATAATGAGCTGTACAATGAGAATTAACTGCAACTTGTTCTCAAACAGTACTTTTTACATTGTGTGTGTGGAGGGGTGCAAACTTGAAATTCTTTACTTAGTATAGAGTTGGTCTCTTATATATAAAGTTAATTAAAAATGAATCTTAGTGAAGAATGTGATAGGAGAGCGAGTAGTAGGAGAGGGGGTGGGAGGGTGGGTATGGGGGTAAGAACCACTATATTCCTCAAGTTGTACCTATGAAATTTGCATTCATTAAATAAAAGTTTTAAAAGAAAATAAAGTAGATCATTGTGAAAATGAGAGGGGGAATATGAAAGGAAGGAGGAGGAGGGTTGGTAGAGTGGGTAGGAGGTCTGGTAGGGTGGGAAGTGTCACCATGTTCCTAAATCTGTATACATGAACTGTATACATGAAATACATGAAATTTGTATATTTTAAATAAAATTTAAATAAAAGAAAAAATAGTGGAATATGGGTATATCATAAGCAATGACGTAAACTAGGACAAAATTCTGTTCAATGTATGTATATTTACACAGAGTAAAAATGACAAAATTTATTCATGATAAAAATTAAAAAATATAACTTTGGAGAAGAGAGGTATATGATAATAGTGAAAGGATGCCATGTAGTGGAGAAATTGACTAAAAATCTCCTTCGAATAAAAAAATTACACTACTGAAAATCAATATATAGTATAACATACAGTAGTTAAAGTACATGAGGGAGAACCAAGATTCATTTGGGGAAAATGAGGGGATTGTGTCATGGTGCAGAGAGTTAAGCCTGCACTCGTGATGCCAGCATCCCATATTAAAGTGCCAGTTTGAGTACCAGCAACTCTACTTACCATTCAGCACCCTGCTAAGGTGCCTGGGAAAGCAGTGGAATGTGGCCCAAGTGCTTGGGTCCCTGCTACCACATGGGTGCCCTGAATGGAGTTTCTGGTTCCTGGCTTCAGACTGACCCAGACCTGGTTATGGCAGCCATTTGGATAGTGAACCAGTGGACAAAAGATCTGTCCCTCCTTCTGTATCTCTCCCTCTTTCCCTGTCACTGTGCCTTTGAGATGATTAACACTGAATGATAGAAACAGTTGTAGAATGATGAAGAACTTGTTTCATGATGTATTTCTTCAGTGCAAAAGATGATGTAATACATTATTTATTAAGTATAGAAGATAAGACAAACATGCATTGGAATAGTAATTCAGAATTGTATAGATCAGAGAGAGAGAGAGAGATGACTTAAGGAAGTTAAACAGGATGCTAGAAACAGAATTTATTTAATACATTTCAAGCAACAGATAATATAACTTAAAGCTGAAAAGCAAAAATGTGTATCACTTTAGTATTATTTCCCATGCATGAAGCAAGACATCAGTTAGTAAGTGGGTCTAACAAACATCATAGTCACAGACCTACTGTTGATTTCAAGAGTCCTCACCGCTCACCTGCTCAGGTCCTGTCGCTGTATGACCAGAGTAAATCACCTCAGGTGCAGAAAATCACGTCCCACATATATGCTTTAATTTGTAGTCATGAAAGCAGGTATTACTGTCTGCCTCTTCACTGTTCTTTTCCAGCTATTCGAACTGTGCCCGAGACATAACTGACACTAAAATACAGTTGGCCTTCCATATTCTCAGGTTGCACTTCTGTAGATTCACTCAACCATAAACAACAAGTATGTGAAGAAATTGCATCAGTATTGAACACATAAAGACATTATCATTCATGTGTAGTAACTATTTCTATAGCACTTATAGACATTAGGAACTACAAGTAATCTAGAGAGGATTTGAAGTATATGGGAAGATTGCCTATATTATATGTCTCAAAGATAGAGCAAATGATGAGGTAAAGCATTCACAGTCTATAGTTGGCATACACTTACTTGAGTCAAGCAAAACAAAAACTCTTGCACAACCCAGGCAAGAGCACACAAAGCTGGGTAATTGGTGGTGGATGGCAGATGATTCACTGTAGACTCATTCAAGATATTGCACATTCAACTGAACAATGTAAATTATGCACACATACTAATAGATTCTAAATTAGCTGTAATCCCCAAAGAGAACATCAAGGTATTATTGTGAACAATTCAATGAAGATGTCAACTCAATGTTTAGTTGTAGATAAAAAAGCCAAGTAAGATGTTAGGTTGAGTTAAGATGATTAAAAACTCAGCATGGAAAACATTCTGTCAGCAAATAAACCAATGGCCACAGCCTACATTGGAAGAGTACTTCTGTGAATTAATATTATGCGAAAATTAACTGAAATTTGGGTTGGGAGATGTGGTGCAGCAAGTTAAATCAATGTTCAGAATGCTTGCATCCCGATTCAGAGCCCCAATTCAAGTCCTGGAATCTCAGCTTCCCATCTAGCTAATGAACCCTGGTAGGCAGTAGGTGATGGCTCAGGTTTTTGAGTCCCTACCACTGACATGGGAACCCAGATATAGTTCTGAGCTCCTGGTTTTAGTCTGATCCAGACCTAGTTGTTATGGATACCTGGGGGAGTAAACCAGTAGATGGAAGACAATTCTCTCTCTCTCTTTCTCTCTCTATTTTTTTCTGTCTCACATTCTTTCTCATTTTCTCTCACACACTCTGAAGTAGGGTAAAAATAAATAATAAATAAATATTCTTTAAAAATTATCTGAAATTTCCACTTAAAATAGTCTTACCTCTTTGGATTTATGACAGTTTTTTTTATTTTGAGGAAAACAAAGAATTAGTTACGAAACTAATCATTGACAAATCAGAAAATAATGGTTTCTTATTTATGCAATACAATTCATATAAAATTTAAGGGTTTTGTGGTATATCATGCAAAAATCATATTCCTATGAATACATAAATATTGTATTTTATATGGTATGCATAGTTTCCTGATGATCCACTAATGTCAGAAACAGACTCACTATACATGAGATTAGGTAGATAATAAAGTAAAAAATAATATCCCCAATATTGAAGGGGAGGAAGGAAAACAAAATGATGAAGACTATTGTTAAGCATTATGTGAGCTTGATGAGGCTGATATAAAGCAAATAAATCCAGTTTACTGTGCTATTTATCTCAGGATATATTTCCTTCATTTTTCATGATTGTTTACCCATCCTGTCAATAAAATGTGAGCAAAATATAAGCTCTGAGGCTGTGTCCACATAATGTTAAAACAATTGATGGAAAACTAAAGAGCCCTTATAGCTCTTTTATTAGAGAATTTATAAAATCTTGTAGTAATTATTTCTACTGATTCATCATTTCCATTCTACAATGAGTTTTTCAAAAGCAAGATTTAATATTCAGTAATGCATACCTAAGCTTACTGCTTTTGGCAATCAATAAATGTTCGCTAGATGAATAATTGAATGAGTTCACTTGCAAATGAATTAGTTACATTTACATAAAACCAAGGAAAATGTGTCATTGCTTCCTGGGATATGAAATTATATTCTCCAATGGGTGAATAAAATAGCTTGGAATCAAATAGGTATGTTATTGTTATGTTAAATGAATATTAGGCACAGTGGTTAAGTTGCCACATAGGATGCCTGCATCCCATATCACAGTTCCAGAGGTGAAGTTCCCGGCCCTGCTTCCAATCCAGCCTTCTGCTAATGCACACCCTGGGAGGCAGCAGCTGATGGTTCACCTTCTTGGGTCCCTGACATCCACATGGGAGACCTGGGTTGAGTTACAGGATCCTGGTTTTGGCCTGTCCCTGCCTGGGCTGTTGGGGGCATTTTTGAAGTGAATCAGCAGACGGAAGTTATTTTCATCTCTGATTCTCTCTCCTTCTCAAATAAATTTTACAAAAAAATTTTGTGAATGAATAAAGTATTAAAATCTCTGCTTGTTAACTTGATTATCTTTTTAATCAGGATGTGATTTCCTTTTTCTCAAGATTTATATATTTATTTATTTGAAAGTCAGAGTTACACAGAGACAGAGAGAGGCAGAGAGAGAGAGAGAGAGAGAGAGAGAGAGAGGTCTTCCATCAGATGGTTCACTCCCTAATTGGCCGCAACAGTCGGAGCTGCGCTGATCTGAAGCCAGGAGCCAGGAGCTTCTTCCAGGTCTCCCAGTGGGTGCAGGGGCTCAAGGACTTGAGGTATCCTCTTATTGCTTTCCCAGGCCAGAGCAGAGAGCTGGATATGAAGAGGAGCAGCTGGGACTAGAACCGGTGCCCATATGGGATGCTAGCACTCTAGGCCAAGGCATTAACCCGTTGTGCCACTGCACCACCCCAATATGTATGTGATTTCTTTGAAAGATATGGATGTAAATGTATTCTTTGTCAATACAGAGTTATAGAGACTATGGATTAATGGATGAAGGACACATATATGGCCCCGTTAGCAAGATCACAAAAGTAAGCTGGAAAATTGAATGATTCATTAAAATGGGATAACTCTTAGCAAAAGAGAAATATAAGTTACCATACAATCATATAGCACAATTCAACTTAAAAACCTAGAAAAGATTTACATTAAACTGATTATGATGTAGAACTCAAAGACAGGGAGAGTTGGGAAGGCAAAGTGACAGTAGAGATAGCAGCAGAACAGGCTACGACCCTTATATGAAAAGAAAACTGGCACACTTGTGAAACCAGAGTCTTCTAAGTAAAAACTTGGAGATCAAGGGGTAAGTGGTACAACTAAGCAGAAAATGGGCAGATTTCTGAATGTAAATACTCTTGTAGTCCACTTAAACTTTTGAACTTATCTTTATACTGATGGAACATGGAGCATTGTGGTAAGGATAGTAACATGGTCAGATTCATGTTTGTAAAAAGATTACTCTGGACGACATATGCGGAATGGATAGGTATGTCAAGTAATACAAATTAGTGTGTTATTGCCTTCATATCTATTATAGTATGAGAGATGTACATAATATAAATTGTCTATAATCACAGTTGAATGAATATAGAATATATCCATTCTCCATGTAAATTACATGCTAATTATCAGGATATTTTCTCAAATTTATAATTAATATGATATTATTCTAGCATGATGACAAGATGAAGTAGTATTTAAAAGTTATCTTTATGTGTTTTATGCAGAGTTCTATGATTTACCTCTTGATTATACACCCGTGAAGTTGTCATTGATTTACCAGTTCAGTTAAATCACCCATCAATTTGGAAAATAAATTAATATGTTTTCACTAATGTATCTTGTTGTTTAATATGAAATATTAATATGTCTTGGCTTTTTGATGGCCTTTTGCTTGTTATTTGGTTGGTCAATTGGTTGGTTGGTCGGTTTGGTTTGGTTCATTTTGATAAAGACTTACGCTCTTACACAATAGGGAGTAAAAGTGAATATATGAAATTTGTCCCCATTCTTAAACACATGAACCGGAAAACATTGGGGCATTAACAAGCCTAGTTTCTCCTTTGTGTTTCATCCTCCTCTGCCATTCTTCTATACACGGATATTTTCCACCATCTCAATACCCTCAATTATGGTAATGGCTACCAGGAATGTAAACTTATAGTAAGACATGTTATTTGCTTTCCATTATAGATATGATAACAAATTTGCTTCACAGATAGAGAGAAGCATATTACTTTCTAAAAAGCAAGCATTGCCTTGTTCCCTCATGAATAAAAATATGTTCTAGTAGTAGGCTGCCAAGAGTTACACTATATTTCCTTAGAATTAGAGGCAACGTTTCATTTTTGATAATGTACTTGGAAAGATAAAATACATCAGAAAACTCTATTCATTAAATTTATCATTCACACACTTGGCCTATCATGGTTAGTCACATAATTCATAGGCTGATTAAGTGCAAAGTGAATGAATCATGTAACTAAATATTTTCAAGGCAGTGAATGAACGATAGAGTTAATCAATAACTTTACCAGCTATTAGCATAGTATTCTTTATTTTGGCAAATAGTAGAAAATCTATATTTGGAGATCATTCAGAAATAGAGATCCAAAGCCAGAACTAAGAAAAATCGTGACAATCAAGATCTTTACACATTTCCAGGATCTCTAGATTTGCTCTGAATCCTTTCAGTCCTTTTAAACTAACACTTAAATCCCTAGAAGCTAATTTTAAGAAACAAATGAGAGTTGATTGCATTTCAAGAAAGCACATATCTTTCACTATATTTTATATAACTAATAATGGAATTTCTTTTTAAAAACCATGTTATTTAAAATTTGACAAAAGATTCATAATGAAGGAGATTTAGTAAAATTCAAGAGTAATTAAAAATAATGAAAAGATTATGAATAAACCAACATCAATACTCTCTTGTTCTTAATCCTTTATAGCAGGGTTCTCATTGTAGTCTTCCTCATTAATGATGTTCTGTCTGAACTGCTTTGTCCATCATTTAAATCAAAAGTCTTCTGAGATACAGAACCATCTCATTCTGCCAATTGTAAAATGCCAACTGAGTTTCCATTTCTTGTAAATAAATAACAATGATCGTCTGAAGGAGACAGGCTCATCCAGTAGTACCCACGCTTTTATAGAAAGAAGAACTGAGAGGCATTTATTTCAAACTGTATATATCAATTTACTCATTGACATTTGGCCAATTTCTACATTTCTAAAGCAAGACATCATTTATATGTTAAAGCTAAATAGACAGAACAGGAATCACATTGTAAGAAAGCAAAAACAAATCAATAAATAATAATGACCCCCAAGTCTTGTCATGTTCAGGAATTGCTTCATTCAAGAAACACTGCCCGTTGAAGAAACGGAGGGAGCTGCCTTCCCAGAGTCCTTGCAGATGTTTTCCAAGGAAAGATAATCCATACCTGGAAATTCACCTGACAGCCATCAGACCTCAGCAACATTGGTGAGTTTTTATGTCCTCCATCCTCCAGCACTTCACATTGCCACCAAGCTCACTGCCTGACGTGTTGTCTGACTTTTCATCACAAGAACACCAGTCATATTTGACCAGAATTACATTAAAACCATTACCCTGACAAGATCCTACTCTTACTTAACATATTTTGTATCTTTGAGGCCATGAACAATAGCTAAACCTCAATTTGTTCTCTTACCAAAGTTCCTTGTATCACTGGTTCTTCAAATCTTTCCATGGTGGAGATTATTACTGATTCACACTTTACAGATTAAAAGCTCAAGATATCTTTTTTCTTTAAAAAAAAAAAAAAATAAGGCCGGCCCACACTGTGGCACAGTGGGTTAAAGCCCTGGCCTGAAGCTCTGGCATCCCATATGTGCATCAGTTCTAGTCCCTGCTGCTTCTCTTCTGATCCATCTCTCTGCTATGGCCTGGGAAAGCAGTATACAATGGCCGAAGTCTTTGGGCCACTGCACCCACCTGGGAAACCTGTAAGAAGCTCCTCGCTCCTGGCTTTGGATCGGCGCAGCTCTGGCTGTTGCGGCCATCTGGGGAGTGAACCATCAGATGGAAGACCTCTCTTTCTCTCTGCCTCTCATCTCTCTGTGTCTGACTTTCAAATAAATAAAATAAATCTTAAAAAAAAAAAATTAGGCCTTGGGTAAAGCCACTGCCTGTGGTGCTGAATTCCATATGGGTACTCGTTCATGTCCTGGCTGCTCCACTTCCATTCTGGGTCTCATGTAATGTCCTGAGAATGCAGTGGAAAAAGGCCAATTTGTTTGGACTCCTGCCACCTATGTGGGAGACCCAGATGAAGCTCCTAGCTTCTGGCTATGGCCTGGCACAATGCAGGCCATTGTGGCCATCTAGGAAGTGAACCAGAGGATGGAAGGGTTTCTCTCTGTCTGACTCTCCCTCCCTCTGTAACTCTGACTTTCAAAGTAAATAAATGTCTTTTTTTTTTTAAGAAAAAGGCCTTTAGCATAATTGAGATTAATCAACAATAATTATTTTATATCCTGATTTTTTTTCACTATGTCCAACAAGTACATGATTATTAGTTGTTATAGCACTGATGCCATAAAATTGTTTACTCCCTATACTTACATATTTTAAATGTTTAATGTGTATTTTACAATATTTATATGTAATTTTAAAATAGTAGTGTGATTTGTGCCTTTGTGTATTTTGTTTTGTTTCTTAGGATAGAGTCCATAATGTAAAGTTATAGAATCAAAATAATAAACATATTTGACATTATTTACAGAAATTATGCACTTAAACATGAATCATGAGGAGCAAATTTAATTGCTATTTGTCCAATGCAATATTCCTATGAATGATAATTGTTGCAACTATTAGCCAACTGAAAGTTATAAATCACACAGATTTTAGTATTTGTAGATCAATGAACAAGAATCTTGACAAATTCAAATCTTTTATACTTTATCTTAGCTATGCATAGAGATGAATTTAATCCATCTAGTCACCATCTTCAACTGAATGTATCTCACTAAACATCCTGATTACCATGTGTATACAGGGCAAGAAAAACAATACAATCAATTGTTATTATCTCGCATGATGACACTTTAAATGTGTTTAAGCTATAAATTGTCAAAATGAATGTATTCATTGGACTATATTATCAAATTCTAGTTTCTGGGATTGAGAATTTGTACAAATACCAATGGCTATCTACCCTTCCTCAGAAATTTATTTTAGTTATTCTGGTTGGGAGAACCATATGGGTATTCACTTTCAAAGCTACCAACATGATTATATTTAGCAATCATGGTTATTAAAGTTACTGTTTCATACACACACACACACAAATCTGAATGTGAGATATACTCACGTGTGCATGAGTGTGTAGTAGCTGTGTAAGTGTAGGTTAAAGCAAATAATCACACGTGAAATGTAAGCCCTGAGCATTCAAAGACTTGGTATGTAATTCTTAGCTGTAGGACCTGTAGCTCTGATTAATTTCTCTAAGAAGGATATAATAGAACTGGAAAACTTCCAGGAAATGAAAACAAAACCGATAATAAGAGTGCTGAGATTTGGTTATTGTTTATAGCCTTTGTCTATACTTCCGAGGGACCGTGTTTTCTACTTACTACTTGTTGAAATTCTTTATTTTGTAGAAGGCTAAGCTTGCAATTATTAAGTAAATTGAAAGTATGTCATTGTAAACATTAAAAGAAAAAAAGAAAGGAGGGGGAGAAGGGAGGGCGGGAGCAACAGAGGGAGAATAAGAGCAGCTGATGGAGGGTGGGAAATATCACTATGTTCTTAAAACTGTATGTAAACTGATGAAATCTTTACTTAGTATATACTGAATCTTCTGTATATATAAAGATAATTAAAAATGAAAAAAAATTTTGGTGTTAAATTGGAAATTGCATAGAAAATTAATCAATTTAAAAAAAATATATCATGTAGGATCTCTGTCCTTAATGTGCTATACATTGTGAATTAATACTATAACTAATACTCCAACAGTATTTTTCACTTTGTGTTGCTATGTGAGGGCAAACTGTTGAAATCTTTACTTAATATATACTAAACTGATCTTCTGTATATAAAGAGAATTGAAAATGAAACTTGATGTGAATGCAAGGGGAGAGGGAGTGGGAAAGGGGAGGGTTGCGGGTGGGAGGGAAGTTATGGGGGGGGGGAGCCATTGTAATCTGTAAGCTGTATTTTGGAAATTTATATTCTTTAAATAAAAGCGTTATAAAAAGTAAAAAAAAAAACTGTATGTATGAAATACATGAAATTTGGTTCTTTTATATAAATAATTTTTTCTTTTCTTTTTTTAAAGTTTTTTTAAGATTAATTTATTTGTTTGAAAGTCAGAGTTACACAGAATGAAAAGGAGAGGCAGAGAGAGAGAAAGAGAGAAGAGAGAGAGAAAGAGAGAGAGAGAAGAGAGAGAGAGAGAGAGAAGAGAGAGAGAGAGAGAGAGAGAGAGAGAGAGAGAGGTACTCCATCTGCTGGTTCACTCCCTACATGGCAGCATCAGTCAGCATTGGCTGGACCTGCATCTATCCGAAGCCAGGATCCAGGAGCTTCCTCTGGGTTTCCAACGCAGGTGCAGGAGTCCTAGAACTTGGGCCATTTTTACTGCTTTCCCAGGCCATAGAAGAGAGCTGGATGGGAAGAGGAGCAGCCGGGACCTGAACCGATGCCCATATGGGATGTTGGTAGTTTGTATTTCTAGAGCTGGTTGCAGCATTTTTGTTGCATGGTGGTCATAGTCACCAGAGAGTTCAGGATAATAGCTTCTGTTAAAAACAACTCATATATCCTACAAATCCCAAACTTACTTGGGTTTGTAAAGAAATGCTGCATCATGAAAATGCTAAGCAAAATCAATTGTATTATCAGTACTATTTTACTCAAAATATATTAGGCCAAAAAATTAAAAATGAGATTTTTTTAAAAAATATTTATTTATTTATTTGAAAGGCAGAGTTTCAGACAGAGGGAGAGGCAGAGAGAAATCTTCTATCAGCTGGATCACTCCCCAAATGGCCGCAAAAGCCAGTGCTGGGCCAGGCTGAAGCCAGGAGATAGGAGCTTCATCCTCATGTCCAATGTTGGTATAAGGACCCAAGCACTTGGGCTGTTCTCCATTGCTTCCTAGGCCATTTGCAAGGAGCTGAATTGGAAGTAAGGCAGCTGGGACTCAAATTGGCACCCATATAGGATGTCACCCATATGGATTAACCATCTTTGGCACAGCGCTGACCCCATGAGCTGTTCTTAAAATCAGGTCCAATTGCTAGTCAATAGCATAGGAATTTTGGACAGCCAAAGGTAATTTTGAGTATGGATAAAGTAAAGCTCCAAAAACAAATGTGGAAAGACTTGGTAGAAGAAAATTTTCCTCTTGGAATTTCGCTGTGGGCTTCTGAAAGCAGCCACTGCTTCAAATTAAGAGACTGGGAAGTGATAACTCAGCCTCACGAAACATTGTCAATGTGCTCTAAGTGCACCAAGTATTGGTGATATCCTGGATGTTCACTTTCAAAGGTACAGGAAAATGGATCTGGGCCATACTCATCTCTCTCTCTTTTGCTCAACAGAGTGTAATATGTAGGATAAACAGTGCTACTAAAAGTTTGTGAAATACTGCTCTAGGATTACTCTATCAATGGAAATTTCAAAGGTTATTCTATATTCCTCTAGTCCTCACTATGTAAATAGAAATAAAAATCTCTGTAAACTCAGTTTTGTGTGGAGTCAATGTGCATGCAATCAAGCCATTGATGTGTGTGGGATACATGAAGTGGACAATGGGAGACAAGGGAAAAGAGTCACATATTCAAATAACTCAATTTCTTTTTTGTTCTTTTTTAAACTTTTATTTAATAAATATAAATTTCTGAAGTACAGCTTTTGGATTACAGTGACTTTTTCCCCCCATAACTTCTCTCCCACCTGCAACCATCCCGTCTCCCTCCCACTCCTTCTCCCACCCCATTCACATCAAGATTCGTTTTCAATTATCTTTATATACAGAAGACCAATTTAGTCTTCTATATATAAGGTCTGTATTAAGTAAAGATTTCAACAGTTTGCACCCACATAGAAACACAAAATATAAAGTACTGTTTGAGTACTAGTTATACCATTAATTCACATAGTACAACGCATTAAGGACAGAGATCCTACCTGGGGAATAAGTGCACAGTGACTCCTGTTGTTGATTTAACAATTGGCACTCTTGTTTATGGCATCAGTAATCACCTGAGGCACTTGTCATGAGCTGCCAAGGATATGGAGGCCTTTTGAGTTCGTCAACTTTAACCTCCAAATAGCTCAATTTTATAACGATTTTTGTAACATCTTTTGAAACACAGGTAAATTTGGAAAATACATTCATGATCATCAACTTGTATAACTTATAGTTGAAAACAATGCTTAAGTGAACCCAACACATATAAATAGGAAACATGAATTTTTATTTACATAGCTTTGCTGTTACTCAACTATTTTACCATGTGTAATAAGTATAAAGCTGTAGCATTTTACCATTGATTGCATATGTTATGACACAACTACAAACACAGGTACTTACATGCATGCTCACATGTGGTCCACATGATCTTTCTTTTTATTATGTCTCTGAAGTGATTCAGATGAACAACAGCTACCAAATTGTGCTTCAGATGTGACTTGTTTCCAATGGAGTGCACATAAGATAAAACTATGCAGCATCTTAAGTCATTCAATCTTTTTGTTCTACTTTGCTAATGGCCCATGAGGAGCAGGAAAAAAAAAATATTTCAGGTCCATAGTGAGAATGGATTGACACCGTCAAGGCAAAGTGGAAAATAATACGCTGGGAAATTTCTTTTGTAAGAGCCTCCAATGCCATCTTTAGCATAAGTTGCCTGATTTATTTAAATGTTGCTGCTTGTATTTCATTTTGTCTTTTATATATTAGATTGAAAACATGTTTTTGTCTAGAAATAAATATTAATTTAGTGTGTACTTTTGGAGTCATATCTATTACTTTATTATGTACAATTTTATGATCATTTATAAAATATGTTGGAAAATATTTTAGAGATATATTTGGAACAGGTCTTAGTTCTGATTCACTTTTTTTTTTTTTTATTCACTGTTAAGATACCAGAATGATCTCATGCTACCTGCTGATATTTTAAATCATATTTGGGCAAGTTTTTGAGTAAAAATGCTTAGCTCTTTTTAGTTTTGGTGGCTAAGTCATCTCCACTGTGCCACTGTAGCATAAAAGCAACTGATTAAAGTATGCAAATCAATGGGTGGGTGTTCATGTCACAAAAAGAAGTGATAAGATAGAGTTGACCCATGCCAGCAGTTTGCCATCTTCGCTGTAGGGATAGTGTCCTGAATGCGGGGAGGCAGTGACCCGGGCTATATTAATCTGGTGGTTACCCCTTCCAAATGAGACTACTGCTTCACTGTGCTTGAACAGATGGTCAGAGGGTCATGCACTCACCCTTGTATACCTTGGTCACAGGTCCCTCCTACCCACAGCTATTGACCAGAACTAATTGTATTACCTTACATAAGTGTCAAGGGGCTGAGAATTGTGAAAGCAAGTGAAATATTAAATGGGTATATTGTTACTGTCATACTCAATATCGTAGAAAATAACTAACAGGGACAGAATTAGATAGTGATCAGCAAAGTAAAAATGTGTGATAAAGTGACAAGCCAGCCAAATAATTATTAAGAAATGAATATCATCTAATATGTTTTTCTTATTTTTGATAATATGAGTCACAACAATCTTTGTAGTGTTACAAAGTAGCTGAAATATTGAGTGCTGTCACAAAAGAATTTCCCAGCACAGAATTTTCCACTTTGCTTCATCTTCCACAATGGTTGCATTAATTTATATTCCCACCAACATTGTATAAGTATATGTAGATTCCTTGAAAATTAGGAATAGAACTTCTATTTGACCCAACAATTCTACTATCATAAATATAGCCAGGAGACATGAACTGGTTGTTATCAAAGAGAACTTGCTCCACCATGTTTATAGCTAAATTGTTCACAATAAACAAAATCAACAAAGATGTCTTTCTTCAGAAATGAATAAATAAAATGTGGTATATACACACAATGGAATATTATTCATGTATAAAAAAGAACAAAGGGGGTCGGCACTGTGGCATAGTAAGCTAAGCCTCCACCTGCAGTGCTGCATCCCATATGGGCTCTGGTTCTAGTCTCAGCTGCTCCTCTTCCTATTCAGCTCTCTGTTTGTGGCTTGGGAAGGCAGTGGAAGATGGCCCAAGTGCTCGGACCCCTGAACCCACGTGGGAGACCTGGCAGAAGCTCCTGAGTCCCAGCTTCAGATCATCCCAGCTCTAGCCTTTGAGGACATTTGAGGATGAAACCAGTGGATGGAAGACTTTTTTCTGTCTCTCCCTCTCTCTGTCTGTGACTCTGCCTCTTAAATAAATAAATCAAATCTCTAAAAAAATGAGATTTTTGTCATTTGCAGCAAAAATGGATGGAACTGATGTTGAGTGGAATAGGTCAGACATAGACAAATACTACATGTTCTACCTAATATGTGGGAGCTAAAATTTTAAAAAATAGGTCAATCTGAACACAGAATATTGATTACTAGAGACTGGTAGTGAAGGGAGAGATAAAAAGCTTTTCAGATTAAAAAGGGGTAATAAGTATAGTTCATTAATTGTGACAAAGATATTAATATGAAATGATAACAAGGAAATGGGATGAGGGATATGTGGGCGCTCTTTGTATTACTACATCACAATTTTTGTTTTGTAAATTTAAGACTATTCTGAAATTTAATGTTAAAAGAATGCCAGAAAAAAAGGGCATGGTCACTTGTTTTTTCTTCCACTCCCAATTTTCTTTACTCATCATAATAGTGTTCTGAGTACCAATTCCCCATATTGATTCCTCTACATTTTTCATGATGAAATACTTAATAAGACAAGTCAAGATTCTATCAGATGTTGTTGGTTGGCAGAATAAAATCTTGAACAGATAGAGCCCTCCATCATTACTAATACTGATATGGTGCCTGTTTATGATATGCATTAGGAAAGCGTTTTGCATATTGTTTGTCTACCCTGGCAATCTGGAGCATATTTTATTCCTGCTTTCTCATCTTTTATTCTCCACCAAAAGGTTTTCACTGCAATTCCACTTTGTGAATTCACTCTTTGTGAATTTTAATCTAAGAATACATCTTTTTGACATACAGTCTTTGTAGTAGAAAAGCCATCAGCTTTGGAAGCAAATGGGCCCAGGTCTACATCTGGCCTCTGGAATCTGCCAGATGGGTGCCTTTTGACAAGTTGACTTAACTCTCTCAGCCAATGTTCTTTACATAAAATCAAAATTAGATGTTTAATATCAAATATTTTCAAATGTATTAGTGTATATTTCTGCTAATCTGGAATTTTGTACCTTTTCTTGTTCTGTTTGAGTTCATTTTAAACATATTTCTTTAAAAAATATTCTTTTTTAACTTTTATTTAATGAATATGAATTTCCAAAATACAGCTTATGGATTACAATGGCTTCCCCCCCCCCATAACTTCCCTCCCACCCACAACCGTCCCTTCTCCCACTCACTCTCCCCTACCATTCACATCAAGATTCATTTTCAATTATCTTTATATCAATAAAAATATATTCTAACTCTTTTAAATTTCCCAGTTTTATAAAATTTTGGATGTATTTTATCTGCTGCATTGGAGAAGCTGAGATTTTTTTTAAAAAGCTTCTAATTACCTATTATTATACAACCATTCCCTCCTGTCTGAAATGTGAATGAGGGACAATTGCTAAATGATGTTTGGGAAAGATAACAAAAGATGAATTACATTTTTTAAAAATTTCTGATCCATCTCTTCATTCTTGAACAGCAATAAAAACTATAAATTTAGAAACAGAATTTCAAAACTATGCAAATAATTTACTGAGTTTTCCATATTTTGACCCTGGATAATTATTCATAAAAATTCAACTGAAGACAAATAAAATCAAGGGTAATTCAAAGTCAAAAACTAGTAGACTCATAACTTCTAAATTCCTTTCTCAGGAAATTATTATCCTCTATCTCATGTTGCATAACTCTCAATAATGCTAAAGCTGGTTATTTGTATATCAAGAATAAAGTAGGCCTTTTAGTGTTGGCTAATGCAGAGTAGGATGGCCATTAACCATTCATTTTTCATGATGGAGGGATAGCATTTATACAACTTGTAGGATTTTTATTCAACCATTTATCAAGTTTACTTCTTTCAAGTTGTCACACTTTTTCTTAGTTATCACCATTTGAAAAGTTGCTTGTGGCATAAGTTCATTAAAATGTAGTACGACCAAATGAGCCGTGTATAGGATTGACAGCTGAAATTCTGTCAACCATGATTTGTGCAAAAATTTGTCTCTATATAATAGCATAATATTGTGAGTACTTGGCTATTATGTTCCTGGTAATTTTTCCACAGGAATTACTTTTCACTTTTGGAAAATAGAAACTTCTTAGCCTTGAACAGGACTCTTTAAAAGTATAAATTGCTCTCTTTGGTCTTAAAATGGGAGTGTACTCAATACAACTTTAAGTAAGTCTTTTTCTTTACTGCATGATGTTGAGTACAAGCTATCTGTTTTTGACAGGACGCAATAGGGATTCCTTACTATTGGTGTCAACAGTTTTGTTCTATGTGTTGATTATTGCACATAGTATTATCAGTCAAATCCATATAAGATATTGTAATTTCCAGAGATATTTGATGGATAATAGTTGTATTGTCATTCAAAAATCTGATAAGTTCTCTTCAAAGTATGTTAGTCCAGGAATTTAAACATAAAAAGAGACCTGGTTGTATAAATAAAGTAAAAACAATTATTGATTAAAAATAAATTCTGCAAAGGCACTCAGATCTTGCTAAAACGCCCATGAGAGTTTCTCAGGCGTGGAAAGCCAAGACACTGTGGCCAAAAAATAATGACCTAAATGAAAGATCTCTGTGAGTGAGATCCCAGCGAAAAGAATGGACCATCAAAGAAGGAGGAACCTTTCTCCGAAGGGAGGGGAAAACTTCCACTTTGATTATGGCCTTATCTAAATAAGATCGGAGTTGGTGAACTTAAGAGGCTTCAACAGCCTTAGCAGCTCATGACAAGAGCCTCAGGTGATTACTGACGTCATGAATAAGAGTGTCAATTGTTAAATCAACAACCGGAGTCACTGTACACTTGCTCCGCATGTAGGGCATCTGTCCTTAATGTGTTGTACTATGTGAATTAACCATAAAACTACTACTCAAACAGTACTTTATACTTTGTGTATCTGTGTGGGTGCAAACTGTTGAAATCTTAGTATATACCAAGTTGTATATAAAGATAATTGAAAATGAATTGTGATAAAGAATGGGATGAGAGAGGGAGTAGGAGATGGGATGGTTGCAGGTGGGAGGGAGGTTATGGGGGGAAAAGCCGCTATAACCCAAAAGCTGTACTTTCAAAATTTATATTTATTAAATAAAAGTTTAAAAAAATAAATTCTGTAAAGAGAGCCTAAAAGAAAGTAAATTCAAAAGAAAAAAATCTAACTCAATCTTTAAGATTCTGAATAAACTAGATGATTTCTTTTAAACTTTTCATATTACCTAAGTGAAATATGTTTCACTCATGCATTTTTTACAGAGTAAGTATGTGGAAAGTTTGTAGGTAATAAGCATACTCAAAATTCTGAATCTTGTACAATAGTGTGTACTGTTCACTCAAGTTCCCCATGGAGTCTTTTTTTTTTTTTTGGTATAAAATAACTTTTATTTACGTAATTTATATCTATAGAATCTGAGTGTCAATATTTACAGGTGATTCTCTTAAACATAGTGAGGAGGGTCACAGGCAATTTCTAGTTTGTAGTTTTGCCTGTGTCCACAGAGTCATCTATACCAAGCATTAGGAGAGGAAAACAAGAAGGATTACAGGTGAGTGAGCTCCCAGGGCACGGCCCAGGACTTGGAAGTAGTACCTTACTCACCTGTTCACATATCTGTAGATAGAACTCAGCCATAAACCCACAACTAGCGACACAGAGAGCTGGACTTGCAATCAGGCTGTGTGCTAAAGGAAAACAGAAAATAGGGTGATAAGCCAGAAGACTTTGATATACCAATAATCAACCAGAGGAAAAAAAATCCATACACAGAGATACACACATACTGCACGCTATTCCAATCAATCAAGTAAAGAAAAAACACTGCTATTATTTTGTTACGTCTTTTTTTATTTAAAATTATAATCGTACACGTACAAAAATACAGGAGATTCTGTGAAACGTGATAATTTTAGGGCTACTTGTTAGTTGAAAAAAGACAAGAAACATTTAAAATGTCCATTTGTAGTAGCAGACTTAAAAATATTTACATCTGTTCTATGGTAAGCAGCTATGAAAAGAATGGAAGAGTGAGTTCTGTTTTGAATTGATGTCCATGATACTTGACTGATTTCAGCAAAAAAGAAAAAAAAACTACAGAAAAAAATTATAATAAAAATTGGATATATTTCTTTATGTGAGAATATACGTCCACAGCAGAAAAGGTTGTACAGAAATGTAATATTCTGATGCTGGAGTTAGGCAGAAGAAGGGTTCAGACTTTTAATTTTATAACT
Organism: Sylvilagus floridanus; assembly: GCA_949820135.1. Taxonomy (NCBI): domain Eukaryota; kingdom Metazoa; phylum Chordata; class Mammalia; order Lagomorpha; family Leporidae; genus Sylvilagus; species Sylvilagus floridanus. The sequence goes on from OX463230.1 coordinate 93,913,241, forward strand.
TACTCTATTATTTGATTCCACTAGCTTTTTGTTTCTCTAAAAACATTTTGTATTACTAATGTAATGACAACAAATGAGCAAAAATATTTGATTATAAAAGGAATGTCCAGTTTAAGAGACATAGAAATGGATTTATCTTCTTGATAATAAAATTCCTTTCTCTCTGCCTTTAACCCTCTCTGTTTGCAACTCTACCTCTCAAATAAATAAATAGAATCTTAAAAAATTTTTTGGACATTCATATATTAATCCCCTGATGAGCCTGCTATTATCTGTAAAACATAACTAACAAGTGTGGTTTACACATAACATCTCTTAAGTAACATGTTTATTCAGGGAAAATTCCTTCTCTTGAATCTTCCCATCTCAAAAGCTAGGAGAGTTTCAATATGAACTCCTTCCTGGAACAGTGCTGCATTTCTACACTGCCTTATGGAAAAGGCCCCTATGATCATGCTAAAGTTAGTAACTCCTACTCAGCGTTGTTGTTAGAACTCCTACTCAGTGGGCTCACTAAGATACTGCTTCCTACAATCCTACTCTGTCCCCTTCCAGTGGCTACTGTTATCAAAGTATATGCACATTTAGCAAAAACCTCAGATGAGTGCAACAGAGAAACACGTGAGGGAATCTCTGATAAACAGGATTTAACCCTAGATTTGAAACTTAAACAGAATCAGGCTTGGGTTTAGGTGTCACCCCACAGATCATCCTTTCAATTTTCTTGTCTAAAAATGGTGCAATAGCTTTATTCTGTTTCAATGCAAACAGTAGTAGTATCTACCTCAAAACACCCTAAAGGGAGTGAGATAATGCTTAAAAGCATTTAACAAGGTCAAACTAATCTGCCGTACACTTATTTAGGCCATTCTTTCCAATGTTATTTGAAGATGCCAAGAAGATACCTGCATTGGCTCATGGGAGAGATGTAGCCTGGAAGGAAGAAGAAGAGGCTCCAAAGCTTTGCTCTTCTAGTGTCAGGAGGGGTCAAAGCTCAGTCCGGTCACTCTGTCTGTACTTACTGGGTTGCTACTCTGTGCTGGCAACTCTGTACCTTGGGATTTAAAAATGATTTCATAGTCTTTGAGGATGGGTTTCTGCAGAAACATTGAATGCCCAGGAAAAGCTGTTCAGGCTAGGCAGGGCAGCACCTTTTGAGACAAAAGGCAATCAAAGCTCTTTCTCTGCCTGTGACCTCACATCACAGTTGTCTCCTGCTGTCTCTCACATCCTGCTCCTTTGTGCTCAGGGACACAGAGCACAGAGAGCAGTAGTGGGGACCAGTACTTATTCGTCATCCTTTCTATCAGAGGTGCCCATTCACATGTACCCTTGGCTTTGCAGGCTGTCCTGTCCGCCACGTTCACTACGTGTGGGCTGTGTTGCAGACACAATGAATAATGAGACGTCTTTCGGTTGGTCTGAGCAGTATAGATGATCTCTTCCCATCAATGTAATTGTATTCCTGGTGACCTCACAGATGAACAGGAACAGCCCTGTGGTCTGCTGTTCTTTCACCATTTATAATACTTTGGGAATTTATAAATTTGGTTATTGCAATCCCCTGGAGAAAATCAGAAAAACAAGAAAAATGTAAATTCATCTTGATTTCATATGAGGAAAACATTGAAAAGCTGCAGGTATTCAATATTCAGGTCAGTTTAGATGTTGGTGTGACTGGCATATCAAAATCTAATCTTAATTAAAGCCTTGGAATGATTAAGCAGTGTAGAGAAGAAAGTAAAACAAGGGAATTTGCAGTCTTCCTAAGAAGCAAAAATTTTTCCCATTGCATTTAACCCAACAAAGTGTACATGTAAATGCAAAAAACTGAGGTTATGGCATGTGAGAATAAGATTGTACATTTCATGAATATAGGGAAACTTGGCATAAGTCCAGAAATGGGGAAATATTTATTGTGTAGTTTTGTCTTTCTCTTTTATAATTAATTCACAATTAGACATGTAATTATAATTCAGAAAGGGACAAAATACATTCAATGGTTTTAACCATTGATAGATTTGTAAACAAAAGCAGCTGGACTGGAATTTCTTCAAGGAAATATTTACATGCCCACAGTTTATCAAACTGAAAGTCTGCTGATAAATTCACACATGGGCATTATGTTAATGATAGTGCAACAATGATTCATTCTGTGTCTCTCCCTGGTTCACAAGGCACCAGATGTAAAAGAATAAAATTTGGGCACAAAAGGAGGAAAGGTCCCTGGGCTTTTAATTCTTTAAGAGGAAACTGTCATTATTTTGGATATCATTCTTCATTCCTTGGTTTGTTTCATATTAAATTAGTTCTTGAAGAGACATTGCAAGAAACTAAGACAAAATGAGTTGAATTCCAAATCTTAGAATTCCAGGTTTCCAAAATACCCAAAAACACTATTCTAAATGACCAACAAGCTAGTACCTAATTTTGACAATCTGACAATGCAAGTGACTATTCCCCTCCCTGGTCTAGTATTCTCAAAATTTCAATGATCTTCAAGTTTTTAGCATGAAGCTGAGATGAATGATGTCCATAGACTTTCTTTCACCTCCATAGGGAAGAGAGAAGGCAAGGAGGGATGCAAATTGGGAAGAGGTTCACTAATAGAATTGATTTCAGAAAAATTTTTTTAAAAGTGCAACATGAGCATTCTTACTAAAAATAAACAGAGAAATGCAGCAACATGCTAGGTTGAAAAGCATAAGAATCAAATTTGTACATGACTTAAATATCATCTTTTTACATATTCATAGTAAGTTTGTGATCTTGGATGCTTTACAAAATCTCCCTGAGCCCTCTATGGACAACTCTAAAAGACTGACATTCATGTCTACTGTTAGATTTTGCAAGCCATACTCCCAGGCACTAAGCTAGGCATGCTTTTATCTTATCTCCATCAATATCATTTCACATTTACATTTTACAGACAAGGAAAACAATACCTCACAAAATTCACTACATAGTCAATTCACAAAACAGATGACAGAGTGAAGACTTGAAACAAGCCCATGAACTTGACCACTATGCTGTATCAGAGAAGTTCACTCAACAGGAGAAACCCAAAAACCTGGTTAGTGCAATCAGAGAGCAATGATGATTGTGGAATCTGCATTCAACATTCACATCAGGTCAAATAACTGGGTAAGAAGCCCATTGAGTTTTATATGTTCTTAGCTTGTGAGATTGTTTCCAAAGTGTGGAGAGAAACTGAACTAACAAGTGATGTTAGGGACTGGCGCTATAGCATAGTGTGTAAAGCTGCTGTCTGCAGTGCCAACATGGGTGCTGGTTCGAGTCCCGGCTGCTCCAGTTCTGATCTAACTCTTAGCTATGGCATGGGAAAGCAGTAGAAAATGGCCCAAGTCCTTGGGCCCCTGCACCCTCGTGGGTGACCTGGAAGAAGCTCCTGGCTCCTGGTTTCGGATCTGCGCAGCTCTGGCCATTGCAGCCATCTGGGGAGTGAAGTAGCAGACGGAAGGCCTCTTTCTCTCCCTCTCTGCCTCTGCTTCTCTGTAATACTTCCTTTCAAATAAATGAATGAATCTTTAAGAAAAAATGATGTTATACATTCAAATATAAAAAAAAATCACGCAGGTGTGGGGCATTATACTTAGTGAGTTAGGCCAGTCCCAAAAAGACAAATACCATATGTTCTCCCTGATCTGCAGTAACTAATATTAGAGTACATGAAAGGAATCTATAGAAGTGAAATTGACATTTCCAGATGCGATGACTTTGAACAGCCTTTGTCTCAACTGTTGAGGGACAGTTTTTTTTTTCCCATAGTATTTGTTTAACTCTATACTTAGTATAGAGTTAATCTTATGTGTATAAAGTTAATTGAAAATAGATCTTAGTAAAAAATAGAATGAGAATAGGAGAAGGAGGAGGAAGAAGGGTGGGAGTGCTGGTGGGAGGGAAGGTAGGGTGGGAAGAATCACTATGTTCCTAAATTTGTATTTATGAAATGCATGAAGTTTTAATAGATTAAAAGGTTTCTGGTGGGAAAAAAATCACATAGATGATAGACAAGATTCATAGCATTCTATACATAGGAAAAAAGCATGCACATGAGTTCTAGATGACTTATCTAGAAATTTACAGCAGCAGATTTGAAAGGCTTTCCTATTCACAGTCTAGTTGTATTCTTTTATGTTACTGAAAACATGAACATGTTTTAATCTCTTAAAGTAGAATTTAACACAAGATTATATGCCTTAAATCTAAGCAAGGTATGTTTTCTGTAAATGGGTGAGTACAAAAATATTTGCACATGGTACTGATGATCAAAGATTGAAACAGTGAAGATTAAAAGCAATGTTAATGCTGAATAGTAAAAAATGAAATAAATCATTGTGTACAAAGATAACTTAATGCATGTCTTAGAGGCGGGCACTATGGCATATCAGGAAAAAGGGACACTAACCCACTGTTGGTGGGAATGCAAACTGGTGAAGCCACTATGGAAGTCAGCCTGGAGATTCCTCAGAAACCTGAATACAACCCTACCATACATCCCAGCCATCCCACTCCTTGGAATTTACCCAAAGGAAGTTAAATTGGCAAACAAAAAAGCCGTCTGCACATTAATGTTTATTGCAAGCTCAATTCACAATAGCTAAGACCTGGAATCAACCTAAATGCCCATCAACAGTAGACTGGATAAAGAAATTATGGGATATGTACTCTATAGAATACTATACAGCAGTAAAAACAATGAAATCCGGTCATTTGCAACAAAATGGAGGAATCTGGAAAACATCATGCTGAGTGAATTAAGCCAGTTGCAAAGGGACAAATCTCATATGTTCTCCCTGATCAGTGACAACTAACTGAGCACCAAAAAGAAAACCTTTTGAAGTGAAAGGGACACTATGAGAAACGGATGACTTGATCAGCCCTTGCCCTAGGTGTTGATGAACAAATTAATACATTATCCTTTTCAGTATTTTTTGTTCTACTTAATACTATTGGTTGAACTCTGTAATTAATACGCAATTATTCTTAGTATTGAAATTTAACAGAAAAGTGATCCCTGTTAAATATAATAGTGGGAATAAGAGAGGGAGAAGAGGTACAGTTTGGGACATGCTCAATCAGACTTGCTCCAAATGGTAGAGTTAGAAACATGCCAAGGGATTCCAATTCAATCCCATCAAGGCGGCGTATACCAATGCCATCTCCCTAGTCCAAGTGATCAATTTCTGTTCACAATTGATCATAATGATAGTTCTAAGAGTCAAAGGGATCACATAAACAAGACTAGTGCCTGAAAATACTGATAGAATAAAAAAGGGAGAGAATGATCCAACATGGGAGGTGGGATACACAGCAGACTCATAGAATGGCAGATGTCCTAAACAGCACTCTGGCCTCAGAATCAGCCCTTAAGGCATTCGGATCTGGCTGAAAAGCCCAAGAAAGTATTTTAGGCATGGAAATCCAAGACACTCTGGCAAAAACAAAAAACAAAAACAAAACAAAACAAAACAAAAAACCTAAATGAAAGATCTCTGCGAGTGAGATCCCAGTGGAAAGAACGGGCCACCAAAGAAGGAGGTACCTTTCTCTGAAGGGAGGAGAGAACTTCCACTTTGACTATGACCTTGTCTAAGTAAGATCAGAGTTGGCAAACTCAAAAGCCTTCCATAGCCTTGGCAACTCATGAAAAGAGCCTAGGGTGATTACTGACGCTATAAACAAGAGTGTGAATTTGTTAAGTCAACAACAGGAGTCACTGTGCACTTACTCCTCATATAGGATCACTGTCCTTAATGTGCTGCACATTGTGATTTAATGCTATAACTAGTACTCAAACAGTATTTTTCACTTTATGTTTCTGTGTGGGTGCAAACTGTTGAAATCTTTACTTAATATATACTAAACTGATCTTCTGTATATAAAGAGAATTGAAAATTAATCTTGATGTGAATGGAAGGGGAGAGAGAGCAGGGGATGGGAGGGAAGTTATGGGGGGGCATTGTAATCCATAAGATGTACTTTGGAAATTTTATTCATTAAATGAAAGTTAAAAAAAAGGCTGCATAGTAAAAAATGAAATACATCATTGTGTACAAAGATAACTTAATGCATGTCTTAGAGGCAGGCACTATGGCATATCAGGGAAAGCCACTGCCTGCAACGTTGGCTCCCAGTATGGGCACCAGATCCAGTCCTGGCTGCTCCACTTCCAATCCAGTTCTCTGCTAATGGTCTGGAAAAAGCAGTTGAAGATGGCCTAGGTGCTTGGGCACCTGCCACCCACATGGTAGACTCAGAAGAAATGCCTGGCTACAGGCTTTGGCCTGGCCATTGCAGCCATCTGACAAGTGAACCAGCAGATGGAAGATCTCTCTCTCTCTCTAACTCTGAATTTCAAATAAATAAATGAATCTTTAAATAAAGTGATGATATACATCCCAACACAAAAAAATATTATGCAGGTGTGGCATTTAGACTGATGGTTAACATGCCCATGTTCCGTATTAGATTATCTGCATCTGGTTCCTATTTTTTAAAGTGATATATGCTTGGTATGAATAGTCATTATTCTGTATTAACTTGTAGCACCAAAGAGATAGGTACATTCTAACTTGAATGATTATAGAAACACTTTATTGAAATAAAATTGAATATTTTTTTCTTTTTTAATTTTTAATAATATAAAGAGAATAGAGCTCATGTATTTCATAGGTACAGTTCTAAGAAGATAACCATATTTCCCTCCCTCTTTTTCTCCCTCCCTCAACCCCATTCCTTCCTTCCTTGCTTTTGTTTTTTCTTTAATTTTTGGAAAGATACAATTTCAATCCCCTCTATAATTATGGCTTAATTCACCACTAACCATACTATTCAACAAGTGAAAAGTAGGAAGACCACAGTTCCACAGGAGCATAAACAAGGGCTAAAATGACAGTTATGACACAAGATGTCTGTTTCATTCCAATATATGTCTGGATTCCTGGCTCCAGCTTCCTGTTAATGCAGACCCTGGGAGGCAGTGGTGTTGGTTCAAGAAATAGGTTACCACCACCCACACCTGAGAGACCTAGGCTGCAATCCTGGTTCCCAGCCTTGCCCTAGGCATTGAGGGCATTTGAAGAGTGAACCAAAGGATGGAAGAATTCTCTCTCTCTCTCTCTCTCTCTCTCTCTCTCTCTCTCTCCCTCCACTAATTTTTTTAAAAGTATCATATAGTCACTCATGAAGTCAAGACAGTCAATTTATAAAAAAGAATTTTGGGAATTAATGAAGAAAAAAGAACTGGTTTAAGACACTTGTGGGGAAGGCTTCCACTAGCAAGTAACAATGAAAACAGAAAGACTGGAAATAGCTGGAGACATGAGAACACTTGCTGTGCGAGGGAGAGCAGGTTGGCCATTTTCAGCAGCTCAAGGATGTCCTTAGAGATCAGACATTTTTCTCTTCTCATGTCCTGGAGTCCTTGTGTAGAGCACTTTGTACCTCACTCCTTCTACTTTGTAATTGCAAATATGTTTGCATCTCTACCACCCCAAAAAAGAAAACAAAGGGGAATGAGGTAAAATACTTTCTTCTCATAAATTGCCTATAAAGAGCCATAGGAGGTGTCCTGACTCATTGGCCAGAACTCCTCAGGCTTATCTCCAGACTAAACTCTGACTAAGGGATTAGTGTTCCCAGAGCAGACTTAATATTGTCCCTTGGATATAGCCATAACCATGGGGCTGTGCAAGAATCTTCTTGCTCAGAGGGCAGGAGATTTCTGCCTACTGGCTCTTTAAAATCATTGCTATACACAGTAAATGAAAACTGGAATGGTTGCTTGGTTGCCAATGAATAGTGCCTGCCACACGTAGTAAACGTGCATCTTAAGCTATTATCCACAGAGATAATTTTGTTAGCAAGATAAAAAATATCAGTGATGTCTAGGAAGTATATTTCAAGCCTTGGAAAAATACTATGCATATTTAATTTCAAAGCCAAAACATTAACCAATGTGTAGTAATTTTGTATCATCAGCTTCAAATAAATCAATGACAGTAGTAATTAGAGATGGTGTGAATCGTTCATTTTCTTTGTGAATTGTTCGTAGTTGTAATTCAATAGAGAAAAAATAAGAAACAACAATAATAATAACTTTTTATTAGTCATGCTAAAGTAGCAAACCAGTGGCATGGATAATTGAAAATAGTAGATTATATGCATAATGATGAACTACTTGGGTTATTTGCCTTACTAGAGATCATTTTGCATTCCCAAAACATATTATCACCTATTTATTTGAGGAAGTAATCACTGAGTATCTTGGCTGTAAAGTTCTATAAATCTAGGTCAGAAAATTTCCACAGTTAAAATACAATGAAAGCATCAAAGTCATTAGAAGGTAAAAGTGAAAATTTATTTTCAGAGAATCTCTTTGCTGAACCAAGTCAATGAATGCACTTTTGGAATGATAGTAGAGCATCACAGAAAAGCTAGAAAAAATTATGAATTTAAAATTTTACTGGCATAACAGAACAGCAGTGTTTCAGCCTAGTTTTCTAAAGGTTTAGGTTGCTTTTCTAACTTGTGTTTTGTTTAAAGATATGAGGGCTCCAGTAATTTCTTGAATAGGCTCATGAGCACAATTCAAGCCACAAGTATAGATGTGCATCATTCGACCCAACATTTTACGTTATGTTTCTTCTCTTGGTCCCTCAGTTGTGTTTAACGATTGTGGTGGCACTTAAGTCTACTTGAGTTCATCTAGTAGATTATACCTTGGCATTCTGATTGTTTTAGTGTTTATTCATTTTTTAATTTATTTGAGTCAGAAGAACAGAGAGGGAGAGATATTTTCAATCTGCTTGTGCACTCCCCAAATGCCTGCCTCTGCAGCTAGCAGGCGGAAACTCCATAAGGATCTCCCTCCTGGCTGGCAGGAATTCAGTACTTCAGCCAGCATCTGCTGCCTTCAGAGTGCATTAAATACGAAACTGGATTGCAGCAGAAATGGAGCTGGAAATCTGTCCAGGCACCCTGGATGTGGGCATCCCAAGGGGTGGCTGGCTCACTGCATAGCAATGCCTGTTCTGATCTTCTGTTTGTTTTTATGGTGGATGTATCTCTTATTTCCTAGTCTTATTAGTATATTCCATAGCATATTTTAATTCTATGTGGCTGGAAATGTCTTTTTACATATATTTTCAATTACTTAATTCAAAAAACTTAAAAAAATGAACATGAGAATAGTCATGATATCATATCATATCATATCATATAGAGTCTTTCTGTTAGCTACAAGTCAATGACAGGGGCTAGTGTTTAACTACACATTATCCTCTTTTTTAAAAACTGATAGTTGGGCAAATATATACAACAATAAGCCAAAAAGCAGACATGAGCACATTGACTTTAAAACATATTTCGAATATAAGAAAATTGACTGACTTTTTTCCATAGTGCTCTTTGTCATTTGAATCTTTGTTGCTCTGAGATAGACACAGCCATGTAGTCAAGAAAGTACACGTAACATGCATTTGCTTAATGAGGAGATTGACCATAATAATAGCTTATTTTACCCATAAACACAGAAGAATGAAAAGCGGCACCATGAATGGATATTGTAGAAAAATATATATAAACTGGGCTTTGCCCTGAACATACCAGGATGTATAATCACCCTTGAGATAATTAACTAAAGCACTTGTTTTTTTTTTTCCTGCTCCCTTTAGCTAGATTTTTTATATAGTTAAAGAGGCAAAATAGAATTAAAAAAATAAAATCTCATAATTTAATTTCCTACAAAAATCCATAGGGATTACACCAGGCAATCATGAAATGAAAGCAAAATTAAAAGAAATTTTTTACAACTTGGTGCAGGAAAGGGAAAGTTCTGTTATCTCCTATATTTTAATAGAATGATCTATCACTGTATCTATCGTTGGAATAGGGAATACCTGATTCCTCTTTAAATTCTAACTGGCACTTTACAGAGAGTTTGCATCTGTTCGTATCATGTAAGATCAATGACTAGATTTTCTTATGAGTCAGTTGTTATTTTTTTAAGACTTATTTATTGTTTTGAAAGGAAGAATTACAGAAAGAGAGGGAAATAGAGATCTATTTGCTGGTTCACTCCCCCAGTGGCTACACCTGCCAGGGCTGCGCCAGACTGAAGCCAGGAGCCAGGACATCCGGGTCTCCCACGTAGGCACAGGGGCCCAAGCATATGGGCCATATTCCACTGCTTTTCCAGGTGGATTACCAGGGAGCTGGATCAGGAGTGAAGAAGTCGGGACTGGAACTGCTGCCTATATGGAATGCCAGCACTGGAGGCGGTAGTTTTACCTGCTATACCACATTGCCGTTCCCAAATTATTAACAATTAACACAATTTCTAGTATTTCTTATTTACTTCTCATAAGGTATCTAGAAATATATTGATGGTTAAGGGCTAATAAATATTTGTTGATCTTTTTGAGAAATATTTTCAAATTACATGTGATGACAATTGCACACATTTGTAAATCTGTTAAAAACTTCTGAATCAAATATTTCAAGTGGGTAACTTTTATGGGATATAGACTATATCTAAATAAAAACTGAGTTTTAGAGGCCGGCATTGTAGCGCAGTAGGTTAAGCCTCAGCCTGCAGTGCCGACATACGATGTGGGCGCTGGTTCCAGCCCCAGTTGCTCTACTTCCAATCCAACTCTCTGTTGATGGCCTGGGAAAGCAGTAGAAGATGGTCCAAGTCCTTGGGCCCCTATGAAATGGACAAGACAACCTAAAATTTATACTGAAATATGGCCCCTTAAATTTCCCTAGAAATTCTATCCTGGGTGCCACATGTACTACTGGAAGTTAGGGTGCCATACGATTTCACCATGGGCTTATTACTAAATCCCCAATATTAATAAGCCCAAGAGGGTTCTTGCCTAATATGTAGAGTAGAATTCTAAATACCAGCACAGATAAACGAGGCAGCATGGTACGTTGTAAGCTTTTATTTAGTGAGAAAGATGCATAGGAGAGTGAGAGCTTTATTTGAGAGAGAGGTGAATAGGGGTTCATACTGAGCACCAGGAACCAGCCATGTGGAAGAGCATCTAGGCCTGTATCTGGGCCAGGAAGCCTTAGATCAGATGGTCCTAGGTCCATGCACCCTGGAGGCCCGGGGCTACAGCAAGCCCCTTCCTAGCAAGAGGCCAGGGAAGAAGAGCCAGCAGGGCCACACCGTGTCTGGCTTTTAACTCACTTCCAAAGGAGAGTGGTTAATTAACCTGATTGGCTGGTGGGCACCCAGGTGTGGCCAGGTAGGGGCATGAGGTCACACAGGGGCGTGGTGAAGGTATCAGGTAGGGCATGAGGTCTCACAGGGGCATGGTGAAGGTGTGGTCTTCCAGCTCACAAACCTAATGGATTTTAACCTGTTTGCCTGCCTACTTCATTCCCCTCTCAGAGACTCCATCCCCTTAATCCTAAGGGGAGTTGATGGACCTCGAATCATCTCTTCTGTAACTGCTTCCTGCTTATTAGGGGCCTGGTGCCTGCCTGTTCTCAGTCTGGAAGTCTCTGCCTATCTCGTCTAATGAGTTCACTTCACGAGCTGGACCTCTTTCAGTCACTGCCATTCTCCGAGTCTCCTGCATGGTCATCATTATTCTCAGAAGCTGCTGGGTTCTGCTGGGTTATTTTAGAAATAAATGAAGGTCCATTGTCACTCTGCAGTGACTGTGGGAGTGCAAAGCATGGCACGATGTCTTTCAACAAGGCTTTAAGCACCTCGTGTGCTTTCTCTGTTCTGGTCGAAAAGGCCTCTATCCATCCTGTAAATGTAACAATAAAGACTAGAAGGGACCTGTAATTGCTTGTTGAGAGCATTTTGGTAAAATCAACCTGCCAATCTACACCTGTTTGTTTCCCTCCCCTGCACAGGAGTCAACAGGGGAGGTGGCCTTACGTGGTGAGGGTTATTCTGTAACCATAGTGGCCAAGAGCGAGTCATTTCCTTTGTGACCATATTTAGTCCCTTTTCTCCAAAAACTCGGGAGATCAGTTGTACTAAGGCATCTCTTCCCAAGTGGATGGAATTGTGTATCTCCTTAATAATTTTCCATTGAGTGGCCATTGGTAGCATAATTCTATGATTTAGCACCCACGATCCATTTGCGTTTTTAGTATAGCCTCGTTGTTGGGCCCATTCATTCTCAGGCTCCGTATAGTGTGGTTTCTGAGCCACTTCCACAAATTGAGGTATAAGGGCCATTTCCAAACTTTCCTGTGTAGCTGCTCTATCTGCTAGTGCTTTTCCCTGGTTAACATAATTATCTCCCTTCTGATGACCCTTGCAGTGGATGAGGGCCACTTCTAAAGTCTCCAGTACTGCCTGAAGTAGAACCAGTGTCTCTTTTCCATATTTAATAGGGGAATTCTTTGCAGTCAGTAAGCCCCTCTCTTTCCAGATTGCTGCGTGTGCATGTAACACAAGGAAAGCATATCTGGATATATATTAACTCGCTGGCCTTTTCCCAGTTGTAAAACCCTAGTCAATGCAATAAGCTCTGCCTTTTAGGCTAAAGTATGGTGTAGTAGTGTTTGGGCTTCTATCGTCTGCCTTTCTAACTCCTTCCTTCATATAGCTGCTGCCATCAGTAAACCATTTGGCATCTGGATTTTCCAGGGGCTCATCTCGTAGGTCTGGCCCACTAGAGTACACCTGCCTAATTCACCTGCACCCACATGGGAGACCCGGAAGAAGATCCTGGCTCCTGGCTTTGGATCGGCTCAGCTCTGGCCATTGTGGCCATTTGGGGAGTGAACCAGCAAATGGAAGATCTCTCTCTCTGTCTCTCCCTCTCTCTTTCTATAAGTCTACCTCACAAATAAATAAATAAATCTTTAAAAAACCTCATTTTTAGTGTTAAGCAAAAAAACCCAAGCCTTTAAATAGGATAAATTCATATCACATGGCATTTAAATTGAATAAATGAAATACATGCTATCTTTTCTCTTTGTACACATTTTAAAAATTATAAAATAAATACATGAGTAGGATAATTTCTGACAGTAGCACAAATGTAAGAAAGATCTTTTTCTCTGTTTTTTTTTTTTTTAAGATGTATTTATTTACTTGAGAGGCAGAATTACAGACAGAAGAGACAGACAGGTTTTCCATTTGCTGGTTCACTCCATAAATGGCTGCAACAGCCAGAACTGGACTGATCTGAAGCCAGGAGCCAGGAGCCAGGAGTTTCTTCTGGGTTACCCACATGGGTGCAAGGGCCCGAGCATTTGGGCCATCTTCCGCTTTCCCAGGCTGTCAGCAGGGTGCTGGATTGGAACAGGAGCTTGAACAGGTACTTGAACTGGCACCACAGGAGGATGCTTAACTTACTATGCCACAGTGCCTTTACAAGAAGGGCCTTTTACAATGCCCCTTGGCACCAATGTTCTCACTTGTCAGAGGGCAGTTTATGGTGGCCAAGTATCTTCCGATTTTGTAATCTACCTCTTAACAACTACCCAAGTAATTAAAATGAAAAGGATTGAGAAACAGTTAGTTTGAACTTGTGAAGAAATTATTTCCAGGCCACTTGCCTGACAAAGAATATATCGAGAACACAAAAAACCCAACAACAACAACAAAAACCACTCCAGTTAAGAAAGAGAAAAAATACCTGAATAAACACTTCTCAAAAGAAGAAGCATAGTATGGCCAAGAAATATATGAAAAAATACTCAATACAACTAGCCATCAGAGAGACATAAATCAAAAGCATCTTGAGACGTCCTCTCACCCTGTTAGAATGGTTGTTATTAATGGTCTTCCTATTTACTATTTGTTGAAGTCTTTATTTACTGGAGGACTAAGTTTGTGATTGTAAAGAAAATTGAAAGTACGTCATTGCAAAAATTAAAAGAAAAACAAGAAAGAGGAAGGAAGAGGGAGAGAGAGTGGGAGGAAGGGTGAGAGGTATCATTATGTTCTTACAACTGTATACATGAAATATATGAAACCTGTTCCCTTCATATAAATAATTTTTTAAAATGACTATTATCAAAAAGACCAAGAAGTGGAGAAAGAAGAGCTCTTTTTCACTGTTGGTAACAATGTAAATTAGCACAGCCACTGTGGAAGACAGAACAAAACTTTCTTAAAAAGCTAAAAATAGAGCTTCCATAGGATCCTGGAATCCCACTACTGGTTATATGCCCAAAGCAAATGAAATCTCCATATGAAAGAATTGCTTGTACCTTGTGCATAGCGGCACTGCTCATGACCTACCAAAGTGTCCACCGCCAGATGAATGGTTAAATGAAATGTAGTATATATACACATCATGGAATATTATTCAGTCATAAAAATAAACTTTTGTCATCTGCAGCAAAATGGATCGAACTGGAAGACATCAAGTTAAATGAAATAAAGCAGATGCTGGAAAAAAATACCACATGTTCTCCCTTATATTTGGAAGCTGAAAACAAACCCTCCATCTGAACATAGTCTATTATTTACTAAAGGCAGGGATGAGTAGGAGGAGAAGCCAGAAACTCCTCCTCCATCTCTTGCGGGTGGCAATGACCTGAGCACTTGGGCCATCTTCTGCAGTTTTCCTGGGTGCAATAGGAGGGTGCTGGATCAGAAATGGAGCAGCCTGGACTCAGACTGGTATTCATATGGGATGCTGGCATTGAAGGAGGTTGTTTAAACCTGCTGTGCCACTTTGCTGGTCCAACATCATTATTATTCTTACCAGTAACGTGGCACGGTGGATTAAACCACATCCCACATCAGAGTATGGATTTAAGAATCAACTTCTTGTCTTCAGATACATCTTCCTGCTAATGCACCTAGGAAGGCAGCAGATAGTGGCCAAAGTACTTGGGTCCTTGTCACTTATGTGCAAGATTCAGCTGTAGTTCCTGGCTACGGACTTCAGCCTGGCCTAGCCATAGATGTTGCAGGCATTTGGGTCGTGAACCAGCAAATGGAAGACCTTTCTCTGTCTTTCATTTCTCTCTGTCATTCTGCCTTTCAAATAAATACATATTTTTTAATGATTTATTAATAATAAGCAGATAAATATTCCCTCCTTTGTTGATATTTTGATTGTTTTGAATTCTTTTAGGTTTTCCATTCATTAATCCTTTTTTGTTTCAATTTCCTTTGAATTCTTAGTTTCCTCTCCTAGAATATCAGTGGAAACTTTTGTACTTCTTTAAAGATTTACACAGCACATTTCTCTTCTGCTTCTTTTTGTTGTTTCCCCTAGAGTAAATGAGCCAAACTAAAGTTTCCAATGGCAACATTTTCTCCTTTATCACAAAACTAAGATCTTAGGGTTAGCAGTAAAAGCTTTATAAGCTGACTAATAGAAGGGAGAAGAGAAATAGAAAGGGTTAGAATGGGAGCATTCTGCCATCATTTCACACTATGATTCTAAAGGAAGAATAGAACCACAAGAATCCCCCTTTAAAATAGGGGTCAGCAGTTATGCCAATCACATTCATTGTGTTTTTGCAAAGCTAGGTTTTGTCTGTGAGCACAAGTGTAGATTTCCCTTATGCTAATCTGCCCATAGTCGCTTTCTGGCCAATTTTCTTTTCCTGACAGATACATTGTGATCACTAGCATCGCTGTTAGGGTGAGCTGAAACAAACTTAGTACGTGCCGAATGTCAGGAATCTTCTTTATTGTGTTCACTTACTATAAGCTTCTTCATGCCACTGATGGCAATAGCAGTGTTTCTCAAGTGGTTGCTGTTGGTGTGCACAGCTCAGTCACAAAATTATCACAGAGTGCTTTAGGTGGGTAGTGATAATGTGATAGTCAACTGAAATGAACTTAGTTTCTCCTGCTGGACATTGCAGAGTCTTGTATTATGCTTTAAAATGAAAATGCAACATTTAGAAATTGTTCAGAATTCAGTAGAACAAATTAGCTAATACACACAGTCCAGAAAGATGAGCAAAAATTTAACGTAGTTCAATGTATAAGCAAACCATGGTACTGCCAAGAAAATTGATTTTCAAAGCTGAAAGTGATCTTGTTGAAAAGAACTGCAAGGAATACGTAAGTTTGGAGGCTTCAAAAAAAGCGGTCATTATGGAAAGCAAACTGGATGGGAACAAACAGTATGATTTTTTTCTTGAACAAGTGATTTGTTCAATAACAAATCAATGCTTGACTCTTACATTAATTTATTAGCCAAAGATTATATAATTACTGAAATTATATTTGTAGAGAACTTTTTCAGAAATTGATTTGAAGCTTTTTATTTATTTTTCCTTTCTTATTTTTCCATAAGAAAAAATTTGATCCAGATTATTTTGGCAATTTAGTGGCATTCCAAAGATTAAGTTTAGGTGGACTTGAGGATTCAACTTTAAATAAATGGCATATATTTTGATATCATATTTTAAGAACTTCCTCTGCTCTTTGAAGTAAAAGGTAAATCATCATTTTTAAGTAGTGAATCATTAATGTCTTATGAATTTCTGGGTATAATTATTTTTCTTGTTCCATTCTCAATTCTCCTCCATTTTAAAACTGAGTTTTGCTATTCCAAGAGTTCCATATGGCATACACTTATGATTATTATTGCGGGAAAAAGACATTGCCAGTAGCATGTAGAAATCTAGCTTCAGTTGGGTCCATGCACACAAGCGAAGCCCAAATGACTGTGGGTTGTTTCCAATGGGGTCAGCACAACATCTGCTTTCCCATGTAATCATGCATCTGATTCCCTTGGCTTTGAGGATAATAGTAAATAGAGTTTGAAAAAGAGTGGGTGGAATAATTTGACACTGGTTTTACTTGGACTGAATCCATTAGAAATTGTGAAATATTTGGAGCTTTTAAAGTAATCAATAAGACAGGATGGTTCTACAAGATACATTATTTATACATAAGTAAAAGGTATATCATCATGTCTTTTTTTTTTTTTTGCAAAAACTCACATCAGTTCAAATTTTCCAGAAATGCAAAAGAAAAATAACTCAATACTAGATCTAGATTTCCTGTAATGAATAGTTCATCATATTTAAATATAGATACTCAAAATTTGACAGATTTGATGGATGGACCTATGGAAAGGCAAATATCAGAAATCTCTTATTCAAATGTGTAAATATTGAAATACAGAAAACTGATATCTGCTTAAACCTAAAAATAATTATTCTGGAGGTTATGCGTGAATGACAGTTCTCTAACATTGGTAATATACAGAGTCTGGACCAGGGTTATCAAATTGGATTTCTATAAATTCTGTATCTGATGGTTTATCTTTTTTTTGAATTTTTACTACTAATTTTAAGATAGTTCAATATTTTATGAGAGCAAAAATGTTGATATAATTGTTAATAATAATTTAGGACAAAATTGCTAGGAATAATAATTTATTGGTAACTATGGAAGATATTTTCTAAGTGTTAAAATATACTAAATCTTAGTGACTCACAAAAGTCCATGAGATGGCTAGATGGGTACTATTTTTATTGCAGTTTTTTAGATGAAGAGATATAGAAAGTTGTATGTATACTGAGTTATCTGCTTCAAAAATGCTTTTTAATAGTGCAATAAAAGCGTAACATTTAAATTTGTGTTTTGCTTTGCATTACATTGTTGCCATACCCTTTTCTTGAACTGACTCACATTAATAAGAATGAACTGAAGGAGACATAATATATGAAGGATCTGTCAAAGTTCACGGAAAAATACATATTGTAAACAAACTACGCATAGATTTAAAATTTGTTTTGCATCCAAATCAGCATTCTATTTTTCCACAAGCTCTTTGAAGTACTCTTACTTGACTTTAAAATTTTCTAATAATCCTATATTTAACAAGATCTCCTAATTATTTCATGCATAGATAAAAATAAAAGGTATCAAAGTAAAAGGAACAGCTTTTATTTTTTATTTTTTATTTTTTATTTTTTTACCCAGAAACCTTTTATTTTAGGTTTACAAACTTCATACATTTCAAAAATACAACTTTAGGAACATAGTGATTCTTTCCACTCTACTCTCCCACAACCCACAATCCTACCTCCTTCCTCTCCTATTCCTATTCTATTTTTTTACTAATATCTATTTCAATTAATTTTGTACACATTAGATTACCTCTATACAAAGTAAAGAGTTCAACAAATAGTATGAAAAACAAAACAAAACTGTTCCTCAAAAAGGAACAGTCAAGATGAGGGTTTTTCGAGGTCATCATATCTCTAAATGTCAATTTCAATTCTAGAGATTACCTTGCAGGTAGTCTTATTAGTTACCACAGATCAAAGAGAACATATGGTATTTGTCCTTTTGGGACTGGCTTATTTCACTAAATATAATGTTTTCCATTGCTTTCATTTTGTTGTAAACAACAAGATTTCAATTTTGTTTTACCACTGTCTAGTATTCCATGGTGTACACGTCACATACTTTCTTTATCCAGTCTTAGGTTTATGGACATCTGGGTTGATTCCATATCTTAGTTATCGTGAATTCAGCTGCAATAAACATAGGGATACAGATAGCTCTTTCATAAGCTGATTCCATTTCGCTTGGGTAAATTCCCAGGAGTGGGATGGCTGGGTCATAGAATAGGTATATATTCAGATTTTTGAAGTATCTCCATATTGTCTTCCACAATGTCTGCGCCAGTTTACATTCCCACCAATAATGGATTAGGGTGCCTTTTTTCCTCACACCATCACCAGCATTTGTTTGTTGATTTCTGTTTGAAAACCATTCTAATGGGGGTGAGGTGAAGCCTCACTGTGGTTTTGATTTGCATTTCCCTGATGGCTAGTGATCCTGAACATTTTTTAAAATACTTATTTATTTATTTGAAAGGCAGAGTTACAGAGAGGTAGAGAGAGGAGAGCGAGAGCGCAAAAGTGAGAGAGAGAGAGAGAGAGGTTTTCTATCCGCTGGTTCACTTCCCAGATGGCCACAATGGCCAGAGCTGAGCTGATCCAAAGCCAGGAGCCAGGAGCTTCCTCTGGGTTTCTCACGTGGGTCCAGGGACCAAGGACTTGGGCCATCTTCTACTGCTTTCCCAGGCCATAGCAGAGAGCTGAATCAGAAGTGGAGCAGCCAGGATTCAAACCGGCACCCATATGGGAGGCTTTACCTGCTACACCACAGCGCTGCCCCCCCCCCGAACATTTTTCATGTGTCTGTTGACCACTTGGATCTTCTCTTTTGAAAAATGCTTGTTTCAGTTCTTTGTTCATTTCTTGACTGGGTTGTTTGTTTTGTTATTGTTGAGTTTCTTGAGCTCTTTATATATTCTGGATATTAATCCTTTATCAGGTGCTTAGTTTGCAAATAATTTCTCCCATCTGTCAGTTGCCTCTTTGCTGAGTGCTTCTTTTGCAGTGCAGAAACTTCTCAATTTGATGTAATCCCATTTGTTACTTTTTTCTTTGATTGCCTGTGCCTCTGGGGTCTTTTCCAAGAACTCTTTGCCTATTCCAATGTCTTGCAGGGCTCCCCCAATGTTCTCTAATAATTTGATGTTCTCAGGTTGCAGATTTAGGTATTTGATTCATTTGGAGTAGATTTTTGTATAGAGTGTAAGGTAGGAAGGGGTCTTGCTTCATATTTCTGCATGCAGAGATCCAGTTGAAGAGACTGTCCTTGCTCCAAGGAATGATTTTAGTTCCTTTATCAAAGTTGATTGTAGATGCATGGGTAGATTTCTAGAGTTTTTATCGTGTTCCATTGGTCTATCCATATGTTTTGTCCCAGTACCAGGATGTTTTGATTATAACTGCCCTGTAGTATGACTTAAAATCTGGTATTGTCTTCAGCTTTTGTTGTGTAGGATTGCTTTAGCTATTCCAGGTCACCTGTTTTTCCATATGAATTTCAGCATTGTCTTTTCTAAATCTGAGGAGAATGTCTTTGTTATTTTGATTGAGATTGCATTGAATCTGCAAATTGCTTTTGGTAGTAAGGACATTTTGGTGATATTGATTCTTCCAATCCATGAACATGGAAGATTTTTCTTACCTTTTGCATTAATAAGCATAATCAAATTAAGATATCTTCTTGAGTCTTTGTTGCTACAGTCCCAGATATCCAATATTGCTTATTTAGAAAGTCATTATAGATTCTTAGAGTCAGTAGAGTTGCTTTACAACATTTTCATCTGTCAGAAAACTACAAAAAATATCCTCAAATCATGAGAGAGAGACTCATAGCGAATAGAATGATATTATAGGGCAAAGGTCTATGTGAGACCTGAGTGATTGGAAAAAGGTACTTCACCATTCCTTGCCTGTATCAACCAGCAATGTGGAAATATTTGCCAGTGGGCTGAGATGTTCAAAGGTAACAGTAAACTGGTCTCTAAATTTTTGTTGGGTGTTACTTCACTTGGATAGAATGTTTTGCAAATAAGAAGAAAAGAGATATCTGAGCAATGGGATTTTTTTTTTAAGAAATAGGAACTAAAAATTACTTGCAACTGATATGTTTTTAATCTCACAATAATGAGAATTTGGGCACATAAAGATGAACTGTCATCATTGGGTATTACTCTCACTGAGCCTCAGCATCACCTTTGGGACATCAAAATCTGTCACCAGGGCCGTGGAAAGAGTACAAGATGTTGTCACGATAAGAGTCACAGAAAGAGAACGTTGAATATAGCACTTACCTAAGACCTGTGTACTATCTCTTCCTTGATCAACCTTTTCTGCCCCTACTTTAAATACCTTTGAAACTTTATATTATTACATAGGAAAAAAACCACAGAGGAATCAATATAACAATTATATTCTATTTCCAATTTATCAACTATGTGAGCTAATTCACCACAGAAACACATGTTATGGTATAATAGATTATCTCCAGTGTTTTTATTTTTAAGATAAAGGTAAACATTCATATATTGTTTCAACCTTATTTCTGGACTTGCATCTGTAGCACAATGGAAGCAGTGAGAGAAGCAAATTGCAGCTCTGTCCCCGAGACACCAGCAATTGCAAAGTGATGCCTTGGCCTGTACCACTGCTGCTCTCCCGCCATTGCTTTCTCTTCTCTCTTTCCTCTCTGTTCTATCCGCCTTTGAAATCAGGCAGGAAACTTGGCACTGTAGAGCAGTTCTGGAAGATGTGCCTCAGGGCCATATTAACCACAATTTATTAAGTAATCAGTCCGTTACTGCAATGTACATAAAACATTATCCATTAGTTAAAATTTCAATACTGAAGTTTAGAGATTGGTAAACTCTTAGCATTCAATGTTATGGCTGTGTGTATATAAAAGTCTACAAGTAATTTGCAAAGTAAAAACAAAACTCATAGACAGTATTTTTAGGTACTTTAGAGTAATTTGAATATATTTAATAACATGGTAAAGACTAAACATGTTTTTCAAAGACCATTCTTTTCACTGTTGATTCTTCTTTATTGGAATCCACTAACTAATCTAATTAGTTGCTATGTAGTAGTTTGTTCCCTTTTTTGTGATTCATGGATTTCTTGAGCAAATTCATTTGAAATATGTGGAAGATGGTTAGGATTAGCTTACTTAGTGCACTCTAGCAGTTAGGACAACTTTTCTAAGGTTCTCTTTACCTTGGATTACATATAAGATTTATCTTCCAGGGCCAGCGCCATGGCGCAGTAGATTAATCCTCTGCCTGCAGCACTGGCATCCCATATAGGCACCAGTTCTAGTGCGGGCTGCTCCTCTTCCCATCCACCTCTCTGCTAGGGCTTGAGAAAGCAGTAGAAGATGACCCAAGGACTTGCACCCACGTGGGAGACCGGGAAGAAGCACCTGGCTCCTGGCTTCAGATCGGTGCAGCATCGGCTGTTGCGGCCATTTGGTGAGTGAATCAGCAGAAGGAACACCTTTCTCTATGTCTCTCTCTCTCACTGTTTGTAACTCTCTCTCTCAAATAAATAAATCAAATCCTTTTAAAAGAAAGACTTATCTTCCCCAAATGGGGCCACCCAGGGGAGTCTGGCAGTAAAGGAAATGAGTATCATGAGCAATGTTTTGCAGCTTCTCCCGTTTCTGCTGTGTGTAGCCTGATGAACCTGGTCTGATTTCCCTGGAAAAGCTGTAGCTTTTTAGTGTCGACAGAGAGGAGAAGTGCTGTCCATATTGCTAGTGTTGTGGCAGAGACTGCTTCCTTCCCTGACTTCTTAATCATGACAGGTGCAGAAGCTCTTCCGATGGGCCAGATCCATGCTGTTATCTTGGAAATTATTCCTGGAAGTTAAACCTGGAGCCAGGTATGACAATCCTTCCAACCATTTAGTAAACATCTGAATGCCTATTTTAAATCTGAAACTCACAATGGCTCAAATATCTATAACCTAATGGACACAAGATTTTTGTTTAAAATGCAAGCAGAGAATACAACCCCAAAATAATTTAAACAGAATCTCTGAAAGTTATTATTATTTTAAATTATACTTCTTTAAAAGGACTTTTCATGTCAGTGAAACTTGAGAGCTCCTGATGTGTGAAGTATTTAGAAGGATAAAAATCTGCAAAGGGAACCCGCAATGAATTAGGCAATGAACTTGAGTGTAAGTTAACCCCTATGGAGCAGCATATTAGTGCTTGCAAAGATCCTTATAAACAGATCACCATGTTATATGCCCTGTGATCTCCTTAATTTGGCCACATCAAAGTCTCAAAGGCAGTTGTTTATATAGACCAACTCATAATAGGATCTGGCACAAGAGACTGGCTCAAGAGATACACTTTATCCAGGAAAGTAAGAGTCTAACACAATAACATTCTCTCAGAGAAGAAATTCGTATGTGAGACAAAAAAAGCAGATGATACAGTCATATAGAGAAGCAGAGAGAGCCACAGAAAGAGCACTGTTTATCTCTAAAGCCTTAGCTGTGATGAATAAAAAGATAAATTAACCAAGAACAGCCATAACTGGAACAATAAAATCATAGACAAAACATAGCTGAAATATCATGAAGCAGAATGAAAAAGTAAATAGCATTAAGTATATTATGAGAAAATTTATTAATACCTGTTGATACAGAGGTGCCATACTCTAATCTATGTTGTGGTTTCTGAGTCTGAATTGTGCAACAATGTAGAACATTCCTGGGCTTTATATTATAATAGATACTGTGGTTTGCCAACCATATCCTCCCTTCAAGGCTCATTTCCCCAGCTGTTTGGCTTATCTCCTGGTAACATCTCTCATATGAGTACCTGTCCATTATTGCCTGCAACTGAAGAGTATCAGCTCACCCAGTGTCCTGTTAGCTTCCTCGAAAAAAAACTCACATCTAACATCTTATACTCCATTCAAGTGTGTGAGGTAAAACGACCCTCATCTTCACATGGTACAGCTGTACACGGGAGTGTCACCCCAGATCCCATGGGATTGGCTGATGCGTCTATTGTGACAAGACCAAACCTCAACTTCTTCATTTTCCCATACGTGTTTTCTTTGCTCTCTCATGGTAGTTGTTCTAAGGAGAGTATCCCAATAAATATATGGCATGTGAATTTCTATTTCAGAGTTTGTTTCTCAGAGATCCCATTCTATGATATGTTTCCTAAACAGCCTCAAGAAATTCCATCTGAATGAAGAAAACCAAGCCTATCTCTGACTTTTCATCCAAAAAGAACCAAAAAACTATGTTTTAACACAAATTAGTTGTAAGCCTCAACTAATTATTTTAAGTACTTAAGATATTACTTTCTGACTCATTTCCTCAAAGATTTCACTCTTTTAAAAATGTTTGCTGTTATACTTGAATTTCCCTAATTAAAGTAACCATAAATTCAACTGAAATCAAACAGCTATATTACAAATATTTATTTCATAATACATTTAAGATTCTCAAATAATACAAGAGTTTACAAGTGAAATGGTTATGTTTTACATTAAGTAACTAAGAATGTGTTTGTAAACACATTATCAAACTTTACCTTCTACAAATACGAGACTGTATTATTTTAGAGTATATGTAGAACATTACAACAGCTTTTTGGCTTTTTCTATAAGCCCAAAAGCATAGGGAAACAGGCATAAAGTCAGTTTTTAACACAACAACTTATCAATGGTGAAAACACTTTTAATAGATATATTTTCTTTTTTAAAAAAGATTTACTTATTTATTTGAAAGTCAGAGTTATACAGAGAGAGGAGAGGCAGAGAGAGAGAGAGGTCTTCCATCCAATGGTTCATTCTTCAATTGGCCGATCCAAAGCCAGGAGCAAGGAGCTTCCTCTGGGTCTCCCACGTGGGTGCAGGGGTCCAAGGACTTGGGTCATCTTCTACTGCTATCCCAGGCTATAGCAGAGAGCTGGATTGGAAGTGGAGCAGCTGGGTCTCAAACCGGCAACCATATGGGATGCCGGCGCTTCAGGCCAGGGAATTAACCCACTGCACCACAGCGCCAGCCCATAATAGATGTATTTTCTAATATTGACCCCATTTGTTCAAAAGACAAGAAAATTATATATATATATATATATATATATATATATATATATAATGCATAATGGGCAACATATGAGTTGAAAATGCTAAAAAATCAACCTATGTGAATTAAGGCTCCTGTAAGGTATGATGCAAATATAGGTTGCATACTATGTCAATAAGAATGGTATATATCCTCGGCCCAAATCCAATTCACTTCATGGCTATTAATGCATACTTTGCTAGGAAATGCTATTAGTCTCTTTAGGGATATACTTTCATTAGGAATTCAAGTGTAATATCTGCTTCTATTTAGGTAGGATTTAACTGTAGAGGCCAGGGATAGATCTGTCTCCTTTTCCTTTTTTTGCCCCTGTGGAATGTGATCAAATCTACTGCTGAAGCACTTTTCAATTCAGTCACTGGATTCTTCAGCTCTGAAACTTCTTTCCGGTCCTCCTTTATGATTTCTATCTCATTGCAGACATTACTGTGTTCGAGCATTTCTGCTTGTTTTAATTTCATCGTCTGAGTTTTCTGAAAATTCACTGAGTTTCTTTAACATGTTATTTTTCTTTATCAGAGAGATCCCTATTTCTTTGGGATGAGTTACTGGAAAAACTGCATTCTATGAGTGGTTTCATGTGCCCTTGATTTTTCCAGTTTATTATTGGCTTCAAGAGTGTAGGCACCTTTCCTAAACTTTATAGACTGATTTGATGGAGAAAGACTTTTACCTAAGGTGTTTGTGAGGTTACCAGTTAGGTATGGTGAGGCAGTTATGGCTCCATGGAGGGACTCTGTGCAGCTCCAACAACTGAGACAAACATTGTTGAAGGCTATAGAAGACCTTGGTGGCTAGGGTTTCAGTTATTCACGATGACGGTAAAGGCTGGTGGATTCCTCCTAGGGTATAACATGGTCAAAGAGATCCTTTTTGCCACTAGACAAAGCAGATACGTGTCTTCACAGTAACACTAATCAAAAATCATTTTAGACTGTCCATATGAAAGTAAAAAATATACTTCAGAGAAAACAATATTACAGGAGGGAAATAAAATCATGTCATAAGTATAAATATCTTAATTCATCCAGAGGTCTTAGAAATTTTAGAAAGTTTCTGTTGAAGATTCCAAATACAGATTCTTCAAAGAATTCAGTTTCCAGGTCTCAAGTACTTAACGTATCAGCTAAGAGAGGAACATCTTAAGCCTCAAAACAAGTAGTCAACAATTGTGAAAATGTGTTGAAAGGACCTACAAGCAAGTTTTTAGGGACTCTTTTTGGACATAATATGGACACGTTAGCATAAAAATTGTAATGCATTATAACACATCAAACACATTTTTCATAATTAATGGGCCCTTACAAACTTTGAGGAAAAGAGAAAGAGTGTGTGAGGAAGTTACTGGGACAATATGTTAATAATTAGTGGTCTTAAATAATGGATATGAATCTTTCACATATTCTATTAATTTAATATAGTTCATATAAAAATATACCTGAAAATTAACTACAAGTTCATGATCATCCTACTGTGAGAAGTGCAACTACTACATTAATATGTGTTTTATAATGATAAGTATTTTCATGTCTTACAGATTCTATGTATATTTATGGTTGTGATGGCTTTTAATGTTTATCTTAGCAAGAAATAGTGCCATTTGGTCAAATTCGTTAAAGTTCTGCCCTTTTGATGTGCTCCTGGTAAGACTAAAACAAAACAAAAGAAACAGAAAAGCAAAATGAGGTAGGTTAGAAAAAAAAGAAAGAATAAGTCATTTCTTGTTTCTGTATCTAACTAAGAGAACAGCGTTGTTCAACCCAGATTCTTTGAAAGGTACTAATAAAGGGTGTTGAAGTAATAATACAAAGATTTCACATAAGCCTCATAACCCTCCTTCCCTATTATTAATATTTCATATTGATATTTGACACAATAAAACAAATACTCACAATGTAAGATTATCTCTAAAGATTTTTAGAAAGACAAATACCACACAACCTCCCTTATATGAGGAGGCTAAAATATTAAACTGAAATAAAGAGAATAAAATAGTGTTTCTCAAATCAGGGAAATGTGTAGAGAAACAGAGAGGTGGAGAGAACATTTTTACTGAGTATGAGTATGGGAAGACAGCTAGATGGGTGAATAACTTCTCATGTTCTATATATAACATAGTAGGATAACTATGGTTAACAAAAAGTAATTGACTATTTCAAGAGAAGTAACGTACAGGATTTTGAGTGTTATGAACACAAAGCAATGATAAATGTCTGAGGTGATGGATTTTCAATGACTCTGATCCTTTCATTGTACTATGTATACATGAATTGAGATGTCACAATGAATCTGATAAATATGCAAAATCATTATGCATCAATTAAAAACATTTTAAAAGATATTTTAAATATCTAAACATTTTAAAAAGAATGAATAAAAGGAATATCATGTTCCTAGGTGAAACACAAGACTACCAAGCATAACTTGCAAATAGGTTATTTCCAAATAATTTTGTGAGTAGAGATGTCCATCACTCCACATTGATTGACAAGTTTAAGATGTAGGATAAAGAATTATGGAAGCTAAAGATAGGTGTGGATTTTAGGGCCCAAATCCAACCCCCACAGGGTGAGACATATATCTGCCTTTCATCTCAAGACCAGAAAAATATCCACCCATAGGACAATTCAGAGAATGTATTATGCCCTCGATGGTAGGAGAAATTAGTGGACCACGGTCTGTCTTACAATTGAATTCAAACATGTCTCACTGCTCAGATTAAGGTACAGTGACAGTTTGTGGCATTAGGGGGAATACTCCTACATTCTGGTTTTCAGAGTAAGAATGCCTGAGTGTTTGCTATGGGTATATAATAGGTATATATGGGCATAGATGCAAGAATCAACAGAAGACATGTGGGCCTAACACTGAATAATTAGCAGATCGAAGAGGAGTGCTAAGTGACCAGGCAAAAGGAATTGCATTTGGTGCATCAAGAATGACACATCAGGAATTGGAGGGGGCTGCCCTCAAAACCCACAAGACAACTAGCAATAAATATATATTTAATGCAGATGTGAAATCATCATTTATGTTCGCAAATTAAGAATTTACTCCCTTCCCCTTTACCTTTATCCCATTGTGCTGTTAGATCATTTACCCATTTGCCCTTTGACCATATTCTCTACTCCTGCTAAGTTTTGTCCCATACTGCAAGAAACTCCATTTCCTTTGCCCATTATTACTTAGGACTGATGTGTGTTTATATTCTCAGAATACCTATCTGCAGTAAAAGGAAAAGCATACATAAAGCATATATTGAAGTATCACAGACATGCAATGCACTGTATTGGAGATGTGTCAGCCAACTTATCTCTATCTGTTGTCTAATGTAGAAGACAAAGTTTGTTACACAACAAGCATTGTAGAAGGAGCTGCTGAAGCATTTAGAGAGAAATAGAAAACACTAGTAAAGTAGCTTGAATCTCTGGCTCAGTAACAAAAAAATATTCACTGTTTATCTGGAAGCCAGACTTACTATAATGGTGAATTCTATGTTGTTTTATCTAGGTGTTTTTGAGTGTATATAGTAACATGGCATTGTTAGAAATTGCTTAATGTGCTGTACATTGTGAATTAATACTATAACTAGTACTCCAACAGTATTTTTCACTTTGTGTTGCTATGTGAGGGCAAACTGTTGAAATCTTTACTTAATATATGCTAAACTGATCTTCTGTATATAAAGAGAATTGAAAATGAATCTTGATATGAATGCAAGGGGAGAGGGAGTGGGAAAGGGGAGGGTTGCGGGTGGGAGGGAAGTTATGCGGGGGGAAGCCATTGTAATCTATAAGCTGTATTTTGGAAATTTATATTCTTTAAATAAAAGTGTTAAAAAATGAAAAAAAAAAGAAATTGCTCTAAGTATTGCATTGTATTTGTAAAATTTATAATAGTCTATTTGTATTGATTAATATTTTATCAGTACAAACTTACACTCCCTCATTGAGGTAATTATCTTACATTTTTTTTGCTTGTGCAGCTGGTGCTGGGATTAGATTTATTAATAAATGTGTTCATATCACATATAACTCCATACATATGTAAAATTCTTAATTAAATTTTTAATAAAACATTTTAAAAATAATTTTTTAGAAAAATCATGAATTTATGGTAGCTGAGTAGGAAAATTGCAAATTCACATTCTATTCAGAATTAAGCTCACAAGTTTAAAATTACTTTTCAAAAATATGTAATTGACTTTGTGGAACATTTACTTGGTTTTTATAGTGTCTGTCTAGCTCATACTGCTCCCCATCTCATCCTCAACTACCTCTGTGAACATAGCAGAAATTTACTGATTGCATTCAGTAAAGTAATACATGCATTCCTCCCAGAAAGTAGTCCTCAGTCAAGTGAAGAATTTGAAAACCTGCTGGCCTATCAAAACCCAGAGATTCAAATTTAATTGTATATAATAGGTTCTAAAATCTCCAATGTATCCAAAGTACTGCCAACGTAACTACTGACATGTGTTCTGACATGAGATCATCAGCACTCTCAGAAAACCTGTTGCAGGGCAAGAGAGAAAATTATTGGCTCAGTTTTGTGGGCTGGACTTCATGCTGAATAACACAGAAATCAAGAGAGGAAAAGAAGAGAAGTAAGCATGTGTGCAGTGAGAGGAGCAAGAGGCAGAACTGGTGAGCAGAGCAGAAACATGGAGTTAGAAGAGGACCCCTGGGGGCAGGCTGTGCTCCTATCTTCTTGAGAATCCCTCTACATTTCTTATGTTTCATTTTGTTGGTGATGGTGGTGATGCTGGTTGTGCTGTTATTGGTGGTGTTTGTTTTGCTTTTAAATTTGTTTGGGTCCATACACGCCTAGGAGCTCTGTGGTAAAATTTTCAACTTGAAGTCTCTTGCTTATTACTCTCTAAATGTCAATCATGTTTCCACTGTCATGTGACTCATTAACAAAAGCATTTATTTGATATTTAGAATTTGTTTTAGGGGCTTTAATCGTTTTGCTGCATTACTTACCCTGCAGATATACAAATGCTGAGTGATAAGGATTAAACACTGTACATCGACATTCAAT
The DNA here is from genome assembly GCA_949820135.1 of Sylvilagus floridanus. Taxonomy (NCBI): domain Eukaryota; kingdom Metazoa; phylum Chordata; class Mammalia; order Lagomorpha; family Leporidae; genus Sylvilagus; species Sylvilagus floridanus. The sequence continues at coordinate 93,942,740 of OX463230.1, forward strand.
GGTTTGAACATACCAAGGATTTGTTGACACCCCCCCCCCACCTTTTTCTGTAATTAAACAGGCTACTAAAGCAAAGTTGATCACCTTTGGTAATAAAAAATATGCTATTGTATTTAATGAAGACATGACATAAAAAGAATAACCAATACAGGATCTTACTTAAGGGAAAATATATATTTCCCTTTTCTCAATTCCTAACCAATCATCTGGTTCCCAAATCATCTAATATTGCCCTCTAGAAGGATAAGGTACAACATGGGTCATTAGATTAATACTAACTATTAAAAAGGCGGATTACGTCAATACCCACCTAATATCTCTTCAGCTCTACATCTACTAAAGTGAAAAAGACGCAAATGACTCCTTTCTTCCTGAAAAGAAGAGTCCCTATTCCAATAAAGTTGTAAGCTACTTTGGTAAAACTATGTTTTCCTCTTCAGTCATTAAAACCTCTAGCACAGTCCTTTGTGCAGAATAGATGATTTATTAATAAATCTGCTTAAATGCATAAATTAGGGGCAGTTCAGATTTTATATACTAGTTACTAAAGATAAGAATTAGCACCAAGCCAGCATGAATGAAAGTGATATTGTATTGAAAACTGCAACCTATATAATTTACATCTGTAAGACACTCCCCTCTAGCAATAAATGACTTCTGCACAGATTTCAAGATTGTTATCCCAATGAAAACACATGTGGAAAAACCGAAAGCATTGCTAAATCCCACAAACATCCAGAGACTGATGTTCTAGTACAAGTCTCATTGACATAAACATATGATGACAGGAGACAAAAATGCGTTTTCAATGGTCACATAAACATTTTGGGCTTTTATTAGGGAAAATCATGATTTGCTAATAACTGTTTCACGAATTTCTGGAAATAATTCATTTAAACAGAAAAAAAATCCATTTTGCATTCTCTTGGGAATGTCAAGAATATTCACATAAATAGCAACTCAGTATTTCTTCAAATGCTGCACTTTGGATTTATTAAAATTGTTATATATTATTAAAGGATATTGTAATTTCAAAGTTACTAAAGGCATTTTTTCCAGTGATAGAATAGAAAGCAAAACACTGAATTAGAGTTACAAATCTACACTCACATACATATGGGAATAATATATTTTGTTCCATCAACATGTCTACTTTACATTATTCAGCACAAAGCTTTGTGAAATAAGAATCATGGGAATATAAGAATATAAAGGAAAAAAGGTACAAATAACAGCTTCATAAACTGAGAAATGTACATAAATAAATCATGTATATGTGGGCAGTTTGCTTAGCTGGCAAGAAACAAAATATGGAAAATCTGCTTGTTAAACAATAACTACAGAGTGTGCTTTTATGATGTTTTTCACCACAGTAATTCATATTAGAGATAGAAGCAGTTGCATGTTAAATAAAATCATTGAGCATTGTTCCCATCGCATTGCAAAGAGCTGACTTATGTTGTTTTTAGATGCCTCCCATTAGAAAGTAAATATTCCTTCAATGCAATGCATTCACAAAATTTAATAAAGACGAACTGTAAATAAAGTCACAGGGAGATTTCAGACATTTTTATTAGGAGATTGTTGGAAAGAAAAAGAAAATTAAATACAATAACAGTAAATGTGGTTCTCACATTGAAACCAGGCTCAAATAACTAGGCTACCATAGAAAAATTTCCAATTCTTGCATTATGATGTAAAAACAGATTTTTGTACAGATTTTGTACAACAAAATTCGTAATAACCTTTTATCATTTTTAGAAAACTTTAAATATATAGATAAAAATAGACAATTTTCATAGGTCCTACATGAAGATGAGTATGTTCTGTTCCAAGGGCTTGCATAGAGCGCAAATGTGGTTATAATATAGAACAACCAGACATTAATATTTTTAGGAGTACAAAAAGCATGGAAACAATAAAATGGGCACAATATTACTTGCTTATGCTGAAACACAAATTTCCAAACCAACCTGCATAACTAAAAAAGGGAAAATTAAGTTACAGACTTACAATAACATTTCATGAACTGTAATATATACAACATGTTAGTAAGAATCTCTCTTAACATATAGCTGATAGCTTTATTCTTTAATCCTTGCTAAAATTTCCTTTTATGTCAAACCAAACACTAAAGCATTCTCAAAGGTCTTGAAAGTATGTATTTTGAAACTATTTAACCCACTTGACAGGTGACTCTATGCCAGGAGCAGAGCAATGGCTGATTCTATGACATATGTAAATTGTAGACTTTAAAAAAATTTTTTTCAAAAAATGAATGATTCAAAAGCTTGCCACAAATCTGTCCAATTTTAAGTGTAGGAATCCTTTAAAGACTGCATATAGGGAAAATACATATAACTAGGAATAAAATCTTGTGCTCAAATAACAAAAGATGGTCATGGAAGAACTATGTTAGAAAGCCAAGTTTCTACAAAGCATTTGCCAACAATAGTTTAAATAAAAATATTGCTCCCTTTTTAAGCAAGCTAAAATAAGAAGTGTACACATAATCTTTTGATTGTATTAAAAATGGACTTAGCTGGTTAATAGTGAGCTACACAAAAGAATGACGTTCCAGCATTGCAAGGAAGACCTAGAAAGTACAGAAGCTTAGTGCCAGAGTAGCTATAATGCTGATATTTTCTTAACCAAATAATTAATACCCAATCAGAACTATCTTTAAACGTTTTAAGCTAGTTTTCTTAATGTTTAATATTTTGCTGTTTTATGGTAATAAATAATGTTATGATCATATAATTGTAAGGTGACAGAAAAAAATCATAAAATGTGCAGTGACTCTACTGACTCAAATCAGTCTTTAAAGGTGTAACTCCAGAAATGTAGAAACAAAGAGAAGGTAACTTCAGCGTGTAATAAGCACTGTTGGCAGCTTTACTTCCAGTTATCTGCACAAAAGTGAAAACACATATTGTAACTTTCAAAAAGACAGTGGGAATCACACGTAGCCACCCTTCCCTCTGAGCAGGGTGGGAAGCACAACACATTTTAACTTCATCACTTAGGGCTACATGGTATTGGACTGATACATCGAGGGTTTGCTAGGGTTTGTTTTTCAGCAACATTAACATAATATGACATTAACATATAAAAATAGTTCTGGTGTTTTGATTTACTGAACAGCCACAGTCCATCCTCAGTAGTGCAGGCTGGGCACTATCTAGGGTTCAATATACAAATAAAAGTGGCTGACACAGAGTTCTGATGTCACCAGATGCTTAAGATCTCATTCATTAATACTGTGACTCAGACAAATATTTACATGCCTGCATGCGTTAAACCAGAAAGACGTCTTTCTGACCAACAGGGTGACAAAACATATTTTCTAAAATTTTCATTTTTTTCCTAAATTCTAGTATACTACTGCATACATAATACCTTCCTTGTGTGTTTTATGTTTATATACTGTACATGTGACCAACATTTTGATTAAGAAGCAACATTATTATTTTAAATGCTATATACCACTACCAGTTTGGAATGAAAACAAGTTACATTTATATATTTTGTAGGTTCTTAAGTAAGAAAAAAAAAAAGACCTTCAGTCAAACCTTTTGGCTTATATTCAATGCTTTTTAAAGATACACAAAATGTGATTTCATTGGGTTGTTGTCAACATCCATTTGTTGGTCTTTTGGAAAGTATGTCAAAAAAAGCGTCAGGAGAAAACCCACAGTTAGACAGTTTAAAACTGAATGTAACAGAATATTACTCTTTATTTTTTGAATCCTCTATGCCCCCTACACGTTCATCTCCAAGTGTTCTTGCTGGTTTCTGGAGGACATAATTCTGTATGTCTGGGTGATCACTGCTACGAGAGTCTCTCTGTGCTCAGATACAGAATTTTCAGCAGAGGAAAATGGTTCATTCCATTAAAAAACAAAGCTAGGCCTTGGTCAGACCTGCCTTTAACTCTGTATACAAGTGTCCAGCAGCAAAGTTGCGGTTATTAACTGTAAGAAGTTTGATACTTGTACATTTACAAACATTCCCAGGTCTCTGGTATGAACCACAGGTGAAAATCAATGGAAGAAACTTTTTTTGTAGAATACTTAAATTTGAAAGAACATTGATACACAAAATTGAAAAAGTTCCCTTAAAAGGACTTTATTTTTTTATGAACTTTCCAATGACGAATGTCTGGCTGCAAAGTTCTTCACTATAACAAGGATTTCTTCAACAGGAAAGATTCAGTACATGACAGTAGTTTTCAAATACAGTCTTCCATCTACAAATGGAAAATAAGAAGTTATTAGTAACATAGCATTTGGGGAAAAACGTGGACATAAATGATGTGGCCTGATATAACATTTTTGTTTGTTATTTTATCCTCCTTTGCTTAGGAAGTTAAATTTTTCACATATTGTTGAAAGCTAACTTTATAATCACTTTGACTTTAAATGATAGAATACAGCCTCTCTAGCTCTCATAAATATTTGCCATGTTGATATCAGTTCCCAGAGCACTCAGAATATGAATAAGAACATGTGTGTGTGTTACACTGATATGCAGAGCTAGTTGATTTCTGTTGAATGACAATTATTTCCTCCAAGCTTGCAAAACCAAATTTTCCCAGAATCACTCAGGTGTATCTCCATTATGAAAGACTGTGCTCCCACCTTACTCTTTAGCAGTGTTGTTAAATATACCATGTAATGTAACTGTTGTGCACATTTGTTGCCTTTTACATGAAAGTCACTGAGGTAATTTTATCACTGTAAGTGAACTATAGTCTTTCTCCCCAGAAATGAGATTAATTCAACAATTAAATGTTTAGATGTAAATATATTATTCATCTTTCACCAATGAAGAAGCATAGCTATGTGAAAAAGGAACCAAATATTGGACACACTGAATAAACCATTTTAATGAAATATATATTAAAAGGACAAATCCAAAATTCGAAGGAAAACAAAATTTCTCAAATAAAAAACGTTCTAAACTATACTTTTTGTGGTCTGGCTGGCCTGAAGTTTGGGTATATTTGTATAAAATATGTCTAAATTTCACAATTCAATACCTAGGGCAGAGGGTAGAATAATCAGGAAAGGGAAGGTTTCTAAACTTTGAAAAATTTATATTCTCATATGACTATTTACAAAATTTCTTATTGTTCCAAGATTTATAATATGGGGAAACAGAAATAACCTACAGTAGTTTCAGGAAGTAGAAAATATAGTCTATATATTTACAGGTCTTATCTTCAATATTTTGGTAATTAAGTAATTTTATTTAATTTATTGTAGATATAGTAATAACTGTGGAAATTAAAACCATCAATAGTAAATGATTTTTCACTTCAAAGAAATACTGGTGTTCTCAAACTTTTTTATTCCATATTTTTCTTAGTCTAATTGGAAGGATTGAGAGATTACTTCCAGGATAATATGCATCTCTGTTTTGCTAATCAACATATTTCATACACCTATCACATGTTCAATACACACGTACTCATGTAACATATCATACTGTTAACATTTAAAGCCAGAATTTTGCCTCAACGATGGCAAGAATGTCCATGGGATTAGTCTCAGACTGGTTAATTTCTAACAAATCATGTCAACTATTAATCAGTTGCTTGTCTGAAAGTAACCAAGTATCAATTACTGGAAAGTTTCTAAATGTTTTTTGCTTTCCAGCTCAGCAACTATATGTCAGGACTCTTAATAATTGAACATATAATCAACACAACCCTCCTACCAAACAGAATACACCTGTAGACATAAGATATAATCTAAGATTCACCAATAAAAATATTATTAATGCAACTTAACTATGCTATTGAACAATGATTTAAATGCACATGCAAACAGTTGAATAATGTGCCCAGATAACACAGTCTCAAAATATTTTATATACTTGGCCCTAAACCTCAGTTTGTCACTCTTACTAAATGTTGCTATAGTTTACTAGTAGTCATTGTGATATTAAATAAAGACAGGAATATTCTAAACAGGCATCAATCAAATATCAATTCAGGCAACATAATTTTGATGGAAATTTCTTTATAAGTAAGGATATGACAGTATCACACTGAATACTGTGAAGTAGTTTGTTTTTGCATGGGACCCACTCTGATTAATCTCTTTGCTTAGTTTGATAGCAGCTACTTATAGGACAAAATTTCTTTTCTCATTTACATGATTTAAGAATACTAATATACAATTTTTTGTAGTTCCAGCTTACCAGGAATTTCAAACACCTACTTTGTAAAAAATTTAATCAACTTGATGTTATAAAATTAAATTTAAAACCTTATTTTCGATAAATTTGCCCCTTTAAAGGTAATTTTGATTTTAATAATTTCTACTATTTAGAGCAAAATAAATTTTTCAAAAATCTAATAATACAGAATATAGAAATAACTGAAGAAGTAGAACATTGATACTTTCTATTTTTTTTTTTTTTGTAATTTTCTTAATTTATTTTTAAAGACAGAGAGAGAGAAGGAGAGATCTTCTCTCTGCTGGTTCATTCCCCTGAAGGCTGCCAATGGCCAGCTCAGGGCCAGGCTGAGGCCGGGAACCAGGAGCTTCATTTTTGTCTCCCACGTGGGTGATAGGTGCCCAAACATTTGTCCCATCTTCTGCTCCTTATCCCAGCAGTAGCAGGGAGCTGGATCAGAAGTGGAGCAGTTGGGACACAAACTGGTCATATCAGAATGTTGGTGTTGCAGGGGTGGCTTTACCCACTACACCACCAGCAGCAGCTTTCTAATTCTTAATTCCTTAATTTATTAATCCCTACCCAGCTGCTCTTTCAATTGTCTCATTATTTCTATCATGTATTCAATTATATTGAAAGTATCATACCTATTCCAATTTTTGAAAAATATACAATATTTCCTAGGATAAGACAGAGGAAAGAACACATTCAAATTCCCCATCATTTAAATCCACCAAATGTGTGAAAAAGTAACAATCTGCTCAAAATTAATAGTTCAGTGTTTACTAAGGACCTCTTAATTTTCTTTGCACTGCAGAAAAATAACTAGAAGTACAGAAAGATTTCTCATCTGTAATATCTCCAACATATAAAACAGAATCCAGGAGTAAAAGAGTGAATAAATAAAAATAATCCATTGAATACGACTAATTGATTTAAAAGATCCACATTTACACTACTAGCCTAATTCTTCAATTTGATCCACAAGGTGGTACACTCATTAGTCCTGGCTTCCATGCACAATCTTTTTTTTTTTTTTTTTGACAGGCAGAGTGGACAGTGAGAGAGAGAGAGACAGAGAGAAAGGTCTTCCTTTGCCGTTGGTTCACCCTCCAATGGCCGCCACGGCCGGCACGCTGCAGCCAGTGCACCGCGCTCATCCGATGGCAGGAGCCAGGTGCCAGGTGCTTTTCCTGGTCTCCCATGGGGTGCAGGGCCCAAGCACTTGGGCCATCCTCCACTGCACTCCTGGCCACAGCAGAGAGCTGGCCTGGAAGAGGGGCAACCGGGACAGACTCCGGCACCCCAACCTGGACTAGAACCCGGAGTGCCGGTGCCACAAGGCGGAGGATTAGCCTGTTGAGCCAGGGCGCCAGCCTCCATGCACAATCTTATCTTCTATCACTCTCCTCTTATCAGTGATTCTGGTCCACCTCTCCATCTACAGCATATCAAGCTCTGTACCATGTTGGAATCCCAGGACTACTTTTCCTTCTGGGAGTCTATCAGATAAATACTCTCCCGCTTAGCTTACTCTTCTGCTCAACACTACCTAAATTCTCTAAATGGAGTCCCCTCCCCCTTTTCTCTAAATAGGAGCATAGCAATTGATCACTTTGAAGGTATTCAACGAGATCACAAAAGCAGCAACCCTATCTCCTTTCCTGTTGGTGTTGGAATGAAGATGCATTAGCAGTATACTTGCCTTAAAATATTTAATGTGTGGGCCAGTGCTGTTGCATGGTGGATTAAAGCCCCGGCCTGCAGTGCAGGCATCCCATATGGGTGCCAAATCATGTCCCAGCTGCTCTACTTCCAATCCAGCTCCTTGCTAATGCGCCTGGGAAAGCAGTGCAGGGTGGCTCAAATCCATGGGCCCCTGCACCAATGTGGGGGACCTGGAAGAAGCTCCGAGCTCTTGGCTTCAGACTGGCTCAGCTCTGACCCATTTGCTGCCATTTGAAAACCAAACCAGTGGATGGAAGACTTCTCTCTGTCTCTGTCTCTACCTCTCTCTGACTTTTGCTTTCAAATAAATAAAATAAATCTTATAAAAGTATTTACTGTTACCTCAAATATCATTTTAAAGAAAGAAATTAATGTACCTATATAATAAAAAGAATGAGCATATTTGAAATGTTAAATTCCATCTCAGGATACTAGACAAAAAGGAAATGCAAATAAAACCCATGGTGAGGTTTCATCTCACCCCAATTGGAATGGTTATCATCCAAAAATCAAAATAATAGAAGCTGTCAAGGATCTTGGGGAAAAGGTACCCTAATACACTGTTGGTGGGAATGTAAACTAGTACAACCGTTATGAAAGACATTATGGAGATCCCTCAGAAACCTGAAAATAGATCTACCTTATGACCAAGTCCTTCCATTCCTGGGAATTTATCCAAAGGAAATCAAATTGGCATATGAAAGAGTTATCTATACCACCATGTTTACAGCAGCTCAATTCATAATAGCTAAGCTATGGAATCAACTGCAGATGACCATCAGTTGATAGCTGGATAAAGCAATCCCTTCTTTTGCAACCAATGGATGCAATAGAGCCCATTATGCTTAGTGGAATAAACCAGTCCAAAAAAAGACAAATGTCATATCATTTCGATGATTTGTGGCAACTAATATACAAAGTCCAAAAAAGGTAACGTATATGAGCAAAACTGTCACCTTGAGATTTGATCATCTATAGCCCTTGTCTATACTCCTGAGAAACAGTAGCTTTTCTACTTACTACTTGTTGAATAGTTTAGTGGAGGGTTAAGTTCATGATTACAAAGTAAACTGAAAGTATGTCGCTTTAAAAATTAAAAGTTAAAATAAGAAAGGAAGGAGGAGGGACGGTGGAAGGAAGAGAGGGAGACTAAGGAGGGAAGAATCATTATGTTCTTAAAACTGTACTATGAGGGCCGGCACCATGGCTCATTGGTTAATTCTCTGCCTGCGGTGCCTGCATCCCACATGGGTGCCTGTTCTAGTCCCGGTTTCTTCTCTTCCATTTCAGCTCTCTGCTGTGGCCTTGGAGGGCAGTGGAGGATGGCCCAAGTGCTTGGGCCTCTGCACCTGCATGGGAGCCAGGAGGAAGCACCCAGCACCTGGCTTCAGATTGGAACAGCGCCGGCTGTGGCAGCCATTTAGGGAGTGAACCAACGGAAGGAAGACCTTTTTCTCTGTCTCTCTCACTGTCTATAACTCTACCTGTCAAATTTAAAAAAAAAAAAAAACTGTACTATGAAATACATGAAGTTTATTCCCTTTATATAAATTTCAAAAATTTTAAATAATGTTAAAGTCCATAGGTTATATATAAAGTACATTTATTAAAATTATTTACATTATATATTATATATTATATATAAGCATATGATCCACTATAATTCCATTTTTAAGAAACTTCTCTTAAATTTTGGACTAACTTTTCTAAGAGGACAAATGCATCAAATATTGAGGATATTAACTATGAAATAGTCTATATCTGCTGCAGTTAAGGTCTTCATGATTAAATAACTTCATAATTAAATAATTTCCTAATTAAATAATTATTAGACCTCTTCCTTACAGTCAACCATAGGAAGAAAGACACCAGGTATAGACAAACTGACGGAGTGACAGTTTGCCTTAATTTACACAGCCTTTTAATTTTAATTTTGTCATTTACAGAAATATACGTTTGAATTCTTCCAATTCTGCATGAATAAATTCTCTAATTTTACATTGTTCCAGAGAGTTGGCCTTGCAACTCACAGTAAATAACGTCCTGGGAACATAATTCAGAGACCTAACAATAGGCCCCTGAGTAATGGAGCTGCAGTTCTATCCCAAGCTTCCGATAGCAAAGCATGTAATGAAAGTTAAGTGGCAAGAGTGCTAGATACAGTACATGGGCCCATAACTCAATTGGTACCGTGTTTTTATCCTGTATATTCAAGGTTCCAACATTCTCTCCTTCCCTCAATCTTCAAACAAGGGAAGCCATGAAGCCACAGAGAAGTCTCTTCAAAGACAAGTGGAAGAACAGACATCACTGGACTCCCTGGGGTGTTTCCATAGGACAGGGCCCATTATTCAGAGGTTTTGCTCTTTGCATTCACAAAGTAAAAGGGCTAATTAATGTATTTTGTTTTCAGGGGTTCCCTTGGTATATCACACTTATTCCCAAACTGGATAATTTCACAACTGTCCACCGTTTCTTACATTGCCTTTATTTCTGCATGGGTCAGCCACAGAAAACTGTTTTCTCACTTTGTTCCTAATGGCAAGGCAGGTTAACTAAACAGTGACTCCCTGGTATCACAAGTAGATGACAGCTCTACGTTAAGACTGAGTAAACCGGCAATAAAGCCAATAACAATTATTATTATCAGTACAGCAAATATTTTCCGAGTTCTTATTGTATTCAAGGTATTTTATAGATTTTAAGTCTAAACTTTCCAACAATTCAACAAAAGGTGTATTCTTGGTGCCTTTTACAAATAACGCTATTAAAACTCAAAAAGGTTAAGGACTCTGCGCATTTTCAAAGAGCTAACAAATGGAAGTGCAGTGATTTTGATATTTGTGTGAATACACATTTCATGTCCACATTCTTTTTATCATTCTTCTTCTAATAAACAGCTCCTGCCACTGGAGGAAAAAAGATGCTTGTGACCCACAGAGTTAAAAGATTCCTTCCTGAACACCTCAGTACAATAAGGCTTTCTGCCCTGAAGATCCATCTGCACCTTGCAGTTCTCCCAGGAACAGGAGCTTTTTTGGGGGACAGTAGAGCATCAAGTAAGCCACTTGAAATCAAAACTGGAATCATTGCAGCCTGGTTTCTGAGAAAATACCTTCCTTTGACACAATGATTATTGCTGTTGTCAGGGAGGTTGAAATGACAGGAAGATCATCAAGCTAAACTTTGTGCATGGGAGTACTTAATTAAAAAGTCTTTTCTAATTAAAAGCATTTGGGAGGAGGGGATGAGTAAAACTATTTAAATTACAAATTCCTAATAGTTTTAAAGTTCATTGTGATTTGATGCTTACAGCTGTAATTTGGTGTTAAGACAGTACCTAGATCACTGAATAGTTTATTGCAGGTGCGAATTTGTAAAAGCCGCTTATTTTTATTATGCTTATTTAGAACTACAGATAATGAATTGAAAACTAAGTTTAAATACTTCATAAAATTGATCTCAGACTTTAATATTTAAATTGAAGCCATCAGATCTACTGAGAATGTAGATCTTTTATGTTAATTATTTTCTGTGGCTAAATCAGGAGAAATGAAGACCCAGAAAATTTCAAGGTTGTTTTTCTTTGTGTCCATGTATTAAGTTTAAGGCAGTTAGTGATAATGTCTAACACATATAAACAAATGCAGAATTCAGCTTTTATTCTATATGTAAAGATTACCGAATATCTTAATCATTTGTTTGTAAAGCTAATAAAGTCTGTTTGATATAATCATATAATATATCAAGATTTGATATTATGTGGTAGAAGATGACACATAAAGTGGAGTAACTTAAAATTGCTTAGTTTGGTGTCCCCCAAAATGAAATTCATTTGCTGTGTGAAAATCATATATCTAATTAACAAGGGAGTTTAGTAGTGTTAGAGATAACAAAATGCACACATAGACATATATTTCAGTTTTGAACAGAACTCTCTAGCAAACATCCACAATGATCTCTTTTTGCACGAGGGGCTTGATACATCGTATTTTCTGTTAAGAAATAGCTTTATTAAAGATGGGATATATTTGTTCAAAACTTATATCCAGACAACAGTGATCTAATGAAAGATGTTGCTTTTGCAAAACAGTTGTGCGTGCAGTACCTCACTCCTCCAGAGTGGAGGAAAATATTAACACAGCAGAAGGTAAATATATAAGATCATATATCTAGAAAGTATAATATTTACTTAAAGAATATGAAGTTGATCTAAAATATGGTAGCTGAACCTCTCTCAACATAATGTCTTAATCATGTGAAGTAAAGGAAAGCAAAACAGTGATGAAAACAAATGTTAATGATTCATGTGATATTTGATAAGACAACGAAAGGAAGTCAAAATAAAAGCAAACAAATAGGAACAGATGGGAAGGATCTTTGTCAAGTCATAACCCCTCTTCTAAAACCCCCAGAGGAAGAAGCTAATTAAAGAAAATATTGTTTCTTGCTTTTTTTATAATTTTATATTTGGAAGAAGAACATCCTGCGACTCCTAAAGCAAAGGAGAGACACAAAGTCTACATTGAACATGAGAAATATTTTTGTGAAAGAGTGATGCTCAGTACAGGCCCATTTATAACAGAATACTGAGTGAAGACCATTTTTTCCTCACAAAATGCAGATAACAGTGTAAGTTATTCCAGAATATTGAATACTAATATATTTAAAGTTGTGTTCCATATAGTTACAATGTAAAAACTGGAAAGACTGTACCAGGTTTTGTATTTTTTTTAAGTTCAAAGCTGTAGTGGAGAAGCCTGAAGCCCACTGGTTGAGTGGAAGTGAGAAAGGACCAGACCCCTTGCTCATAAGCACCGCGTGCAGTTCTAGAGAATCAGCATGGATTGTGTAAGAGGCTACAACAATGAAGATTCTCCATCTGTGCAATCCAAGTGTGCTGCTCTGACAGATCTTCAAAAAAGCCCATAAAGATGTATATGATGAAAAAACTGTGCAGAGGTTTCAAATTTTTTTTGCACTAAAATAAACTGCATTTTAATTCCACACCTAACAACATTTGAAGTCCTTTAGTGACAAAATCCTAGGTAATGGATTAATTCATAGACCACTTATGGCCTTGCTCATTCAAAATCAGTAGATAATATAATTTATTTTTATAAGCCTAGCAAGAAGTAAAGTTCTCAATTGTGGCTAAAAATGACAAAAATTATAACCAACAATTGTTTTTCTGTAACAAAGGCTAGTTTAAGCCATACTTTGAGAACAGAAGATCATCTAAAGCTATAACACATAGGTTGATAAGGGAACTAACTTTTCAGACAAAAAAGTGAAACTGAAACTCTGTCATTCTATAAAAAAGGAACTTTGGCCCAGGTAAGCATAAGTTATAAACAAACATGGGAACTTTGCCAAATGGACAATCTGAAACAGGTGGAACCAGGTTTTGGGAATCGTGGAGCTGGATAGGCTCCTCGCTGGCAAGGTGATCAGATCACAACAAGCTTTTAAAAACTGTTTCTAATTATTTCCATTTTTCATGTGAAAAGCAGGGGAGGAGGAAGAGAAAGAGAGGAGAGGAGAGGAGAGAGGAGGGGAGTGGAGGGAAGGGAGGGAAGGTGAGGGGAGGGGAGGGGAGGAGAGGAGAGGGGAGGAGAGGGGAGGGGAGCGGAGGAGAGGAGAGAGGAAAAGAAAGTGCTGTTTCACTCCCCAAATGCCCCCAATAGCCAGGAGTAGGCCAGGCCAGGCCAAGCCAAGCTGAAGCCAGGATCCTGGAACTCCATCTGGATCTTGTCCCATGTGGCTGGCAGGTATCCAAGTACTTCGTCACCTGATGCCTCCTCGAATGCACACAGGCAGGAAGTTGGATAGGAAGCAGAGTAGCTGGGACTCAAAATGGGCGTGCCAATGCGGAATGCAGACATCTCAAGCAGTGACCCAACTAGGGGACAAATGCCCACCCATCGCATTCCTTCTACATGGGATAGTAAACAGCTTAGCAATGAAGCTGAACTGAAGAATGTGAAGAGAAGGCATTTGAAGATTTCCAGATGGCTATGGTCATTCTTAGCCAAATTGGAGATATTTAGTCAAATCCAGCCCTAGGCAAAATACTTTTCCTAAATGATTAGATCAGTTGCAGTACTTCAATTCTTCCTGGAAGTGGCACCCTTGTTGTCAGTATCTAATAAAGATGCCATTTTCCTGAATTTTAGGGTCAACTATGTTGATGTTCTCTGTGGGCAAGAAGGACTTTGCTTCGGAAAGGACAATGATTATGCCATACAAGGTGTCAGAGATGCTTTGTTTGTTACTCAAGAGAATTCCCTTACTGGGGTGGAAATTTCCACCTTGTGGTTCTATGAATTTTTTACCTGCTAAATCCTGAATGGTCTTAAAACCACATCACCACAAGTACACCAGAGAAAAACTGAGAAAAATAATCACAATTATCCACTACCCACTGTCTGCCCATGCATTTCATAAAATGTTTTAGTAATGCATGATTGCCCTATAATCATGGAAATAAGGTTTGGATCCTTATACTGTGTTGCTAGATTCCAACTGCTGTCATAAGATCCAAACTATTATCTCCCCCAGGTGTCTTCACTACACTGACAAGTACCATGTTTCACTATTCTGGAAAAATCATTTAAAGTCTGGCTACTATCTCCTTATGAGCAGATATGACTGTGTATTTCCAATGCCTCAAACAGTATCTAATACCTAGAAAGTGCTCATACAATTAGGGAAAGATATATGTTATGACTCCATAGGTTATACTCTAAAAGAACACAACTTCACTTGGTGACTATAAGGGATGAAAATATATGACATAGCTTAATCATTTTATTTATGAACTGGACTATATTCTTCAAAATATCAATTTTATAAGTCATTTTAAAATAGTATGAAAATGCTCAAGATTAAAGAGACTAAGTAGAAATGACAACTAAATAAAACTCATGATTCTAACTTGAGTTCACTAATGAAGGGAAACAAATGCTAAAAAGGATATTATAGGGTCAAATGACAAAATGGGAATTGGAATGTCAAATCAGATCAAAGCACTATGTCAATGAAACATTCACTGAACTAGTAAATATATTGTGTATACATTTGAGTACATTTTATTGCTAGCAAATATACCCTGAAATAAGTATTGGTCACTATTACAGGTAAAGCGTCACCAAGCATGTATATCAGTTTCAAATTGTTCAGAAAATATTAGAGAAAATTATAAAGTGAAAGAGAATAAATATTAATATGTAATGGATGTGGATGGTTTTTATACTGTTATTGGACTCCTCCGTAAGTTTGAATAGTTTTAAATACACATTTTAAAATATAAAATAGCTTTTTTCAATGAAAGAAAATTCAATGTATATGCAATATCAACTATGAATAAGTAGTTGAATACTTATACTGTTCAATATTCACATTTTTCACAATATTCACTAGTTTTACTGGCTAGATGGATATTATCTACATGATAAATATGTTCTCTGAGGAGCCTTATTCAATATTGGAGAATAAATAAATGGTGAGTGATTTTAATAGAGTTCTCCAGAAAAACAAGCTTCAGATTCATGAAGCTTACTGGACTGAGGGTACAGACACAGCAGTATTCTGGTCTATTGATCCACCATGTTTTAATGGTAAATTTACAATTGTAAAGTTTATGAAGTCGGCTAAACTGTATTGCCATTTACTTAGGACTGCATACACAAATGTGCATTTGTTGGTATAAGGAAATTACTGCCCTGTTTAACTGTGTTTAAAGCAAACATTAGGTTGTCTTTTAAAAGTTTATCATAACAAAAACAAAAAGCAGAGCACAGCCTCTTTAAATTTTGTTATGTTTCTATAAATAAGGAAAAAATTATATCACTGGTAGGATTGCTTTGGTAAAGTATTTTTGTGTGAGTGATCTAATTAAGCACTCATTAGTAAGAAGCAAGAAGCCATCAGAGTAGTTAATGTACCAGCAAGTGAGAATTGGGTACTTTGCACTTAGGCTACCTTGTCCTGATTGGAAGGTGAGACCTCCCAAATTGAGCAAAGTGAAATACAATGAAATCTCTCATTACTTTATCCATTCCCCTATTCCCTTCTGGAAAAAAGACTAAGAAATAGAGATGGAAGGAAATAATTGTTTAAGGTATATATGAACTTGAATGATGAAGGAACAAAATTATCTATTCTGTATACTTAGAGCATAGATGAAAAATGTGTTTTTAAATGAAATAAGATGCTGCAGAGAAATGGTACAAGAATCTTTAAATCAAATCTTTGTATCTGTTCGGCACTACAAGAAATAGGCAAAATCCTGTGAGTAAATTTGAGTTTTCAAAATAAATACGTTATTTCTAGGAGAAAAACAAACAGAAGTGACAATTAGAAGGGCAGTTCTTGTCACAGCCTAGTTATTTTCTCTTAAGTTTGGAGGAAAAAAGTCATCATCTTCCTTTTAAAAGTGTAGCATTTTCTACTT
The DNA here is from genome assembly GCA_949820135.1 of Sylvilagus floridanus. Lineage (NCBI taxonomy): Eukaryota > Metazoa > Chordata > Mammalia > Lagomorpha > Leporidae > Sylvilagus > Sylvilagus floridanus. The sequence continues at coordinate 93,959,109 of OX463230.1, forward strand.
CTATTTTCTATAGCATGACTGATTCAGTAATTCTATGCAGGTTATATTTGTACAAGGGGTAATTGTAAGTGAAAAAGTTTCTAAATCTGTAGAGCTTTATTTAACATATTTATACAATGCTGAACTGAAATGCTGGTCTAGTGCTGAACATGACAAATGATAAGCAGACTTCAATGAAAGCACTCTCCAATTTTTTCAGTCTAAGACTTTTTAACCAAAAAAGTGATACTTTCATGGGAAATATCTTTTTGTTATATCTTATCTAATGGAATCACCAAATGTGGTTTGGGTAGTTTGAGAATGATAGTGTGACAAGGACTATCAAAACAGGTGGCTCTTTCTGTATTCAAACTTAAAATAGCACATAAAGGATTGGTTCAGAGATGTGCAAGGTTATATTGAAGAGACAGACTAGAAGACAGCCAGGAGAGCATGTTGACAGATTATATTGTTTGTCCTGAAATAATCTAGTGAGAGTAAAATTAACAGACAAGTTTCATTCATTCAACCAGGAATGAGTCTTCCACAGAAGGCTGGCATCTATAACTGGTCATAAAATATATGAACTGTAATACTCTTTATTTTGATTCCACTCTTTCCAAGTCCTTGACAATTTGATTTTCTGCATAGCCTCTGATAGACATCTTCTAAGATGGACAGCAATGCCTCCTGCCTCCTGTATTCATATCCTTAAGTGATTCCTTCTCCTTAAGTATGGGCTTTACCTGATGTCTTGCTTCTAACAAAGAGGACGTGGCAAGGTGATAGAGTATCTTTTACAAGACTAAGTCCTAAAAAGACTGTAGTTTTATGTTGCTGGCATACAGTCTCTTCCTGGATCTTTTTACCTATTCAATCTGCTGAAGCAAGCTGCCATGCAGTGAGCTCCCCTGTGGAGACTACCATGTGGAAAGGGACCAATGACAACCTCCAGTTAATAGCCGAAAGGAAATGAAGCTCTTAGCGCAATCTCTTTGAAGCTGTGCAGTCTGCCAACAGCCACACTAGTGAGTGTGAAAGTGAACCTGCCTCACCAGAGTCTAGAAATGACTGCAGCTTCTCACAATATATTATCTAGCCTAAGGGAACATCCAAAGTGGAGAGTCTAGCTAGGTTATTCCCAGAATCCTCATATGCAGAAACTGTAAGGTAACAAATAATGTTCTAAGCCATGAAGTTTTGATATAATTTGTTGTGCTGCTAATAGCCCTCCCTATATAAGAAAGAAGTGTCAGTCAATGTCACAAGTAAGTGATTCAGCACTTCTGAGTTATAGTGTGTGGGTAAACCTCAGTTTGCCTTTTTCTGAAGTACAGAGAAATTGATAATCCAGCTCCAAGTCAAGTAAACATACCAAGAAGCCTGCTTGTTCTTAACAGAAATATAACAAAGCCAACATGCAGGTTTCCAAGAACATTTCTTGTCTTATCATGCAAAAAAGAAAACTAGAAAACCAAAGTGCCCTCTGATTTGTTATTATTGGGTAACTTATTCACAATCACAATATACTGATTTTTATACTTAAATGTTATCTCTCTCTCTCTCTCTCACACACACACACTTATTACTAAGTTGATATAATTTTACTTACTACCCCAGAGTGCTTTGATGCTTTTCCTTAAAAATTGATATCATCTCATTATATGTGGTAGCTTTCTCAAAAACTTATCAATAGTCAAATGTCAGATTCAATTTATCCAACAATTATATTGATTAAATCAGATGATCTAAGGCACTATGACAGAAGGGACCATCATAGACAGTGGGGTAACTGTCCACTGTTAAGTCTAGTGCTATTTAATGAACCATCAAAAAAGGAAAATATACTTTAGACCCGTCCCTTAAAACCATGTAAGAGACACTAGATAGAACAAGAAACAAGGCACTCTGTTTAGTATCCCTCTGAACTTTGGATTTAACGGTGGCCATTGGCTGAGATCAACTTTAGTTCAATTTGGTATCTGGCAATTTTAAAAACTGTTGTTTACCATACTGAATGTTTTCTAAGGAAACAAACTTAATCCTTTGGAAATTAATCATGACAATATCAACAAACTGGCCACAAGGAATAACAAATATGAGACACTAAATGCTTTCTAAAATGGAAAGCAATGAAAAAAGGATAAAATATGCTATCACAAAAATATGCAATGCTAATAGATAATTTTGCATTTTACAAATTGTTTTTATCTTTAGAAACAAAGAATTTCAGGAAACATCTGAGCACTTCCACTTAGAATTTACATACGTTCCAGTTTATTCTCAGCATACATTAAGTTCCATGCGATAGCCACAAAATTTTACTACAATTTCAAAAAATAAAAACAAAAATTCTACAACTAAATAGTAAAGTATATTATAATAAATGTGTATACACCTATAAAGGAGATAAATGCTGATAAATGTGCATTTCATGCCCATTGTGAAATTCTGCTCTGGGTCATGGTAACATAGACCACTATTTCCATTAAAATTAATCCCTTGTGGTTGTGGTTACTGTCAGTATTGCCTTATTTTCCCATCACTAGCAATTGTGACATGAATAAAATTACTGCACTATGTAGATCATTAAATCCTGAATTAAGGTTCAATTTCGAGAAACCTTATGAATTTAAGGAACTCAACTAGGTTTATGTCAAAATCATTTTAAAATACCATCTTTATTTTCTATCTAAAGGCACTCTGTACTACTTTTTTAGGGCTAACTCACAGTTGCACTTGGACAATACCAAATTATTCAAACAAAGATGCCTATTTCTTTCATAAAATCCCTGGTTCTCTACCTCCATTTCAACTGGAAAGGCTTCAGAACCATTTCTTCTTAGGAAAATGTATTTGCATAGTTAAAAGGATATTAGCTTGGAAGTCTTGCCTATTTCACTATCTTGTCTGTTTTCCCGATCTAGTCTCACCAATTTTCCAATTTGCCTATCATCCTGTCATGTCTTTCATTGCCTAAATATACTTACTTGCATGAAGAGTTTCCAACTTTATCAGATATCTTTAACAAGTCTGCTTTTTGACTAGTTGCGGGCTCAAATGCAATTCTCTAAATATTGCAGCCCTAAACAGACACTTGAAAGTCTATTACAAAATGCACTATGTGTTGAGAAATCAAGATCCTCTGAACATTTAAACTTCAGAAGAAGATTGGTATTTTTTGTAGAATATACACTTTGTTGTGATAGTTCTTTATTTATTTGTCTAAAGAATAAGTGTAATTGTTTTTTACTTTCTCTTCATTAAAATAAGAATGCATTATTCTGTTCAAATGATTTCAAAGAAAACCTATGCATTACAGGGAAAAGCTTACAATGAGAGTAAATTGCTGTTGTTTTTTGTTTATGACTCCATTCAATGTAGTTTGATTACTTGAAAGGATTGGTATCCAACATATTGCCATATGAAACAATATCATGAAAAATACATGTCTCTTAATGCAACAGTCAAATTGACACTTTGTCATAGGTAAAATCTACAGAATCAACAAAGATGCAAAACACATAAATCAAAATATATAATCTAACATACCAATATGTATTTTTATCATTCTCTATTCTAATTTCATGTACATAATCTAACACAGTAAATATTTTGGTCCTAGTTTTATTACCCTCAGTTTCATAAACAAAATTCTATGCTGAATAATCTATTCCTTCTATTGCCATGAAAAAAGCCACATTATGTTTTTCAAGTTTTAAAAAATTAGATTATTCATTACATATACAGGTAGTGAAATATGTTACAACATGCATTGACTCATAGCTGTTTGAACATTCTTGTGTTCTCAATGTTTCATTTGTAGTTCTTATTATAATCTATTATTTGGGGAATGGATGGTAAGAGGTGAGAAACCATTTGACTCTTGCCTTCTCACAATGCTGACAATATCAAGATTATGCAAATATATTAGGTATTTTCAACAGAAGGGATATTTTACAAATTCAATGGTATCCAAACTGTGCCTCGTCAGGACCTCACATTTTAAGTCCTGTTCCATATCCACACAGGTGCTTATTGTACACTCTAAGTTACCCATTGTCTCAAGCCCAATACCAGCAAGCCAAATTTATCAACATGTATTTAAGCCTGGATCTCTTTCTCAGATTATTAATTTCAGATTTCCAACCATTGTATTCCTTTTCTAAATCCTACAACTTTATTTACTCTTTGTATTTCAAATGTACCTTCCCACTCCATTGCTTGTGTGACATCAAAACTCAGATCCATAGTACCTCATTTCTGAATTAATGACATTCTTAATTTATTTTAGTTTTACTCTTTATGAATATTACTTATGTATGTTTATTTTATGTAGAATATAGTATATTGATTTCAGATTTAAAAAAACAGGAGTCCAAGTTTTTAATAGATATTAAAATATCTATTCTGGTCAATATCATATTCAGAAGCAACCATAATATTTATTTCTCATCTTTTTTGCAAAAGTTATTTAAGTTATGTTAATAACTAATTTTTCAGAAGATCTGTATTTCCATATCATGACTTATCTTGACCAATCATCCAATCAGGATGAATTGCTTTGTGCTCTGGGTCCATGTTTACTTTATTAAAGGAGAATGATAGATGTTTAACTAAAAAATTCGAAGGCTGGCATTGTGGCATAGCTGGTTCATCCCCCACCTGTATTGCCTGCATCCTATATTGGTGATGGTTTGATTCCCCCCTGGCTTCACAACTTCTTATCCAGCTCACTGTAATGTGCCTGAGAAAGCAGAGGAAAATGGCACGAGTGCTTGGGCCCCTGCACCCGTGCAGGAGACCTGGCTTCTGGCATCAGTCTGGCCAGCTGTAGCCATTGCAGTTGCAGCCATGTGGGAGAGAAACAGCAGATGGAAGAGCTCTCTCTCTCTCTCTCTCTCTCTCTCTCTCTCTCTCTCTCTTTCCTCTCTCTTTCTCTGCAACTCTGCTTTCCAAATAAAATAAATAAATCTTTAAAGAAAAAGAAAGAAAAAATTCCCAAATTTCTAAATTTTAAATTATATCTATTAAACTAATTTTGAAATGCATGATCCCAGGAGTTAGCAAATGAGTTATGATACCCAAAAAGCTAAGTTATACTAAAAATAATCTCAAAAGTATGATTACCTAATATATATAATCATATTTAACTTCTTTAAAGTTTTCTGTTCATATAACAAAATCTAATGTACAAGGATTTCATACTTATATGTAAATCAAACTTGACTTGCAGTTTTCACCATTCCTGAGCCATGTATTGACATTCAGATGTGTATCAACAATAATTAACTCAATATGAATGGTTACTTGATATCTGAGGAAATTGACAAGAGTATGCAATGAGAAAGGATACTTTCTTCAACAAACAGAATTTGGAAAACTAAATTTCACATGTAGAAGAATGAAATTGGTCTGTAATCTCACATAATATAAAAAATAAACTAAAAGTAGATTAAATACTTAAACAGAAGGCTCAAAATTATAAAAACTATCAGAAAAAGGGGGACAACTATATAATATTTGTCTGGGCAATGATTTTCTTCTATTTGACCCCAAAAGCTTTGACAATATAAACATCAGTAGACAAATAAGATTCTATAAAAGCCCTCTGATTAGCAAAGGAAGTAATTAAAAATGTGCAAAACAGCCTTCAAACTGGAAAAAAAATAAAAACATTTGGAAGCCCTACATTTGCTAAGCCCTACATCCAAAATTAAGGAATTCAAACAATTCTGTAATAAGGAAACAACAAACAAAAATCCAATTACAAATTACGCAAGGGACATAAACAGGCATTTTTATTTTGAAAGAAGACATACAGGGGCAGGCACTGTGGTGTAGTGGGTAAAGCTGCTGCCTGCAATGATGGCATCCGACATGGGCACCGATTCGAGACCCAGCTACTCCACTTCCTATCCAGCTCTCTGCTATGGCCTGGGAAAGCAGTAGAAGATGGCTGAAGTTCTTGGGCCCCTGAACCCACACGGGAAGATCCAGAAAACACTCATGGCTCCTGACTTCAGCCAGCACAGCTCTGGCCATTGCTGCCAATTTGGGAGTGAACCAGTGGATGGAAGACAACTCTCTCTCTCTCTCTTTCTCTCTCTCTCTCTCTCTCTCTCTCTGTATAACTCTGACTTTCAAATAAATAAGTATATCTTAAAAAACAAAAGACATACAAAATGTTTAATATAAGAAAACATGCTCAACACTGAAAATCATTAGGGAATTACAAATTAAAAGCATAATGTGAAAGCAATAGAAGATGGTCCCAGTCTTTGGGCCCCTGCATCCATGTGGGAGACCTGGATGAAGCTCCTGGCTCCTAGGTTTAGCCTGGCCCAGCCCCGGACAATGTGGTTATCTGGGGAGTGAACTAGCGGATTTAATATCTCTTTTGCTCTCTCCCTCTCTCTTAACTCTGCCTTTCAAATAAATAAAATAAATACTTTATAAAATAAAAAAATAAAATCTGGATTTTTTTAAATTAAAAAAATAAAGCTAAAGAAGTGAGTGTTTTGAAGCACAGTAGTTAAACCACTTCTGGACCTGAATCTTATATTGTAGAGTGTCAGAGTTTGAGTCTAGCCTCTCCTACTCATCTGGTTCCTGATATTGCATATCCTGGGAGCCAGCAGTTGAAGGCTCAAGTACTTGGGTCCCTGTTATCCAGGGAGGAGACTAGAATGGGGTTCCAGACTCCCAGCTTCTACCTGAACTAGCAGATATGTCTGCGCATGCTCCCTTGTTCTCTCTCTCTCTCTCTCTCTCTTTCTCTTCCCTTCTCCCTCCCTCTCTTTCATTTCAAATAAATGAAAATGAATAAATAACAAAAATTTTACCCATAATTATATCTAAAAATGTGTAATTCTTAGTTCCTTTACAAAAACAAACATAGTTATAATGAGTTTGTGGGTCCACCAGGGCAACAGCTGGAAATTAGTATCACTTTCTATGTATAGAAAAAGAATGTGGGGGGCAGTGCTGTGACATAGCAGGTTAAGCCTTGGCCTGCGGCACCAGCATCTCATATGGGTGGCACCTCATGTTCCAGAGGTTCCTCTTGTGATCCAGCTCCTTGATGATGGCCTGGGAAAGCAGCAGAGGATGGCCTGATTGCTTGGGCCCCTGTGCCCACGTGGGAGACCCAGAAGAAGCTCCTGGCTCTTAGTTTAGAATAGGCCCAGCTCCAAGAGTTTTGGCCATTTGTGGAGTAATCAGCGGATGGAAGATCTCTCTCTCTCTCTCTGTCTCTCCCTCTCTCTGTAACTCTGCTTCTCCAATAAATAAATAAATATTAAAAAAAAAAGAAAAAAAGAATGTGAATTCCATTCGTGTTGTCCTGTGTTTACTCTTTTCTCCTGTGAAAGCTCCCTCCATTTATAGTCTTTTAACTAAGAATAAGGCCTACACTGTGTGATTACATGCAACTCCTCTAATGGAGAGATTTATTAAAACCAGTCAAAAGATTATAACTTAGAATAAGACAGATCTTAAACTAAATTATCCAGTATAAGCCATTAGGAAAATAAAATGAGCTATTGAAATTATTAATAAAAATAAATATAATTTTATCTTAGAAATAAAATATTTAGTTCTTAGTTCTATTAAGATGACTTCATAAATAAATGTAAAATCATAGTAAAAAAAATCAAAGTTAAACACTGCACACCTGAATATATATAAGAACAATTTATGGTCTAAAGTCTCCCCATCCAGCACTCTTTCTCCCAGGGAGAAAATAAATAAAGAATGAGAGTCAGACCCAATAATTTGTAGCCATCATTCATCGTTTTATAGGTGTAATTAGTAAGCTTAAGTAGAACTAAGTTTGGAGATTTACTATCTCTGGAGTGTGATTATATATGAATTAGAAGGGCCTGAAGTTACTCCACACTATATAAAAATACCAATCATATTAGCAGAAATTTGCCAAAATATTATTTAAAAATTAGGAAGCTCTAGCACTTCCTTCTTAAATTTGAGTAAAAAATTAGTTTATCTTTAATTTGAAGAGATAAATAATTGTACATAATATGTAGCTACAAATCAATCTCTTCATACTATATTGTTTAAATTGACATAAATATTGAAATTCACACCCTGTCATGAACTTTTAAGTGCTCTGGAAAATCTGGTAAGTATAATTTTCCATTGCCAAGTTAAATCATGTCTAGAAGAAAAGGTAGGAGCCACATACTGGGAATTTTTTATTTTTAAATGCAACATAGGTGAAGTAGGATTCTCACATTGGATATTCAAGTGCCTGCATATGTTTCTGACTCTAGGTTCCTGCTAATGTGCACCATGGAGGTAGGAGGTGTTGGCTCAAGTAATTGTGTCCTTGCCACCCAGGTGGGAGACCTGCACTGAGTCCTTGCCACCAGGCATTTGATCAATGAACCAGCCAGTGGGTAGTATCTCTTACCTACCTATCTATGTCCGTCTCTCAGTTTCTCCAAAGAGAAGCAATAAAGCCCTAAGATATGTTTACTTTTTACCAAAAAATGAATAATATTGAAAGGACTATTACATGAAATTTGTCCATAATTGTAAAGATAGCAAACTGTATTCAATACTTAGTCTCTACCAGTTAGCCTTCTAAGTTCTTTTCATAAAAGTCACAGAATCCTCCTCATAACTATATGAGGTGGATATTATTATCATTTTTGATTATTACAGATTAAGAATGTAATGCATCAGAGTTTTATTTACATCTCATTGTTGTGCAGAAAATAAACAGCAGCATGAGAATTTGAGCCCAGAAATTCTGGATTCAGAATCCATATATATATAAACGAATACATGGACCACGGACATAATATGTATGTGTATGTGTGTATATCTACCTTCATAGAAAAAAGTAGGTACCTTTGCTATTCTGACATGATAAAAGTGTCAGTAATAAAATATGTCTTAGCAGTTAAAGTGAATAACAAAAGTCATAACATTAATGAATGATGGTATTAGCACCAGAACATCACCTTCAGTCCAATGCTGCTCTCTTATCACTAATTAACATTAATGTAAATTTGAATCCTTTTGAAATCCATTATTTAAATAAGTTATCAATATTAATGCTAAAGAAAATCTATATTGACATTATTTTGTAAATGATTTATTATTTATGTCTATAAACTGGTGGATTTATTTTTCATTTTATTAAACATTGCTTTATTTTAGGAAAAACTTCAGGAGAAAATGCAAATTGAGAGTGGGTGTAGGGCCTGGAAATAACCCTTGCCTAATGAAAATGCCTTTGTACTAGTGATGAATTCTACAGGAAACCTAAAGTCAATTTAATTGATTTTATCACATTACAAAACTTTACATGAAGACTATATATTTGCATTTTGAATCTTAATCCATATAAATTTATGCCACCCTCATTATCTGCTAACATTTAGCCACTTACAGCCACTTCATAAATTATCATGAGATGACAAGATTGCCATCAGGTAACAAGCAAAGCTTATGGAAACAAAGGAACACAGAGGTCTGGAGGTCAGTTTGGGTTCAGGTAATTAAGTCTGTGACTCAGTTTCCTCAAATATGAAATGGGTTTGTTTAATAAAATAGGGTAAAAAAAAAAGCTGTGCAAACTCTAAATTGCTTTCGAAATATTAATTGATGTCCTTCTCCGTAATTTCCTATGTCAAAATAATGGATCCCACAGCAAATAAGCAATTTCCCTTCACCTCTGTCTTTTTAGCTTCCAGGCTGTCTTTCATACACCTTGGATATATATCGTTTGGCACTCAATGAGATCTTGGTTTTCGACCTCTCTAAGGCACATCTCTTGGTTTTCACTATGATCTTAGTTTGGGAGAAGAGAAACCCTTAACTGCAATTTTCAGTATATAGATTTAGAATGAATTTGGAACCATATAGCTTCTCCCAGAAAACACTGTTAGTCAATCTAGCAGTTGTCAGTAATAACAAATGGATTTTTATAGAACAATTTCTTTGAACCAGCTAAAATATTTTCAACCAGAAAACATTTCTCAAACAATTAAGCATTTGGATTTTTCACATCCTTATCTTCAGGTTGCCACATATTTAAAGCCACAAACAGGTTTTGGAAAATCTTATGTTAAAAACTAAATAGCTATATTCAATTACGAAATGCTTTGCCATCTTTGAGAAAGAGAAATTGAACTTTATCTTTTTAAGCGTCGTTGTTGTTAAAATGATACTGAATGCTAAATAATGTGTTTGTTTTTCAGCTGTTAAGTCTAAAGAGATTTTTTGAACACTTCAATTATAAAAACATTTAAAACATACAAACTTGTGCAATTTTTATTTTAATGAAGATGAGAAGTTCATTAAAGAAGATAAATATTTCATTAGATCTTAAATAAAACAAAAGAGATTTTTTGGCTTCTCTCAGCACAAAATTCCTTTGAAAGATTAATTAATACATGCAAATTATGCAAATTAGACCCATGCAAATATTTTATGAAGACAATTAAGGGAACCATTAATTACTGCTTTTTTTGCTTCAGTGAGATTCATTCATTTAATTTTAATTTCACTTTTAACTGTTTTGATGTATAATCTTGCAGCTAAGAACTTTATCTTTCCTGGCGGGTCACTTAAACTTATAAATTTCATCAAGTGAGCACAGAGAAATCTGTAAAGATATTCTCAAGACTATGTTTAGTATCAAGAGAAATTTTTGACACAATGTACTCCCAGAAACAGGGAAACTGGAAGGGAATGTGAGCTCATTCTTGGACAAGGTTCAACTGCTGGAAAAGCAATTAATTTGCTTTGGCTGTGCTAATATAGGGGAATTAGAAAGTGTGACACAAGACAAATAGAAATAATTAGTTCTCCAAAATGATGTTCTCATTAATATGGTTCGAACAGTAGAAATAAAAAAACATTATTGTGGCATGTCTGCATTCTGTCCCTAACCACAGGAGGTGGAAAATAATGCACCATAAGCATTTTTATATTTATAGTCTAAATGGTGTTTTATTTTTCCTAAACAATTTGTATCAAAGGGTGTTACATGCCTTGACTGTCTTAACAAATACAGACTATCAAAATTAATGACATACTTTCCATAACCATGTGTTTGTGTACCACCTTTTATCTTGCTCACCCAAATCCTGTATTTTAATGAACAGGCATAAAGATGAAATGGGAGTCACTTTCTTTCATTTAAATATTTTCTGATCATTCTTAAAACTACTGAAGTTAATACTTCACAGTAATTTTTAAAATTTTATTTATGCTTCATCTTAAAGAAATCATTCTGTTAACTTAAAAAGTTCTTTCACATGGTCCTGCTACTTTTGCTGTCAAAGAAAATACACAAGAAAGAGAAGCAGCAGACTTTGTGAATATCAACCACTCAAGTTAGTTCTAATCTATATTATTAAATGGCAACCTTTTTCAGCTTTGGTAGACACTATACATATTTTCAACCATTATGATCTTCAATGAGCAAGTTAATTGAATATACTGCTCATTAATTTTCTCCCTTGATAATAAAGGTAAAAACCTCAAAGCAAAAAGCAATTCTTTAAATCTGAAGATAATATTATACTGTATAAAGAATAAAGCATTATGTATTGAATATAATGAAAAAAACAACTTTCTAAATTATCTGGTATACTTGATAATAAAAGTATCGCTGATAAAAGTACATATAAAATTAAAATAACAGAGTTTTATTCTGCCACCCATTCTCTGACACTTCCCTTAGTTCTACAGCCAATCACTGAAACTGTAACACCATGAGAAAACGTCATTGGAAAAACATCATCAATGATATGGCTGAGATTTTTTTTCACATCGTTTAAAAGTAGGTCTTGAAGTTAAATTTCCTTTGTTACAAAGGTAAAGTTATTTCATGAACCACTTTATAAATTATCCAAATTTCTTTTATATTTTTTCACTGTTTACACAGATGTATATTAAACCTTCCAAATAAGAATCAGTGAATCTAAATGATACACTCTGTTTAGTCAGTCATCCATGTCACTAATTATGACATTACGTCAAAATGTATGTAGAATCGATCTGTAGGGTGCCCTGCTAATAACTTTCCTAATTTCCATTGATCACTATTCTTTGATTATAGGTCTTCAGACAGTAGTCAAGCCAAACCACAAACATGTTCACAACCAAGTAAATTTAATTCAAATTACTTTGTGCTAAATTTTTACTGTATTTTCTATTAATAATGTTCTGTTTCAATACTTAATAACAATTTACTTGCACAATGTATATTTCCTTCCTAAAATTCCATTACCACTCATTATTCTGATACACCCAGATAAAAGTAAATTCTATATCCGTTACACTCGAGCTTAGCCCAAAGGCCAAGAAGTGATTCTATACCCCTTAAACATTCATAAAAGCCTCTATAATTATATTACTCTTCCAGAAAAAATTACATCAACTAAATTACAAACTAAGGTCAATATTTTGCCTTAATTCATTTTTGTCTAATGGAGTACAAGTTGAGATAATTTTGGTTAATGGAGTACAAGTTGAGATAATGTTACAAAATCTCATGAAATGTCACAACTCCACAAAGAAATACAATGATGACAAATATACTTTCTTTCTCTGGTAAGAACCAGTTTAGAAAACTATCTCTAATGAAACAACAAATTGAAATTATTTTATGTAATAAGTAATTATAATGAATTATATTTTCTACTATTTTGAACAGTTTCTACTTAACAATGCCTGCTATGTCTAATTTTATGTCCAATTAGTCTAAATGATATAAGAAGTTATATGCAACAACCACCTCAGGAGGCCTTCAGCATTTTGAGTTTAAGTATATCCACCTACATTCAAACATATAGTTACTTTTTATATATAATTGTAAACAAATGTTAACATAGAAATTGTGAGAAAATATGATTCTAAAGTTTTATGAAATTAAAATTCATAGGTATCTATCAAGCTCTCTATTAAAGATTAATAATTCGGATAGTCTGGTTAAATGAGTAGTTAACAATGACCTATGATAACTATGGAACAATATCCTGTTTATTGGTTTCTGCCTACAATCAATATCACCTTTTGTTCAACGTAATCAATGTTGTCTTAAATTGATTAGTTTCACTGAAATGCTGCCAAATACCAGATACCACTGCCAAGGGATTAGAAGCAAATTTATTATTGTTTGGTTTGTTCATAGTAATATAATTCTAATATTTATATTTTAAGATCAAGAAAAATGGTTTGAGGTAATCCCTGTAGTAATTACTTATTTCTAAGGGAGTAAAAATTGTCAATATGCCGTACTGGCGGTTCAGAAATAGGTTTTGTTTATTTGTTTGCTTGTTTGTTTTGTTTTACAGAAAGCTTTTCCTTTCATCTCCTTTTAATCTAATAAGACATCTTAGATACGGAAAATGTGGTACAGGTAGGTTTTAGAATGCTTGTAAATCTTCACACTTTACTGTAGGACTAATTCATTACTGTATAATAAAAAACTTGGACTAATTTTCAAAAAAAAAAAAAAAGAAAAGGAAAGGAAAAAGAAAATTACATGTTAGAGTAATAATAGCTTTAGTGTTCACCAGCTGCCAGGCCTTGCAGTATGTATGTTAATCTATAATATTAAAGCTTAATATTAACAACCAAAACTTAAATGTGTACATCCTACTGCCCAGCACGGGCTATACACTTTACTGTTTTACATAAGCTGACAATTAACTACTCTCTGATAGTGAGCAGTTATTAAGAACAAAAATTAAGCGTGCAATGGAGGTTTGAGTCTAGACCTAACTTGTAGCATTTCTCAACTACTAGGTTCTACAGAAGTACATAAATAGAATCTCTATTCCCACACTAAAGCTAAAGGTTTGGCTTTAAGCTTTAGAAATAGAAATCAGCACAACACAATTACATGACAACCACATTTGAATGCTAGTTTCATAGAGTTTGTAATATAGGTCCATTTAAGTAAGGTAAAATTTAGGAAAAAGTACAAGTCTGAGACACCATTCAGCAACATAAATTTAAACACAAACTTCACAAGAAATCATGAGATTCTCCAAGTTTCATAACTACATGGAAATTAGATTTGTTTCAGAAATTTTAAATTTTATGGAAAGTTCACTTCATGTTAGGTTACAGATAGCTAGATTAATCTTTTATGTAAATGTGATTATTTTGCTAATTTCTCTATACCACTTTTTCTCCACTTCAAGTGAGGTTTTCCCTACTGTGACTGGATGACTATAATTATAGCATAGGTATAGTAGATGACACAAGAGCAGGACAAAAAATATTTGCATAATTGTATATCATTCCCTAGTAGTAGGCTGTTTTGAAACTTTTAAGTCATTAATAGATAAGTGCAAACTATCCAAAATGAGTGATATGGATACAAGTGGGTATCATATGAGAGTTACATATTTGTACAGGTAACAAGGCATGGTGAAAAAAATAAGTTGGGAATATGAATCATGACGCAAATGTTAGCAACTCCACTGGTAGTATGTCAGTGAGAAAGGTAATTGCACACTCTGAGTTTAGGTTACCTCACCTTTAAATTAGAGTATACAAGAAAGGATTGATAAATATAAGTTCCTAATAGACTTCATTACTTTAAGAAGGTAGATACTTCTACTTACTATATCCGTAAGTCTAAGTGAAATAAAGTATATTCTTAGGAGACTCCTTGAGCACTAGAATATTTGTTTCAATGAAAATGCTTGACCAAAGCTATAGATTCCTTTCATAAAAACAACACGCAGTAGGAAGCTTAGAAGCTATAATTTACTAAACGAATAATAAATAATCATGCATTTTAAAGGGGTAGGAAATATATCATTTAACAATCCTAACCTGAAAATAAATAAGGAGAAAATAACATGATGTAGACCACACTATATTCCAAAGTCTGATAAACTCCTGGTGTGACTTTTCACAGGTCATCCACTCCTAGTAAGTCTTAGTTTCCTCTTTTGCACAATAAAGAGATTTAATTTATTTTAAAGTCCTTTTCCAATGCTCAGGAAGTAACATCATAAAAGTGTACTTGGCATATCATCCATGTTGAATAAATATTTGTTGAATAAATGAATTAATTTAAAATTCAGCATGTATCGTCAAGTATCTAGGAAGTGGAAAGAAGATATTTTTAAATGGGAAAAAAGATTGTTAATATGTAGGGAAGTCTTTTATGTCCTTTTATTGGAGGAATATTTGGTTTTCTATGATCTGAGATCAATCAAAAAAAAGAATAAAAGCCAAACAGTTTTGATTATGGCCACTGGATGTAAATAAAAGAGATGTACTTTCAAGTGAATTCAAGATTTTGCAAGCATAACTTGCAGATAGTCTAAGATGTCAGAGGAAGTATGGTCTATGTTTCCATTGATTTTAACAATTATTTTTGTTTTAAGCAGATGGTTTTGTATTTAAAAAGTGAGCAGAAAACTGCTATTTTAAAAGTTAACTTTCAGGACACTTTAGACATTTTTAAAAACATGGAACAGCAATATCCACTATCCTTCCATGTTATCATTATAAATATACTGGTTAAAATTGTTTAGGTGGTCAACATATAAATTCAGAAGATTTAACCATTTGTAATGATAAAAAATAAATCAGAAAAGAAGTATGAAGTTAATGTTTAATGGCTAACCAAAAGAAGAAGTGATACTTGGAAAATGGCATTACATTGTGCTAAATATTAATTGAAAATGGAATAATACATGTGAATGCCTGCAGAGTACAAATCTTGACTCAAATGTGTGAATAAAGTAAGACTAAATGTGCACACAAAGAATAAACACATATTATTGATTCAGCTACCATAATGAGCATTAATTCTGCCAGAATTTGTAATTCTGATTATCCTGGACTGAATCACATCATTTTTTATTTGCTCCTATTAGTGTATCCATTGATAATCTGAGAAATATTAGATAATCAGTTCTTTGGATTCTCAAAATATCTAACATAGGTTCTAGTAGTTCATCAATGGCTCATTTACCCCCTCAGGGAACACAAAGGGTAGGTTGATAAAGGCAAGAACAAGGTGGAAACCACTCATGGCAGTAGGTAAAAGCAATTTTTCAGGAAAACAATAATAACAACAAAATTCCATCACAGTAGGTGTACAGAGATTGAAAGGGAAGAGTTGTGATTAGGTGTAGATAGTGGTGAGAGGGTAAGGCAGTAAAATATCAAGCTCAACTCTTCCCTTGTTATAGGTATACAAAAGGTGTTGGACTGGATAGATGAGGATACTATAGAGAAGGAAGATGAAAGGAAGACTGCTCTGTGGAGAGGGGCAGATACTTTCAGTTTGAGGTACTGAACCTCAAGGTCCCTTGGATCCTCAAATAAATAACAGGACATTATTATCTGGAGCAACTAAAACGTGAATGAACTGGAGAGATTCCTTTTTAAATAGCCAAAATATACATTGAAGAATCTATTTAAGTTGATATCAGTGCCTAAGAAGAGAGAATAAAACAAGACTAGAATTTAACAAGAAAGCAATGGTGTTATCGATTTGGTTGTATGGAGGATATACATGTGCATTTATATTTGTTGGGACAAAAGGGATTTTGGAGGCTATTTATGGACTAGCCAGCAAAAAACCTGCCTAGTGAGTCTTAAATGACCCCAAAAATAGCTTTAAAAAGCTTAAAGTCAGATACATTTTTCAAAATCCAGCACAAAGCATGACATTTACAATTTTTGTTAGGATTTGAAGAATGAACAAATTAATCACCATACAACTCAGTTCCGGAAACAAATTTTTTAAAAAAAGAAAGTTTGATGTTATTCTGTATTGATAATATATCTACCAAAATCATAAAGTTTGAGTCAGTTATTAGGAATAAAATTATGAAAAATGTCTCCCTGTCCCTCATGAGCTGATCTGTCTTACTTGTCATGAAAAGTGGGGAAGGATTTTTGGCCTAGCAATTGAAGATATTGCCATGCCCCATGTTGGAGAGCCTGGGTTTCAATCCAGTCTCTACCTCTGAACTCCAGTTTCTCTCTGGTGCACATCCAGGGAAGCATTAGATAATGCTTCAAGTAGTTGGGTCCTTGATACACATGAAGGATCCCCAGCTTGAGTTCATGGTTCATGGTTCAGCCTGACCTAGCCTACAGCCAAAGAGGGTGTTTAAGAAGTGAACCAGTGGATGGAAGACTCTCTCTCTCTCTCCTTCCTTAAAATAAATGAAAATAATGAATTAATTAAAAAATAAAAATGAATTATTTAGGGCTTATATCTTGGAACTGCTTTCAAAACCACTGTGATTTCCTTTTCTTCACCTCTTTAGTATAGCAGTGGTGAAAAAAATGCCGATGAAGCAATACTTAGTATAACCCAAGATGCTTATTTGGGGTAATTACTTGGCACTCAAATGGTATTTAAGTGCCCGACTCCTAGTGACAAAATATTGGTCTAAATGTTACATTTATCAATTAAAAAATTAAAAATAAGTAAATACATGACAATATAAAAAATGTGAGCTTATTTTTTTCTTTCCCAATTAAGTTGAGCTTATATTAGAATAGAGAATAATTTCTGTTATGGCTGGACTGGGAGAAAGAAAGAATACAAACAGTATTATAACACCTGGGCTTGGGAACCTGGGAGCAAGAAAGCAAAGGAGCAAGAAACTGTGTTTGTGTCACTCTTGAGTTGTGAGACAGAAGATGCTCATGGCTCCCAGAATGCATGGCATAGACCATTGCACAAGTTACTAATGAGTTCTGTTTCTTTCTTCCCTGCTTTTCCCGCTTTTGTGCTTAGACAGAATTTGACTAAAGACAGTCTTCCTTCTTTGATTCCTTCTGTTCGTAGTTAATTGTGTTCTGTTTCTTAGCTTCCAAATGTATTAATTTAGTTTAAGGTTAGAAAAAGAAATCAAAGGGCTAAGTGAGCTGTAACTTAATGAGGTTAGAGTTGCAAAAGATGATCTCTATGCTCCTATTTTTACAGTATTGGAATAGCCTAACTACTGGTGAATTTTTAGCAACTAGCTGCTACAAACAGTTTCACCTACAGTCCTTTTTTTAAGATTACATTTGAGTAAAATTTTACTAGCTAATAAAATCATGAATATTAATAAAGTGTCTTATAACAAATAAACTGAATTTTTAACAATAACTGACATGCTAATGAATGAATGGGTGAAGATTTTATATTAAAATGTAAAGAAAAACAAATCCATAATTATTTATATTTGAACTTAAATCACTATGTATAACTGTTGTACAAACATTTTGTTTCCCTTATCATGAAGTTACATGAGTGAGTTTACTGTATTATCCAATTGACTGCATTCTGGAGAGCAAAAGGAAGGTAATTTGTGATTAACACTTTTTTTTTCTTCAGAATAAGCCAATCACAAAAATGCAAATCAAGAATTGCTAATATTTCAATCTCATGCAGAAAGATTTTATCCATAATAAAGTGTATATTTGCATATTTGTGAACCTACATTCAAACAAAATACCCACAGCTTTATTAATGACCAAAATGTTGCTGACTGAATTCATATTATACATTTATTGTCAACTATGAAAAAATGTTTTATCACTACTCAACTTACCTTGTTTTGTTAACAATGACCTCCCATATATACGTAGGACTATATTGTCTTTTGCTTCCCCTAAATTGAGTTTGAACCACCTTCTGGATTCTGAGTATAGCAGATGTATCACACTGACCTGAAGGTTCACATGTATTCTTAGACCATGTGGACACTATCTAAGTTAGTGCATGAATACACAAACAGCGGCTAATGGTAACAATAGCCTTATTAAAGCTATTGCCCTGATAAGGGGACTGGCTTGTTTCTCATGTGCATATAATATTTATAACATACAAATAACTACTGCTTTTTAATAATATTATACATACATACATACACAATTTTGTTGAAATCCATAATTCTCTAAAAATTGATATCTTTTAAAAATATACAATTGCATTATCATATATATCTAAGGAGATGCTCATAACAACACATCATCCAACTGTTAGGATTAAAAACCTAATTATCATGGCCTCAGGTAAAATAAACTTAGGTGAAGTAATATATGTACTTTCCTTGGTACTGTTTCTTCAAGTTCTGATTTTTACTTTCTGCACATATGACACTACACTTTTGTTTCTTTTACACTAAGCAAAGAAAATGACACTTTTGGAGTTAAGTCATACAATTAGTGTCATTCAATATTCAAAAATGACTGAACTTAAAATGCAAAAAAATTGGGGGGATTAGGTAGTCATTTTAGGCTTCTCTTTGAAGAATTATCTTCATTTAAACAGAAAACAAATGTTCTTTTTTACTGTTTAGTATTCATGTTGCTAGATTGTTTCTTGCACAGAATACATGCTTGACTATAAATGGTACCTTCTGGTTTTGTTCTCTCCTAACAGTCTAGTCTCAGCAATATACATATTTAGCTCTTCTAAGTGTTTAATCAACTCCCTTTAGTATTCTATATATGATTTTGCTCAGCAGATTTGTGTTATTAACTTGTATATAATGACACACAGAACATTTGGAAATCCGCAAAGGAACTAAACAATCTTATTTATTGATAACATTCAACTAGTTAATTTTGCATGTACCTCACAGTAACTGTCACAAAAATGAGTAGTTAAATATTTTTAAGTTTTGTGAAAGACCTATTTGATTAATCTGTGATTTTACTTATGCAGTTTAGAACTTATAAACCTTTCCTGTATTAGATTGGACCTCAAATATTCAATAAAGCACATTTACTGTGTCCAAGATTAAATCATGCATTGTTTAAAATTAATTATTCCTTTTTAATTGCATTGTATAAACAGAAATGACCTGTTAATTTAAAGAAAATCTATCAGCACAAAATGAATTCACTCACATAAACAAGCAAGATGAACTTGACCTTGTTTGAACTTGTTTTGATGTGGCCCAGATGGTAGGCTACATGCTTGAATAGCAGGCTAAAGCTGAGGAAAAACTCATATAGCAAGATCTAGATTTATAGCCTTCTGCAAATTCCTACCTTGTATTGTCCTTTCAGCATCTGCTCTGCCGCCACTGCGGTCAGCTTCTATCTCTGGGGTCAGAGAGTCTAAAAGCACAGAAAGGAAAGAGTGACACATATTTCATTTGATTCCTATTGTCCTTTGAAAAAAAGAGCAACCTGTTACTTCAGTGCTGAATTAAAATTACATAAATCTCTGTCATCTTAAAGGTTGAACAAAAAGTGTAATGAGACGAATTTTTTAAAAATTTGAGCAGATAAATAAGTAACACAACATTGTTCAGAAAACAGGATAAAGATTGTGAACAGATCACTGCTTTCTTAGTTTTCAGTAGAGACAGAGTTGCTCATACAGAGAAACACTGCCAAGTCCCAGATACTGAAGTTAAGTACAAAGCAGTGGAAACACCTGAGAAATAATGTTTCCTACCACATTCCTAGCACCCTGCTTTTAGCTCCAAGCATAGCTGAATGAACCAGTAAATAGCAGTATGTGGAAACACAATGTCTAAATTGCCTTTTGAGTATTAAAAATAAAAGTTACCCATGCACAAATAGATGCCCTCTTACCATTTAAGACCCTGAGACTATCTGTTGAAGCTGCCTGTTTCAGTGTCTGCTCTGCTTGCTCGCGTCGTTTTGTCTCGAATTCAAGAGCTTCTTGTAATTTTCTCTTGGCCTTCTTCTCTTTCTTTAGCCTCTTTTGAACTATGGCTAGAAAAGAGCATATATATATTTATACCATTATTTTTTCTTATTTTTGCAACATTGTTAGTTTCCAAAAGAGCTCCAATTTTATATTATTTTTTCCTCCTGGACTGAGTTTACCTACCCAGAGGAAGTAAAAAAAAAAAAAAAAATCTACCTTTACCTAAAACATTTCCCAGTAAAAGGTCTGAGGAGGCCAGTTTTTTTTTATTTCAGCCTTGAACTATTCTAAAAATGCCTTTAATTGTCATATGTAGAGATAAATTTAATAGGAAGCTAATTTTAGTAAATATTTGTACTCACTGATAAAGGAAGCTTGATTAAATGAATTTTGTGGTTTAGTTCTCTGCCCTTGAATCAGAACAGTGCAGAGTAGTTTGAATAGTGCAGACCTTTATAAGTGTGCCTCCTATCTCCTTATGAAGTGTCAATTTTTAGTAGCAAATGAAGCATTTCACCTCTTAAGCGTCAGAAAACAATGTTACATCAACCAGATTTTTCACAAACTTATTTGAAAGTTTAGAATATATAACAAATATTTTTGCATATGAGCAAAATACTCAATTATTACAAGTAGATGCAGAAATAAATTTTTTTGGATGAAGTTCTCACAATTTTCTTAGAGAATGATTTCTTCATTGCAAATGTATAGCACTATAATATATTTAAAAAATTATAACAGTTTCATAACAGTTTCAGTCTGCAGTAATCAGGTGAAGTATAAAACCTCACTACTAACAGCAGTGTACTACTGACAGCAAAATACTTTTTATATAAAAAGTATATTGTAACACAAAACATTGACTATAATACATCATTCTCCTATTGGACAATTTAAACATTTGTAAATAATATGTAATCAATATATAATAACAGGTGCTTTTCTCCAAATGTGTATTAATTATACTTTCAGTATTATAATTTTTTAAGTTTTGCTAAATATTATATCTAATTAACTTATAGGAAGGATACATGTGTTTTTCTTTTAAATCATTTATTTTTCAGTTATTGGTAAACACTGTCAATACCAATGTGACTGAGCCAGTACATAAGAAGATTCTCTTGTTAGTTATGAAGGACAATCATTCCTAGTTTACTATTTAATTTCTTACTACAGATTAAATAGTAAGAATGCTTTCATCAAACACAATATTCAGTCAAAATATAAATAAGTAATAATGAGTCAAGTATATTAGTTTCATTTATCCCATTTTTATCATTATTAATATTGCTAAGATGGCAGCTCATTAACTTACTGAGCTTATACCAGATTAATGTATTTTCTTAAAATGTTTTTCTCAAGGTCCATTGGCCCCAATCTTGAAAGAAAAGTAATTAGAACTGATTTTTAAAACATGCTAATTTCTTTTATCTACTAGTGTGAAAATCGCATGATTATCTTAATAAAATTACTTGGCTACTAATTTCCCCTTCCAAAGACGATTGTTTATAAGTCTCCTTTAAAAGAGACAGCGACTTCTGAAATATTTATATGAGTTGTATACTCCTCTGCACTAAAAGCTCAATACCCAGTGCTTTGTCATTGACCACTCACTTCTTCCTGAGTCTGAACCAAATGAGATTGCCATGCTCTCTCTTCAGAGTAATATATGGCTTACATAGACACATTAATAATAGGTAAGTATTGGTAATTATGAACTTTAATTTACTGTTCATAATTAATTAAATGGCAATTTCCTGGTGTGATCTGTGAATATTTTGCCCTCTAGTGGCTAAATGAATAAAATAGAATGGAAATTCTTCCAACAGGCTTGAACCAAACTTAAAGGTCTCAAAAGTAACCAAAGAGTTATTGCAGTATTTCAAGGGCCTGCCCTTAAGACTTTCAGAAATGACTCATCCATTTGAGTACAAAATCAAGGCATGGCTGTTTTGCGGAAGATGTTCCATAGATTGAGCTGTATGAGCAAGCGCCCTTATTCAAGTCAATTTACAATGTTTATTTGGTCTTGATTACTTTAGCACCTAAATCTACATGAAGTCACATTATTTAAAACTATGCTGTCTACATATGGTGACAGTTTCCCAAATGGAATTCATCCTAGAAACCCCCTAGCTCTTGCCTCATAATAGCTCATGAAACAAACTGGTAAGCCTTGCTAGTTTCAACAGCAAAATACAAACAATGACTTTTAAATGACTATATCAATATATATTAAAACAGAATATGTGGAACAATAATACTGGATAATAGTCAATGAATGAAAATTAGTTCTTCCAATTTCTAGAATACTTAGTAAATTTAATAGTTGAGGCATACAAAGGGAATTGGTTGTAAAGATAATATTTTACAAATTCATTCATAACATAAACATACAAATATAAACTTCAAAATTAGCTATGGAGGCCTGCGCTGTGGCTCAATAGGCTAATCCTCTGCCTGTGGAGCTGGCACACCGGGTTCTAGTCCCGATCCAAGCACCAGATTCTGTCCCGTTGCCCCTCTTCCAGGCCAGCTCTCTGCTATGGCCAGGGAGTGCAGTGGAGGATGGCCCAAGTGCTTGGGCCCTGCACCTACATAGGAGACCAGGAGAAGCACCTGGCTCCTGGCTTCAGATCAGCCTGATGCGCCAGCCGCAGCGCGCTGGCCGTGGAGGCCATTGGAGGGTGAACCAATGGCAAAAGGAAGACCTTTCTCTCTGTCTCTCTGTCTCTCTGTCTCTCTCACTGTCCACTCTGCCTGTCAAAAAAAATTAAAAATAAATAAAATAAATAAAAATTAGCTATGGATACATCATACAGTGTGTTAAAAGAAACCTTTCCTAGATCAATAGTATCATGAGATTTATCCAACAAGAATTCATATCAGTTTTCACTCTGTGTACTTGACCTCAATGAATAGGAATGAAACATTCAGAAAGAAAATCATACAAACACTTAACTTTAGTCATTTTCTCAGATAGTCATCAGTCTTCAATTTCAGTTGATAAGTATCTTACTAATCTTTCTTCACTTAAATAATCAGTGTTTTTTATTTTAGCTTTATGACTTTAACTCATAAGATTTTCAAAGGACAATTGTGAATGAACAGAAAATTTTTCTTCATGGCTGTCATCTTATCAGAGCTCATTCTTATCTTAAAGAATATGAATTCATTAAGCTCTAAAAGCGGTAAAATTAAATGATTAATGATATAATGGATATGTTTCAATTCCCTGCAGTAGGAACAGAAGAGAAAACATGTATTCTGGAGATTAAGAACTACAAAGAGCCCAAGATTCAAGTTCTGCCCTGAATTTCAGCTACAACTAAGTTAGCAAGTTAAGTCGCAAAGTGAATAACCAAGCACAGTATTATTATGTTGGATATTTTACTTAAAGTATTAAACTTATTTGGAAATACCTCTGTTCTTTTGTTCCATAGCCAACTGCTTTTCAAGCGTTTCCCTTAGTTCTCTTTCCCTTAAAAAATCCATCTTCAGTTCTGTTTTTTCCAGTTGAACCTGTTTTTCTTGAGCTCTGGCATTATCTATGGCAACTTTTAGGAGCCCCTGTACAAAGAAGTTATTCAGAATGGTAATATGTTTTGATGCAAAACACATTTCATTCATTACTTAAAAGCATTTTAAAGGAGAAGAACCCACTTATCAAATTCTTTAATCCTCATGCATTCACCCTGCACTCACTAAGACAAATACCATAAGTAAAACATGAAACTTCTCAATCTAATTAAACTATTTTAGACAGAAAAATATTTATGGAATGCAGGTTTCATCGAGTCTGATTAGGATATCTAGATCCAAAGCTAAACAAAAGCAGCACATAAGCACATCTGAAAAAAAAAAAAAAAAAAAAAAAAAAAAGAACTGAGCAAAAATCTAGCCTGAAATCCTTCAGCAGCTAAGTATCTGACATGGTTTATGCAACCCCATATGATGCTTGCAGTACTCACTGCTGTTTTGGGGCTCATTCCCCCAGGGACTTCGTGCTTCCTGTTACACTGTGCTTTTGAATGCTTTTCCTCCAGAATTGTGCATGGCCCACACCCCCATTTCATTTCATCTTTTCTCAAAGTCACCATACCTGAGAAGACTTGTCTTAACCTCCCTATCTGAAACACTCTTCCGAATGTATTTTTCTTATTCTTTAAAATTCTTCAAAGCATTCATCATCAGTTACTATTGTTATTTATTTATTTCTTCACTGATACATGTTGTGGCTTTTCCACTAAAATGTAAGCTCTCTGAAGTATGGAAACTTTCTCTCTTATAACATCATATCCCTAGGGAGCAGGGATGGCCTGGTATATAGTAGATTTTAAAATTTCATGAATAGAAATCTTAATGTGACAGTATTTTTCTACAATATATAATATATTCAAGGGATCCTAAATGTAGTGGCTTTGTAGTGCATCATTTTTTTAAAGCATTCAATATGTTTGTAACAAACTGGAAATAACTTTTAGAAAACTGATGGCATAATTTAAAGGGGCACATGGTAAAAATAAATTTTATTTAATCATGCATCTAATTATTGAGATTATACAAATATAGATATTAAGTATATATTTACTTATTCTATGCCTCTGAAAATGTAGCCATATTTTGAGATTTTTTAAAATGAGATTATGAGAATGTTAAATATATACAAAGCATTCTCTATGTTTTCTCTCCTAAAATGCTATACACCAGAAAAATCTGTAAAAATCAGAGCTAAACATTCTGACCAGTTAAGCAGTATGAAAGGCTTTTTTAAAGTAGAAAGTATTTGGCCTTGTGAATATGAGACTAAATTTTAAACTGAAATAGTAAATGAAACAGAAGGTTGTGCCATTTGTAGTTGTACTGGGGAGTATGACTACCCCAGCCCCTTTTCGCCAGAGATAACATGAGCACTTTGCTTCAGGAATTTAAACTCCAGCTTGATTTGTAATCCCAATAGAGATGAAACTCTACTTCAGCCAACCAGTATAGCTTTAGCATTGTCAAAAGCCATTTTTATTCGCTTTTCAAGCACACATAAATTATTTCATATTTGCTATACCTGACCCTGAGTCCTGGCATAATTCTTGTGATATGAAACAAGCTGGAGAAGGATTTCTAAGTGGCAGCTTGCCCCTCCCTAGTCTTTTGTTGCTTTAACAATAAAACATAGCTGCTAAGATAACTGCCATCTTAACTCAATTCAGCAACATTCCTGTGTATGTTTCTTCTTCATCAGGAACAAACAATTAGTAACAAATGAAAGAGATCATTACATCTAGTGCCCTTTTAGATCACCCCAATTAAAACTTTAGTTTAGCTGTATTTTAATTCTAAGATACCAAATTCTAATTTTCTGCTCTGATTGCTCTTGTTGACTTATCTTTGAAAGATGTACTCTCTGTGCAATGTCTAGAGATTATTTAGCAAGATGCCAATGTTGGCACCACTTAATGTGTTGATTGGTTGTATTATCAGTAGCTGTTTAAAATAAATTACTATTAAACTATTATTGTCCTTGGCTGACAAAACACAATATTTTGGTGTTCTTTAAACATGAAACAATCATTATGAATAAACATGTTGAATAATGTTAAACGGCAAGTCTAATTTGTGTAATTTTATATTAATATTCCTTTGTAAAGAATGAAGTTGCTAAGAGCATTTATGTTTACTGTTTCCTTTTGTTACCGTTGCTGCTAATGTGGTTAATGGCAATATATTACCTATTCCTGCTGATTATGTCTGAAAAATACTAGCTTTTAGTATCCAGTACTCTCTAGGGACTACTTATAAGCTATATAAAATTAAATTTCATTTTTAGCCTTTACATCATTGCACATCAGTAGGAGTCCAGTGTGAACAAAAATCTGTGCTGGAGTCAAACTGATACATATGTAGAACTATATTATTCCAAGTGACAGCTCTGCTACAAAAATTACAGAAGACTGATTAAATTTCAGTGCAGCAGGGGGCTTGATAAACAATATCAAGTAGTGTTCACCAAATCTACACATCATTAGGACAGTATGTTAACCATCAGTAATAATAATATTACTTTCAAATTGATACATATATATAACTTCTGTGAATTTTCCAGGTAGATTCTCTATGAAGTTGTTCACACTGAATTTTGCTCTCACTGGAACATATTGTATCCAGCAAAATTGTCTAAATGTATTACAGTTGGAAGTATGCATTAAAAATGTCAATGAACAAACTACTGGTGTTTTTTAAAAGGTATAAAAATAAAGTTAAAATTATTGGTTATGACTTTGACACATAAAGGTTTGAAGATAGATAGTCAGAGTATTTCAGCCTTAATACTTAAATTCTTTTTCACTGTATTTCCTTCAACATAGAAGTAGAGAATACTTCTTATACCACAGTTAGATTATGTCCATTTATTAGACCACAGTCAATGAACATGTGGCTCCCATTTACCGTGTTTTTGACATCTCTTTTAAATCTTCCTTGTTTGTTTAATTTCACAAACCATAGTGAATCAACTCCCTGATATATATTCAATTATGGAAAGTATCTTCAGTGCTAATCTTATCCCTAACTAAATTTTATATTCTGTACCTTTTCTTAATATTTCCACTTTATTTTTACTTATTTACCTATTTGTATTTTCCTATATGTGAGATATTCAAAATCCTTTTTGCAAAAAGATGGATGAACAAAGTACATATTTGCTCCCTATCCTGTGTGCTCATAGATTGCAGGTATGCTTTCCAGCATGTAAATTCAGATTTGAATGGCAAGTAGAATCCTCCTTTTAGTGTGTTCTGGTGGTAGCCAAGATCTGCAGACAATGGCTGGTTGGCTTAAATTTGTTTTCTATAGTAAAACATGATGGTTATCATAAAGCACAAATGGTAGATGACACAAAATTTTATTTTTCTTGTGTAAAATCTCATGGGAAGTTCTCCAAGGACATGTCTGAATGGGGAAAGATGGCCCTATTGAAAAGAAAAAAAAGCCACATTCTTTGTAAAATAAAGAAGTTTTAAAAAGCAAAGAAACAAAAATGTGTCTATATTCCTCACTAGTATAAAATTAATATCCTTTACTGTACACATCTTCAAATATTATCACATTTAATTTTTAAAATATTCAATAGTCAAGAAGCAGCAGGAAAATTGTACTAGTTAATAAAAATCTGTGGTCTAATTATATATTAATATATAAATTTTTAAAGTACAAAAAATTACATTCATGAAAAATTAGGTTTGATAATGGTATCACAGAAGGAACACCTGTAGTAATCATTGTAAATTTAGCAATTCAGAATTGCTAAATTACAGTTTGTTATGAAATTAAATTATTGACTATTAAAACAATAACTTTTTAAGGGAGTTTTAATAATTAATTCTAATAAAAAAGCAGATTCTCAAAAGAAATATGGAGCTTCCAACTTACTACACAAAATTACGCTTCCTTTTTGACATAGAAAGCAGAGAACCCCATTATATATAATTGAAACTGCAGAGGAAATTGAGATAGGCAGAATGCAATCACCCAAATTATAATTTGGACAGCAAACACATTTATTCTGTATAGCTAATAAGCTGGGGTCATGACTGTTTAAACATTCTATACCATTTCTAGAATGCTACCATAACTCAATAAATGTGACACTAATAGATATCATCTATCTCCTTTTTAAAAAATGATGTGAATTCATTACTAGATCTATACCTAGTACGTATGTATATATTTGTGTAAGTGTTATGCATGTACACATATGCATTGTATATTTGTGTGTATATATATGCATGTATGTGTGTTTGTATACTTGTGCATGGAACTCAGTAAGATATTTAATCCTTATTTTACTTTGCGTACACACATATATATTTATTTATATAGACATATTAAACATGTACATATAAATATATATACATGTAAGTATATATAAGTATATATAAGTGTACATAAGTATATATACTTACATGTATAAATACAAATACATAAGATCAAAGTAAATGACCATAACTTATTTTTAAGGAGGCATTCTTGTAGATATTCTAACTTCATCAGATGCAAATCTTATGATTTGGAAATGAGAAATAAATTAATTCGTCTTGACTATTCTATCATTAATTCTTACTAAAATATGTCCACAAGGCATAGGAGAGTATGCCTTGAACCATTTCAGTAAGTACTTTTTTTTTGGCTAAAATGTGTACATTTTAAAGCTGGGGCTTTCTTTTCTCCTTTTTTGTCTTTTGCAAAGAGATAACTCTGGTTTTAAGTGATGTAGATAATATTCCCTGTCTGTGTACTGGGTGGATGGATGGAAGAACATTCACAAACTGGCAGTGAATGGCATTCAGTGTCCCATACAGTCAAGGGTCCATGTAGAAACTGCATCTTCACAGGAGCACGCTGCTTTGCTCTGATGCAACCCAGAAATGTTTTCTCTCCTGAAATTCTCACTGGCCTGGGAAAGAACTCTGGCTGAAGACATATGGCTTCTTCCCTGCTTCACAGGGAATTGCATAAATAAGAAAATGAAATATTCTCTCACTTTTGAAAACTTAGAAATGTTAAAGAATATTTCTGAAAACACTTAACAGCAAGAAGAGAAATTCACTAAAACTCTAACTCATAAAATTAACAATTTGGGTGAAATTTAGAAAAAAGTCATATTTATTTTAAAATAGAATCAACTATTCAACTATGATTAAGAGTTTAAGCTGCATTGATGATTTATTTCAATTGCTGAGATATGAAATCTTAAAATTGAATACAATTCTGGAGACTGTAATTACATTAGTATTAAAAATGCCATATTAATAGATGAGAAGATATGTTACATTAAAGGCCTTCTGTTATGTCCTTGGAGAAATAAATAAAATTAATTACATTTCTACTGGGAGAAAGTTTAATATGGAAAGAAATGTGTACAGAAAACTATAACTGAGGATGAAGGGTTACAGTAAAAAAAAAAAATTTAAGTGATTATAGGCACATCCTCTGCAAGTCCATGCCTACAAGCAGCTACTCCACATACAGAAAAATAGATGGCAAAAATCCCCATCTGGGAACCACATGATCACTTCATGTGTGGGCAAGAAAATTATGTTTTCTTCTATCCCAAACACTCTTATTATCTTGGCTCCATGCTCTGTGTTATTGTTAACTGTAAGTATTTTTGATTCATAATGTACTGTACGTAAAATATACATCCTGAAGAACACATAGGAAATCCGTGGAAAGTTTTGTATGGCTTTTTGAAGTTTCCTCTTTGAAGAAACCCTATTAATTGAAACAAACTTATTTATGAAACACGAGGTTTCTTTTTGTGGATCCCTCTATATTAGATATATTTAAAAATGATTAAACAGATCATTTCCTCACTGAAAGGCTAGCAGTTTAAAAATAACTAAATATTTATTAGAACTGGTATGCCGTCATTTAGTAAATCAGACAGAACTAAACAGTTAAATTCCTTCCATTAGTAGGCAATGAAAAGAGCACTTAGATGGAAAGATTTTCAAAATTTCCCTGTCATTTTCATGTAAGTTTTAATATGGTTTAATATACATATTTGAGTATTTCTGGGCCCATTTAATTTAGTATTTCAAGTTTAAAATTGAAATTGCAAGACAATCTTTAATACCATGGTTCCTTCAATCTTATGGATTAATTAAGTTGGAATATTGTGAATTTGGGGGGAAATATCTAAAATTGGGTGTTCCGTGTTCCTTTCTTACATTTTGCACAAAAGCCTACCTGTATGTTAGTCAGAAGGGTTTCTATGGAAGACAGTCCATCAGGAAACAGAAAAGGAGATGGAAAACCTGGAGGCAGTGGTTGTCCATGCCCAGTTAGGGAAAGTTTGTCAAGGCTGTCTCTTGCAGTTGGCGTAGAAAGCGGGGTCTCATCTGTATGTGATTGAAACAAAAATATAGAACAAGTTACGCTTGTCTGTTTTTATTAGACCTCAGTAATGGCTTCCCTAGTGGTTTCCAGAACATTTATTGCAAATTGGTTCCTGCTATCAGGAGAAAATGCTTTCTGCTGAATTTTCTTTAATGAAAAAGCTGTGGAGATACAACAAGATAACATTAATGAGTAACTTTATAAGCCTTTTAAATGCAGTCTCTAATGAGACTGAGTTTACAGTGCCATAGAATCTTTTTAAAACAAATATTATCTCATATATAGTTGTGATAATATATTCAGGCTGACTTTATGGGCACCTTCCCAATTATCTCATTTTAGTTTCTTCGGTTTGGATTGACAATAGGATATTTCTAGAACTTCATATAAGTGAAAAGCTTTGTATGTTAGGAGGTTTTATTTCTCAATTAACCCTTCCTTTATATCAATGATTTGTTCAAATATACTGTTAAAGAATTTACAAACATATGCAGTTAAAAGCTTTCATTCCATATGTAAAAAGAAAAACTAGAACCCCACATATTATATCTAAATTATAACTGAATTACTCATTTCATTAAAACTAAAGGACTAATTCACTTGAACTTAACCACCTTTTTCCCTCTTAACGAAATTGACTATAGCTTTTATACATGAAATAGGGTTCTGGAGAAACAGTAATAAAATAAAACTCCCATACAAGTATTTAGAAAATCAAATAAAAAGCCCTCTATGATAAATTAGTCATTAGTTTGTTTATTGGATATTTTTCAACATTTTAAGCAACTGAGAGTAACATTTTAACAGAGTCCTTTTATGCTCACAGAGAAATCTTTTTATTCAGTTCTTTAATATTTAACTGTTTTACAGCTTCATATGCAATAGATACAAGTTATAGCTTATTTTATTCTATTATAATCATAGAAAATTTTATTCATGGCAGGATTTTCAATTTTATAAATATTTTCTTATTTCACCTCAGGAAAATTAATCAGAGCAATGTATTTGCACAGTCCTGATAGTATCTCTCAATTTTGCAAGTGGCTAAAAACTTCTGCACACGTGCCTTACGCTTATAATTTGATTCCACTGTTCTCCTCTCTCATTCTTTTATTTTTCATTACAACACCTAACCACACAACACGTTTTCCAATTACTTCTCCCGGGGGTAGAAATATTATGGAAGCTGCCACACTTCCTTGTCCCTCACTCACGTCAAAACAAGTTAAATTCATCTCCCTCACCTCTCCGCATTTCTAGTTAATGAACCAAAAGGGAAGAAAGATTGGGCGAGGAGTAACAGACACAAGGTCTCCTATTCACAGCATTCCTCTCTCACTCACTCACTCCTCTGCAGTTTCTCCTCCACCCCATCCTCTGTTAACTAACTGACAGATGATCTGAGGCAGCAGATACTGGAAGAAGA
Source organism: Sylvilagus floridanus (assembly GCA_949820135.1). Lineage (NCBI taxonomy): Eukaryota > Metazoa > Chordata > Mammalia > Lagomorpha > Leporidae > Sylvilagus > Sylvilagus floridanus. Next base: position 93,991,055 of record OX463230.1, read on the forward strand.
AACAGAGTAAGCAACTAAAATAGGGCTCATGGTGTCATTATTTTCTTATCACACTTGTCATTAGGGTTAAAGAAAGACTGCAATGCAGGGATAGTGCTACCACATGGCTAATGTGAGCAAGGTGATCTTGGACACCATTTACCTAGGTATCATAAATTACTCCCCCAGACCAAGGCTGCTAGTGTTTTCTCATAATAGCTCCAAAAAGGCACTTGTTAAACATCTATGTGCATGTGAAATTGTTTAAGAATGGAAAGCAGTATTTTTTGATCAGCATCACCTTAGCTGTCACATGCTAAAGAAAATGTAGTTTAATAGATCATGGGGATAATAATTGCTTGTCTCTTGAAGAAAGGCCTAGTACCAGATGAGCTTGCTTTCAGCATTATAGCCTATCATTCCACAATTCTTAAAGACTTCCAAGAAGAGAAGAAGCCAATGCACTCGTATGAACACACATGCACATATTTGACTGTAAGTTCTGTCATTGCCATGATTCTTTGATTTAACTGCAATGCATTTATGCTTGACTATATTTAGCTGTCGTGTGAATTGAATCATTAAATCACTCATGATGTGTACATTTCTATAGTCATTATTTACTTAACAAAAACAAAGTGGTAGACACTGGAGATAAAATGCTTATAAAACCATAACAGTAAAGCTTAAATAATCTCATGTAGACTAAACTGATTTCAATTGTTAAAAAGCTAAATCCTACAGTCAGCAGGACAGTTTGCCTTCTATCACTATTCATTTAGAGATTCTACTTTCCAAGTAGAGGACTCAACTAGTCCTGTTGATGTGTAAGTGTGTGTCCCTGCCTGTGTGCATCTCTGCAGTTACGTCAGAGGCATGCTCATCGCAGTCCTCACTCTTCCAGCTACATGAGAACAGACTAGCCTTTGATTCAAAATGATCGGGTTTGTTCATGGATCATTTTACAATGTGAGATGCTATATAAAGCCACTTTAATTCAACATGTAGATAAGAAATAATCAAATTTAGGGCTGCAGGCCTGCTTAAGATATGTGGGGAAAAAAGGCGATTCTTAATACACATTTTGAAAAAAAGATAAAATAATAAATAATCAAACACACAAATGAAAATATTTCTTGGAGCTGCAATACCCTATTATTTGAGAAAGTTGTTATTTAATGGCAATTAACTTCATAGAAGGCCTCTTTTAGATCTCCCTACAAAGATTGTAAAATTGAGAACATGGTTCTTCCTTTTGAAGTGAAAGTGACCTTTGATATCCTAAATATTCTCAAAAGATTAAAGCAAAAGTTTGAGAGTCCAGACAATGTGGAAGAGAGTTTTGACATCCTATAATCCACGCCTACTTCAAAGTGTGAATGATGATGAAGCACAGATTCATAAAATACTTTGATATACAAAAACCTATTTTTAAAAGTTAATCTTTAAAAGAAAGTTGGCTTGTCAGATACCATGATTTTTAGGTTATTACACTATTTGACATTACAATCTCTCTGTTTTAAATAATTTAGACTTACGGAAAAGTAGCGAGAGTTGTAGAAGGAATGACCATCACTCTGTAGTGAGTTTAATAGTGACCCCAAAATTAAATGTCCATGTTAAGTTCCTGAAAGCTAGGGATGCTGTTTTACTAGGAAAAATGACTTTCACAAATGTAATTAAGTTAAGATTTTGAGATGAAAATATCACCTTGGTTTAGGGTAGATATGAATCCAACGACAAAGTAAGAGGAAAAATAGAAAGATCCAGAAGATGTGACCAGCATGTAGCACAGCAGGTTAAGCTACTGCCAATTAAACTGCTGCCTGTGATGCTCACATCCCACATAAACTCTGGTTTTCAAGTCCTGGCTGCTCCACTTCTGTTCTAGCTCCCCGCTGATGTGCTTGGGAAAGTAGAGGAAGATATCCTGAATGCTTGGGCTCCTGGCATGCACACAAGAGACCTGCATGGAGTTCCACACTCCTAGTTTCAGCCTGGCCCACCTCTGGCTGCTGCAGCCATTTGGGGAATGAACCAGTGGATTGAAGATCTCTTTCTCTCCCTCTCCTTGTCTCTCTCTCTCTCTCTCTCTCTCTCTCTCTCTCTCTCTCTCTCTCTTTCTCTCTCTGAATTTGCCTTTCAAATAATATGTAAATCTTTTAAACAGAGAGAGAAACACACAAAAGAAGACACAGAAATGAAGACACAAATATTAGAATTTTCCTCCTCAGTCCAGGGATGCAGACCATCAGAAACTAAAAAAAGCACTGAATGGATTTGCCCTCATGGCCCCCTATAGGAGTTCATCCCTGCTGAAATCTTGATTTTTGGATTTCTGCTCGACACCTGTGAGAGGAACAATTTTTGTGGTTTTAAACAACTAATGTTATGGTCATTTGTTATGACAGTCCTGGGAACATAACACAACTTCGAATCACCAATTATATATATATTTTGCCACTTAGAAAATGTCTCCACCTCTCTTGCTATCTTATCCAAGTGTGGTGTGTTTGTGTGTGTACGTGTGTGTGTATGTGTGTGGGTATGTACTGGGGAGGTAACATATTTGAACCACCTTCCCTAGGTAATCTTTAAGTCCCCAGAATGTATTTCCTAAGCACAAAAGCATACTCTTACATAACTTACATATTTACATAATTACATACTCATACATAACTCTTTATGTATGGTATAGAATTAGCAAGAAATAACATATGAAGAATCAATTTAATTGCTTTTGAGCTATTACAGTGAAAAAGTAAACAGTAAAGTCTGTATTGCTGTGACAAGCAGTTACCGAGTATTTTGTGTAAAATAGGATTTAGTGGCTCTGGGATGCTGTCTAATGATTTCTCCAGTTCTTATCCACACCCTGTCCAGGTCCTAGCCCTGGAACTATGCAACAGAATACAACAATTGTGATGGGACAGACATCACCTTGATGATTCAGTCATAAACATCTATAGGTTCTATGCCTCTCTTTCTCTTTCTCTTGCATTACTTGCCTTGTCAAGTTAGTTGTTGTGCCATGAGACAGTAGTGAACAGAGGTCCATACGACAAGGGACTGATGTCTGCCAATGAGTTGGCTTGAAACTGAATGCATCCTGCCCAGTCAAGCCTTTAGGTAAGGATGCAGCCCTGGCTATCTGACTGCCACTTCATAAGAGAACTTAAGTCAGAGTCAGCCATCTAAAGTGTGCTCTGATTCTTGATTCATAGGTACTGTGAGATAATAAATGATTTGGAGGTTAACCCTTAAATTTGATATAATTTATTACATATCCATGGATAACAAAAAGTTATGTAATGTTCTTTAAAAAGTTTTGGATACATTAAGGAAATTACTTGTTATCTGTAAGTTTCAGCACTTTGAATGTGTAACATCTTTAGAACTCAGCTTTCTCAATTAAAAATATGAGTTAAATAAGGACTCACATTCTCTGTTAAAGTTACTTGCAATAATTAGTTTAGAGGAGATTTTCTGACAATGATTGGGGAATGGTAATATATCAGTTTTGAATTAGAAAATTCAATACTTTTCAATTACAACTCCCCCAAATTATGGATATATAGATAACATTTGAAAAACAATGCCAGCAAAATACAAAATTTCAGGAAAGGCTGTTAATTACTATTGTTTACAAGCTCCACAAAATTCCTAATTATCCTGCTTGATCCATCAAATTAGACAGTAGTTGAGTCACGTATAAGGCAAGCACTGTAGACACCTGGGAAAGCAAATTGGAAGCAGAAAAAAGTGTATGTTCCTGGGGAGGAATCAAGTAAGCACTTTGGAAAATAGCATTTACTAGAGTATTTTTTTAACTGATACATAAAATTTGTACAAATTTACGGAGTACCACATGAAGATTTGATACATGTGTTCCACTTATAATATGAAAATTAGAGTAAATCTGTTTCTTTATATATCATTTCCTTAGGGTAAAAATATTCAAAATCATTTCTTCTAGCTTTTAAAAATAAATACATTATGATTATCAACAGTCACTCTAATGTGTAACATGACACCAGAACTTCTTTCTCTTAATTAAGTTAACATTTGTTAATCAAGCTTTCATCATCTCTTCTCCCTCTCTACTGTCCCAGCCTCTGGTCACCACCATTCTACTCTCAACTTCTGTAAGACAAACATTTTTAGATTCTACAGTTCAGTGAGATCCTGTGGTACCTGACTCTTTGTACCTGGTTTGTTTCACCTACCAGCATGATTTCCAGTTCTGTCCATGCTGTCACAAAACAAACAAACAAAAGTTTCATATTCTTTGTGTAGCTGAATAGTATTGTGTTCTGTATATGCACATTTTATTTATCCATTCAGTAGTTGTTTGGATATTCCTTGGCTATTGTGAACAGTGCTGCCATAAACAAGAGAGTGCACCTCTCTCTTTCACAGACTTAATTCATTTCCTTTGGCATTGCTGGAATATATAGAAGTTCTATTTTTAATTTTTGAGGAACTCCAATTCATTTCTTTAAAGATTTATTTATTTGAAAGGCAATGAAACAGACAGCAAGAGAAGAGGTCTTCCACATGATGGTCCTCTTCCCAAATGTCCACCACAGCCAAGATTGGTACAGGCTGAAGCCAGGAGCCTGGAACTCAGTCCTGGTCTTCCACATGGGTGACCAGGACCCAACAACCTGAGTTGCTTTCTTCTACTTGCGCAGGCACATCAGCAGGGAGCTGGATTGGAAGTGAAGTAGACGTGACTAGAACTGGCACTCCGATACGGGATGCCCGCTTCATTAGCAGCAGCTTTACCTGCTGCACCACAACTCTCACCCCATCACTCCAATAAACCAAGCCAAACCAAACCAAACAAAAACTTCACATCCACAGGGTCTAGAGTCCAGAAGTTACAGTAATTTTCTAGATGCTTTATTTTAAAATTCTTAAAAAGAATAACTAGCTTTAAAGTATTCTTCTGGGGCCAGCATTGTGGCATAACAGGTTAAGATGCTGTGTGTGACACCGGCATCCCATATGGGTACTGGTTCAAGTCTCGGCTGCTCCACTTCTGATCTTGGTCCCTGCTATTGCACCTGGGAAAGCAGAGGAAACGGCCCAAGTACTTGGGCCCCTGCACCATGTGGAAGACATGAAAGAATCTCTGGGCTCCTGGTTGTGGCCATTTAGGGAGTAAACCAGCAGATGGAAGATATCTCTCTTTTTTTCTTTATCTCTGTAACTCTATTTTTTAAACAAATAAAAATAAATATGTTTAAAAAGATTGTTCTTTTCATGTTTTTAAATTTTTGAAGCAGAGAAAGAGTGTTCCCATGCTTCAGTTCACTCCCCAAATGTCTGTGAGAGTGAGGGTTGCAGCTATGAGCCAAGATCTAGGAATGTAATCTAGGTGCCCCTTTGGGGCAGGAAGTCAATGAGCGGAGCCATCACTGCTGTCTTTCAGGGTTGCTTTTCAGGAGGCTACAGCAAGGAGATAGATCCAGGGATTGAACCCAGAAAGTCTGATGTGGGATACAGGCATGTTAACTGTTAGACCAAACATCCACTCCCCATAAAGCATCTTTATATTTTAACTGCATGACAAAGGAATACAATTATTTTCTAAAGAAAAATAGAATAGTACATATTATAATATAATGATCTTTTTACCAGAAAAAGTACTGACTAACATCTAAATAATCATATAACAAATATTTTGACAACTGTAACAACATGTAGCCAATTGCAATAATAGCCAAGAGAAGACAAGAATGGAAGGTGAAATATTTTTTAAATTCTAAAAAGAATGTAGGATAAAAAAGCTTCACTTTTCTTACCACATCATCTCACAATTCTACTCATGTTTTAAATTACTTATCAATAAGTGGCTATTAGTAAGATTGATGATTCTGGAAGACAAACTTTTTTCCTCTCCAACCTTATCTCATGTAACAATTTAGCAGGATATCCTAAAGAACAATGTTGTTTGAAAAACATGGGCCTCTACTTAAAAAAAAAAAGTTTTTCCTGTTAATAAAATCTAACTCAGTTGTTATTTTCATAACCAATTCTTTGGGTTTGGATTATACATTCTCTTTCAAGTGTATGTATATCTATGTGTCTGTGTGGGTGACTCTGTGTGTTTTTGTCTCTAATGCCTTTCATTACATCATAAATTCCAAGTAGAAAAATAATCACTTTTAGAAAACTGTACAGTTCAAGGGTATTCACATTTGTGCATCTCAATAAGAAATAGATAGCATCATTATTAAAATGGACACTATTTTCATATTTAAAGTTTATAACATCTGGAAATCTGCATGAAACTACATTTTTATATTGGGAAAGTGAAAAATCATATTGACAAAGATAATAAAGGGTATGACACTTCCCATTTTTATAAGTGAATAATTATAAAAGATACAATATTTTTTATTTTAATGACTTTTCATGAAAAACATATAGCAGATATATTTATAAGTGTTTTCTAAACTCACCAACCACATTATTCACTAGAAGAGAAGCAAAATCATGTAAATTAAGGATTGGTACTGAAGATTTCTTTTGAAAACTATATCTACACGAAAGACATAGTTGTTAAAAATGAGCTCAGTCACAACACTGATATTCATTCACTTTTTAAAGATGTGTTTGTTTACATATTTGAAAGGCAAAGCAAGAACCAGGAGAGATCTTCCAATTGCTAGTTCACTCCCCAAAGAGTCACAAAAGCCAGATCTGGGCCAGGCCAAAGCCAGAAGCCAGGAACTCCATTCATGTCTTCCACCTGAATGACAGAGGCTTAGGTACTTAGGTCATCATCTGATGCCTTCCAGTGAGCAATTGTAGGGAGCTAGATTGTAAATGAAGTATCCAGGATCCCATATTGGGATGCCACAGTCGCAACCCACAGCTTAACTCTCTATGCTAGAAGCCCCAATACTGATTCATTGTTTCTCTAGGCACTGTGGGTTTAATTTTTTTTTAAGAAACTAATAATAGGGTTGAATAATTGAACCCTAGAACTTAATGTTTAGTCAAAGATGGTTATACGTATTTTTCTTATTTTTACCCCAGAAAATAAATAATTTCTAAATATAAAATTAAAGTTTATCAACATAACTTTCATGTGTCTATAAAATATCTAAGAGTACTTTGAGAGTTATTTTTATATATTTTTACTTTAAGCCCATTGTTTTCAAAAGAAATTAAAATTACTGTAGAAGTATTTATAAAATTGATGTTATAATTCTGTATGTGATATACAGCTATGGTAAAATGAAAAGTAAACCAAGTTAAATTCAGGAAATTTGGGATCAAGTTCTGACTCTACTAAGTACTACCAAATTGTAGAACAATGAGCTCATCTCTTACATCGTATGAGGGTCATTTCATTTATTTTTTAAGTAGATGATTACAAACTCAAGGGATTATAGTTTAAATCTGATTAGATTATGTATGTGAAAGTGCTTTATAAAATTTAAAATACTGTAGTAACATATAAAGTATTACTGAAGGAATAATGAATAAATAACTAAGTCTATTATAAATTTCATTTTGGAAACTTGGCTTCAAAGTACTATGGAAGAAATCGTATTCTTGTTCCAATAACGTATGGTTTCTATAATAGTTGTTTTTGATAAGGCTTATGATGAATGTGTATTACATTGATAATGGAATTATTACTGTATACATAGTTGCCTTAAATAAATTAAACCTGAGTTAGTTTGGTGAACATTTAAAATAACCAAAGATAGAAATGGCAAAAAAGTATAAACTAGTTCATCAATTTATCTTCATAAAACAGGACCTAGGGGAAATTTGTGCTGACTTACACAAGAAGAAAACAATATAGATCTCATAGAAATGGAACATAAAAAACACTTAAACTCTAGATTTTGAGTTTTGGTGACTGAAGGAAGGTTTAATGTGGAAAGAAAATATTTTAAGTGTATATCTGCAGAATACTAGAGGTTTACTAAAAAAAAAAAAAAGTATAGCAAACTCAGTTTTACCTAATCTAAATGTACAAGGAATTTGTTGCAAACTTACAAGGAACTATCATCGGTATCAATAGTTCTTAATATTTGAATAGTTCACGATTAAATAAATTGATAAAAGCTAGGGACTACTCCTCACAATCTTATACTTAAAACCTCAGCTATCCATAGGCCGGCGCCGTGGCTCAACAGGCTAATCCTCCGCCTTGCGACGCCGGCACACTGGGTTCTAGTCCCGGTCGGGGCACCGGATTCTGTCCCGGTTGCCCCTCTTCCAGGCCAGCCCTCTGCTGTGGCCCAGGAGTGCAGTGGAGGATGGCCCAGGTGCTTGGGCCCTGCACCCCATGGGGAGACCAGGAAAAGCACCTAGCTCCTGGCTCCTGCCATCGGACGAGCGCGGTGCGCCTGCCGCAGCGCGCCGACCGCGGCGGCCATTGGAGGGTGAACCAACGGCAAAAGGAAGACCTTTCTCTCTGTCTCTCTCTCTCACTGTCCACTCTGCCTGTAAAAAAAAAAAAAAAAAAAAAAAAAAAAAACTCAGCTATCCAACACAGAGTAAGTGCTTACTAGTGTCTGTTGAAAGAATACGTGAAGGAGATAAGACAAGATAAAAGCTGGAAGAACATAGAATGCAGAAATGAAAAGGTTTGGCCTGTCTTGAGGTTAGACCGCATCCATGACAGTAGAACTAAAAACACCTTGTAATGGAGAGCCACTTTATTGATTACATGGTAATTCAGCAGATATTATCTTGGCTATGTAGGAAGCTGTAGAAAGATGATTTTTAAATGTATGCAATTATATTCTCAATAAAAGAGCTACTCAAATGACACATAGTAGTTATTTAGAAAGGAAGAGATTATATTTAGATGATTTAAGAGGAAAGAGAAGATAAAAAATAAATTCTCTTAGCAACACGTGGACATTGACTTTGGGGTAAAGTTTATCCAGAGGGAGGTCAAGAGGTTGTTACTATGAGAACACCGTGCAGTGGCACCAGCTCAAGGAAATCGGGGACCCTGATGCCCTAAAAGCCAAAGAAATGTTTTATGGAGAAAGTGTAATTAAAAGAGGGTCTTGAATTTAGGACTATTCTGCATTTGGAGAAATTTCTAACAATCTATATATTCAAACTTTAAAACTTAGCCTTGAAAGGAAACCCATGACTATCTCAGCAAACTTCATCTACGATAGCACTTAAGTGCTCAGATATCTGGACATAGGTTTCTTTTTCCTATCACAACTTGTAATTTCTTGGCAAAAATGAAAGAGTATCAAACATCACACACACACACACACACACACACACACACACGAACGCACATTGATTTCACTTTTGATCATTTTCATTGTCTTTACCCTGTTGTGTTTAAAGTCATAAGTCACAAGTGTTTATGAAAGAGTTGGCAGAGCTTATGCTGAAAAGATCCACTTAATTGACCTTTCTGTCTTTTCCATGACCCTGTAGGCTTCCCCACATTGCTGATACTGCAAGTGAACATGGGAAAGCCTTTATTGGAAGCTGCGTAACAGACACGGTTATATTTCCGAGGCTGATGTTTTGCATATCTGCACAGTAGGGCCATTAAGGGTTCTAAGAGCACAAGGGAAACAATCGTAACATTTGTTTTTAGATGACTGACTCAGGACATGTACACCAGGCTTTATATAGAAACTGTTTTTGTTTTATTAAGGGACTGTTTGCCTGTTAGTGATAACATCATTAAAAATAAATGAAAGGGGGCTGGTAAAATGCTTCCCAAAAGCAGAAACCTAATTAAAGGTGATATGCCTGCTATGAGGCTTTTCTCAGGACTCAGAAATAGAACAAGGTTAGCTCTTTCTCATTTTATAAAGCCCAAAGAAGACCTCACAGTAAAACATCACTTCTGATCTAATTTTCTGTTTCTGTGTACTTTAATAATCTATTTTACAGTCTGTGCTTGCCCATAGAAAGTGAACTAGTTTTGTTCCTACAGATAGCTTCTGCATCATGCCACACCACATGGAAAGAAAATCTGATGGTTCAGCTCAAACAAAAAATGCACTCTCTTTTGAAAACACACTCTATAAGTTGTAATATATGTTGTAATAGTAGTTGAATAATGCGCATATAAACATTTCATAGCCCTAGAAGCTCACTTTTGAAAGCTTGACTTAATGGTAAAAAACATTTCCAAATACTGGTTTATAATTTCAGAAAGAAAAAAAAAAAGTAGATCTTTTCATTTTAAGGGGTGGAGTTACTCTAATTTCATGGATGGTGGAAAAAGCAGGAAACTGCATTCCCTTGATAACTCTGCCCTTATTGTGCTGTGACCTTGGCCAATTTACTTAAATTTACATCTGCCAAAAATGAGTTTCTGAAATGTACTTTGAGACTTTTCTAGGGGAAGGAGGAGGAGTTGTCACATAAGTTCTTTTCAAAATGAATATTACTTTAGAAGTAAAGTGAAAATGAAGAGAAACACCAGGCACCATCACAGAGTACCATAGTCTGAGATCCCATTCCCTTCTTGTCACCCATGTGGTACTAATTCACTTATGAGGCTCCAAACTGAAAATGAATCTTATTGCTAAGTGAACAAAACAGAACACTTTTTGAAATTTTCCTAGTATATATAAAATAGCTCTGATGCTGTGGATTAACTTAAGCTCTGATTTATACATAGGTTTTAGCATAAAATTGTATGGAATTAGGAAAAGTATGAGGTGGCTTTGGAAAGCACTGGGTCTAAATTTATTTTTCAGATGAAAGAGCCCTAATAAGTGATTAATTGACCCACAGTGTTTCAAATCTGAATCAAAGTCACATTTCTTTTTCATTAAATGAAAATGGTGTCAATTGAGAGATGATATAATGGAAGAACATTTAGAAGATCCCAAGAATATGTACTCCCCCAACACACGGGCAGACATAAAACAGATGGTAACAAGTGTAGCCTGAAAGGATATTTAATGTATTTATTTAATAAATCCCTTAATATTTAAGGGATTTTAAGAGTGGTAATGACATTTTGATTCAAGAACTGTTCCAGTCTTTAAGAGATATATATGGAAAAATAAATAAAGTAAAATAAATATAAAAACATAAAGAAAATACGTACAGATTAAACAACACATTTGGGATTTGCTTCAAAGTTCTCTAAAAGGAGAGGATATAATTGAGTAAAATAATGTATGAAACCAGATTGACATGGAGAGAATCATTGTTAAAGATGAGTAATGGATGCATATGTTGGTGTACATCATTCTATTCTAATTTCATGTATATTTGAAATTTTCTATAAATAAAAAATTTGAAAGTGATACTATGCCGGAAAAATTCTATTAACTCATTCTTCTTTCAAAGAGTCAGGGTAGTGATTTGATGATCATCATCATTATCATGAACATAACTAGCACTTTACTGAGTACTTCCTATGTGTGAAAAGCAATGTTCTAAGCATTTTGCATGCATTAACTCATTTAATCTTCACAACAATTCTGTTAGATTGCAAGTAATGTTATCCTCATTTTACACTTGAGTAGATAAAGGTAAAAAAGAAGTTAATTAACTTGCTAAGATAACTCAGCAAGTAAAGAGAGCAGCCTAGATTCGAACCCAAATAGCCATGTTTCAGGGTCCTCATTCTTTAAACACCTCAGGGGTAAAATAAAAATTATTTATAAGCTTTAAAAATGTATTAGATATGTATACTCAAATATTTACAAGAAACACATAGTCAACAAAATGAAACAATTTTCTCTCAAATTAGAAACAAAATGTAGAGATTTTCTGCTATAATTCTCATTCTTATTTAAGGCTTGACTTTATGCATAAAACCCAGTCAGTGGTCATTCTAAGTAGTCAAGATGTCCTCAAGTTGACTTCTTTCACTGACACACTTATGATTATTCATTTTTTAAACAGTTTTCCACCCTGGAAATGAAACTCTTGGATCTCCCAACTTGGGATTAGCGGACACCCAGGAAGGTCATGGAAATTTAATATCAATCCCAACTTTAAGAAGCCCATGCAGGTGTTTTCTGGAAAGTTCCTCCATTCTACACCTTTACTGAATTCCAACCATGTAAGGGCTATACTTCCCTAGTGAGAGGGATTTAACCTTCAAAATGATACTTTTAAATTGGTACATACATTCCATTGGGGGAAAAAAAAACCTACTAAAGGATGTTTAAAAGAAAACAATTATTGTCCAAGAGACTCAATTAAAAAGGAGTAGATCTCATGCCTTTCCCATGTAACAGCTACAATTAAACCCTGAATATCACCAAAATCTGTCTTCAACAATTGTTCCAGGTTAGCATCTCCTGAAATTTTTCCATCAGCCTAGCCATGAAAAACTTTGTTTAGTTTCTAAATCACCCTCTCTTGGTTCAGATACAACCCCTCCCTTCACTGTACCAATGTGCACCATCCTAGCACAGGTGTTCTGATAGTCTGCAGTTACTACTTGGCTCTGATAAGATACCATGCAACAAGGTACTGGGATGCTGCCCTACACTCGACAGGAATTTAACAGTCTAGAATAATTGTTTTATAAATTTGATGATGTACTAAGTATAATAATGACTCAATTCAAACTACAGGTATTTTTAAATATGTCCGTTAAATCTCTGAAGGGAGGAGAGAACTTCCACTTTGACTATGACCCTGTCGGAATAAGATTGAAGTTGGTGAACCCTAAAGGCTTCTATAGCCTCAGCAACTCATGACTAGAGCCTAGGGAGATTACTGACGCCATAAACAAGAGTGTCAAATTGTTAATCAACAACAGGAGTCACTGTGTACTTACGTCTCATGTGGGATCTGTCCTTAATGTGTTGTCCAATGTGAAGTAGTGCTATAACTAGTACTGAAACAGTATTTCTACACTTTGTGTTTCTGTGTGGGTGCAAACTGATGAATGCTTTAATTAGTATATACTGAATCGATCTTCTGTATATAACGATAATTGAAAATGAAAAAAAAAACTTGGTGTTAAATTGGAAATTGCATAGAAAATTAATCAATTTTTTAAAAAAATGTATCATGTAGGATCTCTGTCCTTAATGTGCTATACATTGTGAATTAATACTATAACTAGTACTCCAACAGTATTTTTCACTTTGTGTTGCTATGTGAGGGCAAACTGTTGAAATCTTTACTTAATATATAGTAAACTGATCTTCTGTATATAAAGAGAATTAAAAATGAATCTTGATGTGAAGCAAGGGGAGAGGGAGTGGGAAAGGGGAAGGTTGTGGGTGGGAGGGAAGTTATGGGGGGGAAGCCATTGTAATCTATAAGCTGTATTTTGGAAATTTACATTCTTTAAATAAAAGCATTATATATAAAAAAAATTGGAAATTGCATAGAAAATTAATCAATTTAAAAAAAATGTATCATGTAGGATCTCTGTCCTTAATGTGCTGTACATTGTGATTTAACGCTATAACTAGTACTCCAACTGTATTTTTCACTTTGTGTTGCTATGTGAGGGCAAACTGTTGAAATCTTTACTTAATATATAGTAAACTGATCTTCTGTATATAAAGAGAATTGAAAATGAATCTTGATGTGAATGGAAGGGGAGAGGGAGCGGGAAAGGGGAAGGTTGCGGGTGGGAGGGAAGTTATGGGGGGGAGCCATTGTAGTCCATAAGCTGTACTTTGGAAATTTATATTCATAAAATAAAAGTTAAAAAAAAAGATAAAAAAATATGTCCGTTAATTCTCACCTTCCCTAGCAACAATCTTTTGAGATGCAGAACACAGAATATGAATGAGAATAGTCTCTTGGGTGATACTAATAATACTACAATTTTAGCTTTACTGGCTTGGATCAATTAATTTTTCCCTCTCAAACATTACAACTAATTACTAGTTTCCAGGATTATTTCAAATGATCAAATTCACTGCAAATCATCATCAAATAAATTCTTTTACAAATTTGTTTCCCTCAATATGATAAACATTAATAACTGTAAAAGAAGAAAATTGAAAGCTGCCCCACTTGTTCACCTGTGTAACTTAATGCCTGGCACATAATATATTTTAATGATTGATTGGTTGTATATCTGAATAATTTATTTCCAAACACCAAACTCCTTAATTTGTTAAGCTCTTTTTTTGGGAGATTTATTTATTTGAAAAGCAGAACGATGAGAGAGAGAGAGAGAGAGAGAGAGAATCTTGTGAGAGAGAGAGAGAATATTCTTTCTGTTGGTTTATCCCCGAAATGGCCACAACAGCCAGATGTTGGACAGACCAAATTCAGAGGTAAGAACTAATTCCTGGCCTCCCATTTGGGTGTCAAGGGCCCAAGCACTTAGGCCATATTCCTCTGACTTAACAGGAAGGAAGAGTTGCTGGCATTACAAGCAACAGCTTAACCATGGCACCACAACCCCAGCCCCAGAGCTCTTCATTCTTATATTAATATAGATATTTTTTGGCTAAGGTTCATTTATATTTTAAATTAATTGAGTCTGCATGAATGGGAAGGTGTATGATAAATGCTTTTGTTTTGGGTAGCCTTTTTGGAAAAGTGAATTTTGCATAAAATTACTTAAGATATTTAAATTCTAATTTTAAAATCCCAGTTTATTCTAACTAGTTAAATATATGTGTGGTTATCCTGTACAGAAATTATTATATGAGTAATTACATATAATAGTAAGAGTTGATTTACCTATCTAAAAATAATATCGGCTGCTTTGGGCAATACTAAGTGTGCCACGACCAAGTGTCCAAGCGAAGGTTGAAAAGCTTCTTTTCAGGAATATTACAGCTCCTATTCCCTAGAAATTGATAGGCGGTTCAATTAAGTGACCTTTACATTCCTTTTACCAATTGAGATTTTATGACTTTTTCTTTAAAACTAACTGCTTTATAACACAGTCACATAAAAATGCAACAGAGAGCACTAATTTTTAGAATTTAGGGAAATATAAAAATTAAAAGTGTATGTTTATGTCATTGTCAGCATTCTTTCCTCGGTGACAGGGAACACTTGAACAGCACAGCTGGTGTTCTGCAACTCTCAGAGCATAAAACCATAACGCAAGTTGTTGAAACTGTACTACAACACATATTTTTAAGAAATAATTTTCAGCCGGCGCTGTGGTTCAACAGGCTAATCCTCCGCCTTGCGGCGCCAGCACACCGGGTTCTAGTCCCGGTCGGGGTGCTGGATTCTGTCCCGGTTGCCCCTCTTCCAGGCCAGCCCTCTGCTGTGGCCCAGGAGTGCAGTGGAGGATGGCCCAAGTGCTTGGGCCCTGCACCCCATGGGAGACCAGGAAAAAGCACCTAGCACCTGGCTCCTGCCATCGGATGGGCGCGGTGCGCCGGCCGCAGCGTGCTGTCCGCGGCAGCCATTGGTGGGTGAACCAATGGCAAAGGAAGACCTTTCTCTCTGTCTCTCTCTCTCTCACTGTCCACTCTGCCTGTCAAAAATAAAAATAAAAAAAAGAAAAAGAAAAAAAAAAGAAATAATTTCCAATGTATAGCCACTCATTGTTTGTAGCACAGAAAAAAGAGATAATGCCAGATTTATAAAATTGTAAGTATCAGCTTTCTATTGTGTCATATTCAAGAAACATATATGACTTGCAAGGTACAAAAAATAGAGAAATGAGAAATCTTGGCTAACTTTTGCTTTGGAACTTAAATTTGATTTTAAATATTGCTTGACATTTTTAAACTACTTTGGAAACTCAATTTTTAAAAAATATTTATTGTTTATATATTTATTAAGAAAGTAGGACTTACAGGGGGGGAGAGAGAGAGAGAGAGAGAGAGAGAGAGAGAGAGAAAGAGAGAGACAGATCTTCCATCCACTGGTTCACTTCGCAGATGGCCGCAACAGCAAGCGGTGGGCCAGACTTAAGCCAGGAGCTACGTCTGGTTCTCCCTTATGGGTGCAGGGGCCTAAGACTTGGGCCATCTTCCCACTGTTTTCCCAGGCCATTAGCAGAAGCTGAATCAGATGTGGAGCAGCCAGGATACCTATATGAGATTCTGGCGTTGTGGGCATCAGCTTTATCCACTATACCACAATGCTGGCAACTCAAATTTTTACAAAAAAGTTAGTTGTCATTAGAGTATTTCTTGTTATCCTGTGCTATATATTCTATGTATTTAACAGCATAGATGCCTCATATTCATTCTGAGGTTGTTTTTTTTTAAATCATGGAGATGTATGCATCTAAGGGAGAAGATATAGCCTGTATTAAGACTCTAACATGGACAGACCATATGTGTTAGGGGAAATTGATGAAGGCTGATGTGTGAAACCTAGACAGTGAGGGGAGAGTGACTTAAGGATAAAAATTAGAGAAGGAAGACACCGGAGACTGGAACAAGTGCCAGTGCTGAAGCAGTGGCTTAACCCACTGTGCCACAACATGACGCTAAACTAGCTTAGCACAGCCAGATATTGTATATTCCCTGTCTCCCCCCATTACAGTGTAAACTCCAGACCAAGAATCATCCATGTATTCTTTTCTGTTGTGTTTTCTAAGCCTAGAATGGTGCCTGGCACCTACCAGGTTCTCAAAAATACGTGTGGGTCACATGATAAATTCATTTTTAGGTTTTTGAAGAATCTAAATGCTACCACTGGAATCTTTAGACAAATGAATAATGTTTAGTATTTGGGAAAATAAATTATTTTTTTCATTTTCTATTCCTTCTCATAGATTTCACAGGAATGCAAAAACCAAGTGAAACTTGGAATTTTATTACTACTTATATTGGCTATTAAGTTCTATTTTAGCTTATATGCTTCAAGATAAGTAAACTGTATTATATGTGTTGAAATAAACTGTCATGATACTTAATTTGATGGAAATTCCTGGAATAATTAACATATTCTAATTTAGGGGCCAGCATTGTGCCATAGAAGGTTAAGCCACAATCTGCAATGCAGACATTCCATTTAGGCACCAGTTCAAGTTTTTGCTGCTCAACTTCCAATCTTGGTCCCTGCTAATGTGCCTGGGAAAGCAGCAGAGGATGGCCCAAGTCCTTGGGTGCCTACACCCACGTGGGAGACCTGGAAGAAGTTCCAGGCTGCTGGTTTCAGCCTGGCTCAGCCCTGGCCAATATAGCCACTAGGGAGTGAAAAAGTGTATGGAAGATATATCGCTCTCTTCACTCTTTCTCTCTCTCTAACTCTTTCAAATTAATTAATTAATTTATAAATCATAAAAAAGTTATTAGTGCTTTGCATTTGAACAGCAAATCAAATGGGCAAGTTTCATTGCTATACTCTTTGGATAAACATGAACAACTTATGTTTCTTTTAAATATTATTTCACACTTAAAAACTTACAGAAATATCATAACTGAGAGCAAATAAAAATATATTTATATGCAATTTAGAAACTTATGTATAGCTCTTAAGATTCTGGTTTCTACCAGGCCAGTAATTACAGGAAAACATTCATACCAATTCTACTCCTTTCTTTGGAAATCCCCATAAGTATAATGTGCTCTATTGTTTCTCCGATAAATTACTCTAAAACTTATTCCCAGATCCTTTTTGTGAGCATACAGATTCAAAATTGATAATTTGATTATAGTATCTAGTATAATAGTAGCTTAAAAAATGTCATGATACTCTATTGACATTATTTCTTTATTAAAATTATTTTCACAACTGTAATATTTTGCCTTTTATTTATTTATATTCATTTTATTTGCAAGATATATAAACAAGAGCTAGAGACAGGTATAGACACATCTTCCATCTAATAGTTCACTCAAATGCCCACAACAGCCAGGGATGGGTCAGGTCAAAGGAAGCAGGAACTCAAAGTCTCTCATGTAAGTGGCAGAGACCCAAGTACTTGAGCCATTACCTGATGCCTCCTAGGGTGTGCATGAGCCAGAAATAGGATCAGAGGCAGACAGCTTTTCAAAAAAAGATTATTTATTATCACAAATTTTATACTTAGGTTATAAAGTCTCCTTGAACTTTATATTTAGTTCTTTACATATTCATATATTTTCTTATTCTCCATCATCTATTTATTGTTAATGAGTAAACTTTATTTATGAATATTTATAGGAATATATCCATCATATTCTTATATTTCCCTAAGAAGCAAAGAAAACTAGGTGAGACTGAAGTTTTTCCTAAAGGATCTATACCATACCTAATGATTACTGTACTGCTTTCTAAGAAATAGTTTTTTGAAATGATTTTAGAATATTCCTTAGGGTAATTATCAAGATACTTCTTACACTGTGTGCAAAATTGCCTCTATCCATTTTTTAAAAACCATAACTGCATTAGCATGTTTACTCATCGATCACTTCTTCTGTGAGTGGGCCAGAAAATTCAGCTATAAATTTAGTTCAAATATCTTGGAACATAATTCATTTGACCTGAATTCAGTTAGAATAGCAAAGTGCTTTCTTCCCCTCTTTTCATCTATCTTAGTTTTAATTCCCTCTCATCATGATTATTCTCAGTATTTTTATTTTCTTTAGAAAAATAATGAAAACAAAAAGAATTCCTATGGTACTTCTTTATATCCTTTCTTATTCATAAGAGAATCTGGAATCATTTTCATGTCAATAAAACTATAACAAAACTATATTATTACATGACTGTACTTTGAATATCTCCAGACCCCCAATTAATGAATATTTCAAATAAAATACATAGCTTCCCTAAATATATCCAATCAACATGGTCTCTATTTCTCTTAAAGATATCACCACTTTCAAAATGATATAGAAACAGTTTTGATTTTTTAATGTTTTCTTCTTACATAAATTTCACCAAGCCATTCATTTTCCATGTTCCTACCATCCTTATGTTTATGTCCAGTTATGACACTATTCCACAATGTTATTATTAAGGTTAATATTTTTAATCTAAACAGATGCATTCCTTTTAACTGGTCTCTTGGCCAATCACTTCCTTCTCCAGTATCAAAAAATTATAACATTTCACCCCCTGCTCTCTTTCACCATAAACTTTATTCTCAACTTTTCAGAATGATTGTCAAAGAAATTGAGAACAGACAATTACGAGCATATTCTCTACTAATATCATAACTCTGAAACTATAATATAGTGTGCCAGATGCAGTGAAACTTACACACGTTCTGTTATAGAAGAGTCCACAATCTTTGGGATAGGGAGATAATAAATACAACTCAAAACAATACAAAGATATTATAATACAGAACTTACAGATATAATTAGGAAAATGGTAAAGAAAGAATTAGAAAGAGAATGAGAGGTACAAACAATATCTAAATCAGAGGTTATCAGGATTCAGAATGTCATGAAAAGATACAACAAAGAGTTATACTCCTTTATGTGGAGTTTCAAATTTTAAGGGGAACAATTGTATTATATTTTCTCAAAAATTTTCTATCTGAATTCTAGATAAAGTTTTTCAAAAAGTAATGATGATATTCTGTCGTTCTCTTCTCTACCTCATATTTATTAAATTAACGAGTATACACTTCAGCAATCGTGCACTCTGCTTGTAGACCTCCACACGTCTTTTTGAATGACTTCAACTGCATAAAGTGATGCTGTAACATATCTGTCTAATCCAAAAAAGAGAATCTCCCAAGATACCATCATTTCCTCCAATGACTTTTCCATTTCCCTTTTCAAGAGTTGTTTATACTCACTGTAATATCGTCTTTCCCCCATGATTTAATATTTAGCCCATCTCTCAAATATAACTACTTTTATCAAAGTTAACAGTGACATTCATAGTGACAAATACCATTGTCAGGTCTCAGAGCACCCCATACTTGACTGATCAGTGGCCCTGGACAGGCTGATCATTCTTTTATTCTTGAAATCTTTGCATTACTTGACTTCCACAGTACCATTCTCTTATTCTTTTTTTAAACAGGCAGAGTGGACAGAGAGAGAGAGAGAGAGAGAGACAGAGAGAAAGGTCTTCCTTTTGCCGTTGGTTCACCCTCCAATGGCCGCTGCGGCCGGCACGCTGCAGCCGGCGCACTGCGCTGATCCAAAGGCAGGAGCCAGGTGCTTCTCCTGGTCTCCCATGCGGGTGCAGGGCCCAAGGACTTGGGCCATCCTCCACTGCACTCCCTGGCCACAGCAGAGAGCTGGCCTGAAAGAGGGGCAACTGGGACAGTATCCGGCGCCCCGACCAGGACTAGAACCCGGTGTGCTGGCGCCGCTAGGTGGAGGATTAGCCTATTGAGGCGCGGCGCCAGCCCATTCTCTTATTCTTCAAAATCCAATGTCAGCTTCCTAATCTCTTTATCATTTTTACTTATGAATCTGATCTTATCAGCTGAATGCATCATAGAGCATCTTTTTATCTTTTCACTTTGCTGGGCCCATTCCCTCATTATCTCATTCAGAGCCATGCCTTTAAATACTATGTATATGCTGATGGCTCCAAGTGGTACATCTTCACCCAGACCTTTTGCCTTAATGGCACTGGGATTATCTAATAGACAATGAAATTCACATGTCCAAAAAACAGACACTTAATTAGCTAATCCCACAGTTACTCCATTATCTTGTTAATCTCAGTCTATTCTTTTTTCTATGCAGGATCAACTACTATGATGATGAATTTGTGGTGTGACATATGAGACATATACATACAAACATACATATATATATATGTATGCTATAGCTACATATCTATATCAATACAAATACTATATAAACACTATATAAATATAGATATATCCAAATTTATGGGTCTCCATGACTAATATTTCACTTATTTTGGGTAATATTTACAAAAATAACATTATTACTTTTTTCTAACGTTTATTAAGCCTTTGAGATTTTTCCATATTCATTCATATAGATCTATTTGTTCATTTAGAAATGTTTGATGGTGTTTCACTATATGATAATATCCTATTTATTCCTTCTTTCACTGCAACATTCAGTTTGCTTCAAAATATTTGCTTTTGTGAAACATTGCAGTAAAATGCTTTTATAGCTAAACTAGACTTTTGTATATATTATTTTATGTGATTCTTACAAATAATCTTGCATAGAATTATTATCCTGTTCTAGCCGTAATAAGAACTGAAGTTAAAAGAGATTATGTAATTTTATTAATGTCATACAACTAGCCAGGTTTACAGGCAGAATTTGAGATCACATTTATGTCATTCATCAGTCAGGGTTTTATGCTACAGAATTATCTTTTTTATCTGGTTCTAAAATTTCGTGGAATTCTTTCAAGAGTAATGCCGGCAGTATCAGGAAGCAATAAAGGAGGCACCTAACCAGCTGCAATCCTTATTTCACCGACTAGGCAAACAAGAGGAAGGGAAAATGCGAGAGCGATGAGTATAGTGATGACAACCAATGAAAAAAAAATGAAACAGAACCTTTGCTATTTAAAGCCTTGTTATCAACTGGTTAAGCAATCTAGTTCTAGAAAAATCTACAGAAACTCATGAGAATCGGTGACTTAAATAAAATAAGAAACAGAAGTCAAGTAGACAGTTTGCATTTGTATGCTTGAGAGCCAGTAACGTAAACCAAAATGAGGACATCAGAAAGAAGACTCTAGGGTGGAGGAATGTTCTTGGTGGAGGAAAATGAGAGCTTGATGATAACCCCCTTGAAATAATGGTTTGCTTCACTTACCAAGGACATTTAGTAAAAAATTCTTAATTATTGGGATCAGTGTCATGCTGCAGTGGGTTTAGCCACTGCTTGTGATGCCTACATCCCATATTATAGCACCAGTTCAAGTCCTGGGGATACTTTATTTCCTTGTTCTGCTCCCTGCTATTGCAGAAAAGCAGCAGAAAATGACCCAAGTACCTGGGCCCCAAGAAACCACATGGGAGACCTGGATGGAGTTCCTGGCTTCTGGCTTCAGCCTGGACTAGCCACATCCACTGAGACCAATAGTGAGTGAAGCAGTGGATGGAAAACCTTTCTCTGTTTCTTTCTGTCTCTGTCTCTCACTTTCTCTCTCTACCCCACTCCCAACTTTCAAATAAAATAAATACAAATTTTTTAAAAAATAATAAACTGGGGCCAGCACTGTGATGTAGCAAGATAAACTGCTGCCTGTGACACTGGCGTGGGTGCTAGTTCGTGTTCTGGCTGTTCCATTTCCAATCCAACTTCCTTGGAAAGCAGTGGAAAATGGCGTAAGGACTTGGGCTCCTATACCCATGTAGGATACCCAGAAAACAACCCTGGCTCCTGAATTTGGTCTGGCATAGCCCTGGCTGTTGTGGCCATTTGGGGAGTGAACCTAAATGGGGGGTGGATGTGTTACCGGAGAAATTTGCAGGGTTCTTGTCTTCTCGCAAGAAAGAATTCAGGCGTGAGACAGAGAAGAGTGGGAGGTAAAATAGCAAAGTTTATTAGGGAAGGAACATCCGTGAAAACGGATGGGCACCTCTCCAGACAGGACCTGAGAGAGAGTGCCCGGTCTACATTTAGGCCTGGGTTTTTAAGGAGATGGGTCTTGCTTTCCCACCTCTGCTCCTCTTGGAACAAAGGGCTTTTTGGATGTAAATAGAAAAACTCCTATCTGAGTTTTTCCCTGAAGGTATCAGACAGGAGGAAGGCTAGCTGGCGACATCCTGGGTTTGGAGCAAGACCTCCTGGAGAATGGGGATCCGGAGCAGGGTGTTTGAAATGCAGATACTGGGCTGCATCTGGGAGAAGGGGCAGGGACCCCCACCAGGCAGGTTATCAGGTAGAAGGGGGCAGGGTAGGACGCGGAGGCCTGACTGCCCCTGGAATGTTGCCGGGATGACTGAGGTGCAGATGCATATGCTGGACATAGATGTCTTTTCCTTAGGCCTTTATGTCGCACACACATAAGCTCATAACTAACTTCCTACCTAACAGATGGAACCTATTCTGTCTCTGTGTCTTCCTTTCTCTGTAAAATCTTTAAAAACTTCATTTCCATTCTGCGCAAATGATAATTAAAAAGCCAGAAAGCGAAAAGAAAGATAAAGGAGGAAGTAGGGAAGGGAAAGTAGGATGGTGGGAAGAAGAAAAAAGGAGCAAATCTTATTAGACCCCTTATAGATACAAGTATAAATGTAATATTGCAATGACTACTTTTCTTTTCCCTTCACTTAGCCTGCCAACAGTCCTTGAAACCAATTCTTTTCATCAGTAGAAGAAATAATATAAGGCATATCTAGAAAAGGTAATAAACAAACAGAAATCCAGCAACAATTAGCTTTTAGTGATCTCTGTCCTTGGGATCTACTTCTAGTAATCAGATTTCTGCCTTGCTTTCCTAGAGGATTTGTTCTTTGCAACTAAAACCCATTGGATGCGAGAACTTGTACCTTGATTACATGTTTAATACTCTTGGTTTCCCTTGGCCTGTACTTCTCAAGTTTCCCATCTTAGCATTTATGGATTTAGAAATCCAATAACGAACCCAATGATCAGGTATCCCGAATTCACTTGTATATTGAATTTTTTCTGGAAACTACACTTTTATCTACCACTTCTAGGCTTCATTTCTTACCTACTGCCTGCCACAATCTGCTTTCTTACATCTACCTCTTTTTTTTTTGTTGTTGGACAGGCAGAGTTAGACAGTGAGAGAGACAGAGTGAAAGGTCTTCCTTCTTCCGTTGGTGGTTCACCCCCCCAAGTGGCCACTATGTCCGGCGCACTGCAGCCAGCAGCTGCACTGATCCGAAGCCAGGAGCCAGGTGCTTCCCCCTGGTCTCCCATGCGAGTGCAGGGCCCAAGGACTTGGGCTATCCTCCACTGCCGTCCTGGGTCACAGCAGAGAGCTGGACTGGAAGAGGAGCAACCTGGACAGAATCCAGCGCCCCAACCCGGACTATAACCTGGGGTGCTGGTGCCGCAGGCAGAGGATTAGCCAAGTGAGCAGCAGCGCCGGCCCTACACCTACCTCTTTTGGCATACATTCATACCTGAACGCTGCCTACCCTTTGGGTATCATGTGTCTCAGATGTATCGATTCTAAGAATCTGGAATTGGTACTATGATTTTCCCTTTTGGTTTACCACAAGGACTAACAAGCATCAATATGCAGAAAAAGAAAAAGTAATGGAATAGGGAGAGAAGCCTTGGTCATCATAGACAAGAAGAAAACAATCAGAAAAGAAAAATGCCAAAAGAGAGAGGCTAAAGTTATACGCTAAGTATTGACAATGGAGTTGTCCTTAAGAGCCCTGTGTTTGGCAGGAAACATGAATATTTGGTCAGGTAGACCAACCAAGTCCAAAGACTTGAGTAATTTCGATCTCTGACAAATATTTCTTAGATTCCAGACAATGAATAAAATCAATAACATACTGACAGATCATGAATATATCAAAATCAGGAGTGTTAATGTTTTCATTTTTAAATTTGTCATAAAAATGCACAAATACTTTGTAGATACATTTAAAATAGATCCAGAATTTGTAAATTGTGTTTCTGAATTGATTCTTGCAGGCCTTGTTGTTTTAATTATAAAGAATCTAATTTAAGACAACTATAGAAGAATCAGTATACCATTTTTGAAAGATTGTGCATCTCAAAAAAAAAAAAAAGCAAAACAAAACCAGGGACATAGGTGTTTTCTAGAGCAAAGTGAGACAGTGATTTGTGAAAGTGGTGAAGGTTAAATTTAAGAAAAGTATAAGTTAGCAGACATTGCTAAGAAATACACACAGTACTTAGAAGTATATAGAATAATTAGAACCATCTGCCACCAAATACAGGTACTACAAGACATGTTTCAAAGACTATATTAGACTCATTTGTTATTAGCAGTATGCATTTGCATTCAATTAATGTGTAAAAATCCTTTAAAATATGCTCTCTTAAGTGGGTTAAACAGGCACATTGTAATCTTGTTTATACTCATAATTGGCTTAGCAAATCTTTTCTTTATATCTAGTACAAAGGTAAACTTTATCAAGCTGAAGCTGAATATCATAAATTCCATATTAGCAGAAACCAAATTAATGAGGTTTGATTGTACCAAGAAAATTGCTTTTGCCATTTGCTTAATTTCATCTCCTCTATATAATAACAAAAAATTCAAGTGATGGAAGGAGGAGATAATACAGTATTTGTGGAAATATTAGAAGCAAGGCAAACTTTCAGAAACCCAATTTAGTGTTACATTTATTTGTTTAGGTTCAGTTTGTAATATGATGTTAAGTATATTACTGTACCCTGCTATTATGGAACAGATGTTAAATGCAATGTAAAAATGTCAGGGGTAAATGATTGATGATCCTCTTTGCCATTTCAAAGTAAACCATGATTATTTATATGCTCTGGACATTGCTTGAAAGCATCATATTAAATCTAAACAATTGATCCATTTTCAAGGGTTTTTGTGTAATGTATTATTTATGTGTTGTTTATTCTTTTGTGAAAATGTCCCAGGATAAGGAAGTATTGAGAGTCTCAAGTGCTCCACCCAGTCCATATGGTAGATTTGTTCTCTGTGTAATACTTGCCTTTTCCCTCTAGGCCCATATGGCTAGTCCATAGGCTGCCCAGGCCCCTCTGCCCTCCACAGGGGCCATATGGCCAGTTCAGGGAGCACTCATTTACCTTGTATTAATATTTTATCTGGCTCAGACAGAAAAAGAGATCAGATTAAGTAAAGGCAATCCCTGAAAATGGTTTAGCCATATAATCAATACTGAGTGTCAATGTGATATGAGATACGGGTTCTGTTATTTCATCTAGATTAAAAATAGCAAGTCTACTTGAATAATTTATCAAATAATTTCATAAGCTCTTTTGATCACTTGATATATATTGACAAAATAATATTTAATTATGCTAATAATCTAGGCAATATTAACACATGATAGTATAAATTTACAAAGTTTAAAACTGCCTCAAACATATAGGCTTTGATATATCTAAAGAGATAAGACTGAATCTAAATTATAATCTATATTATCAAGTAATGGCTCTAAAATTAATTTGTGATTATAAAATTTGCAACTATAGGCTACACTTTTGATGTCAGCATAATTAAGAAATCTAACTGTAAGATTATTTGCAATTAGAATTGTAATAAATTAAAATATTTCATTTTTGCATTGTCTTCCACCACTATAAGCTCATTTAATGTTATGAAATCAATAAGCTTCATGGGGCAATTGTTTTTCTACTTTATGCTCTTGTAGTTGATAAAATTATTCTTTTATAACATCATTAACACTTTAGCTACGAAATTTTGTTTTCCTTAACACTTGATGGTGTTCATATATCTTTCTTAACATCCAATTGCTACTACAAACATGTCGCTCCTTTTCTATAATATAAAAATATGCATTTCCTTTATATTAGACACACTTACATGTGCATATTCCCTTCATTTCCTTAATTAAAAATGTCACATTAAAAAAATCTCAGCATCAACTTTTTTAAAAAATCTGGTATATTAGCAACCTCAGCTCAGTTAGTTAAAAAAGAAAAATTACAGCGCAGCCCATCAAATCATGGTAATGTATTTTTGCTAGATTTTAGAGTTCCTGTCAGCTGATGTATAAAATCTAACCTGAGGAACGTTTAGAAGAGAGAGTTCATGCTTTTGATGCTCAAGCCTTACTTTCATACATTTGCAATGTTTTCTTCTTGGGCATGTGATTTAGTCAGTCAACCTTCCTTCCATTAAACAATTATAAAAAGATGTAGTTTTTATTAGATTTCACATAATTCATCTATCATATTGTTGTGTCTTGCTTACATTTCCTTGAATCCACATATCTGCAATCATACTTATTATATTTCTCCAAAATACATTTTTCAGGCCCATGTAAATTCTGAGATCACAACTCATAGGCAATGCAGAATAGATTCTGAAGTCATTTGAAATTTTAAAATGATAATATTGAAATTAAAATGTTAATGTTTAGGTTTGTCACCTGTAAGTGCAAGTAAAGTCATAATTAAAATATAAAGACAACATCAGGATCCCTGACAGCTTATTTTAGGCTTGCATATACAGAAACATATTTTAATGAAAATATAAAAGTTTAATTTTATGCACTGAATATTTTCACGGAGTCAGCACTTTGCTATTTTGTGATAACATGTTAAAATTAATGGGATGTCTTAACTAAGTTCTTTCTGCATATATACATATAAAAAAGGGAAAGCTCTGAACCTGACTTCATAAATAACATTTGCTGTGATTTTGTTAAAGTTTAGATGGGTGGATTTGTATTTGAAATCCTCAGAAGGTTACAGGGTGCAGCCCTCCAACAATATCTCTAAGTCTTCAGGGACAAAATCCCATTATGTGGAGTTCAGTAAAGGGGGTAAACACCACCATAAAGAAATACAAATTGCACATATTTCCCATTTAGCTAGTGTCACCAAGGTTCACCATTTAGAATTCTAACCAGTTAGGACTTATTCTTGGAGGTCAAGTACCTTGTGAACCTTGTCATCTCACTGATGACATCATATCCCATCCATCAGTTCTTTCAGAAGCACACTTGCCATCTGCTCGGCACACGTTGCAATAACTTATTAGAGAAATTCACAGGGCAACAATCTGCACAATGACACTGTTATCTTAATGCTGGCACATACTGAGATAACGACTGCTCTGTTAGAGCACGATGATTTTGTTCTCCAACTTTAAAACAGAAGTTAGGAGGCTATTTAAACTTCTTCAGTCTTATGAAAACAATAAGCATATTGGCAAAAGCATTTTGCTCCATTGCAGGATAACAAATGAAACCCTCTTCACAATTAGATAGAAGGTCTGTTCCATTCAATGGACTATCTCTGCTCAGAATTTGGTTGCTATGAATTCTTTCGATTTTCAAAGTACACGCAAGTACCTTGTAGAAACTAAGCACGATATTCATAATCACAAAGCAGTAAAAAGTCTTAATACCTTCCCCTTGCTAAAAAGTACAAAAATGATCCCGTTATTCCAGATGACTAAAATCTCTCCCTCTCTTTAATTTTCCCCTCACAGGCATTTAATTAGCAGAAAGAGCATCTCAAACATCTAGCTGACACTGCATACCTGCAACTCTACTAGGTCCTTTGGAAGAACCAAGGACAGTGTCCAAGATCAGGTATCTGTATTTTAGCAGCATATTTCACCTAGCAGCTGTCAAAGGCCTTATGACTTAGGGAAGCCCAGCACAACAATCTCTCTATCTTCCAAGTTTAAAAAGTTACATATACTTATGAAAAGGTGGTACTTATTTTGCATTACATGAACTTCATCCCCTGTTCCTTCTTTTGGCTTGTCATTTATTCCAGCTTACACTGTGATCAACATTGTACTAAAATAAAGTCAAGTACAACAGCCGCTCCCTGCCCATCAAAACGCACAGACGTCTGCCAAGCACTTGTAACAGCTGGTGTTACATTAATTAGTTTAAACTATTTATTTCATCCATCTCCAGAGCAGATTGAGCAAAAACATTAGAGATTATTCTAGCATCTGTAAGTGCCCTGCAAACATTAACCAAGGAAAGTTAAAATATTCATCAGTATCATATATGCATATAGATACACACATGCAGTTTAGATTTTATATGTATGATTTCAGAGACTGAAAAGTCATTATAAATAAATGAGTAAAGTCATCTGCATTTGTGAGGGCGGGTCTTAATAACTATCCTCACGAATATCAATTTTCAACTTATATTCATCTTTTGTGTCCACAAAGTTTTTTTTTCTTTAGAAATTATCACTAGAAAGTGATAATAATTCCTGGCAGCATGGGCTATTAAACAATATATGACAGGGACTTGGTGACTCAGTGGATTAGTCACAGATTTTATGGCCACTATTGGAATGCTGCCCTAACTTTAGTGATCAAAACACTGTTATCAAATGGTTGTAAAAATCTCAATTAAAATTACTTCTATGGCTGCCACTAGGTTCTTAGCAAACTACATCCCATAACATGAATCTGCACATTATTGTCAAAATTAACTCAACTGCCACTTTTTGGCTTAAGAGAATTTAGAAATTATCTATCAAACTGACTCTACAAATAATGGCTGTCAACAGGGGCTTGGGTGATTATAAATGTGTGTTCATTAAACACCTGTCATTCTATGTTTTGTTGTAGGACTTTCAGATTTTCAATAGTACATTACCTCTAGCCATGCCTTTTCTAGAAACTGAATACATATGGATTATATTAAAATTAAATGCACTGTTTATGAAAACAAAAACTAAATTCTGAAACATTTGAAACCTATTCACAGGAGCAGTGATAAAGAACAATCAGGACTTAAAATTTTGTAGCATATCAAAACAACACTATTTCAATTCCCACAAGGTTGATGATCCCCAAAGCAATCTGTCTTACTCCACCAAAGCACTGCCATGAATAGAATTTGACACATGACTTAATCAACTAAAGGCAACCAAAAAGGTCTACATGATAGATAGCAAACAAACACTTTGGAAAAAAGTAATCTGATGTTCACTGAAGAAAAGTAATAAAAAGTAGAAGGCATTAGGGAAAAGAGTGCTTAATATGTTAGACAAAAGTTTTCTGTATGAACATAGCCAGAAGTTGTGTAGTACTACTTGTCATTCCCAGAGTTTAACATGTTCACTACTGGAACCTTACTCAGGTTAAAAAATCATGCTCTATAAAGCAAATTAATTTTAGTCCTTGGCACTTTATTTTCCTATACCAAATGTGAAAATAAATTAGTGCAACAATCAATGAAATAACATTCTGTTTAGGTATTTCAAATGAAAATAATCCATATTGGAGACTAACTAAAGAAACTATATTATAAAGTGAATATTCATGGTAACAATAGCTATCTGCTATGTTACACACTCCTCTGTCACTAGTGAGGGGAGTTAGCTGGGTTCCAAATCTTGGTTACTGGAAAATGTAATCACTGGCATGGGATTGGTATGGATTGAATTGCACACTCTGTCCCCAAATCATGTGTTGAAGCCCTAATCCTCAGTGTGATTGGTGATAGGACGTAAAATGTAATTAATGTCCTGTGAAGAGGCAATGGAGGTAATGAGGTAGTTAAAGTGAGACCCTTGATTTAGAAGGAATGGTGTCCTTCTAAAAAGAGGAAAAAAAAAGAGACATTAGGAACGTTATGCACAGAGGAAAAGCCATGTTAGGACAGGGAGAGAAGGCAGCCATCTACAAGCCAAGGAGAGAAGATTCAGCCAAAACCAAAACTGCCGACATCTTGACTTTTACTTTTTTGCCTCCAGAACTGTGAAATACCAGTTCCTACAGCCCATTCAGTCTGTCCTGTTCTGTTACACAGCTCCAGCAAACTAACACAGTGGGGTTCTCATATCTAAGAAGGCTCATATAGAGCTCATGTCTCATTTAGGGCCTCCTAACATGTGATCATGTAAAACATGTTTGCTCCTTGTAGTGGTCTTGGTAGCTATGAAACTATTCTCTCCGCTTTGAAAATGACAGTCTGAGTCTCCTTATTGAAGATTCAGGTTCTCAAAACTCTTTCATAATTCATGTGTCTTTGAGCTTTTTGTAATAATAATTTTCAAGGTTTAGAACCTTTTAAATCTTTTTTTTATTTTTATTTATTTTTTTGACAGGCAGAGTGGACAGTGAGAGAGAGAGAGACAGAGAGAAAGGTCTTCATTGTTTCCCTTGGTTCACCCCCCAATGGCCACTGCAGCTGGTGCGCTGTGGCCAGCGCACCGTGCTGATCTGAAGGCAGGAGTCAGGTGCTTCTCCTGGTCTCCCATGCGGGTGCAGGGCCCAAGCACTTGGGCCATCCTCCACTGTCTTCCCGGGCAACAGCAGAAAGCTGGACTGGAAGAGGAGCAATCCGGACAGAATCCAATGCCCTGACCAGGACTAGAACCTGGAGTGCCGGCGCCGCTAGGTGGAGGATTAGCCTATTGAGCTGCGGAGCCGGCCTAAATCTTTTGAGAGGTAAGAAGCTGACAATAGTGGCTGGAATAAAACATGGTGAGAAGAAAATCCAAAAAGAGGCTAAAATCATATTTCAGATCAGGGTTAGAAGAACAGTGGACCATGGGTCAAATCCAGCCCACTACCTGTTTCTATGTATCTGTGAGCTAAGAATAGTTTTTGCATTTGATATAAGTGAGAAAATAAAATGAATAGAGGAACAACATCTTATGCTACCTGAAAATAACATGAAATTCAAATTTCAGCACTTATAAAGTTTTGTTGGCCCAGAGTAATTATTGTTCATTTATATTCCATCAAACAGCTGTTTTCTCAAAACAGCAGCAGGGTAAGTAGCTACGTCAGAAATCATATGATCCAAAAAGCCTAAACTATTTAGTATCTCACTCCTTATGGAAAAGGTTGCTGTCCCTTGATCTTTATAATAAGATTGGTAGCATTCCTTATCATAATTGTGTTAGTTAGCTCTGGTTTTTCCAGGGAGTTTTTAAACCCATAACAATTTTATAGTGTATCAATAATGAGCTGATAGTATTATTTCAATCGCTCTAATCTACTTTCATAATGTTATTCTGAGAGAGAAGCAGGCACTTAAACTTCCAGACAACACACAAGTGAACTTTTGGAACACAGCCTGTTGCTTAATTTTTGGCTACAGTTTTCAGAGATGATTGATGATGATGAAAGATGACAGAAACAACAGTTACCCAAGATTATGCATTATTCAATTACACTTGCAGATTTTTCTTAAAGCAGAGCTCTTCCTATTTTTCCTAAAAGTATTCTCAGTTTTCACATTTGGAAACTGAAGAAGCCTTCACAATTTGATGACATACTCACTCTGCCTCTGGGACACTGGTGGAATCCAAGTTTCCCTGAATCCAGAACTCATGGTTTCAACCATTATGCTTTTCTGGGAGGATCTTAATATTTTTATTAACAAACTATTCTAAAAGCAACATAAGTTTCAAAATTAATTTGAAATTTTTCTTTACACAAACATTAATGATTTTAAAAATTAATAGGAAAAGTAGTACTAAGCACTGTTTAATATTTTGCCACAAACAGTTCTGATAACTATTATTCAAATATTAGGTCACAACAAAAACAGGATATTCATACATATATAGTCATGCATTGCTTAACGACAGGGATCCATTAGGAGAAATGTGCCCTTGGACAATTCTGTCATTGTGTGAATGTCATGGAGTATACTTATACAAAGCTAGCTGGCATAGGTCAATCATTGGATGTGACCCCTTGATGCAATTCAGAGACATGGTAACCATGAGCTACAAGAGTCTACTGTTGGCACAAAATGGCAAATGGCTTTGCAATAAGCTTTTTTATATAGAAAGAGATATGCTTTAAAATTATGATTAAAAGTACAGCATGGTAAATGCATCATAAACCAGTGACAGCCATTTATTTTCATTATCAAGTATTATGTATTGTACATAATTGTATATGCTATACTTTAATAAAACTGGTAGGATTGTGTACACCAATATCACCACAAAAACGTGATTAATGTGTTGTGCTATAGAGATGGCAATGGCTATGACATTACTAGGCCATAAGAACTTTTTAGTTCCATTATAATTTTATGGCACCATCATCAAATATGCTGTCTGTTTTTTACCAAGTTGTTATGCAGAACATGCCTACATGAAATATATGTGTTTGGCTTCTAATCAACACAGTATACACATACGTGTAGGCTTAAAATTTTGATTAGGAATCAATATACCACCAACTGAGCAAATATATATAGTTACCATATTGTCATATTCAACTTTCTTAAAACTTTCATTTAAGGAAAGGATTTTAGCAATAAATTGAAATAAGCTAAGGTTAAAGTCAAAGTCATATAAGGCAATTAAGAGACAAAAACCACTGGAAGAAGTCAAACCTAGTCTTCCTTCTGATTAGTCATTCTCAAGGTCTGAATCTTGGATAATCTTTGCATCCCTTCTCCATCTCAGGAAAATGGTGCCAGCTTCAGAAAATTACTGCAGGGATTAAGTGTGATAATGCCATGGTCTTTGCATATCACAGCTTTGTGGGAATGGAGGGAGACTCCAATCCTAAAAGATTTCATTAAAATGCTCACTGTCATTATGTCATATTACCAAGGTAGAGGACACAAAGTAAGCTGAAGCTTGTCCCCAAAATGCTAAACAAGAATTTATGGACAGTGAAATAAGAAGGCATCTCAGTGAAAGAAAAAAGGAAAAAAATCATATGTAAGTTTGAAAGGACAAATTACCAAGGTTCCAGGACCTAGCATGAACACAGAAAATGAAAAAGATGGGAATAAATCATTGATTACAACACAAATAACTAGTTTAAATGTAGAAAAATACTATGGGTTAGACTACAAACTATGTTTAACAGTTTAACAGATATGTATGAGGAAGCAGTTCATCCAAGGGAGAGAATCGGACTTAAAAGGAAACTAAGACTGACAGTGGGTGAATTTGTATTTAATACCAGGAAGGATACAAGAGGAAGAACTTTGAAATCAGTTTTAACATAGTGGATTTCCACCATCATAGTATAATGGGAGTTAGGTAACAGGAAAGCAGACAGCATGTAGGTCAAAAAGTATTATTTTTAAAAACACACCAATCTCTTTTACACTTATAAAGCATGCATACATTTAAGCTATGTCACTTTGATTCTCACAGCTCTGTAGGCCCAGAGAACATGTCTGTATTGAATGAATGCACTGTGGTTAAAAGCAAATATGGATGATAGAGCCAAACCCCCCAGACACAGTTCCCAAACCTGCCTTCTAACGACTGTGTGACATTGTGTACTCCTTGCTATTCTCACCTGTAAGATGGAAAAAATAGTAATGAGACCTTCTCCAAAGCTGCTGTGAAAATTAACATATTATACTGTATGTAGCATAGTATTTGGGATAGAATATATGCTAGGTTCAGTTTATTAGTAGTAGTGCCCCGTTCACAGGCAAATAAAGATCAAGGACCATATTTTTCTTTTTGTTATTTCTATAATAATGATTTTGTCATTTTAAAATAATTTAAAACATGAATGTACACATGTACACGTAATAGAATTCTAAGTCTCATTACTATTTACTCCAACTTGACAGGGAATTAAAACTCTTAAATCTATTGTAAAACACATTTTAAAGTCACTTTCTGATTTAAAAAAAAAGGGACTTGAAACTGAGCTTTTAATCTTTCAAACTCGAGCAAACAAGTTCCTATATGCTGTCTTCTAAATAGATCCTCAATGGTTTTTGACATTGTGAGGCAATAATCCATCATTTTCATCTCTTCATGGTTGATCCCTCATGTCTCTCCATCACCCAGAAAATAAAGCAATCACCTGATGCCCAAGCATCAGATAAAAATGCCAAAGAACATAGCGCTCATCCTCTATGGGTTACTGAAACCTCACGTTCCTGCTCAAATGGCTGACACATAAGAGCCTGACACTTCCATTGCTTCATCCACTTAGCCATCATGTTTACCAATCATAACAAGATCCATGTAAAACTTGAAAATACAGGCTAACCATTGATTTCTAAGACAGTTTGAATTTCACATTTTCTCCTGATTTCAAAAGTCATTGTTTTTAAGTATTTATAGCACAATCGACTCTGCCGTGTGACATTTATAAGAAATTGCAAATTATTACAGTGTAACAACCAATTCCAAACTGCTCTACCCTATTTGAAGGAGAATGTGGATTGTTCTGAAAAACTACGGAAATGTAAAGTATTTTGACCAAATAAGTTCAGCAGAAACACAGAGCATTCATAAGCAGGGCACAGAGCATTTGCTAACATAAACATTTGTTTCACAGGCAAGGCATTCTCTGCAATGTGGGATGAGCTGGTAGGAAAATACTCCAGGGAATGCCAGAAAGCTTTCCCAACTGTTCTATTCACATTGAGATACAGACCTCAGAAGTACCTGAACAATATACCTGAGGGCTGT
Source organism: Sylvilagus floridanus (assembly GCA_949820135.1). Taxonomy (NCBI): domain Eukaryota; kingdom Metazoa; phylum Chordata; class Mammalia; order Lagomorpha; family Leporidae; genus Sylvilagus; species Sylvilagus floridanus. The sequence goes on from OX463230.1 coordinate 94,025,857, forward strand.
AGATCATAACTCAGAAAAACACTTTACGGTTCTGCTACAGCCTTTCCAATGATCCTCCCCATATCTTGAGAATAATTTTCTATTTTGATGAGAACACTACTTTGGCCCCAAGTAATCCATCTGACTACTTTTTGAAGGCAAGTTCCAATGGAAACATACTGATTTCTTGTAAGTCACAAATAAAAGCTTTAGCTTACCCAAATGAATTCCACTGTGATCTCTTTTTCATGATCCAATACCATTACAACGAATAGTCTCTATACTTTTATTATTCTTTTAATCTCCTATGATACAACCCATCCAGGAAAGTGTTTAATGAATTTTGAGATTGCTATAGATGAAGAGTTAATTACAACGGTTGAATATTGCAGGAACTTCTTCCTTCTAAAACTATATACTATTTCCCTTCCTGAGGAAATTATTTATTGACTTGAAATTCCTTTTTTTCTTTTACCAAAAAGTTCATTGTTAAACTTTGCCACAAAACCTTTTGTTCTTATTGAAGTCACTTTGCTTGTCTCTCCTACTGTAAGGACACCAAATCCTAAAAGCTGGCAAGAATGCATATGTTTATTTCACCATTGCTCTGCAATTACTGAATGCCACTTAATTATAGCAACAGATGCTCGAGTGTAGGAACCAGAAAAATCAAACGCCTCATTTCCAGGTTATTTTTTTCCATTGCTTCTGCCAACAGCAGATGTGTGAGCCCCTTGTGCTCTGGCGTAAATACTTATCAAATCCTAACAGGTCACCTATGTCACAAACAACATTTCAGATGCAACTGTTTCACCTGATAATAGGCTCTGAAAATAAAACTGTGAGCTGTAAATACAATGTATTCAGAATGAAATGCCATAATGTGAAATTGCTTTTTCTCCAGCTACAACTGAAGTCCTTGACAGTTTTTGGCAGTGATAAATCACCCTCCCATTAATTGTCTTCTCTCTCATTGTGAGGTGAGCTGCTAAAAGGGGCAGTCAACAAAAATGACTTAAAGGACAAATTTTGGCAAAAAGACAATGAAGAAATCTGTCATTGCTCAGCCTCCAGTAAACTGTCTTGAAGGAATCAAAATATATGTAGCTGAAGAGTTTATGTCTTTGTTAGGAGGATTATAGGATGATAAGTTTACTGTTAAGCAGAGGAAGAACTAGAGAAACTTATATTGTGGGTCCTTGACATCCTTTTCCAAGTGATTTTTCTTTACAAGATGCATTACTGTCTCTTATACTTGAGCATTTCTCTAACCTATTCAGATTCACTCTCTGACCAAGAATAAATGAAACATTCCCCAGTGTGTGATCACAAGTTATAAAATCTTGTTAACATAATTTGAATTGGGTATAAAGTTAATTCATAAAAATTAATTTCAAAAATTGTTGAATACCATGTTTTGCCATAAACAGGAAAAAGAACTCACATATCCAAAAGTAGATGCTACCAACAGACAATTTAATATGAGCATATGCAGTATGAGAAAATTATAGGTTATTACAGTGCTTATCAAATGCACCATTTACATTTTAGTTTAGTTGGTATTCAGCATTAGTAAGTAAAGATGCATTAAAAGTGGATCCAATGTTATTCCTGCATTAAAAATGTTCATATTTACTTCATGTAATTAATGTATTGTTTAAATTGCTCAATAGAAAGCCTAATTGAACTAGAATCCTAAATTTAAATTGTGCCATTTCCTGAAATGTGCCCAGGCAATTCTATGAAAACTTCAACATCCTATTTGAAAAAGATGCAAGAGTAAAACATTAGGATTCAGTGGCCATACATGGAGAATAATTCAGATAAAGCACAAACTGTAAAAGCAGAAGCTAACTTTCAGGAATCCTTAGAGACTATTACCTGATGTCCTGAAGCTTGATTAGTACCTCATTATATCAACATTTTTTCTGCAGAAATTAGAAATAGTATTTAAAAATATATGGGTATTTCAATTAATACAGGAAATCACTAACTCTAAAGAAAAGATTCAATATGTCAACAAAGTGTTCTTTCTAATAGATAGGTGTCTCTGGTTTGCATTAAATGGATGAGATGGAGTTGTATTTTTGTGTTTCAACACTCAGATTCAATAAAGAGCCCAAGGTAAATAAAGACAATTTAAAATTACCCCAAGTCCCATTTTGTAGGAGCTCAAACAGAATGTTATCTGAACATTACTAAATATAGTTTGTAGACTATGACATTAAAACATCTTTTCAATGACAGAAATAAAAAAGGGGGGGGGAATGATTTTTTTTTTTTTTCTGTTTTGGTGATCCGCCAGTTTGAGAGCTTACTGAGAGCATATGGAGATAGCATATTTGCAAGTCCATCTCTAGAGGATTGCAAAAGGCCCTTAGCTTGTGAAAAACAGCAATGTTATTTTTTTTTAACGTTCCCTATATTTAGAGATTAAATCGCTCACTGCACAAACCCATTTGGAACAGGCGCGAAGGTGAAAAGGATAATCAGTACAGTCACTGGTCCGTGTTTCCTAAACGCTTTTGAAAACATTACTGTGCGCAGGCATAAAATTAGCGGCAGGACCTTAAAAAGGCTGGCATTTAGCATGACTTTTTGGAAAGTGACACCCTCATTTTTTTCTTGTAGGATATCATTAAATTTCAATCGCCCTATGGCAGTGCCTTTCCATTAATAACCAATTCACTGTGTCACTTTGGCTCTCCTTTGAAATAATGAGCCTTTGCTTCGCTTTAATAAATTTAAACATATTCTCAAGGCCAGGGAAGATAGGAAACCGCAGATGGGCTGAGAAAAACACGATTCATAAATCCTTAACTGCCTGAGATCGTTGAGAGCAAAACAAAGTAACACTCGTAAAATATTAAACAATCCCAGCTGTATGAGGGAAGCTTCATTAACAAAAATGGACTATTTACTGCCTTGCTCAGAGCCTGTGGGTGGAGAGAGTCAAAGAAATCTTTAAAAAATAAATTCCCACTGCCATTTCTTGTGATTCTTAAACCAACTAATGGAATAATAAACACATTATCTGAAAAATACAGTTATTCCCAAGAATTAACAAATATTATTTAAAATGCTGTAAGTTACTTTTCCCACTGATGCAATTTGAAATTTATTTTTTTTCTTGGAATCATTACTATTATTGTGGCAAAGTTATTGGACAGGAGGACTTCCTAAGTACTCAAAACAAAATTATGATATGAATTAATGCAGACATCCTTACTCAAGTGGTTTCTAAAGTATTTGTCAGATTGGAGACAATTAGTTGTATTTACTATTATATCTGTAGTTAATTATCTAGTTAGTTGTGTTTTATTACCTAACACATTTTCTAACACTGAGTTTATCAAAAACTTTAAAATTGATAATATATTCAATATCATACTTAAATGTTGGAAATTCAATTTTAAAATCCTAGTATAACAGATGGATATTACAAGATATCACCATCAACAATAGCATCTTTACCATCCTGTTTCAAAATCAAGTGCAGCTTATTGGTGGTATACAGTTTTGAAGAACCAAGAGATCAATGTCAGTCTGTTAAATGCTAAGAACTTAGAAGCTCTAACCTTAAAGACAAGCTGACAATTCAGTCGACAGAATGTCAATAGTTCTAAACATTTCAAGGGCAAAAATATTGCTTTTTACAATCTGTGTCACATTTGTTGCAAGAAAAGAATTTAGATTTTTCTTCTGCATTCTGTCAGCACTTTTCTTTTTATTATACAGAGATACATAATTAAGGAGTTCAATATGGAATAATGCACAGATTGACCCTTTCAACAATACACAGTCTTATGATATTACATGCCAAAGCACAAGAAAAATGCAAATACATTCATTCTTTTTCAAACACTATATATTTTACCAACTCAGCCATTATATATATAAAAACTCAGGATATGCATGAAAGCATCTAAATAAGTACGTAAGGCATTTTCCTCCATCATTAGCAGTGCGATTTTCTCATCATACTCTAATTTAGGAAATAAATAATTGCTGACATCTTTTTCAAAAGACAGTCAAGAGTTGAAAAGGTAACATAGGATTCAGGATAAGAGCGTAAATTCTCACTATACACGCTCTGTGCCTCTCCATTTCTCAAACTGTAAAATTGGAAAAAATGTGTTTTCTATCTTCAAAAGTCATTTTCAGACTAAGACTTTGCACATGTAAATGCAAACTAGTGCCTGGAACATAATAAGAACAACACACAGGTTAGATTATGACTTAATTTTGAAGGAAAGATTGTTCTTCCATGATCATTAACGTGTGTATAATGACTATTTCAAAGGACACTTACGAGGAACATTTACCATGATGTAAGAACAGGATGGTTTGTACTCGTGTTACAAAGCTGTTTGTTGGCAATTCTTGTCAGATTTTAAGACCTGCTTTGAATCAAAATCTTCTTCTCTCAATGATGTTTTCAGGTTTAGAATGTGCCCAAGGCTAAATTCTTCCATGGAAGGTTTAAACTTTGTCTATTAAGTTCTCTGATTTTTTTCTGTTATTTACATTTAATCTTTATGAGCTATGAAAAGCATTCATTCAGTAAAACTGCTAAATTGTAAATAACTACTAATTTGAATGTGTACTTCATAGTATTCCCTTTTTTCTTTTGAAAATGAGTGCCCTCAACTGTGTTTGTAAAGTCCATTTAATATAGATTCATAAATATAGAACATAACTTGGGTTACAGTTGAGTGCATCACATCTAATTTACAAAAAAGGAATTGAAATGCTGTTAAAAATAATAACATACATGTATATAACTACATTACATGTGACTATTATAACTTTTAAACTGCCAGCTACATTTCCAGCTACATACCTTATAATTAGGAGTCACTGAAACCTTTTTTAAATTGTTTTCTAAATTCAGAGTACCTTGAGAAGTCACAGATTATATTTTCCCAGAATTGAGGCAGAAAAGTTTAAAGGCCTTTGATAACTGAGATGGTAGAAGGATGCCACAGTAAATCAAAGGTGAAATTGCATCTTATTTGTGGCTAGCTAACCAGGCCCTGAAAGTTGGTATTTTCTCCCTAACAGTCCTTCATCATTGAACACGGGAAACAATTACAATGAGAGGCATGTGCACAGAGTCTTTGCCACTGGGCCCTCATAAATCTTGCCAGTTCCCAGTGAACAACACCAAATATTTGCAGCTGAGGAACATTTGGTCTGGCTTAAATTAACATATCTCAGCAGTCAGAAGTCATTAAGCTTTGCCAATGATTTGAAGCAATTTTTCCATTTCAAAAGTGACATTGGCTTTTATTTATTCTTCTGGATGAAGAAGGTAGCAGAAATGAAAACAAGTGACATGAAACCGGAAGTTAATAATGAAAAAAACTGAAAGAAGTCTTTGTACTTCCTCTGGTACATTTGTTAACATTTTTAAAAGAATCCCTTAACTTTTATGCCTATAATCAAATAATAATTCAAGATGATATACACTAATTTTATAATAATCAATAATTACAATATTAAAATGTAGCTCTTGCAACACTAATTCTCTGTGGATTTAGACATTATGAATCGTAAAACTGATTTTTAAAGCATGAGAAAGGATAATCCAACTTTTTTTTGACAGGCAGAGTTAGTGAGAGAGAAAGACCGAGAGAAAAATCTTCCTTCCGTTGGTTCACCCCCAAATGGCCACCACGGCCAGTGCTGCGCAGATCCGAAGCCAGGAGCCAGGTGCTTCTCCTGCTCGCCCATGGGGGTGCAGGGCCCAAGGACTTGGGCCATCCTCCACTGCACCCCCGGGCCACAGCAGAGAGCTGGACTGGAAGAAAAGTAAACAGGACAGAATCCAGCGCCCCGACCGGGCCTAGAACCCGGGGTGCCGGGCGCCGCAGATGGAGGATTAGCCTAGTGAGCTGCGGCACTGGCCAATCCAACATTCTTAATTAAAGTTTTCAGAAAGAAAGAAACATGCTATTGTGTTTTCAAAGATCATTTTCAATATAGACTCCATTCAGATATAAGGGAGTGAGCAAATTGTGGAGAGCAAGTCAATGACTGCGCCAGGGAAGTACTCCAATAGGAAAGTATAGAGTGAAGAGATTCTGCTCATTAGATTGTAATTTAGAACTCAAATCAATACAATATTCTGTTTATAAGTTAATCACCAGCTGTATGGTATGTCTTTTCTTCAAGAAATAAGATCACTTCAGGAAAAAGCAGATTTTGAGGCCGGGGCTGTGGTGCAGTGGGTTAAAGCCCCGGCCTGCTGTGCTGGCATCCCATATAGGTGCTGATTCAAGTCCCGGCTGCTCCACTTCTGATCTAGCTCCCTGCTAATGTGCTTGGGAAAGCAGTGGAGGATGGCCCAAGTGTTTGGGCCCCTGAGCCCATGTCGGGGACCCAGAGGAGGCTCCTAACTTCAGATCAGCTGAGCACTGGCTATTGCGGTCATTTGGGGAGTGAACCAGCAGATGGAAGATCTCCCTCTGTAACTCTTTCAAATACATAAAAATAAATCTTTAGAAAGAAAAAGCAGGTTTTAAAATCAGATTTTCATTTCAGTTCCCCTCCATGATTTGTGTCAGCCTGAACAAGTCCATTAACTTCAGGCATCTCACCTGTAAAGTGAGGTGAGCTTGTGCCTCCCAAGTCATTGTGAGGATTAGAGATAACTTATATGGTGACCGCCCCATGCTAATATCAATGGTAGATTATAGCTGTTAATATTTTTAAACAATAGTCAAATTAGTACCATTACTGTCAGTATATAACACTTTCCTATACATTCCATGCCTGGTGAATTTTATTATTTAGCAACCATACAAGTAGGAACAGATCTTTTATAGATAACTGATTACAGAAATGTATACATGTATCCAACTAAAAATGAGAAAAAATGGGAACAAAATAGTTATTATGTGCCTAATGCTGTGCTATGTGATTTTATGCAATACATCAAAAAATTCTTACTTGAGTGCTTTTATTGGTCTGGTATTATACCATGCATAGGTGTGGTAACCGGATTTAGAGCCAGGTTCACCTGCCTACAGGTCTATTTTTCCTCTCCTAGAGTATGATGTGGAAAATAACTTCAGAATATATCTGCTAAAGATGCCCCACAACTTTATGACATGCAATATTGTCAAAAGGTAATGATCAGCTGCAAGTGAATATCATGTTATATTAAATGCAAATTCTACCAATCTCCATTCCTTAAAGATCACTGGGATTTTAAGGTTTCAAACGGTCTACGTGCTGCTTATTCATATTTTACATATTATTCCCAAGTCTAATGTCCAAATTAATACTATAGAAAACAAGAATTTAGGGGAAGCAGTATTTTAGCAAAATAACTATTATTAAGTAAACAGGCACAAATTGATTAAAATCAATTTATAAATACTAAAAGAAATCTTTCTTTATAGACATGTTTCTGTCAAATTAGGTAGAAGTTAAAAACAGTATTTGCAGGGTGGCGCTGTGGCATAGCAGGTAAAGCCACCACTTGCCGTGCTGGCATCCCATATGGGCGCCCATTTCAGTTCTGGCTGCTCCACTTCTGATCCAGCTCTCTGCTATGACCTGGGAAAGCAGTAGAAGATGACCCTAGTGCTTGGACCCCTGCACCCGTGTGGGAGACCTGGAGGAAGCTCCTGGCTCCTAGCTTCAGATCAGTGCAGCTTCAGCCGTTGCAGCCAATTGGGGTGGAAGATCTTTCTCTCTCTGCCTCTCTGACTCTCCTTCTCTTTGTGTGTAACTCTAGCTTTCAAATAAATAAATAAAAATCTTTAAAAAAAAACTATTTTACACTACTGTGGCTGTTTTTCTTTGGCATATTTTTTTCAAAAAGATCTTTTAAATAAAATTCAAAATGCTATATTTGATACATATAAACTGATTAAACATTACAGAGAGAACAATGGGGTGGTAAAAGTGTGAAGGAGCAACACAACCCAATGATGGAGACCAGCTAATGCTCTGTGGCTCTGTATACTTTGGAACACTAAGGAAAATTTAATGTTTTTTGTTTTGCTTCTTAGAGAAGGGCATGGAACAACAAATAAAGCTGAGTGCTGTATTTCAATGCTGAGTTCCTGTTACACATGCAGAGAGGGAAAAATACATTTGAAGATTGCTCTAGTGTAGTTTTGGCTCTTTGGTTCTACAGTTAATTAATTTATATAGTAACAGATTTTTATATGTATTTTATTCTCTTCTTTGCTTAAAAGAAGAAAGGCACTTTACACTTTTGGACAAAATAACATTTTTAAAAAGTCACTTAAAATTTTAAGAGTTACAACATTGTTCCTTTCAGAAAAAGGGCAGAGAGTTGGCAGGGAAACCCTAGAGGAGGAAGTTAGCTATAAACATAATTTTCATTTCACCTCCACTTTATGTCCATCCAACTAAAAGAAAAAAATGAAAGAATTTCTAAGGATAATTTCCAAGTTGTTTTAATTATCATCTCCAGACTTCTTTACTCTCTTCCTTATGATCAAAACAAGGGCTGGAGGATAGTAGGAGGCATGAGGTGGTCAAAAGTAAGTTAGAAAAACATATGACAGAACTTTAAAATTCTATGAAAATATGGAATTAAAAGATAAATTTCTTTTTGGTGCAAAAAATCAAAATCCTTCCATAAATTTTACATCATATATATTTACATAATATATATTTCCCAATGAACAATGAAGTGCACTGGCACATAATAGCAATTAGCAAAGTAAGATAATTATTATAAGGAAAGTTTTACAATTTAAACATGTATCTTCCTCTTCTTAGATAACTAGCAGCAGGCATCCATCAATGTGAACATTCAGACATCTATTATTAGAAAGGAAATATTATTCCAATTTTTCAGGAAGAGCTATTTATTTTAAAAAAAATTACTTTAACATGGATTCTATGTCTTATTAAAAGTGTAATATTTTTCATGCTTAAATAAACATAAGTTGCTGAATTCACTCAAATTATTTCAGAACATAACTGAATTTCAAATACATTATATTTGCATGCTTCTATTGGTAAAAGGGCTAGAGAAGTGCTTATAATTTTATAAACAAATAAGAGATGTTTGTCCTTGAATAAACACATGGGAGTTGAGGAAAACTCACATGATAAATCTCTAAGACCCATTAAACTACAGATGAAGCCCTCCAAAATGAATTTTGAAACTCTATAGTCTCAGATGCATAAAGTAAAACTCTTAACAAATTTAATTTGCATAATGAGATCATCAATATTTCTTTTTAAAAAACTCAGAAACAGGATGTGCCCTGTTAACTGCTGAAAGGGTAAGAACATAGTGAAGAAACGGATTTGGAAAGCAGCCCCCCATAGATATTTGCATACATACTATTACCAGAAATCTAAGAGTTAGACTTCTAATAGTTCTTGAGTCATTTTGTTCTTAGTGTTGTCATCTTGTATGTTTGTCTCAGAAATGCTCTTCATTTTAGGCATGGAAAGCCAAGACTCTATGGCAAAAAAATATCCTACACAGAGGATCTCTGTTAGACCTCAGTGGACAGAAAGGGTCTTCAAAGAAGGATGTACTCTTCTCTGAAGGCAGGAGTCAAAGTCCACTTTGCTTATGGCCTTTTCCTAATGCTGATGGAGTCTATGGTCACAAAAGGCTTCCGTAGCCTTGGCAGCCCATGGCAAGAGCCTCGGGTGATCACTGACGTCATAAATGAGAGTGTTAATTGTTAAAGGAACAATAGAAGCCACTGTTCACTTTCTCCCCATGTAGGACCTCCATCCTTAATGAGCTGTACTATGAGAATTAACTGCAAATCTTGTTCTCAAATTGACTCTATATGTTTTGTGTGTGTGTGTGTGTGTGTGCGCAAACTGTTGAAATCTGTGCTTAACATGGAGTTGGCTCTCTGTATGTAAAAATCAAACTGCAAATGAATCATAATGAAGAAGGAGATGGGAGAGGGAGAGGGAGGTGGGATGAGAGTTGGAGTGAGAGGGAGGGTATAGGGGAAAGAACCACTATATACCTAAAGTTGTATCCATGAAAAAATTCATTCATTAAAAAAACTTTAAAAAAAGAAAAAAAAAAGAAAAAATAGACATGCTCTCAAAATAGGATGCTAAAATGGAAAACACAAACTCAAGGTCAACAATATTGTTGAAATGCTTGTTCTATCACACACACACATATACATACATATCTATATATAGATAAACACACAGAAATATATAAGCGTACATACATTTTTAGATATGTACTCTACATCATCGCATCTAGCAGGCACTCACTGCCTTTGTATTACTATAGTGTTATTTTTTTCTTGTCATAAAACAAAAGTAAGCTAAGATTTCTAAGACCTATGACAGTCAAACAATAATAAAACCCTATCATTGACAAATATTAAACCTTTAGTTTTTTGCCATTTTGGAAATATAATCCAAGCTAACAATAGTTCTTTGGGTTTCCAAAACACTGTATTATTAGCAATGCAATAAAACAACTCCATGAGAGTTTGAGCAAAGGATACATTTCCTTCTATTTAACAATTTGTTTTAATTATAGAAGTACAGGGAGGAAGGAATGAAGAATAAAAAAATTATTTTTGAAATTTGAAAATGAATCAGTTTTAAGACATTCCTTTGTTGTCTTTAATAATTTACTATTTACATTAAACAATTCCGCAGAAAGGAATTTAGAATGAGCCTTTACACCATCAATACAAAAGTAATTGGAAAATCTTTATCAAAATAAAAACTCACAAATCATGAAAAGTTTATGCTGTTGATGCAGAATATGATATTAAAGAGAGCTGAAGTGAAAGAAAATGATCTAAAGTGTTCATATGCTTAAAGATTCCTGCTATAGAGAGCAGTCAACAAAGACCTTTAGCTTCTTTCCCCTTCCTGTTATTGATTGTATCAGTCATTCCTAATAGAAGAACAATAGCCTTAGGGACAAAATGCTTCAAGGCAAATAATCTTTGACCACAACTCTAATTACCTCTTCCAGCCTGCATTTGCTTTAGTATCTTAAAATAATTGAGATATGTCTTAACTTTATGAACCAAGTGAAGTTTTCTAATTCACAAATACACAAGATTATGCCTAACTTTAAATAATGATTAAATTAATGTGTGCGTTTTGGGTTGGGTATTCGGCACAGTGGTTAAGATGCCATTTCAAAGACCCATACCCTACATATGAGTGCCTGGGTTCATGCCTCATCTCCACTTCTAATTCTAGCTTACTGCTCATGTGAACCTTGGGAGGTAGCAGGTGAAGGCTCAAGCACTTATGTTATTGCTGTTTACATGGGAGACCCAACTGAGTTCTGGGCTCCTGGCCTCAGCATGTTAAGGCCCTTGCTGTTGTGGACATTTGAAGCATGAAACAGTTGGAAGATCTCTCTCCGTCTGTCCCTGTCTCTCAAATAAAAATAAATTAGTAATTTTTGAAATACTCATATAGTATCCTAAATATGGGATGGGTGTTTATATATTTAAGAATTAACCCCAATTACATTCAAAAAAGGGAAATATTTTAATCCAGTTAGAAACTGCTTTTTACCAATAAAATATTTTTAGAATAACAGATCAGAAGGTTTAAAATTATTTTAAACCTAAGAAGTGATATCAATATCCCCTTTTAAGAAGTTTTTATTTGTTTAAAAAGCAGAAAGATTCAGACAGAGATCTTCCTTCTGCTGGTTTACTACCCAGATGCCTGTAGGGCTAGGCTAGGCCAAAGCCAGGAGCCAGGAACTCCATCCAAGTCTCCTACCACGTTGGCAGAGACCCACTTACTTGAGCATCCCCTGCCTCCTTCTAGCATGTGCATTAGCAGGAGGTCCAAACAAATGCAGAACAGCCAGCAAAAAAATAGCTCTCTGTTAAAGCATGAGGGAGTCCCAAGCTACAGCCTAACCCTGCTAAACACATCCACCTTTAACATTAACAAATAAAATAAAATAAAAATGGGTAGGAAAATATAGTGGAAATGTTGACTCAAACAGAAACTCTTGAAAGAATATTTTATAAGATATGTTTCTACATTTTCCATTAATTGCAATTAAAGTACTTTTCCTGTTTCATTTATCACCCCATTTGGAAATTATTTTTCAAGGAAGTTAAAAAAAATCATATGTATTGTTTTTATGTCAAATGGAAAAATCACCATGACAAAAAAAATAGAAATATGATAGTGGAGCTTAAATCTGTTACGAGAAAATAAGTGTGGCCATTACTTTTCTACTTATTCTCCATAATTTAAATTAGGCCTAAATACTGTGAAGTTGATATCACTATGAAAGTTTGGCCACAGTTATTTCAAGACTATATTAAATTCTAATGACATCAAAATAATTTCAACAAAATTATTTTAAGGGTGTTCTTATATACTTCCAGCATTAATACAAAGTAAGTTTTTCTTATACACACATGGACATACAATTATGGTTTAAGGTACTGATATCCATGTATCCAGAATAAAAGAGCATTAAAGAAAAGCAAGAAGTCTGAATCTTTATTTGTATTTCTGGGTTCTTTTTCCTCTTTTTCTCTATCCCACCCCATGTAAGAGAGAGGGAATGGGGGAAGGGAGAGAGACATTCATACAAACACACTAGAAGCATGATCAGGAAATTAGACACCTTATCTTCAGGTCAGCTAAATAAGGACCAATAACTTAGGCCTGCAGCACTCTTGGTGATAACTGTCTTTACAAATGAAATTTTTACTTCCTCACAGCTTAGCTACAAGAAGACACTATCAGCAAACCAGCATTTCTGTGCAATATCAACAGTGGTAAAAGATTTCAGGATCTGACAGAGGAAAACAAACCACTGATAAAAAAAATTCTGAAATGTGCTCTCAATGCAAGGCAACACTTCTGATGTTGCTTTACCTTGTTGCTATTGTTTACTTTCTTGATGGACTGAGGGTATACTAAACAAGAAGTCTCTAAACAGAAGGAAAAAATCCAAACATCCATAGCAACAACGAATGGAGGAGAATCTTTAAAAGACAGTTCATTGTCTTTAAAATCTAATTATGCTTGCTAATTTAATGGCATGTTTACCTTGTTATTTTTTTTAAAGGTTAATGCCATTTCTTTTTTTTTCTTTTTTTTTTTTTTTGACAGGCAGAGATAGAGAGAGAGAGAGACAGAGAGAAAAATCTTCCTTCCATTGGTTCACCCCCCCAAATGACCGCCATGGCCAGTGCTGCGCCGATCCGAAGGCAGGAGCCAGGTGCTTCCACCTGGTCTCCCATGGGGTGCAGGGCCCAAGGACTTGGGCTATCCTCTACTGCCCTCCGGGCCACAGCAGAGCGCTGGACTGGAGGAGGAGTAACAGGGACAGAATCAGGCGCCTCAACTGGGACTAGAAACTGGTGTGCCGGCGCCGCAGGAGGAGGATTAGCCAAGTGAGCCGCAGCGCCGGCCTACCTTATTATTGATTTGGAATCACTGAAGAGTGTTTATTGCCTTAATAATCATATCATTATAAATAATTAAATAAGAAAAAAAAGTTGTGACCATACTGCAATTCTGCTTCTAAAAATAACCAAAGTATTAACACCAGAACTTTTAGCTTTGAAGAGTAAACAATACTTTAATGGCCCCCAAACCAGTAACTACAGTTATGTGGAAAAAAAGATAGGAAGAAACAACATCTGGCTTTTAATACAACATATAAAAACATTCTAAATCTTTTTTTACATCAAAAATTTTAAAGAGCCCTTCTGCAAGAAGAAAGGACTGTTGATGGGAATATTATTTAAAAGATAAAAATTCGAGTGGGCCTTGGTTAAGACACCCCGGTTCCATTTTGGAGTGCCTGGGTTCATTTCTTGGCTCTGACTGCTGACTCAAACTCTTGGTAATGCAGATCCTGCATGAAAGAGACGATGGCTCCGGTGACTGGTTTACTGACACCCAGGTGGGAGACCTAGATTGAATTCCTGGTTCATGCCTTTGAGTTGGGCCTAGCCCTAGCCATTGTAGGTATTTGGGAACAAACCAGCTAATGGGATCTCTCTCTCCTTCTCCCTCTCAAATTAATAAATAATTTTTAAAACAAAAAAAATTCAAAGTGCATCATATAATATGAAAACATTAAAATCATCATTCGTTTTAATAGTGCATTATTTAAAGGCAGAAATAGTTGAAATTTATCATTAAATGAGCCCCTTAAAATCAAATTCATGTTTAGGTTTATTCTTGTTTGTGGCTAACTGAATTTTTCAAACAAGCAGGGTTGTTAAAATTCTAGATAAAAGTAGTTTTCTTTTTAGATGAAACAGATAAGGATCAATAAGCTAAACCCACTTCGAAAAAGAACTAGTGATTGACTCTTTAATTTCCAGGACAACAGCTTAACAAATCTGAGCATTTATATTTTACTGAAAGTCACTGTAGCAAATATAAAATGTTTTCTATAATTTAGAAATAGAAAAGATATTTAAAATGCCAAGATTTCCATTCATTATCAATATATTAATATTTTATTATAACATTAATGGTAATATAAAATTTGGTATTAGAAAAAAATTTTAAAGTACACTTACAGACATTGTAATCATAGATCTTATAAACATAATAATGCAAACAAATCACATAAACTTTCTTTTAAAAGTCTAAAACTCAAGACTTAAGAATTTCCAAATTAATCTATTATCAAGATTCTCAATTAAAATTTGAAATGTTTTAATTAGCTAAGTTATCAGATTTAAGTGATTAACAGTGATTATCATAAGTGTGGATCATGAAATAAGGAGACAGTCTTAGCAGATCTCATGTAGAGTATAAAACCGTAAATATGCCTTAATTTACAGAAATGGTAAATTTCTTCAGAAAGCCAGTGTGCTATAAAAGATTAAAATGAAATCAGTTACCTATCTTTTATCTCCAAATAGTGCTTTGATGCTTATGTTCTTTGCATATAGTTTTGTAGTGAATACTTGTAATATTTAACTTTTCATGTGCAAACTTCACATACCAATTCAATTTTATACACTTTTAATGATTTTTCAAAATACATAAAACTAAAGGAAATTTTATAACAAATGTAGATATTTGTATAAATATTTTGAAGACCAAACAAGCTATTGCAAGATTTTTTAAAGTCTTTTTAACGATGGTTTTTCTCCCAAGTTGACTAAACCAAAGGGAAAATATGCAATTTACCTATAAACATTTTAGTTTGCTGATGAGTTTCTCAAGAAAATAATGACTGAAAATGCTGCAATAAAATTAAGCAGATGATGTTAAAAATAGTCATGAAGTAAGTATTAAAACAGTAGATTTTTAAAGTTGATTGATGTCCCTTATTTTATTTGTTAGTTATTTACTTTCACTTCATTTTGAGAGTAAATGATTAAAAAGAATTGTTGATTAATATTCCTTAACTTTACTGTAGTTAAAAATTTTACAAATATAGATTTGGTTAAATTTATCATCCATTAAATAAGAAAATACCTGGGCCAGTGTTGTGGCTCAAGGGGTTAAGTTAGTGTGTGCAACACTGGCATCTTATATCTGAGCACCAGTTCAAGCCTCTGCTTGCTACGACAGCATCCTAGATGGGTGCCAGTTCCTATCCTGGCCGCTCCTGCTTCTGATCCAACTCCCTATTAATGCTCTTGGCGAAGGTGCTGAAGATGGTCCTAGTACCTGGGCCCCTGCTACCCACATGGGAGACCAGAATGGAGTCCCTGGCTTCTGGCTTCTGGCTTCTGGCTTCTGCCTGGCCCAGCCTTAGCTGTTGTGTCACTCTGACTTTCAAGTGGGAGTGGGAGGCATCGAGAGACAGAGAGATAAAGTGATCTTCCATCTGCTGTTTCACTCCCCAGATGGCCACAGTGTCCTGGCCAAGTGAGGAGCCAGGAGCTTCATCCAGTTCTCCCACATGGGTTGCAAGGACTCAAACACTTGGCCCATCTTCTGCTGCTTTTTCCATGTCATTAGCAGAGAGCTGGATCAGAAATGGAGCAGCCAAGACAGGAACAGGCATCCATATGGGATGCTTTACCCACCACAACACAACGGTGGCTCCCTAAAATAAATCTTTTCTAGAAAATAAGAAAATGTAGGTCAGAGTCCTATTTAAATAACTATACTGTTAGCAACATCAAAATTCTATTCTAAAAATAGGTTCAAAATTACATAAATACACGCATAAAGTATGTTCAATGCTTTCCAATAGTTTTACCAGGAGGAAACTCTTCTCAGTGCAATTTTTTCTTAAGGCTCTCCACAGAACTACTTAGGTTAACCCATTGGTCTATGGAATCCTGCTGTCTCATCTCTAGTGAAAGTTATCTCTCTTCTCAAAACTCTAGGGCTTGGTGTAAAGAGTCAGAAGACCAGTCAGTGTTCTCTAGACAATAGGGCATATTAATAAGAAAGGGGTAGTCTTAGTAAGTAATTGTATCTTTCCTGTGCCTTGACTGCACCTTCTGCTCAGTGGCTATGACTTTCTGTATTCTACCTTTATAGGAAATATTGAACTGAACCTTATTCATCAAATTAGTGTAAAATCTTTTATCATGTATTCATTCAACAAACACCTGAAGTATTCAGTCTGTGTGGTTTAATAAGATGACTGGTGGACTGCGAGTGGCAGGAAGGATGGCCTTCACAAATCACTCACACCTCAAGAAGGAGACAACCCATTTCTCTCCACTTCACTTCCAATACCCTCCCCCCACCAAAGTCATCATCGTTTCCGACCTAAAGGTATTTCATAGCCTCTTAATGAGTTTCTTTTTTCATTCTTACTTCCCATCCCATTATACATTTGCAATACAGAAGTCAATTAAAATCATGTCACTCCCTTCATTAAAATTCTCAGTGGATACTCAAAACACACCAATGTTTATATCAGGGAGTACAAAGATCTGCATGATCTGCTCGCTCCCAGCCTCCATGACATCATCTTACCATGTTATCTGCATTAATTCTTTTCTTATAGCCAACCAATTTCATGTCTTATTTATCCCTCTTCAGGATCTGGGGCTGGCTGGCCCCTCTTATCTAAAATGTCTCCTCAGGTTCCCTCTTTCAGATTTGCCGTGGCTTCCTTAGTCTTGCCATCCTTGCCTCAGTTCAAATTCTGTTCCAGAAAAGATTCTTGGAACCATCCTGTTTATGATGCTCTACCCTGCTTCCTATTACTTTATGCAGACTTTTATCAGTTATACACAAAGCATCTCCTATCAGAAGAGATCTTATTAGGCTTCCCTGATTATTATTTATTTGTTTAATGTTGGTAGCTTTGATAAGACTAGGAATTTACTGAGAGCAAGTATTTGTTTATCATCTTCAGCGCTATGCACCAGAAGCTGGAACAATGCCCTGTCCTCAGGCTTCAGTGAATATTCCTTGGGAAAAAAAAAAGAAAGCTTTAAAAAAAAGGGGGGGAAGAGGGGGAAAGGAAAGAAATTGCAGAAATATCTGTGTGTCTAAGTTATTGTAAAGTTGAGTTCTACAGCAAGATGGAACAAAGTTTTAAATGGCTCCTTCATAGTTACCACTCCTCTCTAAGTATCATCTTGAACAGTTGATTGCAGTTGTGAGATTTACTGCCTAAACTTTGTTTATTTGCTTTCCCTGTTAGAAACTGTGCCTTACAAGGTATCCTTTTCATTTGTGTATTTCTTATTATCTAGTTGGAATTACTATTCTGACCCAGAATAGTTGCTCAATAAATATTAGCTGTTTACCAGAGATGCATAAAAACATGAATATGTATTTGATATATTTGATATTTTCCTATAAAGTTCTTTTTATGGATATCATAGGTAGACTACTAATGTCTCCTTATGAACTTAAATATAACCCACAAAAATTCAACTGATCTCCACCAGTTAAGTCAGCTTGTGATTTTTCCATGAACCCTTTCCTACTTCTATAGAACTGCAAACAAAATCACCCATAAAGTGCATCTCACATGCACTATTGTTTCTTGAACTTTAAAGCGAGATACGCCTCCCTAGGCCAATTCTGTTTAGACCTTTCACATTGATTGTTTCTCAAAACTGGAAAAAAAAGGAATGAAAGTAACACTAAAGGTAAATATTAATTACTCGAGTGAGAGGAGGAAATGTTTGATGTCATGTTAAATTTCATCACTCTATTACAAAGGTGATACATGACTGTAGTTCAATACTGTGAATTTTTTAGTTTGTTTGTTTACCTCCCAGAAAAAGCAACTGCTTTATGCAAAAGTAATTCTGTACAGTTTGAAGAAGGAAGAGCGGCCAAACCTTGAACAATCATGCCTAGGTAAAAATTCTGAGCAAGGAGAAGACCACAGATAGCATGCTTAAGAGAGAGAATGGGAACTTCAAGGGAGACACTGACACTCCATTTACAGCCACACGTTTCCTATAGTAACCATATCTTCTCTTTCAAGTGGCCAAAGAACATATTGGCTAGCTTGAATGGTATACAGTTCATGCCTTCCCCACTACAGTAGCCATTAGTCCTCGGATGTTATTAAATATAAGAACAATGTGATGCTATCAAGCCATAAAACTCGATGGAACCCTTTATAGAAGCTCAAGAGGACCCTAATGTTCAAACAGTGAATGTGACTGCTGAAGAGCATCCTTAGAGATGGTACTGAAGTAATGGCAACATGTGTCTTCCTTTAACACTAAGTCTGTAGAAAGATGGATCCTCCAGTTTTAAGACAACAGCACAAGATATTCAGGCACGTGAATTCTCCAGGAAATTACTAAACAACAAGTGCCTACGAGGGTTTCAGGAGATTTTTAGGAAGTGCCAGTAACACGGCATTTTTAGTAACACAAAACAAAAGCCAAAAAACTTCAGTAAGAGTTAGTTTCAAATGTGTGGCATCTTTCGTACCTAGGCATCTCTTCTTTTTTCTTTTTTTGTTAAGTTTTAGAAAGCATCAAGATTTCAGGGTCAGGTTAAATCATGTATTTGTTGCATTTCTATTCTGTTTTCCCCATTCTATTAAAAGGAGGCACTAACAATGTTAAATTGCCAGGGTAATTGAAGAGTTTAGATTATTTTAGGCAGTTACTGTATATTTACATTGAACTATCATACTAATTCATTTTTCACCCTACAATGCTGTACAGTTACTTATATTTTATTGTTTAGCCTTCTGAATTAGAATTAAAATCCTTAATATATAATCAAAATGCAGATGTAGCTGAAATTGCTATAGTTTTGACATAAACACAGTTTTATTTGTCTAGAGGAAAGAAATTTAAAAAATCATTTTTTCATTCACCATTCTATAAAAAGCAGTCTCATATTGGGTCAAGTTGTTATTATTTTTTTTGTCAACTCCTCGTTTGCTTCTATCTCTTGAACTTACATGTTCTATGGCCCGTGGTGATATTCATTGATGGATGCTCTTGATATTCAGAAAAATGCTTTTCTTTGCCTCTTTACCATAAAGTTCAGCAGTGACAACCAGAGATTAGGTTGTGTGCACCCTTTCAGTTGTGGATTACACGGGATATTTCCTTCAAAAGACTTGCTAGAATAAAGCAAAGTCACTAAGAAATACCTTTAAAATTACTGCTTATTTCTCAATCATGAGTCTACAGTATCTTTGGCCAACAGAAGTCTACAACCTGCAATAGATTCACAAATTCTTTAAATATTTTAATGATCAGAACCCCAATCAATGTAAGAATTTACAGTAAAAATGTGATCTATATCTATTTATCTATCTATACATAAAAACTCCCCAAGTGTCTTCCTTTCCTAAATAAAGTTTGTATTTTTGCTTTTCTTAAGATATCTTTTACACATATTTTACTTTTGTTAATTAGATTTGGACAAAATAGAGTAACAGTTACATTAAATCCTACTTTTATACTGTCACTTTTTTCTCTCAATGCAAGTTAAAACTTTTATGAAAGCATTATAGTCAACCAATATATTCATCAGAGAATCTATCAAAAGAAAATGCAAGTAGAAAAGCAAGGGCAGTAAAAAGAGTGGTCATGAACAAACTTATTCTATTTTAAAGGGTTTCCTTTATTTTTGAGTTTAGTTTAGAATAATATCTTAAATAAGCATGATTTAAAAGATGCTATTCTTAATTGTATTATAAAATGTTAGAAATTTGTGTATCAATCCAGCATCAGCTTTATGAATTTACATTCCCACGTAATTTACTCTATATGATATGACCTGTGTTTGTTTATAATATGAATTCACATGTAATATAATTGAAAAATATTTCCAATTAGATTTATTATTATGTCTCCAAATTGCATGTATTTCTGTTACTACAAAAGTATACCTGGTACATTTTATCATGCATTAGAGATTTTAATCAGGTAATCTACACAGCATCTGGAAACCTAAGCAGAGGCAAAGTCTGCTATAACAAAGGCACTGTAACAGTTCACCTTCAGTGAAGAACAATAATGCATTATTAAATTCACTTTCCTGCTCAGTGGTTACACTTAGCTGACCACAGCAAATTTGCTCTCTGCCTGGTCCTCACAAGTTGGCAGAAAAATAGATTCTGTCACATTTTACGGGTTTAGAAAATGACAGGATGCCTCTTTTGTTTTAACTATAAACCATAATCTTTCAGAAGTAAATATAATTACAAATGCCTTTGGTCATGTCATTCTTAGGACAGATATTATATGTGGGTTATACCAGAAGCATATATCACCATAACTATCATTAATAAATGGAACTGATAGTACATATCAAAAAATCCAGATTTTTATGGAGCTTTCATTCTACATAACATCATAATTCTTACAGTGTAATAAAGATCATTTGAAATCTTATAGCTATACACATTATAGCAACCTGTAGATTTTCGTTTCATCTTAATTTGAAACACAAAAACTAGAAAATCTGGACTACCATGAATGTAGTATCTTTAGCAAAGTCAACTCCAAATTCTAGTATTTTGCTTGAGTAAAAACTGGGAGAAAAACTAAAACAATTCATCAAGTGATCACCAACATAAAAATCTTGATGATTGTTTATCTACTAATCACATAAGCCCTTTCTACATATGCATATGTCCCATAAACACATCTATAATAAAACAAATGCCATGTTATTTTAAGTACTGTTAAATATAGATTATATACTATCTAGTATTTTTATATAAAAGAGAAATACTATGTAATGATGAACTCTTACTTTCTTAGAAAGATTTTCATAAGTAACAAGTCAAAAATATGATACTTACTTAGGATAATTAAGTTCATGGAAAATTTTATTTTTAAACATGCATGTTATCTAATGCCCGGGCCCCCAAATTTTTACTTTTAGATAGCTTACAACTATATGCAAGGGCTACACTAATAAGTACAAATAAAAGATGGATACCTTACTTGAAAATAATATTGATTTCTCAAGGAAATACTGTTATGGTATTTGGAACTTTGTTCTACTGTTTTCTTTTTTTTTTTTTGGCAGGCAGAGTGGACAGTGAGAGAGAGAGAGACAGAGAGAAAGGTCGTCCTTTTCCATTTGTTCACCCTCCTAATGGCTGCTGTGGCTGGTGCGCTGCGGCCAGCGCATGGCACTGATTTGAAGCCAGGAGCCAGGTGCTTCCCCCTGGTCTCCCATGGGGTGCAGGGCCCAAGGACTTGGGCTATCCTCCACTGCACTCCCGGGCCACAGCAGAGAGCTGGCCTGGAAGAGGGGCAACCTGGACAGAATCTGGCACCCCGACTGGGACTAGAACCCGGGGTGCCAGCACCGCAGCCAGAGGATTAGCTATTGAGCTGTGGCGCCGGCCCCTACTGGCTCTTAAACTTGATAATTTCTTTCAATGATTATGATTAAGGGCAAGAGAGAAAAAAAAAGACAATTAAAAAAAAAAAAGCCCTTGTCATTTGCCTTAAATAAACCATACAATACTTCAACAAAATGGTAAATGTTCAAATAATTAAGAAAAACAAATGTATAACTTAACTTTGTAAGGTCTGAATAAAATTTTTTCTTTGTAAGAAGCATACTTAGTCTGTCATTTGTATAAATATCTTACTCTATGGGTTACATTTTCTATGCTTATGGATAGCATTTTACATCTTAATGTGTAAAAAGACGTGTTATTTGGTGTCACAAAACAGAATTTTTAAGTCACAGAAACAATGTTAAAAACATAAGACTTTGCATGAGATTTCAGAGACATCAATCTGATGTTAGTTTTTTTTTTTTCATTATCTGAAAAAAACACGCACCTTATGAAATTAGCTTTGCAAGTGATTTCGGTTGTGCTGATTCGATGGGTCCTAAAATGAGTGATTGCACAGTTCTGTGGAGCTTTCTTTCAACATTTATATCCTTTAGCTTGCTATGCTTACAAAACTATCTTGACATTTATTGTAATATCATGGATAGTTGACAATTCTTTTTATCAGCATTACAATTTTCAAAACTGTAGACCAAGTATAGAAACGATATTATGGTACAGAGATAAATCTGTTATGTGCCAATGAGAAAATGCACATATGCTTTAATCATCTGAGTTAATTCCATACATACTCTAAGTTTCTTCTTTTTTATGCAAACTTTAAATTAGTAATTATAAATAAACAGTAGAAAGATCAAATATGGGACGAGTGTTGTGGCATAGCAGGTAAAACTGATGCCTGCAGTGCCAGCATCCCAAATGAATGCCAGCTCGAGTTCCAGCTGCTCCATTTCCAATCCAATTCCCTGCTATGGCCTTGGAAATCAGTGGAAGATGGCCCAAGTCCTGGGGCCCCTGCATCCACAATGGAGACCTGGAAGAAGTTCCTGGCTCTTGGCTTTGGATTAGCGTAGCTCCATCCCTTGCGGCCATTTGGGGAGTGAATCAGCAGATGGAAGAGTCTCTATCAATCTCTCACACACACTCTCTCGCTCTCTCCCTCTGCATCTTTTTCTCTGTAATTGTGCCTTTCAAATAAATATTTTTAAAAAAATCTCAAATATATGTGTTGATGACTTAACTATTGATAAAATTATTATCATGATCCCAAATTTCCCTCCTATGTTTATTCAATGATAAATAAATTTCTCTCTATTGGGGCTTGAAATAGATAGACAAGGAAATATTAGAGACCCATCAGGGAAGGAATTAATGGCAAAGATAGGTTGTATCCAATATTGTTGGCATATAAATCTTTTGCCCACTGCCTAAACTTGAAAGCTGCATTTAATTTGGGATACAACATATTCACTGTAATGGTATCTAAAAGAATGAAAAGACATGAACTTTGGTTGCTTTGTTAACTAGAATTGGAAGGACTTAGATTCACTATTAGAAGGTCAAAAGTATAAAATTTTTAATTATACTTTATTTTATTTCTAAATAATCTCTGGAGGGGGCTGTTGTGGCATAGTGGGTAAAGCTGCCGCCTTCAGTGCTGCCATCGCATATGGATGCTGGTTTGAGTCCTGGCTGCTCCACTTCCAATCCAGCTCTCTGCAATGGCTTGGGAAAACACCAGAGCATGGCCCAAGTCCTTGGGCCTGTGCACCCGTGTAGGAGGCTCGGAAGAAGTTCCTGGCTTCTTGCTTCAGATCGGCTCAGCTCCAGCCCATTGCAGTCATTTGGGGAGTGAAGCAGCCCCTCCCCCCAAACTCTGTCTTACAAATAAATAAATAAATAATTTTAAAGACTATCTGGAGGATATACTGGATTCATCACACAATTCTCATTGGAGTCCTATATAGACTTATAGTCCAATGTTTCTTTCCTCAAATTGAATAATATTTAAAATTATGTAAACTGAAAAATCAAGTTCTTCAGATGATTAGAACATTCAAAATGAGTCAAATTTAAATTCAGAGGAAAATCTACTGGAAAACAACGCTACTTTATTTGCATAATGTTTTGGTTTCCATAAATAAATAGGGATACAGTTACATTTCTGTTTTATTTCTCAATAGAAAAAGAGCAATAACAGTTTTGATCACATACTCTTGGCAAATACTTTTCAAAATGATCTGCAGAGTATCTAATTTAAATCTTTGGAAGTGAATAGATATGAGTATTACCCTTAAACAATCCACCTGCTTTGATTTTTTTCTTATAAAAATCAATAAGAACAACAGAAACTTGCAGAATATAGCACTATTCATCCATAAAATTTTCCCATGATTATCATATTTGATTTGTGAAGTCATGTCCAGTCTTCTGTACCATCTGTAAATGATGGCAAAACTCAGGAAGGCATTCCATCACCAGCCCTTGGTTTTCAGACTATTTCTGCTAAGGTTCCCTGAGAAAAACCCCATCTTTCTCTTCCTACTCAATTTCTCAGATATCTTTTCCCTAAAATTGAGGGAAAAGCACACAACTAAAGGATACAACTGTCTATGATAATTCTCAAACTAGTTCAAGATACAGAAATGCATCTGTTGGAAGATATGATAGAGATGGCATTGAAACCTTCCTGAATAGAATTACCATTATGGCCAATAAAATGGGAAGGGAAAAACAAACTATGAGGCAGGTGGCCACTTTTGAATATAGGTTATAATTTAGGAAACCAATGAAGTATAAAGATTTTAATACATCCCATAAGTTTATTCCTTAATATCATAAATTTTCTTCAAAAGCTTCTCATTAGCCTGTTGTGAAAATACAACAATGTCTTTTGTCTATAATTTAATATTCATCTCCAGTTCTTAAAAAATAATTACTTCTTGCCACATAGTAGGAAATCATAAATTGCTGTGGCTGGGGGGAGGCAGGAAAGAACAAATACAGAGATAACTTTGCTTTTTTATAAATGGGACTTCATTAGAATGATGTTAAGAAACTATGTGCAGTTGTTTTGTTTCAACATATGAGATCATAGATGTAAAACTATTGCATATCCTTCTACAAATGTTTCCTGGAATTATGTTCTTCAGTATCAAATGACAACTGATTGGATAAATCATTTACTCTTTTATTCAACACAGTACAGGGCACTTGTCTTTGTGAAAGACATTGAAGACATAGTTATAAATAATACAGGTCCAAACACATGCTCACTGAACTTGCAATCTTGTGAATTATGATTCCTCTCAGGCCCCTCCAGATTCACTGTCCACCCTCTCTGCCTTGCTCTCTGATCTGTGTGACTTTAAGACAAGTCCATGCCTTCCAGATAGATCACTTAATTGAACACCCCAGCAAGAAGATCAGATGGAGCACGAGCATGTGACAGCCTGGCTTCTATTAAGCCCTGGATTACTGCATTATCCTCTAGACCCACACCATGAATTATCTTATTCCCATGCACTGTCTGGATTTCTGAGAATCCTGCTAGATACAGCACAACATGTATACAGTACATCTATACAGATGTAACATTTTTGTTAGCTATCATATCAAAACTTTATTTATTTTTGGGAACTATTAATCTGGTTTTTAAGATGAAGAAACCGAAGGTCAAGGATGTTATATAATTGACCAAGTTCACATCTTTAACCAGAACTTGAATATAGAGATGTCTGATTTCCCCTGTGCTGGAGTGTTTCCAATGATAACTATTTCTTAGGCAAATATAAAATTATTTTATAAATTCAAGCCTTGAATTACATGCCATGATAAAATAGATAATAAACTAAGATAAATAATAAGGTCAACATAGAGCAACTTGTTTGAACTCTATATTGGCTCTAATAATCCCAAATTAATAGTTATTCCAATTTTGCAATAATAG